>OX327696.1:22592500-24992500 GCA_946807835.1 Ailanthus altissimus | reverse complement strand
ACCTAGTAGTTACATAAACTTGAGAGTTTTTGGGTGTGCTACATATGCATACCAATCATAAGGGAAATTAGAACCTAAGTCTATTAGCTGTTTATTTCTAGTACATCCAGAAGGCACCAAGAGGTACAGACTTTAGTTTAGTAATAAAAACGGTGTCAAAATTATCATTAGTAAGAATGTTGTATTTAATGAGACTAACATACCTATTTAACAATAAAATAAAATAAAAGAGATTATAGGTCATTTAGATTAAAAATCAACATCCAAATGACATCTTCAGAAATAATATCATTAAGTTCAACATGGAAACACCCAATGAAACAAAATAACAAAGGAGAATTCGACAACCAGTTCCTTAAACTAAACCAAAACCCAAGAATGATAAGATAAAGACAAATATTGCCCATAAGAGATAGAACTAAGAGATAGGAAAAACCTTCCATCAAATACTTATCTTATGATTTGACTACATCTACTTTATTTTGGGCTAAAGGGCTTGTGAAATCAAAACCAACTTTTTATGAAAAGGCAATGAAAAACAAACAATCCAAATAATGGCATGCTATTGTTGACGAAGAGATGAAGTTCATTAAAGAAAGTGGGACATGTATACTTCTCTCAATGACTTAAAACCAAAAACCCGTCACTTGTAAGTCGATTTATAAGGTAAAAGAAGGTAATTCCCTCTCTAATTTTGTTAGATTTATGGCTAGATTACTAGGCAAGGAGTTTACCCAAAAATAGAGAATATACTACAATGAAATATTTTTTCCTATAATTAAGTACACACTATTTGAATAGTGTTGTCCTTAGTCACTCAGTTAGGATAGAGAATTAAAATAACTTGATGTAAAAACTACATTCGTACATGGTGAATTAAAAGAAGCAATTTACATAAAGCAAGTTTAGGGGTATATAGCTGTTGGTAAAGAGGACTTGGTTTATCTATTGAAATGTTTTGTTGTATATACTTAAACAGTTTCCTAGACAGTGATACAAGTAGTTTGATACTTTTGTCAATAAATTTGGTTTTAAAAGAAGCAACTATGACAACTATTTTTTACTTTTAAGGGCTTAGGCAATAAGGGGTAAGTATATCTTTTATTGCATATTAATGATATGGTAATTGTTAATCATGATAAGGTTAAAATTCAGAAAAGGAAAAGTGATATAAAAATTAAATTTGACATAAAAGATCTAGGTGAGGCTAAGAAAATCTTAGAATTAGAGATTAATAGAGATCAATCTCAAAGGAGACCGTTGCTAACTCATAAAACTTATATAAAAAAAGTTGTAAAGAAATATTTTAATAAATCATTATAAACCTATTAAGCTCCCACAACTATTCATTTTAAATTCTCATTAGATCAATGCCTATTACAGTAGAAGAAAAGTAATTAATGAGCAAAGTTCTCGATTCTAACGCAATAGGTTTTGTTATGCATTGAATGATTTGTATTAAACTTGACCTTGCTTGTTTCAATTAATGTATTAAGTAGATATATGTTTAACCTAGTAAGGAGCAATGACTAGGGATGAAATGGTTGTTTAGATACCTAAATGGGACTTTAACACATTGTTTATTCTTTAGGCATAATGTAAAATTTGTTGAGCTAGTTGGCTATATTAATTCAAAATTTATAGGTGAGAAGGATAAAAAGATGTCCACTATTGCATACATTTTTACACTATATAGCTATACAATTAATTGAAAATTACAATTGCAACCAATAGTAGTTTTATCGTGTAAAGGCTATACACTATATAGGTATACAATTAACTGGAAATCACAATTGCAACCAATAGTAGCTTTATCTTGTAAAGGTTATTGAATGAACTCGGAGTTTTAAAGAATACTGTTATTATATATTAAAATAATTAAAGTGCCACACACTTAAAATTTAGTTCATCATAAAAGAACTAAATATACGAACATTAAATAGGAAAAATGACATTTTAGTTTGTTATTTTATGGGTATATATCAATTTAGTCCCTCTATATTTTAATAATTATTACGTTAATCCCTACCATTAAAATTATACTGTTAAATGAGCTATTTTTAAGGGTAAAAAAATACTTTTACCCTTAATAAAAGCCAGTTGTCAAATTTAGTTTGAACAGAAATATGATAAGTATAATGACACATGTCATAATGTGATATGTTAATGATGACACGTCATTATGTAATAGTTAATATTTGTAATAAATATATATTTTTTGAAAGAATAACTATTTTAAAAATAAATTAATAATTATATATTTTAAATTAAAAAAAAGAACACGTGTCATAATATGATTAATTATAAATAACACGTGCCATCATATAATTAATTAATATTTTTAATAATATTATATTTTAAAGAATAAATATTTTTAAAAATAAATTAATAAATATATATTTTAAATAAAACAATTTCAGGAACCAAGGTGAAAAATGTTTAGTTCAAAAAATAGTTATGTTAACCAATAAGGGTATTGTAATCTTTTTAGGCTTAGTATTTATACAAGGGTTTGGGCCGGTGCTCATTTGTAATATTCTATTTTTTCTGTTTAAGCCTTTGAAGGATCGAGAAAGAGAGATTGAGAATTAGGGAAAAGTTACAGAGTTAATGTTCTTAGCTTTTGAAATCCAATTCTTCTTCTTCTTCTTTTTTTTTAAATTCAAATCATTCTATAATTGGAGTGTATTGAATGATCAGGCTCTTCTAATCTTGTATTTGTAAACTGAAATAAATTGATTTAGTGCATTGGAACTTTTTTTTAATGAAACTTGAGTGGATGTAAGTCACGATTTGTTATTGAACCACTACAATTTCTAGTATTTTCTTTATTTTTTTTTGTATTGTTTAAATTTTTTTGGTGTATTTTCAATCTTGTTTTATGAATTTGTAACAGGTACTTTTATATTTTTTTTTCCCAATCTCGGGGAAATGAAGAAAAGATCATGAAAAAAATTTATATCGGAGGAGACATTTTGAATGAAATCTCTAAAAGTATGTTATAATATTTTTTATTGTAAATTTAGTTATTTTAAAGTTAAAATGAACAAGAGTGAAATTTTTATTTTTTAATTTCTTTCTATATTATTTATTTCTTCAATAATATAGGATTTAGTTATTGACAAAATTGGCGGTATTAGTTTTTGCCTAATACAATTAAGCCATTCGAACTGTTTAAACGTTTTGTGGGAAACGTAAAGCGCGCCTCCATTTCCAGTTGACTCTGAAGAGCACCCAGATGAACTCAACACAGAGAGGGACTTAATCGTCAAGAAACAGCATTGAAAATAAATTCAGACATTTTCCTCAGTGTATACCACCGGAATCCAATGAACATCAAATGTTAATTCAAGTTACAACAATAACTGACGAAACCCTAATATGAAAAACTACTCAGAAAAAAAAAAGAAGAAAACCCTAGAAGTAGGAAACTAAGACCATCTATGCTAACAATTAAGAATTCACCTTATTACAATGTGGTACACTTAAAGAGGAGGACACACAAAACCAGGAGGAGTCGTCTTCCCACAAGTTATCAAGGCCTGAAGAGCAAGAGGAATCAATATATTCAGGTTTAGAAGCTTAAGCCTTATGGTGGTGCAAAGACAAACAGCTGCTTCAAGCTCTAGCAATCCTTTTAGCACTGGACAGCACGCATTTTCAACGGGGTTTCCTAGCCCTATGTGCACCAAACCTCCAAGCACATCCACACAAAGCCCTAGCTTAAGCGCATTTATTGGACAAGTCGGTTGAGTAGAAGGTGGAGGGTTAAGTCCTGGAACACTACCGCCTCCGCCTCCACCGCCGCCCCCACCAGGAGGGCCACCAGTGTAAGGTGGATAAGTAGAAGGTGGTGGGATTGTGACCGGAGGATTTATGATAGGAGGTGTAATTACAGGAGGATTAGTTATAGGAGGTATTATAACTGGGGTTGGAGGAAAAGTAATCGGAGGGGAAATGACTGGGGGCTTTTTGATGGTGGTTTTGGGTGGCCTCCGTGATGCGGAGGGTGTTTGGTGGGTTCGGATGGGGAATTTTCGGGTGAGTCGGCGGGGCTGGGCGGTGGATCGGTGGATGTGTATGTGGCGGTTGACAAGGAACGCAAGCATATATTGGTGGCAAGGACATTAACATGAAAACCAGGAAGATGAAGAACATAGCTGTAACCTTTGAACACATGGCTTTTGGTTTTCCGAAAGTCACTTGCCAGTTATGCTTCCTTCATTTTGATGGGGTTGACCATGGGATTAATATATAGTTGATTTTTACGTTAGCCCGTGACTTTGTAATTTCACTATGACATGGAGCGAAAACTAGTACTATCAACAAAAGCATTGATATCGTGCACGAAAACATGTAAATATGAAGCGTTCCGAGATTATGTTGTTATTGTGAAATTAAATTTGAGAATTTGGACTGTTGTTGGTCCATTGCAAATTTCAAGATCCAGTCCGTGACTATGTCTCAGTTGAATCCGTGAATTGTTGATTTCAGAGCCTGTTCAGTTCATCACATATTTCCATGGCTTCATCTCTTTGTTTGTTTCCAATGTTCCTTTCTTCTTCATTTTATTCCTTTCAGTCCCAGCTTTTCTGGGTTCATTTTCTTAAGATTTGTCCTTGAGAGTGATTCTGCAGCTTAAACTGCTAAAGCGTAGGCGTTCTTTTATGGTCTATTATTTCTGTTGGCTGTCACTTAAAGAGATGGTAGCCTGATCCAAGCCAGATAAGATTAGACTTTGCAGTCCAAGTCATCCATTATGTTTTTAGTTCCTTTCAAGAAGTACGCATGTGAACTTTGTTTTTTTTTTTTTTGAAAGAAAAAGAACTATAACATTAACAAAGAAGAGGAAATGTTTAAACCAAACCCTTACAGCAGAGAAGTTCAATGCATACTTGGCCAAATTATGAGCCAAAATATTGTGAACTCTTGAGGTATGAATTACATTGACAAGAGCAAAATTCTTTAACAACGATTTAATATCTTGGATACACCCAACTAATTTCCTTTAAAGAAGAAATTTGTCTGTCACAAGGAGGGCAACATTCCTTGCATCAGATTCAACTCTTAACACATTGGATGTTCATATTCAAGGCAATTTGAAGACCAAAGTTTCATTGCTTCAACCTCGGCTACTTCTACATCTCCTCCAAACGAGCTTGATCCTACTGCCATAGCAATACTGTTGTTGTCATCATCCCTGATGGAAAAACCTAAACCGGCTACACCTTTATCCTGGTCTATAGCAGCATCAATGTTAAGTTTAAACCAGCCCCCGAGAATGGGAGTCAGAGTATCCACCATAATGGCCTTCTCCTTTATTCCAAAGGTTCCATAAGCCTCTGTCATTGAGTTAAAGGATTCATGAAGGCCTCAAATTCTAGCAATCAGATGAGGAATAGATTCCTCAGTACCTTTTAAAGTCAAACTATTTCTACTATTCCACACAGCCCAAAAGAGCATAACAAATAGAGCAAAATCTTCCTTGGTTGAAGAATCAAAAACAGTTTGAAGAACCACTCCAAGATCCCTGTCCTAAGAATTTTGGAGAATTTTGGCAAAGCCTGTTACTTTCCAGACTTCCTTAGATTTGCTTCACCATAGTAAGGCATGAGAGAATCCATCAACAGCTTTATAACACCTGCAGCAAAAGGAGAGGCCAGAGTTTTCTTGTACTATAGCTTTTGGCATGTTGGCAAGCTATTGTTCACAGCTCTCCATAGAAAAATTCTAACTTTCTGAGGAGCAAGGCAGCCCCAAATATGTTTCCAAATAGGGTTATTACTGCTGCATTCTGGACTATCCAGAAACTTCAGCTTAAAAGCAAAATGATATCCACTTTTAACAGAAAAATACCCCTCTTATCATAGTGCCAGTATATCCTATCTTCCTCTAGAGATCCTGGAAGCTTGATATTCCTGATCAGTACCACATCCTCCTCCATAAATGATGATCTCAGCAGTTCTTCATTCCATTCCTTATTGTCTTGGATCAGAGAGGCCACTTTACTGTCCAATGGAAGTAGAGGTGAGGAGATTGGCTTGAAAGTGGAGACCCTTGGAATCCAATTACTCCTGAAATTGTCGACTTTCGTGCCGGTTCCTATGATCCGCCTAATACCCTTAGACAACAGTTGTCTACCCCATAGAAGGCTCCTCCAAATGTATGAGGGATTCTGACCAGGCTTAGCACTTAAGAACTCTCCCCTCTTATAGGATCTAGCTTCCAGAACCTTAGCAGTTAATGAACCAGGGTTTTGTAGAATTCTCCAACATTATTTAGCTAGAAGAGATTGGTTGAAACAGGAGAAATCTCTGAACCCAATACCACCATTCCCTTTGTTGGTGCACATCGTTTTTCAGTTAATCCAATGAATTTTCCTCCTCTGATCATCTGACTCTCCCCACCAAAACTTAGCAAGAATTTTCTGGATGTCTTCACACAGCCCTCCTGGAATCTTGAACATTGACATAGTGTATGAAGGAATGGCTTGAGCAACAGCTTTGATCAAGATTTCTTTTCCCCCATTTAAAAATAGTTTATCACTCCAAACTCTAATCCTTCTAAGAATCTTCAACTTGATATCATTAAAAAACTGCCTCTTGTTTTTTTCCCACCATGGAATTAAAGATGATTTGCTGCGAAAGAGCACCAGGGTCCAGGGTACCTAAGAGCTAGCAGCATATTGCTACACGTAAATGATTCTCGTAAACGTCCATTATAGTCTAGACAAATTTTACTATGCTCATCGCTTTTATTTTTCAATTAAATAATCTTTATCTTTAGTAGAAAGGAAAGAGTCCTTGAGCCCGAGGCCCAGCCAAATTGGTTGGCGTCCTCCTTACCATCTCAACCAGGGGCCGAGTCCTTCCCCAAAGTGTATGTAAATGTTGAAAAAAAATGGAAAGAGGCCTTTCTATGTTTCCTTTATGATATTAAAAAATTAAAGATAAGATATTATATTGTATGTTATAATTATAATTATAATTATAATTTTAATAATATTAAATCTTATAATTTTGATTCTAATTTTAATTTTAATTACATTAAATTTTATACTTTTAATTTTAATTTTAATTTCAATTATGTTAAATATTATAAGTTCATTTTCAATTTTATTTTTATTAAGTTAAATAATTTTAATTTCAAATCTAATTTCAAATCTAATTTCAATTTTAAATTTAATTTCAATTACATTAAATGATTCAATTCTAATTTCAATTATGTTAAATATTATAATTTTAATTTGAATTATGTTAAATGTTACAATTCTAATTCCAATTTCAATTCCAATTATGTTAAAATGTTATAATTTCAAATCTAATTTCAATTTTAATTGTATTAAATATTATAATTTTAATTTTAATTTCGATTTCAATTACGTTAGGTGTTATAATTTCAATTCTAATTTCGATTTCAATTTTAATTACATTAAATGTTATAATTCTAATTCCATTTCAATTAGTTTTATTAAATGTTATAATTTTAAATCCAATTTCAATTTTATTTATGTTAAAAGTTACAATTCTAATTTCGATTATGTTAAATATTATAATTCTAATTCTAATTTTAATTACATAAAATATTATAATTCAATTTTACTTACTTTAAATATTATAATTCAAATTTCAATTTCAATTTTAATTACGTTAAAATTATAATTTTATTTCCAATTTTAATTTAAATTTAAATTAAATGTTAAATGTTATAATTCCAATTCCATTTCTAATTTTAATGACATAAAATAATATAATTTTAATTTCCGTTTTAAGTACGTTAAATGTTATAATTCTAATTCTAATTTTTAATTACGTTAAATATTATAATATCCATTATGTTAAACGTTATAATTCTAATTTCAATTTTAAACTCAATTTCAATTACGTTAAATATTATAATTAATAATTTTAATTTTAATTTCAATAACGTTAAATATTATAATTTTAATTCCAATTTTAATTTTAATTTTAATAATATTAAATATTATAATTTTATTATTAATTTCAATAACATTAAATGCTATAATTGTAATTCCAATTTCAATTTTAATTATATTAAATCTCATAATTTCAATTTCAGTTTCGTTAAATGTTATAATTTCAAATCCAATTTCAATTTGATATTGTATAATTGGTTTACATTTAAAAAATATTTTTAATAATAAATTAAATTAAATGATAAAAATTTTAAAAAAATAATCTATAATTGTCAGCGATCGAACGGCTACCAGACCCAATTTTGCGGTGATACTCCAACAATTAAAAATCTCAAATTTTACATCATTAATCTCAATTTTTTTTTATCTATATAATTGTGGGTCATTTATAAAAAAAAGATTGAAAAATATCAAATATAGTGATGAGGGATGGTAACCACCACCACTCCGTTAAATGGTGGGGCGGTAACTTGCACCACCCCTACCTATGGATAGATCACCGACCTGTCCATAGGTGAGAGCGATGCAAGTCATCGCTCCACTATTTGATAGTGAGCGACGAAGGCCGCCACCTCTCACCATCACATTTGGCCGTCTTCTAATCTTTTTTTTTTTAAACAATGTCTCAACTATTATGTAGATCAGAAAAAATAGACTCTAATGACTTAAAATATGATTTGTTTTTATACTAGAAACTCGCCGAAAAACAATGCCGCCCGTCGTCTTCGATGACAGTTACATATTCATTTTTTTAATGATTTATTATTTATTTTAATTTTTTGTAAAAATATTTTTAAAAATATTACCAATTATACAATGATACATGTTATTTTGTGTCACGTTCCAATTTTTAATTTAATTCTGTAGTTAAATTACCTTTTTATCTTTTTACCATTAAAACTAACGGTAACAATTAACAGATTAGAAAAGTTTGGGTATTTTATCTCTAATTAGAATAAAGTTATATTTATGCCTAAAATATTGGGGTAAATTTGTTGTTATCCCTTAAATCTTATAATTTAAATTTTAATTCTAATTTCAGTTACGTTAAATATTATAATTTTAATTTTAATTAGGTTAAATAATTTCAATTCTAATTTTAATTTCAAATTTGATTTTAATTATATCAAATGTTATAATTTGAATTCTAATTTTGATTTCAAATATGTTAAATGATATAATTTCAATTTCAATTTCAATTTCAATTCCAATTCTAATTCCAATTTCAATCTCAATTATGTTAAATATTATCGTTCCAATTTTAATTTCAAATTCAATTTTAATTACATTAAATGTTATAATTCCAATTTCAATTTTAATTAATTTAAATATTATAATTTTAATTTCAATTTTTTTAATAATTATAATTCAAATTTTAATTTTAATTACATTAAATATTAATATTCCAAATTCAATTTCAATTTCAAGTACATAAAATGTTATAATTCCAATTACAATTTTGATTTTAAATACATTAAATGTTATAATTTCAATTATGTTAAATATCATAATTTCAATTCCAAATTCGATTTCACTGACATTCGATGTTATAATTATAATTCTAATTATTTTTATTATTTTAAAGTTATAATTCTAATTTCTATTTCTATTATATTAAATGTTATAATTCTAATTCTAATTTTAATTACATAAAATATTATAATTCTAATTTCAATTTCAAATATGTTAAATGTTATAATTACAATTCCTATTTCAATTACATTAAGTGTTATAATTTCAATTTCAACTTCAATGATGTTAAACATTATAATTCAAATTCAAATTTTAATTTCAACTTTAATTATGTTAAATGTTATAATTTCAATTCTAATTCTAATTTTAATTTCAATTACATTAAATGTTATAAATTCAAATCTACTTTAATTTCAATTACATTAAATATTATAATTACAATTCTAATTTCAATTACGTTAAATGTTGTAATTCCAACCCACTTTCAATTTTAAGTATATAAATGTTATAATTTCAATTCTATTTCTGATTCAAATTTTAATTACGTTAAATGTTATAATTTAAATTAAATTTTAATAAAAGTTAAACATCATAATTAAAAATCCAATTTAAATTTCAACAAATCTGAAATTGGAAGTTAAAAATATAATTTGGACTTGTTATATATTTTTTGTAACAAATTAGTAATTGAAAATTATAAATATATTCTTAAAAATTAGAAATTTGTTATATATTTTTTAAATTAAGAGTTTGAATGTTAAGATAGTTTAATAAATGCCTTGAAAATTAAAAAACATATATCCAAAATATAAAAACACCCCAGAAAAAGTAAAGGTCAAAAGTTAAAAATAATCCAAAATCTTTAATTTAACTTAATTAAAATATTTTGTTAAATATTTTTAAATTTAATGTAATTGAAATTGTATTTATAATTTTAATAAAAAGTGGTTAATTGAATATTAATTATTCATTAACTTAGCACAATAATTACTATTTTAAGTATGAAATTAAATAAAATTTAATAAGAAATTAAATATTAAATATAAAAATTTAAATACCACATGGCATCCTGTGGCGGTACCAAATGGCAAGGCTTTTTATGTTAACCATAGTTATTTAGGACACATAAAATATCATCAATTTGTATTATATTATATTTTTTATTAAGCTAAATGCAAACTCGTAATTTATAAATAAGTGGGGACACCCTCTTATATTTATGGGTGAAAGATGCAAAAGTGGGAATACGTTCTATATTAAGTAGAATACAATATATAATAAGTTGTGGATGTAAAAAGTAGAAACATCTTGCATGATATAAGAGGAAGTTATTTTATAGGTGTCCTAAACGAGGGATTAACTATAGTATAATCAGTTGTGTCATACAGCTAGCTGACGTCAGCTAAGGTGACCGGTAATCTTAGATACTACCTGTTATTTTGACTTTCACCATAAAGGCCCATTTATTAATAAAATTAATAAATAAAATTATAATTATAAATTTTGAATCAATTAAGTCCAAAAAAATTTTAAAAAAAGAAAATAATGTTATTATATATATTTTTGGATAAATCAAACATACTTTATATAAACATTTGTAAACATAAATTAAATATTATTCTAATAACAATGACCAATACAAAATAAAGAAAAAATACATACCAAAAAATTTAAATTTTAATTAAATTAAATGTTATAATTTCAAATTCAATTTATATTATAATTTCAATTCCAATTTTAATAACGTAAAATATTATAATTTAATGTACGTGAAATTGAATTTAAATTTAGAATAAAAATTATTACATTTAACGTAATTAAAATTAAAATTAAAATTGGAGTTGAAATTATAACATTTAACATAACTAAAATTGAAATTAGCTTTGAAATGATAGAACTTAATGTAATTAAAATTAAATTTAAAATTAGAATTATAATATTTAA
Organism: Ailanthus altissimus; assembly: GCA_946807835.1. Lineage (NCBI taxonomy): Eukaryota > Viridiplantae > Streptophyta > Magnoliopsida > Sapindales > Simaroubaceae > Ailanthus > Ailanthus altissimus. The sequence continues at coordinate 24,981,147 of OX327696.1, read as the reverse complement.
CATAAGTTAAATTGAATTTAAAAATAGAATTAGAATTATAACATTTAATGTAAGTAAAATTGAAATTATAATATTTAATATAAGTGAAATTGAAATTATAATTATAATTATAATTATAATATTTAAAGTAATTAAAATTGAAATTAGATTTGAAATTATAAAATTTAATATAACTGAAATTGAATTTAAAATTGGAATTAGAATTATAACATTTAACATAAGTAAAATTAAATTTAAAATTAGAATTGAAATTATAAGATTTAATGTAATTGAAATTAAATTTAAAAATTAGAATTGAAATTATAATATTTAGCGTAGTTGAAACTGAATTTAAAATTAAAAATAGAATTATAATATTTAATGAAATTAAAATTAAAATTATTTGAATTATAACATTTATCATAATTAAATTTAAAATTATAACATTTAGCTTATGTTCCCACTAACTGTTGTATGTTGCATTTCACTTAACATATAACGATAAATAGTGAAAACATATAGTATACTAAGTGGGAACATGATGTTGTTTGTAATTAATTTTTTTAGCATATATGAAAATCATACGTATGTAGAACACTCATAAATTTGGAACCCCTCATATTAAATCACATATTTTCAATGGTAATTGACAACATGCTAAGAATGTAAAAGTGAGGATAATAGCAAATGGTAGAAACATATAGTATATTAAGTGAGAATATTTAGTATGTTAAGTGGAAACATTTAGTATACTAAGTGAGAACACGTAGTATATTAAGTGGGAACATTTTGTATGTTAAGTGGGAACAAGTAATATATTAAGTGAGAACACATAATATATTAAGTAGAAATTGTTAGTATGTCAAATAGAAATATTTAATATACTATGTAAGAATATGTAGAATATTAAGTAGGACCATTTAATATGTTAAGTGGGAATAAGTAATATATTAAGTGGGAACAAGTAGTATATTAAGTGGGAACATATAGTATATTAAGTGAAAACATTTAGTATATTAAGTGAGAACACGTAATTTATTAAGTGAGAATATTTCGTATATTGAGTGGGAACACGTAATATATTAAGTAGAAATATGTAGTATATTAAATGGGAACACACAATATATTAAGCGAAAATATTTAGTATACTAAGTGAGAATACGTTGTATATTAAGTGAAATATTTACTATGTTAAGTGGGAACAAATTGTATATTAAGTGGGAACACATAGTATATTAAATGTTCCTGCTTAATATATTAAATATTTCCACTTAACATACTAAATATTCTAACTTAATATATTATGTGTTCTCATTTAAATTACTAAATGTTTCTATTTAATACACTATATGTTCCCACTTAACATACTAAATGTTTTCACTTAATATACTAGATGTTCCTATTTAATATACTACATATTCCCACCTAACATATTTAATGTTCCCACTTAATATATTACATGTTCTCACTTAATATACTATATGTTCTCACTTAACATACTACGTATTTTAACTTAATATACTACATGTTCTTATTTAACATACTAAATGTTCTCACTTAATATATTACATGTTCCCACTTAATATACTAAATGTTCTCATTTAATATACTACGTGTTCTCACTTAATATATTACATGTTTCCATTTAATATACGAAGTATTCTAATTTAATATACTATATGTTCCCACTTAACATACTAAATGTTTTTATTTAACATACTACATGTTTCCACTTAATATACAAAATATTTATACTTAATATACTATGTGTTTCCATTTAATATACTAAATGTTCCCACTTAATATATTAAATATTCTCATTTAACATATTAAATGTTCCCACTTAATATACTACGTATTTCCATTTGACATACTAAATGTTTGCACTTAACATACTATGTGTTCCAACTTAATATACTACGTGTTTCTATTTAACATACTAAATATTTTCACTTAATATACTACGTGTTCCCACTTAATATACTAAATATTTTTACATAATATACTACATGTTCCCACTTAATATACTATGTGTTTTCACTTTATATACTAAATGTTTCTACTTAATATACTAAATATTTTCACTCAATATACTACACATTCTCAGTTAATACACTAAGTGTTCCTACTTAATATATTATGTATTCCCACTCATTAAATTGTCATTTTTGTTATCAGAGTGTCGCCAAAAAATGGCCGCCAGCTAATGGCCATTTTTCAACTACGGTGGCAAGTTTTTCTATTATTAATTAATTATTTTAAATATATTTATTATAATTATAAACCAATTGCAGGATGCCACATGTAATTTGTAACTAATCAGTATTTGACATGTGTTACTTTATTAAACAAATATTTATTTATTATTTTTAAATATTTTATTAAATTACATAAATGAATGAGATTGCGCCATGTATTTAATGACATTGAATGAGTGAGATTATGCCATGTGCCTAAGATTAAATGATAAATAATGTAGGTAAAGTGGTAATTGTCCATCAAAGCTAATATTTTTATCCAATGTGATGGCAAAGATTAACTGATTACGGTAAAATTAGGTATTTTATCTCTAATTAGGGCGAAGTAGTAAATTAGCCTAAAACATTAGGGTAAATTTGACTTTATCCCTTATAACATTTAAATAAAATTAAAATTAGAATTAGAATTATAATGTTTAATGTAATTGAAATTAAAAGCATATTTAAACTGAAATTAGAATTATATTATTTTTATGCAATTAAAATTAAAATTGAAATTGAAATTATAACATTTAACATTTATTAAAATTACAATTGAAATTGGAATTGAAATTATAACTTTAACGTAATTGAAATTAGAATTAAAATTAGAATTATAACATTTAATGTAATAGAAATAGAAATAGAAATTAAATTATATATAGTTTATGTAATTAAAATTAGAATTAAAATTGAAATTAAAATTATAAAGTTAACATAATTAAAATTAGAATTTTCTTTTTTAACATAATTGAAATTAAAATTAATTTGAAATTATAATAGGTAAATGAAATTGAAATTGGAATTAGAATTATAACATTTAATGTAATTAAAATTAAAATTATAACATTTAATGTAATTGAAATTGGAATATTAATTATAACATTTAATGTAATGGAAATTGAAATTGAATTATAATATTTTACGTAATTAAAATTAGAACTAAAATTAAAATTAGAATTATAACATTTAAAATAATTGAAATTATAATTTTATTTTTTAACGTAATTGAAATTGAAATTAATTTGAAATTATAACATGTAAATGAAATTGAAATTAGAATTAGAATTATAACATTTAACATAATTAAATTAGAATTATAACATTTAATGTAATTAAAATTGTTATTATAACATTTAATGTAATGAAAATTAAAATTGAATTATGATATTTTATGTAATTAAAATTAGATATAAATTAAAATTAGAATTATAACATTTAACATAATAAAAATTAGAATTTTATTTTTTAACGTAATTGAAATTGAAATTAATTTGAAATTATAACATGTAAATGAAATTGGAATTAGAATTAGAATTAGAATTATAACATTTAACGTAATTAAAAATAAAATTATAACATTTAATGTAATTAAAATTGTAATTGTAATTATAACATTTAATGTAATTGAAATTAGAATTATAACACTTAAGTAATTGAAATCAAATTATAATTAAAATTATAACATTTAACATAATTGAAATCGATATTGTAATTGGAATTATAATATTTAACGTAATTGAAATTATAAAATTTTAACATAATTGAAGTTATAATTGAAATTCTAACATTTAACATAATTCAAATTGAAATCAAAATTATAATATTTAACGTAATTGAATTTGAAATTAGAATTGTATCATTTAACGTAATTGAAATCAAATTTAGAATTGAAATTATAACATTTAACATAATTAAAATCGAAATAAAAATTATTTAACCTAATTTAAATTGAAATTGAAATTATAATATTTAACGTACTTAGAATCGAAATTGAATTTGAAATTATAACATTTAACAAAATAGGATTTGAATTTTAAATTAGATTTAGAATTATAACCTTTAACAAAATTAGAATTGAAATTGAATTTGGAATTATAATATTTAAACTAACTAAAACTAAAATTGGATTGTAAGTGCAACATTTAATAAAATTAAAATTGAATTTAGATTTGAAATTGTAATATTTAATGTACTTAATGTAATTGAAATTTTGAATTTAAAGTTAAAATTAAAATTATAACATTTGACGTACTTAAAATTGTAATTAGAATTACATTTAGAATTATAATATTTAACGTACTTGAAATTGTAATTAAAATTAGATTTAGAATTATAACATTTAATGTAATTGAAATTAAAAATTGATTTGAAATATAACATTTAACGTAAATGAGATTAAAATTAAAATTAGAGTTAAATTTAATGTAATTAAAATTAAAATTAGATTTGAAATTATAACATTTACATAATTAAAATTGAAATTAGATTTGAAATTATAACATTTACATAATTAAAATTGAAATTAGATTTGAAATTATAACATTTAATGTAATTATAATTGAAATTGGATTTTAATAACATTTAATGTAGTTGAAATGAAATTTAAAATTAGATTTACAATTATAACATTTAATGTAGTTGAAATTAAATTTAAAATTAAATTTTAGAACAATAATATTTAACGTAATTGAAATTAACATTGAATTTGAAATTATAACATATAACGTAATTAATATTAAAATTGGAATTGGAATTAGAATTACAATATTTTTTGTAATTAAAGTTGAAATTAGAATTGGATTTATAATATTTAACATAATTAAATTTGAATTTTGAATTGAAATTATAACATTTAACGTAATAGAAATTGAAATTGAAATTATAACGTTTAACATAATTAAAATTAGAATTAGAATTAGAATTGCAACATTTTACGTAATTGAAATCGACATTGTAATTAAATAAACATTTAAAATAATTAAAATTAAAATTATAATATTTTACGTAATTAAAATTGACATTGAAATTATAACATTTAACATAATTTAAATTAGAATTCGAATTGTAATATTTAATGTCATTAAAATTGAAATTAAAATTTTAACATTTAATATAATTGAAATTGAAATTAAATTTAGAACTTTAACATTTAATGTAATTAAAATTGAAATTGAAATTAGAATTACAATTCTTAACGTAATTAAATTTGAATTTTAAATTAAAATTTAATGTAATTAAAATTGAAATTAGAATTGGAATTATTAACATTTAACGTAATTAAATTTGAAATTAAAATTAGTTTTAGAATTATAAAATTTAACGTAATTTAAATTAAATGTAAATTAAAATTAGAATTATAATATTTAACACAATTAAATTTGAAATTAATTTTAAAATTATAACATTTAACCTAATTGAAATTGAAATTTGAACTATAGCATTTAACGTAACTGAAATTAGATTTAAAATTATAATATTTTTGTAATTAAAATTAAAACTGAAATTAAAATTATAATATTTAACATAATTAAAATATAAATTGAATTTGAAATTATAACATTTATTGTGATTGAAAGTAAATTATTTTTTAGTATGTATTTTGTTTTTATTTTTTATTAATTGCTATCATTGAAATAATATTTAATTTATGTTTCTAAATTTTTATATAAAATATGTTTTATATTTTCAAAATAAATATTATAATAAAATTATTTTCTTTTTATTAATTTATTTTGGACTTAATTGATTTTAAATTTATAAATATAATTTGTATTAATTATATTAATATAAGGGGTCTTTATGAAAAAATCTAAAATGATCGGCAATACCTTATATTGTTGGTCATTTTGAATTACATCAGTCGGCTAGTTGTATGACACAATCAATTGCACTATAGTCTTTTCCTTAGAGGTCACATTATGTAATCATGACTAGACTGCATTAAATAGGATGAAGGGACAAATTTCCTTTTGTAGCGTGTTTGATTAAAAATTGAAAGTGATTAGACTGTATTATAATGTAAAGTAATCATGATTTGTTTTTGGTGCATTTTCAACCGAGTTTTCTCTTGGATTTATTATGGATTGGTTGAGTATTCATTTTTTAAATTAAGTAGCAAGAAAAAAATGTCGACTGTCATTATTTTATTTTAGTGTCGACCATCATTAACCATCGTAGATCGCTTATAACTATATTCATTGAAGTCACCATTCTCGTTGTAGGATGTGTTAGAAGCTCAATGAATCATATATATATTTACATTAGTATGATGTTCATTTTAAACCTAAGTCCTTATGGTTTTATTTTTGTACTCTATTCAAAATGTCTCATACTAATAGAGATATAATTAACTCTTTATAAATCCATAATTCTCTCCATATCTAGCCAATGTGGGACATTTGTTCACTTTTCTTTAACAATTCTCCCTTCGAATAAAGGACGGCTAAGCCTCATCTTAAAAGATATTCCATCTCCAAACAGTCTGCAACTCATTTTCACTACGTTGACCACACATATTTTACATGAAGCACTAGAGTAGCGCTTATTCATAGAGTACAACACGGATCCATCGCAAGCCATAGGCATGCACCAGGCTCACCGCCTTTTTGTTCAACACTGATGGTTTTCACCACATGGCAATTCTGGGACATGACTTTGATACTATTGTCAAGAGCCCAATGAACTACACATATCTCTATATTAGTATGATATTGTTCACTTTGAGTTTAAGTTCTCATGATTTTACTCTTGAACTCTACCCAAAAGTCTCATACCAATAAAAATATAGTTAACTCCTTATAAACCTATGATCCTCCCTATATCTAGTCAATGTGAGACATTTATTCGCCTTTCCTTTAAAGGAGGTGTGTGCAGAAACATTGGATTGAGTAATAATTATACAAATTCGCGATAACGTTAATAATAGTGAAATGTGGTAAAGTACACAAAATGAAAAGACACAATAATTTACGTGGTTTGACTTTTTGTCTATGTTCACGGGAAAAGACATAAGATAATATTTCATTATAACAAATAAGAGTATATAATTATTGGAGAATAATCTTTACAACCTAAAACCTCAATATATCCAATAACACTCAATAGAACATTTGATTCATGACATTGCATAAACATGTAATTTCTTTCAACTACACAAATGCCTCAAATTTTGATGTTCTCTTGATTTCTCTCAAACTTCACTTGGGTCTTACACATTTTACTTCATGGATTTGCTTCAATTTGTCGTAAAACCATGACATACAAATATAAAATTTGTGTGTAAAAATTAACTTGAAAAATTAATAATTATAAGCAATAATTTGGTACCTACCATCCAAGCTAAATACCATAACCAATTGTCAATTTTAAGTGCTTTATTAGAAACCTACCTTAATTATTCAAGTCAATATTCAATAGAAGAAACTTACATTAAAGGTATTATTATCATTTACATAGGTACTTTTATTTATAATAATAATTCTTGGGCTTTTTGCTCATTCATTACTAATGTGTAATTCATATTCTTGCATTAAATAAAACTCTCACTATTATATTTTTAATTATCTTTTAATTCATAGTTCTTGAGAACATGAGATATGGAGTTTTATGATTTTTTACATCACGAATCCTTGTCGCTTCATTTATGTGCTTATGTAAATATGACCAATGGCTAAAAATGTTAGTGAGGAGAGAAACACCGTCAAACAGTAGTCGGTTCTGAAAAGAATGACGGTGGCAATGCGTTCCTAAGAGACGACTATATTTGATGATTGAATCTTACTTGATTTTCTAACAAATGGTAGATCCAACAATTTTGATATCTTCATGGTTAGGTAGATTGAAAAATAAGGATTCAAATGGTAACCATGACGATTTTAATGGATAACAACCGACGGCCGACAGTTTCATTTTTGTTTTTAATTATTGATTTGAAATAATATCAAATCATGCAAATAAAAATAGTTAAAAAATATATTATATATTCAGAACTGTTATTGACTCTATGTTTAATTTTTGGATTTTTCATCTATATTCTTCTGTTTGGGTTGGTTTCTATGAAATCATTTCATATTTTTTAAAAGGTGTTGATAGAAAAAAAGTGGTTTTCAAGCTAATAAATTTTGAATTTATTTTATTTGCGAAAATTAGTATTTGGACCTTAAACGAAAAAAAGTGGTTTTTCAAGCTAATAAAATCTATGTTAAGAGGAGTACAGTAAAAAAGGAAGTAACAAGTGTATCCAGAATGAAAGAAAGAAAATCTTTTTTCTCTGTGTTAATTCTTCTAATTTTTGGGCATTCCCTTTTTCAATGTCTTTTTTTTTTATAATACTAATCTTTGGAGGACCTTTCGGGTATTCTACCTCTGCTGTGCTTCTGACACACGCCAAATAGCCTTATGTTGTTCTTCTACCACACGTCAAATATCTTTTTACTGTGCATCTGACACATGCCAAATATCTTTCTAACATCCATTTTGGGTATATTCTCAGCATATTCTTTATCCTGTCTTTGCTGGTGGATTAGGTTAAGTGTGAGGCTAAGAAAAATCTGCTCGAATCAATCTTCTAATAATCTATTCCTGTTCGACTTTGACGTGTTTCGGGGTTTTCCTAGGAGAGATTCTAGTGACTTGGCTATATTTGTTTGACAAACAGTCGTTTTGTCTTTGTGTCTGCGTTTGATCATGTTCTTCGAGATGAACAAATCTGGTTAGTATTCAAAGGGCAATTTTGGTTGCATCACGGTCTGTCATGCCGAGTAGGTACTTCAGCCTGCCGACCCAATCCCCTGAATCTGAATAGATCCTAGACAGTCCATTCATGCCAAGATATGCCCCGATGGCTGTCATTTTGGGCTCATCTTCGAAGTGGGCCGTTCTGCAAAAAGTGGTGGGCTTTGGAAGAGGCTGTGATTATTCGAGATCTAAAGGCTATGCTTTTTCTGTTCTCTAAGTGACGTTTGGTAGGTCGAGGTAATCTGGGCCGTTAATCGGCTAAATCCTTCAGTTTAAGTCTCTGTTCTTCTGAAGAAGAGCATTTAATACGCATGAAAACCCGAAACGTCACTCCCTTTTTCCAACAGGTGTCTCTTCGGTTCTGCAGCTGATCTTATCCGTCTGTTCGTCTGAACGACCTAGATTATTGCACTATTATCTATAAATAGTTGTCTTCTTCTTCATTTGGTCATTTACTCTACATTTTTTCTTCGTTACCGTCATTCAGCTGCGCTAATGTGACTCTATTTCTTTGAAGGTGTCTTTTCTGCTTGACGATTTTGACTGCTGCAGCTATTGGTTATTTATTTTTGTGCTTTCTTCTGGTAAGTTCGCACTTCTCTTGTCTTTTTTTTTATGAAGCTTTTTTCTTCAATATTCTGGTACTTTTTTTAGTGTGGTTGATTTGTATCTAGTCGTGCCTTATTGTGTCAATAGTTTTTTTAGGAAATGTTCTTTTGCTCTAATAGCTTCTAAAGACAATTCAAGTTTTTCAGCCGTGAACATGGCTAAAGGGGAGGAGAAGGAACTAACCACTGAGATCCTATTAGTTAGGAGAGGTAGTGGGGCTAGATCTAGTGAGGGAGCGCCTACCTCAGCAGGTGATGTGATCTTTTCATCAAGAGTAGTCTTTAACGAGGCCGATTGGTCTCTAATACCAGAGAGGGGGAAGGTAATGACCCACTAGACCTTAAAGGGGTCAATAACATAGAGGTGGTAGGTTTCTAGATGGAAACTAAATTTTGTACGTCCTGCTTGAATGAGATCGACTTGGACTTTATTAGGCATTCTTATGATATCCCTGAGTCGATCACCCTTAGGTTACTCACTGAGGAGGAATACCCAAGCAGCCCCATCAGCGGTGAGGTGGCTCTCTATATGGAGTTCTTGAGGCTGGGCTTCAGGCTTCCCATGTAGCGTTACTTTGCTAAGATGTTGGCTAGCCTAAGAATAACTTCGTCCCAACTAGGACCTAATTCCTGGAGAGTATTAGTCGGTTTGTACGTTCTATAGGCAAGAGCAGTGTAGTCCCCCCCTCCCAACTTTTAGGAACTGTGCTACCTGTACCACTTCAAGAGCAATGCTAGAAGCCAAAGAGGCTTTTACTATCTCTCATTCCAAGTCTTCAAAACTTAGTTTGATCGACCTACCTCCATGAAAGACTAAAAAGAGGAATAGTTTTTCTCTAGGGGAGAATGGGGTCAGAGAGTCCCAAAGAGAGATCGGAGGGAGTGGGTCGTCCTTACTGGTTTTTCTGTAGATATAAGTCTTTGTCTTCGTTGTTGTTATTTTTTTTTTTTGCTTGCATAGCACGACTGACATCTCTAAATATTTTGCAGCGACTTAGGCTATCGACGTGGAGATATCTGATCAGACCCTTAATTGGATAACCACAACCCTTCGGCATATCTGTTCGATTCAGGAGTTATTATTATCGGCTAGCCTTGTTGAATCAGGACTAGTTATCTCCGTGTCGTCCCTTCTCTGCATTTGAAGTGAGTTCTTATTTAAGACCAATCTCTTTTTTTCTTGAATTGACATTGTGTGCACAAGATAGGGATGTTTAAATAAAGCGCTGGTGAGCGGAGAAAACGGATCCGGACCAAAGGTTCCTCTTCTTCTAGTAGGGGTCTTCTAAACCTTAACAATATTATGGGGATGTTGTTCGGCTTTGGTTCGAGAGTAAGCTGAGGAAATGGATTGTCCTAGGGGAATGGGTCATCTATTCAAACTATTGGCAACAGGCCCGTGAAGAATGTACCATACAGAGCCCAACTATTTGGGAGGGGGACAAGTCTATAGTAACTCTTCGGGGAGGGGACGAGCCTCTACCCAAACTCCTCATCGATCACAAGACACCCTTACCCTTCAAACCCAAGGTAAAGGGCGAGGTTCATCTGCTCATCTTCTAGCACAAACAACCTTAACTTAAAGGGCCGTGGCAGTGATCTAGCTTTAGAAGGCGGGAGGGGTTATTATCTAACAAAGGTCATTACTCTTTCGTGTCTGCTTCCGTGCTGGTCCTGAAAGCAAGGAAGGATCTGGGTTTCCTACTCCCTATGATGCGGGAGTTAGAGAGGTATGTGTCCCTCACCTGGGTAGGTCAGGTATCTTCCCTGGACCCTATCATAGGGTTCAATGTTGAGATGGGTTTTGCTTTCAATGTAAATCCTTTATACCTTCTTATTGTTATGTTTATTTTGTTCATATATTTACCTGTTCTGACTTTTTTTATATTTCACGAAGTCCATTTTCCTTTTTTCTCAATTCAGAGCTGAGATTCTTGGTATGGTTACTCGTGCTCAAAGGGCTAAGGATGATCTTGCTCGATCCAAGGCTGCGACCCAGCGAGTGAAAAGGATTGTCGAACAGAAGAAGAGAATAATGGACAAGGTGGGGGCCAAGTTAGAGAAGATGATGAATGCCCGGCCTGAAGCAGAGAGTAAGCTATCGAAGCTTGACCACTAAAAAAAATTGGTCGCACAGAAGATGACTAATTCTTAGGTTGTGGCAGAGACCCGCATTGTCGAGCTGACACGGTAAAACAAGGGGCTAGAGATGCTGTAGTAACCAGTATCCATAACCGGTAAGAATATGTATTATATATATATATATAAATATACGTATTTTATTTGTATGTGGGTGATCCTTGATTTATATATTGTTATTAGTAGTGTTTTTATAGGTTAAGGATATACTATTAGTATTGGGTTTAGTTGCAAGACTTTGGAATTATTTTAGGGACCAAATTGTTATACTTTAAAAGTTTTGGGGGTAAATTCGTAAATACCAAAAATTAGCCTCTTAGTATAAAAATACACTTTTAAACCCTAATTTACCATTTTTAGGTCGAGCTACCCATTTTAAGAGAGAGAAGAGAGAAATAGAGGAGAGAGAAAGAGGAGAAGAAGAAGAAAAAGAAGAAGAAATTGGAATTTTGAATTTCAAGAGGTATATCATACGTATTTCTCAATTTATTGGTATTAATTAAGTTAATTCCTTTAAGTTTTGATTTCTGAAAATATGTATAATTGAGGATTTGTTGTGTATTTCGTAAGATCATATGAGAATTGATGATGATCTATAAGATAGTTTGATAAATCATGATGAATTATGGAATTTCTGCTGGATAACCTCTTGATCTAGGAATTTTATAAATTGTTGTGATTCGATTCTGGTTTTGAATTTTGAGTATATGAAATTAGACATGTTTAGGATCATCTGAGACTTTGAATCGACTGAAAATATCGGAAATTGAATTTGTAGTGAATTTACCAAAATGACCCTGGAATTCTGGAAATTTCCTGTGTAAACAGTATGATACAGTGGAAAATAATTTTTGACCTGCTGAATGATCTTTAAAAATTACGAATTTGTGGAATATGATAATTTTATATGTCTAATATGATATACTCGGAATTGAGAATTTGGATCAATGTGGTTGAAGTGTTATGAATTTCTAAAGTGTATCAGCTCATTGTAGTATTTGATTAACAGATGTTTAAAGTTATGAAATAAAATAGTTTTAAAATACTTTTGGCAGTTATTTGGAAGCCAAATATTTATCATGGACTGAGATATGTGTCAAGAGTAATTATGTGATAGTTTTATAATTTTTGAGTTAGTATACGATTTTATAAAATTGGGAGATTGAATACTGTTCAGTAAGTATCTTGATCCTGTCAGGTTTGTAGTTTGGATTCGATGGTGTGTATGGAATGGATTGTGTAGGAATTTTGATATAATATTCATATATAAGAAGTATATATGAGCCAAGAATGATATATTCTGATTTCGGAGTAATTGGACATCATTTGATGTATTAGAAATTTTTGTTAAGTGTAAGTGGTCAGAATGACAGGTTTTGAGAAACCAAATATTTAGACCAATTTGATGTGATAAATGCATTGTGTATAATTTTGTAAGCTATTTAAAGTATTTTGTGTGAATTGTGAGGCTTATGAAAGGATTAATCTCCATTGATAGGTTAAGGAGATTTAAGCCTTGTAGCTGAAAGTGTTAAGAGGTAAGTATACTAGACTTTTTACTGAAATCACAATAAACATAGTAATTGTTTTGTATGATTTTGCAAATGGGGTTAAGAATATGTTTATGTTATGTCAAAGTATATTTTGATATGAAATGTGAATATATGTTTCTGAATGTGAGCATTGACATTGAGCATGGACATACATGTGTTTTTGTAAGTGAGCTTTCAAAATAAGATGTGTTTAATAAAGAAAGCTTTTGAAGTGTAATATGTCCATGAGAAATATTTTGTATTTTGAGGGTATTTGAACTCACTGTTAACTTAGTAGGCATTTTATGTGATTGTGGAGCCTTTATGTGTGGCCTTTCCTTTGGGATTGGTATATGTTATGTGTTCCGTATGTAGGGAGGATCCTATTGGTACCTAAAGGAAGAGTGAGTCATCACATTCGTGTGGTGGCGTATTGGTGCATGTGAGAGGACTCACCGATGATCAGGGTGAGGGTTTGGCTTTTACCTTCGGGCATAAGCATTATATATGTGTTATTCAAGACCTCACTTGTACTATTCCTCTCATACGGTATGTCACCTACGAGTGACATTTGGCTCATTATGTGATATGTGATATGTAAGTCCTACTAAGTAGTAGTTGAGTGATGGTATTCCTATTATGTGTTTTGAAAGAATGTGTAAGCGCTTACATGATATGTGATTTGATAAGATTATGATTTTGAGTGATCACAGCATATCATACATATGCATTGTGTACATATATGTATTTGTATTTGATATATGAAAAACTAGTATGCTTACTGAGTTTTATACTCATTATAGTTTATGGTGATTTCAGGTAAATAAGGTACATGTGTGCTTAGCGGATTTGGCAAGGCTTCTGCTGTTCCTTGGGTTTCCTAAGTTGCTAGGTTGTTGTGTGTTTCATTTGGCGACACGTGGGATAGGATATTTGGTTTGTCCCTATTGAATAAATACTTATGTATTATTTCATTGTGTGTGGATTGGATTTGGTTTAAGTTTTATAAAGTGTGGTTATTGGATGATTTTAAGTAAGAATTTGCAATGGATATATTCTGGGCTCCCGGTAACAAAGTTGCTACTGGTGACGTAGTAGAGTGTTAATCTCTGAGAAAACTCTGCGTATCTCCGGTTTAATAATTGTCCCAGTCATAATTCAATTGCTATAATTCTGAAAGAAATTGAAATGAAAGTTGAAAAATTTTGTGTAATATTATTTATGAGTGCACATGCAGTGAATGAATGTAAGTGATGTCGTGTGTCGGATCTTTTGGGTCTGGGGCGTGACAGCTTTTATTGGTATCAGAGCTAAGATATGATTCTGTAGACTTTTTAAGTGTCGAGTCAAGGGAACCGAGCAGATGCCAAATCCTTAGGATTGTATTTGTAGCTTTGTTGTGTAAAAGTTTGACATATTCCTTAAATTTTGTATGATTTTAGTGAAGATGACACAGTATCCAAGAGCTGCTGAGATTGTTGTTGTTGTGGATAATGGTACCTTGTGGATCTTAATGTTTTCATTTAGATTTTCTTTTAAGTTATGACTAATATGCTTAGTAAGAGTGATGTTGAATATCTTATAATGATAATTTGCATGTTATAGAGCAAATTGAGATAATTTTCTCAATGACAAAATATAGAGAAGTAGAGTATTGAAGACATTAATTGAAACAATTTTATTGAAAAGGAAAACAATAACAATAGCAGCAACAAAAATACAGTAGAGGCTACGGAGTGAGATTTAAGTCTATTTTGCGCTTCTTCTGACTGTCATGAGTAGACCAATCTAACTGATGCAATGTTGGATTAGACAGAGGAATAAAAGACTGTAATTGATCAATTAGTTGATCAACAGTTGGAGCTGAAATAAGAATCCGTCGTGCTAGAAGTGGGATGAATTGTGTTCCCGCTGCATAGTCAAGAAAAGATATCAACCCGTCGTAAAAGCCATTAACATTTAACAAACCAATGGGTTTTTGGTGGATTTGTAATTGTGCCCATGAGACAATTTGAAAAATTTCCTCCAAGGTCCCGAAACCTCCTGATAGAGCTATGAAAGCATCTGCATGCCTAAGCATTTGAGCCATTCGCTCGTGCATAGATGAGACTTGTAACTCATCCCCAATTGTTTTTCCTACAACATTTTCAATAGCTAGAGGTTTTGGAATGATACCCAAAACTCGACTACCTTTATTGTGTGCAGCTTTTGCCACAGACCCCATTAACCCTCGGTTACCTCCTCCATATACTAAATGTATATTTCGCTCAGCTAATACCTTACCTAGATTTTCTACAACTTTTGTAAACTCTTCAGTATTTCCAGGGTTGGATCCACAAAAGACACAAATTTTTGTGAATCGACGAGCTGAGGTTTCCTCCATTGTTACGCTTACCCTAATCTTTAAATATTTTCGAGTTTGTATAAGGATGCAAAACAATGTATTTATAGAGAAACAAATTTATAATAGCTGTGGAGCATATGTGTAAGTATGTTCAAGTATATATTTTTCTCAATTTTTGTGAGGTAAAAAGAAAAGAATGAGTTTTACTTTATCATTTTATAAGGGACAATAGGCCGCAAAATTTGAATAAATATTTTTGATATGTAAGTGTGATAAAATTGTGTCGGAAGCGTGATGAGTTAGGTAAGATGATTAAGAAAAGTCAAATAAAGGCATATTTTATGGGCTTAGGGACTTTGCCGTTTTGGCACTAATGGCCGACAATGCATCTATGACTTGAAGACTTTTTGAGCTAACAATTGGACTTTGGACATGAGGCCAAATTAACTTTATTAATTACAAGGATTTTATGGTCTTAACATTGATCTTTGGCTGATAGATTAAAAAATGGACATGAAGAAAGATAAATGACACTTGACATAAAGATAAAGCAGTAGTCAGTCTCTCTTTGATGTGATAAAGCGGCACGGATCTAGTTTCTGTGAAAAATAGAAAGAGCAAGGTAGATCAAAATGAGTCTCCCTGGTCGCTTTCATCTGTGTCGTATCCGTGAGAGAGGAACTTATGGAGTTGTTGTTCCCATATATTGAATGAGGGCTCTGGCTGAGTGGAAGGTGGGTCTACCATATCTTGATCTTCTGCAGGTGTGCTGGTCTGGATGAGGGATGTGCTGGATTCCCCTTGGATTTGAGTGTCGGTTAGATAAGGTTGAGAGTCTTAAAAGAGGGATAAGTCAAGATTGGGTTGGTGTTGGTCAGGTTCTGTCGGGACAACTGGCTGAGATTGGGTAGGTTCTGTCGGGACAGTTAGCTGAGGCCAGTGGTGAAGGTTATCCATTGCTTGTCTGTATCTGGCATAATAAGTCATGTTTGGGATATGGTGATGATGAGTAGAGTAATCTGTATTTCTATGATGAGAAAGATGATGTTTTTGTCTTTGTCGGGATTTGTGTAGATTGGCAGAATTCAATTCTTCTGCAAAGTCATCTTCAACCTGTTCCCAAGGTGCAGCATCTTTTGGGGAGATCCAAACAGACGGAGGAATTATCTGATTTTCCTGAGCAAGAATTCTTTCAAGTTCTCTCTTTTGTTGGATTACTTCTTCAGGCCAGAGCTTAACTGATCCCTTTAATGAAAGGGTAAATGTGAAGTAATCCTTAACAGTGGGGTAATAATGAATCTCGTGATCTGAAATAATCATACCCTTCCGTTGGAGAAGTAAGACTGACCAAAGATGTTGTCTGGGGACTGCAGCATTTGTGTTGTTTGCAATCATGTATTGAAATTTAGTTATCCACCATGTCTTTGGGTAAAACCATTGGAGAAAAATCAGGGCTGGATGATCTTCATCACATTTTTCTAATTTTTGGAGGGTTCTAAGTAATGGGAATTCCATGGCGATTGTATACAGATCCAACAGGTACCATAACAAGTAAAGGACAGGTTTGGACCATTGGGAAAATGGGAAAAAAGAGTGCAGGTGAAAGAAAGGGTATTCTAAGTTGAACAAAGGGCCACCAAGAACTGTGAGGCTGTGTTCTTGGACTGCTAAGATGGCGTAGTGTCTGATGAATACTTTGGCACGGGAATGGAGTGTTCTGGTTTTGATTAGGTCTGGAAATTGTGGTGGAGAAAAAGGAACAGGAGGAGTTATGATAATGGGATTCATTATGAAGATGGTAAGAAGGATGGTTTTATTTATTGCTAGAAAAGTGATTATGAGGTTTAGGCTATTTATAGAGTTTTATGAAAGAAAATCAATAATCGTTTTGTCCTTTCCTTTTACGTGGATGACGTTAAAGGAATAGTTAAAAGAATCATATTTGCCATCGCAGTAATTGTGCTAGTGGAATCTTTTCTATTTGAAATCGAGCATATTAGAAAAAGCAGACATGTCAGTCTCAATGAGAAAATGATGTCCAATAAGGTGGACTATTTTTTTTTAAAGATTTAGAGTAAGAGATATAATGTTGAGATCTATAGTTTGAGAATCAATTGAACTAAAGGTTTTTATTTTATTTTATTGAAGTTGATTTTTGATCATTTAAGATAATGCCTTCAATATTCTGATTTGAATGACAACTTAGTTGCGTAGAAATGCTACATTTTTTTTAAGAATGATATCAAGGTAGTGAGTGATATTATGACGTATGAGTATATGTTGAATGGATTAAAATTTTCAAAGGAGTTAAGAATTTTATTTAAGAGATTAGTATGGATATTCTACATCTATGTTATTCTTTAATGAATAAAATGTGAAGTGTATAAATGCCCATTAAATATTGAACGAATGGAAAAAAAAAGAATAAAAATATGTGTGTATAATTTTATAAGTCCATAATGTGTGCCATATGTTTATTTTATGAATATATGTTTCGTACTCCTCTCGTATACTCAACTATGAGCCAACTTAGAGATAATCTAACATATGAATGAGTATTTATTAGGATTTTGGACCACAATGAGCAAATCCTATATACAAGGAAGATTGCTTTGTAAATGTTTTATGAATAAACCATACAGTTGAAAAGGAAAATTGAGAATGAGAAGAAGAAATGAGATCTAAGTATCCTCATCTATGTGCTTAAGTTATGAATTTCGAGGACGAAATTCTTATAAGGAGGGGAGAATTGTAGTAACCAGTATCCATAACCGGTAAGAATATGTATTATATATATATATATATATAAATATACGTATTTTATTTGTATGTGGGTGATCCTTGATTTATATATTGTTATTAGTAGTGTTTTTATAGGTTAAGGATATACTATTAGTATTGGGTTTAGTTGCAAGACTTTGGAATTATTTTAGGGACCAAATTGTTATACTTTGAAAGTTTTGGGGGTAAATTTGTAAATACCAAAAATTAGCCTCTTAGTATAAAAATACACTTTTAAACCCTAATTTACCATTTTTAGGTCGAGCTACCCATTTTAAGAGAGAGAAGAGAGAAATAGAGGAGAGAGAAAGAGGAGAAGAAGAAGAAAAAGAAGAAGAAATTGGAATTTTGAATTTCAAGAGGTATATCATACGTATTTCTCAATTTATTGGTATTAATTAAGTTAATTCCTTTAAGTTTTGATTTCTGAAAATATGTATAATTGAGGATTTGTTGTGTATTTCGTAAGATCATATGAGAATTGATGATGATCTATAAGATAGTTTGATAAATCATGATGAATTATGGAATTTCTGCTGGATAACCTCTTGATCTAGGAATTTTATAAATTGTTGTGATTCGATTCTGGTTTTGAATTTTGAGTATATGAAATTAGACATGTTTAGGATCATCTGAGACTTTGAATCGACTGAAAATATCGGAAATTGAATTTGTAGTGAATTTACCAAAATGACCCTGGAATTCTGGAAATTTCCTGTGTAAACAGTATGATACAGTGGAAAATAATTTTTGACCTGCTGAATGATCTTTAAAAATTACGAATTTGTGGAATATGATAATTTTATATGTCTAATATGATATACTCGGAATTGAGAATTTGGATCAATGTGGTTGAAGTGTTATGAATTTCTAAAGTGTATTAGCTCATTGTAGTATTTGATTAACAGATGTTTAAAGTTATGAAATAAAATAGTTTTAAAATACTTTTGGCAGTTATTTGGAAGCCAAATATTTATCATGGACTGAGATATGTGTCAAGAGTAATTATGTGGTAGTTTTATAATTTTTGAGTTAGTATATGATTTTATAAAATTGGGAGATTGAATACTGTTCAGTAAGTATCTTGATCCTGTCAGGTTTGTAGTTTGGATTCGATGGTGTGTATGGAATGGATTGTGTAGGAATTTTGATATAATATTCATATATAAGAAGTATATATGAGCCAAGAATGATATATTCTGATTTCGGAGTAATTGTACATCATTTGATGTATTAGAAATTTTTGTTAAGTGTAAGTGGTCAGAATGACAGGTTTTGAGAAACCAAATATTTAGACCAATTTGATGTGATAAATGCATTGTGTATAATTTTGTAAGCTATTTAAAGTATTTTGTGTGAATTGTGAGGCTTATGAAAGGATTAATCTCCATTGATAGGTTAAGGAGATTTAAGCCTTGTAGCTGAAAGTGTTAAGAGGTAAGTATACTAGACTTTTTACTGAAATCACAATAAACATAGTAATTGTTTTGTATGATTTTACAAATGGGGTTAAGAATATGTTTATGTTATGTCAAAGTATATTTTGATATGAAATGTGAATATATGTTTCTGAATGTGAGCATTGACATTGAGCATGGACATACATGTGTTTTTGTAAGTGAGCTTTCAAAATAAGATGTGTTTAATAAAGAAAGCTTTTGAAGTGTAATATGTCCATGAGAAATATTTTGTATTTTGAGGGTATTTGAACTCACTGTTAACTTAATAGGCATTTTATGTGATTGTGGAGCCTTTATGTGTGGCCTTTCCTTTGGGATTGGTATATGTTATGTGTTCCGTATGTAGGGAGGATCCTATTGGTACCTAAAGGAAGAGTGAGTCATCACATTCGTGTGGTGGCGTATTGGTGCATGTGAGAGGACTCACCGATGATCAGGGTGAGGGTTTGGCTTTTACCTTCGGGCATAAGCATTATATATGTGTTATTCAAGACCTCACTTGTACTATTCCTCTCATACGGTATGTCACCTACGAGTGACATTTGGCTCATTATGTGATATGTGATATGTAAGTCCTACTAAGTAGTAGTTGAGTGATGGTATTCCTATTATGTGTTTTGAAAGAATGTGTAAGCGCTTACATGATATGTGATTTGATAAGATTATGATTTTGAGTGATCACAGCATATCATACATATGCATTGTGTACATATATGTATTTGTATTTGATATATGAAAAACTAGTATGCTTACTGAGTTTTATACTCATTATAGTTTATGGTGATTTCAGGTAAATAAGGTACATGTGTGCTTAGCGGATTTGGCAAGGCTTCTGCTGTTCCTTGGGTTTCCTAAGTTGCTAGGTTGTTGTGTGTTTCATTTGGGGACACGTGGGATAGGATATTTGGTTTGTCCCTATTGAATAAATACTTATGTATTATTTCATTGTGTGTGGATTGGATTTGGTTTAAGTTTTATAAAGTGTGGTTATTGGATGATTTTAAGTAAGAATTTGCAATGGATATATTCTGGGCTCCCGGTAACAAAGTTGCTACTGGTGACGTAGTAGAGTGTTAATCTCTGAGAAAACTCTGCGTATCTCCGGTTTAATAATTGTCCCAGTCATAATTCAATTGCTATAATTCTGAAAGAAATTGAAATGAAAGTTGAAAAATTTTGTGTAATATTATTTATGAGTGCACATACAGTGAATGAATGTAAGTGATGTCGTGTGTCGGATCTTTTGGGTCTGGGGCGTGACAGATGCAGCTCGCGATGGCTTGACGAAAGAGAGAGCTGATCGAGCAGGGCAAAGATCCCTTAGCCACCAAACTTAAGTAGAATAGGAATCATTGGTCTGTCGATTATGATTAAGGCTTCTGTTAAGGAGCGACGGAGGGGTTTCTGAGGTTAATCAACCTTTTTGAAGAGCACTATCTTGAAATTGACCTCTAATGGTTGTGGGACATGGCCACTAGAGGCTTATTTCACGAATGGGAGACTTATGGGGCTCGGGATAATGAATAGGCATCACTACCTTCTGGTGTCGGCGCTGATGCTAATGATGTTGCTTCGGTCGATGCGTCTATCACTGTTAGTGGTGTTGTAATTGTAGATACCAGCGAGGCTGCTTCTTCTGTTGACCTGGGCCAGACAACTATTGTCGCCATTACTTAAGCTAATCCTCTTGGCATAGCCAATCCTCCGATTGATGCCAATCTTGAAGCAGTTTTGGTTGTGGATTTGGAGGTGCCCAACACAGCCCCAGCAGCATGAGTGACTGCCTTCTCCTTGTAAAGTTTAGAATTTTTATAATAATGTTTTTGGGTTTTATTGTAATAGACCTCGGAATATCCTTCACAAATGAGTCTAATTGTACTTTTGTTCTTTCGATACTTGTGAAAATCTGTTCTTTATAACTTGTTTGTATTGATTTTTGTTTTCTCACAATAATATAACTGGGCTACTTATAAAGTTAAACCTGTAAACAAGTGTTAGCATAACCTGGCCATTCATAATAATCATTATATTTCAGTAAAAATGAGCCGTTCATGATAATAAGACTTGTAATAAAAGCTAATTGTACTTTCGAACAACCAATGTTGAGCTCAAACAACTTTTTTATAGTTGTATAGTATCAAGCTTGGTTGCCCGAGCACCAACAATTATCACGCAAACTTAATATCCTCAAATTGGTTTGAAAAAATAACCTACACGGTGTGTTTTGTGATTATAACCGGTTAGGCTAGCTATTGGGGTTAAAAATTACAAGTGCCGCATATTTACATGATCGGTTCTGACAAAGACACTCGAGTCAGGGTTATCAAAGGTACTTAGTTGGGCTGGTCATGGGAATATGACATGTATGCCAACGCAATAATCAATTCGTCATTGTGATGAGACTCATCCTACAAAGACTGGGAGTTAAGTAATAATGCCCCTTTTAGCAAAGGTACAACTGAGCAGCTGTTCGCACCAGAGTAAATAGGGTATAATAGTTAGCTCATTATGATGAAGATGAAAAGGTGGCTTGTGATCATTGAGAAATCGTTGGAGAAAAAATGGTTGGTTCTAAGTAATAAATTTAGCTGAGTAGCTTTCAATATTCTTGGGAGATCGGCTCGGCATAATAATACTGAACAGTGTGTTATGGGTGCTGTAGAAAGGCCATAGTGATACCATGGAAAGGCTACGGTCAAACTTTTTTTAATGGGCGCTATGGTGTAATCCATGGTAATGTTGTGGAAATACAACTGTCCTCGCCTTGTAGAGCCATCTTAATTACCCTCGTGTTGAGCCAATGACGGCGAAATGCTTCTGTGAGCGTTAAACCAATCATGGTGAGATGCCCTTTGGGCATTAAGCCGATAACAGTGAAGTGCTCCGCGAATATTGATTCGGTTATAGTAAAATAAAGACACAATAATGCAATGCCAGATATGATGGGATGTAATAATGATGTCATGATAATGATGAGGATGATGATGATGTCGTGATGAGATGATGTAATAGGACGATTTAGATGATTTAGGGCCTTTGTTAGATAGCCATAGGGCAACGTTTGTGGGTATTCCAACTCATACTCCGAGCAGTTTGTTCCCCATAATCATACATGCAAAAATACAAAAAACTTTATTAAGTATGGTGTTCGTATATAAGGAATTACCACTGCATAAAGGTAGAGTTAAGAATAATATTTTTTTAATAGTTTGGCATTCTATGGTTTTCTCAAGCCTTGCCTACCTCCCTCTTTGAGCTCGTAGGCTCTTTTTATGTGCATGAGGACTTTATATGGCCCTTCCCAAGTTGGGCCGAGGACACCGTCTGTTAGATGTTAACTACTCTCCTCAGTACTAAGTTTTCCTCTTTGAATTCTCTGGCCTTGACTCTCTTATTGTAATACTTGGCAGTCTTCTGCTGGTATGCTGCCATCTGAATTTGAGCCTAATCTTTGAGCTATTCAATTGAATCCAAATGTCTTTGTATCGGCTTGTTGTTGAATGTATTAGAAAAGTTTAGCATTCGATGAGTTAGGGTTCCTACCTCTGCGGGAATTACCGCTTCGTTCTCAAAGGCTAATGAAAATGGGGTGTTTACACTTAAAATATAACACGGCTATCGCAATATAGATTGAGGTGTTGATCCCACGAGGAAGCTTTTGGCAAAACAGGTTGGTGAAGTAAAATATTAAAGCGGTAGCAAAAGAGAAAATTAATTAATTGGTTTAAAGGGATGAGATAGAATTGTCTATGAATTGAGAAAAATGTCTTATCATGATTTAAACAAGGCTTCGAGAATTACAATTATGCTTTATAAATTTACTTTACACTTTGATTCAATGTTTATAATTCAATTGACAGTTTTATATCTAAACAATCAATCGAAAGATATGTAAAATATAGCACATTTGATAACACATGCATGTGATATGACTAAACTCTTTTGTAAATATTAACACAAATCATGGACATTTATACATATTATCAAAAATTGACAATATATCATCTTGACAATATTGCAGTAAAAGATTAACTTGAATATCAAACATTTATTGTCTTTACATGTTATCCAAGATCGACAATATATCAATCAACAATATTGCAGTAAAAGATTAACATATAAAACAATGTAACTAATAACAATTATAATTCAACAAGAATCACATAAGGAAAACATGACCGAACATATATGAGACATGATAATTATAACCTCTGGATTATAGAAAATAAAATAGATAAGAGTTTAATCAAAACCAAGCTTACAAACATTTGTAGCTCTTGACAACGAATCAAAGTATAGGAGTAGATTTATTACACATAAAAGTTCATCTCTTAGACTTGCCAAGAACTCTAGCCTAAATTACAATGCATGTTAATGAGAAAAAAAATAAGAGAGAATTATCTAATGTTGAAAACGTCCTAAGAATGTCCTTATATAGGCAATGAATGGAAATATGTCATGTGTGACATTAATTTTCAATAATTTTAAGCCAGTAACTCATTTACCCATTTGTAGTAAGGTTTTGATAATATAAATGACTGATATAGCCTTTGTAGCAATACAAACGTTGTAGTATTTTATCTCTTCTTTCCATAGGCACTGGATTCATGCAAATTGGATGAGTATCCAATGAGATATGAGCAAAATTCCAAAGATACATCAGATTTCGGCTAACAACCCTTTTACCCACTTGCAATGCAATTTGGTCCATGATAACGGCTGATTTGGACTTTACCATCAACATAAGAGTTATTGATAATTAGGTTAGTATTGCATAAATTTAAGAATTATACCAATTGAGTACGTATTATGTGATATACGGTCTAAATACGTGAGTTGGGTCAAGCTGAGCGGAAGTTGTAGCCCGATTCTATTGTATCTCAATATTTGGCCTATAACATGTTGGATTTGACTTTTCAACTATTCTTCAAGTTTGTGTAAGATTGATTCATGTTTCTCCAGGTTCAATAATTTCTTCAATTTGATTTCTACATTGAGAGTTATGTCCATGTTACCTAAATATATGCAAATAACATTCATTAATCACAATTTAAGGAGAATACTTTATTTCAAGCTAAAAGTACAAAAATGCTAAAATTAGTGACATTAAATGGTGACTGAATCTCTGAATAAATATACATTTTCATGTGTTCATCATAGCCCCCAACCAGCCTATTGCTAGTCTCTAGCAATTCAAGCGTAAATAGAATATGCAAAATTACCTAAATATTTCAAACAAAAAGTCAGTTCAAGATCACTGTTGCTATTATAGTTTTTTCAATTATAACTTCCAAAAATTGTGTGAGAACTAAGCCGTAACGATCTTACCACAAACCACAACAGATATAGCCTTGAGAATTTCTCTAAGTAAAAGCCTCAACTCCATATCCTCATAGGTGTATAACTATTTAAAAGGTTAGGATTTCTTTCATGGAGTTGGAAAACAGTTAAGCACTCAAGAAAAAGTCAATTTTAATGACAGACATACGAACTAACATTGATCCAAAGATAAAAAAATCAATTGTTTAGAAATTAATTATTCTTAACATACGCCAGCTTTAGAACTTCAATTGGCTTGTGAGAATAATACAAATATAACTTGGTGAGAAAACTGTCTTACAAAAAATTTGTCTTCTAAAATTGAATGAAGACTTTATTAAATAGAATTGATTCTCTGTGTTTTTTTCTTTCTATATTTTATTTTTTATTGTTTTGGTATTTTTTTATTTTTATTTTTTGTATTTTTAAAGAATACAATGAAGCATTACAAAGGTTTCTCACCAATTATATTATACACAAATGTAACCAACTTATTCCGTAATTTAAATAATATCAATCTAAATAAAAATTAAGCAATTCAAAGAATCAATGAAGGTTCATAAGCTGTTTTTTCAACCTTTCTACTTACTCAAAAAAGATATGTGAGATTAAAAAAATATATAGTTAAATATGAAAATTCTTTTAGCTATATAAATTGAATCATCCGTCTTACCACAAGGCTTAGCATTGTACTCAAAAATATTTTGGAAGTCATTCTTTAGTAACCTAAATAGAAACAGTGACTCAACATAAATAATTTTGAAATCATACCTAGGCAGAAAAGTAAATTCTTTAATACAAGAATTACCAAGACTATAAGCAATAAACAACAATACATGAAACATAAAACAAAACAACAAAAAATTAGTTAAAATGCATTTCAAAAGTTAGAACTAAAACTCTTTACTCTGCCATTTTAATTTGACGTAGAATGCGTCTCAAGAGTTCAAGAATGAACTTTTTACTCTGCCATTTTAATCAAATATCGGACTAATTTTTTTTTTTAATGCAAAATGCAACTTGTGACTTCTATCCTCCCTTAAACCAGATGAAACATTGTCCTTAATGTTTAAATAGAAAGAGATAAAGTATAAGAGACATTACCTGAAATGCCAATTATTTGAAAGAAACAAACTTAAGAGATACTTAAGCAAATATAAGCAAAAATGATGGTGCTGATAAATAAAAAAAACAAAAAAAAAACATATATATTTACAAGTAGTTGTGATTGTGGTTCACATCTTCCTTTGATTTTACGTCTAATAATGGCTTAAACACCCTCTATGGGTTGGGGATAGGCTTCCAATAATGGCAAACAAGGTCTTTTAGAGTCAGATTTTCAAGACTATATCGTTGATGTTCATTTTTGAATTTGTTCCATAAATTGAGAAGTTCACATTGCACGAGCCCACAGGGATGCGTCTCAAGAGTCAATAGGATATCATCTAAAGACTACTTACTCAATCCATCCTTAATGAACTAAATTTTGTCTTCTCGATTTCTAGATGTAAATCCTAAAGAATGACAACTTTGGTTACAATTCCATCGAGCACATTTATGATAGACTTGTAACCTCTTTGCTTGTCACCTTTTGGCATAAGAGCTTCTTTCAAGACTAAGCATATGAGAAACAAAATCATTTGCAGACTCACTAGATAATCAAACCTTGGCTTCAATTAACCAACAAAGATCCACATGGATATTACCCAACATCAATAGTCTTAGTCTTTCACACTGTGCTTTGTAAATCTTAAGTATAGCATTTTGAGGTAATGAAGGAAAATGTTTTTAAGGTTGGCAAGAATACGATCCATTTTGAAAGAAAAAAAAAAGAGATGAATGCACAATTTAAGGGACAGTTTTTAGGGAACTGAGAAACCAACTTTAATAGTCACGGAGTACTGTATCCGCCACTTGACCAGAAAATAAAATCACACTGAAGAAAAGAAGAAAAAAAAGTAAAATAAAATGCGAAAGAAAATAAAAGCAAAATTAAAAAGTCAAAAAGGTAAACTATAGACAAAATATAAAATATGGTACAAATAGATTGAACCTGATGAAGCACGATAGATAGGATCCATAAGAGGGATTTTGTCTAGGTACGTAGAGTAGTCTACCTTTTCCATATAACTTTTCAGCTGCTGTCCATTCACTTTAAAAGTTTTCCCATCAGTGGGGTCCTCGATTTCGACAGCATCATTAGAAAAAATGTGCTTTACCATAAATGGACCAGTCCATCGAGATCTCAACTTTTCAGGGCGTAAATGCAATCGAGAATCATAAAGATAGACTTATTGATTTGGCGTGATGTGTTTCCTTGAGATCTGTTTGTCATGAGCTGCTTTTATTTTAGCTTTGTAAATTATGGAGTTGTCATATGCGTCATTTCGTAGCTCTTCTATTTCTAATAATTGTAACTTTCTCTGAAGGTCTGCAGCACTCAAATCAAAGTTAAGGGCTTTGACAGCCCAGTAAGCTTTATGAGATTTTCTAGAATAGAAACGTGTTCCTTGATCACTAATGATGACATGTGGTATCTCGAGGTTTAATAGTTTTGGTTTCTCCCTCTCTAGTGGCAACTCCTCAATGCCTGGCTTTCAAATTCTAGTCCCTTTATCCTGTGAGTAAAAAATACTAAACATATTAGTTGTTTCATCAGGATAATACAATTCTTCAAAATAAAAATCAATGAGGTTTTCTAAAGAATTAGAGCCATGATTTTTGTAAGCCTCATCCGCTACAAATGTGTTTATCATATATGAATGATAGCATTTGTCTTCTTCTCGTGGTTGTTTGCCAATATTAAAAATGTTCACCTCTAGAGTCATATTTCCAAAAGATAATTTCATAAAACCATTTCTGTAATTAATAAGAGCGTTAGCAGTGGCAAGAAAAGGTCTTCCTAAAATAAGAGGAATGTTTGACTCTATGTTAACAACAGAATGAGTATCTAAAATAAGAAAATCAATAAGGTAATAAATTTTTTCAATTTGCAACAAAACATCTTCTACTATCCTCCGTGGTTTTTTGATTGATTGGTCAGCTAATTGTAGGACTATCTCACCAAGTCCCAATTGCAAGTAAATAGAATAAGGTATTAAATTTACATTTGCTCCTAAGTCCAACAAAGCTTGACCAAACTCATGTATCCTAATTTGGCAAGAGATTGTGGGACATCCTAGATCTTTATACTTGGTGGTGTCTTTTATTCAATCACTGCACTTACCTGTTCTGCCAAAAATGCAGTTTTCTTTATGTGGTGTTTTCTTTTAATAGTGCATAGATCCTTAATGACTTTGGCATAAGTTGGAACCTGTTTAATCAAATGCAACAAGGGAAGATTAATCTTAACTTGTTTCAAATGTTCCAAAATCTCATTTTGAATTTTTGAATTTCTTTCAATCGGTCGAAGAGCTTGAGGAAAAGGCATTGGGATTGAAAACTTATTTTCGGGCTCTTTTTCAAGGGGGGGAGTCTTTACTACTTGTAGATGTAATAATTTCAGAAGTAGACGCAATTACAATCTTACCACCTCGAGTAGTAATGACATTGACTTCTTTAAGATTTAGAGCATCAAAAGTAGAAGCTTGTGCCATGAATTATCCTTTCGGATTGAATTGAGGTTGAGATGAAAACTTACCTCGCTCTTGTACAGTTAAGGCACTGGTTAGCTTTATGATTTGACTATTGATTTCTTTGTTTTCATCTATCACCTGCGCAAGAATTATTTTAAATTTTTGATTAGTCTTACTTTGTGCCTCCATAAATGCTTGTAATGTATCCTCTAAAGGACTCTTGGTTGGTCGTGCATTATATTGAGGTGCAACATAAGACTTGGGTGCTTGTTGTTCTTGTTTCCAATGGCTGTTGGCTAATTGGTCAGATTTCCAAATAAAGTTTGGGTGGTTTCTCCAGCTAGGATTATAGGTTTTAGAGTAGGGTGAATAAGGCTTCTTGTACATCTCTAGGGTGAATAAGGCTTCTTGTACATCCCTAGGGTGAATAAGGCTTCTTGTACATCACTAGGGTATTACATTGTCCCTCATATATCTCTCTCATTTCATTATAAGTAGGACAATCTTGAGCTAAGTGTTTCGCTCTTCCACAGACAAAACAGACATCGTGTGACTCAACCTTAGCAACTGTGTGGGTGACCCTTCTACCTTTGATTTTCAAGGCCTCTAACTCCCTAGTTAAGACTTCTAATTAGGCTTTAACATTATCCTCTTCTCTAAGATGGAAAACTCCACTGGGTCATGACCTATTTGTGCTTTCAGTAGTGCTAGGTTCAGTCTATGTATCGGCTTTTTCGGCTAAGTCATTAAGGAATTCTATGGCTTCCTTAGGATCTTTGTGAAAGAACTCCCCATTACACATCATCTCAACAAATTGGCGCTCTCTAACTATGAGTCCCTCATAAAAATAGCTAACCAAGCGCTAATTTTCATACCCATGGTGAGGGCACAGATTTAGCAATTCTTTAAACCTTTCCCATACTTGATATAAGGTTTCACTGTCTTTTTAGGAGAATGAAGAAATTTGTCTTTTCAGGCCATTAGTTTTGTGTTGTGAGAAGTATTTATTGAAAAATGCTTGGGTCATTTCTGCCGAAATTTCTATAGACTTCGGCCTCAAAGAGTATAGCCAACTATTTGCTTTGTCTTTCAAAGAAAAAGGAAAAAATTTAAGCCTAACAATGTCTATGGCTTTGAGTTGGCTATGGAAGGTGGCAATTATCTTTTCAAATTCCCTAACATGTACATAAGGATTTTCACTATCTAGACCATGAAAAGTGGGCAAAAGTTGTATCATTCCAGGTTTAAAATCTGAATGTGGTGTGTTAGGTGAAAATATAATACATGATGGTGTGGCTGTGCGAGTACTGAGTCCTAACGAGATTATCTTCATGTTAGCTCATTGTGTTGGAATTACAAGATGAACTAGATGGTGAATTCTCATCTCTTACAAATTGTGATGGTGGTTCTAATTTTATTTCTCTCACAAATCTGCCTCGTTTATCTCTAAGTCGATGCATACATCCTAACAAAATTTGTTTTTTACTCTTTTTTTTTAATGAAAGAAATGTTCAGGGAAAATTAAGAAGTGAAATAAAACACAGCAAGAAATAAAAATGAGTTAGGTGGTAAGACCAACCATGAAATATAAATATAATAAATGAACAAAAGATAATAAACTATAAAGTAGAATAAAAAAAGTATAATAAATAAATAAATAAAAAGTACAATAAATAAATAAAAGAAACGAAAGTACAATAAATAAAAGAAATTAAAATGCAAAGTACATTAAATAAATAAAAGAAAAAAATAAAATAAAGTACAATAAAAAAAATGTACAATAAGTAAATAAATAAAAAGTTAAGCGGTAAAATCGACCATTAAAATAAAATAAAAAATACAACATATTAACTAAAAAAAATAAAGTACTATAAATAAATAAAAGAAAGTAAAAATAAAGTACAATAAAAAAGTGTAATAAATAAATAAAAAATAAAGTACAATAAATAAATGAAGTACAATAAATAAACTAAAGTGCAATAAATAAATAAATTAAAGTGCAATAAATAAATAAATGTAATAAATAAAATAAAAATAAACTAAGTTAGACAGTAGAATCAGCAATTAAAATAAAAAAAAGTGCAATAAAAAAATAAAGTGCGATAATAAATAAAAAAATAGAGTGCGATAAATAAATAAAAGAAAATGAACTAAGTTAGGCAGTAAAATCAGTCATTAAGATAATATAAAATATAAGCCGATTCCGAGGACCATTGGTTCCAGATCTCTCAATGAAGGCAATATGCTAATATGCTTCATTCTCTTACTTTAGTAGCAATCAAACAGAAGCTTATAACATCTTCGTTGTTTTACAACTTTATCTCGGCACAAAACTCTCCCTATCTAAGGGATCAGATTTTCGTTCGTTCAGCGAACTCTAGTATCTAGTATCCAATTATGGATGACATCGAAGCACTATGGAACTCCTTCTCAATTGATAACTCTCATAACGAAGAGGTCTTTGAGATTCCAGAAACGGTGGTTAAAAGACACCGTTTAGCAGCCAAATTTGGCCTGTTTATCAAGATCATGACGAGAAAAAACTACCAACGAGATGCCTTCCAAAGCATAATGCGAAGTCTTTGGCGACCTACGGGAGAACTGAGATTCCGATGGTTAGGCGATGATATCTTCCTGTGTGAATTCTCCCTAGAAGACGACCGGAAAAAAGTGTTAAGAACTGAACCTTGGAATTTCAACAAATTCCTAATTGCCATGGAACCAATTGCTGATGAAGGTCATACTGTCAACCCCACATTCCGTTATGTCTCATTTTGGATCCAAGTACACAATGTTCCAATAGTTCATATGAATGTCGAGACAGCGGAACTAATCGGGAATAGGATTGGAAAATTCTTAGATGTAGATGCCGATGATTCTGGATCATGCATAGGAAGATTTATGCGCATTCGAGTTAAAATACACCTCGACCAACCACTACGGAAAGGAATATTTCTTAAACTCGGCTCAATTGATCACCTGATTTGGCTAGACTTCAAGTATGAAAAACTTCCGGAATTCTGCACTCTCTGCGGCTTCCTAGACCATGGCTACAGAGAGTGTCTACAATCATACCCAACTGTCCTTAAAAAACCTGGTAACCACCGCTACTCAGAGAATATTCGAGCGGCCGGGAATTACAGAGAATTCAAAGCATCCACATCAAGGGACACACTCAAGAATAACACTCATAAAGGCCCAAAAAGAGACCCCCGTAGAGATGAAGAGGTTAATAACAGCTCTCAGGAGGGGACTACCGTTGCTGAATTCCCGGCGGCGAGTGCAGAAAAGAATGGGGGTCTGCAAGGGGCTGTGAGGGATATCGGAAACATTGGTTTGACAGTAAACGTGCTCTCCACCACTAAGGGGTGCATGACAGCAAACGGAAGCATGCATCCTTACAGGAATGGTCCCCTAAATGCTTACGAGCCGGTCACCACTTCCGCCAAGAACTCTGCCGAGACATCCACCACGCTTCCGGGAATTCTGGGATCCAATACTAGGGGAGCATGTGATAGGCTTATGGTGCCACGGCAGCAGGTGAATGACACTGATCCAGAACCCACAATCGAAGTGCATGCTGTCGATGAACCCCAATATTGGAACAGAATAAAAAAATTCGAGCTCAAGCCACGTGAAGACCATGGTCAGGAGCACAAAACAGCTGCACATCCTGCCGTTGAGCTCAAACACCGCAACAAATTCAAAGGAAAAATGCTCCAGCCACGTGAAGACCACTCACCCCAGAAACCATGTGTGCTGCTGCGAAGAGTTGGGGGAAGCTCAAGGATGGAACCATCAAACTTGGTCGGACCATGCGCTGGTGGAATCCCACCTCATCATGCCTTGATGCTGTCGGCCAGTGAACTCCCAAAACAGAACAGATCCACAACACGCATGGCTGAGTCATGTGCAGATCACCAAGCGCAGCTAACCATGGACAGCACCAACAATCTGGGTGCACGTGAAAGCTTTTCTGGTCGGCTGGACCCAGGGAATGGTGAAGATCAGCTTTTGGCTTCATGGCAGCATGTAAAAGATACTGGTTCAGAGGCCAAAAATGGAGCACATGCTGTACACAATGACGTTAGTAGCCAAATCCAGAACGGTGTCAAAACAAACACACTTCAGCCACGTGAAGACCACTCTTTGCAGAAAACAAGGGAGCTGCTGCGAGGTGATAGACAAAGAGTGATGAGGGAGCCATCATACCTGGTCGCACAATGCGCTGGCGGGCTCCCACCTCCTCGTGTCTTGACGCTGTCGGCCGATGATAAAGAATCAACCAACCATGCTCTCCAACATCCGAATTCTTGTATGAATAACAAAGGCACGCGGTGCAGGCCCTCCATGCAACCTTCCCAAATGGAAACACACCAACACCTGGACTTTAGCGATGTTAATGAACACCTGGATTTTTGCATTGTTAACGAGAGCACGCGATGCAGGCCGCCCATGCTTTCAATCCAAGTGGAAACAGAAAAGGACATCCAGTCACCCGATACTGCCACTACCAAGGAAATTGCCCCCCATGCTGTACCAGGCCCTCTTAAGCACGTGACTAACACCCAGCCGCACTCTGCCCCAAATGTCACACTAATGGCCAACCCTATTAAAAATATTACAGAAAAATGCGTGAATCTTTATGGGATCCAAGACAATGGGGAACCAGAGCCCAGACAAAGCGTGGGAATAGTGCATTGCTGGAGGAATGGTCCTCCAACTGACTTCGAAAGGCCCTTTGATCACTCCATCCTTCACAAAAGTGGCAGTACTACCACAGAGCCTCCACGAAGATCAACGAGACAAAAAAAATGCAGACAGATATACACCTCTGAGAGTAAAAACGCTCAAAGAATTCCTAACCCAAATAGCAACAAGTCACACTATGCTACCAACAGACAGCTGAATGCCAAAAGGAAAGTACGTAACAATGACAATGATACTGCATACCCTACTCCATCTAAGAAGGTCCGACCTCAAGCAACGGGGGTTTATGAACAATCAGTGGTTTGCTACCACCAGCACCTGGAAGATGAAGACAAGAAGGTTCCTGCTGTTAACCATGATACCTCCTCAAAGTCCCCAGCGGCGGCTCCTGCGGTTATGCAGGACCGCCGATCCCAATGAAGCTTCTGAGCTGGAATGTGCGAGGACTGGGCAACCCTTGCATATTCCACATCCTGCATACCTTGGTGCAGGACCACTGCCCAGAGGTGATCTTTCTTACAGAAACACGAGCATACAGACAAAGAATGGAAGATCTTCGGGTGAAACTTGGCTGCGTAGGGAAATTGGTGGTAGAAAGAGTCGGTCGCAGTGGTGGCTTAGCACTACTATGGATGGATAAGGTTGATATCTCCCTCCTATCATACTCCCGTTTTCATATTGATGTGGCTATTGCAGGTTTGGGGAAAAATTGGCGATTCACAGGCTTTTATGGCCACCCTGAATCATCTCAGCGTATCCACTCCTGGACACTCTTGCGACGCCTATGTTCGTTATCTTCTCTCCCATGGCTATGTGGAGGAGACTTCAATGAGATCCTTCAAAGCTCTGAAAAACTAGGCGGCTTACCCCGCCCCACCTACCTTATGCAGAACTTCAGGAATGCGATTGATGACTGTGGCCTCTCGGGGATCCAATTCAGGGGGCCTCCTTTTACTTGGTGCAATGGACGGGACCGTAGTCTGTTTATTCAGGAAAGACTTGACCGAATGCTCTGCTCCTTCCCCTGGCACTGCCTCTTCCCTAATGCCTTGGTGCAGCATCTAGACTTTTGGGGCTCCGACCACAGACCGCTCCTATTATCATTTGATGAAACTGGCAGACCAACTAGAAGACAACCTTCTTATCGCCCCATCTCCAGATTCCACTTTGAGGAAGCTTGGGCCAACGAACCGGACTGCAGGGAAATCATCTCAGAAAGATGGCCCCGAAACCTAAGCTCCCTCGACTCAATTCACAGGAACCTCCTACACATTGGGTCTCATCTAAAAAAGTGGAATCTAGCACACTTCCGCAGACTCAAGACTGAGATAAAAAATAAAAAGCAACTGTTAGGGGCTTTGAACCAGCAGGTGAATGCTCAGACATGGCCTGGGATAACGAAGATTCAGAAATCCCTGGATGCACTAATGTACAAAGAAGAGACATATTGGAAGCAACGTTCGAGGGTTCAATGGCTACAAGCAGGGGATAAAAATTCACGCTTCTTTCATTTTAAAGCATCAGGGAGGAGAAAGAGGAACTCTATCTCGGGGATCACAAACAGAGATGGAATCTGGTGCGCAGACCTGGAACAGACTGCGAAGGTTTTTCTGGAGTACTTTTCTGATATTTTCTCTTCTTCTAATCCTTCTGGGACTGTGATTGACTCGGTAGTCTCTTGTGTGGAGCCGAGATTATCTGTGCAGCAACTCCAATGTTTAGACTCCCCATTCCGGGAGGAAGAAGTCCACAATGCAGTGTTTCAGATGCATCCTACTAAAGCCCCTGGTATTGATGGTATGCCAGCCTTATTCTTCCAAAAATTCTGGGACATTGTTGGAGCTGACATTTGTCGTGTGTGCCTGGGTTTTCTTAACAATGGGGACGACCTCAGAACGGTAAATGACACCCTCATTACCCTTATCCTGAAAGTTGGTGATCCCAAAGTTTGCTCGGATTTTCGCCCGATAAGCCTGTGTAATGTCCTATACAAAATTGTTGCTAAGATTTTAGCCAACAGACTACGAGGAGTCATGGAGAGTTTGATTTCCGAGTCCCAAAGTGCTTTCATACCAGGGCGTCTAATCACCGATAATGCTATAATCGGATTTGAGTGCCTCCACGCCCTCAAACGTAATAAATTTTCAGCGGGGAATTTTTTGGCCTTGAAACTAGACATGTCAAAGGCTTATGATCGGGTAGAATGGGATTTCTTGCTTGCAATGATGGGGAGATTGGGTTTCTCTGACAATTGGTGTCGGATGATTTATCAGTGTATCTCATCAGTATCATACTCTATCATTATTAATGGCACTACTCATGGCTCTATATACCCCTCAAGAGGCCTTCGCCAAGGTGATCCTCTATCTCCATTCCTGTTCCTTATTTGTGCTGAAGGTCTTTCCTCCCGCCTAAAGTTCTCAGAACAACGAGGTGATATACAGGGGCTGAAATTGGGGAATCAAGGGCCCACAATCTCCCACCTACTTTTTGCTGACGATAGCCTCTTATTTACTAGGGCCTCCTTGGACAATTGCATCTCGATAAAAGCCATTTTGAGTTCTTATGAGCATGCTTCTGGACAACTGATCAATAACCAGAAGTCTGCAGTTTGCTTTGGTAAGTCTATATCAGGGGCGGTTGCT
Source organism: Ailanthus altissimus (assembly GCA_946807835.1). Classification (NCBI taxonomy): domain Eukaryota; kingdom Viridiplantae; phylum Streptophyta; class Magnoliopsida; order Sapindales; family Simaroubaceae; genus Ailanthus; species Ailanthus altissimus. Next base: position 24,945,299 of record OX327696.1, on the reverse strand, counting down.
GCCCAGCTCACCCTTTGCTTGGGGGTGACCCAAGTCCCCCACCACAGTAAATACCTAGGGCTCCCTTGCATTACTAGCAAAAATAAACAGAACCTATTTGCTGCTATTAAAGACAAAGTGTGGAGTAAACTGAAAGGTTGGAAGAGACATCTTTTTTCAGCTGGGGGTCGGGAGATCCTTATCAAAGCAGTTATCCAAGCCATCCCGACCTATATCATGAACCTGTTTAGACTTCCAAAAAGCCTAGTTAATGAGATTCGTAGGCTCTGTGCAAGGTTTTTTTGGGGCGGTGATGCGTGCTCAAAGAAAATTTATTGGTGTTCGTGGGATGTGTTGTGCCACCACAAGAGGGATGGAGGCATGGGTTTTAGAGACCTAGCTTCCTTTAACCAAGCAATCCTCGCTAAGCAAGGATGGAGAGTGATCGCCTTCCCAAACTCTTTAGTGGCCAAAACTCTTCGAAGCCTTTATTTTCCTAACTCTTCGCTCTTGCAGGTACAATCTAGACAATCTGATTCACAGGTCTGGAAAAGTATTCTTTGGGGTAGAGACTTGCTAAAGAAGGGACTACGCTGGCGTATTGGTGTTGGAACAGCTGTATCAATCTATTATGACCAATGGCTCCCTCGACCATTATCCTTTAAACCCTCTTTCCCCCACAAACTGCCAGAGCATTCACTAGTTGCTGAGTTACTTACACCTGTTGGGGCATGGAACTCTGAACTGGTCCGGGACAACTTTCCTCCTGAAGAAAGTGACTTAATCCTCAGTATTCCCCGCTCTCGATGTTGGGAACAACCAGACTCATTTACGTGGCATTTTGACAGGCTAGGGCAGTATACTATTAAAAGTGGGTACCATCTATCTCGTACTGTTGACCAAGCTTCGTCCAGCAACAATAATGTTGATTCTAGAACCTGGTGGCAATACATGTGGAGGTTGAAGATTCCAACCAAAATAAAGCATTTTGTTTGGAGAATTACCCATGGTTGGATCCCTACCTTTGCAAATCTTAAGAGGCACCATGTGCCGATTGATGAGTCTTGTAACCGCTGTGCTAAAGGTGCTAAAAACTCTATTCATGCAGTATGGTTATGTGATGCACTAAGAAAGGTACGCCAAGCTTGTCCATTTTTGCATGGTATAAATATTTACCATAATACTACTTTTTTGGATCTCCTAATGAAATGCAAAATGAGCTTAGCGGTTATGGATCTTGAGATACTATTAATTATGTTTTGGAGATTATGGTATATCAGAAACAAATTAGTCACAGAGAAGAAAGTGATATTGGTGGATGATGTTCTTAATTGGGCTAAAAGCTATTGGTACGAGTTCGTATCTTGTTGCACAGACAAAGTTGATACCACTAGTAATTCGAGTTGTAGTTGGCTAGCCCCAAGACTGGGTTTTATAAAACTCAACACTGATGCCAGTCTATCTCCTAAGCACCTCAAGGCTGGGTTAGGGGCGGTCTTGCGTGATAGCTATGGAGCGGTACTTGCCTCTTCATCCTCTCCACTTAAGGCAAAGCCCTCAGTGGACATTTTAGAAGCATTGGCAATTCTTCGAGGTCTTAACCTAGCTAGAACACTGGGCTTATCAGCTATTGAGGTTGAATCTGATGCAGCAGGCATTATTTCTGACATCAACAACCACACTCACTCTTTCTCAGAACTTGGTTTGGTTCTTCATGACATCAGAACGATCTCGTCATGCTTTAACTTCTGCTCTTTCAGGTATTCACATCGGTCCACTAATAAAGTGGCGCATGAACTAGCACACCTTGCTCTAAACATAGTTTCTGATACTATTTGGTTGGGTAAAGTCCCAACACAATGTAATCGTTTTGTATTTGAGGATTTTTCCTCCACTTGAGTTAAATTTCACAACCTTATTATTATAAAAAAAAAAAAAGATAATATAAAATATAATAAATTAACTAAAAAAATAAAATAAATTAGGTGGTAGAACCGACCATGAACAATAAAATAAATTACAACAAAAGAAATAAAACTAAGATTTTACAAAGAAAAAAAAATGTACAAACTTACCCCTTTAGTATTGATAAACGCAACCGACTTTCGTTTAGTGTGCCTCCCCGGCAATGGCACCAAATTTTTTTTACGCTCAAAATCTAACGCGACTATCGTAGTATAGATTAAGGTGTCAATCCTACGAGGAAGCTTTTGGTAAAATAGGTTGGTAAAGTAAAATATTAAAGCGATAGCAAAAGAGAAAATTAATTAATTGATTTAAGGGGATGAGATAGAATTGTTTATGAATTGAGGAAAATGTCTTATGATGATTTAAACAAGGCTTCGAGAATCATAATTATGCTTTATAAATCCACTCTACACTTTGATTCAATGTTTATAACTCAATTGACAGTTTTACATCTAAATAATCAATCGAAAAATATATAAAATATAGCATATTTGATAATACATGCATTTGATATGACTAAACTCTTTTGCAAATATTAACACAAATCATGTTCATTTATACAAGTTATCTAAGAATCAAAACATAGGAGTAGACTTATTACACATAAAAGTTCATCTCTTAGCCTTGCCAAGAACTCTAGCCTAGATTACAATGCATGTTAATGAGAAGAAAAATAAGAGAGAATTATATAATGTTGAAAACGTCCTAAAAGTGTCCTTATATAGGCAATGAATGGAAATATGTCATGTGTGACATCAATCTTCAATAATTTTAAGCCAACAACTCGTTCACCCATTTGTAGTACGTTTTTGATAATATAAATGACTGATATAGCCTCTGTAGCTGATATAAACGTTGTAGCATTTTATCTCTTCTTTCCATAGGCACCGGATTCATGCAAATTGGATGAGTATCCAATGAGATATGAGCAAAATTCCAAAGATACATCAGATTTCGGCTAACAACCCTTTTACCCACTTGCAATGCAATTTGATCTATAATAACAGCTGATTTGGACTTTACCATCAACATAGGAGTTGTTGATAATTAAGTCAGTATTTCAAAACTTCAATAATTATATCAATTGAGTACGTATTTTGTGAGATACGGTCCAAATACATGAGTTGGGTCAAGTTGAGTAGAAGTTGTAGCCCGATTCTATTGTATCTCAATATTTGGCCCATAACATGTTGGATTTGGCTTTTCAACAAAATAATACAACCTTTTGAGGGTTCTTCATTGGGTTTTCCTTGTACAATCTCTAGGGAGTTATAATAAGAGAGGCTAGGATCCACCGTGGACGTAGGTAATTGGCTGAACCACGTAAAATTGTGTTGTGCTCTTTTATTTTCTGCTTTGGATTCTTGTTGTGTTTGTTTAATTGACAGGTTATTCCGCTGCACAAGGAGATTAGGGTTCTAGGCTGAATCTTGAGTTCTTCACTTTAATATAACCTCGAGAGGGAGAATGGTGTTTTCTCCCTCAACACTTAAAATAGGCATGTTTTAATTTGGACTAATGTTGCTATAATAATTCAGTCAATCAATATTTTAAAGAATATATATTTTTTTTTATCGTTATCCCTTAAGTTGGCGGTGGAAGAATTTGAATTCCTTATTTGATATTGTAAATCTTAATTATAGACTGTTTTTATTATGAATTTGTTATAAAGTTTTCCTATGATCTTATCATGTAGATTTTTCTATATCTTATTATAGAGACTTTCCTATGATTTTATCATGATAGCGTTTCTACGATCTTGTTATGAAAATTTCCAAAGATTTTGTCATAAAAAGTTTTAATTTGAAGAACTTCAATGGCAAATGTTTTTGTCCCCTCATTATGAATTTCATCTTTTTTTTTTTTAACACAAATTAATTTTTGAATTCTCCCTGTCATCATGTTTTCGTCCCCTCTTTTATTTTAATTATTTTCTTTTTGGGTGAAAAGTAAACAATCGCTAATCTATAAGGGTCATAGTGATAAATACATAAACATATAGGCCACATAATAGTTAACTATATTTTAAGGGCAAAATGATAATTAACCATCCGGTCGGGATTTAAACAAATTGTAAGTGGGAATTGGTCACTGCCACTTGAATTTGAAAGATCTGATGGCAACGAGCATGTGGCGCTAGTGGTTGAGGAATGGCATTTTTACTCGAAAAGTAAAGGGAAGCGGTGACCAAGTCTCTAGTTTATGTTTCCAACGACTAGAAAGGCTGGATGACAATGATGATCACTTAAAAATGCAATACGCATATTGGGAAGTTGAATAGTGGTGGCCGCGAGGTAAAAAACTCGATGGATGATGGTGGATCAAACGACGGTGCAAGCAGCTTCGTTGATTCTATTTGTGAGATATAGATGGTGAAATGAAACGGCATTAGTTAGAATATGAGGGCCGGTGTCTTAGGAATCGAACTATAGACTTTGTTGGATGGCAAAGGGCGGTGGTACAACAGTTGACGACAGTGCTAAGTTTTTGGTTGAATGTATATTTTTTTAAACCCTCACAAACTAATTAAACATGCTCCAAAATTATATTTAATAGTGCCTCGTCATTATATGGTATTTATTCTATATTTAAATGACTCTTAATCCCACTATTGAATTCACTGTGATATTATGAAGAATTTTATATATAAAGAGAAAAATATAAATGTGAGTCTTATTCATACACGCCTTACAAAGGCTCCTTTTATATAAGAAATTCAAGATAGAAAAAAAAAACAAATAATTACATAATTTCAAGGATATTAAATAGAAAGATTTGGCCGATGATGCTTACAATGACATATTTTAATTTTGATTAAATGTTGCCATAAATATTTCATAGAATTTGTTTGATTCTTATCAGCTTCTATGTTGCTGATTTATAGCATTGGTTTGCTTCTCTTTTCTATACCTCTGCCAAACATTTCTACAAATTTTTGAGTTATGGGATTTATTGTGATTAGGTCAGTCAGTGCACAACTTTTTAACTTATGACTTATGGGAGCTTGTTATCTATTTTATTCCATTTAGACATCTCGCAATTTGATCTGGTGTGGTGGGTGATTCTTGTTCTTGTTATTAGATGAAGATGGATTGTTTGGCTCATCTACGTTACTTTTCAAAATTCTATCTTGAATTTTGTACATTATCGTAGGGATTGAGATATTCTTTTCAGTCATAGTTAGCAATCTTCTTTAAGTCGTGCACCTAAAGTTCACATTTTGACTTGGAAGACTCCTTCAAGCGGTTAGATCAAGGTGAATTTGAATAGTCTTCCGAAAGGAAATCTTAGCTTAACAGCCTATTGTAATTTTAGAATTGTGTAGCCTTAGACACTTTGCATGTTAAGTAACTTAAAAAATTCCATACAAAGAAAGAGATGTAGAACACGTATACTAAGTGTTTGAGAAAAAACTCACTTATTAACTAAAAAAAATACAAGTAAAGAGTTGATTCCTACAACTAAAAGTGTCCCCCTTCTATACTATTAATTCTAAACAATCAACGACTAGAATCTAATATATTATACATCGATCTAACGGTGTATATACAAAATAAGAAAATATGCCAAAAAATATTCTAAGATGCCATCACATATTTTATAAAATATTATCCTTCCAAATAAGGGTGTACATCCCTTGTAAGTTGGGCTTGACTCGGATCTCTATTAAAATCAATGGGTATTCTAAAAATTTTAGTCCTTAAAGTGCTTCACCAACCCACATAGACTCTAGGATATTTTGTCGCTCACCAAGTATTCGAGAAAATGATTAAGACCACTTAGGGCATGACATTCTCTCCTACCAAATTCACATGATGCCTTTGTCGCATCTTTACTGAAACTTGCACATTGCATTCTTCAAGCTGCCATAGTACGCTATCATGTTCCCAGCTTGCTTCATTATTGGGAAACTCTTTCCACTTGATAAAATGCTCATGAATCGGAGAGTAGTTCTTCTTCTATACCGTCTGTCCGTTAGGAATGAGTTTCGCATCTTCGTCATTAGGTGTAGAAATCCCCAAAGGTTCCTAGTTGTATGGCTTACGCTCTGTGTCTTCCTTACCATCACGAGCTTCCAATAGCTTATGGGAAACACCAGATACAACCATCATCTTGAAGGTAACCTTATCTTATACAAGGCATTGCCAATCCTCTTGGAAATAAAAAATGGTCCATTGTCCCCACAATCAAGGGCCTTGTGAAGTGAACATGTTGACTTGCATTGTGTTGGAAGTACCATCTTCATCACCAACTCCCCCATACTTTACTTGACATGTCATCGCCTGTCTTTGACCCTTTTGTTGTATTTACAATGCACACCATATGATGTCTTAGGTTGTTGGATGGTTTCTACACCCAAAAACTCCTTAAGTTGCCCTCACAATACATCTACTTTCATCTGAGGTATTTGGTATGGCACTGTTGTTGAAAGCTTAAACCCTAGCTCTAGCTTATCTTTATGATTAATCTCACTTCTTAGTGGTAGCTTCTCCAATATGATAATTGGCACGATGCTTTTGTGCTTCCTAAGCACTTTCATAACCCCCATTGGTAGCTCATCATTGTCCTCTTTCACCTTGTCATCTATCCTCTACATTGTGGCTGAATATATCTCTTCTTTATGCATCGCATCTCCCCTTAGTTATATTGCCGCAAAATTTTACTATTAACTTTCGGCTTGGATCCCCCATCCTTGGGCTTATCTACTATTAGTATCATGTAATGTCCCCTCTCTATGATGCACATATGGTTTTGTCAAGGAAGTGGTACCATATCGTCTTACCTTAAGAAATCCTCATAAAGCACTGGATCAAAATTGTCAAGAGATACTACAGAGAAATTCACCTCGCCGTGCCAAGTTCTTGGGTGTATTTTGACCTCTGGAACCTAAAAGTGTGCTAATTCACTAGAGTGCATGCATGTGGTATGTGTTCATCATAATTTAATTTACATATCTCATACATAAATTAAGTACAGCGAAATTAAAAATGTAATTTTCTGGTGCAACAACTACATTTAAAATTTAAATTTCATTACTTTAATGAAATAAAGATTGAGAATCACCTGTCAAGCCTTTGAAAAATTTTGAACTAGAGTCCATCATAAAGCGCACTTGCCTGTAACCCTAGGACTTAACTGGGGTGGGCATAGATCGCTAGAATAATAGCTCCAATTTGTAACAATGGTGTTTAACTCTTAAACACCAAATAGTTAACTCTTTAACTATTACTTAAATATTATAAGCTTAAGATAATGGTTAAACACTTTAACCATTTTTCTGTTTATTCTAAAGCAATGAGATTGTTATTATTCATTCAACTCTTGAACAAATATAACAATCTCACCATTGCTCTAATAGTTGGCCACTAATAGAAGAAGAATAAAATTGGTTTCAACCATTGAAACAAAATCTTTCTTTTTATGGTCGAACCAAACCAAGAAAAAATGAAAAAGAAAATACCTTAAGACAACTCTTGTAAATGTTTACTTCTCATTCTCCTTCTTGGCCAAAAAACATACACACTTCATTAAGCCACTTTTTCATGATTTTATTTGCTTCAATATCTCTCTAATTTGAAAGAGAAGGAACGACCCACCATAGATGGGATCTTATGCTTTTGCCATTCCTTTGTGTTTTATATTAGTTTAATCTCATTAAACAAATTAAAACATGTGGTCTATTTGGCTTCTCATGAAGTGGCCGAACTAACCTTGGCAAAATAAGCCAAATTGCTTTCTATTTTATTTGTTTATTTTTCCTTTCTTTTGTCAAACATTTATTGACTTTTGAAAGAAATAAAAACACATTTTGGCTTTAACAGAGAATTTGGCTGGCCAATGTCAACACATATTTGTAAAACAACTTTTGTTTCATTCTTTATTTGTTAAAAATTTATTCTTTAAGGTTAAGAATAAAGCCCCATCATAATGCCTTAATTGACCCATTTTTAAGCCATTCCATATATTATCCATTTGTTTATTCAAAAAATAAACAATTGTAATATATTTTTATATCATTGTTCGATTTAAAGGAATATTAATAACAATTATTAATTCATTTATTTATTCAAAATATTTTTAAATAAATAAAGAATTTTGCTTGTCTCACAAGTAATGTCACTTTGTTCATTTTCAAGTCAAACAATAAATGACCTACAATGTGCCACGTATCATCATCCTATTGGTAAAAAACTATTGTTAATCGATTAATGTACTTAACTCTTAAGTCTTAACACATGCGCATCTTGATGGATATTACAAATCAGTGCATTAGATCATATAAGTTAAGGTCATAACATATTCGTATAAACATTCTGTCACCTATATCTTGGATGAATTGAGACATAGATGACTATTGTTAAATCTCCACGTGCTCATCTGTAAACTTATCTCCAGATTCATATTTCAATAAATAATATAAATAAACACCTTTGTGAAATTGTTTAACCCTATAAAAAATTTCATTTCCAAGGTTAAATACTTGTTGCCACAAGATTTTTCAAAATACAATCTTGGAGCATTAGGATATATAACCCATCTATATGAGTTGACAAATCCTATACCTACGCATACCAGATTCTATAAGTATCGAACCATACCCAATAACATTTATCGGTCAGACCATGAAAGGTCTCTAACATGCGTGGAACCAAAATACGGTGGATCACTCACAAATCAACAATGACACTTTGATCAAAGGACTATGAATACTACTCAACTTGAGAAGACCTATTATTAACACTTTATGGGATGTTTATTGGAGGTCCTTGCAAGTCTATTCAGTATCTAGTCCTAACTGAATACTTGTATGTCTATATGAGCTTCTATTAAGCTTGTGGTCAGTTAAGAACAACCATCTGTGCTATATAGATATAGCATACACTGATCTATATTAAAGGGATTCACCGATAGACCCACATCAGTGAAAGTAGATCAGGAATATAGTGCTTGAGAACATACTTACATACTGATATTTCTTAGCACCTATTGCAACTCTTTGCAACTATATCATTACTAGTATACCATTAGGTCTTTGTCTAATTATAAACAAGGCTTTAATTCTTTAGATATAGTTGAATCTTATAACCTACTAACTCTTAGCATTGGTCTAAACTCTTTTAGAATAGATCTAAACTCCTTCAGATCATATAATATTTGTAACGTTACAAGTATTGTACCATATATGTATTCAACAGAACCACCTCATCTAGTGGTTTGGCTTTATTGTTCATAGACTTGAGGTATTCCTCATCTTTCTCTATGTAAAGTCCTAAGTGCTCCACCTCTATATGCTTAATAAAATGTGCGTGGCATTAGTATTTATCAGTATTGAGTCTTTATATAGTTGATGCAGGATTCAACGTATATGAGCACTTTCTCTATTGGCGCATGAGTATCCTACTTGAGTTTTAATGTTGAGTAGTTACAAACACCCTATTTGTCTCTACTTACCCACTTTGCAAGCTACAACCATTGCATTAAGAACCTTTTTTTGTGGATAGTCTTTAACTTAATAATCTCTGTTGTAAAAGAAATAACTTGTCTTTGATATATTACCCCTATGGCCATCACGCTTCTGCTATTTTCACTTGGACGGCTTGCCTTTCTCCTCTTTGTTCTCCAGAGAATGAAACTCTTTAGATTCCCCATATTTTCTTTGATTGGGTTTGCAATTCTTAGACTTCTCCACTTTACCTTTGTGGTAATCCATGAGCATCTCTACCAATGTAAAGGCATAAGATTTATTCGCCATTTTACGTCGCTTTAACTTATTAGATGCTCATATTTGTAACCCATCTAGAAAAATGAATAGAAAGTTCTCATCACTAAAGTTAGGGATTTATAGCATCAACAAAGAGTACTTTTGCACATACTTGCTAATAAACTTAGTTTACTTCAATTCATTTAGCCACTCGGATAAAACTAGCCCTTTATCTCGTATTACAATTCTTTTTATGTGTTGATGGTGCAGGTACCTTTGTATATTTCTTCACTTTTCTTACATCATCACAAAATGCATGATAACAAAGATACAAGGTTATGGTACTTAACTTATCCTTGTTCTACATGTCCATGGTTTTAAAGTATCTCTCTATTTGTTAGAAAAAGTTATTAAGCTCTTTGGCGTTCGACTTACATTTGAACTCATTCAGCTTAAGAGTCTAAAATTTCAGTGTAGCCACCATAATTTGAGTGGTAATAGGCCCATTCACCACCACTCACTTACACAGTACCACGTTCTTCTTAACAGCTTCAAACCTTTTATATAGCTATACCACTTGGGCTTGAACCTATTCTATGGTGGAATATACATTCTCTTAAAAATTATTGACCCAATCTTGTTGCCTACCAGCATAGCTCTTGATGAGTGTGTCAATGAGGGAGCTCAATTCATTCCCTTGAGCATTGAGGTCTACCTCGAGCTTCTCCACGTGCTGCGCTAACTCTCTAAAATGATTCATTGCCTTTCCCACAATACCATCAAACATTTTCACTATGGTCCTTAGATTATTAGTAGGATCAATGGACATCTCACGAGGTAAATTGTTATACCTCTTAGTTTTAGAGTCCTTATCTCTCTCTTCAGTCACTTTTAATTATGTCATTGCGTATTTCACCAACTTTTTAAAACCTGTTTTGATAATAAATGTCATGAACCTCTTCAAAACTATGCACAAAATATTTGAGCTTTTAAGTATAGCTTTTTGAGTTTTTTTTCTTCATATTTTTGTATGATACACATATACCCTAATAATATTTTCTTAATTTCATAGCAATAAAAATAACCATATTTAATCAATTCTTCATGTCTTTCAACTATCGTATCTCTACAAGACTTTACAAAACATTTTTTTTCATAAGAATGTAGTATTTTATTTTCTTTTTAATTTTTATACCAAATAAAATAATTTATCAAAATTTTTAATTGCTCTGTATTAATTTTAATTGAATTCTTGTAAATTTATATTTATTTATATTTAGAGTTTCAATTATTTTGGCTATTATTTTACAATAATTGCAAAAATAATTTAACATGAATTATTTTTGTGTTGTCTATATAAATATGTTATTAAATTTTAAAGATTAAATTATAAATTTTATTTTATGTAAAAAAATATTGAACTATCTAACAATTCTCTCAACTCATTTCTCGCTTGTCTTGCTCTCCTTAGTTCTTCTTCCAATTTAGTTGGCCACAACTATTGACTTTGGGTGGTTATGAATCTAGTGGTCATCTTATCTATCTTCCATCGGTTGCCTTTTATGGCTTTCTATTTTGTTTCCATAGATGACATAAAACTGTTAATCTCAAAATTTGAGAAATCTTAAGCCTACAAGTTGAATTTATTTTTTTGTAGATCTCTTGGTGTGTTGGGTTGATACTGGGTTGGGTTGACAACTCTAGATGTATATTAGACTTTGGGAGTTTGTTGCAACCATATATAATGTTAGGCCACGCTGAAAGTTTTTTTTTTTTTTTTGCAGTGACTCTCCAATGCTTAAACCTGCAATGGGTCTTATGGGAAATTCAAAGAAGGCGAGAAAATGATTTAAAAGAGGTTTAAGGCTTGTGGCATGTAGATGCAGCTTTTAATGTTGTATTTTGCTTAAATTTGAAAAAGAATCGATTAAAAAGTATTTGAAAAAAAATCTAAAAGAATATCCATTCTTTAATTGTTTAACCTCTTTCATAAGTTTATGTTATAGAGTTCTATTAGAATTATAACATATCTTTACCTTCTTAATTTGAATTCATCCATTGATTATTAGAGTTGAATTTGTATCAAATATGGCGAGACTATGAGATTCTTAGAGGATAAAGATAGTTTAAGTCATCGATCCTTGTCAATATGCAACTTTCTTATTGCCCTTAGAAGATTTTTGTGGTTGACTCTTGGAGGGCTTACGTGGTCTACTCGATAGAGACTAGTTGCCAAGGATATTGGGACTGAAGACTATGGGCAAGTCACGAGGATGTTCCTTTAATTCAATTTTAGGTTTTTCCTATGGTGGTGGGCTAAAGCCTAGAGTACCTATACAAGTGGGCTCTTTGTGGGCCTCAGTGGAGCGTTCTTAGAATGTTTGAGCTCGAAGTTTGTGAATTATATTGGGCCCCATTGAGGAATTGGGCTTGGGCCGGCATCCTAAGGAAATAATAATAATAATAATAATATATTATTTCTTATAATATTATTATTAATGCTAAACTATTATTTAATATGAAACAATTATTTTTTATACTAAAAATAATTGTAACAAATAAAGAATATCAATAATAATGATATATATAAAAACAAGAGTGATAAAATAATAATCCAGTCAAAAAAATGAGTGATAAAATAATAAAATAAATAAAAATATTATATAAATTATAATTCAATAAAATCATAACAATCTCAAACACGGTATTATAATAAATTTAATAAATTTTAATTCATTTTACTGTATTACAATTCAATTCAAATTTTATTATATAAAATACATTCGTGTCTTTTAACTGACAAAATACATTGACACTGTGATAAAAAGAATTGTCTATTCTTCAATTTTTTGCTTTAAAAAAAAGCATTGTCTGTAAAACAAACAATTCATTAATTTGATTTCTATAATGACGGAAAAGTTGCCTACTCTTTTGTTCGAAACCATTATCCTACCTCACCAATGCTTATGGGTCTGATATGAATTCAAGTTATAATTTCTTGAAAGGATTGGTAAATAATTTGTACAAGTTGGAGATCAGAGGATCTCTTTCTATTGTTTTTGAAATCCATTTTACGCACGAGAACCTCTTCTTACTTCTACAATGACATATGAAATGTAGTTATATGCAGAAAAATTACCTTTTAAATATTTCCCTGAAAGCATATTGTACTATCAAACCAACTTGATCTTTTAAAGCATGACAAAAACATTAAGCTATTACATGTACAAGAATGGTGTCTTTTTCTCTACGAATAGCTGTTGCGCGTTGGGATTCGAGAGCATTATTTCATGATTCATGTTGACGAGTCCAGCAAATGCTTTTCAAATCAATAATGATAGATATCCCAAAACTTTTCACAAAAAATACATCTCATATGAGGTGGTATTTGATGTATTATTTATTAAATAAATTCATTTTTTAATATTCATTTATTACATAATTTTATGATCCACATAATAAACATCATCTCATTCAATATATATTTTTTAAAATAAATTTTAAAATGTCTAGTAATACTCTTTTCTAATTTGGGCACAATGCCAAGTCCTTATCAAACTGTAACGTGTTTTTCGAATTGCATGAAAATTTCGGCCACCATAAAGCAATTTCCAGGAACCAAAATCGATGCCAAGACAACTGTTCGTCGATCCATCATAGAGAACCCACCACATATCATCAAAACAGTATCCGAGTTTAAAACTAATTCACAAATATATATAGTTGATGTAGATTAATTTTCTCAATTTCATAAAATAAATGCAAAGGTTTGCTATTAAATAATAATAAATATCTTGACTTGATTATGAGGACCTTATTAGAATGTAATTACGCATTAAACAAACCAACCTAGCTATTATGGATCATTGATCAAATACATCAAGGCAAGAATAGATTAAGCAATATATATCGATTACAAAAGTGCAAATGGAATGATATTACAATTCTATCCGGGGATCGCTAACTAAGTAACTCGTTTGTATTATTATTTTATTGAAAAGAAACACTACTTAAATAAGTTCACATTCAAGAAAATATTGCAACAACCCCGGCCTGAACCCACAAATTGCTGGCTTTTATAACTTTGTTATGGAGAAAATTTGGATTTTCCATCAACATATGTACTATAGCAAGTCTCCATCGTTCGGTAGTGCTCTTCTTTACAATGGCTTTCACAATCCATAAATTAATTTATTTTACTGAGAATCGCTGTAAATGTTAGATTGGTCAACATTTTGGCTGACACAACCCCACTCTGAAGAATAATTTTCGAAATGTACCGAAACTAATTGAGTGAACGTAGACCAGTGGACATTGGACATATACTTGCACACTGTTTCCTTCAGTTTTTTCTAGTCAAAATTTTTTTTATTGATATTTGATTGTAAACTAAAAAATTTTAAAGATTAAAAAATTTATTTCATTTTTAGGCAAAGTGCAAATTTTGAGATTTTAAAAATAATTTTTTTTGAATTTCTTTAAAACTATGGCCGCTAGTTAGCAGCAGTTTGGCCACTGTTTTGACGGCCATTTTGCCTTGCCGTCTTTTATTAGTTTAATTTTTTTATTAGTAATATTATTAATTTAAAAAATTAAAAAATATTATTATTAAATTCTTTTATAAAATAATACTCTATAAAAATAAAAAATATTTTAAAAAATAATTTAATTATTTTAAGTAATTCTGTTAATTGTGATACAATACTCTTTAATGATTGAGTATTACTGTTTATTTTTTAAATTAATGAATTTTACTGAAATTAGATTTTTAAAAGTATTCATAATGATATCTCAAAAATTTATTTAAAAAAAATCATACTTAAAAACCTAACCAAATAAACCCTTAAAGCATATTTAATAATTAGTTTTAATTAAAAAAAAAAGCAAATTCCATGATGTTCTTGATGAAGCTAGTGTTAGAATTTATTTGTAGAATTATATTGTTAATGCTAATAAGGCTTCTTCTTAGCTTTTAATGTAGCCAAGCAAAATAATTCTTTTAGCTCCGAACCAGAAGCCATTCAGCTTATCCAATTAATCCGTTAAAGGAATACAAACTGGAGTTAATAACACTTAGTTATGTTATCTTACTAACAACAATAAGCTCACTGAGACTTTCTTTAAAAAAAAAAAATTGCTGAATGAGCGGTACTGTTTTTCTGTATTTAAAGTACTAACCATTTTTATTGAAATCTGAATTGATCAGTCACCCAAAAATCAATTTTTCGTTAATCACAACAGGGTTGCAGGACTTCCAGGATCTATTGCATATATTTTTTGGAAGAAAAAGGAATCTGAAGGCTATGCTCATAGAACAAGTGAGTGAAAAAGCGAGGATTGCCTTTTATGAATCCAAAAAAATGTAAGCACACAATTTATTAATGAAAAGTAAATTGGAATATGCCAATGAGCAATACACAATACAAACACACCACGAGGATAAAGCAACGTGAAAAATAGCTAGAAATAAACAAATGATGGGGATGAATAGAGTTGATTTATGCGCACTGGAATTCTGAAGGGACTCCCTTTCCGCAGTAATTGAGCAGCAAGCTCAGTGAAATAGGTACATTGAG
The DNA here is from genome assembly GCA_946807835.1 of Ailanthus altissimus. Taxonomy (NCBI): domain Eukaryota; kingdom Viridiplantae; phylum Streptophyta; class Magnoliopsida; order Sapindales; family Simaroubaceae; genus Ailanthus; species Ailanthus altissimus. Next base: position 24,930,074 of record OX327696.1, on the reverse strand, counting down.
GTTAATCCCCAAGATATTGGCTTTAAGGGCAGTGCAAAGGCAAACTGCGGCTTCAAGATCAACCAAACCTTCAATGAGACTGCAGCAAGGCATCTTTGGTGGTTTTCCAAGCTCAAGGTTCAACAAGTCCTTCAATACGTTAGCACATACACCCAAATTTAGGGCATCCCTAGGGCAAGTGGGCTTGGGTGCAGGGGGCGGGTGCTTGTGGCTCTTAGGGGGTGGTGGGCAAGGGACATAGGTTGAGCTAACCAATGTGAAGAAGAGAAGGTTGAGGGAAAGAAGTAGGGCATTTGATGCTTGAACCTTTGCCATATCCCAAAACTAGCCCTCAATTATTTGATGGTTTGTGAACAAGGGGACTGGTGTTTAGTTATGAGCGGTGAAATACTCTGGAGGGCTAAGGGTTTTATAGAATCGAAACTGAGAAGAGTTTGTCTTTACATATATTTCTTTTGTGAGAAACCCATGTGGGCACACTGAATAGGAATACCAGACACAACCTGGCAATTCAAGTTTGGAGTTTTCTGTACATTGTCGCTCTGTCAATTCTCATAGACGGTTACCCCACAAAATAAACTCATCGCTCTTGTAGTTTTCGAAGGTCCTTGTTTTTATTTCAGTGTATAGATGATTTTTGTTTTTGTTTCTAATTAAATAGAATGAATTTATCAGCGTTAGATGGGGAATGGAATTTGAGAAGTATCTAGATCTAGTGACTTTTGGCAATTTGGCCCTAAAATATTTTGGTCTGAAAATAGAAAGAACATTTTAGTCGTTGATTGAACTATACACCATATCGAAAACTAATCTTTCAGGATATAAATAAACTTTAAGGATGTGTTTGGAATTTCTATTTGGCCTTAAAAAAAAGTACTATTAGTTATTTCGAGAAAAAAAAACAGAAAAAAAAACTGTTAGATAACATATATATTTTTATACATTTTGGGGCAATGATTGAAATAAACTAAAGGAACCAAAAATATTGTGAAGTGTTTTAGCTAAAAACTTTATCAATAAAAGGCAATCATATCGAAATAGTTCCAAATGCATATTAGTTTTTTAATATAAGTTTTAGTACTAGTTCTCTTTTGTATTCCTTATTTAAATTATCTTTTTTGAAATTTTTTATTAGGTAGTGGCCCAGTGGACAAAGGTGATAATTGATATAAATTAATAGATTTAATGGTGTTAGAAAATCAATTAGGCTCTTAAATATGATATCATTTAATAGTACTGAAACTATTTGTTGAAGTTTTTGCACACTCTAATATCTCTATGACAGGTAGTTAATATTGTAAAACTCTAAATATTTTGCGGAAGATTTCACTTATAAGTAAAACAAGAATAATAAGATCAACACAATAATAGAGATAACAATCAATCACACAAAGCACAAGAAATATACGTGATTCAACAATAAATGCCTACGTTCACAGTAGATCACGAGATCCTAACTTCTTTTATTTAGTTCACAAAGAACTCAAGATCACAAAGATCTAACACAAGAGTCTCTTAAGGAATACATGAATAAACGAGCTCTCCAAAGGATCTATCAGTGCCATCTTGCACATCTAGCACTTAATCACTCTCATGACACTCTTCTGCCTTAACCCTTTATTCTCTCTTTCTCTCTCTTGTTGATGCGTTGATGCATTGATGCATTGATACATTGATGCACTATTTGATGCACACTCAATTTAATGGGTTTAAAAGGGTTTATATATAATACATGAGATCCAAGATTTCTGACACCATATAACAGTGCCAAGATGGATGCGGTAAGGGTAAGGGTAAGGTGCCAGAATTTCACATTATTTTGTTAGAGAAAATTTATGAGCCATTTATTTAAAGCCTCTTCTCAAATAGTATAAGACATTTTCGGGAGACTTAAGAACAAAGCTATACGGGTCCGGGCCCAAAGAAAATAATAGCATACTGTTTGGGAGAAAGAAGTTACAAATAGTATTAAACCCAAACCTACCTCGTAGAGTGGGCCAGTGAGCCTATAGTCTGGGTAATAAATAACACACACATACCTTGCATCTTTGGAGCCTAGCCCACATGGGTCAGCGATGTGTCTCAAAGGGTCTAACACACGCAAGTTATGTATTCTTTAAGAAATGGGGAAGGGGTAGATTGTAACACTCGAGATCTAAGATACTTAAAGCTATAAATAGTAGGGCCAAGATAGATGAGATGAACGTAAGGTGCTAGAATCCACCATAGCTTGGTTAGAGAACGTTTATGGGCTATATATGTAGAGCACCTTCTCAAACAGTATAAGACTTTTTGGGGAGGCCCATCAATAAAGTTCTGTAGGCTCAGGCTCAAAGCGGATAATATCATACTTTGTGGGAGTGGGTCGTTACATTGTATTTTGTCCTTAGAAACTCTATTTCTTATTGGAATAGGAGTTTAAGTAAAAAGGAAAGTTTAAAACTGACTCAAACTAATCAAGACGACTTAAAATAAGAAATTGCTAAAACTAGATGCCAAGGTGCTATGGGTTAGCGATGCATCACTGCTATTATCTCAACTTAGTACTGCAGTGAGCTCAAGCCAGTGCCAAAGTGTTGGGGGTTTTTTTTTTCTTACCCCTCCTCGCTTTTGGTTTTCTATTTTCATCCCTTTCTTATATGTCCAAAATATACTCATTCTCGTGTTAACTCATCATTAGTGAGCCTACACTACTAGGCTCTTGATATTTTTCTTTATTCTTTTATCTTCATACTTGTGAGTCATTATGGTTGAAGTAATACATGCTCTGCAACCTGGTTCTATTTAAACCTTAACCATAACTTTGATATCACTAAGGTATTGACCTTGACTTTTATACTATTTGTTAAAAAATTAGCTTAGGATCTCAATCTGATACTGCTTAGGTTTTAACTTCAACTAAAGCATTAACACCCTTTATTAGGGTTTTACGTATCCTAATACCGCAATGGCTAGTATTTAATACCCTAAAATCCTAAGCATTTTATAGAAGACTTCACCTATAAGTAAAATAAGAATAATAATATCAACACAATAAAAAAGTAATAACCAATCATACAAGGCATAAGAACTATACGTGGTTCGACAACAAATGCCTACGTCCATAGTGGATCACGAGATTCTAGCTTTATTTTATTTAGTTCACAAAGAACTCAAGATAAAAAATACTTAACATAAGAGACTCTTAAGGAATACATTAATAGATGAGCTCTTTAAAGGATCTATCAGTGCTATCTTGCACACTCAGCACTCACATGGTACTCTTCTGCACACTCAGCGTCCTGAAGCTACCTCAGCTATCTATTCTTTCTCTTGTTAATGTATTGATGCACACTCAATCTAATGGATCTATAAGAGTTTATATAGGCTATAATTCATCCATAGAGACCCTATTTCTTATTGGATTAGGAGTTCACACAAAAGAAAAGCCTAAACCTGACTCAAATTAATCAAGACAACTTAAAATAAGAAACTGTCAAAACTGGGGCCTCGTCATTGCTATGATCTCCACTTGGCACTTCAGTGTCGCAGCGCTGAGCAGCCAGTATCATGGTGCTCACACCTATAGACTATTTCTTCATGCGCTTTCTCATCCTTTTTTGCTTTTAACTCTCTATTTTCGTACCTTTGTTGTATGTCCAACTAATATTTGTTCTCTTGTCAACTCTTCATTATTTTCCAACTCAAATTCAATGATAACTCTATAAGGCTTTAAAGATTAAAAAATGTTTAATTATTATGCATGATAAATTAATGGATGGTATGGAATATTAATTAATTGGTCAAACTAGTAAGAATTTTTCAATATAGAAGTGATTGAGCGTTTTGAATTATATTCATTAATATTGCAGATATCTAGCTTACATTTATTTACTATTTATAACAAAATAAAAAAAAATGTAAAGATTTTTCTAAGTTATAGATGAATGATATTTTTGATTAGATAAATAAATAATATTTTCATGGAAACATCCTATTGGAAATTGGTGATTCAAAATTAAGGATGAGTTTTAATTTTGAGTTGAAGACCAATGAAGAGTCAACAAGAAGTCTAGTACGTGAAGGTCGTACTAGAGAAAAGCAAAACTAAAAAACTAAAAGTAAACAACTGTTCAAATGACGTGGTATTGTTCATGGGGGTGGGGGGAATACTGTTCACATAGGTACTATTTAGGCAGGTACTACTCACATGGCAATTTATGGGTATTTCTTATTTTGGCTCAATTGACTTCTTTAAGTAGGATTTAGACTCTTACAAGTAAGAACTCTTATTCCAACTAGATTTAGAATTTTTTAGAGTTAGTATTAATACTATATAAATCCTTGAAACTCCTTGTAATTGATATAAAACATCAAAGGCAACTAGAGAGGGCGAATAGAGAGTTAAAGCATACTTGAGTGATTTGAGTGCACAAAAAAGTATTTTATATATTCTTAGCTCTCTTGGGTATTCGGATATTCCTTATAATCACTTGTGGGATTCTTTGGGTATAAAAGTACGAATTAATAGAAAAGGTTAAGATTCTTGATCCACCGTAGACGTAAACAAGTTTGCCAAACCATGTATATTGGTTGGTGCTTTCTTTGGTGTGTGATTGATTTTTCTCCTTTCTTGTGTGATCTTTAATTTTCTTTATTGTTTGAGAGTGAACGACTTTCATAAGACGCAAAGGATTTCTTGGGCACATATTAAGAAATTTGCAACAAACTGATATCAAAGCCAAGTTTTGGTTTAACCATGGCTACACTCAAGCAAGAAGTAGAGAAGTTAATGGGCAACATGATTTTAATCTATAAAAGATGAAGGTGATGACTTTATTAGTGAGTCAAAGGTTGGACTCAGCCTTTGAGAAAACGTAAGCAATAACCAGTAGAGAAAAGAAGCTGGTGAAACCTGGTGGTTTAGATGAGGAAACCATTTAGAAAAAATGGCTACAGAGAAGACAAAAATAGGTTTTTAGAAGAAGTTGGATGCACTATATATGATGAAGTCTTTGGCTAATCATCTGTATATGAAGAAGAAATTATATCAGTTGGCTATAACTAAGGGAACTTTCATAAGTAACCATATTGACTCATTTAACAAAATTGTCATTGATCTTGAAATGATAGATATCAAGATTGAGGATGAATACAAGGCCATTATCTTATTATGGTCTATTCCTCTAAGTTATGAGCACTTCATCGATACACTCATGTATGGTAGGGAGACTTTAATAGTTAGTGATGTTAAAGTCTTATTGAACTCTAAAGAAAAAGAGAAAAGATTGAAATCAGAGAGCGTAATGGGATTAATTACAAGATGAAGAGATGGTAAAAGAAATCAATGGATTGGATCTAAAAAGTGCTACTTATACAATAAGGAAGGGCACTTGAAGAGAGATTGCCTAGAAAGAAATGTAAAGAAAAGATGAGGGGCTACAATGGTCTATGAATGAGACTTTGAAATTGTAGAGTCCTTGTAGCTTCTAGTGAGAAGTATGCTGGTAGATGGATACTTGATTCCGGGAGTAGTTACCATATGTGTCCAAAAAAAATCTTGTTTACCAATTACAAACCCATTAAGGGAAAGAAAATATTAATAGGGAATGACATGGATTATAGAGTTATATGACTGATAGTGTTAAGGTGAGGATGCATGATGGAGAGATTAGGGAGTTACATGGGTATTCATAGAGTTAGGAGGAATTTGATATCCCTAGGAATGTTGGATCAAAAGGGATATGTATTTGCAGTAGAAAAAGAAATACTAGAGATAAAAAAAGAATTTATAGTGATGAAAGGTGAGAAGCACTAAGGGTTGTATGTGCTTGATGGTAATGTTGTGGGGTCCCAATATAAAATATTGGGGGGATGCTTACCAAGAGGCAGCATTAGGGTTTGGCTTACTGCGATGATAAGAGTAAGAAGGGAATGCATGAGAAGGATGCTAGGTGTTGTTATGATGCCAAGAGTGGCACTGAAAATCACAATAAGAAGGGTATCCAAGGGAAGGTGCATTCATACATTTGGAGACCAAGATAACAAGCCTAAAAAGAGTTAAATCTGGTTAGAGACTTAACTGGTGTTAACACTAGGTGATAGAGCATTGTAATGGATGGATTCTAGGTAAAGGCTTATTGGGAGATTTTGAATCAATAAGGGGTTTGCTAGAAATTGGTGATTTAAAATTAAGGATGAATTTTGATTTTGAGCTGCAGACCAATAAAGATTTAGCAAGAAGTCTAGTACGTGAAGGTTGTGTTGGGAAAGAGCAAACGAAAAGCCAAAAGCAAGCAATTGTTCACGCGGTGTGGATACTGTTCACATGGCACTATTTACACGGGTACAATGTAGGCGGGTATTATTTACATGACAATTTATGAGTATTTTCTATTTTAGCTCAATTAACCTCTTTAAGTAAAATTTAAACTTCTACAAGTAAAGACTCTTATTCTAACTAGATTTAGAATTTCATAGGGTTAGTATTAATACTATATAAATATTTGAAACTCCTTGTAATTAATATCGAGTATCAAAGGCAACAAGAGAAGGCGAATAAAGAGCTAAGACACATTAGAGTGATTTTCGTGCACAAGAAAGTGTGGTCTATATTCTTGGGGCTCTTGGGTATTCGAGTATACTTTGTAATCTCTTATGGCATTCTTTAAGTAAAAAAAAAAATGATTAATAGAAGAAATTAAAATCTTTGATCCATTGTGAATGTAGATAATTTTGTCAAACCACATATATTAGTGTATGCTTTATTTGGTGTATGACTGATTTTTTACATTTCTAGTGTAATCTTTACTTTTTTTTAATTATTTGAGAATAAATGAGTTCTACAAGATGCAAAGGATTTCTTAAGCGTACACCAAAAAATCTGCAACACATCCTTTCACAAACATAGAAGTTACAACCATTTAAAAGAGTACTCCCTATTCTTCTTTGGTTGGCAATGACTCAAAACACTTTGTTTCAGTCAATATGGTTTCAACACAAGGATTTCAAGTATTTGTTGTCAACTATTTGGAACTTTATTCTTAAAGTTGTTAGTTCTGAATCTCCATGCTCAATTACCTTTTTATTTTGCATACTTTATTAATTAACAATTACACTTTTTATTATTCTTTAAAAAAAATATTTTAACACTCAAGTCAAAATTTACTAAAACAAATGTGCTATATATGAAAGAGTGTGTGCAAGAATTAAAATAATTATAATATTTGTTACGTGCATGAATTAATGGTTTAAACAATGAATAATTACTTATTTTTATAGAATATAAATTTTATTTCTATTCAAAATATGTATGTATGAATTTAATTTAAAATTTTAAAAATAATAAATTGAATACTTAACTATAAACGATGGACTAAACTAGCATTTTTTTTCAAATATATATAATAACAATTTAAACATATTTATGTAATAAACTAATGTATAAAGACTAAAGGTTATGTATGGGATTTAGGTGACTTTATATAATAGCTTTAAAATTTATAAATTTAATAATGAATTTTATAAAAATGTGGCATGATATGATTAGATGAGTGATTTAACAATATTATGACACATCAATTTATATGGATATATTTGTATAAGTAGTTTGTATGTGTATTGCTATTTATAATTTTGTTGACAGCTAAAACAGATAAATTTTAGAATTGCCAGATCTTTAACAACTTATAGTTAATTTAATGTTGAAGAAGGAAATATGAAAGAAAAGAAATAAGAAATCGTGGTTTATTTAACAATGTGGGAATAATAAGGGTAAAATAATCCAAGATGGTTAAAATATTTGTGTCAATGCCAGTCTAGCTTAGTTCATGCCAAGGGCTTAAGGAATTTAAGATGTTATTAGAAAATTATGATTAAGAATTTTAGGCAGGTCTGTAGACCGAATGTGACATAATTGAGGGGTATGTATTAACTTCGGAATAAAAATGAACCGGAAATCAAATGGCGATTGGGAATTTACATGAATATGAGGTTGTGAATGGGCAGTACTACTACACCGTCTGAACTGCCCCTTCATCGGCCCTCTTGTGCGCACTCCGTCTCCCTCCACGGCACCCGTGACTCAAATACAACCACCTACACCTCTCCAACCACACCTGCAAATCCTTGCATCTTCTACTGAATCTCAACATTTCCTCACTCAAAACGAATCCCACCCCACTTCTAGACCCCATAACTCAATACCCAACTCTCCCACTCTACTCATTTTGAACCCACAACAGCCACCCAAACCCATATAGATCTAAAGTGGCATCAGGCCATTAGTGAAGAATCTGATGCTCTTATTTGAAATAGAATATGGGAGCTAGTTCCCCTTGTTTCCACTTCTAGTTTTGTTGGGTTTAAATGAATTTTTTCGTATTAATAAAAAAATTCTGATGGGTCCATTCACATGTTCAAAGCTCATTTAGTTGTAAAAGATTTTATCAACGACTAGGAGTTGACTATCATGATACATTCGGTCTAGTAATCAAGTCTACTATTGTGCGCCTTGTTCTTAGTATTGCCATTAGTCTTGTGAGGCTACTTCGTCAACTCGTTGTTTATTTAAGAAGTTGAATAGATTTTTATAATTATCTTTAATAAAGGTAACTTTGTTTTTTTAGACAAATAAGCTATTCATGTTAAGAAGTTGGATCAAACTGATCTAATAAACAATCACATAACATATAACATGATGGTACGCATCCTTGAAACTTCTCACTGCGTTACCCCTTAGATCATATAGGTAAGTGTGTGTATGGGTAGTATCTTTGATTGTATTGTCCCTATAGAACAATCAAATCAAGGAATGCCACTTTAAGTTGAATTTTCTCTATCTCTAGTCTTAATTAATACTATGATTGATTGCTTTTAAAGTAAATGTATAAGCAACGTGGATTTTTAGTGGATAGTCTCATAAATGACGCGGGGAGGGCGGCACCATACAAAGCTTTCTTGTGTGTGTGCCTTTTTTTGCCTCTCTCTTATAGAATTCTAATGCTTTACCAACAAAATATTAAGCAAAATTAAGCATTGGTTTTGATGCAAGGATATACATAAATGGGAAAATTATTATTGCTCCTCTAAGTTTTTCATGTATGTTACTTTATTTTAAGAAATTTTGAAATTATTTAATATCTTCTGTTAGGGGATTTTTTTACTCAAACAAAAGTACTAAAAAAAATGATTAATTATCTTTTTATAAGAAAGTTTTTATAATTTTAAAAATATTTAAGAAGACAATAGAATATAGGAAAAAAAAATTTAAGGATCGTAAATGGTGATTTTTCCTATTATAATTTGACAAGTGCCCGAGGTAGCCTATTTTCTGTCAATGGACTTGAGCCATATATTTAACCGAGCTAGTATGAACTAGTTAATTGTTTGTTCTGCTCTAACATGGAGGAAGACAAGAATTTCTTCATTTGTGTATTTTTTTCCCCTTTGTAACAAGAGTGGTGAGACACTGACTATGTTTTGTTCCGCCAAATCTTCGACTAAATTATCGAAAGTCACCAATGAGATATTTGAAAACATATAAATATTCTTTTTTTTTTTTAAAGTTTTTTTCCAAAAAAAAAAAGATAACATCGTCCACTAAAATATTTAATTCTTGCCCTCAAATTTTACTTAGTGACCGCAAATGCATTATCCTTTAGTGATCACTAGGGGCTATGCTTTGGAGGCTATGTTGTTTTTTTTATTAATCATACTATAAAAACAAATTCTTATATAAAAAATTCCTACAAATTAACCTATCATGATATATATGATTGACAGAGTGAAAATAAATTAAAAGAAAAAAAATCAATTTCATTTACATATATTTAATTCTCATTCATTACATCAAGTTTTATGTTTTTATTCTTTCAATCACATCATGCCAAATTAATTTATATGAATCCGTTTGATATGTAGTATTACTTTCTTTACTATCAAAACCAATAAAAAATATGCGAATTAATCAAGAACATGTAAAAAGTAATCATTTCATGGATACATTCCGCTCCGAGTGGATAACGAATTGAAGAGGATATGAGAGAAGGTAATTAGAGAACCTTCTATCCATGAAACCAACCGCGACACAAAAACCTTATTAAATTAAGAAATATCATCATAGCAGGAGCACTGGACGATCCGGAACCCAAAAGAAAAAAAAGAGATGTGCCAGAGAGTTGATAACCATGATCGAAATAGATTTATGAGCATAGGTAGTTGGAGGGGACTTTCTTTCCGCAGTAATTGAGCAGCAATTCCAAAGAAAGAGGAACGTTTAGTTGGATACCTAAGACATTGGCTTTAAGGGCGGTGCAAAGGCAAACAGCGGCTTCAAGATCAACTAAGTTCTCAATGAGACTGCAGCAAGGCATCTTTGGTGGTTCCCCAAGTTTAACATTCAAACTCTTCAATATGTTAGCACATACGCCCAACTTTAGGGCATCCCTGGGGCAGGTGGCCGGTTTGGAAGGTGAAGGGGTATTGGGATGATCTTTGCCTTTAGGGGATGATGGTGGGCATGGGACGTAGGTAGAAGAGACCAAAGAGAAGAAGAGGAGGTTAAGAGAGAGGAGAAGAGCTGTTGATGCTAAAGCCTTTGAAGCCATATTTCAAACTCGGAGGTAATCAGAACTCTAAAACTTTTGAATATTTAGAAAATTTGTGAGTGATGGATATATTTAAGTGGGGGCTTGCGTTTTATAGGAGAAAACTACGATCAATTTGGATTTTAAAAATGTCATATGTTCCGAGGCCAAATCAGCATGCAAAACAGACACAACATGCCAGAGTAACAATCGCGAAGAATAGTCTCAAGAAATTATTGAATTTTCTGCATTTTTTAGTTGTCTAATTAAAGAGAGATCTTCTCTTATTGCTCTATTTTTCCTATATTATTGTGCTCTGTTACTTGTAAGAGAATATTCTGTACTTAATTGTTTCATGACTATCGGTATTGGATTCGAGAGGTCAGATTCTAGATTGATTGAATGTTGCAAGTGGTTATATGTTATCATAAGCGACCCATAATTGTGCGTGTTATCTTTCCACGATATATAATCCCTGAAGCAGCTTCAATTCATTGGAACATTATGTAGGACCTCTCGCACGAAGTGAGTTGAAAAGTTTATGTAAGAAAATTAATTAAAAATTATTGTAATAAGATTTGGAGAATAAATCAAGTACGTTGGATGCACGAGGAAGTAAGGCGAACGCAAAAGGAGAAGGTGTCACTGCCCAGACTTAGGTGCTGCGGCGCCGGGATATAGTACCTCAGCGGTCGCAGGTTGGGACTACAACGCCGCGGTGCTAGGAGCGATCAAGGCAGCACTACAATGCCAAGAGACTAGCCCTGTGATGTTGGGAGCGATCGAGGCATCGCCATGGCACTTGTGCCAGAATGTGTCTTCCCATTTTGTAATATCTGCTAAATCTACTTGGATTCCCTAATACGACTCTCATACATTTATGGTTAACTTAGGTCATCCTAAAGTCTATATAAAAGTTCTTTATTGTGTTTGTAAATACATTTTTGTGATTATAACATTTTTTGTGATTCTTAATGAGAGAAACTCCTAGTTTGTATGAAAGAATTGTGTTCTTTATGAGTTTTTGAGTTCTTTCTTCTAAAAAGTATACTTTGTGAGTGCCTTATGATTCAAATAATAAAAGAGTGTAATCTTAATTCGCCGTGGATGTAGGCAAGTTGTTGAACCACGTAAAATTTGTATGTGTTTTACTTCTACTTTCTCTCTTTGATTTTCTTGATTGCTTCGTTGCTGCGTTGTATACTTTGGATTTATTGTTTATTTATTGCTTTTACTTCAACGGTTTAAGTGTGTTGATATGGGATTTTATTGGTAATTCGGTTGAAATTTCTAGATAAGTTTATGCTTATTTATCATCAAATTTGAAAAGTAATATCAACATAAGTATGGTTTACTTCATTAGTCATTGTAACAATTTGATATATATGATGATTACATTGTGCATCATGCCATAGTCTCACTGATCGGTTTCTTTATTAACAAAAATGTGATTAAGATGATTAAGTAAATGACTATAATAAATTATAATGCTTCGGAAGTCCAAATCTCACCAGAGAACAGACATAATCTCCAGGTTTTAACGTTGTCTGCTAGCTTGAAAATGAACTGGAAATTCAGGTGCGAACATGGGGATGTATGTTGTCTGCAATAATTTGCCAGGGAGCGCACATGGGCCAATTGATGATTATTAAGACTCCAATTTGGCAACAGTTGTATTTTACCAGGTTGGTGTGCATAGGTAATTCCATTTTGTTGTAGCTAATTTGCATCATCTAGCTCCTTTGGGATCACAGGTATCATTTACAGGAGAAACAAAAAGGCCTAATTATCTATTTAGTTTAATTTGTGTTTGCGATATTAGGGAAAATGTTAACAAAGATGAAGTTTACAAATGGATCTCTCCACCTTCAAAATTGTACCTTAAATAATTCAAGAATAGCCAGATTGCTGGATTAATTAGTATATCTTGTGCATTTCGTATCCAGTGCCAATATATCTGTAGTTTTCGTGAATTTTGAGCTGCAAATTCTGGCAAAAGAAAATATCTCTTTTATATTTTTAACCGATAAAATTAAAAGATGGTATTTTTTAAATTACAAAAAATTAATCATCCAATAAATATTTAATACATTATTTAAATAAAAAATATTAAAATATTGATTAGATAATATAATATTATTACTCATATTTTTAACATGTACAATTAAAGATAAAGATATAGAGTTGGATATTTTCCTAATATAATTTTTTTTTAAAAACAAAATTTGTGAATATCAGTTAGTTTAACTAATAAAGACTCTTAGGTTGAACTAAGAGGCTTGAGGCTCAAACTCATACTAGAATTATGAAGGGTATGATTTTAATTTTTTATGTAATAAAGAAGAATAACGTTATACTTTTAATATTGGTTCTCAATATTTTTCTAATCTAAATAATGTGTCAAGTATTTATTGAAATTGGTGATTCAATAATTATATTTAAGTATGAATTGAGATGGATATCAAATAAAGAGTTGTATTAAAGTTAAGTGTGCGAATGACGTATGAGAAAAGAATAAAACATAGAGCCAAAAAGCAAGGAGAGACTTGAAAACTCAAGCAGAGTCATATAGATCTGAACACCCCAACGTTGGAAGACAGAATGCCCATGCGTTAACTCCAGAAAGACCAATGCCCCAATGTTATCTGAGAACACTACAACATTAGAATGATTGCATTGGATGCTGAATGCCTTAGCGTTGCTTGTTAAAAAAAATCTATTTTTAGTTCAAATTGACTTCTTTGAATAGGTTTTGGATTCCCACATGCCAAGACTTTTATTCTAACAAGGTTTAGGACTTTTAGGTCTTTATAAATACTATATGAATCCTTGTATCCCCTAACAATTAACTAAGCATCAAAGATGTAAATATAAGATAGAATAGAGGGGCTAGGTAGGCACTAGGTGTTGAGTGCACTAAGGTGTAACCATGAGATTACTTGAGTACGCCGTATGCTAAGAGTGATGATTGAACATTTGAAAGAGCTTAGGCTATTCTTGTATTCCTTGGATAAATATCTTATTGTTAAATCTAGGTGATATGAGAGATACCAAGAGGTTTGTAAGATCTAGGTGATATAGGATATACTTAGTGACCTACAAGTTCTTTTGTGAATTATTAATGAAAGAAATTGGATCATAAATATAGTGTGGACATAGTCATTTGTTGTCGGACCATATATATCTTATGTCTTGTAGTTTGTTTTCTTTATCTTTATTATTATATTGATATTTTATGTTCTTTGTTATTTGTGAGTTAAGTCTTCTACACATGCATGAGGTTTGTTTAGAGTGCATGCCAAAAAATCCCTACAAGTTGGTATTAGGGAAAAGGCTAATCACTAAGAAAGATTAGTGTTAAGACTAATATCCTCAACAAACTCGTATCAGAGCCAGGTTGAGGTCCAAATTTATGATGATAAAATTATCTGAAAACGCGCTAAAATTTGCCCACATTGGGAAGGATTTAATAAGGTTTAAAGCCAGTTTGATATTCAAAATTAAAACTCTCAATGAATTTTGTACAAGTACTAATTTGGTAAAAAATCCACGGATACCCACAATGGCTATCCGCACATATTACATTTTAAAAAAATTAGAGAAACAAAAAATATGAGTTGATTTGTTTTGCATCTGTTATTAGCCCACATCAAAACGTCTAGATTTGGTCTGACGTCTCTTGTACTGTTCAATAAAAAATAAATAAAATTAATTGAAATGGACTAATGATTGTAATTGAAATTATAGCATTTAACATAACTGAAATTGAAATTGGAAGTAGAATTGGAATATTTTATATCTAACATAATCGAAATTAAATTTAGAATTATAACATTTAATGTAATTGAAATTAGATTTGGAATGATAACATGTAATATAATTGAAATTAAAATAAGATTTGAAATTAAAACATTTAACACAATTAAAATTGGAATTGGATTTGGAATTAAATATTTACTGAATTGAAATTGAAATTGGAAATATACAATTTAACGTAATTGAAATTAAAATTAAAATATTTTTACATAATTGAAATCAAAATCAAAATTAGAATTAAAATTATAATATTTAACATAATTGATATCGAAATTGAATTTGGAATTATAACATTTAATATAATTGAAATCAAAATTGAATTTGGAGTTATGACATTTAATGTAATTGAAATCAAAATTGGATTTGAAATTATGACATTTAACGTAATTGAAATCGAAATTGGAATTGGAATTATGACATTTAACGTAATTAAAATTAGAATTAGAATTATAATATTTAGCGTAATTAAAATTAGAATTGAAATTATAATATTTAACGTAATTAAAATTGAAATTGGATTTGAAATTATAATATTTAACGTAATTGAAATCAATATTAGAATCAAAATTATAATATTTAACATAATTGAAATCAACATTAGATTTAGAATTATAACATTTAATGTAATTGAAATCAAAATTAAAATAAAAATAAAAATATTTAATGTAATTGAAATTAAACTTGGAATTGAAATTATGACTTTTAACGTACTTAAAATCGAAATTGAATTTGAAATTATAATGTAATTAAAATTATAACATTTAATGTAATTGAATTTGAAATTAAAATTATTTTAATTGCTATATTTTATGAATTTTCAATTAAATGAAGATTATAATTTATTGTTTTATTATATTAATTGAAACTCTGCTTAAAATTGGCAAATAACTCGTTGCGGGTTGGGTAATAAGTACATACTCTCTAGTGCTGATTTAGTAATGGAACTCCAAACCCGTAACAAGTTTGGGAAGGATTTAGTATTTTATTTTTTTAAGCGGATGCAGATACAGGTTTAGGGGTATACATCCCAAACCTAGTTTGTTGCTATTCTTAGTTTAAATTGCAAAGTATAAGCAGTAGAGTCAGATTACAAAGTAAAGATTGTTAACCATAGGCATTCATAAATATGAATAAGTTCAATGAGAGGATGATTATCTGAAAGAGGAAAAAGTAATGGCCTTATTGGAGAGTTTTGAGTTAAAAACCACCCTTGAAGAGACTATTAGTGATAAAGAAGTCTGCGTCATCTAGGTTCAAGTAAGAACTATCAATTACATTGGACACAAAAGAATAAAGATAAAAAAAAAAGAAATATCTATTGAGATTTGTATTTATGTGCCATTCCATTTATGTATTAATATTTTATTTTATAATATTTATACAGTAAATTTTTATTAAATCGGTAATCTCATTAATTAAATGGTACAATGCTTGTTACGCTACAAATATTGTATGATCTTAAAAAGTTTAGATATGGCCTAATGGAGTTTAGACTAGCACTAAAGGTTAGCAATGCTGAGAATTATAATTACTAGCAGTTAGCGCTATTAAGAGTTAATAGGTTATAAAAGTCAGTAAAATCTAAAACTTAGGACATTATCTGTAACAGAACATAGATCCGAGAGTACTTCAGTAATAATATAGTTGAAAGAAGTTGTAATAGGTGCTAAGAAATATTATTATGCAAGTTTATTCTCAAATCATATGTTCCTGATCTTATTCACCTATACGGGTATGTCGGTGGAACCCTTTCTAATAGACTAGTGTATATTATACTTAGATGGTCTAGATGGTTGTTTGTATTTGATCACGGGCTTACCGAAACGTTCGTATAGCATACAAGTATTCAGTAAGCACTGAATATTGAACAGGCTCATCGAGGACCCCAATAGACATCCCATGAAGCGGTCAATAATAGGTCCTCTCGAGTTGGGTAGTGTACATGGTCCTTTGACCTGAGTGCCACAGTGAACTTATAAGTGATCCACCATGCTTTGGTTTCACATATATCAGACACCTTTTAAGGCCTGACCGCTATGTGTCGCTGGGTATGGTCCGATGCTTATAGAGTCTGATGTGCGCAAATATGGAATCCATCAGCTCACATGGATGAGTTGTATATCTGGATGCTTTGAGACTGTATCTCAGAAAGACTTATGGCATAAGCAACAAATCCAAGGAAAATGAGTTTCCAACAGAGTCAAACAATATCGCAAAGGTGTTTGCGTGTATTGTTTATCAAGATACGTGTCTAGAGATAAGTTCACGGATAAGCATATGAAAATTTAAAGATGATGATCTAAATCCCTACTCCTCCAGGATATAAATGTTAAAAAGATTATACGTATACACAATGACCTTAACTTGTATGGTCTACTGCACTGATTTATAATATTTGTGACGTGTGTGTAGGACATCGATCACGGACTCACAGAACAGTTCCATTTAACGAATTGGGCGTGGACCTAGAGAGTCCCGCAATATGAAGTGTACTCGTTGTGCACTGGGGTAGCATACTGGATTGAATAGTTCAATCCAGTAAATTCTAGTAGATCAAAATTTGCTTTAATTTCCCTCAGGCCGTACACGTGTCAAGACCTAATAGTTAAGTAGTCAATTAGTTAACAAAAGTTGTTAACTAATAGGATGTTGACACATTGTGCATTGTAAGCCTATTATTGTTTGACTTAGAAATTATCAAAATGACCTTACTTATTGGACAAGTAAAATCATTATTTTATTCATTAAATTATTTATTGAATAAAATAATAATTATAATAATAATAATATATGATATTATTATTTCATAAAAGTCAAACAAGTATTATTTATTACAATAATACACATGTTTTATTGTATTTAATATTGATGAAATGAGACAATAAAACCTATAAGCATGGACATGTAAGACATGGTGAGACCAATGTATGTAAAAGAAACAAATGAAGAAATTATTTCTTCAATTGCTTTGCCTTTCATGGCATACATATACACACACACACATGCCTTTTTATTTTAATTATTTATTGTAAATGATTGAAACAAAGACAAAGTCATATGTGTTTCAATTTATTTTAATATTGATTAAAAAAAGTGAAAAAGAAGACCGTGCATGGTGGGGCCAAAACGTGCAAATTCAATTTATTCTAATATGCTCCATATGGTTGGCCACATTCATTCACCCTTGGGTTTCTTCATTGTTTGAATGAATAAAAGAAATAAGGGAAAGTTAACATGGCAAAGATTGCCATGCTTGTAGGCCATTGATGGCATATGTGAGGGAAAACAATTACAAAAAATAAAAGAGCAAAGTGTTGCTTAATTTAGGTAAAAGGGAACACTTGGCCAATTTAGGGAAGAGAGAAAGACAAATAAAGTGTTTTTGTTTCTAAGGGTTATAAAACACTCTCAAGGGGTTGAGAGCATAAAACACTTCATCTTTTTTTTTTCATCTTAGCCAACTACATTACAAAATAGAAATAAAGATTCAAGTGTTGAACCATTTGCTGAAAAAGAGGCTGTTATTATAAACTTCCTAAGCCTACTGTGTTGGAGAACGAGAATTGTGTAAGGGTTGCTTCATTGCGGTGTTTCAGTTCGGCAAAAATCCAAAGGCTTGTCAACGTAATAAATTCTCAATCCCTTTGAAATTTATATTTATGAGATACATATAAAACCTATTGTGTTTATCATTGGAAAATTAGATTTCTGGCACTTCTATTGCATTTGATAATGTATGAGATACGTTAGAAATGCATATTTTAAATGATAGATACAATACCCACATAAACACACCCTAGGTTTAATTAACTCTCACATAATCAAAATTGAAGGACAAATCTAAGAAATGCCTATGGTACTTAATAAGGGATAGTCTGGAGAGAAAGACTAAGATAAAAGGAAAAGAATGTGGATTTGTAAAAGTCTGTAAGATAACTAAACAATGACCTTGTTAGGCTTCTGCAAGAACATGTGTCTAGTAATTGAATACTTGATTCTAGTTATAGTTTTTATATAAGTTTAGGAAAATTATTGTTTACCAACTATAAGATCCATTATGAGTTGTAAAAGTACCAAATGAGAGGGATATAACTTTTTTTTTATAGTCATAGGGGATTGGTAGAATAAGATTAAGACTACATGATGAAAAAATAAGGGATTTTAAGTGTGAAATTTGTTCTTGATCTCATGAAAACTTACTTTTCCTAAAAATTCTAGATCAAGTGGAAGATTCATTTAAGGAAAAAGATGGAACACTAAAAGGATTGAAAAAGAATTGATAAGGGCAAATTTGTCATATATTTTCTCATGTTTTTATTATTGATATTTTATGATTTTATGAGAATAGATGGCTATTTATGTGCATTATTGTTATTTATAGGGACTTGAATGAAATTTAAAGAAAGAACGCAAAAGGAGCGAAAACAGGGACTAAAATGTAAAGTTTTCAAAGTATGAGTTCAGCGCCCCCGCGCCACAAGTATTTTCGCCCAAGCGCTGAAATAGTAATCGAAATAAGAAAAACGACCTGCTTAAGTCGCGTCTAGCGCCCCAGCGCTATCAACATACCGCTCCAGCGGTAATAGCTTTTTCACGCGTCGCCCCAGCGAAAACTGCATAGCGCGCCAGCGGTAGTGCGAGTCCTAGTACGATGAGAATTGAGATTTTCAAGCTCATATCAATCCCTATATAAAGCCACTCGTTCCCAACCTTCAAGAATGAATCCAAGACGACCCAAAAGTACCAAGAATACAGAGCACGAGTCTTGGAGAGCAATTGGAGCTTAATTGAAGCAACTTTAGAGAGAGAGATACAAGACGTTCTTCGACATCAAGAGTTCCTAGGCAGCGCAATTAAGAGCAATTCGACGTCTATATCGGTTTGCTAATAATTGTATCATGATTTATAATTAGTTTTACTGCTGTTCTCTTGTAGCCAGGAGCTAACTTATTTTCTAGGGTTAATATTTGAACTCAATATGTGCGCTTAAATTGCCATATCTTTAATGTTTAATAAACTTAGTCATTTATTATTTAAATTACTTGTGTTTAATGCTTCAATATATCTGGCCAATATATGGTGAATGAATTGGTAATATTTTGATAAACTTGGAAGAGGAATCATAATATTTAGACCTAGGTAATTTGATGCATGATTGTAGAGTAACATTCAATGTTGCATATGCAAGTTTCAATTTAGGATAAGAATATACCTAATTGGCATGTATGATCAATAAGACCTAATCTTAATGAATCTTAATTTATTACAAGTACCATAGGAATATAGGTATTTGGTAAATTAGGGTATACTTGCATGACCTTGGAAGAGGCTTGTGAATACATTAGTGTCTTGATCAATAATAAAGACTAAGTGAGTTAAATATTAGAGGATTAATTATTAGAAACATATTGAGGGATAATATTAATCCTAGGTTTTCTCTACATTGCTATCACCTAATTTTCATTGCATTGTGTTTTGCTTTTATATTTCTAACATTCACTCTTAGATTTTTATTTTTCTGAATAATTATTAGGAAGATATAATTTTAGTAATTGGTTAAAAAGAAAAAAATTATCCCTGTGGGTTCGACATCCGACTAATTAGTCTCTTTATTACTTGCATACGATAGTGTATACTTGCACTTAATTTATGATATAGAATTATCGCATCAAGAATCTACAGGTAAGAAGCACCATAGAAGCTATATGCTTAAGAAGTGCTATGTATGACTTAATATAGGTTGTTGAAAGGATGCAGACCATAAAATAGTAGTAAAAACTATCTCAACGTTTGGCAGGGGTCGAAATAAAATATGTGGGAAGGGTAATAATGGTAAGAATAAGTTTAAGTAATTAAGGGATTGTGGTCATGATGTCAAAGACGGACATGAGAGATCAAAATACTAGGGTTACCCTAGGCAGGCAGCATTCAGAATCTTTGGAGATTATAGTCATAAGCCTTAGTTAAGTCTAAGCAAAAGCCTCAACTAGAGTTAATGCTAGAGAGGGTTGGTTAAAAAGGCGATAATCCTAAATAGCTTATTGGAGAGAGATTTTGAACCAAGAGAGGGCTTATTGGAATTAGTGATTCAACAATCATATTTGAGCATGAATTGAGATGGATATCAAATGAAGAGTCATCTTAAAGTCAAGTACACAAAAGATGTACGAAGAAGGAACCATATGTAGAGCCAAAAGCAAGAATGGGCTTGAAAATACAAGAAGAGTCGTATAGGTTTGAACTCCCAAGCGTTGGAAGGCAAAATGCCCCCATGTCGATTCCAGAGAGACCAATGCCTTAGCGTTGCCAAAGAACATTGAGGCAGTGTGATAAGGTCACACCAATGCTACAACATTCATCAAGGAACACCACAACATTAGAATTGTCGCATTAACGCCCCAGCGTTGGATACTGAATGCCCCAATGTTGCTTGTTGAAAAAAAATCTATTTTTGGTTCACATTGACCTTTTTGAGTGGAGTTTAAACTCTTAAACACAAAGTCTCTTATTCCAATTAGGTTTGCATGTAAGAGTTCAAAATCCACTCAAAAAGGTCAATGTGAACCAAAAATAGATTTTTTTAGGCTTTTGTTAACACTATATAATCTCACGTAAACCCTTAGAATTAACTAGCCATTAAAGATATAAACATAAGAGAGAATAAAGGGGCTAAGTAGGTACTAAATATTGAGTGCACTGAGGTTTAACCATGAAATCACTTTATATTGAGTGTGCTAGGAGTGATGATAGATCATTTGAGAGAGCTTGTGCTATTCTTACATTCTTTGGTTAAATATTTGATTGTTAGATATAGGTAATCTAAGAAATACTAAGAGGTCTGTAATATCTATATGATTTAGGGGATACTTAGTGATCTACAAGTTCTTTTGTGAACTATTAATAAAAGAAGTTTGATCATGGATCTACTACAGCTATAAGCATTTGTTGTTAGACCATATATATATTTTGTGTCTTATAATTTATTTTCTTTATCTTTATTGTTGTGTTGATATTTTATGTTCTTAGTTATTTGTGAGTTAAGTCTTTTGCACGCGCATAAAATTTATTTGAAGTGCACGCCAAAGAAATCCTTACAAGTTGATTTTATGGTAAAGGCTAATCACTAAAAAGATTAGTGCTAAAACTAATATCTTCAACAATATTTATTAAATTATTAATTTTTGTAACTTCTAAAATCATTCATTATACTATTTCAACACATAATAGTAATTTAATACATCACTTAAAAAAATGTTGGAATCAAAATTGAAAATTGAAAAGTGTAATATTACTCTTTTCAATTATTTTTATCCACGGCTACTGGACTGCACTTTAACCTCATGAATTTCAGCATTTTATCTCCATTCCTTCCTTTCACACACAAATTTATTAGTTTTTTTATTTTACTCCAAAAATTATCGATGAACTTATCTTTGCCTCCAATATAAGATGGCACCTCCGTAAATCCATATAGTTTTCATTGCTCTTTAACGACATCAATCGATTTTTTGGTATTAGTATAATTAGTGAATGCATCATTATTTTACAACCAATAACAATTCAAAAAGGATAAACTTCAGCTTTACTGGACGAATTTTACATATAGTTCCACGTTTAACTGAATTTTTGTGTTCAAGCAACTTTCATTTATCTTGTGATTCGTTAATACAAATTCTTTGGAGAGATTAAATGGCTAATTGAGGAACATTCTGAAACACAACTTTCTCTATACAGTGACAATTTAAGTAGCAAAGCCTTCTTTTATTGGTCACGTTTATTGCTTGAGTTGAGTGTTTGTTATTGACTCAAAAAAATTCTTCTATATTAATTATGTGAGATTCTCATTATGTTCATGTCTGGCTCATCAATTATGAGCCTATTTGATTTATGATGCCAATTTTCACTACCTCTGCGAGCTCCACTCCCTGTATGCCATTTCCTAATTAAGGCTTTAAACACAAGAATTTGAGAGTCTACATGCATATAAGTTTGAGTTTGGCCCTTTCCTTAAGAGCAACCTAACCGTATTACTCATCACCACTACCTTAAGTGGTGTACATATAAATAATAATTCAAATCTTACTTATTTTTAAGAGTTAATTTGACTTGTATTATTCATCTCCACTACTTTTTAGATTCTTCTCATTCAATCACATAAAATTCTCATTGCGTCTATCTTATTAACTAAGGGTGAATATGACTCATGTTGTCCGTCTCCACTGCCTATAAGGGGACCACACGCTATGAGGCAATTCCTTATTGAAGTTGAAGACACAAGAATTTAAGAGCCAACATGCAGATAAGAATTCAGGTTTAGCCCATTTCTAGTGGGTCAACTTGATTTGTATTCTTCATTTACCATAAGCAGATAAGAATTCAAGTCAAACCCATTTCTTAAGGATCAATATAGTCCGTATTGCCTATTTGCACTATTTTTAAATAACCAACATATGGATAAAAGTTCATATTAGGCTCTTCTTTAAGGGTCAATTTAAACTGTATTGTCCATCTCTACTATCTTTAGAGATTCACATTCTACATGACAATTTCTTATTTAGACCTAAGACAAAATTTTGGGAGTCACATATAAATGAGAATTTAGGTTGAAACCATTCCTTAAGAGCCAATTTAACTCGTATTTTCCATTCCGACCTTGCTTGGGAATTAACATCTTACATATCTCTTATTAAAGCTCACGACGTATAATTTTAGAGATTCATATATAGATAAAAATTTGAGTCTATTTTAATATTATTTATCATGAATTAAAGATTTTTCATTAACCAAAAAATTTAGTCCATCAAATAATATTGCCTACCTATCTATATAAACTCAAAATCCACTAAGTTTTTATTTAGAGCGAGACATAACACTATCTATGGCTCTATTAGTTTAAGGGAAATTGGTTTTTTCAAATTTAGATTTAAAATAACAATCAAAGGTAGAGTATTTTTAATGTAGAATATTCATTTGTTACCTGCCCATAATGAAGAGATGGAAAAAGAAGAGTTTTTTAATTCCAGGATAATTATTCTACGAATTAGGAAAGTTAAAATAACGTGTATTATGCGAAATAAATGATTATGACATGTTATCATTAAAACAAAAATGAATAAATCTTAACCGTATTATATCATAATTGCCACTTGTTATAAGATATTTAAGAGGTTAATTTTTTTAGATTTAAACTAAAAACAAAATTTTGAGCCATTAATATCTTATAATCTAGTACTTAAAAATGTTGATAAGTTGGCAACATATAAACGAATTTTTTTCTCTTACCTGGAAAAAAAAAGATAATAAAAGATTTAATTTTCCTATGAGTACCAACATTGTAATGCACCGTTGCTCAAATTACTTTTGCAGAGTAAACTATTGCTATGATCCAACTAACATTTTATTTAAGTTAAGACCTCATGTTTCAATTCTCACATTTCTCTGTTTTTGATGGAGTAATTTTTAAATTTTTTAAATGTTGAATTAAGTAACTTTTTCATTTTTATTATTAACATTGCTTACGTATTTAAAAGGTTAGTTTTTTGTTGAGTAATTTATCTAAATATCAACTACAAAAAGATTGTGTAATCTAAAATAAGGAGCGGTTTCTTAGTAAGCTCTCTCCCAACACACTCATTATTTCTCTCCCCAATTTCTGGCCATAAAAACCACTGAGGATTAACGAATGTACAGCATGCTCAATAGAATTAATCACATTCTCACAGCCTCGTATTATTTAATCGTACATGCAGTTTATGAAGTGAAATAAGTTTTAAAAAGAGTCTCTCCTTTCCCGATCCAAACAATGCATGTGTTCGCAGATGATTTGATATGGGCATGTCCGGGTCGAACGGCAATTTTCTAAAGTTCACGGTTCCAACAATTTGGAGAGAGATATTGTGAGGAAGCATATTTTAAGCTAACTTCTTATTTGCATATTAATTTTTTAAATATGTGAAGATTTATTTTTAATATTAATATTAAATTTTTATATATTAATTTAAAATTAAATAGTAAATTATTATGGTATTAGAATCAAGGTTTTAAATTTGAACTCCTATGTCTTTATTTTTAATTAATTTTTTAATTTATCTATGTTTTAATTTGTAGGGATTTATTCTGATTTAAATTTATTCAGATTCATATTTTACATGAATAAGACTGTTAATACTTATTTTTAATACTAATATTAAGTCTTTACTTATTAATTTAAAATTTTGAATTAAAGTAGTAAATTAATAAAAAGTGTATAATAATATAAAATAATTTTTGGGTTAAAATGGTAAACTAATGAAAAAAAATGTACAACAATAAAAAATAAGTCAAAACTGACAAATTACCTTAAAATTATCAAGGCTAACTATTAATTTAGTTTTTGAAGTTTAGTTAACTTATTCTATCAGTCTCTATATTTTACATACTTTATTTAGTCTCTTTTATTAAATAAATAGAATATCCATTGTAGTTCAGACTTATTTATATTCACGTTTCACATGAGGAGGACCATTAAGGCTTATCTTTATTATTAATATTATGCCTTCACTTAAACTTTTAGGTTGAAGTGGTAAACTATTAAAATAAAAATGTATAACAACATAAAATAAGTTTTGAGTTAAAATGGTAAACTAATTAAAAAAAAGTGTAAGGCAATATAAAATAGGTTTTGAGTTGAAGTGGTAAACTAATGAAAAAAAAGTATATAACAATATAAAATAAGTCAGAACCGCATGACAAATCGACTTAAAATTGTCAGGGCAAATTATTATTTTAGTTTTTGAAGTTTAGTTAAAATTTTCTTTTTGTCCTTATATTTTACATACTTTATTTAGTCCCTACTATTATATAAATAGTACTTAAAATGCACTTTTAAATGCAGTAGTAAGATAAATTTGATCAAATATGAGATTATTTACTATAATGAACATATCAAATTTGTTTTTTCACCTTTAAATTTGAGTACACTTTAGACATAAAAAATTTAGAAACTAATTGAGTAATATAATAAAACTTTAGAGACTAAGGATCTATTTGTTTTTTTGCCTTAATGCTAAATAAGGCTTAATTTTATTTATTTAACCATTAAGTTTGTTAGTTTTCTAAATTAATAAGAGTTTTAAGTTAATTTTGGCTGAATTAAAAAAAGTGATTTTATTTTTTACTTTTTGACGGAATATAAAAAGTTTGAATTAGTTAATTAATTTTTTTTAAATATCCCTAGTTATTGAATATATTTATATCCCTATCTATATAAAATCTTTCTTTCTTTTATGTCTATTATATATATATATACTTTTTTTGGTGATCTCCTTCTTCCTCAACTCATTCAATCAAGATTTTAATTATTTTTTCAGGTAAATCAACTCTTCTCTAATCACTTTAAATTGATTAAACTCAACCACACAATTTTTTTTTTCAGTTTCTAAGACAAATCATGATAAATTCAAGAGATTGATTTAATTTTATTGTGGATCTAAAAAAAGAATATGATAATAATGAAGAAAAAAGGCACAAATTATGAATTCAATCCCACAAAAAAAAAAAAGAAGCTTACATTGACCCCAAAGACTCTAAAATAGAAGGAGAAGAACTCATGGTCTTGGAAGGACCATAGATAGCAGAGGGGCTAGTCAAAGATTCCATGGAGGCATTATTTGTGATAATGGTGCTAAATCGATTCTACGTAGTAATCCTCAATGGAAGGCCAGATAAAGAAAGGAATGGTGAAAAATGGATGCCACTGTTTAAGAAGGTGACTAAATTCTAAAGATGTGGGTTTAGAGAAATGTTGACTACATCAGTCATATCGATTGAGCAAGAACTTAAGGACATAACTTTCTCTCTTGAAGATTTAATCAATCTAATAGTTCCACCTTTTGATTCGTTTGTGGTAATTTTAAAAATAGCATTAACCATAGTATAGAGAATATTGGTCGATAGAGGAAGCAACGCAAATATCATATTTTGGGATGCCTTTGAGGGCATGAAAATTAGACAAAACAGATTTTCGAGAATGGTGGTTTACAAAGTTTTAAGGAAATTAATAGGCAAACAATAGAAGCCTATATAGATGACAAGGTTATCAAAAGCATTGAAGTAAGAAACCACACTACAAACCTACCTACAAGAAGTATTTGACATCCTGAGAAAGTTAAGATGTGGTTGAATCCAACCAAGTGCACCTTCAAAATCTCATCTGAAACCTTCTTAGGACACGTTGTGGGTATGAAAGGTATTAAAGCAGACCCATCATAAGTCTAAACCCTAAACAATACTACAATTTTCAAAACAATGAACGAAGTATATATTCTAACTAGAAGGATATCATCATTTAACAAGTTTATTTTCAAAATGTATGGTAAGTGACAACCCTTCTTCTAAGCCATGAAGGCTAAAAATGAGAACCTATAAGGGTCGAAGTAGACAAAAGCCCTACAACATCTAAAGGAATACATGAAAACACTTTCAATCCTATCCACACCCCATACTTAACAAAACTTTAGTCTTGTATCTTGCAATTTTTAAAGTAGTAATCAGTAAAGTCTTATTCAAAGAAATAGATAAATAGTAGAAGCCAATCTTTTACACCACCAAAATACTTTTAAATGTGGAAACCAGATACCAAGGATAAGTTCAGGCACTATTTTGAAGTGCATCCCTTTGTGCTGTACACCTTCTACTTGTTAAAATGCATTTTGGCCAGACCAAATGTCATGAAAAGGATCACTAATATGGCAATGGGACAAATACATTTGTACATTAAATACCGACCAAAGACAATGATCAATGGACAAGCAATGGAGACTTCCTGTTAGAATGCAAACCCATAATAAAAGGCTACACACTATAACCAAAACCTGCGGACTAGGAGAAACTTGGAAGATGAACATGAATGGATCCTCTAACTAAAGCGGGTCAAGCTTAGGAGTTAGAATCAAGAGTCTAAATGAACTATACTGAAATGTGCAGTGAAGTTACTACCCCAAACATCCAATAATGAGGCAGAATACGAGACTCTAATCAAAGGACTTGTAATGGCCCAACAATTGATGATATAGAGACTCAGGTATACACAGGCTCAATCCTGGTCACCTCCTAGTGGAACAGAGACAACACACTAAAGAGGTAAGAATGAAAAGCCACCTTGCCATAGCAAGGGAAACAATGCAAGGTCTACAAGAGGTAACCATCAATCAGATACCTAGAGAATAGAATGCTGAAGCAGATAAACTTGCTAAAGAAGCATAAGTGGCTGAAAAGTCACTCATTTGAATGATTCCCCTTTCTATTAGAGAAAAGACAACAATAGATGAATAGGCCACAATGCTATAAGAACCAAAGATAGGAGATTTAATGGAGATTACACCTTCTAAAAATTAAATGACACTTTATATCAATTTTTTTACAGGATAGGAAGCTGCTTTCTAATAAAAAAAAAGCAAGGAAGTTCAGAAGCAAAATTGGAAGATTTACACTACTAGAAGAAGAATTGTTTCAAAAAGTATTTTTTTGAGACATACATGAAGTGCATGCTAAAAATTGAAGAGAATAAGATAATCAAAGAAGTGTATGAAGTAGTATATGAAAACCACTCCAGTGGAAGGACTCTCGCTCATAAAATCATAAGGCAAGGTTATTAGAATGGTTTAGTGTAAAAGGCAAAGAGAAATAGTGGTTGAGATTGTTACTCATGGTTTCGACAATTATAAGGGTAGGGCTATGGACCAGACTGTCCAAAAAGACAAAGCGCATGATGGTGATTTCATTAGTACTGGCAATGAGGTCAGGCACATAGTATGCGACAACAAAATGAACAGCGGTGCCCGTAACAATTTTTACCTCAATTCTCTATTTTTCAATGACAAAATAAGGCGGTAATGGTGATTATATGATTGTCAATTTGTGAAGAGTCCATTGATGGACTCATCTTGTTTACCGGATGGCGAACATAGTGGCAAATGGTAGCGACATGGCGGTCAATGGCATAACACTGTTTGGCTAGTTTTTGTTTTGTAAGCTTTATTTATTAAAAAATAATAACTCTCACAAACTAACTCACCATCCTCTGGAACGAACTTTTAGGATGATACGTAATTGATGTGATAACTTCCATAGACTAAATTATTATACTCTAAAAACAACTTATCATACTTTAATACCACAAAGAAAATAATAATTTACGAAGGGAGATTGTAAATATAAGCCTTATTCAATCAGTTTTTATGAAAGTTCAATTTATATAAAAGGATGGATTTAAACAAAAAAAAAAATCAATCATAAGTATTATTACACTTTTTAAATTATATCTCAAAATTTGAATCTCAAATAAAATGTTAAATTACCATTAAGTGAAAAAATGATGTGTAATGAATAATTTTAAAAATTAATTATCTAATAGTTAATTGACACATCATTTGGAATCTAAATTTTAGGATCAAAATTTAAAATGTGTAGCATTATTGATAAATTAAATAACAATAAAGAAAATAAATGACATTTAATACTAGGTATACACAATAAATGAAGATATTTGACTAAAATAATACTTAATATTAGTTATGTTTGTCATACTTGTGAGAATTTTGAGAATATCTGTCGATTCTTATTAATATGTAAGGCCTGAGAATAAAGATTGAAGAGTAATCAAAAAGAAAAACAAAGATGGATGAAGATATTGATGTTGGTGCTATGTTCATGTGCCGTGCTACAGGTGATTATGTGCATTATTAAATAACTTAATAATTAAAATGTCATACATATAATATAACAAAATTAAAACACACATTATATTATCTCATTACACTAATAAGATCAGAGACTTACCTTTAAAGCGTGCTTTTGAACAAATCTAATTGGGGATATGGTAGGCTTCCTCAAGTTAAACAAGTAGCCTTCCTCTTTGAAACTATTTGAAGCAACTCTTACTTTTGGTTTATTTTTGTCTCTCGAAGTGTTTTATTATTTTTGGTATATGAGTTAACACTTAAATTACAAAAAAAAAAAAAAAACTAAAAGCAATTCTAGCATTTGAACTCACGGCCATTCCATACTCATATAGAGCTCTAATTACTAGCCATATTTATAGGAAAAGTTTGCCTATGTTTCAACCAATCAAATAATTTTAATTTGACACATTCTCTTTGATGACTCGGCAAAGAAACTGCTAGGTCATGTAACATATATTAATGGCAAATTGATAAAGGAATTAGTGGCTAATGTTTTTATAACATTGCTGGTACTCGCTAAAGAGATTCAATCAAATTAAATCTTATCACAGCAATTGATTTTTGGTTAATAAAATCTTAACATGTAGCCATCGATTAACCAATTGCCATGAGACAAATTTCCATAGCATTTAATACATCCGACCACAAAATAACACTTGGCAATATATTCAATCAAATGAATCAAATTCATATGAATATATAATAGTTGAATTGAAATATATTATGAAATAAAAATTATTTCTTTGCTTTATCTACCAACGCCCAATTTAGTACCCATACAAATTATTGATACAATTTGAGGAATACACTATATATATAATGTTAGGGTTGTGCCTGCATGCCATTCCAGCTTCGTATAAATATTTAATATGTATACAATGTTCATTTTTTAAAATTGCTAATTTTTTCGTTTATATAGTTTAATGCTTGTAACGTTACAGAAGTTGTATAATCTGAAAGAATTCAGATCTGATCTAAAGGAGTTTAGGTCATGACTCTTTTAGATCAGGACTAAGAGTTATCATTACTAAGAATTATGACTGTTAAGAGTTAGCAGCTTATAATAATCAGTAAAATTCAAAGACTTGGAGCCTTGACTGTAACAGAACAAAGACCTCCGAATATAAAAGTAATGACATAGTTGCAAGAGTTGCAATCGAGTGCTAAAAAATGTCTTTATGCAAATATGTTCTCAAATCATCGTTCTTGGTCTATTTTTACCGGTCCAGACTTATTTGTGGATCCCTTTTAACATGAATCAGTGTATGTCTATATCTGTACAAATGGTTGTTCCTAACTGACCATGAGCTTAGAGCTTGTATAGGCATATGGGTATTCAGTTAGACTGAATACTAAACTAACTTAATAAATATCTCCAATAAGTATCCCATAAAATCGTTAATGTAAGGTGTCCACGAGTTGAGTAGTATTCGTGGTCCTTTGACCTGAGCACTACGGCGGGCTTGTAAGTGATCCACCATACTTTGGTTCCACACATGTCAGAGACCTTTTCATGGTCTAATGCTTTTGGAATCCGGTGTGTGTAGACATGGGATCCATTAGCTCATATGGGTAAGTTAAATATCCAGATACTCTAAGGTTATATTTCAGGAAGTCTGATGGCCATAAGCATTAAACTCGAGAAAGAGTTTTTGGTGGTATTAATAATGTCGTAAAAGATTTATAGGTATTAATAATGTCGTAAAAGAGTTTGCAAATATTATTTATTGAAATACGAATCAAGGAGATACGTTTATGGTTAAGCAATACAATACTTGACAGTGTTGATCTATGTCTCTGCTCTTTAAGGATATGTATGACGGAAGGATTATACGAATATAGATTGACCTCAACTTGTATGGTTCAATTCGCCACTTTGTATTATCTATAATGTGTGGGGGGGAGAGGGCATCAGTTATGGACTTTTGAAAGTATTCTGTGAGACAAAATGGGTGTGAACCTAGGGAGTCTCATTATATGAAGTGTACTCGTTAAGCACGTAGGTAGCACACCGAATTGAATTATTTGATTGGGAAAGTTTTCAAAAAATATGAATTTATAACAGGGTCTTCAGTGAAGTAGTTAGGGTTTAAGTGTTAAACCCAAAATTGTGCCAAATAAGACTTGACACTTTAATCTATCTAATACGTACCTCAAATTGTACCAATAATATGTATGGGTATTAATTCGGGCATTGATTAATATAATAATAAAATAATTGGTATTTCATTATATATATATAAATTTGGCCATTACATTATCAAACTAATATGATTCATTTGTCTTAACCCTTTGCACATGTGTTATATTCATATTAGATGATGAACAAAAGTATTAATACTTGTTGAAACATGATTGGCTTAACGAAAGGTTAATTGCATTTGTTATACTTTTATTGGCCATTTAAATGAATTTTTTAATGAAATTCATGTTTCAAAAGTGGCATGTTTAATATTGTTAAAGCCTGATTTTCATGCTATTTGAAAAGCAAGAGGTGGCATTTTATCAAGATAATGGCTATTTATTTTGCTTTAAATTCGACCAATAAAGCAAGCAGCACACTATGCTTTTTAGCTGCCTTGTCATTCTAATACAAGTGAAATTCAAGTTTATTTTAATTGGCTAAAACATAGGCAAAGGTTGCCAATAAATTGTAAAGAATGGCCTAGTGCAAGGTGAGAAAAATGTGAGTTGAGTATGAAGTGTTAATAATTAACATTTTGAGAGAAATAAAAGACAGAAGCAAGAGTCGCTTTAATAATTTCCAGAAAATAAACCACATCCCCAACTAAATTTTTGTTGGTGAGTCTCCGATCTCATTAGTGTAATGAGATAATATAATAATATTTTAATTACGTTGTGTTATATGCATAAATTTTTATTTATTAAATTGTTTAAATAATGTACACAATCACCCCCAACACAGTGTACATACACCTCAACAAAAATTATGGTATCAGAGCATTGTTTTTGTATAAATTTGGGTGTTGTTTGAGTGATGGATGTGTTGTTAGTTAAAGTCCCAGTGTAAATGATGCGTTTCAAGTATTAAAAAGGGAATACCAAGGCAAAATTACACAAGGCGCTGCGGCACTGACATTATTCACTCAAACAGTAATTTTGAACAATGTTTCAAAATTAAATTGTGCATGGGTTGATTTATGAAATGCAATGATAAGTATTATTGGTCTACATTATTAACCAAGATTAAATTTTTCGTTGGTGACCACAATGGTAGCCCTACTGGTGGGGGATAGTTGTATTTGCATAGAAAAT
The DNA here is from genome assembly GCA_946807835.1 of Ailanthus altissimus. NCBI lineage: Eukaryota > Viridiplantae > Streptophyta > Magnoliopsida > Sapindales > Simaroubaceae > Ailanthus > Ailanthus altissimus. Next base: position 24,897,697 of record OX327696.1, on the reverse strand, counting down.
TTGATTTATAAAAAATTACCACCTCATAAGATAGAGACCTAGAAAAGTAAAAATCTCTTTTAATTAGATTAAAAAATATTACGTTATGAGATAATGTTCTTTTATGATCCGTCTTGTCAATACAATGTTAGATTAGTCACATTAGCCTTTTTCCAATATTGCTATAGCGTGAGAGATTTGATCGGTTGGTCTTAGACTATGCCAATTAAACATGAGATGAGGCAAATATATGTATTATCCAATATTATTACAGCATGAGGATAGTACCAGTGACATATATTTGATAATTGACAAGTTAATCTGGAATTACCCAATATGGCCATAGCGTAAGGATAAGGTGTATTCAAGATCAAGTGATAAGAGTTGCTTGAGATGCAATTGACAAGTGTTGTCTATCTGTTGGATTTACAAAGACTAATATTGTTATAGCATTAGGCTAGAGTAAATTCTAATAGGGTCCACTTTCCACTTTATCATTTAAAGGGATTAAACTATTATTTTCCTGTTTGAGAGATTATCAGGATCATGTAAAGTAGTAGGAGAGTATTTTAAATTGAAAAATGTATAAATTGTTATACCAATGATTTAAAATATTTTTGGCAATTTAATGAATTTACATTCCGCTTACATCTCTTATTTATTTATTTATGCAAGATTTGATCTTATGGGCTTTACAATCCCTTTGGTGCGCATACTGGATGCACACCAACTTAAAGGCACCAAAAATTACTTAGATTGGCTTATAAATCTTAGAATTATTTTGGCTTTGGAAAGGCTTGGATATATAATTGTTCAAAGAATGCTCATAGGCATTTATGATAAGGCCACCCCTGAGGAAAGGGAGACTTATCAAAAATAGTTGGATAATGATTTAAAAGTTTAATTCATACATCCTCTCCTTTATGTCTACAAAGCTACAATGGAAGCATATTCATATGGACAATGCTAGCAGCAATATGCTTCATTTGAGGGAGCCCTTTGGTGACCGACCTCAAGTCAAGTTGTATAGGGTCGCTAAAGCACTATTTCAGGCTAAATTGAGTGAGGGCGGTTCGATAAGTCCCCATGTACTCAAGATGATTTTCTATATTGGGAGGTTAGAGACTATAGATATTTTTCTAAAAAATCATATGGGGAATAGTTTGATTCTTCATTGGATCCAGGGTCATATGCAGAGTTTACCATAAACTTTAATATGCAGAGAATGACCCTTACTTATACAAATCTTCATAATATATTAAAAATAGTTGAGGAGGACATGAATAAAGAGGGCTCCGCTCTCTTAATCCAGAATGCTTCATCTTCTGCTCCAAGGACTTCTGGCAAGTCCAAAGTGAAGAAGAAGAAGAAAAAGTAGATATCTCGGATAGGTCCTCAAAAATAAAAAATATCCAAGCCTAAAGAGAAAAAAGCAAAATAAAAGTGTTTCTTTTGCAACGTGAATGGGCACCAAAGAACCTTACCACTATGAAGAAGACTCCTTCAGGTATATGCTTAACCATTATTAACATTTCTTTTGCATTTGATGCATGTACATGCTAAGTATTAGATACCGCATACTCTTCTCACATCTACAATGTGTTACAGGGATTGAGGGAAGTTATGATGCTACAGCCAAGAGAAGTGATTCTTAGAGCAAGAAATAGAGAGTTCCTGCAGGTCCAAGATGTTGGACATTTTGATTTACTTCTCCTTTGTAATAGAATAGTTATATTGTATAACTGTTATTTTATACCCAATATCACTGGCAGATAGTATCCCTTCCTGTACTTGACAGTGAAGGATATCGTGTAAATATACAGAATAGTTCTTTGTATTTATATGATGTGCATGATTTTTTGCTAGCCGAATGTCAGTTAATTAATGGGTATTATGTATTGGATACAATTAAAAATGTCATAAATGTGTAAACAAGTACTAGTATTAAACGTGGTAGATCAGAAACTTCAAATGATACCAAACTCTAGCATATGAGATTTGGTCATCTAGGCGTGAGACGCTTAACCCATCTAGTTAAGGATGGACAGATATCCGATCTGACCATAGAGCCTTATCCAGTTTGTAAATCTTGTATTCAAGGAAAAATGACCAAATCTCTATTTTTAAGTGTTGGACACCGTGCCACTGATTTATTGGAACTGATACATAATGATGTATGCGTTATAATGAATCACGTTACAATAGGTGAGTTTTGATACTTAACAACCTTTATTGATGATTTATGATGATATAGGTACGCATTTTTAAAAAAACACAAGTTAGAAACCTTTGAAAAGTTCACAGAATTCAGATTTGACATAAAAAAAACAAACTGGATTGTACATTAAATGCCTTCAATCAGATCGAGGAGGTGAGTACATAAGTAATAAATTCTCATATTATTTAAAAGAAAATGGGATTCTTGCTCTATATAGTCCTCCAGATACATCGCAACACAACGTTGTTTTAGAGATGAGGAATCAAACTTTATTGGATATGGTTCGATCGATGATAAATTTTACCAATCTTCTAAAATACTTATAGAGCTATGCTCTAGAAATAACTACTCACATTTTGAATAAAGTTCTATCTAGAGGTGTTCCTACCTATCCACATAAGATGTTGAAGGGTAGGAAATCAAGTTTTAAATATTTTAAGGTTTTGGGTTATCCTACTTACGTAAAAGTTACACAATAGGATAAACTTGCGCCCATGGGGTACAAGTATAAGTTCATTGGATATCCTAAACATTCAATGGAATATCAGTTCTATGATCCAGATGAACAAAATTTATTCGTTGCTCAGAACGCCGCTTTCCTTGAGAAATAATTTCTCGAGGATCGTAAAAATTGTAGAAAGATTATACTTGATAAAGTCAAGAATCTAATGATCCAAAGATGGAAACTCAGGGTTAAACAAACAGTATGCCTTTGACACACCCTCTATGTAGTTCTGAAAGGATATCCATACCACCTATCAAGTATGATCAGATGCCTGAAGGCGCACTTGGAGTTTTCTTGATAGAAGAAAATGATCTTTTAACTTACAGGGACACAATGTTAGACATTGACTCAGGAAAATAGCAGGAAACCATGAAATCTAAAATTGACTCTATATATCAAAATCAAGCCTATGACTTAGTTGAGCTTCCTGAAGGAATAGCTCTTATTGATTGTAAATGAATTTACAAGAAAAAGCGTCAGCTCAATGGGAAGGTAGAGACCTTCAAAGCTTGGTTAGTGGCAAAGGTTACGCTGAGCGATCTGACGTCGATTATGAGGAGACCTTTGCACCAGTTGCGATGCTAAAGTCAATTAAGATTTTATTGGCTCTAATAACATATTACGACTTTAAGATTTGACATATGGATGTAAAGACGGTGTTCCTCAATAGATACCTCGATGAAGAGATATTCATAGAATAACCTGAAGGTTTTATGTTCAACTAAACTTCTGGTCTAGTATGCAGGCTAAAAAAGTCTATTTATAAGCTTAAGCAAGCCTCTCGGAGCTGGAATAATTATTTTAATAAGGTAATCAGAAAGTCTAGTTTCGTAAAAAATGATGAAGAACCTTATGTGTATAAAAAGGTTAGAGAAAGCATACTGGTCTTCTTGATTCTTTATGTAGATAACATACTAATCATTGGGAATGATATCGGTTTGTTACAATTCGCAAAGAGCTATCTAAGTAAGAACTTTTCCATGAACGATTTGGGAGAGGTTTCCTACGTGCTATGTATAATGTCACACCCCAGACTCAAAAGATCTGAAAGATGACATAACTTACACTCATTTCAATGTTTTTTTTTAGAATTATAACAATTGAATTATGACTGGGGCAATTAGTAAATCGGAGATACGCAGAGTTTTCTCAAAGATTAACACTCTACTACGTCACTAGTAGCAACTTTGTTATCGGAAGCCCATAATATATTCATTGTAAATTCTTATTTAAAATCAACAAATAACCACACTTAGTGAAACTTAAACCAAATCCAACCACACACAATAAAATAATACATAAGTATTTATTCAATAGGGACAAATCAAATATCTTATCCCACGTGTCCTCAAAAGAAACACTCAGCAACCTAGCAACTTAGGGAACCCAAGGAACAGCAGAAGCCTTGCCAAATCCGCTAAGCACACATGTACCTTATTTACCTAAAATCACCATAAACTATAATGAGTATAAAACTCAGTACGCATACTAGTTTTTCATATATCAAATACAAATACATATATGTACACAATGCATATGTATGATATGTTGTAATCAATCAAAATCAAAATCTTATCAAATCACATGTCATGTAAGCGTTTACACATTCTTTCAAAACATATAATAAGAATACAATCACTCAACTACTACTTAATAGGACTTATATATCACATATCACATAATGAGCCAAATGTCACTCGTAGGTGACATACCGTATGAGAGGAATAGTATAAGTGAGATTTTAAATTACACATATATAATACTCATGCCTGAAGGTAAAAGCCAAACCCTCACCCTGATCATCGGTGAGTCCTCTTACATGCACTAATACGCCACCACACGAATGTGATGACTTACTCTTCCTTTAAGTACCAATAGGATCCTCTCTACATACGAAACACATAACATATACCAATCCCAAAGGAAATGCCACACATAAAGGCTCTACAAATTACATCAAATGCCTACTAAGTTAACAGTGAGTTCAAGCATCCTCAAAACACAAAATGTTTCTCATGAACATATTACACTTCAAAAGCTCTCTTTGTTAAACACAATTTACTTTGAAAGCTCACTTTCAAAAACACATATATGTCATGTATGTCCATACTCACATTCATAAACACATGTCTTCACATTTCATATCAAAATATACTTTGACATAACATAAACATATTCCTAACAACATTTACAAAATCATACATAACAATTACTATGTTTATTGTGATTTCAGTAAAAAGTCTAATATACTTACCTCTTAACACTTTCAGCTACAAGGCTTAAATCTCCTTAACCTATCAATAGAGATTAATCCTTTCATGAGCCTCAACATTCATATAAAATACTTTAAATAGCTTACAAAATTACACATATTGCACTTTTCACATCGAATTGGTCTAATTACTTGGTTTCTCAAAACCTGTCATTCTGACTACTTACACTTAACAAAATTTTCTTATACATCAAATGATGTCCAATTACTCCAAAATTAGAATATATCATTATCAACTCATATATCCTTCTTATGTATGAATATTATATCATAATTCCTACACAATCCATTTCATAAACACTATTGAATCCAAACTACTAACCTGATAAGATCAAGATATTTACTGAACAGTATTCAATCTCCTAATTTTATAAAATCTTATACTAACTCAAAAATTATAAAAATACTACAGTTAATACATATCTCAATTCATGATAAATATTTCACTTTAAAATCACTGAAAAAAGTATTTTAAAATTATTTTATTCTATAACTTTAAAAATCTGTTAATCAAATACTGTAATGAGCTGATACTCTTTAAAAAATCATAACAATTTAACCACATTGATCTAAATTATCAATTCTGAGTATATCATATTATACATATAAGCTTATCATATTCCATAAATTCATAAGTTTTGAAGATCATTTAGTAGATCAAAAATTATTTATCTCTGTATCATACTGTTAACATATGAAATTTCTAGAATTATAGGGTCATTTTAGTAAATTCACTTCAAATTCAATTTTTGAATTTTTCAATCTATTCAAAGTGTCAAATGATTCTAAACATGTCTAATTTCATATATTCAAAATTCAAAACCAAAATTGAAGCACAACAATTTATAAAATTCCTAGATCAAGAGACTATCAAGTAAAAATTCATCAATTCATCATGATTTATCAAGCTACCTACATAGATAATCATCAATTCTCACAATATCTTACGAAACACACATCAAATCCTTAATTGTACATATTTTCAGAAATCAAAACTTAAAGAAATTAACTAATTTAACACCAAAAAACTAAGAAAGGATTATAATACCTCTTAAAACTTAAATTCCAACTTTCTTCTTCTTTTTCTTCTCTTCTTCTCTTTCTCTTCCCTTTCTTTCTCTCTTTTCTCACTCTAAAAGAGATAGCTCGACCAAAAGGAGTGAATTAGGGTTAAAAAAAGTGTATTTTTATACTAAGAGGTTAATTTATTATATTTACGAATTTGCCCCCAAAACTTTCAAAGTATTACAATTTGGTCCCTAAAATAAATCTAAAGTCTTGCAAATAAACTCAATACTAATAGTATGTCCTTAATCTATACAAAACATACTAATAATAATACATAAATTAAGTATCATCCATATACAAATAAAATATAAATATTATACACATATATAGATATAAATATTTATTCATTTCGGTGTTAGATAAGTGGTTACTACAATTCTCCCCTCTTTATAAGAATTTCATCCTCGAAATTCATGACTTAAGCAAACATATGAGGATACTTAGATCTCATTTCCTCTTTTCATTCCCAAGTTGCCTTTTCAACTGTATGGTTTATTCATAAAACCTTTACAAAGCAATCTTTTTGGTATATAAGATTTGCTCATTGTGGTCCAAAATCCTTATAAATACTCATTCATATGTTAGATTATCTCTAAGTTTAAGTGACTCATAGCTTAGTATATGAGAAGAGCACAAAACATATTTCTGAAAAATAAACACATGGCACATATTATGAACTTATAAAATTTATACAGACATATTTTTATTCTTTTCACCCATTCTTTCAATATTTAATGGGCATCTATACACTTCACCATTTATCTATTAAAGAATGACATAGATGTAAAATACCCATACTAGCCTCTTAAATACTCTGAAAATTTTAATCCATTCAACATGTACTCATATGTCATAATATCATTCACTACCTTGATATCATTCTCAAAATAAAAATAATTTAGCATTCTACACAACTAAGTTGTCATTCAAATCTAAAGTTTCAAATCAGAATGTTGAAGGCATTATCTTAAATGATCAGAATCAACTTCAATAGAAAAAACTTTAGTTCAATTGATTCTTAAACCATATATCTCAGCACTATATCTCTTACTTTAACTCTTTAAAACATAGTCCATCTTATTAGACATCATTTTCTCATTGAGATTGACATGTCTGCTTTTCCTAATATGCTCAGTTTCAAACAAAAAGATTCCACTAGCACAATTACTATGATGGCAAATATAATTTTTCAACTATTCCTTTAACGCCATCCAAGTAAAAAGAAAGGACAAAGGGATTATTGATTTTCTTTCACGAAACCCTATAAATAGCCTAAACCTCACAACCACTTTTCTAGCAATAAAGAAAACTAGCCCTCTTACCATCTTCATGATGAATCCCATTATCATAACTCCTCCTGTTCCTTTTACTCCACCACAACTTTCACACCTAATCAAAACCAGAACACTCCATTCCTGTGCCAAAAACTTCATCAGACACTACGCCATCTTGGCAATCCAAGATCATGACCTCACAGTTCTTGGTGGCCCTTTGTTCAACTTAGAATACCCTTTCTTTTAGCTGCACTCTTTTTGCCCATTTTCTCAATGGTCCAAACCTGTCCTTTACTTGTTATGGTACCTGTTGGATCTGTACACAATTGTCATGGAATTCCCATTACTTAAAACCCTCTAAGAATTACAAAAATGTGATGAAGATCATCCAACCTTGGTTTTTCTCTAATGATTTTACCCAAAGACATGGTGGATAACTAAATTTCAACACATGATTGCAAAAAACACAAATGTTGCAGTCCCCAGACAACATCTTTGGTCTGTCTTACTTCTCCAATGAAAGGTTATGATTGTTTCAGATTATAAAATCCATTATTATCCCACTGTCAAGGATTACTTCATATTTCCCCTTTCACTAAAAGGATCAATTAAGCTCTGGCTTGAAGAAGTAATCCAGCAAAAGAGAGAACTTGAAAGAATTCTTGCCCAGAAAAACCAGATAATTCCTCCATCTGTTTGGATATCCTAAGAAGATGCTACACTTTAAGAACAGGTTAAAGATGACTTTGCAGAAGTACTAAATTTTGCCAATTTACACAAATTCCAACAAAGACAAAAACATTATCTTTCACATCACAGAAATATAGATTACTCTACCTACCATCACCATACCCCAAACATGACTTATTATGCCAAATACAGACAAGAAATGGATAACCTTTACCAATGGCCTCAGCCAGCTGTCCCGACTGAACCTAACTAACACCAACCTAATCTTGACTTATCCATTTTTTAAGACTCTTAACCTTATCCAACCGACACCCAAATTCAAGAGGAAGCCAGCACATCCCTCATCTAGACCAGCTCATCTGCAGAAGATCAAGATATTGCAGACCCACCTTCCACTCAGCCAGAGCCCTCATTCAATGTATGGGAACAAAAACTCCATAAGTTCCTCTCTCACAGATACGACACAGATGAAAGTGACCAGGGAGACTCATTTTGACCCACATTGCTCTTTCTATTTTTCACAGAAACCAGATTTGTACCGCTTTATCACATCAAAGAAAGACTGACTATTCTAGACACCACCACTACTTTCCAAATCTAAATGAATTTGCTCTAAACCTGGACAACTTTCCACAACCTAGTGTGCCAGGTGACCACATGCAGATTGATGAAACATCTCACTAACCTAACTTGACTTTATCATTATTCTAAGATTCTCAACCTTATTCAACTGATAATAAAGTCCAAAGAGAAGCAACTACATTGATGAAAACCAGCTCAATGGATACTACATCACCATACACGAGAAGTTTCCAGACCCAATTCAATGACTTTACCTAAGGATACGATAGTGATAATTCAAGCTACTCATCATTTAGTAGTTAATCATGACAAGAGTGCTTCTGCTTTATCTTTATGTCAAGTGTGCTTTATCGTTCTTCGTGTCTGCTTTTAATTTATCGGCCAAAAATCTATGTTAATACTACAAAAATCCTTGTAATTAATAAAGTTAATTTGGCCTCAAGTCCAAAAGTCCAGATGCTAGCCCAAAAGTCTTCAAGTTATAAATGCATTGTCAGCCATTAATGCCAAGACGACAAGGTCCTTAAGTCTATAAAATGGGACTTTATTTGACTTTTCTTAATCATCTTACCTAATTCATCAAGCTTCCGACATAATTTTATCACACTTACATATCAACAAATATTTATTTAAAATTGTACGGCTTATTGTCCCTTATAAATGATAAAATAAAACCCATTATTTTTTTTGCTTCACAAGAACCAAGAAAAATATATACTTGAACATACTTACACATATGCTCCACAACTGTTATCAATTTTTTTTCTATAAATACATTATTTTTGCATCCTTATACAAATTCGAAGACATTCAAAGATTATGGTGAGCGTAACAATGGAGGAAACCTCAGCTCGTCGATTAATAGTTGAGAGCTTAATGTATGCTATGATGTACACAAGACCTAACTTAGTGTTACTATAAGTGTTACAAACTAATATTAGTCTAATCTAAGTGATAGCCATTAGATGGTAGTCAAACATATCCTGAAATACCTTAAGGATACAAAGGATAAGTTTCTTATTTATAGAGATAGTGATTTACAGGTAAGAGCATACACAAATTCAGACTTTTAGTCTGACCTAGATAATAGAAAGTCTATATCTGGATATGTGTTTACTCTCAATTGAGGTACAGTGAGCTAAACAAGCACCAAGCAGGGGTCTACAACTGACTCTACCACTGAGGCAGAGTATATTGCTGCTTCAAAAGCTACAAAGAAAGTTTTATGGATTCAAAAGTTTGTCACAAAGCGCAGAATAATTCCAAGTTCATTAGATCCTATCCCATTATATTGAGACAATAATGGAGTCATAGTACAAGTAAAAAAGCTAAGAGCACGTAGAAGTCTAAGCATGTGGAGCAAAAATACCACATCATTAGAGAAATCTTTGCTAGAAAAGATATAATTATTTATAGAATAGATTCTATAAATAATGTAGCGGACCTACTTATGAAAGCCTAAACTCTAAAGGTATTTGAGAAATACGTGGAGTCTATGGTATTAGATACCATTGCGAATGGCACCAGAACAAGTGGGAGATTGTTAGGGTTGTGCCTGCGTGCCATCCTAATTTTGTATAAATATTTAATATTTATACAATGTTCATTTTATAAAATCGCTAATTCTTTCTTTAACATGGTTTAATACTTGTAATGCTATAGACATTGTATGATCTGAAAGAGTTTAGATTTGATCTAAAGGAGTTTAAGTCAGGACTAAGAGTTAACATCATTAAGAATTATGATTGTTAAGAGTTAGCAACTTATAATAATTAATGAAATCCAAAGAGTTGGAGCCCTGTATGTAACGGGACGAAGATCTAAAAATATATCAGTAATGACACAGTTGTAAGAGTTACAATTAAGTGCCAGGAAATATCTTTATGCAAGTATATTTTCAAATCATCATTCCTAATCTATTTTCACCGATGTAGGCCTGTCAGTGGATCCCTTTTAACATGGATCAGTGTATGTCTATGTTTGTAGGGAACAGATAGTTGTTCCTAGCTAGCCTTGAGCTTGGAGCTTGTATAGGCATGCAGGTATTCAGTAAGGATTGGATACTGAACTGACTCAATGAAGACCTCTAATAGATATCCTATAAAATCGTCAATGGAAGGTCTTCACGAGTTGAGTAGTATTCGTGGTTCTTTAACCTGAGTACCACAGTAGACTTGTAAGTGATCAACCATACTTCAGTTCCACGCATGTAAAAGACCTTTTCATGGTCTGACTGTTAGATGTCACTGGGTATGGTCTGATGCTTATGGAGTCCGCTGTGTGTAGGCATTGGATCCACAGCTCATATGGATAAGTTAAATATCTAGATACTCTAAGGTTGTATTCTAAGAAGTCTTATGTGTTAGGATTTGTGCTTACGTGCCATCCCTTTATGTATGAATATTTGTTTAATATTTATACTAGTATTATTATTTCATTAAATCGCTAATTATATTTATATATGGTAAGATGCTTGTAACGTTTCATACATTGTATGATTTGAAAGAGTTCAGATCTGGTCTAAATGAGTTTATATCAGTGCTAAAAATTAGCAACGCTGAGAGTTATAAATGCTAAGAGTTGGCACTGATAAGAGTTATCAAGTTATAAAAGTCAGCAATATCTAAAGAGTTAGAGCCTTATCTAAAAATGGGACAAAGACCTAAGAATATATTAGTAATGACGTAGTTGCAAAGAGTTGTAAATAGTGCTAGGAAATGTCATTATGCAAATATGTTCTCAAATATTATGTTACTGATCTATCTTCACTGATGCTGGTCTGTCAGTGAATACCTTGATAAATATATAGATTGGTGTATGTCTATATCTGGATGGTCCAGATGATTAGTCTTAGCAAACCATGAGTTTAGTGGAAGCTCGTATAGAAATACAGGTATTCATTAAGGCCTGATTACTGAACAGACTCACAAAGATCTCCAATAAACATCCCATAAAGCCATCAATGGAGAGTCTTTCGAGTTGAGTAGTATTCGTGGTCCTTTGACCTGAGTGCCACTGTGGGCTTCTGAGTGATCCATCATACTTTGGTTTCACACATGTTAGAAACCTTTCATGGTCTGACCACTGGGTGTCACTAAGTATGGTCCGATGCTCATGGAGCCCAGTGTGCATAGATATGAGATCCATCAGCTAATTTGGGTGAGTATTATATCCTAATACTCTGTAGATTGTATTTCAGAAAGTCTTATGGCCATAAGCAATAATTCCCGGGAACAGAGTTTAACCCTAGGGATAAATAATATTGCAAGAGTGTTTGAGAATATTATTTATTGAAATACAATTCTAGAGATCAGCTTTCGAACGGGCATATAGAGATTGACGGTGTTGATCTATATCTCTGTTCTACTCGGATATAAATGATGGAGGGATTATATGAATATGTTATAACCCAACTTGTATGGTTTAACGCGCCGCTTTGTAATATCCGTAACGTGTGTGTGGGGCATCGTTCACAGAAGTATGGAGGAGTTCTATATGACAATTTGGGCGTGGGCCTAAAGAGTCTCACAATATGAAGTGTACTCAATATGCACTGGGGCAGCATAATAGATTGAACAGTTTCATCCTGAGTGAATGGTAGAGATTCATTTGTGTTAACAAGTAAGTGAATGAAAATTCATGCAAGGATTGAGAGGAAAAAAAAGAGTTGGTTTTGAGAGAGTTTTTCTTTGAAAGAAGACTTGTGAGAAAAACTAAAGGAGAAAGAAAAATAAATTCTTCTTATTTTTCTTTCAAGCAATACAAAACCTTGTTATTGGAGATTATATTGCTGCTATTCTAGCTTCACAATCCCATCGGATTGTTGTGAAGTAGAATTGACAAAAGTGCACTTCAAGGTGAGCTCAAAGTTGAAGTAAAGAAATCTGAAATTTGAAATCTTCATCTGAGTTCTTCAAATGTATGTTTTCTGTATTCTTAAGTTGTTAAGAATTGAAGTACATATGCATATGTTGATTACATGATAAATTCCGCTGCCAAATTCGTGTATATAATACATGTGTTTAGTTTTTTAATATGTATACAATCACATGCATACACCCTAAAATATGTCAACAAGTGGTATCAGAGCATGTTTATTGTGTTTCTGGGTTGTTAGAGTGTTATATGAAATGTTTAGAATGCCTGAAAATAGTAAAAATTGCATTTTGAAGTGTTTAAAGTGTAGAAATATAGTTTATGTCAAAGAACGCGGCGGCGTCAAGAACCTAACGTTAGGGCATTCATGTAGTAACATGAACGCTACGACGTTACGTACCGAACGCAAGAGTGTTCAGAGGCTAACGCGGGAGTGTTGGTTTTATAACGCTATGGCATTGAGGTTCTTGACATAGGGGTGTTGGAAACACAGAAAGCTGAGGCATTCTTGTGTTGAACGTCGGGGCATTTATGAGTTTAACGTCGGGGTGTTATTATTGATGAAGGCAAGGGCGTTCATGTGTTGAACGTCGAGGCATTCATAAGTCAGAAACCCAGGAAGCTTTAGGTTGAAAACAAAAAAAAAAAGAGTAAAAATCGTTTTTTGGTGCATTATATTGTATAATGCTATAACATTCAACTTTTAATGCTGATCATTCTAATTAATTATATGTGAGATTTATTTAATACAATTATAAATGTTATATCATTGTATTAAATGTAATATATACTTGTTTATACTTATTAATTACAATGAGAGCCCTATTGGTGGGGGTTAGTTGTGATTGCATAAACAAATATTCTAATTATGAATTAGATTTGTATGAGATGCAAAAATTATTATAATTGTTAATGGTAATAATAATTATATAAATAAATAAAAATATCTCTAAAGCAGATTAAATAATATTGTATTATGAGATAATATTATATAATGATCCGTCTTGTCAATACGGTATTAGACGGTTCACTTCGGTCTTTTCCAATATTGCTACAGCATAAGGGCTATACTGGTAGCATATATTTGATGATTGACAAGTTAATCTGGAATACACTTATCCAATATTGCTATAGCAGGATGATAAGGTATATTTAGGATCAGTCAAAAAAGTTGTATGAGATGCAATTGACAAGAGTTGTCTACCTTTTGGGTTTACAAAAGTCAATATTGCTACAGCGTGAGGCTAGAGTAAAATGCCAATGGGATCCACTTCTCACTATATAGTTTAAAGAATCTAAAACTATCGTTTTTCCATTTGAGAGATTAAATAGATTATGTAAAATAGTAGGAGGGCGTTTTCTAGATTAAAAAATGTATAACTGTTATACCCATGATCTAAAACGTTATTTATTAGCGATTGAAATATTCCGCTAACATCTTTTCTTTTGTCTTGTCAAGATCAAATGGCTTCAAGCAACCCACTAGTTCGTATCCTAGATGCGCACTAACTCAAAGGTGCAGAAAATTATGCTGGCCGGCTTATGAATCTTAGAATATTTCTGGATTTTGAGAAGCTTGGATATATAATTGATCAGCGCCTACCCCAAGCTGTTTCTGATGATGCTTCTTTGGAAGAAAATGAGACATATTGAAAATGGTTAGATGATAATTTGAAAGTCAAAACGTACATCCTTGGGTCAATGTCTACAGAGCTCCAAAGGAAGCATGTTCACATGGACAGCGTTGGGAGTATCATGCTCCACCCGAAAGCGTTATTTGGTGACCAACCTCAATTTAAAATATATAGGGTTGCCAAATCTCTCTTTCAAGCTAGACTACCCGATGACAGTTTAGTAAGTCGTCATGTCCTCAAGATGATATCATATATTGAGAGGTTGGAAACCATGGATCTCTTACTGAGTAATAGATTGAGGAATAGTTTGATTCTCCAGTCACTTCCAGGATCATTTGCACAGTTCATTATGAACTACAATATGCAAGGATTGACTCCTACTTATACTGATCTACATAACATGCTAAAAACAGCTCAATAGGACACGAACAAAGGGGGCACAGGTCTCTATGTTCAAGGTGCTTCATCATCTACCCGGAAGACTTTTAAGAAGTTTAAAGGGAAGAATAAATAGAAAGTAATGTATGCACCCAGAATGGGTCCTCAAAAGCAACACATGTGCAAGCCCCAACATAAAAACAAAGCAAAAGAAAAATGTTTCCATTGCAACGAGGATGGACATTGGAAGCGAAACTGCCCAAAATACCTTGCCACCATTAAGAAGACACCATCAGGAATGCACTTGCCTATTATTGACATTTCTTTAGCATTTGATGCTAATACTGGTTAGGTATTAGATATTGCTTATCCTTCTTATATCTATAATATGTTGCAGGGTCTGAAAGAAGTTAGACTATTACAGCCTGGAGAAGTATAGCTTCGTGTTGGAAATTGAGATTTCCTACAGGTCGAGGTTATTGGATGATTTAATTTACTTCTTCCATGTAATAAAATTATTGTATTGAATAATTGTTATTATGTGCTAAACATTATCCGACAAATTATTTCTATTCCTGTATTGGACAGTGAAAGATATCATATGTTTGTACGGAACCGTTCCTTATGTTTGTATGATTTGGATAATATTTTATTAGCTCAATGTCAGTTTGTTAATGGCCATTATATATTGAATACAGTAGGAAATATCATGAATGTACAGGTGAATACTAATAATAAATCAGAAACTTTAAATAATACAGAATTGTGGCATATGAGATTAGGTCACATAGGTGTAAGACACCTAACCCATCTAGTTAAGGATGGTCAGATACCTGATCTGACCATAGAGCCTTATCCAGTTTGTAAATCTTGTATTCAAGGGAAAATGACCAAAGCTTCATTTATTAGTGTTGGACATCGCGCCACTGATTTATTGAAACTAATACATAGTGATATATGTGGTCCAATGAATCACATTGCACTCAGTGGCTTTCGATACTTCGTAATCTTTATCGATGATCTATCATGATTTGGATACGTGTTTCTTATAAAACATAAGTCAGAAACTTTTGAAAAGTTCAAAGAGTTTCGAATCGAAGTAGAGAAACAAACCGAAATGTATATCAAATGCCTTCGATTAGATTGAGGCGGTGAATACATGAGCAATAAATTTTTGGATTATTTAAAGTAGAATGAGATTCTCACTCAATATAGTCTTCCAGGTACTCCACAACACAATGGTGTTTCGGAGAGGAGGAATCGAACTTTATTAGATATGGTCTGATCAATGATAAGCTTCACTGATCTCCTTGAATATCTATGGGGCTATGTTCTAGAAACTGCTGCTCATATATTGAACAGAGTTCCATTGAAAGTTATTTCTTCTACTCCTTATGAGATTTGGAATGGAAGAAAACCGAGTCTTAAATATATTAAGATTTTGGGTTGTCCTGCTTATATAAAAGTTAGGGAACACGATAAACTTGCACCTAAATGATACAAGTATCGGTTCATTGGGTATCCTAAGAATTCAATGGGATACCAGTTCTATGATCTTGAGGAACGAAATGTGTTCGTTTCTTGGAATGCCACTTTTCTAGAGAAAATGTTTCTCATAGATCACGGATATTGTAGAAAGATTGAGTTAGATGAACTCAATCAGGATGTACATGAACCAATGATGGAACCTCAGGCTCAATCGAGAAGAATACCTTTAACACACCCTCCACGTAGGTCAGAAAGGATATCAAGGGCACCTGAAAGGTATGGTGCAATACCTGAAGGTGCTCTTGGTGTTTTCTTGATTGAAGAAAATGATTTTTTTACTTATAGAGAGGCGATGTTAGACATCGATTCGGGAAAATGGCAAAAGGCCATAAAATATAAGATTAACTCAATGTATCAAAATCAAGTTTGGGACTTGGTTGAGCTTCTTAAATAAATTGTTCCTATCGGATGTAAATGAATTTACAAGCAGAAGCGTGGGGTCGATGGGAAAGTAGAGACTTTCAAAGCCCGACTAGTGGCAAAAAGTTATACTCAACGATCTGTGATCAATTATGAGGAAACCTTCTCACCAGTAGCAATGCTTAAGTCGATTTGAATTTTATTGGCAATTGCTGCATATTATGACTATGAAATTTGGAAAATGGATGTAAAAACGGCATTCTTAAATGGATATCTTGAAGAAGAAATCTATATGGAATAACCTGAAGGTTTTGCATCTAGCCAAACTTTTGGTTTAGTATGCAAGCTGAAGAAGTCTATTTATGGACTTAAGCAAGCTTTCCGAAGTTGGAATCTTCGTTTTGATGAAGTAATCAGAGGGTCTAGTTTCATCAAGAATGAAAAAGAATCTTGTGTGTATAAAAGAAGCAGTGGGAGCATGGTAGTCTTTTTGGTTCTTTATGTGGATGACATACTCATTATCAAAAATGATATTGGTATATTACAGTCAGTTAAAAGCTACCTTAGTAAGAATTTCTCTATGAAGGATTTGGGAGAGGCTTCTTATATACTAGGTATAAAGCTTTATAGAGATAGAGCTAGGAGGCTTATAGGACTCTCTTAATCATCGTACATAGATAATTTCTTGAAAATGTATAATTTCAATAACTATAAGACAGTTAATATACGTTTTAGACATGGCATTCATCTTTTGAGGAAGATGTGTCCTTAAAGTGAAGATGAAAAGGTTAGAATGTCTAACATACCATATGCATCAGTTGTAGGAAGCTTAATGTATGCCATGATGTGTACGAGACCTGACATTAGTATGGCTATAAGTGTTACAAGCCGATATCAGTCTGATCCAAGCGAAGGTCATTGGATGGCTGTGAAACATGTCCTTAAATATTTTAAAGGTACTAAGGACAAGTTTTTTATTTATGGAGAAAGTGACTTACAAGTGAGAGGATACACAGATTCAGACTTTCAGTCTGATCTAGATGATAAAAAGTCTACATATAGATATGTGTTCATTCTCAACGGTGCTCCAGTTAGTTGGAAGAGCAACAAATAGTCCTCCACAGCTGATTCTACAACAGAGGCAAAATATATTGCAGCCTTAGAAGCAATAAAAGAAGCAGTGTTGATACGCAAATTTATCGCTGAACTTGGAATAGTTTCAAGTGCAATGGATCCTATACCATTGTGTTGTGACAATAACGGAGCCATTACACAAGCTAAAGAGCCGATAGCACACCAAAAGTCTAAGCATATGGAAAGAAAATATCATATCATTAGAGAAATCTTGGCTAGAGGAGATGTAATAGTTTGTAGAGTAGATTCTATAAATAATGTAGCAAACCCGCTTACCAAAGTCTTAACTCCAAAAGTATTTGAAAGACATGTGGAGTCAATGGGAATTAAATACCATCGTGAATGGCATTAAAGCAAGTGGGAGTTATTGGGATTTGTACTTATGTGTCATCCCTTTATATACGAATATTTATTTAATATTTATACTAGTATTATTATTTCATTAAATCGCTAATTATATTTATATATGGTAAGATGCTTATAACGTTTTAGACATTGTATAATCTGAAAGAGTTCAGATCTAGTCTAAATGAGTTTAGATCAGTGCTAAAAATTAGCAACGCTGAGAATTATAAATGCTAAGAGTTGGCACTAATAAGCGTTATCAAGTTATAAGAGTCAGCGATATCTAAAGAGTTAGAGCCTTGTCTAAAATGGGATAAAGACCTAAGGATATTATAGTAATAACGTAGTTGTAAATAGTGCTAAGAAATGTCATTATGCAAATATGTTCTTGATTTATCTTCACTGATGCTGGTCTGTCAGTGAATACCTTGATAAATATATAGATTGGTGTATGTCTATATCTGGATGGTCTAGATGACTAGTTGATAAGGGCAAAATTGTCATATATTTTCTCATATTTTTATTATTGATATTTTATGGTTTTATGAGAATAGATGGCTATTTATGTACATTATTGTTATTCATAGGGACTTGAACAAAATTTAGAGAAAGAATGCAAAAGGAGCGAAAACATGGACTAAAATGCAAAGTTTTCAAAGTATGTGTCCATCGCCCCAGCGCCACACGGATTGTTGCCCCAGCGTTGGAATAGTGATCGAAATAAGAAAAACGATCTGCTTAAGTCGCATCTAGCGCCCCAGCGTCGAATAGTCACCGCGCCAGCGATATGTCAAAGCCTCAGCGCTAATATTCCACCGCTCCAGCGGTGAAGGCTTTTTCACGCGTCGCCCCAGCGATAACTACATAGCGCGCCAACAGTAGTGCGAGTCCTAGTCCGATGAGAATTGAGATTTTCAAGCTCATATCAATCCCTATAAAAAGCCACTCGTTCCTAGCCTTCAAAGATGAATCCAAGACAACCCAAGAGCACCAAGAATACAGAGCACGAGTCTTGGAGAGCAATAAAAGTTTTTATTGAAGCAACTTTAGAGAGAGATTCAAGGCGTTCTTCGGCATCAAGAGTTCCTAGGCAACGCAATTAAGAGCAATTCGATGTCTATATCGGTTTGCTAATAATTGTATCATGATTTATAATCATTTTTACTGCTGTTCTCTTATAGCCATGAGCTAAACTTATTTTCTAGGGTTAATACTTGAACTCAATATGTGTGCTTAATTACCATATCTTTTGAATATTTAATAAACTTAGTTCTTTGATATTCAAATTACTTGTGCTTAATGCTTCAATATATTTGACCAATATATGGTGAATGAGTTGGTAATATGTTAATAAACTCGGAAGAGGAATCAATATATTTAGACCTAGGTAATTTGATGCATGATTGTAGAGTAACATTCAATGTTGCATATGCAAGTTTCAATTTAGGATAGAAATATACCTTATTGGCATGTATGATCAATAAGACCTAATCTTAATGAATCTTAATTTATTACAAGTACCATAGGAATATAGGTATTTGGTAAATTAAGGTATACTTGCATGACCTTGGAAGAGGCTTGTGAATACATTAGTGTCTTGATCAATAACAAAGATTAAGGGAGTTAAATATTAGAAGATTAATCATTAAAAAGTATATTGAGGGATAGTATTAATCCTAGGTTCTCTCTACGTTGCTATCTCTCTATTCTCTTTGCATTGTGTTTTTGTTTTTATATTTGCTACATTCATTCTTAGATTTTTATTTTTCTGAATAATTATTAGGAAGACATAATTTTAGTAATTGGTTAAAAAGAAAATATTATCCCTGTGGGTTCAACATCCGACTTATTTAGTCTCTTTATTACTTGCATACGATAGTGTATACTTGCACCTAATTTTATGATATAAAAATATTGCATCACTAGTCTTAGCAAACCATGAGTTTAGTGAAAACTCATATAGAGATACAGGTATTCAGTAAGGACTGAATACTGAACAGACTCACAAAGATCTCCAATAGACATTCCATAAAGTCGTCAATGGAGAGTCTTTCGAGTTTAGTAGTATTCGTGGTCCTTTGACCTGAGTGCCACAGTGGGCTTGTGAGTGATTCACTATACTTTGGTTCCACACATGTCAAAAACCTTTCATGGTCTGACTGCGGGGTGTCGCTGGGTATGGTCCGATACTCATGGAGTCTGGTGTGCATAGATATGGGATCCATCAGCTCATTTTGGTGAGTATTATATCCTAATACTCTGTAAATTATATTTCAGAAAGTCTTATGACCATAAGTAATAATTCCCGGGGAATAGAGTTTAACCCTAGGGATAAATAATATTGCAAGAGTGTTTGAGAATATTATTTATCGAAATAATTCTAGAGATAAGCTTTCGGACGGGCATATGGAGATTTGACGGTGTTGATCTATATCTTTGTTCTACTTGGATATAAATGATGGAGAAATTATATGAATATGTTATAACCTCAACTTGTATTGTCTAACGCACCGCTTTGTAATATCCGTAACGTGTGTGTGGGGCATCGTTCACGGTTGTATGGAGTTGTTCTATATGACAATTTGGGCGTGGGCCTAAAGAGTCTCACAATATAAAGTGTACTCATTATGCACTGGGGTAGTATAATGGATTGAACAGTTCCATCCTAGAAATTCCAACAAATCGAAAATATGTTTCGGGGTTTCTCGGGTTGTACACTTGTTTAGACTTAAATGTTAAGTATATTATTTAATTAGTTGACAAGAGTTATTAACTAATTAGATATTAACAAATGACACAATTTTATTTTATGAATTGTTTTACCATGAATTCAACCATTTACCATGTTAGTAAAATCAAATAAAGTAAATATTAATTATTCAAATAATTTTTTAATAATTAAATGAATAATATTTAAATAAATAAAATATAATTTTATTTATTTGTTATTTTATTCCTAAATAGAAGATATACCTAATTTGAGAAATATAAATTAAATTAAGTGGAGCATCATTTTGTGATTAATAGTTAATTTTATTAAACCATTAAAATGGCCACCAAAATTTGTTTTGGTAGTTGGCCACTTAATCTAATTTTGGTGGAACACTTGTGAAGTGTTGAGAGCACTAAAAATGGTAGAGATTCATTTGTGTTAACAAGTAAGTGAATAAAAATTCGTGCAAGGATTGAGAGAAAAATGAAGAGTTAGTTTTGAGAGAGTTTTTCTTTAAAAGAAAACTTGTGAGAAAAATAAATCCTTCTTATTTTTCTTTCAAGCAATACAAAACCTTGTTGTTGGAGATTATACTGCTGCTATTCTAATTCACAATCCTATCGGATTGTTGGAAACTAGAATTGAACAAAAGTGCACTTCAAGGTGAGCTCAAAGTTGGAGCAAAGAAATTCGGAGTTTGAAATCTTCATCGGAGGTCTTCAAATGTATGTTTTTTGTATTCTTAAGTTGTTAAGAATTGAAGTACATGTGTATATATTGATTACATAATAAATTTCGCTGCCAAATTCCTGTATATGATACATGTGTTTATTTTTTCAATATGTACACAATCACATGCATACACCCTAAAATACGTCAACATTATGGTCATAAACATTAAACCCGAGAAAGTATTTCTCGCGGTATAAATAATATCACAAAAGAGTTTGCTAATATTAATTACTAGAATACGAATCAAGAAGATAAGTTTATGGTTGAGCGATAGAGGACTTGACAATGTTGATCTACGTCTCCGCTCTTCTAGGATATATGTGATGGAAGGATTATACGAATATGGATTAAACTTAACTTGTATGGTTTAATTCGCCAGTTTGTATTATCTATAACTTGTGCGTATGAGGCATCAGTTATGAACTTACAGAAGTATTTCATGAGACAAAATATGTGTGAACTTAAGGATTGTCACTATATGAAGTGTACTCATTGAGCACGTGGGTCGTGCATCGGATTGAATTGTTCAATTCGGAAAGTTTTTTAAAAATATGAATTTATATCACGGTCTCTCAGGAAGTAGCTACGGTTTAAGTATTAATCCCAAGATTGTGCCAAATAAGACTTGACCCTTTAATCTATCTAGTGCATGTGTCATATTGTGCCAACAATTTATATGGTATCAATTTGAGCATTGATTAATATAATTATGAAATAATTATTATTTCATTATATATATATATTCAACCATTACATTATCAAATGAATATGATTCATTAGTCTTAACCCTTTTCCCATGTGTTATATTTATATTTGATGATGAACAAAAGTATTAATACTTATTGAAAACTGATTGGCTAAACGAAAGGTTAATTGTATTTGCTATACTTTTATTGGCCATTCAAATGAATTTTCAATGTTCAAATTCATGTTTCAAAAGTGGCGTAATTAAAAGTGGATCACTTATAAGCCTATCGTTGGACTGAGGTTAAAGGACTACAAATATTACTCAACTCGAGAAGGCCCTCAATTGACAGTTTTATGAGATACCTATTGGAGGTCTTCATTGAGTCTTGTTCAAGATCCAGTCCTCACTGAATACTTGTATATCTATACGAGCTTCCACTAAGTTCATGGTCTAGTAAGATTAACCATTTAGACAAGCTAGATATAGATA
Source organism: Ailanthus altissimus (assembly GCA_946807835.1). NCBI lineage: Eukaryota > Viridiplantae > Streptophyta > Magnoliopsida > Sapindales > Simaroubaceae > Ailanthus > Ailanthus altissimus. The sequence continues at coordinate 24,875,212 of OX327696.1, read as the reverse complement.
TACACTAATCTATATTAATTGGTTTCACTTGATAAATCTTGTATCGGTGAAAATAGATCAGGAACATATAATTCGAGAATATACTTGCACAATGACATTTCCTAACAACTCTTATAACTATTTATAACTATGTCAATAATAATATATTGTCGGGTCTTTGTCTTATTTTAGACAAGGTTTTAACTCTTTTGACTTGATCTGAACTCTTTTATATCAATATAATATTTGAAATGTTACAAGCATCTTACTTCATAAAAAATAATTAACGATTTAATGAAATATTTATTTATTGCATAAGTATGAAAATATAATATTCATACAAAATCGAGATGGCACATGAGCATAAATCCAAACAACTCCCACTTACTCTAATACCTAACGACGCCACATATTTCTCAAATAGGTTAGGAGTTATGGCCTCAGTTAGTGGGTCTATTATATTATTTATAGAATTAACTCTATAAAATACAATATCTCCTCGAGCTAAGATCTTTTTAATAATGTGATATTTTCTCTCAACATCTTTAAATCTCTGGTATGCTCTTGGCTCTTTTGCTTGTGCAATGGCCTCGTTATTGTTGCAATATAATAGGGTAAGATCCACAAACTTAGGACTATACTAAGTTCTGCAACAAACTTTCTAATCCACATATCTTCTTTTGCTACTTTTAAAGCTGCAATGTATTCTGTCTTAGTGGCAGAATCATAGTCAAAAACAGACTGACCAAATCCCCTACGCTTTAGCAATATTAGAAAAGATCAATATGACCTTACTGATACTGTATTGACAACACGGATCAATGTGTAATGTTATTTCGTAATGGTGTACTATTTAATCTGATTAAGAGAGATTACTAATTTCTATCCCCATCCCATGAAGCCGTGATTCTTAATCATACATTTATTTTGTGCAAACATAATTAACCCCCACCAGTATGGCTCCCATTGTTGTTACTAGCAAAAACAAATGGCCTATAATATTTATCACATTTATAAAAATTATAAATTGTAAAAATAAACCATTTATTTTTAAACTCTTTAAAATTAAATATTTCGAGTAACCAACGTAATTACAGCTTTTTTAGGTTTCTGAGATTATAACATTGAAGGCCCAGCCTCCGGTGACACAAAATTGTCCTAAAATACACTGTAGTACTAGAGTCTTTACCCTAGCACCACCATGCTATGGCATCCCTTTAGCTATGTCCTGATTATGAATTTTTCTATAACACTTGAAATACATTATTAATAACACCGAGAAATCCAAATACGTCACCCCAATATAAGCATAAACAACACACAATACAGTGCTCTAATACCAATTTTATTGGTGCTATATGCGTATGCCGTGCTACGGGTGATTGTGTGCATTATTAAAAAATTTAATAATTAATATGTAATATATGTAACGCAACAAAATTAAAACACACATTATATTATCTCATTACTCTAATAAGAACGTGGACTTACCCTTGAAGCGTATTTTTGAACAAATCTAGTTAGGGACGTAGTGTGCTTCCTCAAGCTAGACTAGTAGCTTTCTTTTTCGGAACTATTTGAAGCAACTCTTGCTTCTGTTTTATTTCTGTTTCAAAGTATTTTATTGCTTTTGGTATATGAGTTAACACTTAACCTAAAAAAAAACCTAAAAGCAATTCTAGTTTTTGAACTGACAGCCATTCACCATTCACATTAAGCTCTAATTCTCAACCGTATTTATATGCAAAGTTTGCCTATGTTTCAACCAATCAAAAATTTCAATTTGCCACATACTTCTTGATGACTCAGCAAACAAATTGCTAAGTCATGTAATATGTATTGGTGGCAAATTGATAAAGGGATTAGTGGCTAATATTTTTATAACGTTGCCAGTACTTGCTAAAGATATTGAATCAAATTCAATCTTATCACAACAATTGATTTTTGGTTAATAAAAGCTTAACATGTAGCCATCAATATTTGATGTAGCCAATTGCTATGAAACAAATTTATGTAGCTTTTAATACATCTAACTACAAAACAACATTTGGAAATATATTCAATCAAATGACTCAAATTCATTTGATTATATAATAACCGAATTAAAATATATTATGAAACAATAATTATTTCATAGCTCTATCCACCAATGCCCAATTTTGTACCCATACAAACTATTGGTATAATTTGAGGCATACACTAGGTAGATAAAAGTGTCAAGTTTCACTTCACACAAACTTAGGTTTAACACTTAAACCTTGACTACTTTCTCGAGAAACCCTGAAATAAAAATATAATTTCTAAAAACTTCTCAGATCGAACAATTCGATCCGGTGTGCTACCCCCGTGCTCAACGAGTACACTTCATAGAGAATAACTCCCTAGGGTCACACTCATTTTTGTCTCATGGAACATTTTTGCAAGTCTATAACCGATCACCCCCTCCCCCTCCCTCCCTCCCTCCCCCCCGACACACATTATGGATAATACAAAAATGGTGAGTTAAACCATATAAGTTGAAGTTAATCTATATTTGTACAATCCCTCTAACATTAATATCCTGGAAAAGCAGAGATATAGATCAACACCGTCAAGTCCCCTATTGCTCAACCATAAACATATCTCTTAGATTCGTATTTCGATAAATAATATCCCCAAACTTCTTTGTGATATTGTTTATACCACGGGAAACTCTTTACCAAAATTAATGCCTATGGCCATAAGACTTACTAGAATACAACCTTAGAGCATCTGGATATTAAACTCATTTATATAAGCCGACAGATCTCATGTCTACACACACCGGACTCTATGAGTATCGGACCATACCTAGTAACACCTAGTGGTCAGGCCATAAAAGGTTTCTAACATGTGTGGAACCTAAGTATGGTGGATCACTCACAAGCCCACAATGGTACTTATGTCAAAGAACCACGAATACTACTCAACTCGAGAAGACACTCTATTGACAATTTTATGGGATACCTATTGGAGGTTTTCATTGAGTCTCGTTCAATATCTAGTCCTTATCGAATACATGTATATCTATACGAGCTTCCACTAAACTTATGATCTACTAAGATTAACCATTTGGACGATCCAGATATAAATATACACTAATCTATATTAATTGGTTCCACTCGACAGACCCTGCGTCGGTAGAAATAGATCAAAAATATATAATTTGATAATATACTTACACAATGACATTTCCTAGCAACGCTTGCAACTTTTTACAACTATGTCATTGTTAATATATTCTTAGGTCTTTGGCCCATTTCAGACAAGGTTCTAACTCTTTAGACCTAATCTGAGCTCCTTTTGATTAATATAATATTCGAAATGTTACAAATATCTTACCTTATAAAAAGTAATTAGCGATTTAATGATATATTTATTTATTGCATAAGTATAAAAATACAATATTCATACAAAATTGAGATGGCATATGAGCACAAATCCTAGCAACTGTAATAGTATATAAAGAGGACTTGAAGTTACAAAATCCTTGGTAGCTTCAAAGGAATACTGAAGGTGTTTAAAGGGTCTATAGTAATAATGAAAGGTGAGAAGTATAGTGAAGGCTATGTACTTAATGGGAATACTATGAGTGGCTCAACATAAGATATTGAGGGGATATAGACCAAGATGTAGCATTAAAGATTATCTTACTATAGTGACAGAGATTAAAAGAGAATGTATGATAAGAGTGTTACTGGTAGGAATAAGATTCAACCACCAAGGTATTGTGGTAGAGTCAACAATGACTCTAAAGATCAGATTATGAAGGCTACTCAAGAAACTATGTAGTACACGTGTGTTTTGATAAAGATTTGTGGCATAAATAAAAAATAAAAGAAATAAGGATAAAAAAATTATTCAATCGGTGGCATTTTAATTGATTAATAGGGGCGACATCTGTTATAAATTGATTTGAAGCAACATGCTTCATTTTGGTTAACATTTGGAGATCGAGAGATAGAAACAATTTGAGAGAGAAAAGAAAGGAGAAGAGAGGAAAAAGAGAAAAGAAAAAAAGAAAAGAAAAGAAGAATAAGAAGAAGAAAGAGAAGAGTGAAGCCAAAGAAGAATGGAAGAAAAGTGTGTGTGTGTGTGTGTGTGTGTGAGGCCGAGAGAAAGATTGAAAAAGAACTAAAAATAAAAATTATAGGAAATTAGTTTGGGTTGTTAGATTAGTATCCAGTGATTCAACAGGTAATTATTTTACAAAGTTAGAGCATTTGTGTTTTAATATTTATAATACATATCAATAATAATAATATATTTTATACCCTATGATATAAGAGGAGTACCGATAGCTGTAGACCCTAGGATACAGATTCAACTCAAGATTAGCGAACTTTTGTAAGTGGATTACTATGTATATATATTATATATTTTCAATACAGCAGTTTATGATTTAATTACATGTTATCAGATTTATTTATGATTTATTTTAGACAGATAAATATTTATACTATATAGTATATACATAAATATTTTCAAAATCTATTATAGTATAGTTTATGATTATGGTCAGTACAAAAATATTTATTTTAGAATAATTATGCTTTCATGATATTATATAGTAGTAGTTTTTAAACCACTATATGCCCGAGCGATGCAGTATTTCACCGGGTTAAACTAGCTCAGATCCCCTGCTCTGCTTGTGTGTGAGTTACTCTACCTAGTTAAACCAGTTTTTCCTCGGGTACAAGTTTGGCATGGTTTTCAGCATGTATGTAGTATATGTTTCTAGAGTTATTTTGCATATATTCAGCTTTAGAATAAATTTTATGATAGTTTATGCTTTTAGATTTTTAGATTCCTGGTATTTTGTTATGATTTCCAACTCTAACATAGATTTTTATGACAGTTCATAATTTTAGTATAATTTTTTGATTACTTAGTATTCAGTTTCATGTAATATCTAACGATCACTGTTAATCAAAGTGTTATTATTTTTGTTAGAATTAGAATAACAAGGAAAGAATTAAAGTTAGTAAAAGCATTTATATGCTAACTAACTATTACATAACATTTCAGTGATGCCTACGTTACCAGAAGAAACATCTACGACATGTTGATTAGTACACTGATAATTTTTTTAAAGAATAACATTAAATAAACTAAAAGATATGACAATATTGATAATAGTAAAAAAATGTTATTACATCTCTCTTTTTTTTTTGGAACTATAGTTATTGCATCTCTTGACCTCCAAATTTAGGCTAATGAATATTTGTTAGGGATGGGTGGTAGGCAAGTTTAGTTTGAACCGATTTGAGCCAGATTTTTAAACTGATCCAAAATCATTTGTTCAGGTTTTGTTCCAACTGTTCTAGTCAAAAAAATAAAATTATAAATTGAATCAATCCAACTCCGTTTTATACTCTTTTTAGTAAATACTATAGGTGAGAGCTAGTTCTATTAACCGGTGAATCAAACCGAATCAATGATTGAACTACCGCCCCAGGAATCTTTCCCCCCCACCTAATTAAATAGCTGCTTATTTGGTTCAGTTCGGTTTAACATTCAATTTGGTTTTCTTAGATCCAAGGTTCGGTAAGATTCAAACCTGAAAAAATACACTAAAACTAACAAAAAAAAATCGATCTAGGTTTAATTTTGGTTCTCAAGATTAAGTTGGTCTAGATTGGCTAACATCTGACGGTGATAGAGTTTGAATTAAAAAATGATGATTTGAGATAAGGTGGAAGATTTTGCAGCTTTAAGTGAGAATAAAAGATAAGTAGTTATAAACAATATGGTTAGTTGATAAAGTTGATTAATGTAATATGCATGCAAGAGAACACATTTACAAAGAAACCGTATACCTAATAAAATACTGGCTAGTTGACAATCTGGTCTAGTTTCATCGTTTCTTACAAGATCTTTTGATCTGTTAACGCCTTTGCTACTTTTTATTGAACCAAAAAGGCCTTTATTTTCTTTTGCCATAAAGCAAAATCACCATGACCATTAAACCGTTCAACTTCAAACCTAGTTGAACTTATGATTATTCAATTGACTCTTTAACCCTAAAAAAAATGGGTCTTCAATTTATCAAACCCTAACCAAGGGCTTTAATACCACTGTTGGAATACAACACAAGGCTCAAACCTAGTTGAAGAATCATAAATAATCACAAGAAACAAACAACAATCACACAAGAAACCAAGATTTATAGTTATTCAGTTATTCATGACTTATATTCACTTGAGCTCAACAACAAAACTCTATCTGAATTATTACTTCAAACATTACAGCCCTAGAGAGATTAGAGACTCTCAAATCTAGTTAAAAGGATTCGATCTCAACAATATATGGACATTCAACCAAATGAATAAGAAACCCTAAACTGAACTAAAGAGAACGAGAAGAATCTAGAAACCTTTTTTAGAAATGAGAGGCTGCAAAATGACTATTATACATAACATTAAGAAAAAACATGAATATATACTATCTTTAAAATTACACCATATAAGTCTTATGGCTTCAAAACATAATGTATAAAGACTTTAATGTTCTCTCTCCCCTATAATGACTAAAATGCCCATAAACTATAAGTGTATTTACTTTAGGGACCATAATTTTACAAGCAGGACAACAATAAATAAAATAACATAAAAGGTAATTTAACGTTTTGGGGTCAGCAGATAGTAGATATGCAGGTATTTAGTAAAGATTGAGTATTGAACAGGCTCAATTAGGATCTTCAATAGACATCTCATAAAGGCGTCAATAGATGATCCTTTTGAGTTGAGACGTATTCGTGGTCCCTTAACCTGAGCACTATGGTGGACTGGTGAGTGATCCATCATACTTAGGTTCTACACATGTTAAAGACTTTTTATGGTCTAACTGCTGGGTGTTGCTGGGGTATGGTCCATGCTCATGGAGTCTGATGTGTTTAGATATGGATCTATCAATTCATATGGGTGAGTTATATATCCAGATACTGTTGTCAGGGATTTAATATATATGGGTGTATATATGTGCTATTGTGTCTATTGCCTAAAATACGTATCTTATACATATTTTACATGGCAAAAGCGTTAAATTAAGTAATAAACACGATAAATATAATATATTAACCACATTAATATATTAGTAAGGTTGAGAACTTACCTCAACGTGTAACATTATATACGTATTTTTTCAGAGTCCGCATGAATGCTAACTCGTGGGCAGTTCTAGTCACCAATATGGTGGGCTTGGTGAGCTAGAACAGCAGCCCGATGTCCAGTACTGAGTTTAACTCTTAAACCCTAAAATAACCGAGTGTGTGTATTTATCCTTTTTTCTAAAATGATAAGAAATGAAGATTAAAGCAATTCTCAATTGCTTCTCATGACACCATAGAAAAATGAAACAATTTCATTTTTCCTTTTTTTTTCTTCTTCTTCTTCTTTCTCAGCTCATCTTCATTTCTTCTCTCTTTCTCCATTTCATCTCTCGGCCAAATACACAATACACACACTTTTTCACCAATTCTCATCTCTCTCTCTTTATATATATATCTATATATATAATAATATAATAATATAATATATTATAATATAATACATAATGGGTGCCAACTATTTGGCACCCAAATAAAATATTATTATATATATAATAAAATATTATAATGAGAGATATTTTGATTATTTAACCATTAAATAATTAAAGTGTGAAATGACCATTTTGTCTCTCATAAACAGTTACTAAGCCTACCCCCTAATGGATCCCACCAAATTTCACACTCGGGTAAACTCAACCAAGAGTCCACAATGTGCCACGTGTCATTATACAATTAGTAGATAACAATTATTGACTAATTATTGTATTTAACACTTAAATACAGACACGCACACATTTTCGTGATAGTGTTGAATATTGCTAGAGTAAATAATTTAATTCGGCACGCTGCCCCACTGCATAATGAGTACACTCTATATCATGGGACTCCCTAGGTTCATGTCTGATTCGTCAAATGGAACTATTTCATGAGTCCGTGAGCAATGCCCCACGCACACGTCACGGATATTACAAATCAGCGCGTTGAACTATGCAAGCTGAGGTTACAACGCATACATAAAGTTCTTTCATCATGATATCCTGAATGTACAGGGATATAGATTATCACCATCAAATCCCCTAGTGCTCATTCATGTCTTATCTCCAGACTTGTGTCTGAAGAAATAATATGCACAAACTCATTTGTCATATTATTCCACCCTGACGAAACTCTTTCTCGGGATTAATACTTATGGCCACAAGATTTTTTGAGATACAATCTCGAAGCATCAGGATATCAAACTCCCTATGTGAGCTGACGAATCCTATATCTGTACATCCCGGACTCCATAAGCATCAGACCATACCTAGCGACACCCAGCGGTCACACCATAAAAAGTCTGTGACATGCGTGGAACCAAAGTATGGTGGATTACTTACAAGCCCACCATGGTACTCAGGTCAAAGGTCCACGTAAATTACTCAACTCGAGAGCACCCTCCATTGACGGCTTATATAGGGTGTCTATCGGAGGTCCTCGCGAGTCTGTCATATATCCAGTCCTAACTAGATACCCATACGTCACTACGAGCTCCAAGCTCATGGTTGACTAGGAACGACCATTTATATCTTATAGGTATGACATATGTTGATCTATATATAAAGGTATCCACCTAAAAACTCACATCGACAGAAATAGATCAAGGATAATTTTTAAGAACATACTTGCGCAACTAGCATTTCCTAGCAATTCTTGCAACTATGCAGTTACTGGTATATTCCCAGGTCTAAGTTCTATTACAGACAAGGCTCCAACTCTTGGATCTGTTAAGTATTATAACCAGCTAACACTTAGTTGTGCTAACATTTAGCATTTATATCTCTCAGTGTGGCTAACTGTAGGCCCTTATTTAAACTCTTTTAAATCTGATCTGAACACTTTCAGATCGTACAATGTCTGTAATGTTACATTACATGGTACCATATTAATAGATATTAGCGATTTAATGAAAATGTATATTTGTATAAATACACAAGTATATGTACATTCAGGGATGGCACGTAAGCACCGACCTTAACAGATACTCCAAGATTGTCTTCTAGAAAATCTTATAGCCATAAGTAATTCACTCAAAAAAAATATTTTTCGTGTCAGAAACAATATCGCAAAAGTATTTATGGATATTGTTTATTGAAATATGAATCTGGAGATAAGTTCTAGAGTTGAGGATATGGAGACTTGACATTAATGATCTATGTCTCCGCTCTTCCAGGATAAAAATGACGGAGGAATTATACAAATATGTATTAACCTCAACTTGTATCGTCCAACACACTGTATTGTTATTTTCATAATATGTGTATAGGGTATCGTTTATAAACTTACGAAAGAGTTTCATAAAATGAAACGGGTATGAACCTAATGAGTCTTGTTATATAAAGTGTACTCGTTGTGAATTATGATAGTACACTGGATTGACTAAATCAATCTATGAAGTTTTCAAAAAAATTGAAATTATTTTAGAGTCTCCCAAAAAGATTATAGGGTTTAAATGTTAATAAGCTCATGATTTCATCAAGTGGAACTTACCACTTTATCCTTTCCATTGAATATCATGTCATGTCATTAATTTGTAATGACATGACACATGGCATTATTTTATTGGTTCATTTAATTTGTTAATGTTGTCAAATTAAATAATTTGCAAATGTTGCAAATTTAAATAAATTTAAAATGAAAGAATGACAAAATGATTTCAAATGACTATTAAAATATTTTTAGTAATTGGTGGCGTATGAAAGCAAAATTTGGCCAAGTAAAATGATAACAATTGGTGGCATGTTTTCATTTTGGCCAAATAAATTGCATAGTCAGGTTGATAACAATTGGTGGCATGTTTTCATTTTGGCCAAATAAATTGCATAGTCGGGTCATGCTTTTGCACAAGCATGAGGTGGATATAGTTACTATTTAAATAAAATAATTTTTATTTTATTAAAATTAAATTATTCGCTATTTATTTATTTCAAGGTATTTCTGGGAGTAGTTAAAGTTTAAGTGTTAAACCTAAAATTGTGTCAAGTAAGACTTGATACTTTTATCTACTTAGTGTATATCTTAAATTATGTCAATAATTTGTATGGGTACTATTTTGAGCATTAATAGATAAAGTTATTAAAAGAAAAAGAGAAATAAATAATTTTAAAAAACATTAATTCGATCATTCATTACTAATGAAATGAATTTGATTCATTATGTTATTATTATTATTATTATTATTATTATTATTATTATTATTATTATTATTAAAGTGAAATGAATTTAATTTGAGCATAAATATAATTGATAGATATCAAATTAAATTTGATTCAATTTGAAAGCAATAAGTGGCAACGGTGTTGCCACCTATTGCTTCAGTATTTGGCCACCAAAGAAGCTTAATACTCAGCAAAATCAGGAGTAGCACTAGCCATTTTGCTACAGAGTCACCATAAACCACTTGTCAAAGTGGTCTTCTTCCATTGGCTATATATGTATGTGTGTATGTGTGTGTGTGTGTGTGTGTGTGATGGCCGAGAGTTATAATTTAATTAAAGTGAATTGCTTTTGCTCTGTAGGTTAAGTGTTAACCTTAACAATTGTCCAAGAGAAAAAAAATAAGAAATAAAGAAAAGTAAAAAGTAAGAGTTGTTTCAAATAGTTTCGAAAAGGAAGATTACTAGTCTAGCTCGAGAAAGCCCACTATATCTTTAACTAGATTTGTTCAAAGCACGCTTTGAAGGTGAGTCTCCTAATCTCATTAGAGTAATGAGATTATTTTAATGTGTGTATGTTTATATTTTTGCTACGTTGTATATGAGACATGCTATATTTAAATTGTTTAAAATGCACATATTTACCCATAGGATGGTGCATATACACAAAACATTACCCAACAATAATAATCAATGAAGTCTAAAAGTTAGAACCTTGTCTGTAATGGTACAAAGTCCTGAGAGTACACTAGTAATAACATAATTGCAAGAGTTGCAATAGGTACTAAGAAATGTTATTATAAAAGTCTATTATCAAATTATATGTTCCTGATTTTAATTCACCGATGCAAATTTGTCGATGGAACCTTTTATCATAGACTAGTGTATACTATACATAAATGGTCTAGATGGTTGTTCTTAACTTACCATGGGCTTACTAGAAGTTTGTATAGCATACAGGTATTCAGTAAGGACTGAATACTGAACAGACTCAACGAGGACCCCAATAGACATCCTATGAAGCCGTCAATGGAAGGTCCTATTGAGTTGAGTAGTATACATGATCCTTTGACCTTAGTGCAATAATGGGCTTGTAAGTGGTCCATCATACTTTACTTCCATGTATGTCACAGACCTTTCATACTGTGACCGCTGAGTGTCGTTAGGTATGATCCGATGCTTATGGAGTCTGATGTATACAGATATGGGATCCGTCAACTCACATGAATGAATTATATATCAGGATGCTCTGAGACTGTATCTTGAAAGTCTCATGGCCATAAGCAACTAACCCAGAAAAAGAGTTTCTCACAGGGTTAAACAATATTGCAAAGGTGTTTGCATATATTGTTTATCAAGATACGTGTCTAAAGATAAGTTCGCAAAAGAGCACATAGGGATTTGATAGTGATGATTTATATCCCTGCTCTTCTAGGATATGATTGGCAGAAGGATTATTATGCGCTATGACCTCAACTTGTATGGTCTACTACACTAATTTGTAATATCTGTGATGCGTGCATGGGGCATCGATCTCAAACTAACAGAATAGTTCTGTTTGACAAATCGGGAGTAGTCTTAGAGAGTCCCGTAATATGAAGTGTACTTGTTGTGCACTGAGGTAGTGTACCGAATTGAATAGTTTAATCTAGTAAATTTCAACAGACTGAACATTTACTTCAGTCACCCTCCGACTGTGCATGCATCAACACTTAAGAGTTAAGTACAATAATTAGTTAACAATTGTTGTTGACCAATAGGATGTTAACATATGGCACATTATAGGCTAATTATTATTTAACTTAGAAATTATCAAAATGACCTTATTTGTTTGACAAATAAGATCATTATTTTATTTATTAAAATATTTATTGAATAAAATAATAAAAATAATAATATATGATATTATTATTTAAATAGAAGTCAAATAATTCATTTTATAATAAAATTAGCATATATTTTTATCATAATTTAATATGATTAAATTATTTATTTAATATTAATTAAATGATAAATTAAATACAAATGGATGGCAGTTATAAATGGTGGGCCGAACATGTCTCTTGCAAATAAGAAAATATTTCTTATTGGGCCAAGATTTTGGCCAAGATCATCCAAATGATTTTTCATTTTGTTTTGTTTTCATTTTGTTTATTGTAAACAATTATAAACAAAACACTAATAATAAACATTGAACATAATCATAGAGGCTATTACGTGGCTAAATGGAGAAAAAGAAAAAACAAATAAAAGAGCAAGTTGTTGCTAGAGGTGGGCAAATTTGGGCTCGGGTCAGGTTTGAGAATTTCCGACCCTTACCCGAACCCGATAGGGATGCCTAAATGTGTTCTGATAAGGACACATTTCAGATCGGGATAAATCCCGACCCGACCTCGGGTTGGGTTGGGAAATCCCTTTTTTTTTGAAAAAAAAATTATTTTGAAACGACATAGTTTTGATTCGGGTTCGGAACGGGTCGGGACAATTTAGGATGGTTCGGGTCTGATTCAAGACGGGTTCGGGTTGAGAATTCGGGACGGGTCAAAAATTCCCTTTCGGGTTCGGGAATTTCCCGAACCTGACCTGTCCCATTCGGGATAGAATTTTTTGTCCCGAACGAGTCCCGAACCGATTCTCGTTCTTGTCTCGACCCAAAATTTTGAGACGGATCGAGTTCGGGAATAATGTCCACCTCTAGTTGTTGCTCATTTTGTGAGATGATAATTCGGCCAAGGCTTGGAGAGTGTGAGAAGTGAAATGTTGACTAAGTGTTAGGAAAACCTCTTAAGAGTTGAGAGCCTAAATACACTTCTTCTATTCTTCTCCATCTTAGCCATCAATACTACAAGGTAGAAATAAAGATTCAAGTGTTGAATTATTTACTGAAAAAGCTATTATTCTAGCTTCCCTAAGCCCACCGTGTTGAGGAACTAGAATTGTGAATAAGTTGCTTCAAGGTGAGTACTCTGATTTAACAAAAAACCAAAGGCTTGCCAAGGTAATAAATTCTCAATCTTTATTTAGTTTACATTTATAAGATAACATGTAAAACATATTGTGTTTATCATTAAAAAATTAGTATTCCGCTCATCCGATGTGTTTATATGTATGTGATATGTATGTCAATTTAAATGATAGATACAAACCCACATGTATGCACCCTAAGTGTTAAATCACTCACAATAATATTCTAAGAATATTCTTTATCTAGATTTCTCTACAACCTACCACCTTAAATGGGCTTGACCCATTAATTAATCTAAATTCATTGGGCCTTCTAGAAAATCCATCCTATATAACTCTTCATATGTCAAATAGCTTCTTGGAAGACTTGTCGCACACCAAGTGTTCGAAGAAATATCTAAGAACATTTGGGACGTGACACTAAACTCTTTATTTAGCACTTTCTATGATGCCTTATGCGCATACAAGCCTAATGGCATAATAAGAGCTTATATAAGCTCTTAGACATCCCTGAAAATGTTATATCAAGTTTGAATAGGAGTTTATGCTTTTAGAAGTTTAAAATAGAATAAAATAAAATAAAAAATACAAAACACACTTATAATGGTAACTGGCACCGCGTTGTCAGCCCAAGTCAAGGTTGCAACCTAGCCAAGGTTGGCTTGTAGCACTCAACCTCTACTCAGATCAGGGTCATGACTTATCTTGTTTGAGATTGTGGCACCATGATCTAAAATGTCCCGGTTATGCTTTTCAGCCATTTCTTACTTTTGATTCTCTTTTTTACTTCAAATTTTATCCGTTTATCGTATTCTCGATTTAGTGTCATCTCTTTATTGATTTTCGATTCAAAATTATATTCAAACATAATTTTAAATTACTAATTTTCATTCAATAAGTTTTTGTTATATATAAAATTAATCAGTTATAGTAGTTGAAATAGATGAAAGAAAATCAAGATACATGATATGTTTTTTATTGTCACGATCTTGATACAATCAAAAACCAATACAATAATTGCACTATTCTATTTTTTACCACCATGCCTTCGTAGCCTTATGATTTGTCGCCATTCGCCAAGCATCATCAAGCATCGGTAACGAATGTTGTTTAGTTTATGCATTATTGTTTATATGAGCTGGGCCAAATTCAGTTCACTCAATAAATACATATTATTTTTTATTTTTAAAATGAAAGAAGCCCATTGTGATTCGTACGTAAGAGAAAACTGGATCACTTCGCATAAGATTATTTGAAAAAAAAATGGAAATGTCTAGAAAGCATTGATTCAGTGCAGACGAAGTTAATTAAGATAACTATCCTGTGAATAGAGAGTAGCGGTCACCGTGGTGCACTTAAATGAAATAGTAGTGACGTTCATCATCGTTTGTTTAATAACTATTTTTTATATTTTTTTGTAAAAAATATTTTGGTTGTTTTTTATTTTTTTTGTTATAAATAATTTTATTATTATAAAATAAAAAAAATAAAATTTAATAATATAAAATTTAATTATTTTTATTGATAAATACTTGTAGCTGTCACCACCAAAGATTTGCCTACGGCTTATGTTATTTTTAAATAATTTATTTTTAAAAAAATAAAATTTAAAAATAAATATTAATATTTAATTTTATTTAAGTGAGTCTGATGTCTTTTTTTATTAATTATCAATCATTTGTTAAAAGGTAGACATAATAATTAATACATAAATTTTTGATATAGGTAAAAATATCATTATAAAAAAAATGAACTTTTTTGTTAATGTAATTAAAACTAATTAATAGAGAGTGATAAAATTAATTAATTTAAATTTTTAAAGATAAAATTGATTCTTCCCCTTACAAGAATTGTAAAATTAAATTAAATTATCTATTCCTTCTTAGTTATCACGGCAAGTTTGCCATGCACGGTCACTTCGAAATAACAGTTAGTCAATTTTACAAGGTTGCAATTAAAAAAAAATTAACAAGGCTGAAAAAAAAATAGTGACGTCATGATGACGTCGTATAATTAAGGCAAAAAAAAGTGACAAAGCTGAAAAAATGGTGACGTTTGACGCCGCCGTTTTTGGCCATTATAACGAAGGCAAGGCAAGACAGCTCACCAAAGCTTTATACCTAAGCTTGAATAATGACGAATGTTATAACCTTTTTTATAATGAATGTCAATAATTTAATGTTATTTATGAAAAATGCATTAAAAAGTCATGAAGATTAATCGTGGAGAATAACAACTTAAATATAAATTTTTATTTTGAGTAAATATTAATTTTTGATTTTATACAGGTATACTCATCTCAATTAGATTACATTTGATACTAATTAGCTAAATTTTTGAATTAATTTGGTAATATAGTGATTCTATTATAAAAAAATAAAAAACAATTATCAGGAGAAAATAAAGCTGCCTACTAACCTTAGGATGAAGAAAGAGTTCTTTTGAATATATATATATATATATATATATATATATATAGGGCAAAGGGAAAGAGGTTGCTACCAACTTTAAGTGAAGGATTGTTTTTGTGACAAAACAAAGAGAGCCTCTTTGAGCAGATATATATAGGCCAAAGGAAAGAGGTTGCTACCAACTTTAAGTGAAGGATTGTTTTTGTGACAAAACAAAGAGAGCCTCTTTGAGAAGAAAAATGGAGTTCTTTAAAAAAAAAAAAAGGAACGGGTACGTTGCAAAGGAAAGTGTAGAAGGGAAAAAGTCTCCATGGGTTCTTAAAAAAGAAAAAAAAAGCGTAAAATATCAAAATGAATGACACTTCCTCAAGTTAAAAAATATATATATTAAAAGATCTCATCAGCTGATCAAGACAAAAAAAATGTGAAAATAAAACTAAGAAGCTCCTCGGTGAAAAAAAAAAGAAAGACAACAAAACAAAAAAAGAGGAGGCATTGCACAGGGCTCAGGTGTGATTAAAAAAAATGTAACAGGATTAACACTTCCTCATTTAAATAAAAATAGTATCAAAAGATCTAAAAAGTAAAAAAAAAAACAAAAAGTTTTTTTGATAAAAATAAATAATAAAAAAAAGAAGACAAGACAAAAAAAAATGTAAAATAAAATAGACATAATTTCTAATCCTTTTTTTACAGAGCCATAAGAGGAGAAATTTTTTTATATATTTCTAGGGGGCTCTCATCGAGTGACGAATTTTGTCAAAGAAACCAAGTAAGTTACGGTGGGTAAACCGCTTGGAAGAGCAATTAATGTTGACACATGTATTTCATACAATATTTGTGTGCAGTAATAAATTGTTTTTGTGATCACATAAATAAAATTATAAAGTGTGATAGAGTAATTATTTTAATAAGCCTTTTAAAATGGTTTAGCTGGAGTTCTTGTATTTAAATACACTTATTGTTAATTCTAACACCTAATTTTATAGATTTAAATAAGTTAAAATAGCAGCTTAATTTTAATAAAAGTTTAACATTTTAAATTATTGTTGAAAAATTGGTAATTCAATAATTTTGGTTGGATAAGAATTGAGATGAATATCAAAGTAGAGAATCACAAGAAGTCTAGAACGTGTAGGACACATATGGAGAAGTCTAGAACATGTGAGACATATATGGAGAAGTCTAGGACGTGTGGGACAGGAAATGGGAAGTAAAACGAGACTCAAAGACGCGAAGAAAAAGAAGAAATCGTGGGGAACTTCCAGCGCCGCGGCTCCCAGAGCTGAGCACCGCGGTGCCCAAAACAGAAGACCAGCGCCGCAGCGCTAGACGCGAGAAGGGCCAGCGCCGAGGCGCCCAAAGATGAGCGCCGCGGTGCCAGAACGCGTGGAAAAGTTCGTTTTAATTTGGGATTTCAAGTTTTGGAAAGTTTTAGACTTCTAAAACAAGTAGACTTTTACTCCAACAAGAAATAGGGCTTGTAGGCACGAAATACACTCTATATAAACACTTGTAAACCCTTGTTTAAGATTAAGCATCTAAGGTTTCAAAATGTAACCATAAGAGAGAATAGAGGAGCTAGGTAGGCACTAAGTGCGTGGTGCACTAGGGTGTAATCTTAGGGGGTGTTTTCTTCTTTAAGTTCTTTGAGTGAATAAAAGAGAAACACCATAGATCCTTTTGGCTTAGATGCTCGGGCTATTCTTGTGTTCCTTATAAAAATCTCTTATGAGGAGATACGAAGAGGTCTTAGGGAGTCATAATGATCAAGGGTATATGTTTAGAGGTCTCTATGGGAGATACTAAGGGGTTTTGTGGGATCATTAATGATGTAAGAAGATACTTTGTGATCTATATCAATGGTAAGAAGCTGGATCATGGATCCTCCGTAGACGTAGGCAATTTAATCCGAACCACGTATATCTTGTGTCTTGTGATTAGTTTATTTTTTTTTTATTTTTATTGGTGTGTTAATCTTATGTGTTTTTACTTATGGTGTGAGTTATAACTTTTTTCGCTGCGCATAGAGTAAAATGGGTATTAAGGTTGTGACTTAATTAATATCATAGGGTGTCAAATTGAAGTACATGATGTGATATCCTCAACAATTATAATTTAACTCTTAAAATAATTATTTAATACCTTAAGTTATAAATAATTCTTATTTAAATTTAATATTTAAATAATAAAAATATTGATTGTAACTTATAGTATAATCCATCAATTTAGAAAAAAAATAAGAAGTTGAACAACTCCCAAACACTTGGAACTAAAGACTTCTAGTTTTTCTCTTTTAGTTGCTGTGTCTTATTTTTACTAAATGAGCAAAATATTACTTTTATTTGCTTGAATTATTTGCTTCCAAACAAGCAACAAGGGCCCATAAATATGACTTATAACACTTAAGCTATTTTTTTTTTTGTTTTATTTATTTGCTTACAATAAATAAATGAAACAATGGTCGTAATTTGCAACCAAATGGAGAAACTCTTTCTCTTTTTAGCCAGCAAAATATGATCCCACCAAATACCATTCCCATGCTTTACCATTGCATTATGTTTTCTTTTTGTTAAATTAAATCAAACAAAATAAATTACATGTCTATTAATACATGAAGTGACTGAGACACTAAGTAAAAGAGAAACAATTTCCTTTCAACAAGAATGAAATTCGGCCCATTAAAAAAATTGTCATGCTAAATTGTTTATTTGTTTAATCAATGCTATTTTAATTAAACAAACACATGCATCAAATGGATAAAATATCAAATTGACTTGCATAAAATAATATCAAATATTATTATTATTTTATATTAAAAAATAATTTTATAAATAAAATAATAAATTTACTTATTCAACAAGTAAAATTATATTGATAATTTTTTAAGTCAAACAATAAATGGTTTATAATGTGTCACGTATCATTATTTTATTGATCAACAACTATTATTAATTAATTAATGTATTTAACACTTAAGTCTTGACACGTGTACATTCCGATGGATTCTGAAGCAAATGTCCAGTTTGTTGAAATTTATTGAAATGAATTATTCAATTCGGTATGCTGTCTCAGTGCACAACGAGTATACTTTATATTGCGGGACTCCCTAGGTCCACGCTTGATTTGTCAAATGAAACTATTTCGTGAATCTGTTATCGATGCTCTGTGCACACGTTACAGATATTATAAATTAGAGCATTAGACTATACAAGTTGAGGTCATAGTGCATATGTATAATTCTTATGCCATTATATCTTGGAACAGTGAGGATATAGATTATTACAGTCAAATCTACATTTGCTCATCCGTAAATTTATCTCCAGACAGGTATCTCGATAAATAATATATACAAATATTTTTGCGATATTATTTAACCTTGTGGGAAACTATTTTCTCGGGTTTATTACTTATGCCTATAAGATTTTCTGAGATACAGCCTCAGAGCATCTGGATATACAAATCACCAATATGAGCTGATAAATCATATATCTACATACACCATACTCTATGAGCATCAGACTATATCCAACGACACGTAGCGGTTAAACCATGAAAGGTTTCTAACATACGTAGAACTAAAGTATGTTGGATCACTCACAAGTCCACTGCAATGCTTAGGTCAAAGGACCACGAATACTACTCAACTAGAGAGGATCTGCTATTGAAAGCTTCATGAGATGTCTATTGGGGTTTTCATTGAGTCTGTTCAGTATTCAGTCATTATTGAATACCCGTATACTATATGAGTTTTCATTAAGTCTATGGTCAGTTAAAAATAACCATTTGGACCATCCAAATATAATTATACACTGATCTATAAAAAAACGATTCCACCGATAGATCTGCATCAGTGAATTAGACCAGGAACATTATGTTTGAGAATAGACTTGCATAATAATATTTCTTAGCACCTATTACAACTATTTGCAACTATGTTATTACTAGTGTACTCTTAAGTCTTTGTTGCATAACAGATAAGGTTCAAACGTTTTAAATTTCATTGATTATTATAACCTCATAACTTTTTAGCATTTATAATTCTCAGCGATGTTAACTCTTAGCGCCAATCTAAACTTCTTTATATCAAATTTGAACTCCTTCATATCATACAATGTCTGTAGCGTTACATGTATTAAATTGTTAATTATTAATTAATATAATTAATAATTTAATAAAATATGCATTGTATAAATATTACGAAAATAAACATTCATACAATAATATGATGACATATGAACATAAATTCCAACAAATCTATCTCAAGGTTGAGCACTTGAAAACTTGAAATTTTTATTACTTACTTTCACCAAATACCTAGAGTATCTAAACTTTACCCGAAAACAATTACTGGAGTTTTCACCAAGCCTGATTACTTAAAATTCTCACCAAATTACTTAGGCTAATTATCCTGATTACTTAGGCTCTCACCGAGCATTTAGAATCATGTTGGCCACCAATTATCTTTGCATTCCGCCACCACTCTAAGCACCTTGCCACCAAGTCTTTAAAGAAGCATAAAGTGTGTAAAATTTTCCTTGTCATGCTACTTATAACTGGCCACTAGCTGATGCTTAATTGGCTAAAATTGGCGGCCATTTTTGCTATAAATTTGGGACTTTTTGTATGACTAATTAATTGAATTTTTTTTTAAAAAAGGTTATATAAGCTCACTAAAGAGTTAGTGAAGCTATTACTCGAGAGATACTATGAAACAAAAGTTGCTTCTAAATTTAAAATATTTTAGCGAGAATAAAAAATTATTATTTTAATTTATAAGATTTCATCGAATCTTAAAATAAAACCGTGTAAGGCATATTTAAAATGGTAAATTTTTTAATATATTATTAGCGTAATAAAATATTTGTTTATTTTTTGTTGTACTTATTTATACATGTGATGTATTAATTAAAAATTTAAATATATACATTTACCTATGTACAATATATTTTTAAAAACAATATAAAAAAATAATCATTAATAGCACAATTATAGAATAAAAATTCATTTCTAGAACTATTACGTTCTTGTTCCAACGCGAAAGAGTGAAGAAGATAAAGAATAAAGAAGGCGAGAAGCCTTCCATCCACCAACAAGACTGAGACAAACAATTAAGTTAACGATTGTGTATGGCACGGATGCGCCATAATAAAGCGGAAACACAAAGAAAATGACAATTATTATGATAGAGATGATTTTAAATAATAGCAGATTAATTAATTCATGCACATATGAAGCCGTGGGGAACCTCCTTCCCACAGTAATTAAGCAGCAATTCCAATGAGAGGGGAACGTCAAGTTTGATGCCCAAGACATTGGCTTTGAGGGCAGTGCAAAGGCAAACAGCAGCATCAAGATCAACCAAATCTTGAATGATACTGCAGCAAGGCATCTTTGATGGTTCCCCCACTTCAAGTTTCAACAATTTCTTCAACACGTTGGCACAAACGCCCAAATTTAGGGCATTCTTAGGGCAATATTTGGACGGCTTGGGATAGTTGTGATACTCGTCGCTAATTGGATGTACTTGTGAGGGATCGGTAGAACCGTGATTACCGTAGCTATTTGTGGGTGATGTTAAGGGCTTGGTAAAATCACCGTGCTCATCGCTTTTTGGGGATGGTGGTGCGTAAGAGGCGTAGCTAGAAGTGACCAAAGAGAAGAAGAGCAGGTTAAGAGAGAAAATAAGTGTTGTCGATGCGAAAGCTTTTGAAGCCATATTTCAAAAACAAGGTAGCAAATTAAGCTCTTAATAAAGCCTGTGAATGTTTGAGTCTGTGACTGATGTCGCTGGTGAAGTGCTTGGGGGATTATATAGGGGGAAGCTCTTAGCTGTGATCGATCTTCTTTGGTTGAACAATTTTACATATCATGCAGGCACGTTAGAATGTGATGGAGTAAACGACATGTAAGCCAATTAGCTTAAAAAACGGAATTTTGTTTTTAAAATAAAAAATATTAGCATTGTAGTTGTCTTACAAAAAAAAGGATACGAATCTCTTTGTGAGTTTAATCAAGTTTCATAGATTATTGTTTTCAGGTAGGTCTGAGAGAATATTTTCTTCATAATTATATCATGAAAATATGTGTTGGATTTGAAAGCAGACTCTTCTAGATATATTGATTGGGATGTTTGCGTGTGGTAGGTTCTCATCAGCCACTTAGCAGCCGGGCGCGCCACCCTCAAATCACCTAAGTCTGAAATTCCACATATACGATTAAGTCTTTCGATTATTATGGATTCCGTTAACTTGAGAATTATCATACGGAGTCTCCACTTTTAATTTTAATTTTCTTTTTCTGATCTTCTTTCAAATATAATTGATATAAAGAGTGTGTTTAATCAAAGCTTTTTTCTACTAGCATTAGAACATGCTCATCCTTCATACAATAATATCAGGTATAATCTGCACACTTGCGGAGTTCTGATGATCATATTGCATGTTTGATTATCATTGATACTGATACCCAATTGTTAGTGTCTGAGTCTAAACATCATTGACTATACATTGTTTAAATTGAAATATAAACATATTGAATCGTAAAATGTACCAAATCAATTTTAAGTACAAAACGTATTGTTATTTAATTTGCATTTCAAACATAATAGTTGGTTGGATGATTGCGGCATTTTCAATCTTTTTTGCTGCTTTTTTGTTTATTTCTGGCCTTTCTTTCCAATTCAAATATTTTTTTACCCATTTTTCGCAAAATCTGCCACATTATACAATATAACAATAATCTATTTATTTTCAACACATTTATCTTATATATATTAAAAAAATTTAAACAACTTAGCAAGTAGTTTTTATATTTTCTATTTATTTACTGCCAATGTGTTGCCAATCTACTTGATTTTAATGTTTTTTTAATTACTTCATATTTGCCGAATTGAGAATATTTTTTTTTTGTTTTTTATGTTAAAAAATTATAATGATAAGAGATGAGAAAAATATATTTTAAAGGAAAAAGTGTCATATTATAAGTCTTTTGATTACGAAAGATTAGAAATTTTATTATTAAGAAAAATGATGCGCTTGCTTAAATAACTCTGTTGAAGCGGAAGCACACAAATAAATAATACAACTCAAGAAATATAGTGTAGAACAAATAATTAAAAAACTAAATAGAAAAAGGTAGAAGAAGAACACATAAAAAATTTACGTGGTTTAGCAACTTGCTTACGTGCATGGCGGATCAAGATCACTCTTCTTTTATTGAATCTCAAAGCACTCACAAAGTATGTCTTTTATAAGAAATACTCACAAAGAAACACTATCTCTTACAACTAGAGGATTTTCTCTAATTAAGAATCACAAAGTATGTATGATCACAAAGATCTCACTTCAATTTCACTAAAATATCACTAAAATGTATTTATAAACTAATATAGAGTCTTTATATAGGCTTTAGGACATCCTAGATTTACCCTAAACGTGTGGGAGTCGTATTAGGGAGTCCTGACGCAAGTAGAGGACAAAGAAGTCTCAACAAAATGAGAAACCGTTCCCGCGCTAAGTGTCACGGCGCTCAGCACCTCATCATCCCGCTTGGGCACCACGGCGCTGGTCACCTAGCGTTACAGCTTTTAGTTTCTGTTTTGGATGCCCTGGTACCCACACCTGGGCACCGCACCTTCGTCTTTCACCTTTCTTCTCATCTATCTTCAATTCTCATATACTCTACGCACTTGGCTTGCTTTCTAAATCATATCCCGATGATTTTCAATCAATATTCTCACAAATTCCCTCATTGATTCAAAATCATCCACAAAGTAACTTGATCTTTCATCTCCGCATCTTTGGTCACCCTCATATAAAATAGTGACTCCAGTTAAGTCCTTGCATAGGATGAACTTAATTGAAGGTAGTGGCTTAGTCAACATATCAATAAGGTTTTCAGACGACGCTATCTTCCTTACACTAACTTCACCACTTTGGATAATCTTTCGAATGTAATGGAGCCGCACATCAATGTATTTTGACCTCTCGTAGAACACTTGATGCTTGCTTAGGTGCATGACACTTTTGTTGTCACAATATACACCGATGTTCACATCTTTACTTGTCAATACCTCCGCACATATGCAATTCAACCACACGGCCTCTTTAATAGCTTTACCAACAGCAATGTGTTAGATAGTGTAACCACACTTTGTAAAACTAATATCCAACATACACTACACCCAAACACTGTGAATACGTAGCCTGTCAACAATCTTCTATTCTTTAAATCATCTACATAATCTAACTCTACATATCATCTTACCATTTTACTGCTGTCCTCATCCCTTTTATACATTAACCCATGATTTTACGTCTGTTTGAGATATCTCAAAATTCACTTCATTGCAAGTTAGTGATCTTTACCCTGATTTACCATATATCTACTTATCACACTCACGGTCTATGCTATGTCTGATTTTATGCAAAGCATTGCATACATGCTATTCCCTACAATGCTTACATACGGTACTTTACTCATTTGCAGTTTCTTTACTTTGGATGTTGGTGATTATGCTGTTGAAAGTTTGAAATGCATGGCCAAAGAAGTAGAGACAGCCTTCGCGTTGGATATACCAAAAGTCTCTAGTATTTTGAGTATATATTGCTGTTGAGACAAGAAGATGACATCTCTTCTTTCCCTCACAAAATCCATACCCAATATTCTCTTCGCTGCTCTCAAATCCTTCATCGTAAACTCACCACTTAACTACTTCTTGACTTTTTATATTCCTTCCATATTCTTACATGCGATCAATATATCATCGACATATAGAAGAAAATGCATCATCCCATAACTTATGTTCTTTAAGTACACGTATCCGTCATACTTACTCATACTAAAACCACAAGCCATCATAAACTCATCAAATCTCTTATACCGCTATCTAGGTGATTACTTTAACCCATATAATGACTTCTTTAACAAACAAGCATGATCTTCTTTTTCGGATTCCTTGAACCCTTCAACTGTGCCATGTATATCGTATCTTCAAGCTCTCTATGTATAAAAGTTATCTTTACATCCATCTACTCTAAATATAAATCAAGATTTATACACATGGCTAACAAAATTCTAATGGATGTATGCTTGACGACTAGAGAGAAAATCTCATGAAAGTCAACCCCTTTTTTTTGAGTAAAATCTTGTGCAACTAACCTAGCCTTGAATCTCGTAGGCTCAATCCCTGGTATCCCCTCCTTCACCTTATACACCCACTTATACTCGACTAGTTTTTTTTTAGGTCTCTGCACTAACTTCCAAGTATTATTCCTGCTAAGAGAACTAATTTCTTCTTCCATGGCTTGCTGCCATTTTTTCTTATTTTCACTTTTTATAATCTCACCATATATTCTAAGCTCATCATACTCAAGAATGTAAGCAGAATTAAAAGTATGAGTAACTATATTTACTTTTGCATACTTAATTAATGGGTTTATCGTTCTCCTTAGCTTGTCTGTAGCTAGCTAGTACTTTTCAAGTTCCATCTCAGAAGTCCTAATCTTTCTTTGGGTGGACTTAGAGGAATTCGCCGGTGTTCTTAGTTCTTTTTTAAGGATTTCCTTTTGAAGTGCTAATTTATGGTATATCAGATCTACTTTCAGGTTTCACTTCAACTTTTATTGACTCGGGTGCTGAGTCTTCCTTGAGCACGGGTTTTTCTTTCTCATTTTCTTGGGAGGCTTTCAGCATTGTCATCTCATCGAATGTCACATTACAGCTTATGATACTCCTTGATGGTGTCAAGTTTTTACACCATACCTTGTATCATTTTACTCTTTTGGGATATCTTATGAATACCCCTTTGATAGCTCTAAGTTTCAACTTTTTCTCCTTAACATGTACAAAGGCAGGGCAACCAAATATTCTAAGGTAGTCGTACTTAAGAGAATTGCCAAACTATTTATATTTTTGCGTCTTAAAGTCAATTGCTGAAGAGGAACTTCTATTAATCAAATAAGCTACAGTCACTACAGCTTCTTCCCAAAATGCTTTGGACATCTTTTTATTGGTAAGTATATATCTAATCCTTTCAAGTACGGTCCTAGTCATCCTCTTAGCTACGTCATTTTGCTGTTGTGTTAATCTCACCATTCTATACCTTGCAATCCCATGCTTGGCACAAAATCTATCAAACTCTCTATTGCAAAACTCGAGACCATTGTCAGTTCTCAACCTCTTCACCCTTTTGCCAGTCTGATTCTCAACAAGAGCCTTCTAAGTCTTGAATATATTAAATGCTTGATCCTCGCTCTTCAATACAAACTCATAACTTTTTTGAATAGTCATCAATAAAATTAAGAAAATTCTTGGCACCACCACGAGTAGTTGTCTGAGTTGGTTTTCAAAGGTCCGAGTGTATGTAGTCAAGAGTCCCTTTAGTCTTGTGCTCGCTGGTACTAAACTTTACCCTATGTGCTTTCCTAAGCATATAATGCTCACAAAACGTCAAAGGCTAGAACTTATCATCACCAAACGCCTTTTGACTAAATAACTCATTCAGGTTTCTCCCACCTAAGTGTGCCAGTTTAAGATGCCATAACTTGGTTCGCATACTCTTATCATCTAGAGAGAATAATGTAGAACCACTGACAACTTCACCCTTAAGAACATAAACACCTTTGTGCTTTTCTCCTCTCATTACCAAAAAGGAACCCTTCAACATTCTCAAAACCCCTTCGTAAATTCTGATGAAACACCCATTCTGGTCTAAAGTCCCTAGTGAGATCAAGTTTCTCTTGAGGTAAGGAACATACCTAACATCTATCAACTTTCTCACTAACCCATCATGCAGCCTAAGTTTAACACTACTAATTCCTATCATCTAACATGCAATGTCGTTACCCATTAACACTTTACTATCACTAATAGGTTGAAAATTTACAAACCAAGACTTGTGTGGGCACATGTGAAAAATACAACTAGAATCAAGAACCCATTGTTCAGCATTCTTACCATTAGTAGCGACGAATATCTATGTGCTGTCATAATTGTCATCATAGGCTAGCATAGCATCTACTTTCTTATTGTCTTGTACTTTATTCTCTAGATAGTCCTTTTTGAAGTGCTCATCTTTCTTGCAGCAATGACATTTCCTAGAAGTCATGGACTTTGATTTTGAGTCATTTTTCCTTTCATCTCTATATGAGGGTCTTCATCTTACAGATAGACTTTCTATATTGCCCTCGATCTGCTTTCCTAATAACTTTGAGTTTAATGATGATTTTACATCACTCATCGTTAAACTCTCTCTACCGTAGAGTAGTAGATCAAAAAAGCTCTCATAACTCCTGGGGAGTGAACTCAGCATGATAGTTGCTCTGTTTCCATCTACTATCTTGATATTGATAGACTCAAGATCAAGGATGATCTTATTGAAGGCGTCTACATGATCTTTCATCGGCGTCTCCTCTTACGAGGACAGTTGATATAGATTCTTCTTTATATATAATTTATTGGCCAACGATTTCGTATATAAAGTGAGTCAAGCTTCTTCCAAAGACCAATCGCCATCGTCTCACCTGCTGCTTTCCTCAGTACTTCATCGCTCAACGATAGAACGATTGTGTTGTGAGCTCTTTCTTGAATATCTATTCTTTTTGCTTCAGCTTTAGATGACTCTAGCGTCTTTTCTTCTTCAATAGATAGAGCTGCAGTCTCCTCTAATGTCGAGCCTAATCATTAACTCACCAACGCTTTTACCTTCATCTTCCACAGATTGAAGTCATTCGTACCATTGAATTTCTCTACCTTATACTTGGGTGTGACCATATCTGCTTAGAACCAAGCTCTGATACTATTTTGTTGAAGCGGAAGCACACAAACAAGCAATATAACCTAATCAATATAGTGTAGAACAAGTAATTAATGAACTAACGAGAGAAAGGTAGAAGAAAAACACACATAAATTTTATGTGGTTCGGTAACTTGCTTACATCCATGGTGGATCAAGATCACTCTTCTTTTATTGAATCTCAAGGCACTTATAAAGTATGCATTTTATAAGAAGGACTCACAAAGAAACACTCTTTTGCAACTAGGGGATTTTCTCTCACTAAAAATCACAAAGTATGTATGATTATAAAGATCTCACTTCAATTTCACTAAGATGTGTTTACAAGTCAATAGAGAGCCTTTATATAGGCTTTAAGACGTCATAGGTTTACCCTAAACGTGTGGTAGTCGTATTATGGAGTTCTGAAGCCAGTGGGAAACAAAACATGTCCCAACAAAACCTCATCGCAGTGCTCAACACCTTATCGCGGAGGCGCTGGTGCACCATGGCGCCCACATTTGGGCATTGCACTTTTATCTTTTACCTCATTTCGCGTCCGTCTTTAATTCTTGCATACCCTACGCACTTGACTTGCTCTCCAAATTATATTTTAATAACTTTTAATCAATATTCTCACAAATTTAATAATAAAAAACTTGTAATACACTTCTTTTACTAAAATGAAGTTTCTAAGTTTAATTCCCCTCTCCTAAATTAAAAAAAAAAAAAGTCTATTTTTATAAATTTCCCCTTTATCGGAGGCAGTTCCCAGCTGTGATCGATCTTTTTCGGTTTAAAATATTTTGTTTATCACGAGTGGGCACGTTACAATGTGGCAGAGTTAACGACATGCACGTCAGTTAGCCTAAAAAATCATGATGAACATTTTCTTAATCTAATTAATTATATCAAGAAAATCTCTGTTGGAGATTTAGGCTTGAAGTTTCTACAATTACTCGTGCGCTGTTGATCTTATGCACTAATTGCCGTTCCTAGTGAATTCTTTTTATTTTATTAAAATTTTCAGGTGCGTCTCTTAAATGATCATAAAAAATTAATATATATATATATATAATATGAATCAAATGCAAGACTTTCATCTCAATTAATCATGTTATATAACTCAAATTAAGAATTCAAATTCAAACAAAGCATTCCTACAATTTTATAAAATTCTCAAGTCAAAAACACTAAGTGGCATAAATGTGAGTGACCTAAATGATTTAATCTAATTCAATTTGATTTGGTTTGATTTAGGTTAGGTTTAGTGTTTCTAAATTTTTGATTGGTTAAATTTTTTTATAATCGAATCAATATTAAATTGGATGGAGTTTGTTATTATTATTCTATATAAATTCGACCTAATAAAATTATAGTGAAAATATGAAAAAGTAAGGATATGGCAATTGCTAAACCTATCTTTTAACTTTGTATATTACGAGATATGCAAATTAGCTTTTACGATATGATTAAAAAGATTATCTGTTTCGTCCCTATTTTTATTAGATTCTTGAATTTTTGAAAATATTCAACTGTCATTTTAAGAATGTAATTGATCACTTTTCAAGAACGGAAATAGTTGGAAAAAATAAGTAATTATATATCTTAATAAACATTAAAAATCTAATGAGTACATTAATATAAAAACATGGATGAAGCTGACAATTTTCTTTATGGTTATGTGGATTTTTTTTTTATCAAAATTCAAATGTAATATTATAAAAAAGCTTTATAATATTATCAGACAATTATTGAGATGCTTTACATGTATAAGATAAGACATTGTGACTTGTCCGAACTTACTTTTTTAATAGTGAAGATATAACAAAGTCCCAATAGGGACTCATCCCAAAAGGAATGTTTACCCCTATTGTGGATGAAAAAAATTCAACCCTCAAACAAGAGGGATTTAATCTCACAAGGAAAAACGCTATAATATTGTAGCTAATTCAAATAAAGGAAAAAACTAATAAAAAAAAGAACAGAAGAAACTTCAATTCTCCATCTAACTATCAAATATTGTCTACTAATTTTTTTTTAAAAAAATAGAAAATAAATAAGGAGTAATTTGAGTTATATTTTAAGTTTTTTTTAATAGAGCGGGTTTAAGTATAGTAAGTCAAACTTGAATTAAATTTTAGTTGAGTTTGGGGATAAGTTAATTTTTCCAAACCCGCCTTAAATACCCGATTTAAAAACAAAATAAAAAACTACTGTTAAAAAAATTTACTCATTTATACAAATCAAAATTGGCTACTTGCTAAATATGGAGGTATAAAATTTATTTACATTATTTTTTTTTATTCACATTTTTTTAATTATAAATAATATTAGACACTTGCTTCAAAATTAGAGCGAACTCATTTGTTGGAAAAAAAAAAGATGAAGAGGAACAAACAAAAGATGTAAATAATTTTATTATCATTCTTAATTTTTTATTTATCACTCATCTAACTCAAATTTTATTTTATTTTGTGTTATAGATTTGAGAAGAATCTTAATAGAGACTTGATATTTGGGTTACAAATGAAGCATGCTGATTTAGATGTCAAAGTTTAAAGAAACCATTAATTTTTGTGATTTTTAAATTTTAATTCATGTTATTGATTTTTAAAATTAGTAGTTGAAGACTCGATATAGTTTTTATTTTCATGTGATATTTACAATTTTGTTTAGTATATTACTATACGGGATAAAAGACTATGTTATAAAATTAAATCGATATAAATAAAAGAATATTTAAGAAATTAAAAAAAAAATCAAGTATAAAGTACTCATGGGATTCCCAACCCCAAACTCGAATTACATATATCGAGTATGGGGTGGGTATTGCAATCCTCACACCATTATTTTTTTAATATATTATGATTATACAAGGTAAAAAATTATTTCATAAAATTAAATAAATATGAATAAAAGAGTATTTAAAAAATTAAAAAAAAGATATAGAGTACCCATGGGAATCCCTAACCCCAAACCTGAATTACATATATCGAGTATGAGGTGGATATTGAAATCCTCACACCATTTAAGTATGGGGATGAGGATTGTGATTCCCACCCCAACTCGCCCTATTGCCACTCTAGTTTAAACGGATGTGGCTATTCAAACTCGTCTTTCATCTCATATTAAACTTTAAAAAAAAAAAAAGAGACATGAGACTTTTTTTTATAAAAAAAATAAACGCAAATAAATTTATTACTATTACTATTACTATTAGTATTTTTATTAATTTATCCTTTCATCCTTTTTTTCTTTTTTGGTAATTAATAAGATTCAATCACATGATTACAATTCATCATGTGATTATCGAAAGAACTTTTCAGTCTACACAAGTCTAACGTTTGTGATATCAAACTATCGCCGCTAATCAAAACATTTTATTTGTGTTAGAATCAGAATAACAGGGAAATAATTCAAGTAAAAGCATTTGTATGCTAACTAACTACTATAAACATTTCAGTGATGCCTACGTTACCAGAAGAAACATCTATGACATGTTAATTAGTACACTGATAATTTTTTCAAAGAATAACGTTAAATAAACTAAAGGATATGACAATATTTGATAATAGTAAAAAATGTAATTGTATCTCTTTACTGCCAATTTTAGCCTAATGAATGGTTGACCTCTAATATAAGAAATAGTGATGATGATGATTGTAATCAGGAGATCAAAGGTGATGATGATGATTGTAATTAGGATATCAAAGGGCTGTAATTAGTTAAGAGTAGTTTAAGTAATTATTCTGCATTACATTAAATTTTTTTCATTTCCTGCTCTTTGATAATTAGTTGCACTAACTGACAAATTAGCTAAAGTCAGTATAAATAGTGTTGTGTATTTCCCGATCCTTTTAGAGATTACAACTAATAAAAAGTCTTCATTCATTTACTCATAATTCTCTCGTATTCTCTTTAAATTTTTCTCTCTGTTTTTCTCAAGAAACAAAAACGGCTTGAATATGAAACTTCAACTTGGTATTGAAGTCATTATAATGTCAAATTCATCAAATGCAACCTCATCTTACATCACACTTTTATCATTTTCTCATTTCTAGCTTAGATCAAATTAGATCGATCAAATTTATGTCTGCGGAAATCATAAACACAAACTATTATCTCTAGACATGGACTTGAAGGATTCATTTATGGATCCATTAAAGCTCCAGTTCAATTTCTGAATATTACTAATACAAGTTGAATGATTGAACAACTATTGAATTCTGACTATGTTAACTAGAAACGACAAGATCAGATCTTACCTGGATGACTTCAAGGTTCCATAAATGAATCTGTGCAGAATTTTATAGTCAATTATAGAACATCATATGATCTCTAGAATGCAGTTGATAAGCAGTTTGGAAATTAGTCTAAAGCTTTGGCAATGACAAGGAGAGCACAACTTTCGCACTTCACTAAAGGTAAGTCATCAATTATTGAATACTTTATGAAAGCTAAGAGTTTAGCAATAGTCGGAAATCCTATAAATGATGAAGAACTGATAATGCATGTGTTGAATGGACTTGATAATAATTACAATCCAATGATCATTCATATTTAGAGTATGTTAAGCATGATTGAATTCAATGAGGTTATGTCTTTGATGTTAATTCAAAAAACTAGAATTGAACAAAGAGCAACTAGCAAAAGAATTGTGGCAAACTTTGCTCAAACTAAAAATAATCAAAAGAAATTTAGTAACTTTGGTTGTAGAGGTATGGCTGGAAGATTTGTTGGTTATGGTCAAGGAGGTAGAGGTTATGTTAAAGGAGGAATATTTGGTATAAAAAGGGGATTTCCTAATAACACTAGGAAATTGTAGAAGTAGATTTGGAAATCAGAACTATATGTTGCTGGAAGTTTTAACAATAAACCTATCTGCCAAGTTTGCTACAAACCTGGGCACACAACTTCTGAGTGTAATAATAGATTCAATAGGAACTTTGTACCACAATTTTGGAATTACAATAAATAGTTCCAAAGCTTTGGAGGATCTGAAAATGAAAATAATGGTCAAAATACTATCAATAAAGGACGTCCATTTGATAATCAGTGGAACAATGAACAAATTGGCAAGGTAGCCTATATTACTATACCAGAATGTGTTACAGATGAAGGATGGTACTTGGATAATGGTGCAACTCATCACCTTACCAATGATCAAAATAATCTAGCTAAAGGAGAATAATATGGATGTAATGATTCCCTTGTTATTGGTAATGGAAAAGGTTTAAAAATCATACAAATGGGCTCTATCTTGCTTAATAACACTTTCACTGATACAAAGATAAAATTAAAACAAGTTCTATGTGTTCAACTTCTAACCAAAAATTTGATTAACATCTTTAAATTGACTATTGATAATCCTTTCATCGTTGAATTTTGGCACCAATTTTCTTTAATCACGGATTAAAAGATTGACAAAGTGTTGCTAAAGTGAGTGGCTGAGAAAGGATTGCACAAGCTGTTGTTGTTAAAACATGACACAGCAAACAAAACCAAACATTTTTCTTTAGTCAATAAACCAACATCTATGCTTTCTATTGTTTATCAGAAACAAAAACAACATACTTATAGTACTAAGCAAGGTTATATAAAGACTAAATTTTCTATAATAAGTCAACATATATTAGTAATAAAAGTTTGTGGACATCAATACTCTACACAGAAAGTTAGGACATCCTAATAATCAAGTTCTGTATTTGGTTTTACAATCTTGTAATAACTTATGATAATATAGAAGTGTATTTTTTCAATATGCAGGTTTGGGAATGTCCATATAATAGAGGAGATTATGCCAAAATTTCTTTAAAATATCAGACATCCTATACCAATAACTTACAATTTTGACACCTATATAGATATTTCTAAAAGGGGGCCTGGCTCCCTCTCATATGTTATATGTAGATGATGTTTTCTTTTTTTGCAGAGGTGATAATAATTCTCTTTGCTCTCTCATGGACTTTGTTCTATAATATAGCTTGGCATCTGGTCAAATAATTAAAAAGGAGAAAAACCTATTCTTCATTGGTAAACATGTCACATACCATTGTGAGGGTATTTTTATTTTTTATGGTTCTTTTTAGGCAAACTTCCTTCCAACTATTTGGGAGTTCCAAGTTTTAGAGGCTGTCCTCGCAGTCAAAACTTGAAAGTTTTAGCAGACAAGGCTTGTGTATATCTTAGTGGCTAGAAAGGAAAACTTCTCTCAATAGCTGGTGGAATTGAGTTTGTTCGCACAGTTTCTAAAGCACCTTTCTTCGCAGTTTCAAGGTTTATCATTAGCCTAATTTTCTTCTTAAGTGATGGAATAATTGGGCTCATAATTTTATTATATTGGGGGATTATTGCTCTCGTAAGATGAACTTGATGTCAAGGAATAAACTTGGCATGCTAAAAAAGACTGGTGAGGTTAGTCTTCGTAGACTAGACTTACTTAATAAGGCTTATCTTTTGAAAGCACTTTGAGATGTCCACCAAGTGAATTTTATTTGCTCAAAATTCTTTAAAAAAATAGTATAATTTTTTAGATGCAAGTAAGCGATACCTCAACTCTTCTTTTTGAAATGGCTTCAAATCTATTTTTTCCCAGCTTGATGAGGGGAAAAATGGATTATTGGTGATTGGACTTCAATTAATTTATTAAATGATAGATGGTTAGATGAGCCCATGTTTTCTATTGGTGGTTTACAATTAGAAGGTAAGGTGAAAGGCATGATCAAAGAGGGCCAATGGAGAATTTTAAATTCTCTTTATTCTGTTTTTTCACATTTCAAGGAATAGGTTAAGGATATTATTTTGCCAGCTAATGATACAGCTGAGAAGTTTATTTGGAATTCTACTAGAGATTGAATTATTTCTTTAAAGGAGAGTTGTAAATTTCATCAAAAGACTCTCAATAACAGATTCGACTTTATTATCTCTTTGGTGTGGTTTTTTCCCACCTAAAATTTCTATTTTCATGTGGCGTTTACTTTAAAACCTTCTTTTTACTGATGAATTATTGTAGTCTCGTGGTATTTGTGTTGGTCCAGTTTGCTCCTTTTGTATGGGTGATACTAAAATGGTGGATCACTTATTTGTATGTTGTCCTTCAGTTATGGAGCTCTGGGCATAGTTCGCATATATATTTAAACAAAACCTTCCTTCGATTTAAACTGTTAAGGAATTATGGAAAGTGATTTTATCAAAAATATTTAGCCCTCAACTTTTAAACTTATGGAGGTTGTTGGCCACTTATCTATTTTATTTGATTTGAAGAAGTCAGAATCGCCTTAGATTTATTAATCGGAGTTTCATTTCCTTTGGCATTAAAGTTGATTATCTTGCTCATATTCGATATTTTGCTTTTTTTTCCCCGGTTTGGTTTCAGTGATGATATTTCTATATTAGACCATCTGGGTATTCCCGTTAATTTCAAACGTGTTCCAAAAATTACTGTTCTCTTTTGAAAATTTTCTCCTTAAGAGTGGATCAAGATCAACACATTTGGACTTTTAAAAAATAACTTAGATACAGCTGCTTGTGAAGGGGTTTTCAGAGATAAGGCAGGTATTTGTTTTAGGAGGTTTCTCTTGTTCCCTAGAAATTGAGACGACCTACTTTGCAAAAAATAATAAAGTTCATCTTAGCTTTGAAAATGGCTATTACTCGTGGATGGCATAAAATAATTTTAGAGTTTGACTCTATTTTAGTCTTTTATCTTATTTCTAAGCCTACATTATGTCCTCTATAGAAACTTCACAATAGGTGGCAACGTTGTAAAGATTATATTGATTACTTACAATTTAGATTTAATTATATCTTTAGAGAGAACAATGAAGTGGTAGATAAATTAGCTGTGGTAGATAAATTAGCGAACCTTGGCTTCAATTTGATGATTTTACATGGTGGTTACGGCCTCATTTGGATATTAGTTATATGGTCTTTAAGGATGCAAATGGAATGCCTAGTTATAGGTTTCATTAGTAAAGATCATCTATGTTCATGCAACACCACCATTGGTGAGGTTTATCTTCAACTTTGCCTATCTCTTTATTATTTGTATTAATTAAGTGACAAATCTTGTACTATCTTGAGATGATTCTAGTGTTGCTATCAATGTTGCCTTTTACTGGCTGCTATAGTTTTGATTGCTATAGTAACTTCTCATTCAGAGATAAAAATAATTTAATTTTAAAAGTGTGGCTCTTTTCTCCAGTTCTCTACTCCAACGGTGATTGTTATAGCCAAATTTTTAGATAAAATGATAAGTTTGATTGCTTGGTACAAAAAGAAATAACCGAAAATAAATAATAAAAAGCCTGAGCTTTTTGCAAAAAAAGGGATCATTTGCATCGATTTTATCTAATTTTCTAGATATTGTCATGCTTCCTTCACAACTTCTACCATCTTATTTTAAAGATGATCAGGTGTTTATTAAAATTGATGAAGAAGAATACAAGAATTTCCTTAATGGAAGCAAATTCAATCTCATAAGTCAATTAGTTTTAAAGAAAAGTTCACAATCTATTAAGGTAGATGATCTAAAATTAGGGCTTCAAAATTTGTGGAATCTTACACATAAATAGAATCTTTTTTCGCTTCTAAAAAGATTTTATGTACTTCATTTTGAAGATATTGCTGATATGCAACGTGTTTGGGATAGTGGTACTGGTACGTTGAATTTGGGATATTTTCGTCTCTATCAGTGCAGCCAGATTTTGATCCATATACTATTGAAATAGAAACTCTCAAGTATATATTCAAATTTATAGATTAAGTTGGAGGTATTAGAGCCAAATAATTATAATGGGTATTGCAAGGGGTGTTGGTTTGCTGTCATAACTAGATAGAACAGCTAAGGAAAGAGTTTATGGATTCTATGCTCTGATTTGTTCTGGTCCTAGCTGAAACCGAACTGTCCCATGATTTTTGGTTCTTTTTTAGGAAAGAAACAAAAAAATCGAACTCATATTATATAATTGGACTAAACCGAATTGAAGTTTTTGGGTTTGGGTTTGGTCCAAGTTGGTTGTTAAGGTTTTGAGCCAATTAGGTCTGACTATATTATATAAATACTATAATATACAATAAAATAAAAATATCTCTAACAAATTATATAATATAATAAATAATAAAAATTTCCAAAAATCTTTTCTATTGGTAGCAACGACCATTTTTTTAATTTTCTTTTTTTAAACAATTTAGAAGATTTTATTTTATTTTTATTTTTTTTGAAAGGATTTATTTATTATTATTAATTTATATTTTTATTAAATTTTAAAGTGTTTTATTTTTTATTTTATAAAGAGTTTTATTTATTATTTAATTTAATTTTGATTATTTTTTTTTAAATTTATAAAAGTGTCATTATCATGTCAGCCCCATTTAACGTGTAAGGGATAATTTAATGTTGATTAACTTGAAATTTGTTTAATTTGATAAGATATTCATAATAGCTGGACATTAGTGCATATTTCGTTAATAAAGGTGGATAGTAATGTTGAATTTTCAAACTTGTCAATATTGATAAAATAAGACAATACCTCAACGAGATTTGGAGAAAAAATATCCCTGTTAAATAAGATCTACCCATTGTCAAAATGTAAAAATTGATCTTTGAGTAGCTGCTTCATTTGACACCATGAACACCCCTGCCTTTTCCTCGATGCATTCTCAAATATTACAAATTATCCCACTAGACTAAGGTAGGGCCTTTAAGTTTGCGTGCTACTATCTTTACCTTTTTTGATTCAGCAACCTCCATGGTGTCTTAGAATCGACCAATATTAGATGACTATAAGTTCCAATCATTTTTTTTTTTTTTGGTTGTTTTTTCTTAAATAGATAAATAATAAAAGAAAAACTAACTTTAATGGCAAAAATCGTAAATAAACTCATAAAGATATTTCCAATGAACGATGATCCAAAAGTGGCAGTACTTTGTTGGATCTGAAAAAGTGAAAAACGATGAGTATAATGGTGGTGGTGTGATGTAGTTGGAAGTCCGTGGTTTGATAAAATAGAAATAAATGGTGGTTAAGAATGGGCTTTGCTTTTTTTTTTCCAGCAAATGGTGAGGGAATAAGTGACATTGAATGGCCAGAACCATGGAATTCAAGTCGGAAAGCTATTGTGGCAGTGGCGGTGAGATTGGACACTCGAATTTGATGGTTTCTGACTATTTTGAGGAGATGATAAGCAATGAGATGTGTTCCATGATCTCTTTCGAGTTCATTGGGCTTTGATTAGTAATAAATGGATCAATAGGTGGTGGTAGCGGTGTTAGAATTCCATGGCACTTTTTTTTTTTCTGTTTTCAATTTGTTTTTTGAAAGAAAAGCATTTTTAAAAAAAGGATTTAACTTGATGGAGAAAAGAAAAAAAAATTGATATTTAGATTCAAAAGGGTGATAAGCAATTTAAAAAACTATTGTGTCTCACATGGAGTTAGGTTCTAATATCACTTAATGCAGGCAGGCTCTGATGCAACTTCATGCAACATGAAAGTAGTATTAAATATTATTATAAAGTATCATCTCGAATTCATGAGATAAAATCTCTTATAGAGAAGTAAAATATCTTTTAATTTAGAAATAAACTGAATTTTATTGATAATTGAATAAAAAAAAAAGAATAACAAATTTATTTATAATTAATAATTTAAATATCAATTCTAATAAAAACAAAGGGTTTGTGATTTCTAGACCTCCGTGGTTTAGAGAAATTAACTGAAAGACTCTCATGGTTTCAAGAAATTCTTCAATACCCACATACGTTAGTGTCTGCCATTAGTTTAGACAGATTTAAGGGTGTTTTAGGAAAAATTCACAAACTTAAATTTTAATAAATTATAGGGAAAAAAAAAAGGCAACAAAGCCCCACATTTTCTCACTCCCCAAATCGAAACAAAAGGCAACAATACCTAGAAAGAAAATAATGGAATCAAATCACACCAAAATAAAGAAAAAAAGAAATCACACAAACTGGTTGTTATTGAGATTGAGATCGAGATCTTTCAATAATGACAAGATCCAATATCTTTTGGATTTGTCTCTGTGAATTGGTACTTTTGAAGATAGACGTGTCAAATAAACCATTTTGGCAACAACATCAATTGGACTGGGAAACCCAATGTTTGTTTAGACTCAATTAACGGCTTTTCAATCAGCAAAATCCCCATCTTCAATCTCCCATTATTCTCGTGATTGTCATGTGCTAGTGGCAAAATCACTATCTTCAATCTTTTTCCGTACACTTGTTGTCACTTCATCTTCTTCTTCTCATTTTATTTCTTGCTTTTCAAATGATAAAATCTTTCTGAATTCTCTATTTTTGATAAAAAAAAAATCATTCTACCACTTTCTATTGCTATATTAAGATTTTGTCGAGTTATTGTTAAAAGCGAATTGTAAAATACCAATGAATTAAAATGGTAAAATAAAAAAGAAAAAGAAAAAATAAAATGAGATGAGTAGCAGTTTGTTGAAGGGATGGCATTGGCAAG
The DNA here is from genome assembly GCA_946807835.1 of Ailanthus altissimus. Lineage (NCBI taxonomy): Eukaryota > Viridiplantae > Streptophyta > Magnoliopsida > Sapindales > Simaroubaceae > Ailanthus > Ailanthus altissimus. The sequence continues at coordinate 24,836,331 of OX327696.1, read as the reverse complement.
TAAAAAGAAGCAGCATCCATGAAAGATTATTTTTTTGTTATCATTCTACGAAGCATTTTTTTGTTGTTTTATTCCAAAAAATTGGCTTTAGGAAGTGGTGAGCCTTCTTATTTGACATGATGTTGATCTAAGTTCTAATATTGGTAATGATATTTGTTGTTGAATTTTTTGTTCCCTTTATGGCTAAGTTAATGGGCATAATGGTTATTGCATAAATTTTAAATTAATTTTATTAAAATTTTTAATTCAATCAAAACTAAAACAATAATTACACACTTTTTAATAAAAATTATGCTAATTAAAATAAACGGCAGGTACTAACAAATGGGTTGTTTTAAGATCTTTTTATACTAAAGAAGTCTTTCAATTAATTCTACAAAATCACAAAAGTCCAAAAAGTCATAAAATCTAAAATAGAAAAGAGAAATAATCCAATTTAATTAGGACAATATTCCTATTTAAAATAAACAAAATTTAAAATTAGACTCAACTTCTGCATAAAAAAGAATTGGCGAGGATCTTTTTTTTAATAGATTTATTAAATTATAAATTACAATAACTATCATGATGCATCTATTATATTAAATTAACTACCCACAATCAAATTTCATATCACACATTACAATGCCTTTTAAATAAATTTAAGAATAATAACTAAACTCCCTAGCTTTTGTCAGGACTCGAACCCTTGACTTAGGTCAGGAGGTGCAAAGGCTATACTGCAAAGGCTATACTGCCAAGGCAAGTATCTGGGTGTAAATTGACGAGGATTTTAATAGGATGTCTTTATACTTTCAATTATTTCATCATTTTAGAATCTATCTATATATTTTCAATCATTGATAAACCGAGAGAAGACCTTAAAAGGATCTAGTATAGTGCTAACTCTTAATTATAAAGAAATTGTGACCCATTTGTGAAAGCAATATTAGATATAATTCTATTTCTAGTATATGTTTCAAATCCACGAGATAAAACACTTACAAATGAGTAAGATAACTCTCAATTAAGAAATAGAACTGAATATTATTAATAAATGAGAAAGAAAAACTAAAAATGACAAACTTATTTATAGGTAATAATTTTAATACTAATCCTAATAAAAAAAATGAGAAATAATCCAATCCAACTAGAATATGATTTCTATTTATAGGTATAAAAATTAACATAATTAGTACCTGACAATTATAACACACCACTTGTCCAGGAGCGTCCAAGTGAATAACAAATAAAAAGAAATAATATCGATTAAAGATTGTATAAATTCTGGACTGTAAGATAGATCCAATAGATGAGACAATTTTAGAAAAATAAATTGGTTTCCTCTAAAATTCTCTCAACAATAGAAATAATAAAAATAGACTTTAAATTAGATCATACTCTCTTTAATCAGAGTTTGAGTTAAATTCATACATGCATATTTTAAAAAGGATTTAAACTCTTATCTTATAAACATGGGCGATCGGTCATTATTCATTGATCATACATGGATTAATTCATTAACAATTCACCATTCAAACATACAATAAAATAATTATACTTATTTGTGTATATACTCTTTACACATATGTTTCATTCTTCTCAAATAAATACTAACTTGAGTATTAGAGTATTTTTTCTTACAGAAAGACAAATGATTTATCGTTAATTAAAGGAGGGCATAAAGGCAAGAAGGTAATTTATCAGAAGGTTCTAAATTAGAGAACTTTAGTGGCACCACTTGTAAAAATTCGAAGACTTTTCTTACAAAATAGCAATTGCCAAACAAAACAAAAATCTAAAATAAAAAAATTGAAATCAAAGAAGTAAAGAAAGAAAGAAAAAGAGAAAAAAGATTCAAAATAAAAAATAAAAAATAAAAAATGACAAAAGCAAAGAAAAGAAAAAAAAACTATCGAAACCCTAGCCACCGCATGTCACCACCACTATTAGCTGCTATGTCGGTTACTGCTTATTGCTGATGAACCCTCTGATTAGAAAGCATCTGCTGACCTATCCTTTTAATCCCCACCATCATTTTGCTCCTAAATCACTGAAAATAAAATACCCAAATCAGCCACCGCCCTTTGATCCCATCGTTTAGTCATTGTTCACAATCATTCCGCCCTCTAATCAACTCAGATAGGACTAACCAACCTATCCAAAGCATTATCGACCTTCAAAATGATTAATATAATCCAGATCATAGCAAAACCGAAGCCAAACCATCGCCACTTCAAGCCGTCTGCATCGCCGCCTCTTCGGACCCTACTGTCATCAAATGAACCAAAAACAACCTTAGACGCTACCAATCGATCTATTCAGCCATCCTGCTCTGAAACGTCACCACAAAATGCCAAACCTATAGTATGAAAACTTAAAATTTGTCAACTGCAGCTAGGTGATTTGCTATGTTCCACTGCGAGTAGTACTTTACTACCATCACAGACCGTCTCCTTCACTTATTTTACCTATTTCTTTTCGTTTGCCACTGCTCATTAACTCGTCGATCACTGGAATCCAATCACACTTTCGTATCCACAACCTTGTTTCATTATTCCAATCAAATTGTGGCCACTAAGCTTTTTTGCCACCACTCAGCTAGCGCTTGCAATTGTTATTGCAACTAGTAGTAGTACATTACAAAAATATAGCTAGCAGTAAAGTCAACCTAAGGATATCATCTTTTGATTGCCACCACTTGATAGAGACGTAAAATTCTAAACCTAAGGCTAAAGTAGCAATAAAAACTCAAATTCATATATCATTAATTAAATTAATATCTAATGACTTTGTAAAATTGATAAACTCTTTTATATTTATAAATAGATTGCAAAAGATGTACAATCATTTTTTCACAAACTAACTAAATTCATTTAAATTTAACTAAAACTTACTTTTAAGTTACAGAATGAGCATATAAATATATAGATGGATGGATATAATTATTTAATCTAGTTTACTTTTTCAAATTAGCTAATACAAGTCTAAATATATTATTTTAACTGGTTATCTAGGCATGCTCCTTCAAAAATAAAATAGTAAATACTTGCTTAGATATGATGATATGATTGATAATATGGATTCGCTTTCTCAAAAACAATTGATACTGGTTCAGACATGATAATGTGAACGATAAATCAATCATTCTTTTAAACGAATAATCAAATTTTGATAGGTGAATTTTGTGAGAAACTTTTATAGGTACTGACCAATTACAACACACCACCTATCCAAGAACATCCAAATAAATAATAAGAAAAAGATATGATATCGATTGAAGATAAGATAATTTTTAGGCCGCAAGATAAATTCAACGTATGAAAGGATTTAAGGAGAAAAGTTAGTTGATTTCTTACAAAATTCTCTCTCTAACAAGAATAATGAAAATAGATTTTAAATCATATTTGCAGTATTTTTAATTTGAATTAAATTTATACATGCATACTTTGAAAAGAATTTAAATTCATACCCTATAAACATGGACGATTCTTCATTATTCAAGTATCATTTATGGATTGATTCATTAACAATTCACCATTCATATATACAATAAAATAATTATTCTTATTCATGCATACACTCTTTTATACACACTTTTTTTTTTGAATAAACCTTAATTTGAGCGTTCAATTTTTCATTTAGCAGGATGGAAGGTTTTTATTAAATTGAAGAAGTATGCAAAAACAAAAAAATAATTACTCGTGGAGATTTTAAATTAGGAATTTTTACTATTTAAAATAAATAAAATATAACATCTAAATAACAATTCGACTAGAACTCCTAATTAGACTCAGGATTTTTTGCATCAAAAACAAAAATTGATGAGTGGATTTTAATTGGATGTCTATATGTACCTTCAATTATTTCATCATTTTCAAAAAATTTCAATCATTGATACACCGAGAGAGGACCTTAATACGATCTAGTATAGTGCCGACCCTCCATTATGAAGAAATCATAATTAAAACAAAATTGAATTATTGGTATTGATGATACGTTTGACGTATAGAAATAAATTAAAACAAAAAGAAATCAACTCTCAATTAATTTTTTAGGCTATTTGCTTTCACGTAGTTTCAGGAGTATTTATTTATTTTTATATAAATATTATATTGTAAATTTTAAATTTTAACATTGAACTAATTATAATAATTACCAATAATTATTATTTAATAACTAAATAACTGTCTCCCAATAATTAAATACTTGGAAGAAATAAAATTGCCTTAACATTACCAAGCACCTAGATTTATTTATTTTAATAGATCAAACTGATTGTAATGGGTTTTCTCAGATGAATAATTAATAATATTAAATAATTGGTAGAAATAAAATTGAACATTATCCGAAAATATGTTTGAAACGTGGATGATGGATGCAGTCTCTTTCCGAAACAAACGTAGCTCCAACTAGTTATTATTATAACTATATTCTACCCTATTTTTTTGACAAAAAGAAATAGCAATATTATTAATATGATTGTAATCGATCAAAGTTAATACAAGCACTAAGAGAAAAAGGAATAAATTCTACCCACATAAAAAATAAAGGTTCCATACCTACACTCCCAGCAAGAAGATGTGATACAAAATTCTCCTCTCTTAATAAAATTACAAGAGGCATTTTGGCAAGAATGATTTTAAAATTTTTATTATATCTATTTTAATTTAGTAATAAAGAATATATAAAAAATACTTCAATCGCGAATTTTTTATAGATATTTTTTTATTAACACTAGCAAATTTTTTATGCAGTATCTCCCACTAATAGATTACTCGTGGGTGAGTTAATTTATTATGGAAGATATAATTTTTGTGTTCTTTAATTTTTTTTTTCTCTAGAAAAAAATTAGCCCAAATAAAGCACACAGAAAAAAATACGTAAAAGTAGTTCTAAAACCTCTTTTTACACTGCAAGAATCTTTATTTTATTTAAAGGAAAAATTTTATAAATAGCCGCCTTATTTTTTTATTATTCTTTTTTAACTAAATCAAAATTAAATATAATTTATTAACCAAAAGTTTTAATTTTGGACATATTTGCCCAAATATCAAAAGTTAACAATACTCTCCACCGAAAATCACCGAAAATTACCAAAATTTGTTAGATCAGAAATTTTGAAGTTATCATTGCATAGATCGGAGCTTATACAACATATTTCTCATTTCAAACAAAAGAATTGGCCGATTTTTGGTAAGTTTTGTTAAACTTTTGAAAATTTTAAATTTCTTTAAAAAATTGTTAAAAATTTATTAGAATTTGTATTTGAAGCTAGAAATAGATGAAATTATTGCATTTTATGTGAAAAATGGGTTAGAATGATGTAAGAAACATTGAAAATGGGCAAAAAATGAGAATTTTGGGTAGATAATCGCAATGCAGACGGCGGGCGGAGAGGCGGCTGACCGCCGTTGCCAATCTCGGGTCATCTCGGGCCTGCAATGCGCACTAAGGGTGCATCGCGTGCAGCATCACGGACGCAATGTCCGCGATGCCGCACTGTTGCGCCACATGGCACCTGTATAAGATACCACGTGGCGTAATTTGTTTTTTTTAAATTAATTTTTTTAAATGAAATAAATAAATTAAATTTAATATTATTTAAATTAATTAAATAGATTAATAAAATAAAATAAAATTCTTTTTTTTTAAAGTTTAAATTAAAGGGAAAATTAAATGTAATTTTATTTAAATTAAATAAAATATAATTTAGAATGAATTGATCTAAAAGATGAGAAAATTTGTTTAAATGACTCATTAATTTTAGTTTGTAATATTATTTATTATTATTGTGAGTACCTTTTATAATTATAATTTATATATGATTATTTTTATTTTAATATATATTAATTATTATAATATGTTGATTAATATGCTAGTAATTAATTATTATAATATGTTATAATTTTTATGTATGTTAAATTAATTGTTTCTGTAAATCATATTGTATGTTATTTTTAATATATATGTATGCATGTTATTTATGAATTTGTCTCTTATTATAATTTTTTCTAATATTAATGTCTTTTGTTTATTTTTTTTATTGTTACAGGAAAGAGAACGTATCGAAAAAATATAGAATTCCAGAGCATATATTTTTTCGTGCATCAGTGACGGCTTATGCAAAGATGTGGGGTCTAAATTGTATAAAAGATAAACTGACAGAAAATCAGAAAATATTATTTAGGCAGACGTATATGGGGCATTTCTTAGATATGTCAGATTTGACATTCTTTTGTATTTTGGTCCACGAATTATTATTGCGTGAGGTGCATACCTCTAATTTAAAAGATAAGATGTGGTTTTACATAGGGAGGAAACGCATCCGATTTAGCTGGCAGGAGTTTGTACTAATCACTGGACAACAAATGCGAGATTACCCTCCCGTCCAGCAGTTGTATAGGAAATTGGGCACTCGATTATGGGATACATATTTTTTCTGGGTAAATAAATTATCTTACATATTTCTTGATAAATGGTACGGACATCTGAATTTGAAGAAAATGGACGATGCAGGTGCAGTAAAGTTGAGTTTATTTTATTTTGTGCATCGTGTTTTGATCCCACGTGACGAGCATAGTGGGATTCAAAATTTTGTTCTATGTTTAGTGGATGACCTTGATGAGTTTAATAAGTATCCATGGGGTAATATTGTATGGATTCATAACTCACTTAAGAATGCTGCATTCCAAAAACTTGAAAAAATAAATAAGAAAGGGTTTGCACAGAGGAAGTTTGAAAGTTACAACGTGTATGACTTTTTGCACGCATTTCTGGTATGCCATTATTTTTTTGTACATAACCTTTTGATCTTCATTATTTATTTATTTTGTATACGCCAAATTTATATTTTAAAAATAATTATATTAGGTATGGATTTTCGAGGTAATTCTAGTGTGCGGAGAGATTTTTGGTTATCATTATGGTGATCGCTTCCCTCATATTTTGAATTGGATGACTCGAGGGACTCCATAGTTCGATGAGGTTCAGGATACAATATTAGGAAAGGATTTGGTATGTGTTGATATTAATGAAAAATATATATATTGGTTTATAACTTTTATTTTGTTTTAAGCGTAATTTAATATAGTTGGTTGATTTATAGGTTCTTTCGGTACATCATAAATTAGTACCAAAAGACCATGAGAAGAAAGAGGCAATTGTACACCTGGTTAGACATATAGGCATTCCAAGCGGAAGTTATGCTGGGGACTTACTAAATATGTCTGATTATAGCGAGAGCAATTGCCCCAGAACCCAACGATGATGTTATGAATGTGGAGGGGGATGAATATGAATGGATAAACCCACAAATGTTAGCACCAGTGCTAGGAGCAATGGTATATTACTTATTTACGTGATTAATTAAAGAGAAATTTTCATATATTTCTAATATTTTTAAATAAGTCATTAACTATGGTTATGTTTCTTGTAGTCTGAATATAGTGCATCTGCAGACCATAGCGTAACACATCAGATTGAGCAACTGCGGAAGGAGATGATTAATAGATTTAAGCGTACTGAAGCTGCACAAGCTGCACTTCTATAGAGAATGGACAAGGATAGAGATGAAATTTTAACAAGTGTTGATCAACTTCGGACCGATCTTACACAGCAGATGCAGCAGATGATGATGTACTTCAGGCAGTCATGCTTATTCCAACAGAACAAAAGCCATAATATGGTAAGAAAAATAAATTTAAAACGTAATAATTTTCCCTTACCTTAATTGCAGTTTGATTTATTTTAATATATACATATATTTTAGTTTGGAGAGAACACATTGGCAGGCTGTTAATATGGTTTTCAAACCCAACTACTGGTCATGATATATTGCCCCAGCCATTGATTAACAGTCCTGCAAGTGTTGAGATCTTGTCTGCCCCGCATAAAGAAGTGAGTCAATTTGGGTGACCGTATAGGCCTGCATGGTATTTGTACACCCCGTATACAAATCTATTTCTACAAATGATACATGAAAAGAAGAAAATTGAAATTGAAGTACAACCTCAAGCAGACATGAATCCATTGCAGCAGATAAACTCGACTATCATAGTTGAGTTTCAGGTCTAGATGGGCAAGGATGAGGGTATAGTCAGCTTACCTGGGCTAGACGCTAACCCGGCATGGTTTCGGGAATTGCTACATAGTTGGCTGGATGACTTTGTAAGTAAAATATTCAATAATTTTATCTCATTTTAATTTTTTAAAAAAAATTTATACATTCACTTGACGGTAATTATTTCTTAATGTAGCATATTAATGAGTATTTTGAAGGTGATTCGGCTTAGGCAATATGGTTGCACTAATGCATTGCCTCAATTGTCCACTTCTGTGGATTCGTACTTCTTTGTGAGTGATGAATTAAATTAATTAAATTTTGTTATTTTATCTTTATTAATTATTCGATGGTCCTGCATTTGTAGGAGACTTTTAGACTCCTTTATGAGCAGCACAAAAATGACATGACTGACATTGTATGGAGTGATGGCATATGCCCAAGGCGCTAAAGAAGATTTACTCGGTGCACGTATGTGGATTGAGGTTAATAAGGTAAAATATAATATTTTGTATGAATGTTGTTATTTTTGTTTATAACTTGTAGTATTATTTGTAAGACTTATTTGAATTTTATGTAGGTTTATATTCCTGTCAACTACAATCAACAGCATTGGATGACGGTTGAGGTAGACATCTTGCATCGGCAAATATTGATCTACGATTCTAGCATCAAGGGATTTGTTGATGGCGTGATTGAGAATCATGTCCTGCCATTAGCTACATTGTTATCCCATTACCTAGATGCTTGTAGATTTAATGAGCAACGATAAATTACACCTGACTTAACCCCTTTTCATGTAATTGGATTAAAGGATGGAGTGCCACAGCAAACAGTGAATAGTGAGGATTGTGGGGTTTATGTTTGTATGTTTATAAAATTTTTGATGTTGTGTCATCCCCTAAATTTTGGTTCTGAGCATGGGTCATTTTTTAGGACCAAAATGACGATTGACTTATGAAAATGTACAAAAAAATAGTAAAAGAAAATTAAATTTTGTATGTTTATAAAGTTTTTTTTTAACGTATTTTATACATTTTATTGTAAATTATAAAAGGAAAAATATAATTAGTCAAAGCATGCATTATTTACGACATTGGGAAAAAAGAAATATAACAAACTTATCAATTAAACGCAATCGTAAAAAAATACAAATTAACTAGTTAAATAAGACCCATAACTACATGACTTAAAAATACAAATACAACTCATAAAGAATACATCAACTACCATGTATCGGAATTGGGTTTCAACAAGTTTATCGATTATGTCCATGCTGCTTATAACGGCTGCATACATTCTTCGTGGGAGCCTCACCTTGAGATAGAATTCGATTCTTTCGATGTCTTCCTGATTGCCAACGTACTATAGGAGGTTGGATGTCAGCAGCTCTCAACTCCTCTGGAATAATCCAATCTAACGGATAACCAACCGGATTTACTGGTTCACTGTATGTACGCAACAAAGACTCGGTCGTATAATATCGCGAACAAATAGTCTGGTACTGGAATTTAACCTGCCTGCATACTGCAAGTGTATGAGGACACGGTAGCTGTCGCATATCAAACTTTCGACAATTACATTACTTCCCTGGGATGTCCATAATTCCATTTCTTTTTCCGTCCTTAACGACAAAATGAGATCGATCTATTGCATGCACTGTCATATGAGCGAAATCATCATTGTGCTTCCAAATTTTATCATGGGCCCAAGTGGTCAAGAAGTTTGACATATTTTCTGCAGCCTCACGTCTCTCAACAAACCATTTTTGTATTAACTCTCTAATCCACTCAATTAAGGCAGTCACTGTCATGGCACGTGCTTCATTCGCAACAGCGTTAATGCTCTCTGCAATGTTGATGGTCATGATGTCATATTTTCTGAATGCTCCAATTAATCGAGCCCATTTAGAAAAACCAACCTCCTCCTCCAAGTATCTCGTTGCCTCTGGTTTCATTTCTCGTATTTTATTAATTTCCCTTTGAAAGTCAACTATGCGATACGCCTTGGCAGAAACAAAATAGGAAGCCAAATATCCCCCTTCTTTTGTTGTCTGCGATGGTATCTTATATTGTGCTACCAAATTATACTTCAAGTGATGGATGCATACACCATGATATACATTAGGAAATACCTCTCTAATGGCCTTTTCGATACTAGCATGTCGATCAGATATAAATACAAGGTTCTCAAGATCGCCAATAACTCCTCAGAGTTTTTCCATAAACTACTTCCATGAAGCATCATTTTTAGAGTCAGCAATACCCTATGCAAGTGAAAAAATCTGGTTGTTTCCATCCTTGCAAACAGGCACAAACATTGTTCCCAAGTATACATTTTTTTAAAATGTACCATCAACTGCAATAACCGGTCAGATGGAAGACTGGAACCCTCTAATACATGGTCTAAGAGCCATGAAAAAATATTTGAAGTGCTTGCAATCGTCAATCTCTAAATGCGTGACTGTACCTGGGTTCTGTTGTTCCAATATATGACAGTATGCGGGAAGTAATTTATATGAACCCTCTAGAGTACCACGTATCAACACTAATGCATGCTCCTTAGACCACTAAGCAGTAGGGTAAGTTATGTCTACACCAAACTCCTCACGTATGTCTGCTTGGATTTTCTTCGGTCTATAAAGTCGACTCACAGATGCAAACTTATTTTTTATGAATTTGCCAATAATACAAGACTTGGCTTGTCGATGACCATTGCTCAATCGATCTAATTGGCACACGTGACTTGAATCAATTCTGCGCAAAATGAAATGTTTCCTTGCATCTGTCGACACTGCACATAATCGCCATCGAAATTTATCACCATCACATTTGATCTCAAAACGATCTTTTGTTGACTTTGACACTTTAAAGCTTCAATTACCTTTAAGTGCTACCATACTAATAGCCTGGTGAAGTTCGCCTTTGCTATCAAATAACTTTCTTATAAATAAATTTCCAATTCCACTACTCGATATCTTATCTGAAATGCCTAAGTCTGATGGTGGTATTGAGGCATAAACGCAAAGGGGTTTTCCACTTCACAAAAATCTATTCTTCTAACTTCAACATTTAGGGAGCTTGTTGAAATATAACAACGTCCGCCTTCTGCTAAATCATCCCCTTCTAAATTATCAACATTTCTAACATCATCACAGTCTCATTCCACATCTCCAACATTTTCAATGTCATCACAAGCGTGATGTGTAGTAACCAGTATCCATAACCAGTAAGAATATGTATATTTATATATATAAATATACGTATTTTATTTGTACGTGGGTGATCCCTGATTTATATATTGTTATTAGTAGTGTTTTTATAGGTTAAGGATATACAATTAGTATTGGGTTTATTTGTAAGACTTTGGAATTATTTTAGGGACCAAATTGTTATACTTTGAAAGTTTTGGGGGCAAATTCGTAAATACCAAAAATTAGCCTCTTAGTATAAAAATACACTTTTAAACCCTAATTTACCATTTTTAGGTCGAGCTACCCATTTTAAGAGAGAGAAGAGAGAAATAGAGGAGAGAGAAAGAGGAGAAGAAGAAGAAAAAGAAGAAGAAATTGGAATTTTGAATTTCAAGAGGTATATCATACGTATTTCTCAATTTATTGGTATTAATTAAGTTAATTCCTTTAAGTTTTGATTTATGAAAATATGTATAATTGAGGATTTGTTGTGTATTTCGTAAGATCATATGAGAATTGATGATGATCTATAAGATAGTTTGATAAATCATGATGAATTATGGAATTTCTGCTGGATAACCTCTTGATCTAGGAATTTTATAAATTGTTGTGATTCGATTCTGGTTTTTAATTTTGAGTATATGCAATTAGACATGTTAAGGATCATCTGAGACTTTGAATCGATTGAAAATTCTTGAAATTGAATTTATAGTGAATTTACCAAAATGACCCTGAAATTCTGGAAATTTCCTGTGTAAACAGTATAGTACAGTGAAAAATAATTTTTGTCCTACTGAATGATCTTCAAAAATTATGAATTTGTGGAATATGATAATTTTATATGTCTAATATGATATACTCGGAATTGAGAATTTAGATCAATGTGGTTGAAGTGTTATGAATTTCTAAAGTGTATCAGCTCATTGTAATATTTGATTAACAGATTTTTTAAGTTATAGAATAAAATAGTTTTAAAATACTTTTGGCAGTGATTTGGAAGTGAAATATTTATCATGGACTGAGATATGTGTTAAGAGTAATTATGTGGTAGTTGTATAATTTTTGAGTTAGTATATGAGTTTATAAAATTGGGAGATTGAATACTGTTCAGTAAGTATCTTGATCCTGTCAGGTTTGTAGTTTGGATTTGATGATGTGTATGAAATGGATTGTGTAGGAAGTTTGATATAATATTCATATATAGGAAGGATATATGAGTCAAGATTAATACATTCTGATTTTGGAGTAATTGGACATCATTTGATGTATCAGAAAATTTTGTTAAGTGTAAGTGGTCAGAATGACAAGTTTTGAGAAATCAAGTATTTAGACCAATTTGATGTGTTAAATGCATTGTGTATAATTTTGTAAGCTATTTAAGTATTTGTGTGAATTGTGAGGCTTATGAAAGGATTAATCTCCATTGATAGGTTAAGGAGATTTAAGCCTTGTAACTGTAAGTGCTAAGAGGTAAGTATACTAGACTTACTACTGGAATCATAATAAACATAATAATTGTTTTGTATGATTTTGTAAATGGGGTTAAGAATATGTTTATGATATGTCAAATTATATTTTGATATGAAATGTGAATATATGTTTATGAATGTGAGCATTGACATTGAGCATGGACATACATGTGTTTTTGAAAGTGAGCTTTCCAAAATAAGATGCGTTTAACAAAGAAAGCTTTTGAAGTGTAATATGTCCATGAGAAATATTTTGTGATTTGAGGGTACTTGAACTCACTGTTAACTTAGTAGGCATTTTATGTGATTTGTGGAGCCTTTATGTGTGGCCTTTCCTTCGGGATTGGTATATGTTATGTGTTCCGTATGTAGGGAGGATCCTATTGGTACCTAAAGGAAGTGTGAGTCATCACATTCGTGTGGTGGCGTATTGGTACATGTGAGAGGACTCACCGATGATCAGGGTGAGGGTTTGGCTTTTACCTTCGGGCATAAGCGTTATATATGTGTGATTTAAAGACCTCACTTTTACTATTCCTCTCATACGGTATGTCACCTACGAGTGACATTTTATCTCATTATGTGATATGTGATATGTAAGTCCTACTAAGTAGTAGTCGAGTAATGGTATTCCTATTATGTGTTTTGATAGAATGTGTAAGCGCTTACATGATATGTGATTTGATAAGATTATGATTTTGATTGATCACAGCATATCATACATATGCATTGTGTACATATATGTATTTGTATTTGATATATGAAAAACTAGTATGCTTACTGAGTTTTATACTCATTATAGTTTATGGTGATTTCAGGTAAATAAGGTACATGTGTGCTTAGTGGATTTGGCAAGGCTTCTGTTGTTCCTTGGGTTCCCTAAGTTATTAGGTTGCTAAGTGTTTCATTTGGGGACACGTGGGATAAGATATTTGATTTGTCCCTAGTGAATAAATACTTATGTATTATTTTATTGTGTGTGGTTGGATTTAGTTTAAGTTTCACCAAGTGTAGTAATGGATTGATTTTAAGTAAGAATTTGCAATGAATATATTCTAGGCTTCCGGTAATAAAGTTGCTACTGGTGACGTAGTAGAGTGTTAATCTCTGAGAAAACTCTGCGTATCTCTGGTTTACTAATTGTCCCAGTCATAATTCAATTACTATAATTCTGAAAGAAATTAAAATGAATGTTTAAGTATTATTGAATGAATGTAAATGATGTCGTGTGTCAGATCTTTTGGGTCTGGGGCGTGACAGCATTTATTGGTATCAGAGCTAAGATATGATTCTGTAGACTTTTAGGTGACGAGTCAAGGGAACCGAACAGATGCCAAATCCTTAGGATTGTATTTGTAGCTTTGTTTTGTAAAAGTTTGACATATTCCTTAAATTTTGTATGATTTTGTGAAGATGACACATTATCCAAGAGCTGCTAAGATTGTTGTTGTTGTGGATAATGGTACCTTGTGGATCTTAATGTTACTATTTAGATTTTGTTTTTTTTAAGTTATGACTCATATGCTTAGTAAGAGTGATGTTGAATATCTTATAATGATAATTTGCATGTCATAGAGTAAATTGAGATAATTTTCTCAATGACAAAATATAGAGAAGTAGAGTATTGAAGACATCAATTGAAACAACTTTTATTGAAAAGGAAAACAACAACAATAGCAGCAACAAAAATACAGTAGAGGCTACGGAGTGAGATTTAAGTCTATTTTTCGCTTCTTCTGACTGTCATGAGTAGACCAATCTAACTGATGCAATGTTGGATTAGACAGAGAAATAAAAGACTGTAATTGATCAATTAGTTGATCAACAGTTGGAGCTGAAATAAGAATCCGTCGTGCTAGAAGTGGGATGAATTGTGTTCCCGCTGCATAGTCAAGCAAAGATATCAACCCGTCGTAAAAGCCATTAACATTTAACAAACCAATGGGTTTTTGGTGGATTTGTAATTGTGCCTATGAGACAATTTGAAAAATTTCCTCCAAGGTCCCGAAACCTCCTGGTAGAGCTATGAAAGCATCTGCATGCCTAAGTATTTGAGCCATTCGCTCGTGCATAGATGAGACTTGTAACTCATCCCCAACTGTTTTTCCTACAATATTTTTAATAGCTAGAGGTTTTGGAATGATACCCAAAACTCGACTACCTTTATTATGTGCAGCTTTTGCCACAGACCCCATTAACTCTCGGTTACCTCCTCCATATACTAAATGTATATTTCGCTCAGCTAATACCTTACCAAGATTTTCTGCAACTTTTGTAAACTCTTCAGTATTTCCAGGGTTGGATCCACAAAAGACACAAAGTTTTGTAAATCGACGAGCTGAGGTTTCCTCCATTGTTACGCTCACCCTAATCTTTGAATATTTTTGAGTTTGTATAAGGATGCAAAAACAATGTATTTATAGAGAAACAAATTGATAATAGTTGTGGAGCATATGTGTAAGTATGTTCAAGTATATACGTTTTTCTCAATTCTTGTGAGGTAAAAAGAAAAGAATGAGTTTTACTTTATTATTCTATAAGGGACAATAGGCCGCAAAATTTTGAATAAATATTTGTTGATATGTAAGTGTAATAAAATTGTGTCGGAAGCGTGATGAGTTAGGTAAGATGATTAAGAAAAGTCAATAAATGCCTATTTTATGGATTTAAGGACTTTGCCGTTTTGGCACTAATGGCCGACAATGCATATATGACTTGAAGACTTTTAAAAGCTACCAACTAGACTTTGGACATGAGGCCAAATTAACTTTATTAATTATAAGAATTTTTGTGGTCTTAACATTGATTTTTGGCCGATAGATTAAAAGCAGACATAAAGAAAAATAAAGCACACTTGACATAAAGATAAAGCAGTAGTCAGTCTCTCTTTGATGTGATAGAACAACACGGATCTAGTTTCTGTGAAAAACAGAAACAGCAATGTAGGTTAAAATGAGTCTCCCTGGTCGCTTTCATCTGTGTCGTATCCGTGAGAGAGAAACTTATGGAGTTGTTGTTCCCATACATTGAATGAGGGCTCTGGCTGAGTGGAAGGTGGGTCTACCATATCTTGATCTTCTGCAGGTGAGCTGGTCTGGATGAGGGATGTGCTGGATTCCCCTTGGATTTGAGTGTCGGTTAGATAAGGTTGGGAGTCTTGAAAGAGGGATAAGTCAAGATTGGGTTGGTGTTGGTCAGGTTCTGTCGGGACAACTGGCTGAGATTGGGTAGGTTCTGTCGGGACAGTTAGCTGAGGCCATTGGTGAAGGTTATCCATTGCTTGTCTGTATCTGGCATAATAAGTCATGTTTGGGATATGGTGATGATGAGTAGAGTAATCTGTATTTCTGAGATGTGAAAGATGATATTTTTGTCTTTGTTGGAATTTGAGTATATTGGCAAAATTCAGGTCTTCTGTAAAGTCAGCTTCAACTTGTTCCCAAGGTGCAGCATCTTCTGGGGAGATCCAAACAGACGGAGGAATTATTTGATTTTCCTGAGCAAGAATTCTTTCAAGTTCTCTCTTTTGCTGAATTACTTCTTCAGGCCAGAGCTTAATTGATCCCTTTAGTGAAAGGGTAAATGTGAAGTAATCCTTAACAGTGGGGTAATAATGAATCTCGTGATCTGAAATAATCATACCCTTCCGTTGGAGAAGTAAGACTGACCAAAGATGTTGTCTGGGGACTGCAGCATTTGTGTTGTTTGCAATCATGTATTGAAATTTAGTTATCCACCATGTCTTTGGGTAAAACCATTGGAGAAAAATTAGGGCTTGATGATCTTCATCACATTTTTCTAATTTTTGGAGGGTTCTAAGTAATGGAAATTCTATGGCGATTGTATACAGATCCAACAGGTACCATAACAAGTAAAGGACAGGTTTGGACCATTGGGAAAATGGGAAAAAAGAGTGCAGGTGAAAGAAAGGGTATTCTAAGTTGAACAAAGGGCCACCAAGAACTGTGAGGCCGTGTTCTTGGACTGCTAAGATGGCGTAGTGTCTGATGAATTCTTTGGCACGGGAATGGAGTGTTCTGGTTTTGATTAGGTCTGGAAATTGTGGTGGAGAAAAAGGAACAGGATGAGTTATGATAATGAGATTCATTATGAAGATGGTAAGAAGGTTGGTTTTATTTATTGCTAGAAAAGTGATTATGAGGTTTAGGCTATTTATAGAGTTTTATGAAAGAAAATCAATAATCGTTTTGTTCTTTCCTTTTTCCGTGGATGACGTTAAAGGAATAGTTGAAAAACCATATTTGCCATCGCAGTAATTGTGCTAATGCAATCTTTTCTGTTTGAAACTGAGCATATTAGAAAAAAGCAGACATGTCAGTCTCAATGAGAAAATGATGTCTAATAAGGTGGACTGTTTTTTTTTAAAGAGTTAGAGTAAGAGATATAATGTTGAGATCTATAGTTTAAGAATCATTGATCATTTAAGATAATACCTTCAATATTCTGATTTGAATGACAACTTAGTTGCGTAGAAATGCTACATTTTTTTTTAGAATGATATCAAGGTAGTGAATGATATTATGACGTATGAGTATATGTTGAATGGATTAAAATTTTCAGAGGAGTTAAGAATTTTATTTAAGAGATTAGTATGGATATTCTACATCTATGTTATTCTTTAATGAATAAAATGTGAAGTGTATAGATGCCCATTAAATATTGAACGAATGGAAAAAAAAAAGAATAAAAATATGTGTGTATAATTTTATAAGTCCATAATGTGTGTCATATGTTTATTTTATGGATATATGTTTCGTACTCCTCTCGTATACTCAGCTATGAGCCAACTTAGAGATAATCTAACATATGAATGAGTATTTATTAGGATTTTGGACCACAATGAGCAAATCCTATATGCAAGGAAGATTGCTTTGTAAATGTTTTATGAATAAACCATACAGTTGAAAAGGAAAATTGAGAATGAGAAGAAGAAATGAGATCTAAGTATCCTCATCTATGTGCTTAAGTTATGAATTTCGAGGACGAAATTCTTATAAGGAGGGGAGAATTGTAGTAACCAGTATCCATAATCGGTAAGAATATGTATATTTATATATATAAATATACGTATTTTATTTGTATGTGGGTGATCCCTGATTTATATATTGTTATTAGTAGTGTTTTTATAGGTTAAGGATATACTATTAGTATTGGGTTTATTTGCAAGACTTTGGAATTATTTTAGGGACCAAATTGTTATACTTTGAAAGTTTTGGGGGCAAATTTGTAAATACCAAAAATTAGCCTCTTAGTATAAAAATACACTTTTAAACCCTAATTTACCATTTTTAGGTCGAGCTACCCATTTTAAGAGAGAGAAGAGAGAAATAGAGGAGAGAGAAAGAGGAGAAGAAGAAGAAAAAGAAGAAGAAATTGGAATTTTGAATTTCAAGAGGTATATCATACGTATTTCTCAATTTATTGGTATTAATTAAGTTAATTCCTTTAAGTTTTGATTTCTGAAAATATGTATAATTGAGGATTTGTTGTGTATTTCGTAAGATCATATGAGAATTGATGATGATCTATAAGATAGTTTGATAAATCATGATGAATTATGGAATTTCTGCTGGATAACCTCTTGATCTAGGAATTTTATAAATTGTTGTGATTCGATTCTGGTTTTTAATTTTGAGTATATGAAATTAGACATGTTAAGGATCATCTGAGACTTTGAATCGATTGAAAATTCTTGAAATTGAATTTATAGTGAATTTACCAAAATGACCCTGAAATTCTGGAAATTTCCTGTGTAAACAGTATAGTACAGTGAAAAATAATTTTTGTCCTACTGAATGATCTTCAAAAATTATGAATTTGTGGAATATGATAATTTTATATGTCTAATATGATATACTCGGAATTGAGAATTTAGATCAATGTGGTTGAAGTGTTATGAATTTCTAAAGTGTATCAGCTTATTGTAATATTTGATTAACAGATTTTTTAAGTTATAGAATAAAATAGTTTTAAAATACTTTTGGCAGTGATTTGGAAGTGAAATATTTATCATGGACTGAGATATGTGTTAAGAGTAATTATGTGGTAGTTGTATAATTTTTGAGTTAGTATATGATGTTATAAAATTGGGAGATTGAATACTGTTCAGTAAGTATCTTGATCCTGTCAGGTTTGTAGTTTGGATTTGATGATGTGTATGAAATGGATTGTGTAGGAATTTTGATATAATATTCATATATAGGAAGGATATATGAGTCAAGATTAATACATTCTGATTTTGGAGTAATTGGACATCATTTGATGTATTAGAAAATTTTGTTAAGTGTAAGTGGTCAGAATGACAAGTTTTGAGAAATCAAGTATTTAGACCAATTTGATGTGTTAAATGCATTGTGTATAATTTTGTAAGCTATTTAAGTATTTGTGTGAATTGTGAGGCTTATGAAAGGATTGATCTCCATTGATAGGTTAAGGAGATTTAAGCCTTGTAGCTGTAAGTGCTAAGAGGTAAGTATACTAGACTTACTACTAGAATCATAATAAACATAATAATTGTTTTGTATGATTTTGTAAATGGGGTTAAGAATATGTTTATGATATGTCAAAGTATATTTTGATATGAAATGTGAATATATGTTTATGAATGTGAGCATTGACATTGAGCATGGACATACATGTGTTTTTGAAAGTGAGCTTTCCAAAATAAGATGCGTTTAACAAAGAAAGCTTTTGAAGTGTAATATGTCCATGAGAAATATTTTGTGATTTGAGGGTACTTGAACTCACTGTTAACTTAGTAGGCATTTTATGTGATTTGTGGAGCCTTTATGTGTGGCCTTTCCTTCGGGATTGGTATATGTTATGTGTTCCGTATGTAGGGAGGATCCTATTGGTACCTAAAGGAAGTGTGAGTCATCACATTCGTGTGGTGGCGTATTGGTACATGTGAGAGGACTCACCGATGATCAGGGTGAGGGTTTGGCTTTTACCTTCGGGCATAAGCGTTATATATGTGTGATTTAAAGACCTCACTTTTACTATTCCTCTCATACGGTATGTCACCTACGAGTGACATTTTATCTCATTATGTGATATGTGATATGTAAGTCCTACTAAGTAGTAGTCGAGTAATGGTATTCCTATTATGTGTTTTGATAGAATGTGTAAGCGCTTACATGATATGTGATTTGATAAAATTATGATTTTGATTGATCACAGCATATCATACATATGCATTGTGTACATATATGTATTTGTATTTGATATATGAAAAACTAGTATGCTTACTGAGTTTTATACTCATTATAGTTTATGGTGATTTCAGGTAAATAAGGTACATGTGTGCTTAGTGGATTTGGCAAGGCTTCTGTTGTTCCTTGGGTTCCCTAAGTTATTAGGTTGCTAAGTGTTTCATTTGGGGACACGTGGGATAAGATATTTGATTTGTCCCTAGTGAATAAATACTTATGTATTATTTTATTGTGTGTGGTTGGATTTAGTTTAAGTTTCACCAAGTGTAGTAATGGATTGATTTTAAGTAAGAATTTGCAATGAATATATTCTAGGCTTCCGGTAATAAAGTTGCTACTGGTGACGTAGTAGAGTGTTAATCTCTGAGAAAACTCTGCGTATCTCCGGTTTACTAATTGTCCCAGTCATAATTCAATTACTGTAATTCTGAAAGAAATTAAAATGAATGTTTAAGTATTATTGAATGAATGTAAGTGATGTCGTGTGTCAGATCTTTTGGGTCTGGGGCGTGACATGATGTGTATAGGCTGGGTCTTCATTGAAGGGTATATGAGAAACATTGTGATACTCATTTGTTGTGTTTGCAGGAACCACTGCTGGAACTGATAGAGATGTATGGCTCACTTGGTTGTTACCGCTAGCTGACATAAAATGAGTATGAATCGATGGTGGGTTTTCATTGAGGGGCTGTACATCATCTTCATAAACGAGAGCTCTAGGATCCACTGTTACATATAAAGGACAGTACGATCTTCAATTGGTGCTAAAAAAAAATTGAACATCACTGTCGTTTCTAATCTCAATAGGCTTTAAGTTATACCCCGTTGCATCAATTTTAATTTTTAAAGTCATCTTACAGTTCACATTGTTGACTCCCAAGGTATAACATACTGCATTTAAAAGATCTTCAAAATTAATATCTTTCGGAACCGAAATTCCAAAATTACTATAGTCAACATAACTTTCTTCCCTATCACTAGAACTCTCTTACTTTCCTCCAAAACAAATAACTATTGCATTATACTCCATATGACCTGAAAAAAATAAAAAAGACAATTAGTAAAATTATTTAAAAAAATGAAAAATGTGCATCGTGGGGGAACATCTCGAGCCCGAGACGGCCCCGCGGCGCATACAATATGCCCATCTCGGGGCACATCTGGGGCCCGAGATGTGCCCCTGCGATGCCTAAATTGACGACTGCCGTCTGGTTTTCGCCAAACACACTCCAAATCCTATTGTTGGTCCTTTTTCAACGTCTTTTATACCATTCTAACTCATTTTTCACATTTAATTCATCAATAACACCTACTTTTAACTTTAAATGTAAATTTTATCTAATTTCTAACTAAATTTAAATTTTATAACAAAGTTTAGAAAACTTATCAGAGTTATTTATTTGATTTAAAGTGATAAATATGCTTAGTAACACTCAATTTTTGCAATAACAACTTCAAAAATATTCGGCCATCAATATGCTTTGGTTCATCAATATCAATTTTGAAGGTTCGTAGAAAAAAAGAGAAAGAAGTTATAATTTTGATATTATGGCAAATGTGTCTAAAAATAAATTATTTGGTTAATAAAGTATAACCATTTTACATTTGGTTAAAAAGAATAATAAAATAATTAAAAGGTTATTTATGAAATTTTTCCTTATTTAAACTCTAAATTCCTAATAGGAATAGGATAAAAGAATATCTTTATATTATTTTAATTTAGATAATTAAAAGGATAAATATAATATCTAATATTATTTTTTATTAAATAATTTAGATAATTTATAATTATCTAATTTAATTAAATAATATAATTATTTATTTAATTTTATAACTATTATGGATTGGGCCAACAATTAATTGAACCCAATGGGTTTAATCAAATTAAACGTGTGCCAATAAAATTAATTAATTGGTCATAATAAGTTTAGTCAAATTAAACTTGGACTAATTAATATTTTGATACAATAATTAATCCAAGAGTCTATTTTAGTGTTTTATAGAGCCAGTATAGGGACCTAATGACCTACAAAATTAAGCACCAATAAATTATATTATTTAATTAAACTCTTTAATAAATATAATTTTATTTATTAACTCTAATTACTTTATTAAAAATATAAAGTTGAACTCTTAATTTTGTAGAGAAATTATAAAACAGAAAAACTATCTTTGTTTATTTAATAATCATTTCATATAGATCAATCCTCTCCAAGTGTTCATAATAAGAGTTAGGTCGAATGTTAGTTAACCTTTCTAATTACATCTTATCATTGATTCACACTGATCATCTTTTGAACATTTAATTTGTGAAATTCACAAATTTATTATTTTATTTAACTCTTAAAGAAAATTGAGCCCTCCTTATGTTCAAGACCATAATTAATTATCAAGAGAATAACTTATCCAACTTCTTCTCAAAAGAAGTTGATTCAATATTTATGAGACATGTTCCTAAGTATCTATTTTGTTATATTTAATAATTGGCTGAAAATCTTTTATAGCCTTTACCTAGTAAATTAATAAACATAACTCAATAAATAAGAGTTCATTAATCACTCAGGATTAAGATTAATCCAAATATAATTATATTGTGATAAAATAAATTATCTTTACAAACGGAGATTAATAGAGAATTAAGTTTATCATAATCCAGTCCTATATAATCAACATTATACAAAGCGCCTCCATTTTCTATGTTATACATAGGATGTTCCGGATAAGACCATGTATATAATACATAAATGGGCTATACTTATAGTCTATCAAATAAAGTTTTCATCTCCATTCAGACTAAGAACTAGTTTAGATTATTATGTTTAAACTCAATCCTTGTATATATAACTATTATATACTAAGTTTAAGACTACATATAATAATCAAAGAATTTCATGATATTTGAATAAAAGCAATCAAAATTGCAAACATAAAATTGAATGAAAAATCTCTATTTTGTTTTTCGCTGAATCTAAATACAAATAATTATTCTTTACGACACATTCCCAACAATTCTCTAATGAGGCTAATTGGTTTGAAATTGCATGAATAGAATTGAATTGTGCTTAATGCTAAATACAATTGAATTAAGCTTAATGCTGAATGGCGCTAAATAAATGAATTTGAATGACTTATTTATTTATTTATTTTTAAATTAATACTTAAATATAAGCATTAAATTAATTACTTTTTAAAAATAAAATAATTGAAAGCTAATACTTTGATATTTATGCCCTTATGAGTTTTTTTAATGTTAAATTAATAAAAGATTATGAAAATGTTTAACTAAAATAATATTTTATTGTACAAAATTAATATTAAAACAATGTTAATATGAATTTTATTCCAATTGTTTATGATCTATGATTATTTTTTAAAAAAGCTGTAAGTATTTAAAATATATTAATTATTAAATTGATCAACATGATAAGTATTTTATATGATTAATATTTGACAGAAAATAAAAAGAGATAATTCTTATATGAAAAATGATTTAATATATAAATTAGATAAGGATATTTTTGAGAATAAATAAATAATACTATTCCTCCCTTTACCTTAAGCCAAAACGTCACAAAAATTGGCTTTTTTAGTTAAAACCAAAATTGACTTAAAATTCATGTTAAGTTAAAAAAAAAACTTAAATAACTAAATAAGCTAAGAGCTTGCTTTCCTTTTTTCTTTTTTCTTTTTTCTTTTTATGGCTTAATATTCAACAAATATTAATTTCACTTATTCATCCATTAAGTTTGTTTGTTTTCATTTAATAGGAATTTAAAATCAATTTTGGATGAATTAAAAAATGTAATTTTTTATTACTTTTTGGATGAATAATAAAAATCTGAATAATTTAATTAATTTTTTTCTCTAAAATATTCATACTTATACGATACATTTATATCTATATTCATATAAAACCCTTTCTTTCTTTATGTCTATTACAAAGTATTTCTTCTTTTGTTTTTTTGTGAAATTACAAATTAGTTGTTTGAACCATATAATTAATGCTTTTTTTAATTGTGCACTTTTATTATTTTGATGAAATGTATTTTAAAATACATTTTAGAATAATTATATTTTCTTATTTTTTGTTTTATTATAAATTAGAATATCAAACTTGCCTTACAAATTAAAAAAGTCATATGTTATAAAAATATTATAATGAAATATTAAACTTTACACTATTTTAATATTAATTTGTACTAAAAATATTATTTCATTCATATATTTGTAATTTTTGTTATTAATTTCACATTCTTTATAAGGGTACAAAAATACAGGTTTTTATTTTCAGTTATTTTTTAATTGAAGACAAAAATAACGTAATATTTATATTAAGATATTAAGCAAAAAGACAAACAAATTATTTAAATTCAGTCATTTTCCTACATCAGCTCTATTCAACATTCAACTTAAAAAAACAAACAAGACTTCCTGAAGTAATTCACATTCAACATTAAAAAAAACACCAACAACCCCTAAAGTTTAGCCTATCAACCCCTAAAGTTTGGATATTACATGTAGTTCAGGTCGATATAAAAACCTACATGTGGAACAGAATATAGTCTTAGGAAATAGTGCAGTTTCATATTTTATCCTATGCCTGTCCATGACCCTGGGACATTAAAAAATTTTCATATCTTCATTTTAGAAACTTAAAACTTCCGAACTATACCAAAATAAGTGCGATTATATTATACTTGATGATTGTATAAATCAGTCTTGTCGGGTGAGAATTCTGCCAGAAAATTAGTTTTTTGTATTTTTAGAAAAATAATATCAAGTAAAATTCATGAGAGGAGAAATGCAGAAAAAGCTTTCAAGCATGAAATGAGAGTCTAATACAGCGAGAAAAATAACAGTTCAGAATGCCTCTAATTAATTATATTTGTGTAGCATGGAAACAATTTATGGAATAGCCCGTCATTGTAAAAAAGAAAGAGACCGGATTGTAGTAATTTTAACCTTGCTCAAGGCAAAAATAAAAAATAAAAATAACAGCTTGTTAAAAGCATTAAGTTTTATAATTACATATGACTTGAATCCATGACATCTATATTTGTTCAACAATTCAGTATTTTACCGCAGAGCAATGAGTTAACTAAAGAAATTCATGCTTCCATTTTTTTAAGTATTCTAAAACGTATGCCCAAAATTTTGTTTTCGAGTAAGATGCAATTAATAAGCTAACGGCATGTGTATAGAATAAACTATTTCACATAAGAAGAGAACTTCGATTCATACTTTGAAACAGTACATAATTTTACTACATTACATAAGTTGCAACAGAAAATTAAAACTAAGATGAGAAAGAGGTGGAGAGGACTCAACCCTTATTATTTATTTATTTTTTTCAGACAACGACCAAGAGCACAGGAAACCCTTCCTTATTATAATTCCAGAGAGTACGCCATGGAAGGTAGAAAAGTTATAGATGACGAATGGAAAAGAGCATAGTTAATATGAGCACTTGAAGTTATTGGGAACCTTGCAGTAATTCAACAACAATTGCACTTGAATATTGGGAAGGCTTATCATGAGCACATCCAAAACATTAAGTTTAAGGGAAGTGCAAAGGCAAGCAGCAGCGTTGAGGTCGATCAAATTGTTAATCAGAGTGCAGCAAGTGCTCTGTTGTGGAATACTAAGATGGATTAAGGAATCCAATACGTCGACACATACATTCAACTTAAGAGCATCTTCAGGACAATTAGCAGGGAGTGTTGTGGCTGTTGATGAAGGGATAGAGGTGAAGGCAATGAAGAAGAGGAGGTTGAGGGAGAGTAAAAGGGCTGCTGATTTTGATGCCATGATATATCTCAAACTCAAAGGAAACCTAATAAAGCTTAAGCTTTGTGAATGTTTCAAGACTTAAGATAGAATGTGAGTGATGGTAATGGTTAAGTCCGCTGGGGTATTTATAGGAGGAAGTCTCATCTGTTTGGGTTTCATATTTATTGAATTAATATGAATCGCGTATTACCATGCACATGCCGTTGCAATCCTCATGCAAGTATTGCCTTTTATTGTCTTCAACTTAGATTACTTATTACGTTGGTTGTATAATAAAACATAGAAAATTTGTTATATAATATCAGAGCCATTGCTTTCAAGAAGTCGGCCAGAATATTCTACGGATACTCTTATCAAAGTCAAAAGGAGAATACGCTGTAAGCCAACTTGACATTTTTATACTATTTGTATTATTGCACGCATCAACTAGTAATATTAATAAGATTTATAATTCTCCAGATCCGTTTTCACCGTAGAAGGGATAATATATAATCAACTAGTAATACTTCAAAATTGATAAGTTCTCGGAATTTCAGATCACCAATTCAGACGTGATCTTCTCTGGGTTCTAACACTTACCTGTTGGCTTGAGAGTAACCGAACATCAGAATTAGGTTCTAACATTAAAAACCAGAGACCACAAAGAACTGATGCCGTATTTCATAATTCGGCAATGGGGAGCACATGCATGGTGGATGATAAAAGAATCCAGGTTGACAATTGTACTTCCCCAGATTCGTGCATTTGCTCAATATTTGGGTTCTAAATTATTAGATTTCTAAATTGGGTTTCTTTACTTTCTTGAAACTACCACCTTTACAGTCACTGATTGTAGTGTACCAAAGGAACAGGTAAAGAACTTATCAGTTATCACATATTATGGCCTTAATAGAGATGGGTGTGTGATATTAATTAAAAACCACATTATCCAACAAAATATTTGCACACCTTTGACCATTTGAGACAACGAAAACTAGCTATATTCTAATCCCCCGTAATTAATTTGTTGGTATTTAAGAATATATTTCAAATAAAAAAATATAGAATCAAGCGATTAGAATAAAGAAAAAGAGTTGAGAAGAGAAATGAGAATAAAAGAGAAGTATCTAAGTCGTAGAAGGTTTGGGTGTTGCGGCGTTGAAAATGGGCACCGTGGTGTCCTAGTCACTAGACTGGTCACCGCGATGCTTCAGTTTCTGGACTGGACATCGTGGCGCTAGCTCCTAGACAACGCAATGATTAGGACAAGCGTCGCTCTAAAGAGTTACCTATCCTTTTTAATGGGCGTGACCTTTCAAAGAGGTATTATGTCTCTCCAAAGAGACATTTAAACTTTATAAATACTACAGGCACACTTTGTTTTGAACAACTAACTTCTCTTTTCAACTATTTGATTAAAATTCTCTCTTATCAGCCACTTTCAAAAGTATACACTTATTGTCCAATGAGAATATATTCGATGTACATCTTTATATTCTCCAATAAATTATTGAACCTTAAAATTATCTTACTTTTCAACTTTAGTGCATCTTGATTAACATCAATTGAAGGGGTATAAATAATTTTTGGATAGTGCTAAACACATCCATCCCCGTACAATACACATTTTTTACAATAATATTATACTATTATATATATATATATACATGAATACTATAAGTGATTCATCATTATTATAGCCCAAGTCACTTTTAAAAGCAACAACAATTTTATCTTTTAATGAAAAATGTTTTGAGAGATGACAAGACTAAATGTTTAAAACATTAGATGTTGTGGGTTTGGCTAAATATCTGATAATTCCCCTTTCAATGACTTAAAAAATTACAAAGAAATTTTTTTTAAATCATTAAATTAATATGGTAGGAATCGCGTATTACCATGCACATGCCTTTGCAATCCTCGTGCAAGTATTGCCTTTTAATGTCTTCAACTTAGATTACTTATTATGTTGGTTGTATAATAAAACATAGAAAAATGGTTATACAATATCAGTGCCATTGCTTCCAAGAAGTCGGCCAGAATATTCTACGGTTACTCTTATCAAAGTCAAAGGTGAATACGCTGTAAGCCAACTTGACATTTTTATACTATTTGTATTATCGCACGCATCAACCAGTAATATTAATAAGATTTATAATTCTCCAGATCCGTTTTCACTGTAGAAGGGATAATATAATCTACGGTTAAGTAGATAATGAAATTAAGAAAGTCGGTGTTGGTGCTTCTCCAAAAACATGCCACAGATGTACTTTTTCCTTTAATTTTTATATATATATATATATATACACATATATAAAAAAACAATTCTGCCATAACTATTAACATAATAATTAATAATTTGTTTATAAAAAAAATAAAAATTAAAGTACCTTTAAACTTTTTATCGTTAAAGATATAGACGATTCCCATTTCTTATATTTTTAATCATTCCGGTGCCACATTTCTTTGTTGGTCGCAAAGGCCTCCACCTCCAGCAACTGTTAGGAAGAAGACTTACTAAAACTGGGTGCAAATATGAAGAATGTGATTTGATATTTCTTCACGGACACCTGATCTGATTTTACAAAATCCCATCTTAGTTTATCATTGCTTTTTTTTTTTGGCTCAATACTAAAAATGATTAAATTTAATCTATTTACTTTCTTGAAATCACCACCTATTTGAAGAATGTGATTTGATATTTCTTCATGGACACCTGATCTGATTTTACAAAATCCCATCTTAGTTTATCATTGCTTTTTTTTAGCTCAATGTTAAAAATGATTAAATTTAATCTATTTACTTTCTTGAAACCATCACCTTCACTCATTGTAGTGTACCAAAGGAACAGGAAAACAACTTACCAGTTATCACATATTATGGCCTTAATAGAGATTTTTGCACACTGCCTTTGACCATTTGAGACAACGAAAACTAGTTATATTCTAATTCTCCGGTAATTAATTTGTTAGTGTTTGAGAGTATATTTTAAATAAAAAAATATAAAATTAAGTGTTAAAAAAAAAAAATAATTGAGAAGAGAAATGAAAACGAAGGAAAAGCACCTAAACCGTAGGATGTTTGAGCGTTACGAAAATGGGCACCGTGGTGCCCCAATCACTAGACTGGGCGCTGCAATGTTTCAATCTCTGAACTGAACGCCATGGCACTAGCTCCTAGGCACCGTAATGATCAAGATGAGCGCCGCTTTAAAGAGTTACCTACTCTTTTCAATGCGTGTGGCCTTTCAAAGAGGTGTTGTGTTTCCTTAGAGAGACACTTGAACTCTATAAATGTTATGTGAGAATATTGATTGAAAATCATCGGGATATGATTTGGAAAGCAAGCCAAGTACGTAGGGTGCGCACGGATAGAAGATGGACGAGAAAGGAGCCAAAAGACGAAGGGAACATAGGCCAGGCGTGGGCGCCGCGGTGCCCAGCTTAGAACGTGAGTGCCACGGGGCCAGGCGACGAACGCCTCAGTGCTCAGATGGGCGCACCAGCACCGCTTCGGTGAGAGCTCAGCGCCGTGACGTTAGAGACGTGAACAGTATCCCGAAATAAGGAAACTTCTTTATTTCGTCTCTTACTTATTTCAAGACTCCCTAATACGACTCCCACACGTATAGGGTAAACCTAGGATGTCCCAAAGCCTATATAAAGGCTATCAATTGGCTTGTAAACACATCTTTGTGATCAAAGAAGAATCTAAGTGATCATCAACAATCTTTGTGATTCTTTGTGAGAGAAAATCTCTAGAGTGCAAAAGAGAGTTTTCTTTGTGATCTTTCTTGTAAAAGACATACTTTATGAGTGCCTTGTGATTCATAATAAAAGAAGAGTATGCTCTTGATCCACCGTAGACGTAGGCAAGTTTCCGAACCTTTGTGTGTTCTTCTTCTAACCTTCCTATCTTTATTTCTTAACAACTTGTTTTACATTTATTGCTTGGGTCATTTTGCTTGTTTGTGTGCTTCCGCTTCAACATACTACAGCCACACTTTGTTTTGAACAACTAACTTCTCTTCTCAACCATTTTCATAAGTACACCCTTGTTGTCCAATGAGAATATATTCGATGTACACCTTTTTATTCTGGTATAAAAGCTTTGGTTCTAAGCAGACATGGCCACACCCAAGTATAAGGTAGAGAAATTCAATGGTACGAATGACTTCAATCTATGAAAGATGAAGCTTAAGGCGTTGTTGGTAAGTCAAAGGCTTGGTTCGGCATTAGAGGAGACTGCAACTCCATCTAGTGATGAAGAGAAGACGCCAGAGTCATCTAAAGCTGAAGTAGAAAGAAGGGACATTCAAGAAAGAGCTCATAGCACAATCGTTCTGTCATTGAGCGATAAAGTACTAAGGGAAGTAGCAGGTGAGACGACGGCGATAGGTCTTTGAAAGAAGCTTGACTCTCTCTCTATATGAGGAAATCATTGGCCAACAGATTACATATAAAGAAGAAGTTATATCAGCTTTCCATGTCAGAGGCGACGCCGATGAAAGATCATATAGACGCCTTCAATAAGATCATCTTTGATCTTGAGTCTATCAACATCATGATAGAAGATGAAGATAGAGTAATTATCCTATCGAGTTCACTCGTCAAGAGTTATGAGAGTTTTATTGATACGCCATTTTACGACAGAGAGAGTTTAACGATAAATAATGTGAAATCATCATTAAACTCAAAGTTATTAGGGAAGCAGATTGAGGGTAATGCAGAAAGTTTATCTGTAAGAGGAAGGCCCTCATATAGAGATGGGAAGAAAAAAGGCTCAAAGTCAAAGTTGAAGTCTATGACTCCTAGGAAGTGCTATTGCTGCAAGAAAGATGGGCACTTCATAAAGGACTGTCCTGAGAAAAGAGCATAAGACAAGAAGAAAGCGGATGCCGCGCTTGCCTATGATGATAGCTATGACAGCGCAGAGACACTCGTCGCTACTGATGGTAAGAACTCTGAATAATGGTTTCTTAATTCTGGTTGCACTTTTCATATTTGCCCGCACAAGTTTTGATTTACAAATTTTCTACCCATTAGTGGTGGTAAGGTCTTAATGGGTAATGATGTTGCATGTCAGATGATGGGAATTGATAGTGTTAAGCATAGGCTGCATGATAGGCGAGTGAGAGTGTTGACAGATGTTAGGTATGTTTCTGACTTGAAGAGAAACTTGATCTCACTAGGGACTCTAGACCAATGGGTGTTCTATTAGGATCGATGGAGGGATTGTAAGAGTTTTGAAGGGTTTCATGGTGGTGATGAGAGGAGAAAAGCGTAAAAGTGTTTATATGCTTAAAGGTGAAGTCGTAAGTGGTTCTGCACAATTCTCTATAGATGATAAGAGTATGCAAACTAAGTTGTGGCATCTTAGACTAGCACATCTAGGCGAGAGAAACCTAAAAGAGTTATTTAGTCAAAAAGCGTTTGGTGAGGATAAGTTATAGCCCTTAGAGTTTTATGAGTATTGTGTGCTTGGAAAAGCATATAAAATGAGGTTTAGTACCGGCGAGCACAAGACTAAGAGGACTCTTGACTATATACATTTGGATCTTTGAGGACTAACTCAGACAACTACTCGTGGTGGTGCCAGGTATTTTCACAGCTTGATTGATGACTATTCGAGGAAGCTGTGGGTCTATGTGTTGAAGAGTAAGGATCAAGAATTTGATGTGTTCAAGACTTGGAACGCTTTTCTTGAGAATCAAACTAGCAAAAGAGTGAAGAGGTTGAGAACTGACAACGGCCTTGAATTTTGCAACAAAGAGATTAATGGGTTTTTTTCCAAGCATAAAATTACAAGGCATAGAATGGTAAGATCAACACCACAGTAGAATGGCATAGCTGAGAGGATGAACAAGACCCTACTTGAAAGGGTTAGATGCATGCTTACCAATTCAAACATGTTCAAAACATTCTAGAGAGAAGTTGTAGTGACTGCAGCTTACTTGATTAATAGAAGTCATTCCTCAGCAATTGACTTTAAGACACTAGAAGAGAAATGGTCTGGCAACCCTTTGAAGTATGACCACCTTAGAATATTTGGCTGCCCTACCATTGTACATGTTAAGGAGGAAAAGTTGGAACCTAGAGCTATCAAAGGGGTATTTATAGTTTATCCTAAATGAGTGAAAGGATACAAGGTGTGGTGTAAAGACTTGACACCACTAAAGAGTATCATAAGCCGTGACGTGACGTTTAATGAGATGACGATGCTGAAACCCTCCCAAGAAGATGAGAAAGAAAAACTTGTGCCCAAGAAAGACTCAGCACCCGAGTCAATAAAAGTTGAAGTGGAGCCTGAAAGTGGATCTGATATGCCCTCAGATCAACACTTCAATGAAGAGATCCTTGAAGATGAACCAAAAACACTAGTGAGTTCCTCTAAGTCCACCCAAAGAAAGACTAGAACTCTTGAGATGAAACTTGAAGAGTACCAACTAGCTAGAGACAGGCTAAGAAGAACGATTAACCCATCAGACAGGTATGTACAAGCAGACTTAGTTGCTCATGCCTTTAATTCTGCTTACACTCTTAAGTATGATGAGCCTAGGACATATAGTAAGTCTATAAAGAGTGAAAACAAGAAAGAATAGCAGCAAGCCTTGGAAGAAGAGATTAGTTCTCTTAGGAAGAACAATACCTAGAAGTTGGTGGAGAAACCTTAAAAGTAGCTAGTCGAGTGCAAGTGAGTGTATAAGATGAAGGAGGGGATACTGGGGATAGAGTCTATAAGATTCAAAGCTAAGTTAGTAGCACAAGGTTTTACTCAAAGAGAGGGAGTCAATTTTCATGAGATATTCTCTCCAGTTGTCAAGCATACATCTATTAGGATTTTGTTAGCTATGTGTGCAAACCTTGATTTACATCTAGAGTAGATGGATGTAAAGACAACTTTTCTACATGAAGAGCTTGAATAGATGATATACATGGCACAACCGCAAGTGTTCGAGGAGCCAGAAAAGAAAATTATGCTTGTTTGCTAAAAAAGTCATTATACTGGTTAAAGCAATCACCTAGATAGTGGTATAGGAGATTTGATGAGTTTATGATGCCTTGTGACTTTAGTATGAGCAAGTATGATCGATGCGTGTACTTCAAGAACATAAGTTGTGGGATGATGTATTTGCTTCTATACGTCGATGATATGTTAATCGCATACAAGAATATAGAAGAAATACAGAAGCTCAAAAAACAGTTGAGTGGTGAGTTTAAAATGAAGGATTTGGGAGCAGCGAAAAGAATTTTGGGTATGGATATTATGACGGAAAGAAGAGATGTTATCTTCTTGTCCCAACAGCGATATATAGTCAAAATTCTGAAAAAGTTTAGTATGTCCAATGCAAAGGCTATCTCTGCTCATTTGGCCATGTATTTCAGACTTTTAATAGCATAGTTGCCGACATCCGATGAGGAGAAACTGCAGATGAATAAAGTACCATATACAAGCGTTGTGGGAGCACATGTATGCAATGGTTTGCACAAGACTAGACATAGCACAGGCTGTAAGTGTGGTGAGTAGATACATAGCGAATCTGGGTAAGGATTACTGGCTTGCAGTGAAGTGGATTCTAAGATATCTCAAGGGGACGTCAAATCACAGGTTGATATATAAAAGGGATGAGGACAACAATGAAATAGTAAGAGGGTACATAGACTCAGATTATGTAGGTGATCTAGACAAAAGAAGATCGTTGACGGGCTATGTATTCACAGTGTTTGGGTGTAGTGTGTGTTGGAGATCAGTTCTACAACATGTGGTTGCACTATCTACCACAGAAGCGGAGTACATAGCTGTTGGTGAACCTATCAAAGAGGCCGTGTGGTTAAAAGACATATGCGCGGAGGTATTGGCTAGTGAATATGTGAACACCGGTGTATATTGTGATAGTCAGAGTGCCATACACCTAAGCAAGCATTAAGTGTTCCACGAGAGGTCGAAACACATTAATGTGAGGTTCTATTACATTCGAGAGATTGTCTAAAGTAGTGAAGTTAGTCTAACAAAGATAGCGTCGTCTAAAAACCTTGTTGATATGTTGACTAAGCTATTGCCCTCGGTTAAGTTCATCCTATCCAAGGACTTAATCGGAGTCATTACTTTGTGAAGGTGACCGAAGATGCGAAAATGAGAGATTAAGTTACTTTGTGGATGATTTTGAATCAATGAAGGGATTTGTGAGAATATTGATTGAAAATCATCAGGATATAATTTGGAGAGTAAGCCAAGTGCGTAGGGTGCGCACGGATCGAAGATGGACACGAAAAACGAAGGGAACATAGGCTAGGTATGGGTACTGTGGTGTCCAGTCCAGAACGTAATAGCCTAGCACCACGGCGTTGGAGACGTGAACAATATCCCGAAGTAATGAAACTTCCTTATTTCGTCTCCCACTTGTTTCAGGACTCCCTAATATGACTCCCACACGTATAGGGTAAACTTAAGACGTCCCAAAGCCTATATAAAGGCTATCAATTGACTTGTAAACACATATTTGTGATCAAGGAAAAATCTAAGTGATCATCAACAATCTTTGTGATTCTTTGTGAGAGAAAATTCTTAGAGTGTACGAGTGAGTTTTCTTTGTGATCTTTCTTGTAAAAGGCATACTTTGTGAAAGCCTTGTAATTCATAATAAGAGAAGAGTGTGATCTTGATCTATTATGGACGTAGATAGGTTTTCGAACCACATAATTCATTGTGTTCTTCTTCTAACATTTTTATCTTTATTTCTTAATAACATGTATTGTTTGGGTGATTTTGCTTGTTTGTGTGCTTTCGCTTCAACATACTACAGCCACACTTTATTTTGAACAACTAACTTCTCTTTTCAGTCATTTGATCAAAATTCTCTCTTATCAACCATTTTCATAAGTACACACTTGTTGTCTAATGAAAATATATTTGATGTATATTTTTATATTCTCCAACAAGTTTTTAAATCTTGAAATTATCTTACTTTTCAACCTTAATGCATCTTGATTAACATCAATTGAGGGGATATAAATAGCTTTCAGATAGTGGTAAATATGTCAATTCCCCATACAGTACACATTTTTTACAATAATATTTTACTATTCTATATACATATAAATACTATAAGTGATTCATCACTATTAGCTATAGCCTAAGTTACTCTTAGAAGTAACAAAAATTTCATCATTTAATAAAAAATACTTCAAAAGATAATAAGATTAAGTGTTTAATACATTAAACATTATAGGTTTGGTCGAATATTTGACAATCCTTCTTTTAAAGGCTACTGCTAAATAGTGTAAGACAAATAAAGTGTGTCATAATATAATTTTATACATTATTAGATTGATATGGTATGAATCGCGTATTACCATGCACATGCCGTTGCAATCCTCGTGCAAGTGTTGCCTTTTATTGTCTTCAACTTAGATTCCTTGTTATCTTGGTTGTATAATAAAACATAGAAAAATGGTTATATAATATTAGTGCCATTGTTTTCAAGAAGTCGGCCAGAATATTCTACGGATCCTCTTATCAAAGTCAAAAGGAGAATACGCTGTAAGCCAACTTGACATTTTTATACTATTTGAATTATTGCACCCATCAACTAATATTAATAAGATTTATATTTCTCCAGATCCGTTTTCACCGTAGAAGGGATAATATAATCTACTGTTAAGTAGATAATGAAATTAAGAAAGTCGGTGTTGGTGCTTCTCCAAAAACATGCCACAGATGTACTTTTTCCTTTAATTTTCTTTTATATATATATATATACGCATATATAAAAAAACAATTCTGCCATAACTATTAACATAATAATTAATAATTTGTTTATAAAAAAAATAAAAATTAAAGTACCTTTAAACTTTTTATCGTTAAAGATATAGACGATTCCCATTTCTGATATTTTTAACATTCGGGTGCCACATTTCTTTGTTGGTTGCAAAGGCCTCCACCTCCAGCAACTGTTAGGTAGAAGACTTACTAAAACTGGGTGCAAATATGAAGAATGTGATTTGATATTTCTTCACACCTGATCTGATTTTACAAAATTCCATTTTAGTTTATCATTGCTTTTTTTTTTGGCTCAATACTAAAAATGATTTAATTTAATCTATTTAATTAATAAAAATTTTAAATCAATTTTAACTATATTAAAAAAAAAGTAAATTTTTTTAAATATTTTGATTGAATATAAAAGTAATTATTATATTAATAATTTCTTTCTAAGAAAATATCATTACCTATTTAGTACATTATATCACTATCTATATATAACATATCTATTTTTCTTTCCTATCAAATACCAATTATATAAAATAAGTACTTATTGTGTTGATGAAGTTTATAAATAATATATTTTTTAATATATTAATGAAGTCATAAACAGTTGCAATAAAATTTATATTAATGTAGTTTCAATATTAAAAATTATTATTTTTATAATAATTTAAATTAGTAAAGATTATATTAGTGACCAAGGCTGATTATTAGGATAAAATTTAAATTTTTTAAATTTTAATGATAAATATGTTGAAAAAAGTGAGTTTATTAAATGTTTTAGTGGGTTCCAATAACCCGAGTCTTTAGGTAACATAATAAATAGTTAACTAATATTTATTGAGTGCTTTTTTATTATATATATATATTATTTTTTTTTTCCGTGTTCGTCTCTGGCATGCATCAATATTTTACCTAGATAAACCCTTAAAGTTTCTGAAGGTTTAGAGAATTTGAGTGAAGGAAATGATAAAAGGTTGGGGTATTATAGGTGGAAACTGTGATATGTTTGGGTTTAACAAGATTTTATATGTTAAGAGGGAAAATTTGAATGTATGCAAGGAACGGTGAATCGTTATTATTACTATAGTCTCGGAACTTCCTTGGTTTTATTAACAAAAATTGATAATTTCTCGAAATTTCAGATCACCAACTCAGACGTGATCCTCTCTGGGTTCTAACACTTATCTGTTAGCTTGAGAGTAACTGAACATCAGAATTAGGTTCTAACATTAGAAACCAGAGACCACAAAGAATTGATGCTGTATTTCATACTTCGGCAATGGGGAGCACATGGGATGGTGGATGAAAAAAGAATCCAGGTTGACAAATTGTACTTCCCAAAATTCGTGCATTTGCTCAATATTTGGGTTCTAAATTATAATGTTTCTAAATTAGGTTTCTTTACTTTCTTGAAACCACCCACTTCACAGTTACTGATTGTCGTGTACCAAAGGAATAGGAAAAGAACTTATCAGTTATCACATATTATGGCCTTAATAGAGATGGGTGTGTGATATTAATTAAAACCCTCAGTATCCTACAAACTTTTTGCACACTGCCTTTGACCCTTTGAGATAACAAAAACTAGCTATATTCTAATCCTCCAATAATTAACTTGTTGGTGTTTGAGAGTATATTTTAAATAATTAAATGTAAAATCAAGTGTTAGAGTAGAGAGAAAGAGTCGAGAAGAGAAAGGAAGACAAAGGAAAAGTGCGCAAATCGTAGGATGCTTAGGCATTGCGGGGTTCGAAATGAGCACCGCGGTGCCTTATTCACTAGACTGGGTGCCGCGATGCTTCAGTCTCTGTACTGGACTCTGTAGCGCTAGCCTCTGGGTGCTGCGGTGATCAAGATGAGCACCGTGGCACCTAGCCTTAGAGTTTTGACTCTCCAAGGAGTCACCTACCCCTTCCAATCGGTGTGACCTTTCAAAAAAGTGTTGTGTCTCCCTAGAAAGACACTTGAATTCTATAAATGCTACAGGCACACTTGATTTTGAACAACTAACTTCTCTTCTCAATCATTTGATTAAAATTCTCTCTTATCAACCGCTTTCATAAGTACACGTTTGTTGTCTAATGAGAATATATCTAGGGTACACCTTTATATTCTCTAATAAGTTATTGAATTCTAACATTATCATACTTTCAACCTTAGTGCACCTTGATTAACATCAATTGAAGGGGTAGAAATAGTTTTTAGATACTGCTAAGCACGCCTTAACTTCATTTTTGTTCTTGTTGTATCCTTGTATTATATTCCCCGTACAGCATACATTTTTTACAACAATATTATACTATTTCTGTATACATACATGGATACTACAAGTGATTCATTACAGTTTGCTGTAGCCAAGTCACTTTTAGAGGCAACAAAAATTTCACCATTTGATGAAAAATACTTCAAGAGATTGCAAGATCAGGTATTTAATACTTTGGACGTCATAGGTCTGATCGAATATCTGACAATCCCTCTTCTAGAGGTTACTGCAGAGAATTAGAAGGAGGAGTTCCCTAAGTAGAGTAAGGCAAATAAAGTATGCCATAACACAATTTTACACACATTATCAATTAATTATATAATTTATACTCCACATACAAAGATGCACATGAATTATGGGCCCATCTTAAGAAAAAAAATATGTCATAAAAGATGTTGGTGCTCAAAAGTTTGTCATTGCTAATTTTCTAAACTTTAAAATGTTTGAGAAAAAAAGAGGTCACAACACAGATTCATGATTTTTACCTTTTACTAAATAACTTGAAAAATAAAAATATAGTTTTTCCTAAACTTTTTATTGTTGGTTGCTTAATTGAAAAATTGCCTAAATTATAAAAAGATTAAAAGAAAAGAAAAAAATATAGCAGGAAAAATTTCACATTGGAGGATTCAATTATGCACATTAGAATAGAAGAAAAGAATCGTCAATATGAGAACTTAGAAAAGGCCAAGGAGTTAGTCTCTAAGACCAATTTAGTTAAGGGTGATAATCATGATAGGAAACATCAAAATTCTACAAGCGACACAGACTTTAAGAAAAATAAAGCCCCATTCAAGAAAAATGAACGTGTTATGCTTGTGAAAAGGGTGGTTATTATTCATATTAGTGTAAGCATGGAAATAATTAAAGAAACAACAAAACTCTTAAGGACAATTTGATTGAGAGAGAAGATATTATTGCTGCATTGATTATTTCATAAGTGAACATGGTGGAAAGTGGCAACAAAAAGTGGGTGATAGACTCTGGAGCAATAAGACACATATGTGGAGACAAGAGTGTTTTTTAGGAGTATGTTTCCTATGAGAGATAGAGATGAGCAAGTATATCTTGATGATTCTCATTTTGCACCGGTGGTAGGGAAAGGGAAAGTTCTTCTTAAACTTACTTCTAAAAAGTCTCTTGTTTTGAATAATATTTTTTATGTTTCTAATATGAGATACAATCTTGTTTCTATATTTATGCTAGAAAAAGAAAATGTAAAAGTATCTTTTGAAGGGGACAAGGTTATGATTACCAAAAGTGAAACATTTATTGGAAAGTGATAATCTTCCAATGAATTGTTCAAACTAAATATACTCGATGTTCCTATGAATAAAGATGTTTTCTTAGTTTATATTGTTGAGCCTTTTAATTTGTAGCATGATAGATTAGGTCACTTAAATTATCTTTATTTGAGAAATATGAAAAGAGTTAGTTTATTGTCTAACACGAGTTTAGATGAAATACATCAATGTGATGTATGTGCAGAGAGAAAATCCACTAAAAAAAGTTGTAGACCTATAGCGTTTAAAGAAACCAAATTGCTTAGTTTAATTCATAGTAACTTATGTGATCTTAAGGATATCATGACTAGTGAAGAAAAAAAGATATTACATAACCTTTATAGATGATTTCTCAAATATATTAAGGTATATTTATTAAAAAAATAAAGAATGAGTCATATGATAAGTTCTTAATCTACAAACAAGGAGTTGAAAATTAACTTGTTAAGAAAATTAAATAACAAAGAATTCATAGAGGAGGACAGTATGTATCTAACTTGTTTAGTTCTTATTGCAAGAACATGAAATTATACATGAAGTTACACGACCATACTCACTTGAATCTAATAGAGTGGTTGAAAGAAAAAAATAGGATATTTAAAGAAATAGTAAATTATATGTTGATTAATTCTAGGGCACCTATGAATTTGTGGGGAGAAGTAATATTAACAGTTTGTCATATACAAAATAAAATTTTTTTATAATAAAATGAGAATTACACCTTATGAGTTATGGAAAGGTTATGCTCATAACCTTTCATACCTCAAAGTGTAGAGGTGTCTTGTAAAAGTTTTTATTCTTAATCTTAAAAAAAAAAGGATAGAACTTAAAATAATTGATTGTATGTTCATAGGATATGCCCAGAATAGTACTGCATATAGATTTTTAGTATTCGAGGATATCATAGGATTGTTTGATGCAAACAACATAATTGAATCTAAAAATATAGAGTTCTCTAACTCTATTTTTTTGAAGAAAGCTAATATAGATACAAGTATGACTCATGTAAAAGTTAATGTAGATCCTCCAAAAAGCTCTAACAATAAACTTAGGAGAAGCAAAAGAATAAGGAAAACTACTAGTTTTGGTAATGATTTCTATATTTTTTTTATGGAAGAGGACCCTAAGAATTATAGTGAGGCTATGACTTCTCATGATGCTTTTTTATGGAATAAGGTAATTAACGATGAAAATAAAAAAAAAAAACTCAATCATGAGTAATCGTGTGTAAAAATTAGTTGATTTGCCTTTGAATTCCAAGCCTATTGGCTATAATAGATCTTTAAAAAGAAGATAAGGGCTAATGGTAAGGCAATGTTGGTTGTTAAAGGGTTCACTCAAAAGAAAGACTTAGATTACTTTGATATTTATACTCTTGTAGCTAAAATTACATCCATTAGGATTTTGATTGAATTCGCTACAATATATGGTTTGTTCATATAGAAAATGGATGTAAATACCACTTTTCTAAATGGTGGTTTAGAAGAGAAAATTTACATGGAAGGTTGTATTGATATTGTTACAGAACATAAAGTATATAAGTTGGTCAAGTCTTTGTATTGCTTGAAACAAGTACAAACATAATGTCATGAGAAGTGTGATAATGCTCTAGTATCAAATGGCTTTATGATAAATGATTCCAATAAATGTGTATATTATAAAACCTTTGATGCCAATAGATATGTCATCGTATATCTTTATATAGATGACATACTCATTTTCAGCCCTAGTATGGAAGTAATAATCGAGACTAAATTTTTTTTATCAAATGTATTTGAGATGAAAAATTTAGAAACAATTGATATAATACTCGGGGTAACGATTATGAAAACGTCTAATAGTCTTACTTTATCACAAAAGTATTATGTAAAAAAAGTTTCTTCTGAGGTTTGGGTACACAGTATGTAAATCGGTAGCAACATCTTATAATGCTAGTGCTAAACTTTGAAAGATATAGAATATAGTGAAAATTAGAATTGTTATGCCTAAATCATTGGTAGTCTCATATACTTTATGAATACTACTAGGTCTGATATAGCATATGCTATAGAAAAATTGAGTAGGTATACTTAACAATCAGGGAAAAAGCATCGAAGTGCATTGGATAGAGTTACAAAATATTTGATAGGCACTAAAACTTATGCATTTTTATATGGTAGGTCACAACCTGTGATTAAAGGTTATAGTACTGCTAATTTGATATCTGAGTCCAATGAGGTAAAGTCTACCAGTGGATATGTTCTCATATAAGGTGGATGAGTTATATGTTGAAAATCTACTAAACATACTTGTATAACATGATCTACCATAGAATCGAAATTGATAACCTTAGAAAAAGCTTCCTCTAAGGCTTAGTTAAAGACACTCACAAGTGATCTTTTCATAAGTACTCACCCTCCTACAATAATTTTATAAATTGTCATTGCCTCCGACAAAAAATAATATTTATAATAGGAAGAGTAGACATATTCGTCTACGACATGGCATCATAAAGTAATTACTAAAATTTGGGGTGGTGAGCCTAGATTATGTGGGGTCAAAGATGAACTTGGTCAACATGAGATAAGAGTAATGATAACCCTACCTATGTGATTGGAGATCACATTAAAGTATGTTCATTATATAAGAACAAGTCATTTGTTATCTTGTTGTACTATCGATTGTGTTTTATAAGTCAATTCCTATGATGAGATAATGCATCTACAGTAAAAAATAATGAGTTAGTCTCTTAATGAACTCTAAAGCTCTTTTATAAGGTGGTGTGTTAAACTTGCACAACATACTTGATGGAGTGTCACCTATATAAGGGTGTTATTGGGTCGGCTCCTATGAGAGATAGGCAAATATCTCTAGAGCACTCATAGAACTAAGAAGGCACATGACCATTAATAGACAAGGTTTAGAGAGTTGTCTGGTTCTATAGAAGAGAAGTTACATGTGTTGAGAATGGTGCTTACATACCATTCAAATTGTTGTATGAATGTTTATTTATTTAATATTTATATAAGAAAATTTTCTTTTATTCGTCAATTATTATTATCTATATAGTAAGAAGCTTATAATTTTTCGGATATTATAGATCTAAAAGAGTTTAGGTAAATGCTAAGAGTTAGCAATTCTAAATAGTTAGAACCTTATCTAAAATAAGGATAAAGACCTGAGAATATTATAGTAAAACGTAATTGCAAAGAGTTTGCAAATAGTGTTAAGAAATGTCATTATGTAATATATTCTCAATAATATCATTTCTGATCCATGGTTACTAACACTGATTGATCGATATTTCTTTTGGATTAATATATGTCTATATCTGAATTGTCTAGATGGTCAGTCTTAGCAGATCATAGCCTTAGTGGAAGTTCGCATAGGCATGTAGGTATTAAGTAAGATAAAGACCTCTAATAGACATCTTATGAAGCTGTCAATTAAGGGTCTTCTCGAGTTGAGTAGTATTCGCGATCCTTTAACCTGAGTACCATGGTGGACATTTAAGATTTACATGGATAACATAACTGACATTTGTCACTCATGCATGATAATATATGCCTTAATGAAGGACATGTGGCTACTTAAGAAGTTTAGACTTCTTATAACAAATGAAAGGACTTTCATTTGTTGTGTGAGTGAATTAAAAATAGAAATTTCCTGCAAAAAAGAAGAGAGAACATGCAAACTTTGAAAAAGTTGCATTTAGGTCCCAAAACACCATTTTAAACATTTGATGCTTAAACTAATTCAAGTGTTAAGTTGTTCCTTTGATTCCTGTATGAAATTAATATCAAAAGTTACTATTCTAGCTACTCTAATCCCACCAGTTGTTGGAGTCTTAAATTGTTCAAAGATGAAATTTATTGTGAGCTCAACAAGCTTCAAAGTTCAACAATCTTTACTGATTCATCTAGAAGCATATGTATTGGATTCTAGTACTATTTTTGATTCAGTTACAATGTGTATATATTGATTATATTATTTTATTCCGGTGTATAATGTATGTTGGACATGGATTTGAAAATTTTAACGTATACACAATCATATGCATGCACCCTAAAACATGTTAACAATATGTCTAGTATTTCTTTTTTAGTTCTCTAACTTTTCTTGGTAATAACTCAAAAGATGGTGTTTCTTGCCTTGTTAGTGATGTTGGAGGAGTTCTAGACTCTTTTGATTATGTTCCTTCACCTTTATCTTCTTCTGTGATTGCTTTTCTATACTTTTATTGATATTGGTGATGCTTCTTTCCTCAACCTTCTCTTCATTCTAGTTCCATGAGGCTGACTCATCGAACTCAACATCTCACTTAATCATTAATTTCTTAGTTTTTAGATTATATATACGATAGCTTTTTGACTTTACATTGTATCCCATGAATATTTATTTCTTAGTCTTTTCTTCTAATTTCTGCTTTTTTTTCTATCGGAAACATGGACATAGCACACATATGCAAATTTTTTGAAATAACGTGTTAAAGGCTTTTGCTTGCTCAATGCCTTTATAGGATTCATGTCTTGTATAGCTTTTGTTCAACATCTACTTAATAGGTATACTATTGTAGACACTAATTCTGCCTACAATGAATTTGACAAACCTTTTTCTTTCAAAATTGACCTTGCGATCTGTATGACTATTCATTTTTTTTTCTTTTTGAGACTTCATTTTGTTCTAAAGTATAGCCTATTGTTAGTTGGTGCTAAACTCCTTCATCATTTTAGAACTAATTCAATTCTTTGGAATTATACTCTTTCCCTCTATTGCTTTTTAGCTTTTTTAGACATTGACTATTCTGCTTTTCAATAAAATTCTTGAACTTCTTGAATGTCAGACGTAAATGTCTCAAAACCTTAACAACCAAATTTGACCAAACCCAAAAAACCAATTTGGTCAAGTCCAATTATGAAATATGAGTTCCATTTTTTTTGTTCTCTCCTAAAAAAGAACCGAAAAATCGTGAAAAAGTTCAATTTCGGCCAGGATCGGACCAAACTAGCGCGTACCCCACCACCCTTAATCTCATTCATTTATTTAATATAATTCAATCAAATAAAATAAATTTAAATTTAAGTATTATATTTACATTTAATATTATGCTAAAAAATTTATAATATAACATTTGATATTTGTATTTTATTATAATTTTTAAAAATGAATAAAATAATTATTACTTACTTAAAAAAATATAAAATAACTTGTGTCAAAATATGATAAATTACAAATGGCGCGCGTCATTATGTAATTGAATTTATATATTTTATTAAAAATATTTTTGGAATAAATTAAAATATAAAAAAATACAAATAAAATAATAATAGAAAAGGGGTAACTGACCACTACTTTGACCAATGGCCGCCAATGACCAATGATAGCTTAATTTAAAATCAATATCATTGAAT
This sequence comes from Ailanthus altissimus, assembly GCA_946807835.1. Taxonomy (NCBI): domain Eukaryota; kingdom Viridiplantae; phylum Streptophyta; class Magnoliopsida; order Sapindales; family Simaroubaceae; genus Ailanthus; species Ailanthus altissimus. Next base: position 24,791,923 of record OX327696.1, on the reverse strand, counting down.
TCAAACTTTTGTAATCTATATAAACGTGAGGGTTTTTTCATTATCAGAGCATGAGCAAGGGTTGAACGTAAAGAGAATGGTGGCAATCACTATAATATGGTCGTCAAATGATAGCAAGTAGAGATGCACCATCATTATTATTAGATAGATCATCGAGCACCTCTCTAGTACTTTGTAGATAAAAAAATCTCACCACCACATAGATAAATTTGTTTTTGAATCTGATGATATTAATTTTGAAATAAATCACGCCGGCAACCACTAGTGATTAATAGCTAGTTGCTCTTTTTTCATACATTATATATGTAATCAGATTAAAATGTTCTTATTTCGTTTAAATTAGTAGAAAAAATTAATAAATTAAAATAAAATATGTATTTTTTCTAATTTAGACGAAGCTGTCAATTGGGCTAAATTTGAAAGACTAAAGTATTCTTATCTATTTAAGTCAAGTACCACATCAACAATACCCAAGAAAAGACGTAAAAATATAATATAAAAAATTTTGGTACCTCTTAATTTCTTGAATAAAAAGTTAGCACAATTTCAAGTTTCAATAATAAGATAAATTGGAAACAAATATAAAAAAAGAGTTAAAAAAAAGAATATAAATCACCATCAAGCATAATAAATAAATAAATAAAAATGTTAACATATTACGTCTAAAATCTAAAATCATGCAAAATGAATCTAAAATCATGTAAAATTAGCCTTCAAAGTTAATACTGGGAATTATTTGATTTATTGCCCACTCAACCTTCGCAATACGTGTACATGATAAACAAAAACTAAAGTCAGTCACGTCAAATAATAAGACCACCAAATATCCCTTAGTAACACTTATCTTTATTATAGCATATATACCTTGGCAAAACACTCCATTGTTCATAGAAGATTGAACTGTCGTGACTTCAATGAGCAGCTCCCTTAGTATTTGCATGATATCAAGCAACAACCCTTTCTGTACCCAGATTGCACCTCCACCAACGCATTAATCTTCATAACTCTTATATTTTCTCCTTGTTCTTATTTTTTTTCTGTTCAAATTTAATTTTTAAGTTGAATTTCTGCGATTTAATATCGTCCTGAAATCGAGAGAATGATCGGGTCCCTTTATATTGGACCTAGGTCCGAAAATCTCGGGCCAATTTCTTGGATTGGATCGGTTCAATTTTTAAAATTTAGCCCAGTCTTATGTATGTATGAAGAACGAATGCAAACACCTAGGCTATTTATACGGCTAGTATTTTTGTTGCTGTTTTTAATTTTAGTTCTTTTTATTATTTTGTTTAAATTTTTTTCCATTTAAAAAAAAATCAATAAATATTCTATGCTTTAGACAAAAATACATCTGTTTTGATTTTAATTTTTTGTTATTTAATTGTTGCAATATTAGTGACTTTTTTTAATTTGGATAATACTATGTTTTCATAATTAAAATATAAAGTTTGCATCATAACTAACATAGTATCAAATATGTTTATTATTAATTAGTATTATATAATTATCATATTAATAAGAGATAGAAAGTCAATAACTACTTAACAATTACTAGTCATTGATTAATGATACACATATAAATTTTATATTTTAACCATGTATTCGTAACACTACTCTTTTTATTTTAAGCTTCGTTAGTATTTCATTAAAAGAAAAATAAGAGTTATCATTATCATCTACTTCGTTATCTAATAAATGATGTCCTCAAGAGCAAATTATTTTTTAAAAAAGCCACTACTAGAATTTAATCTTTGTAAAGACAGCAGTTTTTTAAAAAAAAAATATTATTATTGAAACAATAAGTCGGTAGTGCTAAAATAACACGAGAATATCATTTCAAAAAATAAATCAATAAATAACATGACAGTGAGATGCTTGCCTTCTTTTTTCTCTCCCAATTAATAAAAGAAATCCATTTCAATTTTTTTTTTAAAGTAAGAAAAAAAAAGTCACTTTGTAAGAGTTATACAACATGCCGCACGAAGTTTTTTCCTTGCAATTGATCAGGGATTTGCATCTCCTGAAAAAGAAACGATTCGGGTCCTTTTGTAGAAATCAAAAGGCAACTCAAACCTGTTTGCTTAGTTTTAATCACTTCCATGAAAACCTGTTTGCTTAGTTTTAATCACTTCCATGATTTATTTTTACTTCAAGTGTTGAAAGAGGAATCATTCTTTTCTCTTTTAAAATTATATTGAAGCGAAAAATTTTAAGTTCAACTTAAAATTTTAATCTCTTTACATAATAAAATAATCTGTTTATTAAGTAAAATAATAAGAATTTAAAGCAGAATATAAAATAGGACAACATAATTTTACGTGGTTTAGCCAGTCGCTTACGTCCACGGTAGATTCAAGGATCGTAACCTCTCTTATTAACTCCCTAAAGCTTTTACAATAAAAATCCAATACCTAATGTCTAGTGGCGTTGAGCTTCTGTGTTGAGCGCCGCGACGCTTGGCCCAGGTGTCCTCCCACGCGTTTTCTTTACTTACTTCACGTCTTTAAGTTCCGTTTCATTTCTTCCTTCGTGTCTCACACGTTCTAAGCTTCTCCATACGTATGCCACACGTCTTAGACTTATTCATACATATCCCATACATTCTAAATTTATTGTAACTTTTTTATTTGGTATTCATCTCAATTTTTATTCATTCAAAATTATTAAATCACCAATTTTTTAACATTAAAAAAACAAAGAAACATCCTGAGTCGGCTTTTATATCCAACACAGATATTGATGATACAAATTTGAAGAAAATATACTCTCAGGCCTACCTGGAAATAATAATCTATAAAACATGATTAAACTGACAAAGAGATTCGTATCCTTTCTTTACTAAGACAACTACAATTCCAATTTTTTTTTTTATAAAAAAAGAAGTAAATCCTGCTTGATTTTTGAAGCTAACTGACTTGCATGTCGCTTACTCTATCACATTCTAACGTGCCTATGTAAAATTTGTTTACCTAAAAAAGATCGAGCACATCTAAGAGCTTCCTACTATATAATCCCCGAAGAACTTCACCAGCAACATCAGGTACGGACTCTAAAATATTCACAAGCTTTATTAAGAGCTTAATTAGCCTTTTGGAATATGGTTTCAAAGGCTTTCACATCGACAACACTTATTTTCTCTCTCAATTTGCTCTTCTTCAGTTTGGTCACTTCTAGCTACGCCTCTTACGCACCACCATCCCCAAAGGTGATGAGCACGGTGATTTTACCATACCCCTAACATCAGTCCCATATAGCTACGATAATCACGGTTCTATCGAGCCCTTACCAGTACATCCAATTGGCGACGAGCATCACAATTATCCCATGCCCCGATCACCAGCCAAGCCGTCCAAATATTGCCCTAAGAATGCCTTAAATTTGGGTGTATGTACTAACGTGTTGAAGAAATTGTTGAAACTTGATGTGGGAGAACCATCAAAGATGCCTTACTGCAGTCTCATTCAAGATTTGGTTGATCTTGATGCTGCTGTTTGCCTTTCCACTGCCCTCAAAGCCAATGTCTTGGGCATCAAACTAGACGTGCCCCTTTCATTGGAATTGCTGCTAAATTACTGTGGGAAGGAGGTCCCCCATGGGTTCCTATGTGCATAAATTAATTAATCTGCTATTATTTATAATCATCTCTACCATAATAATTGTCATTTTCTTTATGTGTTTTCGCTTTATTATGGTGCATCCATGCCATACACATTCGTTAACTTATTGTTTGTCTCACAATCTTGTTGGTTGATTGAAGGCTTCTCGCCTTCTTTATTCTTTATCATCTTCATTCTTTCGCGTTGGAACAGAAATGTAATAGTTCTAGAAATGAATTGTTATTCTATTATTGTGAAATTAATGATTATTTATTTTTCTACATTTTTTTTTAATTTCAATACATAGCATATTAGTAATATTAGTATCTGCTGACCACAAAACGTGAAATTCCCTTTTTATTTTTTATTTATGTTTTCCTGCTGTTTTTTCCATTGCAATTATTAGAGGTCAGCTGTTCATTAGGCTAAAATTGGCAGTCAAGAGATACAATTACTTTTTTTTTACTATTATCAATATTGTCATATCCTTTAGTTTATTTAACGTTATTCTTTGAAATAATTATCAGTGTACTAATTAACATGTCATAGATGTTTCTTGTGGTAACGTAGGCATCACTAAAATATTATATACTAGTTAGTTAGCATATAAATGTTTTACTAACTTGAATTATTTCCCTATTATTCTAATTCTAACACAAATAATAACGTTATGATTAGCGGTGATATTTTTTTTAATACAAATATTTTCATTATACATCTTAACCAATTACAAATAGATCAAGTAACTTCTCTTATACATTTAAAGTATATCTTCAAAATCAAGTCAAAAGCCAAGAGCCAAAAGTCAGGAATCAAAGATAGGCTAAGTTGAATATCTTGAATATATTAGTGTTGACATATATCTCAGTGGCAAAGAAAGAATAGGAAAACTTACAAAAAGAAAATTGTTCAAGTATATCTTCATCATGGAAAAAGAGACAAATTAACAAGCAAAGTTCAACATCTATAAGAGTTACATCCATGCAGAAGAAAAAAAAAACCTTTTGATTTGGATTGATAGAGTACTAGAAATTATTTAAGAATAGAGTTGTCTAAATAATTAAAATTTTCAATTAAGTTAAAAAAAACCCTTAATGAGATGGATCTAGCGAAGTGCTAGGTTAAGAAAAAAGCAACAATGAGTTCGTGTTTAAAAAGAAAAGGTTTCTTTATAGATGTGGTGGTAGATTGATTCTCATGAAAAGCTCTAAGCGAGTAGATACATAGTTTCTACATGAGAGAAACTATAATTTGGCTTAAGGGAGGAAACAAATTCAAACCAAACATGGCCTATTAAAGATATATGAAAGGTTGTTTTAAGGGAGGCAATGTTGAATTAAACCAAATTTATTTGGAAAAAACATCAATTACCCTATTTGAGTGGGATTAGCAAAATTTGAAATTAGTAGTGTCCATGTAGGATTTACCTTATTAAAAGTAGAGTCCAAATTGTATTAGAACTAAGAATACAAGTCCAACAAGAAATTAGATAGCAGTTACTATATAAAGAGGCTAAAGGATAAATGAAAAAATTATGAGAGAGAGAAACTATGTCAGGGGTCACGTAGAAAATATTTTACTTTTGTATTTGATATTATGAGATTATAATGGATGATTCTCTCATCTGCGGTTGTAGCTTAAATTAGTATGAACCACGTTAAATTTATTGTGTTCTTTATGTAATTTATTATTCTTGATGTTTGATGCGCTTTTACTATATTTTTTAAATAAGTTATAAGATCTAAAAAAATAACAAGTGGTATCAAAGCCAACTAATAGACATATTAACTCTTATAATGGCAAGATTAATTGGCTCTCTAGATTAATGGAAAAAAGGGTTGGAGAGGAGAAATGAAAATTCAATTGAGAGTACCTTTCAATCTAAATTAAATTTGTAGTCTTAAAAATATAAAGGATGAAGAAATAGGGAAAACTCAATTGGAAAAGATAAAAATGTGAATGGGGATAGTCAAAGAAAAATTATCTACTGTATGGGACATGTGGGAAAATGGAAACTATCTAGAAAAAGATTGTTGGTTTCACTGGAAGTTAAAATGCCACAATTACAAAACGTTCGAGCATCTAGAGAAAATAAAATATTGATTCAAGAAAAATCATCAAGCCAATTATATTAAAGAAAATAATTAGGAGGAGCTATTTTATGCTTGACAAATAGTTATGGAGGAGAAAAATGATATGTGGTACATGGATAATGTTTGCAACAATCATATGACAAAAAGTGAGAGCATCTTTCCTAACTTAGACACATTAATAAAATTACAAGTCAGATTGGGGAATGGTGCATTGGTGGAAGCCGAAGGAAAAAGAATGATCACCATTTAAACTAATAAAGAAACTAAATATTTTAATGATATACTATTAGTACCAAGCTTGAAACATAACTTATTGAATATTAGACAAATGATTGAAAATGAATATTCCTTATACTTTACTCAAAATACTTGCACAATATATGACAAAGATAAGAGCCAAACAATAATTACAGTAAAGATGCAGAATAAAAACTTTTCTCTTTAGTGGCTAAGTATCGCTATAGCCATAAAAGCATAAATTGAAGATTCATAGTTATGACATAAAAGGTTTGGGTATTTTAAATTCTATAGATTGAAGATTTTTCAATAAAAAATATAATCAAAGACATGCCAAGCATATAATAGACCAGTGATGTATGTGAAGGTTGTTTATAAGGAAAACAACAGTGACAAGTATTTCTAACAAGAAAATATCACAGAGTTAAAGCATTATTAGAGCTTGTTTATAAAGACATCTGCAGATGTGTGACTCTGTCACTTGACTAAAGCAGGTACTTCATCTTATTCATTGATGACTACACTAGAATGACATGGGTGTATTTTCTTCATAAAAGATCAAAATTGCTCAAAATTTTCAAGAAGTTCAAGAATTTTATTGAAAAGCAGAATGGTCAATGCTTAAAAAAGCTAAGAAGCAACAGAGGGTAAGAGTACAATTTCAAAGAATTTAATTAGTTCTAAAATGATAAAGGAGTTGAGAAATAACTAACAATAGGCTATGCTCTAGAACAAAATAGAGTCTCAGAGAGGAAAAAAAAAAGAATAGTCATGCAAATAGCAAGGTCAATTTTAAAAGAAAAAGGCTTGCCAAATTCATATTAGGCAGAAGCAGTGTCTACAGTAGCAAACTGTTAAATAGATGTCGAACAAAAGTTGTAAAAGACATGACTTCTATAAAGGCATGGAGTAAGCAAAAGCCTTTAACACGTTATCTCAGCCTTTAACATGTCCATGTTCCAATAGAAAACAAATCACAAATTGGAAGAATAGATTAAGAAATGAATATTTGTAGGATACAATGCAAAGTCAAAAAGCTATCGGATATATAATCTGAAAATTAAGAAATTAATGATTAGTAGAAATGTTGAGTTTGATGATCAACAACTTGGAACTAGAATGAAGAGAAGGTTAAGGAAAGAAGCATCACTTGTATTAATAAAATATAGAAAAGCAATCACAGAAGAAGATAAAGGTAAAGGAATAGAATTAGAAGCTTTTAGAATTCCTCTAGCATTGCTAACAAGGCAAGAAACACCATCTTTTGAGTCGTCACCAAGAAAAGTTAGAGAACTCAAAAAGAAATATAAGATATATTGTTAACGTGTTTTAGGGTGCATCTATGTGATTATGTACATGTTGAAAATTTTTAAATGCATGTCCAACATACATTATACAACGAAATAAAAAAAATATAATCAACATATACACACTATAATTAAATCAAAAATAGTATTAGAATTAAATACATACCCTTGTAGACGTTTCAGTGCAGATTATTGACCTTTGAAGCTTATTGAGCTCACAATGAAGTCCACCCTCGAACAATTCTAGACTTCAACAGCTGGTGGGATTGTAGCTAGAATATTAGCTTTCGATCTTAATTGCGTACAAGAATCAAAGAAATAACTCAACGCTTGAATTGGTTTAAGCATCAAATGCTTAAAATGGTGTTTTGGGACATAAATGCAATTTTTTCAAAGTTTGCATTTTCTCTCTTCTCTTTTGCACGAAATTTTCATTCTTAATTCACTCACACAACAAATGAAACTCTTTTCATTTATTTTAAAAATTCTTAACTTCTTAAGTGATCATATTTTCTATATTAATCCATGTGTTACCATGTAATACTATGCGTGAGTGATAAATGTCACTTATGTTATCCATGTAAACACTTTGTAAGGATGACATTTATCACATGCATGTTTTCATTTGTTACATAAATGGTCATGCATGGATGCCATAAGTGCATTTGTATTTTTTCATGGAAAAAGTTACAACATTTAAAAACTATGGTTCCTACTTTTCAAATAGGTAATAAAATGTATCCTGCTATCTGAAATCTTTCCGGATCGATTGGTAATATCTATCTCGCTACCCTTGTACTTAACAAGTACATTTCATATTGTAAGAATATCTAGGTTCACCTCCGTTTGTCTTACGGAACACTTTTGCATGTTTGTGAACAATGCCCCACAAATACGTTATGTATATTATAGAACGGAACGTTGAACCATACAAGTTAAGGTCAACCATATCTATATAATCCCTCTGTCATCTATATCCTGGAGTAGCAAAGATATAGATTATGACTGTCAAATATCTATATGTTTATCCGTGAACTTATCTCTAGATACTTATTTTTATAACAATATCCGCAAACTTCTTTGAGATATTGTTTAACATTAATGAAAAACTCTTTTTCTGGGGTTAATGTTTATAGCCATAAGACTTTCTAAAATACATTCTTAAAGCATCTAGATATACAACTCACCCATATGAGCTGATGGATTCTATATCTACGCACATTAGGCTCTATGAGCATCGAATCATACCTAATGACACCTAGCGGTCAGATCATGAAAGATCTTTAACATGTATAGAACCAAAGTATAGTGGATCACTCATAAGCCTGCCATGGCATTTAAGTTAAAGGTTCACAAATACTACTCAACTCGAGAAGGCCTTCTATTCATGGCTTAATGGGATGTCTACTAGAGGTTCTGATGAGTTTGTTCAATATCCATTACTTAATACTTGCTTTCTCATGCGAACTTCCACTAAGCCCATTATTTGCTAAGACTAACCATTTAAATAATCCAGATATAGACATACACTAATCCGAAAGGAATATCGATCAACCCATGATGGTAACCATCGAACAGGAATGATATCTTTGAGAATATATTATACAATAACATTTCTTAGCACCATTTGCAACCTCTTTACAACTATCTCATTACTATAATATTCTCAGGTCTTTGTCTATGTTTTAGATAATGTTCTAACTCTTTAGAATTACTAACTCTTAACGTCGACCTAAACGCTTTTAGATCAGATCTAAACTCTTTCAGATTTACAATGTCCGAAAAGTTACAAGTTTCTTACCAAATAAATAATAATAATTAACAAATAAAAGAAATATTTATGGTATAAATATTAAATAAATAAACATTCTTACAACAATTTGAATGATACATAAGCATCATTCCTAACACATGTAACTTCTCTTCTATAGAACTTGTCTATGTCCGTGGTTTGGCACTATTAATGGTCATATGCCTTTTTAGTTTAATAAGTGCTCTAAGGATACTTGCCTAGCTCTTATAAGAACCGACCCAATTACACCTTCATATAGGTGACACTTTATTAAGTGTGTCCTACAGGTTTAAAACATCATCCTATAAAGGGCTATAAGGTTCATTAAGAGACTAACTCACCATATTTCATTGTAGATGCACTACTTCGTCATAGGAAATGACTCATAAAAACACAATCGGTAGTATAAGACAACAAGTGACTTGTTCTTATCATTATGACTTGTTCACTCTTGTTTCATGCTATAAGCAAAAGTTCCATCCCCCCTAACGTATGTTCCACTAATCTCTTATTTAGTGGCTTTTTCAGAGGATCGACCAAGTTTATCTCTGCCCTCACATAATCTAAGCTTACCACCCCATATTCTAGTAGCTGCTTTATGATGTCATGTCGTAGATGAATATGTATGCTTTTATCATTATAAATATTATTTTTTGCTCTAGTAATCGCTGCTAGACAATTACAATTTATAAAAATTATTGTAGAAAGGTGAGTACTTACGGGAAGATCACTTATGAGTGTCTTTAACCACTCAATCTCAAACACAAGATTTTTCTTAAGCTATCATTCCAATTCTATGGTAAATCGTGTTATATAAGTTTGTTTATTGGATTTTTGACATATGGCTCCTTCTTCTAATGTGAAGATATATCCACTAGTATACTTGACCTCATTTGACTCAGATGTCAAATTAGCATTACTATAACCTTTAATCATAGGTTGTGATTTACCATATGAAAATGCATAAGTTTTAGTGCCTATAAAATACTTTACAATTCTATCCAACACACTCTCATGCTCTTTTCCTGGATTTTGAGTATACATACTGAATCTCACTATAGCATATGCTATATCAGACCTAGTAGTATTAATCAAGTATATTAGACTACCAATAATTTGGACATAATAGTTTTGATTGTCACTACCAAGTACACTAGTTGTTTTCTAAATCTTTCATATCAAATACATTTGATAAAAATTTCTTAGTCTCAACTATTACTTCCATAAAGACATACGATGACATATCTATTAGCATCAAAGATTTTATAATTTGCACATTTATTGGAATCATTTATCATAAATCCATTTGATACTAGAGCATTTTTAAACTTCTTTTACCATTATTTTGGTGCTTGTTCCAAGCCACAAAGACTTGACCAACTTACATACTTTATGCTCTGTACTAGTGCCAATACAACCTTTTGGTTGTCTCATGTAAATTTTCTCTTCTAAAACATCATTTAGAAAAGATATCTTTACATCTATTTTTATGTATGAATAAATGATATATTACAGTCAATTCAATCAAAATCCTAATGGATGTAATTCTAGCTACAAGAACATAAGTATTAAAATAATCTAAGTCTTTCTTTTAAGTGAACCCATTGGCAACAAACATTGCCCTATACTTCTTAATAGTACCATTAACCCTCATTTTTTTTAAAGATCTATTTATATCTAATGAACTTAGAACCTGGAGGTAAATCAACTAATTTCCACACATGATTACTTATTATTGAGTTTTTTTTTCATCATTAATTACGCCCCTCTATAAAGAAGCATCATGAGAAGTCATAGCCTCACTATAAGTCTTATGGTCCTCTTCCATAAGAAAAACATATAAATCTTACCAAAACTAGTAGCCTTCTTTATTCTTTTGCTTCTTCTAAGTTCATTGTTAGAGTTTTTTAGAGGATCTACATTAACTTTTACATGAGTCATATTTGTTTCTACATTAACTTTCTTTGAAAAAATAGCCTAAAACAACTCTACATTTTTAGATTCAATTATGTTATTTACATCAAACAATCTTATTGTATCCTTTAATACTAAGAACCTATATGTAGCACTATTCTGAGCATATCCTATGAACATACAATTAATTGTCTCAAGTCTCATCATATCCTTTTAGGATTAAGAATAAGAACTTTTACAATACAACCCTACACTTTAGGTATGAATGGTTAGGAGCATAACTTTTTTATAACTCATAAGGTATAATTCTCAATTTCTTATAGAAAATTTTATTGTATATGAAAAACTGTTAATATTGCTTCTCCCCACAAATTCATAGGTATTCTAAAATTAATCAACAAATAATTTATCATTTTTTTCAATGTCCTATTTTTTCTTTCGGCCACTCTATTGGATTCAGGTGAGTATGGTGGTGTAATTTCATATATAATTTCATTATCCTCACAATAGGAACTAAACAAGTTAGATATATACTGTCCTTTTTTATCAATTCATTTGTTTTAATTTTCCTACCAAGTTGATTTCCAACTTCTTGTTTGTAGATTAAAAACTTATCATATTACTCATCTTTATTTCTTAACAATTATACCTTATTATATTTTTAAAAATCATCTATAAAGGTTACGTAATATCTATTTTCTCCACTAGTAATGATATCTTTAAAATCATGTAAGTCACCATGAATTAAACTAAACAATTTGATTTCTCTAAAAGTTATAGGTTTACAACTTTTTTAGTGAATTTTCTCTCCACATATTCATTACATTGATGCATTTTATCTAAACTCATGTTAGCCAATAAATCAACTTTTTTCGTCTTTCTCAAATAAAGATAATTCAAGTAATCTAATTTGTCATGCCATAAATTAAAAGGCTCAACAATATAAACTGAAGAAACATCTTTATTTATAGAAACATCAAGTACATTTAGTTTGAACAATTTAGTAGAAGAATATCCCTTTCCACTAAATGTTTCTATTAAGATTTGTGTTTATGTGCCATTCTATTTTGTATGAATATTTAATTTTAATATTTATATAATTAACATTTCATTTAATCGTTAATTATATCTATTGAAATGGTAAGATGCTTGGAATATTTCAAACATTGTATGATCTAAAAAAATTTAGTTAGTGCTAATATGTAGCAATATCTAAAGAGTTAGAGTCTTATCTAAAATGAGACAAAAATCTTAGACTATATTAGTATTAACATAGTTACAAACGGTTGCAAATGGTACTAGAAAATTTTATTATACAATTATGTTCTAAAATACTATATTCTTGGTCTATTTTACCAATACCGGTCTATCGGTGAAATCCTAATATATAGATCAGTGTATGTCTATATTTGGATGGTCCAGATGGTTAATCTTACCAGATTATAAGCTTAGTGAAAGCTTGTATTGGCATATGGGTATTCAGTGAGGATTAAATACTGAAGAGCCTGAGAAGGACCTCCAATAGACATCCTATGAAGCCATCAATGGAAGGTCTTCTCAAGTTGAGTAGTATTTTTAGTCCTTTGACCTGAGCACTACGATGGGCTTGTGAGTGATCCACCATACTTTGGTTCCATATATGTTAGAGACCTTTTATAGTGTGACCACTATATGTCGTTAGGTATGGTCCGATGCTCATTGAGTCCAGTGTGCATAGATACAGGATCTGTCAGCTTACATAGGTAAGTTATATATATCCGATACTTCAAGATTGTATCTCAAAAAATCTTATAGCCATAAGTAATAAACCCAGAAAAAGAGTTTCTCGAAGGGTTAAACAATATTGCTAAAGTGTTTGTGTATATTGTTTATTTAGATATGAATCTGGAGATAAGTTCATGGATACACAAATGGGGATTTGACGGTGCTGATCTATATCCCCGCACATCTAGGGTATAATGATGGAAGAATTATACGGATAAGCTTAACCTCAACTTGTATGGTTTAATGCATCATTTTGTAAAATCAGTAACGTATGTGTGGGGCATCGTTCAATGACTTGCGAAAATATTTCGTAAGACAAACGGGCATGAGCCTAGGAAGTTTTACAATATGAAATGTACTCATTGAGCACTAGGGTAGCAAATTGGGTCGAATGGTTCGATCAGAGAGTTTTGTTGGAAGTATAATTTGTTTTAAGAACCTCTTTGTAAAGTGAAAAATATAGTTTACAAATGTTGCACATAAGTCTCTATTTTGCTAGAAATGGTATTCATAACACATGTCATTAAACCATTGGCTCTTACAATAATTGGTCATTATTTTATTTAAATAAATATATATGTTTATTATATTATTTTATACAAGATGTGTTGGGCACTTATCTTGAATAGACATGTGATGTTTATTATATTATTTGTTATGTGACACGTGTTAGACACTTGTCTTAATGGACTAATTAAATAATTAAATTTTATTTTATTGTCTTACATTGTTAAGACAAAAACATGTATTTTAATATATTTTTTAGATGGTGCTTGGGCCATTATGAGAACATTTGTCTTGGTTTGAATTATTTATTTTAAAAATATTTACATTAAAATACTTTTAATATTTATTAATATAGTCAAACAAGAAAATTGTCTCATTTTATTATTTTTGAAGAGACAAATTCGGCCAAGCATTTTATTTAATGAAATAAATATTGTTTTGGTATTTATTAATTCATTTAAAATGCTTTTGTCCAAGAATATTAAAGAAAAGCCTTTTGGTATAATTCTTAAATGGATAAGTGATGACATGTGTGCATTTTTCAATTAAGTAAAAATTGCATAAGGGTTATGTAAAGGGATGAAGTGAATTTCGGCCAAGGCATTCTTTGTACTCTTGGAAAGAAATTCTAACAAAGTAAAACACTTATTCTTCTTCATCTTTCAAGTGAGACTTGGTAAGAAAAACAAAAGAGAAATAGCTTTTGTTTCAAAAGTGAATACAAAAAGAGTTTAAGTATAAGAACAAAAATCCTACACCACAATTAAAGCTACCATTCTAGCTACTCTAATCCCACCAAGTGTTGGAGACTAGAATTTTTAAGAAATCACTTCAATGTGAGCTCCTGAAAGTTTTAATCATCACCAAATCATTGGCTAAGAATAAAAGGCTTGCCAAGATAATTCTCTATAAACCCTAGTAATTTCATTTATGAGATAACATGAAAAATTTATTGTGTTTATCACTTAAGAAATTAGATTTTTGAACTTCCACGTGCACAAAAATATGTATGTGACTCATGTTTTGTAATGATGAATACAATCTTATATTTATGCACCCTAGGATAATCAACATTCGCGGTTTCACTTTTGGTCATTACAACTTTATCCATACTTTCACATTTTCTTTTCCTAGCATAAATATAGAAACAAGATTGTATTTAATATTAGAAATATGAAGAATATTTTTTAAAATAAGAGACTTTTCAGAAGTAAGCTTAAGGAAAACTTTCCCTTTCCCTACCATCGGTGCAGAATAGCAATCACCAAAATATACTTGCTCATCTTCATCTCTCATAAAAGCATACTCTTGAAAAGCACTATTGTCTCCACATATGTGTTTTGTTGCTCCAGAGTCTATCACCCACTCTTTGTTGCCACTTGACATCATGTTCACTTGTAAAACAACCGTTGTAGCAATAACATCTTCTCCCTCAACCAAATTGGCCTTAGGAGTTTTTTTGTTTCATTTCTTATTTCTATGCTTACACTAATATGTAAAATAACCACTATTTTCACAAGCATAACACTTTCCTTTCTTCTCGAATGAGGCTTTGTTTTTCTTAAAATTTGTTTTACTTATAGAATTTTGATGTTTTCTATTATGATTATCACCATTGACTAAATTGTTCTTAGAGACTAATTCTTTGGCCTTTTCTAAGTTCTCGCATTGGCGAATCTTTTCTTCTATTTTAATGTGCATAATTGAATCCTCCAATGTCAAATTGTTTCTCTTATATTTGTTACTTTTCTTATAATCGTTTCATAATTTAGGTAATTTTTCAATTAACCAGTAATAAAATGTTCAAGGAGAACTACATTTTCAGTTTTCAAGTCATTTAGTAAAAGGAAAAAATTATGAATTTGTGTTATGACCTCTTTTTTCCTCAAACATTTTAAAATCTAGAAAATTGATAATTACATACTTTTGAGCACCAACATCTTCTATGACATAATTGTTTTCTTAAGATGGGCCTATAATTCATGTACATCTTTGTATATGGAGTATACATCATAAAATTATTTTGATATTGTGTGTAAAATTGTATTATGGTATACTTTATTTGCCTTACTCCACTTAGGGAAATCCTCATTATAATTCTCAGCAGTAACCTCTAGAGGAGGGATTGTTAGATATTCGGCCAGACCCATGACGTCTAATGTATTAAAGACCTGGTCTTGCCATCTATTGAAGTGTTTTCCATCAAATGGTGGAATGTTTGTTGCCTCTGAAAGTGACTTAATTACGGTCAATAGCGACGAATCACTTATAGTATCCATGTATGTATATAAAAATAGTATAATATTGTTATAAAAACTGTATGCTGTATGGGGAATGTAATACAAGGATATAACAAGAACAAGAATGAAGTCAAGGTGTGTTTAGCACTATCCAAAAACTATTTCTACCCCCTTAATTGATGTTAGTTAAGGTGTACTAGGGTTGAAAAGTAGGATAAGTTCAGGATTCAATAACTTATTAGAGAATATAAAGGTGTACATCAAATATATTCTTCTTGGAAAATAAGTGTGTAGTTATGAAAGTGGTTGATAAAAGAGAATTTTAATCAAATGATTGAGAAGAAAAGTTAGTTGTTCAAAATCAAGTGTGCCTTTAATATTTATAGATTTCAAGTATCTCTCTGGGGAGACACAGCACCTCTTTGAAAGGCCACATCCATTGGAAGGGATAGGTAACTCCTTCAAGAGTTAAAATTCTAGGTCTAGGTGCCACAACGCTCATCTTGATCACCATGGCACCTAAGGGCTAGCGCCATATTGTCCAGTCCAGAGACTGGAGCACTGAGGGTGCCTATGTCGAATGCCGCAACGCTCAAGCCTCCTACGACTTGGACGCTTCTCCTTCATCCTCCTTTCTCTTCTCGACTCTTTCTCTTTACCTTAACTTGATTTTATATTTATTTATTTGAAATACACTCTAAATATCAATAGGTTGATTACTGAGGGTTAGGATATAACTAGTTTTTGTTGTCTCAAAAGGTCAAAGGCAGTGTGCAAAAATTTTGTTGAATACTATGGTTTTTAATTAATAGCACACACCCATCTCTGTTAAGGCCATAATATGTGATAACTGGTAAGTTCTTTTCCTATTCCTTTGGTACACTACAATCAGTAACTGTGAAGGTGGTGGTTTCAAGAAAGTAAAGAAACCTAATTTAGAAACCTAATAATTTAGAACCCTAATATTGAGCAAATGCACGAACCTGGGGAAGTACAATTTGTCAACCTGGATTCTTTTATCATCCACCATCCCATGTGCAACCCATTGGCGAATTATGAAATGCAGCATCAATTCTTTGTGGTCTCTGGTTTCTTATGTTAAACCTAATTCTGATGTTCGGTTACTCTCAATCTAACAGGTTAGTGTTAGAACCCGGAGAAGATCACGTCTGAGTTGGTGATCTGAAATTCCGAGAACTTATCAATTTTTGTTAATAAAACCAAGGAAGTTCGGAGACTATAGTAATAATGACGATTCACCGTTCCTTGCTTACGTTCAAACTTTTCCTCTTAACATATAAAATCTTGTTCAACCCAAACATACCACAGTTTCCACCTATAATACCCTAACATTTTACCATTTTCTTCACTCAAATTCTCTAAACATTCAAAAACTTTAAGGGTTTATCTAGGTAAAATATTGAGGCATGCCAGAGACGAACACGGGAAAGTAAATTAATATATATATATATAAAATAAAAGAACACTTAATAAATATTAGTTAACTATTTATTAGCTCAACTAAAGACTGGGGTTATTTGAACCCACTAAAACATTTAATAAACTCACTTTTTTCAACATATCTATTATTAAAATTTAAAAATTTTAAATTGTAGCCTAATAATCAACTTTACTCACTAATTTAATCTTACTAACTTAAATTATTAAAAAATATTAATTTTTAATATTGAAACTACATTAATATAGATTTTATTGCAACTGTTTATGACTTCAATTTTTTTTATAAAGTAGTAAGTACATTAAAAAATTATATTAATAAAATTCATCAACACAGTAAGTACTTGTTTTATATAATTGGTATTTGATAGGAAAACAATATAGATATGTTTATATATAGATAGGGATATAATGTACTAAATAGGTAATGATATTTTCTTAGAAAGAAATTATTAATATAATAAGTACTTTTATATTCAATCAAAAAGTTAAAAAAATTTACTTTTTTCAATTTAGTTAAAATTGATTTAAAATTTTTATTAATTAAATAGATTAAATTAAATCATTTTTAGTATTGAGCCAAAAAAAAAAAAAGGCAACAAAGAAATATCAGATAAGGTGTCCGTGAAGAAATATCAAATCACATTCTTCATATTTGCACCCAGTTTTAGCAAGTCTTCTACCTAACAGTTGCTGGAGGTGGAGGCATTTGCAACCAACAAAGAAAAGAGGCACCTGAATGATAAAAAATATAAGAAATGGGAATCGTTTATGTCTTTAACGATAAAAAAGGTTAAAGGTATTTAATAGTTAAGGCAGAATTTTTTTATATGCAAAAAAATAAATAAATAAATAAAGGAAAAAGTACATCTGTGGCATGTTTTTGGAGAAGCACCAACACCGACTTTCTTGATTTCATTATCTACTTAACCGTAGATTATATTATCCCTTCTACGGTGAAAACGGATCTGGAGAAATATAAATCTTATTAATATTACTAGTTGATGCGGATCAGTGAATATTTTTGAAGTATTGACAATTTTTTGGGGTCTTAACTTAATTAGGATATTGGAATTATCAATTATTGAAGTTGAATTTGATGCGGCGGGTATCATTATTGACATTAACAATCACATCTACTCTTTTTCTGAATTGAGAACAGTCTTTTACGATATTAAAATAATTTTCTCATCTTTTAATTTTTACTCTTTTAATTACTCTCATCGATTCACTAATTGAGTGGCACATTAATTATACTAAATATTAATTTGAAGACTATTTAACTTGAAAAAGTTCTACAACAAATAAATCATCTTGTATTTGAAGAGTATTCCTCCCACTTTAACTAATCTACTTTCTATTTAAATTCAAAAAAAAAAAATATTGCCAGTTGATGCGTGCAATAATACAAATAGTATAAAAATGTCAAGTTGGCTTACAGCGTATTCTCCTTTTGACTTTGATAAGAGGATCCGTAGAATATTCTGGCCGACTTCTTGAAAACAATGGCACTAATATTATATAACCATTTTTTTATGTTTTATTATACAACCAACATAATACGTAATCTAAGTAGAAGACAATAAAAGGCAATACTTGCATGAGGATTGCAACGGCATGTGCATGGTAATACGCGATTCATATTAATTTAATAAATATGAAGCCCAAACAGATGAGACCTCCTCCTATAAATACCCCAGCGGACTTAACCATTACCATCACTCACAATCTCTCCCTAAGTCTTAAAACATTCACAAAGCTTAAGATTTATTAGATTTTCTTTGAGTTTGAGATATACCATGGCATCAAAATCAGCAGCCCTTTTACTCTCCCTCAACCTCCTCTTCTTCATTGCCCTCACCTCTATCCCTTCATCAACAGCCACAACACTCCCAGCTAATTGTCCTGAAGATGCTCTTAAGTTGAATGTATGTGTCGACGTATTGGATTCCTTAATCCATCTTAGTATTCCACAACAGAGCACTTGCTGCACTCTCATTAACAATTTGATCGACCTCAACGCTGCTGCTTGCCTTTGCACTTCCCTTAAACTTAATGTTTTGGATGTGCTCAAGATAAGCCTTCCCAATATTCAAGTGCAATTGTTGTTGAATTACTGCAAGGTCCCCAATAACTTCAAATGCTCATATTAACTATGCTCTTCTTCATTCATCATCTGTAACTTTTCTACCTTCCATGGCGTACTATATCGAATTAAAATAAGGAAGGGTTTCCTGTGCTCTTGGTCTTTGTCTGAAAAAAATAAATAAATAATAAGGGTTGAGTCTTCTCCACTTCTTCCTCATGTTAGTTTTAATTTTATGTTTGAACTTATGTAATGTAGTAAAATTATGTACTGTTTCAAAGTATGAATCGAAGTTCTCTTCTTATGTGAAATAGTTTCTTCTATACACATGCCGTTAGCTTATTAATTGCATCTTACTCGAAAACAAAATTTTGGGCATGCGTTTTAGAATACTTAAACAATGGGAGCATGAATTTCTTTAGTTAACTCATTGCTCTGCGTGAGAATACCAAATTGTTGAACAAATATAGATGTCATGAATTCAAGTCATATGTAATTATAAAACTTAATGCTTAAACAAGCTGTTTTTTTAAATTACTACAATTCGGTCTCTTTCTTTCTTACAATGACTGGCTATTCCATAAATTGTTTCCATGCTACACAAATATAATTAATTTGAGGCATTCTGAACTATTAATTTTCTCGCTGTATTAGACTCTTATTTCATGCTTGAAAGTTTTTTCTGCATTTCTCCTTTCATGAATTTTACTTGACATTATTTTTCTTAAAAAAAAAAAAAACTAATTTTCTTGTAGAATTCTCACCCTATAAGACTCATTTATACAATCATCAAGTATCATATAATTGCACTTATTTTGGTATAGTTCGGAAGTTTTAAGTTTCTAAGATGAAGATATTAAAATTTTTTAAGGTCCCAGGATCATGGACAGGCATAGGATAAAATATGAAACTACACTATTTCCTAAGACTATATTCTGTTCCATATGTAGTTTTTTCTATCGACGTGAATAGATTTACTATCCAAAAATAATTCCCCATAAGATAAAACGACCTGTGACCTAGAGGGAACATTTTTGGTTTGTTAGGCTAAAATTTAGGGGTTGTTCGTGTTTTTTTTGGTGTTGAATATGATTTATTTTAGTGAGTCTCTGTTTTTTTTTAGTTGAATGTTGAATAGAGACGATATAGTTAAATGACTGAATTTAAATAATTTGCTTGTTTTGTTTTTTCTTAATATTTGAATATAAATATTATGTTATTTGTGTCTCCAATTAAAAAAATAACTAAAAATGAATACTTATATATTTGTACCATTATAAACTTTTAATGTGAAATTAATAACAAAAACTACAAATATATGAATGAAATAATATTTTTTTATACATATTAATATTAAAATAGTGTAAAGTCAAATATTTCATAATAATTTTTTATAACATATGACTTTTTTTAGTTGTAATACAACTTTAATATTCTAATTTATAATAAAATAAAAAATAAGAAAAAATAATTATTCTAAAAATGTATATTAAATGACATTAATATAAAATTCATCAAAACAATAAAAGTGCACACAATTAAAACAAGCTTTAATTATATGGTTCAAACAACTAATTTGCAATTTTGCCAAAAAAAGAAGAAGGAAATACTTTGTAATAGACATAAAGAAAGAATGGGTTTTATATGGATATAAATATAAATGTATCGTATAAGTATGAATATTTTAGAGAAAAAAACAAATTTAATGGCTGAATAAATGAAATTAAGATGCATTCAATATTAAGCCAAAAAAAAAAAAAAAAGCCCTTAGCATATTTAGTTATTTAAGTTGTTTTTTTAACTTAATAAGAATTTTAAATCAATTTTAATTTAATTAAAAAAGCCAAATTTTGTGCCGTTTTGGCTTAAGGTCAAAGGAGAAATGGAATTATTTATTTTTTCTCAAAAATATCCTTATCTAATTTATATATTAAGTCATTTTTCATATAAAAATTATATCTTTTTATTTTCTATCAAATATTAATCGTATAAAATACTTATCGTGTTCATCAATTTAATAATTAATATATTTTACATACGACTTTTAAAAAAAATTATAGATCACAAACAATTGCAATAAAATTCATATTAACATTATTTTAATATTAATTTTGTACAATGAAGTATTAACAATAGCAAAAAGACCCTTCAATCTCATACAAGAAAGAGCACTTGATGCTCAAAGTCATAAATTTAGAAAATAAAAAGGATAATGAGTCGGGTGTGTAGAAGTGAGTTGAGATGCAATAAAAAGTAAGATGGTGTATTTTCGTGCTTAGGCTTATATAGGCTTAGATCTTAAGAGTTATTACCATATAATAATATACAAATATCAATTAAATCTTATAATAAATACTATTAACCATTAATAGTCATCAATGCAATTCAATAATCATAAATGTAATTTAATAATCATAGTACAATACAATTCAAAAATCATTAACGCCATGCAATTCAATAGTCGTAATCCAATTCAATTGCCATAGTCACTTGAAATTTGGATCTAATATGTTCTTATCTTCTCATGGTGTTCGGGAGAATTGCGCCCAACAATCGCCAGTGAAGATTCATTATCGAAGTCTAGTCAACATGCATGCATGCCTGAGCAAAGCTCCAATTTATACTAACTTTTGCTTTTTTCTTTTGTAGAATTGAGAGAGAGGAAGAGAAAAAATTAGGGCGTTCCTATTTGCATTCAATAATTTTTTCAATAAGTTTTTTTTTCAAATATAGAAAAACTATCACGCCGTTTGACTGTTGAAACTTTTAATTAAGGAAAGATAAGATCGATTCATCACGATTATCGTGACAACCATAAGCATGACGTTAAGGCATTGAATAGAAGTCTACTAGAATACTCCTATAGAGTCAATATAACTTCACGAGGGGATTTTAGAGTCAATCGTGGCCGCACGTGTTAAGCCCCAATTGAAAACTTTGAGATCGCGGGATTTTAGTGTTTCCTAGTCAACTCTTAAAATGATCGACTTATATTGCGGCAGAAAAATTGGGTAGAGAAAAGTAGTTATAATAATGCCAATTGCATCTGGGGCATATGCTTGCTACGTAGAAAGACTGCTTCCATCGTCGACGTTTCAAACATATCTTCGGATTTAGATTATTCATCGTATAGTAAACTCATTATAATCAACTTGACTTACAAATAAATTCCCTTGAAAATACGTGAAAGCAATAACCTTTGAAATAAAAGAAATAATTGAGAGAGTTAATTTCGTTTTTGTTTATTTTATTTCCAAACGTCAGACATACAATTCAGCAATGCCAATAACTTAAGTTTTCAAACCAACTGGGTCACAGTTACCTCATAGGGAAGGTATATTAGATCCTATTAACATTTTAAAATATATAGATAGTATCTAAGTGATTCGATGTTCTAATTTTTGTTACGAAGTTATGACCTAGCTATTTGTCTGCAAGGAATTTATAGATATACAGCAGTCGGCAAGTTTAGCACATTGCAAATAACAAGAAACCCTTTCTTATTGTGAAAGCTGTGAAGCAACATTAGATTGCCAACAAATGTGGTTCAATCTTTCCTCCGAAAATTAATTAATGCACTCGGCAATTTCCGTTCAATTTCCCTTCATTTCTGACCAATAGAATGTAGCTAGTTTTTGTTGTATCAAAGGGTCAAAGGCATTGTGCAAAAATTTTGTTGGATACTGTGGTTTTTAGTTAATAGCACAAACTCATCTCTATTAAGGCCATAATATGTGATAACTGATAAGGTCCTTTCCTGTTCCTTTGGTACACTACAATAATAACCGTGAAATTGGTGGTTTCAAGAAGATAAAGAAATCTAATTTAGAACTCTAATATTGAGAAAATGCACCAACCTGGGGAAGTACAATTTGTAAATTGGATTCTTTTATCATCCACTATCCAATGTGCTCCCCGGTGCCGAATTATGAAATACAGTATCAATTCTTCGTGGTCTCTGGTTTCTAATGTTAGAACCTAATTCTGATTTTCGGTTACTCGCAAGTTAACGGATAACTGTTAGAACCCGGAGAAGATCACGTCTGAATTGGCCGTAATCTGAAATTCCGAGAACTTATCCATATTTGTTAATAAAACCAAGGAAGTTCCGAGTAGACTATAGTAATAATAACTCACCATTCCTTGCTTACATTCAAACTTTCCCTCTTCACATATAAACTCTTGTTAAAATCCAAACATACCACAGTTTCCACCTATAATGCCCCAACTTTTTACCATTTCCTTCACTCAAACTCTCTAAACATTCAAAAACATTAAGGGTTTATCTAGGTAAAATATTGATGCATGCCAGAGACGAACACGGGAAAATAAATTAATATATATATAAAATAAAAAAGCACTAAATAAATTTTAGTAAACTATTTATTCGGTTACCTGGGGTTATTTGAACCAACTAAAACATTCAATAAACTCACTTTTTTTCAGCATATTTATTATTAAAATTTAAATTTTTTAAATTTTAGCTTAATAATCAGCCTTAGTCACTAATATAATCTTATTAGTTTAAATTATTATAAAAACTAATTTTTAATAAATACTTGTATAATTATTCTTACTGCCATATAAGTTATTTTTTAAAAAACTATAAAAAAATTAAAAGCTAATATTTTACATTTATACCCTTATAAACTTTTAAAGTTAATTTCATGAAAAAAACATGAACAATGTATAACTTATTTTTGAAATAATATTTAATTATATAAATTAATATTGAAACAACATTAATATATATTTTTATTGGAACTGTTTACGGCTTCATATTTTTTTATAAAGTAGTAAGTACATTAAAAAAATATATTAATTATAAAATCCATCAACACAATAAGTAATTATGTTATATAATTGGTATTTGATAGGAAAAAAATATAGATATGTAATATATAGATAGGGATGTAAATATACGAAATAGGTGATAATATTTTCTTAGAAAGAAATTATTAATATAATAAATACTTTTTACATTCAATCAAAATGTTAAAAAAATTTACTTTTTCTATGTTAGTTAAAATTGATTTAAAATTTTTATTAAATTAAAAAAAACAAACAATTTGAATATTTAAATAGATTAAATTAAATCAATTTCAGTATTAACCCAAAAACAAAAAGCAATGATAAACTTGATAGAATCCACGTTGAAAACATCTCCACACAGACAAGGAAAGCAACTCACCATGATTGTAACAAAATCACAACAGCAAAGGCAACAAATCATGTAGCTGTAATATATATTTATCAAGAATATATGTGCCATTGTCAACTTCCAATAATGGATCACATCATGTACATATATATGTAGACTTTCACGTTGTAATAAACTCATGAGAGGAAATAATAAATTTAATTGAATTCAAACATATTATTTACGGTATTAGAGCTATGGAAATCCCAATTGCAAAGTTGATACCCCTTCAAGAACTCAAACTAACCATTGAATCATTCCACCAATGTTCCAGCTTTATTTCCACCAAACTGTCATTAAACAATTTCTTAGCCTGGCGTTCACAAGTATTTCCTCTCATCTCAAGTCCAGGCTTGGAACATCACATAGCTAATGTTGAAGCCCCATCAAAGACTATCATCCAAGATACAAAGCAAGTTGTCAATCCAGAGTTTCTCTAATGGAAAAACAATAACAGGTCGACGATGTCCTGGATTAGAGGGATGATGGTTGAAGATATGCTATGCTTCCTTATAGACGGACAAACAGCAAGAGAGATTTGGCTCTCTATAGAAGAACAAACACTCCTCACATCAAAGGAAGAAGAGATAAGACTCAAAGATAGTCTTTTCTCTCTCAAAGAAAGAATCTTTAAAACTTGAGGACTTCTTAAAGAAGTTCAAAGGCATCTGTAACAGTTGGTGGCGGATCTAAGGCACGTGGATGTATGAATGTATTATTGTGTTTATTGCCTAAATACATATCAAATACATATTTAAATCTAACGGAAGTGTGAAACTTGCAATAAACACAATAGCACATGCATACACCCACATGCCTTAGATCTGTGGCCAATAAATAGTATCAGAGCCATTTATGATATATTTGGGCGTGGTTTGAGTAAATGGATGCAAAAGACCCAGTGTAAATGGCTTGTTTCAAATGTTGAAATAGGTATGCCAAAGGAAAAGTGTTGGGCGCTGCAATGCCAGTGGGTTAGGGCAGCGTGCGCTGGGGGTTTGATCTCCCAGCACTGCAGCGATGCAATTTGGCACTGCAGCAGTGCACTGTTCACTTGAACAGTTAAATTTTTAACTGTTCACTGCTACAACATTTTTGGAACAGTGTTTTAAAAATAATTTTGCATGTGTAGATTTATGAGATGTAGTGATAAAAGTTATCAATCTACATTATAAATTGAAGTTTATGAATTGCAGTGATAAAGAGTTATCAGTCTGCATTATAAACCAGAATTAATTTTTCTGTGTTGGTAACCACAATGGGAGCCCTACTGGTGGGGTTAATTGTGCTTATATAGAAAAATCAATAAATTGAGAATCACCATTCCTAAGAGAATGAAAAAAAGGATAAAAACACACACCGACCATTTTGGAGTTTAAGAGTTAAACTCGATGCTGCTAATAGGGCTGCTGTTCTAGATCACTAAGCCCACCGTGTTGGTGATTAGAATTGCCAACGAGTTGGTCTCTATATGGACTCTGAAAAAAATACGTGTATAACGTTACACGTTGAGGTGAGTTTTCTATCCTATAAATATATTAATGCGATTAATATATTTTTTTATTGTGTTTATTACAAGCTTCCCGAGTGGACCCCAAGGAGTTGGGGAAGGCCTTACACACTCTGACAAAAAGGCCGGCCTCTTTGTAAGACTTATGTGGAGTCTACCAACTCCTTGGTCCATCGGCTGAATGACACCTCAGAGCCACTGGCGCACCCATATAATCTCCTCAAGTTCAGCCTTATACCCATCAGGCTGGCCAGTCTGATAGGTATAAGGCTAAACTTAAGGAGATTATTTGGGTGCACCGATGGCTCTGAGGTATCATCGAGCCGATGGACCAAGGAGTTGATGAGCCCCATATAAGTCTTATAATAACAACTTGGCAGCAATAAGAAAACTGGTTATTGATGAAGATAAAATATTTTAAATTGCAATAGCCTTTGGCCCAAGTACATGGACTTCAAGACAACTATGTTAGCCAAACCACCACTATCTACTTTGAAACAATTCATCATTGCACTCCAAACCTATGAAGAAATGGCAATGGCATAAAAGGAAGAAAACAAGTCCACTACCAATCTAAATCAAGCATTCTATAGTGCTATGGGTGTTGAGATTTGTGATTAGTGCTATCCCATTGTGTATAAATATTTAATTATTATATTTATACAACTATCATTTCTAATAAAAATGTTAATATTATTAATTATTAAATGGTAAGATGCTTGTAATGTTTCAGACATTATATAATTTGAAGGAGTTCAGATCTGATCTTAAAGAGTTTCAATCAATGCAAAAAGTTGGCAATGCTAAAGGCTATAACTTCTAAGAGTTAGTAGGTTATAAGAGTTAGCGAAATCTAAGGAGTTAGAGTCTTGTCTGAAATAGGACAAAGATATGAGAATATATTAATAATGATGTGGCTGTAAAGAGTTGTTGATAGTGTTAGAAAATATCATTATGCAAGTATATTCTCAAATACTATGTTTCCAATCTAATTTTATTGATACAGGTCTATCGATGAAACACATTAACATAGATCAGTGTATGTCTATAGAGATACAGGTATTTAGTGAGAACTGGGTATTGAATAGACTCATAAGGATCTCAAATAGACATTTCATAAAGCTATTAGTAGAAGGTCTTCCGAGTTTAACAATATCCGTGGTCCTTTAACCTAAGTGCCACGAAGGGCTTATAAGTGATCCACCATACTTTTATTCCACAGATGTCAGAAACCTTTTATGGTCTCACTACTGAGGGTCACTAGGTATGGTTAGATGCTCATGAAGTCTGATATGTGTAGATATGAGATCTATCATCTCATATGAGTGAGTTGTATATTCTGATGCTCCGAGATTATATTTTAAAAAATCTTGTAGCCACAAGCATAAACCCTAAAAATTATTTAACGCAGGGTTAAACAATATCGCAAAAGTATTTACGGATATATTTATAGAAATACAAACCTAAGAATAAGTTCATGGTTAAGCAAAGAGAGATTTAACGGTGATGATCTTCGTCTCTACTCTTCCAGGATATAAACGACAAAGCGATTATACAAATATGCTATAACCTTAACTTGTATGGTCTAGTGCGCTGCTTTATAATATTCATAACATATATGTGGGGCATCATTCGCAGATGTATAAAGGAGCTCCATATGACAAAACCGGCGTGGATCTATAGAGTCTTACAATA
Source organism: Ailanthus altissimus (assembly GCA_946807835.1). Classification (NCBI taxonomy): domain Eukaryota; kingdom Viridiplantae; phylum Streptophyta; class Magnoliopsida; order Sapindales; family Simaroubaceae; genus Ailanthus; species Ailanthus altissimus. The sequence continues at coordinate 24,764,524 of OX327696.1, read as the reverse complement.
TGAAGTGTACTTGTTGTGTACTAGGGTAATAGACTAGATTAAATAATTTGACCCAAGAAATTCTAGCAAACTGAATATTTGTTTAAGGATACAATGGGATGTGCATTTGTCAAGACTTAGTATTACGTACATCACATAATTAGTTGACAAAGGTTGTTAACCAATGAGATTTTGATAAGTGGCATAATTTGGTCCATTAATTATTTTTACCTTGAATTGACCAAATAACTTTACTTCTAAAAATAAATAAAGAAAAATAATTATTCAAAATTATTTTGAATAATTGATAGGGTACAAACAATTATCACTACGGCCTATTCATAATGGCATGACATTATGAATGGTAGAGCACTATTGAAATAAAAAAAAATATATTAAACTTATAAAATTAAAAATGTTTTAATTTTATCAAGTGGGCAATTAATTTACACTGGCACAATATAAAAAGAAAAAGAAAATATCACTTTTATTTTATTGTGCTAACACATGTATTGGCCAATTATTTGGAGAATTATTCAATAGATAAGCACTAATAACAAGAAAAATAATGGTGGCCACCAAATTAATTAGTAGGCCATTAATTATGAATGGAGTTTATATTATTCGAATAAGGAAATGAATTTCATTCATTCAATTCTCTCAAAAAAACAAAAAAGGCTATCCGGTCATGCAAAGAAAAGCAAGAAAATAGAAAAGCAAAGTTTAGTTTTAAGACAACAGTTGAATAAAACATACATCTTTCAAAACAATTTCAAAGGTGCTATGCAGGAGTTACATGAACACCCTATTGTCTTGAAGACAATTGTTGAAAATTCTAATTGTAGCTACCATTTTAGCTTCGCAATCCTACTGGATCATTGTGGACTAAAATTGTTCAAGAGTAGACTTCAAGGTGAGGTTCAAAATTAAAATCTTAACCGACATTCATCTAAGGTATGTTTATGTAATCTTAAGTTGTTAATAATTTAGTTTACCCGTGTATATGTTGATTATATATTTAATTCTACTGTAAATCGTATATATGAGACATGTATTTAGTTTATTCAACATATACACAGTCACATACAAGCACCCCAAATCAACTTAACAAAGGGAAGAGGTCGAAATGAAAGGGGGAGGCCATGGCAATTCTAGAGGCCGAGGAAATTTTTAAAATAACAAAGGTCGTGGGACTTATCAAAATTCCTCACACCAAAATAATCAAAGCTTTGATCCAAATGCTTATCAAAATAATAAACAAGGAAAGTCTTAAAATCCTGGAGCACGAAACAACCATAATCTTGGTCAAGCAAAAAATAGTGCTGCACAAGGACAATCTGTAGCCTGCCAAATCTGTGGTTAAAGAAACCATACTACCATTGATTGCCAATTTTGCTATGACAACTGCCCAAGTGAAGAGAAGCCCTTACTGCCTTAAACTATAGTAATACCAATGATCAACAATTTTATACAGACACTAGGGCTGCTTCTCACATGACCAATAATTTAGGTAAACTCATTTCATTATAGCCTTACAAAGAAATGACCAAATATATGTTGGTAGTGGCAAGGATTAAATATTTCCCATATTGGTAATGCCTCATTAAAACTCTTCATGGCAATTTAAATATTAAAAATGCGTTAGTATTACCTAAATTAAGAAAGAATCTTTTATCCATTCGACAACTAATTAATGACACCCAGTGTTCCTTTATTTTTAACTCTGATGGTTTCATTGTTAAGGACAAACACAAGTAGGTACTAGCCAAAGGGACTTGCTGCGGCAATCTTTATGCTGTTGATGAAGGCAAAGACATGGCTCTTAACGCCATGAAAGAAAGTTCTAACATATGGCACCAACGACTTAGACATCCTAATGAGAATATTTTAACTAAATTAAAATTTGAAGAAAAAATTAATTTTTCTAGATGGACTAAGAATCTCCCTATTTGTGTGTCTTGTCAATTAGGGAGGAGTTGTAGACTTTCCTTTAAATTATCAAATAAAACATTACAATTTCCTTTAAGAAAAATTCATTATGATTTATAGGGATTTACCCCAATGAGTTCATCACAGATTTTCCATTATTATGCTTTATTTGTGGATGATTGCACTCGTTTTACTTGGTTATTTCCATTAAAACTAACTTTTTTGATTGATTTTTTGAAATTTCAGCTTTAGGGTGAAAACATATTAGATCGATGAATTAAAATTTTTCAATGTGATGGTAGGGCCAAATTTTAATCCACAGCTTTTAATAATCATCTTCGAATATGAGGCATCATGAAACAAGTATCATGCCTCTACACACCTGAACAAAATGGTGTTTCTAAAAGAAAACACTGACACATCACATAAACAGCTTCAACAATAATGTTTCATGCATCTATGCCATTAAGACTTTAGGTTGAAGCCTTCTCTACTGCTATTTATCTTATAAATCACATGCCATTAACATTAAATGCCATAATTAGTCCACATGAAAAAAAATTTAATTGCCATCTAACTATAATCATCTTTGTATCTTGGGATGCAAACGCTGTCCTTGTTTAAGGAATTATAATAAAACCAAATTTGATCATAAATCTTAAAATCCTCTCAAACTCCTAACTCGCCCATTACATTACCTCATTGACAGGAGTTACAAATATAATCCACCACTATCTACTCTAACTCTCATATATTGCAGCCTTTCAATGTGCCTCCCTCTTTATTTTCATCTCTTACCTAGCATTACTAAGCTGACATCACCAAAAACTTAATCATTGAATTCCTTTTATCTAGCCCCAATCCACTATAAAACCTTCACCCTATAGTCACACAAAACAAAAGCAAAAAACTTCCTCATCTTATTCTCACTACCAAGTCTTTAACTGAACCAAAATCCCTTAGGTCTGCCACAATCCCTTAAAGGTTCACAATGAATCCATGCCATGCAACAAGAGTTATAAGGTTTATGCCACAACAATACTTACACTTCAATCTATTGCCCATCTATGCCAACATCATTGGCTCTAAATGTGTCTATCACATTAAATATAAGAAAGATGGATCCATCGATAGATTCAAGGTACAATTGGTGGCAAAAAGCTTCACTCAAATCCATCGTTTAGATTTTACATAAACCTTCAGCTTGGTTGTCAAATACACCACTATTTGACTCGCCATAACCTTTGTTGTATAGCTTCAGTGAACAATGAAACAATTTGATGTCAGTAATGCCTTTCTTTACGGCTATCTTCATGAAATTTATTTATGAAAAAACTACTTAGGTTCATCAATATAGTGCCAGTGCCTTAGATATTGGGCAGGATCTCCATCAGATAGATGATCTACTATTTAGTATTATATTCTTGTTATGGGTAATCTTGTATCATGGAAAAGTAAGAAAGAAGATGTTGTTGTTATATCAAGTGCAGAAGTAAAATATTGTGCCAATGCCTTAGCAACATGTGAGCTTATATAGTTGAAACAATTGATCCAAAAATTAAAGTTTGTAGATATTTCACAGATGAAGTTATTTTATGATAATCAAACTGCACTTCATATTTCATCCAACCCAATTTTTCATGAAATGACAAAGTATATAGAAGTTGATCATCACTTCATTCGAAAAAAGATTTTGTCTGGGTGTATCACCGTTAATCATGTTAGCTCAAATAACTAGCTAGCGGATATTCTTACTAAATCTCTCAAGGGTCGTCGAATTGATTTTATTTATAACAAGCTTGACATATATAATTTATATGCTCTAGCTTAAAGAAGAGTATTGAAATGTATATGGTAGGTGTATACATATGGTAGGCAGAAAATAGAAAAGCATTGATAATGTTTCCTTTTTGTATAGATAACTTTCTTTCTAAGGTTATCTCAACTCTTATATATTGTATTATTCCTTTCAATGGAATACATAATATACAGAACTTCTTCTTTTTCAAATACATATTACCCTTTATTTATGTAGTCTTCATTGTTACCTTAACTAGCCAATAGAAATAACATGAATAGCTTTCAATTTGAAGTATGAAAATGACGATTGGATTCTAAATTGTAAAGTGGCCGAATAAAATGATAAAGCTTTGCCACATATTATGCCATTAGAAGGCATCATCATGCTTAGGCTTGACATGTGGCAGCAATTTAGAGGATAAGGTGGCAAGTTCCCACTTGCCACTTGTAAACCTCTTGAGCTTAACACTTAAGCCCTATTAGCTTTTTGAGCGACCCAAAAATAATTTTTACTTTTTAAGATCTACCTAGATTGAACCATTTGACTCGGTGCACTACCTTAGTGCTCAACGAGTATATTTTTTATTGTGAGACTTCATAGGTTCACACATGTTTATCATACATAACTCTTTCGTAAATCCATAAATAATGCCCCACGCACAAGTTACAAAAATTATAAAATGACGTATTAAACCATATAAGTTGAGATTGATACATATTTGTATAATCTCTTTATCACTTATATCCTAGAAGAGCGGAGATATAGATCATCAGCGTCAAGTCTCTATATGCTCAACCACGAATTTATCTCTAGATTTTTTATCCATAAATAATATCTGCAAACACTTTTACAATATTATCTATCCTATGGGAAACTATTTTCTGTGTTTATTATTTATAGCTATAAGACTTTCTAAAAGACAATCTTTGAGCATAAGAATATGCAACTCACCCATATGAGCTAACAAATGCCATATCTATACACATCAAACACTAAAAGCATCAGACCATACCCAACGACACCCAATTGTTAGGCCATGAAAGGTCTCTAACATGTGTATAACCTAATACGGTGGATCACTTAGAAGCCCACTATGGTGCTTATGTCAAGGGACCACGAATACTACTCAAATCGAGAAGACCCTTAATTGACAACTTTATGGGATGTCTATTAGAGGTCTTCATTGAGTCTATTCAATACCCAATCTTCAATGAATACCCGTATATCTATACAAGCTTCTAATAAGCTCATGGTCTGCTAAAATTAACTATTTAGACCATCTAGATATAAATATGCACTGATTTATATATGATAAGATCTTCACCAATAGACCTGTATCAGTGAAGATAGAATAAGAACATAACATTTGAGAACATACTTGCACAATGACATTTTCTAACACTATTTACAACTTCTTGCAACTATGTTATTACTAATATTTCTCCAGGTCTTTGTCTAATTTCAGACAAATCTCTAACTCTTTAGATTTCTATGAGCCTTATAACTTAATGACTCTTAACAGTGTTAAGTCTTAACAATTATAACTCTTAGCGTTGCTAACTTTTAACCTTATTCCAAACTCTTTTATACCAGATTTGAACTCCTTCAAATCATGCAGTGCCTGAAATATTACAAGTATTTTACCATATTATAAATATAATTAGCGATTTAATTGAATACTTATAGCATAAATATTAAAATAAAATATTCATACAAAATGAGATGGCACGTAAGTACAAATTCCAACAGTGTGTAAGATCCATGGGTTGACGACTTCGATTACCTGGCACACTAAACTTGAAATCTAAGTTGTCTTCTCAAATGTTGGTCTTTGCGTGAGCTATTTGGGTCATGGGCTTAATATGAGTAATAACATGTTTGTAGTGCTTATGAAATTGTCATTTTTTCTATGAGTAATAACATGTTTGTAGTGCTTATGAAATTGTCATTTTTCCTACTCGTATAATAGTTACCATAATGCGATTTAGCATTAGTTCTTATATATTTTTTTAAATACCTTAATTAGTCCCTTTTATTAAAAAAAATAAAATATTTAAAGTGTAATTTTTAAGGATAGTAAAATAAATTGATATGTTTAATCATAATAAATAATTATATATGTGATCAAATTTGCTTAGTTTCTCTAAAAACAATGTACTCTAGACATTATTTTTTAATAATAAAAATGAATTATTAATAGATTTACAAAAAATAAAATAACCTATTCAACTAAACTTTAAGTTTTAAACTCCCCTAATTATTAACCATTACATGATACGATTTTTTTCAAGAAACTACTAGATAAGGTTTTGAATAGATGTTCACGAGATGACTTTAGAGAGTCAACCATGGCCATGCGTATTGAGCCTCATTTGGAGACTTTGAGATAGCGGGAGAGTGATTTTCTTGGCTCCTTGGCAATTTGTAAATCATTGACTTATTTTGAGGCATAAAAATAGGATAAAATATAGTTATAATAATAACTAGTTGGAGCTACGTTTGTTGCGGAAAGAGACTGCATCCATCATCCACGTTTCAAACATATTTTCGGATCTAGAATTTTCTTCTTATTACTAATCATTCATCTGAGAAACCCAATACAATCAATTTTATATAATAGAGTAAATGCATCCTGGTGCTTGGTAAACGCTTGGGCAATCTTATTTTCTCCAGATTTGTCAAGGGTAATTTTATTTCCTCTAATTATCTAAATTTTCAAGAGCAGTTATTTAATCACAAAGCATCAATTATTAATCGTTATTATGATTAATTGAAAATTAAAATTTAAAAACTTGCAATATAATACTTATATAAAATAAATAAATAAGTACTCCTGAAACTACGTAAAAGCAATAATCTCTGAAATTAATTAAGAATTGACTTCATTTTGTTTTATTTTAATTCGGGTAAAGAATACATAAACCTTCAAAGTTTAAGAAAAGGGACTAAAAAGACTTCCAGAGTTTTTAAAGGGCCATAAAGACCCCTATCAAAAGATAAAAATAATTTCAATTAAAGGAAAAATGACAAAATCATCTTTTAACTGTTAAATAAATTGAAAGTACCAAAATACCTCTGTATGTATTTTTAAATGAAAGGATAAAAATATGCACTTAGTGGAACTTGAACCCAAGACTTTGGCTCAAAAATAAACACCTTAATTATTTGTCTAGGAATTCTCATTACAATCAATTTGATCAAATGGTTTTAAAGATATAGGAAATTAAGACATCAATCCCTACAAATTTTATAATTACCATTTATATTTTCAATTAATATGTTATATTATGTTTTCTTATTTAAGTTAACATTCAGCTTATATAAAGGCTTACATGTAACAGTTTTAACATGTAACGTAATATAGTAACAATGTAGTTTTTATAGTATTTTGCTGAATGTTAACATAAATAAGAAAACATAATATAACATATTAATTCAAAATATAAATTTGGTAGGAATTGATTGTCTTAATTCATTATATCTTTAACATCTACCTCAAACTCAATATTGCAGAAACTTTAGTTTGAAAAAGAAATTAATTGTGAGTAACAAAAAACAACTACTATTGAAGAAAGACAACCATTGTAAAAAAGAGGCACGAGAGATAATATTGTTAGAGAGTGACAATTGCATTGTAAAGATCAACCACTGCGATTGTAAATGCGTAGATAGAGAAAATAATAAATGCATCTTAGTGCTTAGTAAAGGTTAGGCAATTTTATTTTCTCGAGTATTGTTAAAAGCAATTTCATTTCCTTTAATGATCTAATTTTTTAGAAATATCTATTTAATTATTAAGCGCCAATTATTAATTGTTATTATGCTTAATTGAATAATAAAATTTAAATTTTACAATATAATACTTAAATAAAAATAAATAAATACTCCTAAAACTACGTAAAAGCAATAACCTCTGAAATTAATTGAGAATTGATTTATTTTATTTTGAATAAAAGACACATAAACCTCCGAAGTTTAACGAAAGGGATTGAAATACTCTCGAAGTTTTAAAAAGACTATTGAGACTCCTGCCAGAAGATAGAAACTATTTGAATTAATGGAAAAAAAGGGATAAAATCATCTTTTGACTATGAAACAGTTGAAAATACCGAAATACCTCTGTATGTACCAAGACCTTTGACTCAAAACTAAACACCTTAACTATTAGGCTACAACACTTTATTGGCACTATGTGTATCTATTTTTTTTATATTTAATATAAAGGGACCATGGATGTGTTTTTAATAAAATAGGATAAAAATATGCATTTGGTGGGACTCAAAATAAATACTTGTATATTTATGTTGGAGTTGGAGCTTATGTGACATTTCAATTTTGTATGAATATTAAATTGTTTAACATTTATACAATACTTTTATATAAAATAGTAAATATTATTTATATGGTACCAAACTTATTGCTTTTAAGACATTGTAGATCTAAAGGAGTTTATATTTGATCTAATGGAGTTTAGGTCAGTGCTAAGAGTTAACAATTGTAAAAGTTAGAACCTTGTCTAAAATAGAGACAAAGACCTCAGAATATATTAGTAATGACATAGTTACAAGGAGAATTGAGGCCACAAGCATAAAACTCGAAAAAAGAGTTTTCTATAAGGATAAACAATATCAAAAATGAGTTTGTGGATATTTTTTAGGGAAATATAATCTAAAGATAAGTTCATTGTCGAATATATAGAGATTTGATGGTGATGATCTATATCTCTACTCTTCTAAGATATAGATGATGGAAGAATTATGTGAATATGGTTGAATTTTAACTTACATAGTTTAATGCGCCATTTTATAATATTCGTAATGTTTATGTGGGGTATTTTTCACGGGTTTGCAGAAGAGTTTCATAAGAAAAATGAGTGTGAACTTAAGTAGTCTCACAATATAAAGTGTACTCGTTGAGTAATGGGGTAGTAAGCCAAGTCGAACGGTTTGATCTGGGAAAAAAAAGAGTAAAAAGTAGGATTTGTTTTAGGATCTATCAAGAAGCACACTTGTCAAAGTTAAGTTTTAAACATATATTTTATTAATTAAAGTAGTTAACTAATAAAATGTTGACAAGTAGCATGCATGGCAACATACATGATTGATAAGTGGTATTAAAGGTTGTTTACTGTAAGACTCTTGGCTAATGCATAACTTGTAACTTCAAATGATGGCAAGCCTCAAGCTTTCAATGGCTAAGGGAAATAAACTTTTCAACTGTTGCAAAGAGGTCCTCATTTAGCCATTTATAAGCAAAAGTTTACAAAAGTTGCATTTCCACCCATATGGCACATTTTGGCCAAATGAGAAAAACCAAGTGCAAGTGTTGCACGAAAATCATTCTGCTAGCATTTAATGCTGCCATTTTAACTCCATAATTCTACCAAATTGTTACGGACTAGAATTGATCAACGAGATCATTTCGAGTGAGCTTCATAACTTATTTCTTCACCGAATAGCTTCAAGGGTAAGATTTTTGGATTTTAATATTGTTTTTAATTCAGTTCTATGTGTTTGCTGACTAATTGATTATAATTCAATTACGTAATGTGTGTTGAACATGCATTTTAAAATTAATTCCTACGTCTATGGTAGATCCAAGGATCTTAGCATTTCTTATTAACTCCCTAGAGATTTTACAAGGAAACCCAATTTGAAGAACCCTCAAAATGACCTAATGTTTAGTGAACCCTTGCTCTACCATGAGCAATGATCACCCAAACAACGGTTCCACCCTAGCGCACAAAGCACTTAGTGTTTATCCAGTTCTTCCCCTCTCTTAGAGTCTTTCTTAATGCTTAATCTCAACTAAAGGGTTTACAAGTGTTTATATAGGGTGTATTTCGTGCCTACTAACTTTATTCCTTATTGGAGTAAGAGTTCACTTGTTTTGGAAGTCCAAAACTTTTCAAAACTCGAAATTCAGATAAAAAAATGGACTCCCTATCACATCTGGAGCTGCGACGCTAGCCATGTCGCGCCTATCACCGCGGTTCTAGGCCACTGTGCTAGGCACCACAGCGCTTAGCCATGGGCACTGCGGCTCTCCGCCCTGGTGGCACCTATGCTTGTTTTCTTCGCTTTGTTTGCGTCTTTGAGTCCCGTTTCGCTTCCCCTTTGTGTCCCACATGTCCTAGACTTCTCCATTCATGTCCTACACATTTTAGACTTCTTATGACTCTCCACTTTGGTATTCATCTCAATTCTTATCCAACCAAACATTCAACTAAACATTAAGTTTTAAACTCCCCTAATTATTAACCATTACATTACTAGATACAACTTGATTTTTTTAACAAAATACTAGATAGGTTTTGAATAGAAGTTCACTTCCTTCAAAAAAAATAAAATAGGAACTCACGAGACCACTTTCGAGAGTCAACCATGGCTATATGTGTTGAGAGCCCCATTTAGAAACTTTGAGATAGGGGGAGAGTGATTTTGTTGCTTCGTCGACATTTTGTAAATTGCTAACCCATAACTCAATTTTTCAATCCAAGTAGGTCACAATTTCTTTATAATTGAGGTTTTTTCTCTCGGTATATCAATGATTGAAAATAATTAGATAGGATCTAAAATGATGAAATAATTGAAGGTACATATAGACATCCTATTAAAATTCACTCATCAATTTTTGTTTTTGATGCAAGAAATCCTGAGTCTAATTAGGAGTTCTAACCCATGTGTTACTTAGATTTTATTTTTATTTATTTTAAATAGTAAAGTTTCCTAGTTTGAAACCTTCATGATTAATTACTTTTTTATTTTTGCATACTCTTTCAATTGATGATAAAAACGTTCTATCCTATTAAAAAAAATTCTAACACTCAAATTAGTGTTTATTCAAGAAGAAAAGTATGTGTATGAGAGAGTGTATGCATGAACAAAAATGGTTATTTTATTATATGTATGAATGGTGAATTGTTAATGAATCAATCCATATATGATACCTGAAAATGAAGAATCATCCATATTTATAGGGTATGAGTTCAAATTCTTTTTAAAGTTTGAATGCACAAATTTAATTCAAACTCTGATTAAAGATAGCGCGAATGTGATTTAAAATCTATGTTTATTATTTTTTAAGAGAGAGAATTTTGTAGGAAATCAACTAAGTTTCCTCCTTAAATCCTTTCATCCATTTGGATCTATCTCACCGCCTACAATTTATTCTATCTTCAATAGGTATTATGTCTTTTTGTTATTATTCATTTGGATGCTCTTCGATAGGTGATGTGTTATAATTGACTGGTACCTATAAAAGTCCCCCAAAAAATTCACCTATCCAAGTTCGATTATTCATTTGAAAAAAGGATTGATTTATCGGTCAAATTATCATGTCTACACCAGTATCGACTATTTTTTGAGAAAACGAATCCATATTATCAATCATATCATCATATCTAAGTAAGTATTGACTATTCTGTTTCTATAGAAGCGAGCCTAGATAACCGGTTAAAATTATATATCTAGACTCGTATTAGCTATTTTGAGAAAGTAGACATAGATTAAATAATAAAACTCTTCCATCTATATATTTATATGCTCATTTTGTAATTTGAGAGCAAGTTTTAACTAAGTTTAAATGAATTTAATTTCTGAAAAAATGGTTGTACATCTTTTATAGATCATTTATAAATATAAAGGAGTTTACCAATTTTACAGAGTCGTTAGATAGCAATTTGATTAGTGATATAGGAATTCCATCATTTGTTGCTGCTTTAGCCTTTAAGTTTAAGATTTTACAAATCTAGCGAGTGGTGGCAATCAAAAGAGGATAGCCTTAGGCTGACTTTACTGCTAGCTATATTTTTGTACTATATTTCTACTAGCTGAGGTAACAATTGCAAGCGCTGGCTGAGTGACGAGAAAAAAGCATAGTGGCCACGATTTGATTGGAATAATGAAACAAGGTTGTGGATAAGGTGTGATGGGATTCCAGTTATCGACGAGTTAATGAGTAGTGAAAACGAAAAGAAATAGGTAAAATAAATGGAGGAGACGATCTGTGATGGTAGTACAGTACTACTCACAATGAACATAGCAAATCACCTAGCTGCAGGTGACAAATTTTAAGTTTTTCTACTGCAGGTTTGGTATTTTTTGGTGACATTTCATTACAAGATGGCTGGATAGATCGGTTGGTAGCAATTTTTGAAGGCTGTTGATGCTTTGGATAGGTCGATTAGTCCTATCTGAGTTGATTCAAGTAAACGATGGGATCAAAGGGCAGTGGCCGATTTGGGTATTGATTTTATTTTCGGAGATTTCAACAGTGAATGATGATGGAGATTAAAGGGATAGGTCACCAGGTGCTTTCAGATCAAAGGGTTGATTCGTGATGAATAGCGACCGTCATTGCAGCTGATGGTGGTGGTGACCTGCGATGGCTAGAGTTTCGATAGTTTTTTTTTCTGCTCTTGGCTTCTGTTAATTTTTATTTTCTAATTTTGAATCTATTTTTTCTTTCTTTCTTTCTTCTATTTTTCTTCATCTTTCTTTCTTTACTTCTTTGATTTCAATTTTTTTTTTAATTTTAGATTTTTGTTTTTATTTGGCAATCACTTTTTATGTGAGAAAAGTCTTCGTATTTCTGCGAGCGACGCTACTAAAGTTCTCTAATTTAGAACCTTATAATAAATTACCTTCATTTTTTTATGTCCTCCTTTAATTAACGATAAAACCCTTTGTCTTTCTATAAAAAAAAATATTCTAATACTCAAGTTAGTAATTATTTGAAAAGAATAGTGTATATGTGTAAATAGTGTATAGACAAACAAGAATAATTATTTTATTGTATGCATGAGTGGTGGATTGTTAATGAATTAATTCATGTATGATTAATGAATAATGAATAATCGCCAATGTTTATCAGGTAAGAGTTTAATTTTTTTTTAAAATATGCATGCATGAATTTAATTCAAATTTTGATTAAAGAGAATATGAATTCAATTTAAAGTCTATTTTCATTGTCTATTGGTGAGAGAATTTTGGAGGAAACCAACAAATTTTTTTTTTCTTTTTCAAAGTCCTCTCATCTATTGAATCTATCTTATAGTCCAGAATTTATACAATCTTTAATGAATATTATTTCTTTTTATTTGTTATTCACTTGGATACTCTTGGACAAGTGATGTGTTAAGGTTGCTCCTCATCTCCTCAAAATAACTAGAAACCACCCAATTCAAGTGTCCAGCATCACCACTGCTGCCAAAATAGCTTCCCGACCTGAATTCCCTTGTTTTAGCTGTTCAACACTGCTCACTCCCTCGTCAGTTGCCGGAAAAATATTGCCCATTCTCACTGCCATTTATTTCAATTTTTCGATCAAACCACCGACTTTTAGCCACATCCACCACCTTCATTACACTCGTCATCTTTCACTTTTTTAAATCTAGCAAAGCACCCCCACTTTTCAATCATCATTCACTGGAAATATCTTGGTGAGTTTATTTATGACTTTGCCAATAAAGTTTATTTTTTAGACTTTTTTTTATCTATTTAAAAAAACAACAACAAAAAAAAAAAAAATTGTTGAAACTTCTAGTATGAGCCTGTACAAAGAGCGCTCGATGAAGATATTAGAGCAAATGAAGCAAATAATTGGACAACTACAATAAACGATTGGGCAAATGCAATAAACCATGGAAGATATGCATCAAGAATTAAGGAATTTACATACCAAATTACCAATCAAAGGATTGCAGGCCTCAGTAATAATGATCAAGACACTAATACTTTCAAAGATCACCATGGTAGTGAAACTAGAGATACTAGTAATAATGGTATACTTATCAAAAACACTGAAGATCATAAAGAAAATGAAACTAGGGAACCAATAACAATGTTAGAATCATCAATAACATTGAACATTAAAAGAATAACTCTCATCATAGCGAAAATTCCTTTGATGACGAAGTTGGGATGCAGAACAATTGGGATACACAACAAGGCGACTACCACCTTCAGATTGATCTTTCAACAGTCAAGGGACAATTAAAAATTAAAATTCTTGACTAGTTATCTAATATTGATCAATTCTTTGGCACCGTAAAAGTTGTTGAATAAAAGGAAAATAAAGATAACACAAATATGATTTAAAATCTATTTTCATTATTTTTGTTAGCAGAAGAATTTTAAAGGAAATAATTAACTTTTTTCCTAAAATTCTCTCATCCACTAATTTCATCCTATGATATAAAATTTATCAAATCTTTAATAAATATTATATCTTTTTCCCATTTAGAAACTTTGAGATAGCAGGAGAGTATTTTGTTGGTTCCTTGGCATTCTGTAAATCATTGACCCATTTTGCGGCAGAAAATAGGGTAGGATAAATAACCAGTTGGAGCTACGGTTTTTGCGGAAAGAGACTGCATCCATCGTCCACGTTTCAAACATATCTTCGAATCTAGATTTTTCTTGTTATTATTAATTATTCATCTGAGAAATCTCATTATAATCAATTTGACCTATTGATATAAATACTCCTTAAACGACATGAAAACTATGACCTCTGAAAAATAATTGAATTGATTATCATAATTTTCATTAAAAAGTGTGTAATTACTGTTTTATCTCTGATTGAAATAAAAATTTTAATAAAATTAATTTAAAATTTATGCAATAATCATTACGCTCAATACCCTAATTATAAAAAGAAATAAAAAATTTAACAATAAACATCATTACCAAGATTCAAACTTAGATCAACGTCATGTCAAATAAAAAGGCTCACCACTTCCTCAAAAGCCAATTTTTTGGAATAAAACAAAAACAAGAAAATGCTTTGTAGAATGTTAACAAAAAAATCGTCTTTCATGGACGGTATTTTCTTTCTACTTGCCAACGGCATCCCCTCGTCAAACTCCTATCCATCTCATTTTCCTTTTTTCTTTTTTCTTTTTCTTATTTTACCATTTTAATTAATTTATACTTTACAGTTCGCTTTCAACAACAACTCGAGAAAATCTCGATATAGTAATAGAAAGTGGTAGAATGATTTTTTTTATAGGAAATAGAGAACTCAGAAATATATATCATTTGGAAAACAATAAATAAAATGAGAAGAAGAAGATGAAGTGACAACAAGTGTACGGAAAAAGATTGAAGATAGTGATTTTGCCATTAGCACATGACTATCCATGAATAATGGGAGATTGAAGAAGGGAATTTTGTTGATTGAAATGCCGTCAATTGAGTCTAAACAAACATTGGGTTTCTCAGTCCAATTGATGTTGTTGCCAAAATGGTTTATTTGACACGTCTATCTTCAGAAGAACTAATTCACAGAGACAATTCTAGAAGACATTAGATCTTAACATCATTGAAAGATCTCAATCTCAATAGGAACCAGTTTGTGGGATTTCTTTTTTTCTTTATTTTGGTGTGGTTAGATCCTATTATTTTCTTTCTAGGTTTTGTTGTCTTTTTTTTTCGATTTGGGGAGTGAGAAAATATTGGGTTTTATTATCTTTTCTTTTCTTTTTTTTTCTCTATAATTTATTAAAATTAAAGTTCTCGATTTTATTTTTGAACTATGTGTTTTATTAAAATTGTATCACATGTTCTATATAGTTAAATATACTAAAATACCCTTATATCTATCTAAACTAATGGCAGACACTAACATATATGGATATTGAAGAATTTTTCGAAACCATTGAAGTCTTTCAATTTGTTTTTCCAAATCACGGAGGTCTAGAAATCATAAACCCTTTATTTTTATTAGAATTAGTATTTAAATTATTAATTATAATTAGGCTTGTTATTCTTTTTTTTTTTCTAATTCAGTTGGTAATAATATTCAGTCTACTTCTAAATTAAAAGTTATTTTACTTTTTTATAAGAGTTTTTATCTCATGGATTCGAGATGGTACTCTAGAATGATATTTAGGACCACCTTCTTGTTGCATGAAGTTGCATCAAAGCCTACCTGCATTAAGTGATATTGGAGCCTACCTCAATGCGAGGCATAATAGTTTTCCTAAACTGCTTATCACCCTCTTAAATTTCAATATCAATTCTTTTTCCTTTCCTCCATCGCAAGCTAAAACATTTTTTCAAAAAAAGTATTTCTTTTAGGAAAAAAATTATAAAAAAAATTGAAAATAGGAAAAAACGCGGCCATGGAATTCTAGTGCCACTGCTACCATCTGCTGCTCACAACTGCCACTCAGTAATCCATTTATCGCTAATAAAACACCAATGAACTCAAAAGAGTCCATGAAACACATCCTATTGCTCCTCATCTCCTCAAAATAGTCAGAAACCATCCAATTATAGTGTTCAATCTCACCACTGCTGCCAAAATAGCTTTCCGACTTGAATTCTATGGTTTTAGCCATTCAATGTCTCTTATTCCCTTACCATTCACTGCAAAAATGAAGCTCATTCTCAACCGCCACTTATTTCAATTTTATCAAACGACAGACTTCCAGCCATATCCACACCACCACCATTATACTCATCATTTTCCACTTTTTCAGATCCAACAAAGTATTGCCAATTTTCAATTGTCGTTCACTAGAAATATCTTTGTGAGCTTATTTACAAATTTTTCCATTAAAGTTAATTTTTTTAGATTTTTTTATTTTATTATTTAAGAAAAAACAACAAGACATGGTTGGAACTTCTAACATTAATCCTTATGAAGAGTGCTCATGATAAAAATACTAGAGAAAATGTAATATATGATTGAACAAATATAATAAATATTAGAGATTTGGTGATTCAACAATCTTGTTTAGGCAAGATTTATGAAGAATATCAAAGAGGAGAGTCACAAGAAGTCTAGAATATGCAGGACATGCATAAGAAAGTCTAAAACGTGTTGAACATGAATAAGGAAGCGAAACGGGACTCGAAGACGTGAAAGGAGGTAAGAAAGACGAGGATCGATAGTCTATGCCACAGCACTGTGGCACCAAAACTCCGTAGCCGTAGTGCTGGCAGCCAGTGCCATGGCACTGGATCAAATTCAGGCTAGCGTGGTGGCGTTGGGTGGCCAACGCTACAACACCAAACCAGGAAAAGTCTGTTTTGACTTTAAACTATTGAATTTTAGGGATTTTTAGACTTTTAAAATATGTGAACTCTTATTCCAGTTAAGATTAGGGTTAATAGGCACGAAATAACCTCTATATAAACCCTTGTAAACCTTTGTATTTAAAATTATGCATTAAGAGAAACTTTAAGAAATGAAAGTACTAGGTAGACACTAAGTGCATGTATGTACTAGAGTGCAACCATTGTTGGATGTTCATTGTTCGTGCGAGAGTAATGGTACATTAAACACTAGATCCTTTTGAATGTTCTTCATTGTGTTTTCTTGTAAATTGTCTAGGGAGTTAATAAAAGAGGCTAGGATCCTTTGATCTACTATGGATGCAGGCAATTAGCCAAACCACATATGTGATTGTGTTGTGCTTTTGATTATCTGATTTATATTCTTGTTATTTTTTTCATGATATATTGGATCTACTGTTGCTCTAATAGGTTAGGGTTTAAGGTTGAACTTGGTTAGGTTCTTTGCTTAAACCTAATCTCACAAGGAGAAAGGCAATTCCTCCAACAAACTAGTATCAGAGCAAATTTTCGATAATACACATCATGAGGTATTTAAATCATAGTTACGATCAAGAAAGAAATAGAAAAGTTCAATAGAATGAATGACTTTAACGTTTGAAGGAAGAAGGTTAGGGCTCTACTAGTAAAGGAAGAGCTAGACTCAGCCTTGGAAGAAATCAGTTTCTCAACTAGCGAAAGGACGACTATAGTGTTCAAGAATTTATATACTAGAGAAAATGTAACATATAATTGAACAACTATAACAAATACTAAGGCAAATATAACAAATCATGGAAGACGTGCATAAAAAAAAAGAATTTATATACTAATCAAAGGATTGCAAGACCCAATAATAACGTTCAGGACACTAATACTTTTGAAGATCGGGAGGGTAATGAAACTAAAGGCAACAACAATAATAGTAAACTCATCATCAATACTAAATTTCATAGAGAACCTGAAAATAGGGGAGCCAATAACAATGTTAGAGGCATCAATAACACTTAACCTTAGAGGAATAACTCTCATCACAGCAAATATTCCATTGATGACAAAGTTAAGATGTGGAACTATTAGGATATACAAAAAAGCGATTACCACTTGAAGATTGATCTTCAAACTATCAATGGACAATTAGAAATATACGAATTACTTAACTAATGATCTAATATTGATCAATTCTTTGAAACTATAGAAGTTGCTAAATCAAAAAAGATAAAGATAATAGAACGCAAACTTAAAGGCCCTACTTTAATCTAGTGGGATAATTTGTAATATTTTAGAATGCATCAACGAAAAAAGGTGGGGGTGTTTATGGTATCAAATGAAGCAGCTACTCAAAGATCAATTTTTACCTTTTGACAATAAGTAGATCTTATTTTATAGGGATATATTTTCTCCATTACCCTTAAGGTATTGCCTTATTTCATCAATACTCACAAATTTGAAAAATCGACATTATTATTCAACTTTTTAACGAAATATACAGCAATATCCGACCATTAAGAATATTCCATCAAATTAAACAAATTCCATGTTAATCAACATCAAATTACCAAATTACCCCTTACACGTTAAATGAGGCTTATAATAATGACACTAGCACGAGTTCAAAAAAATAAAATAATAATAAAAATAAAATTAAATAATAATAAAAATCTTTATAAAATATAAAATAAAACAAAATTTTTTTAAAACTTTAAACATTAATAAAATACAAATTAATAATAATAAATAAATCCTTTCAAAAAAATTAAAAATTAAATAGTAATATTAAATAAAATCTTTTAATTTTTTAAAAAATAAAATTTTAAAAAAGGCCGTTGCTGCTAGTAGTAATAGTTTTTGGCAATTTTTATTATTTATTATATTATATAATTTGTTAGAGATATTTTTATTTTATTATATATTATTGTATTTATATAATATAGTCAGACCTAATTGGCTCAAAACCTTAACAACCAAACTGAACCGAGCCCAAAAGAACCAATTCAATCCAGTCTAATTATGAAATATGAGTTCAATTTCTTTTGTTTTTTCTTAAAAAAGAATTGAAAATCACAGAAAAATTTAGTTTCAGCTAGGATCGGAGAAAACTAGCCCGTACCCACCCCTAATCTCATCCATTAAATTAATATAATCTAATCAAATAAAATAAATTTAAATTTAAGTATTATATTTACATTTAATATTATGCTAAATTTTTTATTAATATAACATTTAATATTAGTATTTTATAATAATTTTTAAAAATAAATAAAATAATTATTACTTAATTAAATAAATATAAAATGACTTGTGTCAAAATATGATAAATTACAAATGACATGTGTCCTTATGTAATTGAATTCATATATTTTATTAAAAATATTTTTCTAATAAATTAAATAAAAAAACATAAAAAATACAAATAGAGTAATAATAAAAATGGGGCAACTGACCATTAGTTCGACCAATGGTCCCCAATGACCAATATAGATTAATTCAAAATCGACGTCATTGAATTCAAACTTTTGTAATCTACATAATTATGAGGTTTTTTTTTCATTATTGAAGCATGGGAAAGGGCTGAATGTAAAACGAAGGGTGACAACCACTATAATGTGGTCGTTAAATGATAACAAGTAGAGGTGCAAAGTCACCATCATTGGATAAATCATTGAACACCTCTCCGCTACTCTGTAGATGAAAACATTTCACCACTATATAAATCACGAAATTTTGAGTCTAATAATATTAATTTTAAAATAAATTACGCCGGCTACCACCGGCAACCATTAGTTACTGATAGCTGGTTACTTCTTTTTCATGCATTGTATATGTAATTAGATTAAAATGCCTTTATTTCGTTTAAATTAGTAGAAAAAAATTAATAAATCAGAATAAAATATATATTTTTGATCTAATTAAGACGAAACTGTCAATTGGGCTAAATTTGAAGGATTAAAGTATTCTTATCTATTTTTAAAAAAAATGATAAATCTCTCCTACAACATGAACATTTACCATATATATAAACAATTAAAAATAACACTTTAAAATTACGTCATAATTTCAAGTTTCAACCACCAAAATTTTATAACACATCTATAAAATTCCCAAATTATAAGTCAAATACCACATCAACAATACCAAATAAAAAATGTAAAAGCATAAATTGGAAACTGGGCACCGTGACTCTCAAGTTCTGTTTTGGGCGGCGCCTTCTTTATTTTCCGCCTCATTTCGCATCCGTCTTTGATCCTCGCATATCCTATATACTTGGCTTGCTCTCCAAATCATATTTCGATCACCCTCACAAAAGTAGTGACTCTAGTTAAGTCCTTACATAGGATGAACTTAACCGATGGCAGTGGCTTAGTCAACATGTCAGCAGGGTTTTTAGACGATGCTGTCTTTGTTAGACTAACTTCACCAATTTGTACAATCTCTCAAATGTAATGGAGTCGCACATTAATGTATTTCGACCTCTCGTGGAACACTTGATGCTTGCTTAGGTGTATGGCACTCTAGTTGTCACAATATACACCGATGTTCACATCTTTACTAGCCAATACCTCCGTGCACATGCCTTTCAATCACATGACCTATTTAATAGTTTCACCAACAGCTATGTACTCTGCCTCTGTGGTAGATAGTGCAACCACATGTTGTAAAACGGATCTCAAACATACACTACACCTAAACACTGTGAATATGTAATTTGTCAACGATCTTTTCTTATCTAGATCACTTGTATAATCTGAGTCTATGTACTCTCTTACCATTTTACCGCTATCCTCATCTCTATTATACATCAACCCGTGATTTGACGTCCCCTTGAGATATCTCAAAATCTACTTCATTGCAAGCCAGTGATCCTTACTCGAATTTGCCATGTATTAACTAACCACACTTATAGCCAGTACTATGTCTGGTCTTGTAAACTATTGCATACATGGTACTCCCCACAGCGCTTGCATACAATACTTTACTCATCTACAAGTTTTCTTCTTCGGATGTCGGCGACTGTGCTACTGAAAGTCTGAAATGCATGGCCAAATGAGTAGAGACATCCTTTGTATTGGACATACCAAACTTCTCCAGAATTTTGAGTATGTATCGCCGTTGGGACAAAAGATAACATCTCTTCTTTCCTTCATAATATCTATACTCGATATTCTCTTTGCTGCTCCCAAATCCTTCATCTCAAACTCGCCACTTAACTGCTTTTTAAGTTTCTGTATTTCTTTCATATTTTTACATGCGATCAACATATCATCGACGTATAAAAGAAAATATATCATCCCATAACTTATGTTCTTGAAGTACATGCATCCATCATACTTGCTCCTACTAAAGCCACAAGCCATCATAAACTCATCAAATCTCCTATACCACTATCTAGGTGATTGCTTTAACCCACATAACAACTTCTTTAGTAGATAAGTATGATCTTATTTTTCGAGCTCCTTGAACCCTTGTGACAATGCCATGTATATCTTCTCTTCAAGCTCTCCATGCAAATAAGCTATCTTTACATCCATCTGCTCTAGATGTAAATCAAAGTTTGCACACATGGCTAACAAAATCCTAATGGATGTGTGCTTGATGACTAGGAGAAAATCTCATAAAAGTCAACTCTCTTTCTCTGAGTAAAACCTTGTGCAACTAACCTAGCCATGAATCTTGTAGGCTCTATCCCCGGTATCCCTTCCTTCACCTTATACACCCACTTGCACCCAACTAGTTTCTTTTGCGGTCTCTTCACCAACGTCTAAGTATTGTTCTTCCTAAGAGAACTAATCTCTTCTTCTATGGCCTGCTGACATTCCTTCTTGTTTTCACTCTTCATAGCCTCACCATATGTCATAGGCTCATCATACTCAAGAGTGTAAGCATAATTAAAAGCATGAGCAACTAGATCTACTTGTTCATATTTGACTGGTGGGTTAATCGTTCTCCTTAGCCTGTCTCTGGCTAGCTACTCTTCAAGTTCCATCTAAAGAGTCCTAGTCTTTTATTGGGTGGACTTTGAGGAACTTGCCGGTGTTCTTGGTTCTTTTTCAAGGATCTCTTTATTGAAGTGCTGACATTAGGGCATATCAGATCTACTCTTAGTCTCCACTTCAACTTCTATTGACTTGGGTGCCGAGTCTTCCTTGGGCACAGGTTCTTCTTTCTCATGTTCTTGAGAGGCTTTCAGCATATCGTCTAGTCAAACGTCACATCATGGCTTATAATACTACTTGGTGGTGTCAAGTGTTTATACTACACCTTGTACCCATTCACTCATTCGAGATATCCTGTAAATACCCCTATGATGGCTTTATGTTCCAACTGTCGGGGATCTAATATACGTGAGTGTATGTATGTGTAATTGTGTTTATTGCCTAAAATACGTATCATATACATATTAAACGTGACTAAAGCATTTAAACATACAATAAATAAAATATATTAATTACATTAATATATTAGTAGTGTTAAGAACTTACTTGAACGTGTAACAATATATACGTATTTTCTCGGAGTCTGCATGAAGACCAACTCGTTGCTAGTTCTAGTCACCAACTCAGTGGGCTTGGCGAGCTAGAACAGCAGCCCTATAGCTAGCACTGGGTTTAACTCTTAAATCTATAAAATGGTCTGTTGTATTATTTTCTCTAAAAGGAATGGAAATGAAAATTGAAGCAATTCACAATTGTTTAACTTGGCATCATAAGAAAAAATGAAATAATTTTATTTTTTCCTTTTTTTTTTCTTCTTCTTTCTTTCTTTCTTTCTTTCTCGATACCAATTGCTTTTCTTTCTCTTTCTCCATTTTCCCATCAGACACAACCCTTCATTCACATTCACACACATTTGACAATATATATATATATATCTAATATAATAAAATAATAATATAATATTATATAATATAAATAATAATAAAATATTATAAATGGATACCAACTATTTGGTACTCAAAATAAAATAATATTATATCTTAAAATATAATATAACATAATAAAATAATGAGATATTAATGATTATTTAACAATTAAATAATCATTGTGTGAAATGACTATTTTGTCCCTCATAAATAGTTATCAAGTCTACCCCTTGGTGGGTCCCACAATGAGTCACGTGTCATTATACAATTAGTAAATAATAATTATTGACTAATTGTTGTATTTAACACTTAAATACAAATACACACGTATTCCCGTGATAGTCTTAAATATTACTAGATTAAATAATTTAATCTAGTACGCTGCGCCAGTGCATAACGAATACACTTCATATTGCGGGAGTCCCTAGATCTACACTAGATTTGTCAAATGAAACTATTCTATAAGTCCGTGAGCAATACCCTACACACACGTCATGGATATACAAATCAGCGCGTTGAACCATACAAGTTAAGGTTACAACGAATACGTATAATCCTTCTATTATGATATCCTGGATGTGGTGAGGATATAGATTATCACCATGAAATCCCTAGATACTCATCCATGTCTTATCTTCGGACTTGTATCTCACTAAACAATATGTGCAAACGCCTCTGACATATTGTTCCACCCTGGCGGAACTTTTTCTTGGGATTAATGCTTATGGCCATAAGACTTTATGAGATATAGTCTCGAAGCATCTGGATATCTAACTCCCTAAGCGAGCTGACAGACCCTATATTTGTACACACCGACTCTATAAGCATCGAACCATACCCAGCGGTCACACCATGAAAGGTCTGTGAGATATGTGGAACTAAAGTATGGTGGATCACTTACAAGCCCACTATGGCACTTAGGTCAAAGGACCACGTATACTACTCAACTCGAGAAGACCCTCCGTTGACGGCTTATATAGGGTGTCTATCGGAGGCCCTCGTAAGTATGTCCCATATCCAATTTTAACTGGGTACCCATATATCAATACGAGCTCCAAGCTCACAGTCGGCTAGGAACGATCACCTATACCTTATAAGTACGACATGTGCTAATCTATATAAAGGTATTCACCGACAGACCAGCATCGGCAGAAATAGATCAAGGATAATTATTTGAGAACATACTTGTGCAACTAATATTTCCTGGTACCCGATTGCAACTCTTGAAACTATGCAGTTACTAGTATATTCTCAGCTCTATGTCCTATTATAACTAGTTAACACTTAGCTATGCTAACATTTAGCATTTATATCTCTCAATATGGCCAACTGCGAGCCCTTATCTAAACTTCTTTAGATCTGATCTGAACTCATTCGGATCATACAATGTCTATAATGTTACATTGCATAGTACCATATTAATGGGTATTAGTGATTTAATGAGAATGTATACTTGTATAAATACACAAGTATATGTACATTCAGAGATAGCACATAAACACAGACCCTAACAATCTCTCACTTACTCTAGTGTCATTTTTGATGGTATATCATACACATCAAGTCCACGTGTTTTATAAACACTTTTAGAGTTATGGCTTTAGAAAGTGGGTCCGCTAAATTATTTATATAACATTTCTACAAATAATCACATCTCCCTAAGCCAATATCCCTCTAGTCATATGAGACTCCTCTCAATATAATTAGAGTATTGATGTCTTTTTGGCACTGTAGTCTGTCCAACAACTTAGTTTTGTTGCAAAACTATGGAATAGGATCTATCTACCTTGGAACTCTTCCAAGTCGAGCAAAAACCCTACAAATCTTCACTATCTTTTCTACTACGCCTATAATAAATTAGTAGTGAATCCTAGTTTGGTGCAATTCTAACTCACTTAGTACTATTGAGAATGAGCACATTCCTAGATGTAAACTCTTTATCATCTAGGTCAAACTAAAAGTCTGACTTGGTACGTCTTCTCATTTGTATGCCACTTTCTCCATATTTGAGAAACTTATCCTTTATACCCTCAAGGTACCTCAAGATATGTTTGACTACCATCAAATGGTGGTCACCTGAATTAGACTGAAATCGGCTCATAACTCTTACAGCCAAACTAATATCAGGTCTCAAATACATTATAGCATACATCAAACTCTCAAGAGCTTATGTATTTGATGTATTAGACACTCTAACTCTTTTATCTTTCATTTGAAGAGACATTCTTCTCGAAAAATAAACACTAGGTCCAAAAGATATGTTAACTAACTCATAGTTAATAAATCGTACCTTTCTTAGACGCTATTGATGTGAAATTATTTGGGAGAGTCCTATCAGCTTCCTAGGTCTATCTCTATAAAGCTTTATACCTAGTATAAAGGAAGTCTCTCCCAAATCCTTCATAGAGAAATTTTTACAAGTTACTTTTGACCTATTATAACATATTGACATCTTTTCCAATGACCAGTATGTCATCAATATAGAGCATCAAGAAGACTATCATGCTCCCACTGACTTTTTATACACACAAGCTTTCTCCTAAATTTTTATGAAACTAGACAATCTGATTATCTCATCAAAACAATAAATCTAGCTTCAAGAGGCTTATTTAAGCCTGTGAGTGGACTTCTTGAGCCTGCACACTAGACTAGAAGTCTGGCTGGACGTAAAACCTTCAATCTATTCTATGGATATCTATAACTTGAGGTATCTATTCAGAAATGTCGTCCTTACATCCATCTGCCAAACCTTAAAGTCATAATATACTGCAAGAGCCAATAATATTTTAATTGACTTTAACATTAATACTGGTCCAAAGGTTTCCTCTTCATTGATCCCAGATCATTAAGGATTAGCTTTCTAGAACCAATATAGGGCCTAGAAGGAATTCTTGAGCTTGCACACTAGACCAGAAGTCTAGATAAACGTAAAGATTTCAAGCTGTTCTATGGATATCTATAACTTAAGGTATCTATTCAAGAATGCCGTCGTTACATCCATCTACCAAACCTCAAAATCATAATATGCTGTAAGAGCCAATAACATTTTAATCGACTTTAGCATTAATACTGGTCCAAAGGTTTCCTCTTCATTAATCCCAGATCATTGAGGATTACATTTCTAGAACCAATATAGGGCCTTGAGGGACTTCTTGAGCCTGCACATTAGACCAGACGTCTAGCTGGACGTAAAACATTTAAATTGTTCTATAGATGTCTATAACTTGAGGTATCTATTCAGGAATGCCGTCCTTACATCCATCTGCCAAACCTCAAAGTCATAATATGCTATAAGAGCCAATAACATTTTAATCGACTTTAACATTAATACTGGTCCAAAGGTTTCCTCTTTATTGATCCCAGATCATTGAGGATTGCCTTTTTAGAACCAATATAGGGCCCATAAGGTCTTTACCTTCTATCTGGCTTCCACTATCTATTGTAAACTTTTTACAACTAATGAGAACAATTCCCATGGGTAGCTTTACCAAGTCTTAGACTTGATTATAATGCATAGAGTCAATATTTATTTTCATGGCATCTTGTCGCCTCTCGAATCGATGTTTGACACCGTCTCCTTATAGGTCAAAAGATAATTTTCTTCTACTAAGAAAACTCCAAGTTCACCTTCAAGTATCAAACATACTTAATAGGTGACCTAGACATCCTTTCCGACCCATTTAAAGAGTGTGTTAAAAGGCCATTATTTATTTAAGCCTAAGTTTCCATCATTGGTTCATTGATTTCTAGATTGACTTCACCAAGTTCAATCTTTCTATGATTTTCATGATTCATGAGAAACTCTTTCTCTAGAATAGTGGTATATCGAGAAATGAACACACTTCGCTTCTGTGAATCACAGAACTAGTATCCTATTGAATTCACAGGATACACAATGAACCTATACATGTACTTCTTGGGTGCTTGTTTATCCTGTTGAGTAACTATTACAAAACAAGATACCCTATTACGTAACTTTTACGTAAGCAGAACAGCCTCAAGTCTTAAGATATATAAGATATGGCTTCCTTCCTCTTTGTATCTCATCCAGAGTAAAAGGAACAGCTTCTGATAGAACTGTCCTTAATAAACAGTTATCTTTGGAGCAGATTATGACAAATATAGATCAGTAACACTTATTATCAATCAGACTATAACTAATAAAGTCTAATTTATTCTCTCTGAAATATTATTATGTTGTGGAGTACCCAGAGGACTCTAGTGAGTAAGAATCGTATTCTTTCTTAAATAAATAGAAAACTTGTTGTTAATGTATTCACTTTCTTGATCTAATCAAAGGGACGTGATGTACATTCGGGTATGTTTGGTCATCTCCATGAATACATTATTTATAAATTGGTTAAGTCTTTATGGTCAAATTAGGAATCTAACCATTCTTAACCAGACGGATAAGTGTCTCATGCCTACATAGCCTAAACTTATATACCACAGCTCCGTATCATTTAAGGATTCCGATTTATAGACATTTCTAATTGTATATAATGTCAATTTATTAACTGACATTCAACTAATAAAACATCATTCACATCACATGAACATAAGGAATTATTCCTAATATTCATATGATATCCTTAACTGTCAAGCACAGTAAGGGACATATTATGTCAAATGATGTTTTGAATATTTTACTAATTATGTAATACAACTATTATATTGCATACTAGAAGTAAGTTACGTTGTCCAATAACTTGGACCTGCAAGAAATCACTATTTCCTACTCTTAACATTACTTCTACAATCTATTTTATTCTAGTCTCTCTCAATCCTTTTAACACATTGCAGATATGAAAAGGACATAGGGTATTTAATATTGAGATATCTTATACCTAACTTGAACTGGCATCATATGCTATAAAAATATATATATTTGTCAAATACAAACCTGTGGGAGTCTTTTTGACAATTATAAGGCTTCTAGGGTAGTGGAATTTTTGATACCCAACCTTACTGCAGAGAAAACACTTTACTTCTACACTACTCTCTTGTTAATTTTTGGATAAATGTTGCCTTTGAGTAGTTATCTTGGGCATCTGTCTAATATTCTTCTCGTCATACATCTGATCTCACCAGATATATTTGGAGTAAAAGATGAAGCACCCTTAACAAATAGGGTTATACTCCCTTTACATAATGCTCTATAGAGGTATTAATAGAAATACCTTATGGCAAACTCTAATCAACAATAAATCTAAGATTTTTTGAATCTAGAACATTTCTGAGATTCATCTGTTGGTCGGAGTAATTTGTAGTACCCTTAGGTTGGACTGCATTAACTATGCATACCAACTAGTTCGTAGTGGCCATTATTCTTGGCAGGCCAAACTAAATGAGAGATGTAAGTGAAATAGTTATTAAATCGCTAATAGAATATTTTAAATCATAGGTATACTAATTATATGTTTTTGATTTAAAACGCCCTCCCACTGTTTTACAAAATCCTAGTAATCTCTCGAATAGGAACATAATAGTTTAAACTCTTTCAAACTATACAGCGGGAAGTAGATCCCATTGAAATTACTCAAGCCTTACGCTATAGCAATATTGGCCATTGTAAACCCAACAGGTAAACAACATTTGTCAATTGCATCTAATGCAACTCTTACCTCTTGATCCTGAATACACCTTATCCTCACGCTGTAGCAATATTAGGTAAGAGTAGTCCAGATTAACTTGTCAATGATTAAATATATGCTACTAATACTACCCTCACACTGTAGAAATATTGGGCAATACGTTCGCATATATTTGTCTCATCTCATGTTTAACCGGTATAGTCTAAGGCTAATTGACCAAGTGCCTCACGCTGTAGCAATATTGAGAAAGGGCCGACGTGACCTGTCTAACACCGTTTTAACAAGATGAATCAAAATAAAATATTATCTCATAATGTAATATTCTTCAATTTGATTAATGAAGAGTTTTGTTTATATCATTGGTCTCTATGTTATGGGGAGGGTGATTCTTAATTAATAAATTTTTCTATGCAAACACAACTAACCCTCACCAATAGGTCTTCCATTGTGGTTACCAGTATAGAAAAAATGAATCCTAGTTTATATTGCAAATTGATAACTCTTTATTAGTACATCTCATAAACCCCGACTTATAATGTAGACTGATAACTTTTATCACTACACCTCATAAATCTACATATGTAAAATTAATTTTAAAATACTGTTCAAAACACTGTAGCTACGAAAAGAAAAAATTACTGTTCATGTGCTACTGTTCAAGTGAACAATACATCGTCAAGGCACTAGATTACATCACTGTAGCACTGGGAGGTTAAACCCCTAGCGCCGTGGTGCCAAACTACCTTACTGCAATGCTGGGAGGTCAAACCTCCAACAGTGCGGCATTTGTGCTTCATTGTTGGGGCACAAATTCCAGAACCTCAGCACCTCAACACGGGCTTGCTAGCACTGCAGCGTTGGGAGAAAGAACTTCTAGCTCTGCGGTGCCAGACCTTCAGTCCTACAGCGCTGGAAGGTCGAACCTCCAGTATTGCGGCCCCAACCCTTTGGCGCTGCAGCTCCTAGTGCTCCCTTATTGGCATACCCATTTCAACACTTGAAACACGACATTCCATTCACTCAAACTATACCCAAATATGTCCTAAATGGCTTTGATACCATTTTTGTCGATGATCTAATATACGTGAGTGTATACATGTACAATTGTATCTATTGCCTAAAATACATATCATATACATATTAAATATGATAAAAGCATTTAAACATGTGATAAATAAAATATATTAATCACATTAATATATTAGTAGTGTTGAGAACTTATCTGAACGTGTAATGTTATACACGAATTTTATCGGAGTCCGAATGGAGACTAACTCGTTGCTAGTTCTAGTCACCAACTCAGTGGGCTTGGCGAGCTAGAACAGCAGCCTATAGCCAGCACTGGGTTTAACTCTTAAACTTATAAAATGGCCTGTTATGTGTATTTATTCTTTTCTTTAAAAGGAAGGGAAATAAAAATTGAAGCAATTCACAATTGCTTCATTTGGCATTAGAAAGAAAAATGAAACAATTTTTTTTTCCCTTTTTTTTTCTTCTTCTTCT
Organism: Ailanthus altissimus; assembly: GCA_946807835.1. Lineage (NCBI taxonomy): Eukaryota > Viridiplantae > Streptophyta > Magnoliopsida > Sapindales > Simaroubaceae > Ailanthus > Ailanthus altissimus. Next base: position 24,734,794 of record OX327696.1, on the reverse strand, counting down.
TTCTTTCTTTCTCGACGCCATTTTCTTTTTCTCTCTTTCTCCATTTTTCCGTCACACACAACCCTTCACTCACATTTACACACATCTCATAATACATATATATATATAATATAATAAAATAATATTATATTTATAAATAATAATAAAATATTATAAATAGATACCAACTATTTGATACCTAAAATAAAATAATCTTATATATTAAAAAATAATATAATAAAATAATGAGATATTAATGATTATTTAACAATTAAATAATCATTGTGTGAAATGACTATTTTGCTCCTCATAAATAGTTATCAAGTCTACCCTCTATTGGGTCCGACTAAACCTGCACTTAGGTAAACTCAACTGAGGGTCCACTTAATACAGACACGCACGCATTCCTGTAGTAGTCATGAATATTGCTGGATTAAACAATTTAAACCAGTACGTTGTCCTAGTACACAACGAATATACTCATAAAAACTGAGGTTACAACGTATACATATAGTCCATCCGTTATAATATCCTAGATTTTTTGGGGATATAAATTATCATCGTTAAATCCCCTTATGCTTATCCATGTCTTATCTTCAGACTTGTATCTCACTGAATAATATGTGCAAACTCCTTTGCCATATTGTTCCATTCTAACAGAACTTTTTCTTGGGATTAATGCTTGTGGCCATAAGACTTTCTGAGATACAGTCTCGAAGCATCTGGGTATCTAACATCCTTTGCGAGCTGACGGATCCCATATCTGTACACACCGAACTCTATAAGCATCTGACCATACCCAGCAACACCCAGCGGTCATACCATGAAAGGTCTATGATATGTGTAGAATCAAAGTATGGTGGATCACTTACAAGCCCATCGTGGCACTCAGGTCAAATGACCATATATACTATTTAACTCGAGAGGACCTTCCGTTGATGGCTTACACAAGGTGTCTATCGGAGGCCCTCGTAAGTCTATCCCATATTCGGTCCTAACTAGATACCCATATGTCAATTCGAGCTTCAAGCTCACAGTCGGATAGGAATGACCAACTATACCCTATAGGTACGACATATGTTAATCTATATAAAGGTATCCACCGACAGACCCCTATCGGCAGAAATAGATCAGGGATAATTATTTGAGAATATACTTGCACAACTGACATTTTCTGGCTCCTGATTGCAACTTTTGCAACTATACAATTACTAGTATATTTTCAGGTCTATATCCCATTACAAACAAGGCTTCAACTCTTGAATTTTCGCTGGATATTATAACCAACTAACACTTAGCTGTGCTAACATTTACCATTTATATCTCTCAGCATGGCCACCTATGGGCCATTATCTAAACTCTTTTAGATCTGATCTGAACTCCTTCAGATCATACCATGTCTGTAATGTTACATTGCATAGTACCATATTAATGAGTATTAGCGATTTAATGGGAATGTACACTTGTATAAATACACAAGTATATGTACATTCAGGGATGGCATGTAAGCACCGACCCTAACATTAACTTCCACTTCTTAACATGTACAAAGGTTGGGCAACTAAATATTCTGAGGTAGTCATACTTAAGAGGATTGTCAAACTATTTATCTTCTGGTGTCTTGAAGTCAATTGTTGAGGAGGGACTTCTATTAATCAAATAAGTTGCAGTCACTACAGCTTCTTTCTAAAATGCCTTAGATATCTTTTCATTGGTAAGCATGTATCTAACCCTTTCAAGTAGGCTCCTATTCATCCTCTTAACTACCTCATTCTGATGTGGTGTTGATTTTACCGTTCTATGCCTTGCAATCCCATGCTTGGCACAAAATCTATCAAACTTTCTATTGCAAAATTCGAGGCCATTGTCAGTTCTTAACCTCTTTACCCTTTTGCCAGTCTAATTCTTAACGAGAGCCTTTCAAGTCTTGAACATATTAAATGATTGATCCTTACTCTTCAAGACATAAACCTACAGCTTTTTTGAATAGTTAATAATTAAACTGAGAAAATACTTGGCACCACCACCATGAGTAGTTGTCTAAGCTGGTCCCTAAAGGTCTGAGTGTATGTAGTCAAGAGTTCCCTTGGTCTTGTGCTCATCAGTACTAAACCTTACCCTATGTGCTTTCTCAAGCACACAATGCTCACAAAACTCCAAGGGATAGAACTTATCCTCACCAAATGCATTTTGACTAAATAACTCCTTTAGGTATTTCTCGCCTAAGTATGCCAGTCTAAGATGCACAACTTGGTTTGCATACTCTCATCATCTATAGAGAATAATGCAGAACCACTCACAATTTCACCCTTAAGCAGATAAACACTTTTGTGCTTCTCTTCTCTCATTACCACTATGGAACCCTTTAACACTCTCAAAACCCTTCCGTTAATCCTAATGGAACACCCATTCTAGTCTAATGTCCTTAGTGAGATCAAGTTCCTCTTAAGGTCAGGAACATACCTAATATCTGCCAACTCTTTCACTCACTCATCATGTAGCCTGAGTTTAACATTACCAATCCCTATCATCTAACATCCAACGTCATTATACATTAACACCTTACCACCACTAATGGGATGAAAATTTACAAACCAAGACTTATGCGAAAACATGTGAAAAATACAACTAGAATCAAGAACCAATTATTCAGTGTTCTTACTATCAGTAGTGACGAGTGTCTCTGTGCTGTCGTAGCTATCATCATAGGCAAGCGCAGCATCCACTTTCTTCTTGTCTTGTGATCTCTTATCAGAACAGTCTTCTATGAAGTACCGATCTTTCTTGCAGTAATAGCACTTTCTAGGAGTCCTAGACTTTGATCTTGCGCCCTTTTTCTTTTCATCTCTATATGAGAGTCTTTCTCTTATAGATAAACTTTTTGCATTGCCCTCGAACTGCTTCCTTAATAACTTTGAGTTTAATGATGATTTTATATCGCTTACCGTTAAACTCTCTCTACTGTAGAGTAGTGTATCAACAAAGCTCTCATAACTCTTGAGAAGAGAACTCAGCAGGATAATTGCTCTATCTTCATCTTTTATCTTGATGTTGATAAACTCAAGATCAAGGACAATCTTATTGAAGGCGTCTATATGATCTTTCATCAGCATCCCCTCTGACATGGACAGTTGATACAACTTCTTCTTTATATGTAATTTGTTAGCCAACGATTTTCGCATATAAAGGGAGTCAAGCTTCTTCCAAAGACTTATCGCCGTCATCTCACTTGCTACTTCTCTTAGTACTTCATTGCTCAATGATAGAATGATTGTGCTATAAGCTCTTTTTTGAATATCTTCTCTTTTTGCTTCAGTTTTAGATGACTCTAGCATCTTCTCTTCATCATTAGATGGAGCTACAGTCTCCTCTAATGTTGAGCCTAGCAGTTGGCTCACTAATAACGCCTTTACCTTCATCTTCCACAGATTGAAGTCATTCGTACCATTGAATTTTGTTACCTCATACTTAGGTGTGGCCATGTCTGCTTAGAACCAAGTTCTAATACCAGTTTATTGAAGCGGAAGCACACAAACAAGCAATATCACCTAAGCAAATAGTGTAGAATAAGCAATTAATGAATTAAAAGAAAAATGGTCGAAGAAGAACATGCAAAAAATTTACTTGGTTCGGCAACTTGTCTATGTCCACAGCCGATCAAGATCACTCAATCTTATTATTGAATCACAAGGCAATCATAAAGTATGTCTTTTACAAGAAAGACTCACAAAGAACACTCTCTCTTATAATTTAGGGATTGTCTCTCACTAAGAATCATAAAGATTTCTTCAATGATCACAAAAATATGTTTACAAACTAATGGTGAGCCTTTATATAGACTTTTTATGACGTACTATGTTTACCATAAATATGTAGGAGTCGTATTAGGGAGTCCTGAAGTAAGTGGGAGACGAAATAGATAAGTCTCAAAATGGAAAACTCTTTCCTCTCCCAGTTTCGCTGTGGTCAGTGCCCATCGCTGTGGCGCTAGTGAACCCCCTTGGGCGTCGCGGCGCTAGTCACCTGACGTTGCGGTGCTTAGGTTTTGTTTTAGGTGCCACAGCTCCCACTCCTAGTTGTCGGCTTCTTCGTTTTTCATCTCTTTTTATGTCCGTCTTCGATCCATATGTATCCTACGCTCTTGACTTTTTCTGTAAATCATATTCCGATAATTTTCAATCAATATTCTTACAAAAATTAATACTGGGTATTAGTTGATTTATTGCCCACTTAACCTTTACAATGCTTGCTTTCCCCATTTCCATTGTCCTTTACGTGTACATGATAAACAAAAAATAAAGTCAGTGACGTCGAAAAATAAGACCACCAAATATCTCTTAGTTACACCTATCTTTATTATAGCTTATATACGTTGGCAAAACGCTCCATTGTTCATAGAAGATTGAACTGTCATGACTTCAATGAGCAGCTCCCTTAGTATTTGCATGATATCAAGCAACAACCCTTTCTATACCCAGATTGCAGCTCCACCAACGCATTAATCTTCATAACTCTAATATTTTCTCCTTGTTTTTATTTTTTCTGTTCAAATTTAATTTTTGAGTTGAATTTCTGCGATTTAATATCGTCCTGAAATCGAGAGAATGATCGGGTCCCTTTATATTGGACCTAGTCATTATTCCCAAGACCGGATCAAGTCCGAAAATTTTACCAATTCTTTGGATTGGATCGGTTCAATTTTAAAAATTTACCCCACTTCTATGTATGTATGAAAAACGAATGCAAACACCTAGGCTATTTATACGGCTAGTATTTTTGTCATTGTTTTATTTTTAATTCTTTTAATTATTTTTTTTTCTATTTTAAAAAAATATCGATAAATATTTTATGCTTTAGACAAAAATACATCTGTTGTTACTTTATTTTTTTGTTATTTAATTGTTGATATTAGTGACTTTTTTTTTTGTTTTAGATAATGTTATGCTTATATAATTAAAATATAAAGTTTACATTTTAACTAATGTAATATTTGATATGTTTATTATTAATCAATATTATATAATTATCATATTAATAATAGATAGAAAGTCAACAACTACTTAACAATTGGTAGTCACTAATTGATCACGTGTAAATTTTATATTTCAACCATGTATTTGTAACACTACTCTTTTTATTTTAAGTTTCATTAATATTTCATGAAAAAAAAAATTAAGAGTTATCATTATCATCTACTTCGCTATCTAGCAAATGATGTCCTCAAGAGCAAATTAGCCCAAAAAAAAAAAAAGCCACTACTAGAAATTAATCTTTGTAAACACAACAGGTTTTTTTTTTAAATATTATTATTGAAACAATAAGTTTGTAGTGCTAAAAATAACATGAGAATATCACTACAATAAATAAATAACATGACAGTGAGATCTAATTTCCCACCTGATTTCTGGTGATTTCGTATTCATTTAACTGATCTATTAAAGTCATTCACATCATGGTCTAAAATTTTCGATAATATACAAAGCGAATTATTGCATGATTCACAATACAATCGTCATGAAAATATATGGGTACGAGGTCTAATAGGTAAATGATGCTTGCCTTCTTTTTTCTCTCCCAATTAATAAAAGAAATCCAATTCATTTTTTTTTAAAGAAAGAATAAAAAAGGTCACTTTGTAAGAGTTATACAACATGCCGGCACGAAGTTTTTTCCTTGCAATTGATCAGGGATTTGCATCTCCTGAAAAAGAAACGATTCGGGACCTTAATGGTAGAAATCAAAAGGCAACTCAAACCTTTTTGCTTAGTTCTAATCAATTCCATTATTTATTTTTACTTCAAGGAAACAAAGAAATATCCCAGTCAATCTAAAAGAGTCAGCTTTCAGATCCAACACAGATATTCATGATATAAATTTGAAGAAAATATTCTCTCACACCTACCTGGAAACAATAATCTATAAAACATGATTAAACTGACAAAGAGATTCGTATCCTTTCTTTAGTATGACTGCTTGATTTTTGAAGCTAACTGGCTTGCATGTCGTTTACTCTTTCACATTCTAACGTGCCTACATGATATGTAAAATTTGTTTACCTGAAAAAGATCGAGCACACCCAAGAGCTTCCTACTATATAATCCCCAAAGCACTTCACCAGCAACATCACTTACAGACTCTAAAACATTCACAAGCTTTATTAAGATCTTAATTAGCTAGCTTGTTTTTGGAATATGGCATCAAAGGCTTCCACATCGACAACACTTCTTTTCTCTCTCAACCTGCTCTTCTTCACTTTGGTCACTTCTAGCTACGCCTCTTACGCACCACCATCCCCAAAAAGTGATGAGCACGGTGATTTTACCAAGCCCCTAACATCAGCCCCAAATAGCTACCATAATCACGGTTCCATCGAGCCCTTACCAGTACATCCAATTGGCGACGAGAATCACAATTATCCCATGCCCCAATCACCAGCCAAGCCATCCAAATATTGCCCTAAGAATGCCTTAAATTTGGGTGTATGTACTAACGTGTTGAAGAAATTGTTGAAACTTCAAGTGGAGGAACCATCAAAGATGCCTTGCTGCAGTCTCATTCAAGATTTGGTTGATCTTGATGCTGTTGTTTGCCTTTGCACTGCCCTCAAAGCCAATGTCTTGGGCATCAAACTAGACGTTCCTCTTTCATTGGAATTGCTGCTAAATTATTGTGGGAAGGAGGTACCCCATGGGTTCCTATGTGCATGAATTAATTAATCTGCTATTATTTAAAATAATTGTCATTTTGTTTATGTGTTTCCGCTTTATTATGGTGCATCCGTGCCATACACATTCGTTAACTTATTGTTTGTCTTACAATCTTGTTGGTTGATTGAAGGCTTCTCGCCTTCTTTATTCTTTATCTTCTTCATTCTTTCGCGTTGGAACAAGAATGTAATAGTTCTGAAAATAAATTGTTATTCTGTTATTGTGAAATTAAAGATTATTTCTTTTTCTACATTTTTTTAATTTCAATACATAGCATATTAGTAATATTAGTATCTGCTGACCACAAAACGTGAAATTTCCTTTTATTTTATTTTTATTTTTTACCCGCTTCTCTTCCACTGCAATTATTAGAGGTCAACTATTAAGTAGGCTAATATTGGCAGTCAAGAGATACAATTACTATTTTTTACTATTATCAATATTGTAATATCCTTTAGTTTATTTAACGTTATTCTTTGAAAAAATTATCAGTATACTAATTAACATGTCATAGATGTTTCTTGTGGTAACGTAGGCATCAATAAAATGTTATATGCTAGTTAGTTAGCATATAAATGCTTTTACTAACTTGAATTATTTCCCTGTTATTCTAATTCAAACACAAATAATAACGTTATGATTAGCAGCGATAGTTTAGTTTTTAATACAACAATTTTCATTACACATCTTAACCAATTACAAATAATTCAAATAACTTCCCTTATATAACTATCAACAATTTAAAGTATATCTTCAAAATCAAATCAAAAGCCAGGAGCCAAAAATCACCAATTACAAATAATTCAAATAACTTCCCTTATATAACTATCAACAATTTAAAGTATATCTTCAAAATCAAATCAAAAGCCAGGAGCCAAAAATCAGGAGTCAAAGATAAACCAAGTTGAATATCCTGATTATATTAGTGTTGACATATATCTCAGAGACATTGGGAAAATTTACAAAAAGAAAATCACATTCAAGTTTATATTCATCATGGAAAAAGAGACAAATTAAAAAGCAAAGTTCAACATCTATAAAGTAGCATCCATGCAGAAGAAGAAAAAAAACCCTTTGATTTGGATTGATAAAGTACTTGAAATTATTTAAGAATAGAGTTGTCTCAATAATTAAAATTTTCAATTAAGTTAAAAAAAAACCCTCAATAAGATGGATTTAGAAAGGTGTTAGGTTAAAAAAAAAGAAGCAACAATGAGTTCGTGTTAAAAAAAAAAAGGTTTCCTTATAGAAGTGGTAGTAGATGGATTATCATGAAAAGCTCTAAGTGAGTAGATAGATAGTTTCTACATGGAAGAAACTATAGCTTGGCTTTTGAAGATATATGAAAGCTTGGTTTAAGGGAGCCAATGTTGGATCAAACCACACTTATTTGGAAAAAACTTAAATTACTCTATTTGAGTGGGATTAGAAAAATTTTAAATTAGTAATGTCCTCGTAGAATTTACTTTATTAAAGTTAGAGTCCAAATTGTAACTAAGAATACAAGTCTAACAAAGAATTAGATATTAGTCACTATATAAAGAGACTAAAGGATAAATGAAAAACAAATTATAAGAGAGAGAGAGAGAGAAACTATGTGAGGGGTTACATAGAAAATATTTTAATTTTTAATTTTATATTATTAGATTATAATAGATGGTTCTCTCATCTGTGGTTATAGCCCAAATTAGGGTGAACCACGTTAAATTTTTTGTTTTCTTTGTGTAATTTATTATTCTTGATGTTTGATGTGCTTCTAATATATTTTTTAAACAAGTTATAAGAGTTAAAAAAAAACAAGTGGTATCAGAGTAAACTAATAGACATAGTAACTCATATAGTGGCAGGATTAATAAGCTCTCTAGATGAATGGGAAAATTCAATTAAGAGTGCTTTTTAGTCTAAATTGAATTTGTGATATTAAAAATATGAAGGATGGAGAAATAGTGAAAACTCAATTGGAAAAGATAAAAATATGAATGGTGATAGTCAAAGAAAAATTATCCACTGTATGAGACATGTGGAAAAAAAATCTATCCAAACAAATATTGTTGGTTTCACGAGAAGTTAAAATACCACAATTACAAAAAAATTGAGCATCTAGAGAAAAAAATGTTGATTCAAGAAAAATCATCAAGCCAATTACATTGAAGAAAACAAGTAAGCGAAGCTATTTTATGCTTGACAAATAGCTATAGAGGAGAGAAAATGGTATGTGGTACATAGATAATGCCTACAACAATCATATGACAAGAGATGAGAGCGTCTTTCCCAACTTGCACACGTCAACAAAACCACAAGTCAGCTCGAGGAATGAAGCATTGGTGGAAGCCAAAGAAAAAGGTATGATCACTATTTAAACTAATAAATCAACTAAATATTTTAATGATGTACTGCTAGTACCAAGCTTGAAACATAACTATTGAACACTGGACAAATGATTGAATATGGATATTTCTTATACTTCACTCGAAATACTTGCACAATATATGATAAAGATAAGAGTCAACTAATAATTAAAGTAAAGATGCAATATAAAAACTTGTCTCTTTAGTGGCAAAGTATCTCTGTAGCTATGAAAGACTTATGGCTATGGCATAAAATGGTTGGGTATTTCAAATTCTATGGATTGAAGATTCTTCAATAGCAAAATATGATTAAAGACATGCCAAGCATTAAAGAGATCAATGATGTATGTGAAGGTTGTATACAAGGAAAACAACAACGACAAGCATTTCCAACAAGAAAATCTCACAGAGTTAATGCACTATTGGAACTTGTTTATAAAGACATCTGTAGATCTATGAAGACTCTGCCACTTAACTAAAGCAAGTACTTCATCTTATTCATTGATGACTACACTAGAACGACATAAGTCTATTTTCTTCATAAAAGATCAAAAGTACTCAAAATATATTATATAAATACTATAATATATAATAAAATAAAAATATCTCTAAAAAATTATATAATATAATAAAAATTGCCAAAAACCATTGCTACTGGCAGTAACGGCCACTTTTAAAATTTTCTTTTTTAAAAAAAATTAAAAGATTTTATTTAATATTATTATTTAATTTTTTATTTTTTTATGAAAGGATTTATTTATTATTATTAATTTTTGAAGTGTTTTAAAATTTTTGTTTTATTTTATATTTTATAAAGCGTTTTATATATTATTTATTTTAAATTTTTTTGAACTTGTGCAAGTGTCATTACATGTCAGCCTCATTTAACGTGTAAAGGGTAATTTGATAATTTGATATTGATTAACATGAAATTTGTTTATTTTGATGGAATATTCCTAATGGTTGGATATTAGTGCATATTTTGTTACAAAGTTGGATAATAATGTCGATTTTTCAAACTTTTGAGTATTGATAAAATAAGGTAATACCTTAAAGGTATTGGAGAAAAATATATCCCTATAAAAATAAGACCTACTCTTTGTCAAAAGGTAAAAATCGATTTTTGAGTTGCTACTTCATTTGACACCATGAACACCCCCGCCTTTTTTCCTTAATGCATTCTCAAATATTACAAATTATCCCACTAGACTAAAGTAGGGCTGTTAAGTTTGCATGCTACTATCTTTATCTTTTTTGATTCAGCAACCTCTACGGTGTTAAAGAATCGACCAATATTAGATGACTAGTTAAGTAATTCTTATATTTCCAATTGTCCGTTGATAGTTTAAAGATCAATCTTCAAGTGGTAATTGACTTTGTGTATCCTAATGGGTCTGCATCTCAACTTTATCATCAATGGAATATTCACTGTGATGAGAGTTATTCCTTTGACGTTAAATGTTATTGGTGCCTCTAACATTGTTATTGGCTCCCCTAGGTTCATTTTCTCCAAGACCTTTAGTGTTGTTAATTAGCTTACTATTATTGTTGTTGCCTTTAGTTTCATTACCTTCACGATCTTCAAAAGTATTAGTGTCTTGAACATTATTATTAGGTCTCGTAATCCTTTGTTACTATGTAAATTCTTTAATTTTTTATGCACGTCTTCCATGATTTGTTGCATTTTCCTTAATATTTGTTATAATTGTTCAATCATATATTGCATTTGCTATAGTATGTAAATCCTTGAGCGTTATAGTTGTCCCTTTGTTAGTTGAGGAACTAGCTTCTTCCAAAGCTAAGTCTAACTATTTCTTCACCAGTAGAGCTCTAACCTTCTTTGTTCAAAAATTGAAGTCATTCATCCTATTGAACTTCTCTATTTCTTGCTTGATCGTAGCTATGGTTTAAATACCCCTTGATGTGTTATCAAACATTTGCTCTAAAACTAGTTTGTTGGATGAATCACCCTTCTCCCTATGAGATTAAGTTTAAGCGAAGAACCTAATCAAGTTTAAGCTTGAACACTAACCTCTTTACATAGCAGAATAACCAAAATATCAAGCAAAAAAATAGAAAGAATATAAACCAGATAATCAAAAGCACAACACAATCATATATGTGGTTCGGCTAATTACCTATATTCACAGTAGATCCAAGGATCCTAGCCTATCTTATTAACTCCCTAGAGAATATATAAGAAAACACAATGAAGAACACTCAAAATTACTTAATGTTTAGTTTACCCTTGCCTCCCACGAATACTGAACACCCAAATAACAGTTGCACTCTAGTGCATATAAGCACTTAGTGTCTACCTAATGCGTGATTTTAAACTAAAGAGTCTCTTTTAATGCATCGCAGCACTGGGTGGCCATATCTTAGAGTCTCTCTTAATGTCTAATTTTAAACTAAAGAGTTTACAAGGGTTTATATAAGGGTTATTTTGTGACTATTAATCTAAATCCTAATTGGAATAAGGGTCCATATATTTTAAAAGTCTAAAACTTCCCAAAACTCAAAAGTTTAAAGTCAAAATGGACCTTTTTAGCTCTTGTACTACATCGTTGGCCATCTAGTGCTGCGATGTTGACATGAATTTAATCCATCGCCATGGCATTGGCTGCTGGCACTGTGGCCCTATACCTATAAGTTTCTGATGTCGCGGCGCTACGACATGGACTACCAGTCCTCGTCTTTCTTGCCTCTTTTTGTATCTTCGAGTTTAGTTTTGCTTCCCTATTCATGTTCTATACACATCCTAGAATTCCTCATGCTAGTCCCACATGTTCTAGACTTCTTGTGACTCTCCTCTTTAATATTCTTCATAAATCTTGCCTAAACATGATTGTTGAATCACCAAATCTCTAATATTTGTTATAGTTTTTTAATCATATGTTGCATTTGCTCTAGTATTTTTATCAGGAGCGCTCTTCATAAGGACTGATGCTAGAAGTTTCAACCATTTTTTGTTGTTTTTTCTTAAATGGATAAAATAAAAAATTCTAGAAAAACTAACTTTAATGAAAAAAATTATAAATAAACTCACAAAGATATTTCTAGTGAACGGCAATTGAAAAGTGGCGGTACTTTGTTTGATCTAAAAAGGTGGAAAACGATGAGTATAATAGTGGTGGTGTAGATGTGGCTAGAAGTCCGTAGTTTGATTAAATTAAAATAAATTGCGATTGAGAATGGGTTTTGTTTTTTTCCTAGCAAATGGTAAGGGAATAAGTGACATTGAATAGCTAGAGCCATGGAATTCAAGTCGAAAAGCTATTTTGGCAACAACGGTGAGGTTGGACACTTAAATTAGAAGGTTTCTGACTATTTTGAAGAGATATGGAGCAACAAGATGTGTTTCGTGGTCTCTTTCGAGTTCGTTGGTGTTTGATTATGTTGGGTATTACATTAAAGTGAACCTATATATTTCAATTAATTGTACATTATTAGTTATTTATTTTGTTGCCCATTAAAAGTGATTAAATAAAGTTTATTTATTATTAGACTTTTAGGGCATCATGTATGGCATGGGCTTTAATGTGTAGAGACCCAATTATTTTATTTTATTTTTATGATGGACCAAAATAAAATAAAATAAAATACTATAAATAATAAGTTGAGATCTCCAGTCTAAACCCTACGTATTATTCATTCACATCCCATCAGTGAGTGACGGTAGATTTTTTCTTATAAAGAAAATATTTAAACGTGGAATGCATCAATCTCAAATTTTTTATGTTTTCATGAATTCAGGTACGCTTCCGATTATTTTTTCTTAATAATTTAACATGAGATCCTAACTATGGTGATTCTTTCACAAATTAAAGTTTTTATCCAACAAGTGGTATCAGAGCCACCTCGTGTTGAATCACTGAAAGATACAAATTTTAACACTACATTAGGAAGATTTGAAATGTTTGTTGATTGAATTATATTAAGAATTATAATTGCATGTGTAATTATTATTAAAAAAAGGTGAACTGAAAGCATATTTTTTTATATATTTGCTTTGATTGCATTGAATTGATTGTTGCATACTTATGCTGAATTGATTATGTATATTATATATATATATATATATATATATATTAAGTGCATTGTGAAAGCGTTAAAATCAAAAGGTAATGGATTCAAACATGATCTTTTCATGATCTCTATGCATTAATTGTATTTACATTCATGACAGTAGATAAATTAGTTTGCATTAATTACCTTGAAGGCGTTCATTCAAACATACAATATATTATATTTTTCATGATCATCATTCGGTGCAATTAATGCATGCAAATATAGAATTATGGAACATGCATTAATTTTGTTTTTCAGATTCAATTAAAAAAAAAAGAGAGGCTGAAGTTAACTTTTATTCAAAGTCAAATTGATAATGCCAAATTTAATGAGATTTGTTCTCAATTGAGGTGCATATCAGGTAATTAGTGTCCACAAATTTTAGTAGTTTATCAGATCAATTTTACAAGGCCTATAAGACTTTATTTAGTCTATATTTGTTTATACCCAACATACTAGCCAAATCAATAGAGTTAGAATGGACCTAAGCCTATTTTGGGTTTAGGCTATTGGATAAAGTTTAGGGTTTGAGTAATTAGGAAAAGTTAGGCTTGACCTAAGCCAACAACTTCGGTCTCTACCCATTTCGGTCCCATCCTAATTTTGACATGATTTGACTTTGACTTTGACTTTGACCATTTTACTTTTTCTCCCTTTTGTTTCTTGCAAACTAATATCCAGTATTTTAAAATAAATTAAATTGAAATAAAATTTCACCAAAGTAACCTCTTTATGTATATTTATTTAGTTTGAAATATGTGGATATTATTACAGAAACTAAATAATTATGTTTAAATATATGCGAAAAGTAATCGATCTAAAGAAGATTAGTTTTTGGTCAGATAATAAACACATGTTGCAGTAAATACGTGATAAACTTTGGCATTTTTCATGCTTATAATATGTGGTCCAAAGAAAGATATATTATTGGTCAGATAATAAATACATGTTGCAGTAAATACGTGATAAACTTTGGCATTTTTCATGCTTATAATATGTGGGTCCAAAGAAAGATATATTATTGGCAGGATTTATTATCAATATTTACTAACCAATATTTTTAGTACCGTTTACAAATTATTATTTCTGTCCAAAGACTAAATAATAATGTTGTGCTTGGTATCTTATAATGGCCCAATTTATTATATCTTATGTCATGTGTGTATATGTATGCATGATTAAATGGTTATTAAATGTGAGGTTTTTTGTTTGTTCTATACAGTAAATGCTTCTTCTATTTCTGTCAACTTGAATAACATTTCAGTGCTTAACGGCACTAACTTCAGGAAGTAAAATGAGCACATTACCATTGTGCTTAGGTGTATAGATCTAAACTATACAATCCGGATGAAAGAACCTCCTGCCCCTACTGATAGTAGTATTGTTGAACAAATGGTACTTTTTATAAAATGAGAGCATTTTAACCGCATGAGTTTGATAATCACAAAGCACTCAGATACCATCAAGGTGTAGTGCCTGAGAAAGCAAATGCTAAAAAGTGTCTAAGCCAAATAGCAGACCGATTCACTGGTAATGGAAAGGTTGAAACAAACACCATTTTGTCTAAGCTTGTTTCAATGTGGTATAAAGGCAAAAGAAATATAAGGGAGTACATCAAGGAAATGTCTAATCTTGTTCCAAGATTAAAGGCATTAAGTTAGAGTTGTCTGATGACATTTTCGTGCACCTAATCTTGATCTCTCTTCTTGCACAATACAGTCCTCTTAAGATCAGTTATAACACTCAAAATGAGAAATGGACTCTTAATGAGATCATTGCTCAATGTTTGCAATAGGAAGAGATATTGAAATAAGAAATGATAGAGAATGCTTATTTAACATCTTTTTCTAATGACAATGTTGCCAACAAGAAAAGGAAATGGAATAATAAAAGGGAAAAGAGTTGCAAACATTGAAACTTCACAGTTTAAGGTGCAAAAGAAATAGAATGCTGAAATCTTTTGTTACTTTTGCAAGAAAGTTGGACATGTGAAGAAGGATTGTTCTAAGTATGCAAAATAGCTTGAAAAAATGGGTCAACTTCTCAACTTTGTTTGTTCAGAAGTTAATTTGACTTTAGTGTTAAGTCATACTTGGTGGATAGATACAGGTGCAACTACTCATATAAGTGTGACTATGCAGGGTTGTCTAAGATTCCGACTGCCAACTGATGTTGAAAGATTAATCTATATGGGTGATGACAACAAGGCTCCTGTTGAGGCAATTGGATTATTTAGATTACAATTAAAATCTGTTTATTATTTGGATTTGCATGAGATATGTTATGTATTGTCATTTAGATAGAATTTAGTTTCTATTTCTTGTTTGGACAAATTCGGTTACTCTTGTTCTTTTGAAATAGAAAGTTCAGTCTCTTTCAGAATTCAATTATTATTGGTGCCAATTCTTTAGTTGATAATTTATATTAATTGGATCTTCATGCCTTTAAATTAATGAAACCTTGCACGCAAGAAATTATGGTATAAAGCACAAATTAATTAATGAGAATTCTTTATATTATGGCATAAGCATTTATGACACATTTCTAAACAAATAATTCAAAAGCTTGTGTCAGAAGGGATTCTAAATTCCCTTGATTTTTCAAATTTTGAAATATGTATTGAATGTATTAAGGAAAAACAAACAAATGTTAGAAACGTTGGTGCCAACAGGAGTTTAAATATTTTAGAATTAATCCATACTGATATTTGTGGTCCATTCCCCACGACTTCTTGGAATGGTCAATAATATTTTATTACTTTCATAGATGATTATTCTCGTTATGAGTATCTATACTTGATTCATCAGAAGTCCCAATCATTGGACGTTTTCAAGACCTATAAAGCTAAAGTAGAAAATTAACTTGGTACGAAAATTAAAGCCGTTAAATCTGACCATGGTGGTAAATTCTATGGTAGATATGACGGATTAGGTGAACAACATCCATGCCCTTTTACGAGATATTTGCAAGAATATAGCATCGTTCCTCAATACACTATGCTGAGGACTCCAAGTCAAAATGGTGTAGCTAACAGATGAAATCGGACCTTAAAGATATGGTTAGAAGTATGATAAATCATTTTTCTTTACCAGAATCTCTTTAAGGTGAAGCCTTGAAGACTGCAATATATATCTTTGATCAAGTTTTAAGTAAAGCAGTAGCTAAAACCACATATGAGCTATGGATTGGAAAGAAGCCTAGTATTAGGCATTTGCATGTTTGGTGTTGTCTAGTTGAGGTTAGGCCATATAGGACTAATGAAAGAAAGTTAGACGCAAGAACAATAAGCTGCTACTTTATTGGATACTCAGAGAGATCGAGGGGTTTCAAGTTTTATGATCCCCTAAGCATATCCATTTTTAAGATAGGGAATGCTAAGTTCATTGAGGATGTTGAATATAGTGGGAGTGCTAAACTCATGAATATTGTCTTTGAAAAGGAATATGTAACTATTCCTAATATTATAATTGATAATGACTAGGTAATTATACCTGTCATTATGCAAGATGTAAATACAGATAATCAAGACATTCTTAGGATACCTCCTGCTAATATTGAAGAACTTGCTCTTACTCATGTAGAGGAGCAACAACAATAATCTCAATTAGAAGTGCCATTACGGAGATCCATTAGGGAAAGAAGATCAACAATTTTAGATGATTATATTGTGTATCTCCAAGAATATGAGTTTGAATAGGACTAGAAGATGATCCTACAACTTTCAGTCAAGTCAAACAAAGTGTAAACTCCTATAAATAGATAGATGCCATAAAAGATGAGATGAAATCAATGTAAGACAATGACATTTGGGATCTTGTCAAATTGCCTAAATGAGTAAAACTAATTGGTTGCAAATGGATTTTCAAAACTAAATGGGATTCAAAAGGCTTTGATTATAATGAGACTTTCTCTCCAGTTTCATCGAAAGACTCTTTTAGAATTATTATGGCACTTGTAGCTCATTATGATTTAGAGCTACATCAAATAGACATAAAGACTTCTTTTCTCAATGGCAACATTAAAGAAACCATATACATGTTGCAACCAGATAACTTTGAATCTAAAGATTCAAAAATATCTGGTGTGCAAATTAAAGAAGTCTATTTATGATTTAAAGTAAGCATCTTGTAAATGGTATCAGAAATTTGATCAAGTGATTACCTTATTTGGTTTTTAAAAAAACACTATTGATTAATGTATTTATCAAAAGTTCAATATGAGCAAATTTATTCCTCTTATCTTATATGTGAATGACATTCTACTAATAAGCAGCGATATAGGATTGTTACATGAAATCAAGAGATTTCTTTCAAATAAATTTAAAATGAAAGATCTTAAGAATGCCTCTTTTGTGTTGTGAATACAGATTCATCGAGATCTTTCTCATGGTATACTTGGCTTAACACAAAAGGCATATATCGATAAGATGCTTAGTAAATTAGACATGAAGAATAATGTATTAGGAGACACACCTATTGCTAAAGGTGATAAATTTAGTCTGCTTCAATGCCTAAGAAATAGGAATGAGAAGAAAGAGATGGAGAACATCTTTTATGCATCAGCAGTAGGGAGTCTCATGTATGCTCAAGTTTTTACGCGTCTGGATATTGTGTATAGATTTGGAATGCTGGGCAGATATTTAAGTAACCCAGGAATGGATCACCGAAGAGTCGTTAAAAAAGTTATGCGGTATCTACAGAGAACAAAAGATTATATGCTCATATATCAAGGATCAGGTCATTTAGGTATCATTGGGTATTCTGACTTAGATTTTGCTGGTTGTCTCGATAGTAGAAGATCTACTTCAGGTTATGTCTTCCTATTGGCTAAGGGAGCTGTGTCATGGAAAAAGTGTCAAGTAGTCACTCGTAGCTTCATCCATCATAGAAGCAGAATTTTTAGCTTGTTATGAGGTATCAAATCAAGCAATATGACTGCAAAAATTTATCACTGGGCTACAAATTATCGATGGCATTGAAAGACCATTGAGAAATAAATTGTCATAATAAAGCCCTTGATTTATATTCTAAGAACAATAGAAGCTCGTCAAAATTGAAGTGCATTGACATCAAATTTCTTGTTGTTAAAGAGAGAGTTCAAAGTCTTCAAGTATCTATTGAACATATCATTACGAGCTTAATGATTACAGATTCGCTTACTAAGGGTGTACCACCTAAGGTGTTTCATGAGCATGTAGCTCGTATGGGTGTAGTTCATCTTGATGATATACTTCTATAGTGGAAGTTTGTTTCTTGATGTTCAATTGTAGGTGACATGCTTTTTTATTAGACTAAAGTATTATTATTTATTTATTTATTGAAACTCTGAAATAAAGTTATATTTTTTCACTTGCGATTTTGTATAAAGTTTTGAAAGTATATTATTAAACTCTTTTGAGTTCTAAAGTAGGACCAATTAAAAATAAGCATGTTAAGGGACCACATTGCATGAAATTTCTATGCTACACATCCATGTTTGATCTATGTCATTGATTATATTGATATATGTCACCATTGATAGGCATAGTTACTAGAAAGATAACAAAGATTGCTTTGATCCTATATCAGTATAATTGATGGACCAAATTATTAATAGATGTCTTTTATTACGATAGCCAATATTGAGCTCATAAAGTTATTTGATACTGTACAATTGTAAAGTGACATATGTGGCCCAAGTGGGAGATTGTTAGGTATTACATTAAAGTGGGCCTATATATTTCAATTAATTGTACATTATTGACTATTTATTTTGTTGCCCATTAAAAGTGATCAAATAAAGTTTATTTATTATTGGACTTTTAAGGCATCACGTCTAGCATAGACTTTAATGTGTAGAGACTCAGTTATTTTATTTTATTTTTATAATGGGCCAAAATAAAATAAAATACTATAAATAATAGGTTAAGGTCTCTAATCTAAACCTTACGTATTATTCATTCACATTATATCAGTGAGTGACGATAGTTTTTCTCTCATAAAGAAAAAGTTTAGACGTGAAAGGCATTAATCTCAATTTTTCTGCTTCTTAATAGATTCAGATACGCTTCTAATAAATTTTTCTTGATGATTTAATATGAAATCCTAGCTATGGTGATTCTTTCACCAATTAAAACTTTTATCCAATTGATTAGCAATAAATGGATTTATGGGTGGTAGCTGTAAGTAACAGGTGGTATTTAGATTTAAGAGGATGATAAGCAGCTTGGGAAAACTATTGTGTCTCACATAGAGGTAGGCTCTGGTATCACCTAATGCAAGTAGGCTCTGATACAACTTCATGCAACATGAAAAAGGTACTAAATATCATTCTAAAGTATCATCTCGAATTCATGAGATAAAAACTCTTATAAAGAAGTAAAATAACTTTTAATTTAGAAGTAGACTGAATATTATTGACAACTACATAAGAAAAAAAAAAGTATAACAAGCCTATTTATAATTAATAATTTAAATACTAATTCTAATAAAAACAAGGGTTTATGACTTAAGAGGAAGGTCCACTGGTGCTCTTGGGAATTCTTGTGTCGCCATAAAAAGGATGGAGGGCTGGGATTTAGGGATTTGAACCATTTCAATCAAGCTATTTTGGCTAAACAGGGATGGCGGGTAATTGCTAATCTGGACTCGCTAATTGCAAGAACTCTCCGTAGTATTTACTTCCCGAACTCTTCTTTTCTACAAGCTCTCCCTAAGCATTCAGACTCTGCGGTCTAGAAAAGTATTTTATGGGGACGAAACCTACTTTTTAAAGGTCTTCGTTGGCGGATAGGCGACGGCTTCTCTGTCTCTATTTACTACGACGACTGGCTTCCGCGCCCCCTGTCTTTTAAACCTTTGTTCCCGCATAAACTGCCTGATCATACACTAGTGGCTGAGCTGCTCCTCCCTTCTGAGCATTGAAATCGTGAGCTTATCTGTAACTCCTTCTCAGAAGATGAAAGTAACCTTATCTTAAGCATCCCGCGCTCGCACTCTTGGAACCATTATAGTGATTCAATTATGTGGCATTTTGACAAACACGGAAAATATTCCATGAAGAGTGGATATTGGCTTTCCTTTGCTCAAAACCATGCCTCTTTCAGCTCTGGCAGTGGTGTTACTAGTAATTGGTGGAAGGCTCTGTAGAGCCTAAAGATCCCTCAGAAAATTAAACATTTTGTTTGGAGAGTATCGCATAACTGGATCCTTACTTTCTATAACCTTAGAAGACATCATGTCCCTGTTGATGACTCGTGTAGTCATTGTGCAAAAGGAGCTAAAAACACCATTCATGCGATATGGCTTTGTGATGTTTTAAAGAAAGTACGTCAATCATACTCATTCCTACATGGTTTCTGTATCTCCCATAGTACATCCATGTTGGATTTTTTGATTGAATGTCAGGCGTGCCTATCACTTGAAAATGTTGAGTTCTTGCTTATTCTTTTTTGGAGACTTTGGTTTATCAGAAACCAATTCATCTTAGAGCAAAAGAAGGTCTCTTTGTCAGAGGTGCTGAGTTTGGTGCATGACTACAAGAATGAATTGATGACTATTCAGGCCAACTATCCTAATATCTCAATATCAAGTCAAAACCTATGGCTACCCCCTAGTCTGGGCTCTATAAAGCTAAACACTGATGCAAGCCTTTCCTCAAAACACTTCAAGGCTGGACTAGAGGTGGTGCTACGCGACTACTCTAGGGCTGTCTTGGCCTCCTCATCCATTCCTTTAGATGCACTACCCCCGGTGGATGTCCTTGAAGCCTTGGCTCTGCTACGAGGACTTTACCTGGCTAGGTTGCTAGGCATCTCTGCCCTTGAGGTTGTTTCAGATGCTGCAAGTGTCATCCACGATATTAACAACCGCCCTACTTCGGTCTCAGAGTTGGGTTTGGTACTCCACGACATTATGACAATTGCCTCATCATTCTCTCAGTGCTCTTTTAGACATACTTACCGCTCATCCAATCGGGTGGCCCATGAATTAGCACGCTTTGCTCTTAATTCAAACTCTGAAACTATTTGATATGACAAGGTATCAATCTAAATTGAACGTTTTGTAAATGAGGACATGTCCTCTTGTGCTCTTTGATAATTAATTCTTACAATAAAAAAAAAATAACAAGGGTTTATGACTTCTAAACCTCCATGGTTTAGAGAAACTAACTAAAAGACTCCCATGGTTTCAAAAAATTCTTCAATTCCCACATATGTTAGTGTCTGCCATTAGTTTAGACAGATATAAGAATAATTTAGTATATTTAATTATATAGAACATGTGATACAATTTTAATAAAACACATAGTACAAAGGCACCAAAATCCAACATTTTCTCACTCCCCAAATCGGGAAAAAAAAAAAGACAACAAAACCTAAAAAGAAAATAATAGAATCAAACCACACCAAAGTAAAGAAAAAAGGAAATCCCAGAAACGGGTTCCTATTTTTCTGCCGCAAAATGGGTCAATGATTTACAGAATGCCATGGAACCAACAAATTACTCTCCCGCTATCTTAAAGTTTCTAAATGGGAAAAGACATAATATTTATTAAAAATTTGATAAATTTTATATCATAGGATGAAATTAATGGATGAGAGAATTTTAAAAAAAAAGTTAGTTATTTCCTTTAAAATTCTTCTGCTAAACAAAATACTGAAAATAGATTTTAAATCATATTTGTGCTATCTTTATTTTCTTTTTATTCAACAACTTTTACGGTGCCAAAGAATTGATCAATATTAGATAACTAGTCAAGAATTTTAATTTTTAATTGTCCCTTGACAGTCGAAAGATCAATCTTAAGGCGGTAGTCGCATTGTTGTGTATCCCAATGGTTCTGCATCCCAACTTCGTCATCAAAGGAATTTTCGCTATGATGAGAGTTATTCTTTTAATGTTCAGTGTTATTGGTGATTCTAACATTGTTATTGGTTCCCTAGTTTCATTTTCTTTATGATCTTCAGAGTTGCTGATAAGTCTACCATTATTATTAGTATCTCTAATTTCACTACCATGGTGATCTTTGAAAGTATTAATGTCTTGATCATTATTACTGAGGCCTGCAATCCTTTGATTGGTAATTTGGTATGTAAATTCCTTAATTCTTGATGCATATCTTCCATGGTTTATTGCATTTGCCCAATCGTTTATTGTAGTTGTCCAATTATTTGCTTCATTTGCTCTAATATCTTCATCGAGCGCTCTTTGTAAAGACTCAGACTAGAAGTTCCCACAATTTTTTTTTTTTTGTTGTTTTTTTTTAAATAAATAAAAAAAAAGTCAAAGTGAATAACAAATAAAAAGAAATAATATTCATTAAAGATTGTGTAAATTTTGGACCGTAAGATAGATTCAATGGATGAGAAGATTTAAAAAAAAAAAAGTTAATTGTTTTACTCTAAAATTCTCTTATTAATATATAATGAAAATAGACTTTAAATTAAATCCATACTCTCTTTAATCA
This sequence comes from Ailanthus altissimus, assembly GCA_946807835.1. NCBI lineage: Eukaryota > Viridiplantae > Streptophyta > Magnoliopsida > Sapindales > Simaroubaceae > Ailanthus > Ailanthus altissimus. The sequence continues at coordinate 24,712,242 of OX327696.1, read as the reverse complement.
GAATTTAAATTAAATTCATATATAAATATTTTTAAAATAATTTAAACTCTTACCTCATAAACATGAGCTATTATTCATTATTCATTGATCATACATGGATTAATTCATTAACAATTCAATATTTATATATACATTAAAATAATTATTTTTGTTTGTCTATATACTCTTTACACACATACATTTTTGTTTTTAAATAAATATTAACTTAAGTAATAAAATATTTTTTTCTTACAGAAAAACAGAAGGTTTTATCATTAATTAAAAGAAAATATAAAAAAAAGAAGGTAATTTTTTCGAAGGTTCTAAATTAGAAAATTTTAGTGGTTCCGTTTGTAGAAATACAAAGACTTTTCTCACGTAAAAAGCGATTGCCAAACGAAAATTAAAATCTAAAATAAAAATAAAAAATTGAAACAAAGAAGTAAAGAAAGAAAGAAAAACGAATGAAGAAAGAAAGAAAGAAAGAAAGAAAGAAAGAAAGAAAGAAAGAAGAAAAGATTAAAAAATTCAAAATCAGAAAATAAAAAATGACAGAAGCAAAGAGCAGAAAATAAACTATCGAAACCCTCGCCACCGCAGGTCACCGCCACCATCAGCTGCTATGCCGGTCGCTACTCATCGCTGATCAACCCTCTAATCAGAAACCACCTGGTGACCTATCCTTTTAATCTCCACCATTATTCGCTGATAAAATCACCAAAAATAATCCAATACCCAAATCGACCATTCGCTGACCCATCGTTTAGTCATCGTTTACTATCAATCCGCCCTCCAATTAACTCAGATAGCACTAACTGACCTATCCAAAGTATCATCGGCTTCAAAAATGACAAAACTAATCCAGATAAAATCAAAACCGAAGCCAAACCGTCGCCACTTCAAGCCATCTACATCGTCGCCTCTTCGGACCCTACTGTCATCAAACGAACCAAAAACATCCTTAGATGCTACCAACCGATCTATTCAGCCATCCTGCCATGAAACGTCACCAAAAACTGCAAAACTTGCAGTACAGAAACTTAAAATTTGTCAACTGCAGCTAGGCGATTCGCTATGTTCCATTGTGAGTAGTACTGTACTACCATCACAAATTGTCTCCTCCACTTATTTTACTTATTTCTTTTTGTTTTTCACTACTCATTAACTCGGTGATTGTTGAAATATTGACTTTAATTATTTAAAATAATTAGCATCCAATATTTGACAATTGAAGATAGTTTGGTAAGCACCAAATTAATGCTTAAATTGATAATTTTTTAATTTATCTTTCACACACAAATGTCAACATTTTTGTACTATAGTTTTGCTATAAATAGAGATAATTTCATAAGACAAATTATGTGAGACATTAAAAGTATTTGAGAGCATTTGAGAGAAATTACATATTTATGCAATTGCATTAGTCAAGTGTTCTATTGAGTATATTGAGTGTATTGGAGTTTTGAGTTGTGAGAATTACTTACAATAATTGTATACTTCTATTTGTTATAAGTGAAATATTTTTTTGTATCTTTGCCCGTGTACGTAGGCTTAAAGCCGAACCACGTAAATTGTTGTCTTCTTCTTTTGTTTATTTTTGTCACATTTCTCTACTTACGTCGTCACCGTGAATTTGTATAATTATTACTCAACCAACGCTTCCGCACAACAATTGGTATTAGAGCTTGGTATAGTAGTGTGGATTGTACATGTCTAGGAAAGTTCTATCTTAAAGGCTAATATTGCCTAAGGAGTCTGAATTTTAAGTGGGACCATTTGTGACCCTCTAGTCTTTTTTGAGAACTTTCCTAGTGTATAATTCATATGAACAAACATATAGGCATTGTTATTTGGTGTTGTTGAATTGTGTTGAGTAATAATTATTGTTCACTTATACTGTATACAGTACTGTTCACAAAAGTACTATCCTCGTGTATAGAAAAATGGTTGAGACATCAACTAAGTCTTCGTCATTAAGACACACGGTGACAAATGTCAAGTTTGAAGTAGAGAAATTTGATGGTACCAATAATTTTGGTATGTGGCAAAGTGAAGTGCTTGATGTCCTATGTCAACAAGATTTAGACATAGCTTTTGAAGAAAAGCCTGAAGATATAAATGACAAAGAGTGGAAAAGGATCAACAAGCAAGCATGACTATGCCTTGCTAAGAAGCATAAATACTTTGTCATGAAGGAGACATCAACAAAGAAATTGTGGAAGAAACTAGAAGACAAGTATATGAAGAAAAGCCTTGAAAGTAGGCTTTATTTGAAGAAAAAAATGTTTCGATTCACATACACATTGAGCATGTCCATGGATGATCACGTAAATGCCTTCAACAAGATAATTGCTGATTTAGCCAATTTAGATGAAGATAAGGCTTTGTTACTCCTAAACTCCCTTCCAGATGAATATAATCATCTCACTACCACTTTGCTTCATGGGAAGGATAAAGTTACTTTTGATGCTGTATGCACAGCCTTACATAACAGTGAAACTCGGAAGAAAGATAAACGAGATCATTGTGATACATCAGGGGAAGCCTTAACAGCAAGAGGTCGTTCATCAAGCCGCAAACCTGGGAAGAGAGGCAAGTCCAAAGGAAGATCTGCAAAGGATGAATGTGCCTTTTGTCAAGAAAATGGGCATTGGAAAAAGAATTTCCCTAAGTTGCAAAAGAAAGATAAAGGCAAGACTATTTCTGATGCTTATGTTGCTGAACAAGGAGATGATATATAAGATTTTAGCCTAATAGGCACAGCATTAATGTGTTATTCTAATAAATGGATTCTAGATTCGGGTTGCATTTATCACATATGTCCTAACAAGGAGTGGTTTTCAAGCTTCAAGGAGATGGATGGAGGAGTTGTTTATATGGGAAATAATGATACCTGTAAAACAACTGGGATGGGTATAATTCACTTGAAGAATCATGATGGATCAATCCAAGTTCTGGATGATGTCCGTTATATACCAAACTTAAAGAAGAATCTCATTTCATTAGGAGTTTTGGAATCGATAAGGCATACAATCACTATAAAAGATGGAATCTTAAAGGTAGTGTTGGGTGCATTGACTGTGATGAAAGGCATAAGAAGAAATAACTTATACTACTATCATGGTAATACAGTTATTGGATCTGCATCAGCAATCTCTGGAAAAGATGCAAATTTGGATACAACTAGGTTGTGGCACATATGTCTTGGTCATGCTGGTGAAAAAGCTTTGCAAACATTGGCAAGGCAAGGCTTATTGAAAGGTGCAAAGTCTTGTAAACTAGATTTTTGTGAACATTGTGTAATGGGAAAGAAAACTAGAGTGAAGTTTGATGCTGTAATCCACTTTACTAAAGGGATGTTGGATTATATTCATACGGATGTTTAGGGACCTACTAAAACTTCTTCGATTGGAGGTATGCACTATTTTGTTACTTTTGTTGATGATTTTTCAAAGAGAGTGTGGGTATATGACAGGACTCGACCTGAGCCCTCATTGAGAATCGAGGCAGGTCCTGCGATGACATGTGACTAACATACTCTTTACTCATACATATAATACAATAAGGCTACCTGCCTCAACAAAACGTGTACACATGTACTCCAATATACAAAACATATACAAATACACAGATTGAGACACTTATGCAACTATGCACGTTGGCCAGCCTCAAAATGTGATGACTGTATCACATTGCATAAATTCCTATGACAACTTGAGAAAAATAGGGAAAATAGGAAAAAGGGTGAGCTTGTGGCTCAGTGAGTGGACATAATCTGAAAATATCATATACTTTATATGTATTGTACACGTATAAATCTGTATGATAAAATAATCATGAAACTGTATACTTATTAGTCAATAAACTTGTACTGAAAGTATGAGCCGTCATAAAATCTGTGGTAAAATTGAAATCATAACATAATACTGGAATCTAAAAATCTGAAAGTGCAGTTTATCATAAGATCTATTATCAAGATGAATATATGTAACATAGCTCTGGAAACATATACTACATATATACTGAAAACCACACCAAATTTGTACCCGGGAAAAATCTGGTCTAACCTGGCGGAGTAACTCACGCACTGGCAGAGCGGGGGATCTAAGCTGGTCTAACTCGGCAGAATGTTACATCGCTCGGGCAGAGCAAACTAAACTGATCTAACGCATGCGCAGAGCAACTACACTAAAGGGGAGGGTATGCATATGGTGGTTCAAAAACTACTATTGTATAATATCTTGAAAGCATAAGTGTTCTAAAATAAATATTTCTGTACTGAACGTAATTATAAATTATGCTATAATAAATTCTAAAATATTTCTGAATATATTAAATAGTATAAATATTTTTCTGTCTAAAATAAATCATAACTAAATCTGATAACGCGTAATTTAATCATAACTGGCTGTATTAAAAATATATAAAATATATATATAGTTATCCACTCACAAAAGTGCGCTAATCCTAAGCTGGGTCTGGATTCTGAGATCTATCCGCTATCGGCACACCTCCTATATCATAGGGTGTAAAAATACATCATTAGTACCGATATGTATTATAAATATTAAAATCTAAATATTCTAATATCGTAAAACTATTACCCGCTAAACCACTGGTATAAATCTGACTACCCAAACTAATTTCCTAAAATTTTCCTTTTTTTTTTTCTTCTCTTTTTTCTTTTTTCTTTCTTCTTCTCTTTCTCTTTTTCTTCTTCTTTCTTCTTTTCTTTTTTTTTTCTTCCTTTCCCTTTCTTTTCTTCTTTTCTTTTCTTCTTTTCTTTTTCTTTTTTCTTTTCTTTCTTTTCTTTTCTTTCTTCTATTCGGCTTTCTCTTCCGGTTTTCTTTTACTTCTTCTTTTCCTATTTCTAATTGCTTTGTTTCCTCTTCTGTTTCAAATCATTCTTCTTAAACGAAAAAAAAACAAAACTATTATATATATATATATATATATATATAAAATGGCCACCGCTTCAATTTCTTATCTCTCTCTTCTTTTCTTTTTTTTCACTTCAAACATACACGTTACTATACACGTGTATGACAATTCCTTCCTCCTTAAAATAATTTCGTCCTTGAAATTCACATACTTGTCTGAAATAAATGAGGATATTGAACTCTCATCTAATCCTTTCGCTCCCATGTAGCCTCTTCCACTGCATGATTCCTCCATAGGACTTTAATTAGCGGTATAGTCTTATTACGTAGTACTTGCTGGCGATAATCCACTATCTGAACAGGTTCCTCGTCATAAGTCAAGTCTGTCCTCAACTGAACTGGCTGAGTATCTAGAATGTGAGAAGGATCAGATATATACTTCCGCAACATAGAAACATGAAACACATCATGAATGCATGACAACTCAGGTGGTAAAGCTAAGCGGTACGCAACCACACCAACTCTTTCTAGAATCTCATATGGCCCAATATATCTAGGACTTAGTTTTCCCTGTTTCCCAAAACGAAGCACACCCTTCCATGGTGAGATCTATAAAAAGACTGTGTCTCCTACTGCAAACTCAAGCTGTCTACGGCGTTTATCTGCATAACTCTTCTGTCTGTCTTGAGCTACTTTGAGTCTATCTCTGATAATACTGATCTTCTCACTAGTGGCTTGAATAATCTCTGGACCCAATAATTTTCTTTCTCCAGCTTCATCCCAACAAATCGGAGTTCTGCATTTTCTTCCGTATAAAGCCTCATACAGCGTCATCTGAATGCTAGATTGATAACTATTATTATATGCAAACTCCATCAATGGTAAATAATCATCCCAATTACCCTTAAGCTACAACATACAAGCTCTGAGCATATCCTCTAATATCTATATAGTTCTCTCTGACTGCCCATCTGTCTGAGGATGAAAAGCTGTACTAAAGTTTAGCTTAGTGCCTAAGGCCTTCTGTAAGCTATGCCAGAATCTAGAAGTGAATCGAGAGTCTCTATCTGATACAATAGACACAGGAGCCTCATGTAACCATACAATCTAACTCACATACAAATGAGCTAGCTTATCTAATGAGTATGAAATTTTATAAGGCAGGAAATGAGCAGACTTTGTAAGTCGATCAACAATCACCCAAACACTATCATGACCCCTTTGTGTATGAGAAAGCCCAACAACAAAGTCCATAGTGATATGTTCCCACTTCCATTCAGGAACTGGAAGTGGTTGAGATAATCCTGCTGGCCTCTGATGTTCTACCTTAACCTGTAGACAAATCAGGCAGTGAGATACAAACTCTACAATTTCTCTTTTCATACCTTGCCACCAGTAATGTTCTCTCAAAGTACAATACATTTTAGTGCTGCCAGGATGCATAGCATAAGCTGAGCTGTGAGCTTTTTCTAAAATCTGCTTCTTTAACTCTGAGTTATTCGGAACACAAAGTCTGTTACCCATAACTAATGTCCCATCAGCTTTCAATGTTAAATCAGTTCGCATTCCATTCTTTACTTCTTGCTTAAGTTTAACTAAATTAGAATCCTAATCTTGCACATCTCGAATCTGATCAATCAACATAGGCCTAACTTGAAAATGTGCTAGAAGGACTCCAGACTTGGCTACAGACAATTCAACCCCCATAGATCTTAATTCAACTAACAATGGAAGATAAGTCACTCTTAAATAAGTAATAGAGCTAGAAGACTTCCTGCTGAGTGCATCTGCTACCACATTTGCCTTACTCGGATGATAATCCATTATATAATCATAATCTTTTATTAGCTCTAACCATCTTCGTTGTCTCAGATTCAAATCTTTCTGTGTGAACAAATACTTCAAACTTTTGTGATCAGTAAAGATTTGACATGTAATACCATATAGATAATGTCTCCAAATCTTCAAGGTGAATACTACTGCTGCCAATTCTAAATCATGAGTTGGATAATTCAACTCATGCTTCTTAAGCTGCCTAGAAGCATAAGCTATCACCTTACCATGCTGCATCAATACACAACCTAATCCTTGTCTAAAAGCATCACTGTAAATTATAAATCCTTCAGTGCCAGATGGAAGAGTGAGAACAGGAGTTGAAGTCAATCTCTTTTTAAGCTCTTGGAAGTTATCTTCACATTCATCAGTCCACACAAACTTTACATTTTTTCTAGTCAACTTTGTAAGCGGTGCAGTAATCTTAGAAAAGTCTTTAACAAATTTTCGATAATAACCTGCTAAACCGAGAAAACTTCTAATTTTTGTCACACTAGCTGGTCGCTCCTAATTTACTACAGCTTCAGTTTCTGAGGATCCACATAAATTCCATCTGCTGAGATTACATGGCCCAGAAATGCAACTTTATCTAGCCAAAACTGACATTTGCTGAACTTGGCATATAACTGTTTATTTCTCAAAATCTATAACACTATCTTTAAATGCTCTACATGATCCTCTATACTCTGTGAATACACAAGAATATCATCAATAAAAACTATAACAATTGATCAAGATAGGGACGCAATACCCTATTCATAAGGTTCATGAATGCAGCTGAAGCATTAGTTAACCCAAATGGCATTACTAAAAACTCATAATGCCCATATCGAGTTCTGAAAGCAGTCTTAGCCACATCAGTATCTCTGATCTTTAACTGATGATACCCTAATCGTAGATCGATCTTTGAGAAAATCTTTGCACCCTGTAACTGATCAAATAAATCATCAATGCGAGGGAGTGGATACTTGTTGCATATAGTGACTTCATTTAGCTCCCGATAATCAATGCATAGCCTCAAAGTTCCATCCTTCTTTTTAATAAACAATACTGGTGCTCCCCATGGTGATACACTAGGTCTGATGAAACCCTTATCTACCAATTCTTGTAATTGAGTCTTCAATTCTTTTAACTCTGAAGGGGCCATTCTGTATGGTGCTTTGGAGATAGGAGCTATGTCTGGAACCAAATCAATACCAAAATCAATCTCCCTATCTGGTGGTAAGCTTGGAAGATCTTCAGAAAATACATTTGGAAAATCTCTTACCACTGGAATATCTTCTAATGTAACCCTATTGACTCTGGTATCAATAACATGTGCCAAATAGGCTGAACATCATTTTCTGAGCAACCGTTTAGTTGTCATAGCAGATATAACACATGATGAAAGAATTCGTCGCTCTTCACAAAAAATAATATCAGGCTCTCTGTGTCTTCTGAATATAACTTCATTTCGAAAACAGTCTACAGTAGCATGATGATTAGCTAACCAGTCCATCCCAAGTATTGCATCAAAATCATGTATAGCAAGAGGAATTAAATCTGCTACCATCTCACTACTACCCACTTTGATAACATAACCCTGAAATACATTCTCAGCCAATAATGATTCTCCAACTGGTTTGGCTACCACCAAACTACAATCTAGAGGTTTTAACATTCTATCCGCATGCACAGCAAAGATACGAGAAATAAAAGAATGCGTAGAGCCCGGATCAATTAAAATATGGGCCTCTCGGCCAAAAATAGTCACCATACCTGTAACAACATCTGGGGTAGCTTGTGCCTCTTGTTGAGTCAAAGCAAATACACGTGCCTGGCTACAAGGTCGACCTGGTTGACCCCTCTCTGAATCTCTACTAACTCTTAAAACTCTAGGTTGTACACTAGTACTAGAGATAGGCTCTCCTGTCCGAGATCCTCCATGTCTCTGAATATTGCCACTGCCACCTTGAAAATCCTGAAAAGCTGTACTCTGAAGAAGATGAGGGTCATCTCTCCTCAAATGTTCAGCTTGTCCGCAATGGTAGCAACCTCTAAAACCTCTCAAACACTGTCCCTCATGACTCCTCCCACAAATAGATCACTGAAGGTACCTTCTCATGCTAGCACTACTACTTAACTGGCTATCACCTCGGGGCCTCTGACTCCTTATGTTGCTTCCAACAGATGGAGGCACAATAATCTGACTAGAACTCTGTCTCTGTCCTCCTGATAGCATAGGGCTCTGACCATACCGTTGTCTACCAGAATACCCTGCATGGGATGTCTCTCCTCCAGATGCTCTACTGCTACTTGATCCACCAACTGAACAATTATGGCCTGGTCTCTGCTTGAATGACTGAGCTCTGCATGCCTCTACTAGGCTTCTCTCAACTCTCATTGCAGCCCCTACCAGCTCACTGAAATCACTGTGCTCTATAGCTGTAATTGTTGTCCTGATATTGCCTCTAAGGCCCTGTTCAAATCTCTTACATTTATCTCTCTCATTCTGTATTGCATAAGAAGCGAACCTCAATAACTCTATAAAACTGTTCTCGTACTCCTCCACTGTCATCAATCCCTATTCTAGCTTAAAGAACTTACTAGCCTGGATGTCTTAGTAAACCATAGGAAAGAATTTAACATTAAATTCTTTATAAAAATCAGCCCAACTAATCACCCCTCCATATCTACGTGATACTGATCTCCACCAGTGGTATGCCTCACCCTCAAGTAAAAATGTAGCAAAGGAAACCCTCTCATCATCAGTACATCTTATAACGTCAAATATCCATTCTACTTTAGTCAACCATAACTCTGCATCAGCTGGCTCTGTAGTGCCTGAAAAATTCTCTAACCTCAAACTACGAACACGCTCTATTGTGTTCTCTCTCTTAGGTGGTCTCTGTGTTTGTCTCTCTACTACAACTGCAACTAATTGATTTAGTCTATCTATGGATTGCTCTAAGGCAGGTCTATCAGGATGTTGCTGTGTAGGCTGTATCACAGGTTGTGGTACTTGATGAGGGTGTATCTCCTCTACAATAGGCTCAGGCTAAGTTTGAGGTATGGGTACAGGGGGAACTGACTCAGCTACTTCCTCTCTAATAGATTCCTCCCTTCTATCTGATACTAAGGGAGCTCTCAGTTCAACCACAAGTTTCGTGCAAGGTCGGCCACGTGGACGCATGATGAAAATCTATAAAATGCAACAATTCATTAATGACATCTCTAACATGCATGTATCATGTACTAGTCTACAGAATCTAAAACCATACTCTGATACTAAACTGATAGGACTAGACCCGAGCCTTCCTCGAGAATCAAGGTAGGTCCTGCGATGGCATGTGACTAACATACTATTTACTCATACATATGATACAATAAGGCTACCTGCCTCAACAAAAAGTATACACATATACTCTACTATACAAAACATATACAAATACACAAACTGAGACACTAATATAACTATGCACGTTGGCCAACCTCAAAATGTGATGATTGTATTACACTGCACAAATTCCTGTGACAACATGGGAAAAATAGGAAAAATAGGAAAAAGTGTAAGCTTGTGGCTCAGTGAGTGGACATAATCTGAAAATATCATATACTTTATATGTATTGTACACGTATAAATGTATATGATAAAATAATCATGAAACTGTATACTGATTAGTCAATAAACTTGTACTGACAGCATGAACCGTCATAAAATCTGTGGTAAAATTGAAATCATAACATAATACTGGGATCTGAAAATCTGAAAGTGCAGTTTATCATAAGATCTATTATCAAGCTGAATATATGTAACAGAGCTCTGGAAATATATACTACATATATACTGAAAAGCACACCAAATTTGTACCCAGGGAAAAATCTGGTCTAACCTGGCGGAGTAACTCACGCACAAGTAGAGTGGGGGATCTAAGCTGGTCTAACCTGGTGGAATGTTACATCCCTCGGGCAGAGCAAACTAAACTGGTCTAACGCATGCGCAGAGCAACTATACTAAAGGGGAGGGTACGCATATAGTGGTTCAAAAACTACTATTGTATAATATCCTGAAAGCATAAGTGTTCTAAAATAAATATTTCTGTACTGAACGTAATCATAAATTATACTATAATAAATTCTAAAATATTTCTGAATATATTAAATAGTATAAATATTTTTCTGTCTTAAATAAATCATAACTAAATCTGATAACGCGTAATTTAATCATAACTGGCTGTATTAAAAACATATAAAATATATATATAGTTATCCACTCACAAAAGTGCGCTAATCTTGAGCTGGGTCTGGATTCTGAGATCTACCCGCTATCGGCACACCTCTTATATCATAGGGTATAAAAATACATCATTAGTACCGATATGTATTATAAATATTAAAATCTAAATATTCTAATATCGTAAAACTATTACCCGCTAAACTACTGGGTATAAATTTGACTACCCAAACTAATTTCCTAAAATTTTCCTATTTTTTCTTCTCCTTTTTTCTTCTTCTCTTTTTTCTTTTTTCATTCTTCTTCTCTTTCTCTTTTTCTTTTTCTTTCTTCTCGGTTTCTCTCTTCTTTTCTTTTTTTTTTCTTCCTTTCCCTTTCTTTTTCTTTTTCCTTTCTTTTCTTCTTTTCTTTCTTTTCTTTTCTTTCTTCTATTCGACTTTCTCTTCCGGTTTTCTTTTGCTTCTTCTTTTCCTATTTCTAATTGCTTTGTTTCCTCTTCTGTTTCAAATCATTCTTCTTAAATAAAAAAAACAAAACAATTATATATATATAAAACGGCCACCGCTTCAATTTCTTATCTCTCTCTTCTTCTTTTTTTCACTTCAAACATACACGTTACTATACACGTGTATGACAGTATATGTGATGAAAAATAAAAGTGAAGTCATGAGTATTTTTCTTAAATGGAAAAAGATGGTAGAAATTTAATTGGCAGAAAGGTTAAAAGGCTCTGATCAGATAACGGTGGTGAATATAAGAATGATCTATTTCTCCAAATATGCCAAGAAGAAGGAATTGTTAGGCACTTCACTGTTAGAGATACACCATAGCAGAATGGGGTGGTAGAACGCATGAATCGGACTATACTAAAGAAAGTTCGATGTATGTTGTCTAATGCTGGATTGGGTAAGGAATCTTGGGCTGAGGCAGTAGTATATGCATGCCATCTTATCAATCGTTTATCATCAACTGCCATTTAAGGCAAAACTCCTATGGAAGTCTGGACAGGTAAACCTGTTACTGATTATGATTCATTACATATTTTTGGATCTACTGCTTATTATTATGTAAAGGAATTTAAGTTAGACCCACGAGCCAAAAAAGCATTGTTCATGGGTATAACCACTGGAGTAAAGGGATATCGACTTTGGTGTCCTATTTCAAGAAAGATAGTCTTCAGTAGAGATGTAACTTTTAATGAATCTACTATACTAAAACAAGTTAATCAAGGATATCTTCAAAAGGAAGACAAGTCCAGTAGTACTCCACAGCAGGTGAAGCTAGAAAGAGTTTTAGATGATGTAGTTGATGATAATTATGAAGATGAAGAAGAGGTTTCAACCCAAAAACCTCCACAGCAACAAGATACAATTGTAATTAGAAGACCACGAACAGAAATTCGTAAACCTGCTCGATTTGTTGATATGGTAGCCTATGCACTTTCAATTATAGATGTCGACATTCCTTCAACTTATACAGAGCCAATTTGTAGTCCAACAAGCAAACAATAGAAGCAAGCTATGAATGAAGAAATAGAGTCTCTTGAGAAGAAAAAGACTTAGAAGCTAGCTACACTACCCAAGGGTAAAAAGATAATTGGGTGCAAATGGGTATATACAAAGAAAGAAGGATTTCCTGATAAAAATAAAGTTCGTCATAAGGCTAGGTTGGTAGCTAAGGGATTACTCAGAAGGAATAAATTGATTATAATGAAGTCTTTTCTCCAGTTGTGAAGCATTCTTCCATCCGAGTGTTGCTAGCCATGGTTGCACAATTTAATCTTGGACTAGTTCAACTTGATGTGAAGACCACATTCTTACATAGTGATTTGGAAGAGGAAATCTATATGACTCAGCTAGAGGGTTTCAAAGTTGCTAGAAAGGAAGATCGGGTTTGTAAATTGACGAAATCGTTGTATGGCCTAAAGCAGTCTTCGAGGTAGTGGTATAAACGATTTCATCAATTCATGAAGGGTCAAAGGTACACAAGGACTAAACTTGATCATTGTGTATATTTTCGCAAGCTACATGATGGAACCTTCATATATTTGCTCTTGTATGTTGATGATATGTTAATTGCATCCAAGAGCAAAGATGAGATTGAAAAGTTAAAGATTCAACTTGATCAAGAATTTGAAATGAAGGATTTGGGTAAAGCCAAAAAGATTCTTGGTATGGAAATTTTCAGAGATAGAACTAGAAGTAAGGTTATTTTATCCCAAAGACAATATCAGAAGAAGGTGTTACAACATTTTGGCATGAATGAGCAGTCTAAACCTGTAAGTACACCACTTGCTTCTCATTTTAAGCTTTTTACATCATTATCTCCAACTATTGATGAAGAAAGAAAGTATATGCTACAAGTTCTATACTCTAATGCAGTTGGTAACTTGATGTATGTAATGGTGTGTACAAGGCTTGATATTTCATAAGCTGTCAGTATAGTGAGCAGGTATATGCACAATCTTGGTAGAAGACATTGGGAAGCTGTGAAATAAATTTTACAGTACATTTTAAATACCATAGATGTTGGTTTGGTATTTGAGCGGGATAATACTATTAGTCAAGATGTTATTGGGTATGTTGATTCTGATTATGCTGGTGATGAAGATAAACGACGATCAATTACTGGTTATGTGTTTACACTTGCAAAAGGTCTAGTAAGTTGAAAGTTTACTTTACAGTCTACCGTTGCTTTGTCGACCACAGAGACTGAGTACATGGCAATTACAGAGGCTGTTAAAGAGGCTATTTGGTTACAAGGGTTGCTGAAAAACTTGGGTCTTAATTAGAAGCATATTAATGTGTATTGTGATAGTCAGAATGCTATCTTCTCAGCAAAGAATCAAGTTTTTCATGCACGTACGAAGCATATTGACGTACAATATCACTTTGTGCGGGAGATTATTGAAGAAGGAAAGATACTTCTTCAAAAGATTGACACTGGTGACAATCCTGCAGATATGATGACCAAGGTGGTTATAACGATCAAGTTTAAGCACTGTCTTAACTTGATGAATGTCCTAATAATTTGAAGATTGCAAGTTAATGGGTAAAGACACTGAAGCATATTTCTTTTGAAGTTTTGATTATTCAAGTCAAGGTGGAGATTTGTTGAAATATTGACTTGAATTATTCAAAGTAATTAGCACCCAATATTTAACAATTGAAGATAGTTTGGTAAGCACTAAACTAGTGCCTAAATTGATGACTTTTTAATTTTTCTTTCACACACAAATGTCAATATTTGTGTGCTATGTTTTGCTATAAATAGAGGCAATTTCATAAGACAAATTGTATGAGACATTAGAAGTATTTGAGAGCATTTGAGAGAAATTGCATATTTATGCAATTTCATTAGTCAAGTGTTCTATTGAGCATATTGGGTGTATTGAGGTTTTGGGTTGTGAGAATTACTTACAACAATTGTATACTTCTATTTGTTATTAGTGAAATATTCTTTTGTGTCTTTGCCCATGGACGTAGGCTTAAAACCGAATCACGTAAATTGTTGTGTCTTCTCCTTTTGTTTATTTTTGTCACATTTCTCTACTTACGTCATCACCGTGAATTTGTATAATTATTACTCAACCAACGTTTCCTTACAACAGCGATCACTGGAATCCCATCACACCTTATCCAATACCTTGTTTCATTATTCCAATTAAATCATGGCCACTAAGCTTTTTTTCCGCCACTCAACCAGCGCTTGTAATTGTTATCTCAGCTAGTAGCAGTATAGTACAAAACTATAGCTACCAATAAAGTCAACCTAAGGCTACCCTCTTTTGATTGCCACCACTCGCTAGATTTGTAAAATCTTAAACTTAAGGCTAAAGCATCAACAAATGATTGAATTCATATATCATTAATCAAATTGTTACCTAATCACTCTATAAAATTAGTAAACTCCTTTATATTTATAAATGACTTGCAAAAGATGTACAACTATTTTTTTTAGAAACTAAATTCATTTAAACTTAATTAAAATTTGCTCTCAAATTAGAAAATGAGTATATAAATATATAGATGGATGGGTTTAATGATTTAATCTTAATTTACTTCCTCAAAATAGCCAATATGAGTCTAAATATATAATTTTAAGTTGTTATCTAAGCATGCTTCCTCAAAAATAAAATAGTCGATACTTGCTTAGATATGACAATATGACTGATAATATTGATTCACTTTCTTGAAAACAGTCGATACTAGTTTAGACATAATAATTTGACTGATAAATCAATCCTTCTTTCAAATGAAAAATCAAACTTGGATAGGTGAATTTTGTGGGAGACTTTTATTGGTATCGGTCAATTACAACACGTCACCTATCCAAGAGCATCCAAATGAATAATAATAAAAAGACAAAAAATCCATTGAAGATAGAATAAATTTTAGGCCATGAGATAGATCCAATGGATGAAAAGATTTAAAGAGGCAAGTTAGTTGATTTCCTACAAAGTTCTCTCTCTAACAAGAATAATGAAAATAGATTTTAAATCACATTCACACTATCTTTAATTAGAGTTGGAATTAAATTTATGCATTCATACTTCAAAAAGAATTTGAACTCATACCCTATAAACATGGATGATTCTTCATTATTCAAGTATCATTTATGGATTGATTCATTAACAATTCACCATTCATACATACAATAGAATAATCATTCTTGTTCATGCATACACTCTTTTATACACACTTTGTTTTTTAATAAACACTAATTTGAGCGTCAAAAGTTGTTTTTACTAGAATGAGAGGTTTTTATCATCAGTTGAAGAAGTGTGCAAAAACAAGAAAATAATTAATCGTGGAGATTTCGAATTAGAAAATTTTCTATTTAAAATTAAAAAAATCTAAATCTAAATAACACATGGACTAGAACTCCTAATTAGACTGGGATTTCTTGCATCAACAACGAAAATTGATGAGTTGATTTTAATAGGATGTCTATATGTACCTTCAATTATTTCATCATTTTAGATCCTGTCTAATTATTTTCAATCATTGATACACCGAGAGAGGACCTTAATACGATCTAGTATAGTGCCGACCCTCCATTATGAAGAAATTGTGACCCACTTGAATTGAAAATTTGAGTTATTAGTATTGATGATACGTTTGAGTATAGAAATAAATGTTTTTAAAAAAAGAAATCAACTCTCAATTAATTTTTGAGGTTATTGCTTTCACGTAGTTTCAAGAGTATTTATTTATTTTTCTATTGATATTATATTGTGAATTTTAAATTTCAACATTTAATTAATTATAATAATTATCAATAATTATTATTTAATAACTAAATAATTCTGCCGCAAAATGGGTCAACGATTTACAAAATGTCAAGAAAGCAACAAAATCACTCCCCGCTATCTCAAAGTTTCTAAATGGGGCTCTCAACACGTATAGCCATTGTTGACTCTTGAAAGTGGTCTCATGAGTTTTTATTTTATTTTTTGAAGGAAGTGAACTTCTATTCAAAACCTTATCTAGTATTTTCTTAAAAAAAACAAATCGTATCTAGTAATGTAATGGTTAATAATTAGGGGAGTTTAAAACTTAAAGTTTAGTTGAATGTTTATATGTTTTTGTCGATATTTTAGTAGTTGATTTTTGTTATTAAAAAAATAATGTATGGAGTACATTTTTTTAGGGTAATAAAGTAAATTTGATCAAATATAAATTTATTTGTCATGATTAAACATATCAAATTATTTTACTATCCTTCAAAAATACATTTTAGAAAATATTATTTTTTTGAATAAAAGTGCCTTTTTAAAGTATTTAAAAAAATATAAAAACTAATGCTAGATCGTATTACGGTAACTACTCTACAAGTAGGAAAAATGACAATTTCATAACACTACAAACATGTTATTGCATATATTTATCCCATTATCTAGATGACCTAAACAGCTCGCACAAAGACCAATCTTTGAGAAGACTCAACTTAAATTTATGCTTTGATGAATATTTAGATTCATGCATTTATACTTAGATGCGGATTAGGACTTATACACTATAAATAAGCATGCAACTTTGCTTATAATTTATTCAATCAATTCTATTCTACAATAATTCATTCTATTCACAATTGATTCTATTATTCTTTCAATTCATAATTAATTATAGAATATTGAAGCATTCTATTTATCTTTGAAACACTCCCACACAAAACACTATCTTTCTCAAATAAATACTGACTTTGAGTGTTAGAGTATTTATACATATAAATATTCAATCTGTACATTAAAGATAGGTAGAAGATACCTTTAAGATTAAATTTTACTAATCATAATACTGTATAAATTTTCAATTAAATAATAAGTATAAGGATGATTTTGGGTTTGTTTGATTTATAAGGATATATATGAAAATACATTTAATTAAAAAAACTTGGTCTTAAAATCTAATTTTGAAAAGTAGCTCTCTACTTCTTAAAATATGTTGTGAAATGAGATGATTTGTCAAAAGTGATTTTGAAAATAACTTATCAACCACCTAAATTTGAATTTCAACTTCTCAAAGGCACTTTTAGCCTCCTTAACAACAATTCTAAATAGGCCCTAAAAAATTCCTTTTTTCACTATGGTCAAAGGTTTGATTCACAACCTCGATGACATGGCAAGGATCCAAATATGTTTTTTTTTCCCCGTTATTTGCACACAATATCACTATCTCGTTTAATAACTATGTAAATTTGCTAAAAAAAGAAGAGAAAAAAAACTTATAATATTTTAATTTCTTAACAAATTATTGGATACATAATTTACCTTTAAATAATTGTTTTAATTAAATTTTTGGATATGATTAGCAGTAGAGTTAGCGAGCTTACCCTTTTCTGAATGCCACCACCTATCAAAGATGTGAAATCTTAAACTTAAGGCCAAAGCAGCAACAAAAGCTTGAATTCATATATCACTAATAAAATCATCATCCAATGATTTTGTAAAATTGGTAAACTTTTTCATATTCATAAATAGATTACAAAAGAGGAACAACCATTCCTTCGCATGCTAAATCCATTTAAACTTAGTTAATACTTACTCTTAAATTACAAAAAACGCATATGAATGTATAGATAGATAGATATAATGATTTAATCTTAGTTGGCTTTCTCGAAATAGCTTATACATGTCTAGATATAATGTTTTAAGTAATTGTCTAGGCATGCTTTCTTGAAAATAGAATAGTTGATACTTGCCTAGATATGACGATATGATTGATAATTTGGACTCGCTTCTTCGAACATTGTTGATATTGGCTTAAACATAATGATTTGAACCGATAAATCAATTATTCTTTCAGACAAATAATCGAACTCGAATAGGTGATTTTCATGATGGACTTCTGTAGGTATCAAAATTAATATAACTAGCACCAGCCAATTATAACGCGTCACCTATTGAAGAGCGTCTAAGTGGATAATAATAAAAAGATATAATATTCATTAAATATTGGAAAATTTTTAGAATGTGAGATAGATCCAATGGATGAGAAGGTTTTAGGAGGATAGTTAGTTGATTTCCTCTCAAATTCTCACGCCAACATGAATAATGAGAATAGATTTTTAATCATATTCGAACTATCTTTAATCGAAGCTTGAATTAAATTCATGCATGCATACTTCAAAAAGAATTTAAACTCATAACCTTTAAATATGGGTGATTCTTTGTCATTGATGCATCATTCATAGATTGATTAATTAATAGTTCATGTCATATACATATAACAAAATAACCATTCTTGTTCATGCATACAATTCTTCACACGCACACACCGTTCTTCTTGAATAAATACTAACTTGAACCTTTTTTTTACAGGACGGAGAGTTTTATCATCAATTGAAAGAGTATACAAGATTAAGAAGGCATCGTGAAAATTCCAAACAAGGGAATTTCACTATCTAAAATAAACAAAATCTAAAAAACACACAGACTAAAACTCTTAATTAGACTCAGAATTTCCTGCATCATCAGAAATGAAAAAAGATGAGTGGATCTTAATAGGATGCATTTACACTTTCAATTATTTCATCATTTTAGATCCTATCGATTTATTTTCAATCATTGATACACCGAGAGAGGACCTTAATACGATCTAGTCTAGTGCCGACCCTCCGTTATGAAGAAATTGTGACCTACTTGGATTGAATAAATTGAGTTATTGGTATTGCTGATACGTGTGAGGTATAGAAATGAAATAAAACAGAAAGAAATCAACTCTCAATTAATTTCGGAGGTAATTGGTTTTGTAGTTTCAAGAGTATTTTTAATTTTTATATAAATAATATAATACAAATTTCAAATTTCATTATTTAATTAATTACAATAATTATCAGTAATTAATACTTAATAATTAAATAATTGTTTCCCAATAACTGAATAATTGGAAGAAAAAAAGTTATCCTGACCTTTGCCAAGCACCAGGATGCATTTATTCCGTTATATAAAATTGATTGTAATGGGGTTTCTCAGATGAGTGATTAATAAGAAGAAGAAAATTCTAGATCCGAAAATATGTTTGAAACGTGGATGATGGATGCAGTATCTTTCTGCAACAAACATAGCTCCAACTAGTTATTATCATAACTATATTTTACCCTATTTTTCTGCCTCGAAATGGGTCAATGATTTACAAAATACAAAGGAGCCAAGAAAATCACTCTCCCGCTATCTCAAAGTCTCAAAATGAGGCTCATTACGCATGGCCATGGTTGACTCTCAAAAGTCGTATTATGAACTATTCAAAACCTTACCTAGTTTTTTCTTTAAAAAAAAATTCGTATCTAGTAATGTAATGGTTAATAAATAGGGGAGTTTAAAACTTAAAGTTTAGTTGAATAGGTTTTTATGTTTTTGTAAAAAATGTTAATAATTGATTTTTGTTATTAAAAAAATAATGTCTAGAGTACATTTTTTTAGGGAAACAAAGTAAATTTGATTAAATATAAAATTATTTATCACGATTAAACAAATTAAAATTTTTTAATATCCTTTAAAAATGCATTTTAGATATATATATTTTTTAAAATGGACAAATTCAGGTATTTAAAAAAAATATAAGAACTAATGTTAGATCATATCAAGATAACTATTATACGAGTAGAGAAAAAGACAATTTTATGGGCATTACAAACATGTTATTACTCATATTGAGCTCATTATCTAATTGACCCAAACAGTTCGTGCAATGACCAACCTTTGAGAAAAATTAATTTAGATTTCAGGTCTAGCATGTCAGGTAATCACGCTCATTGACCTATGAACCTCATAAAGAAGCCGTGTAAGTCATGATAAGGTGAGAACAAGTTAAAATTTAAAATCTATTTAGATTTTAATTGATTAATTATTGTTCTGTTTGTAGAAGGATTTTACATCAGTGAAAGAATCTCACTTAAATCATTCTCTTTTATTGAAACTACTTAAAATTCTCAATTAATTCAGATTAAATTAAATTTATACTTTGATGAGAATTTGAATTCATGCATTCATACTTTGATACAGATTAAAAATTATATAATATATATAAGCATGCAACTTTGTTTATAATTCATTAACAATTCTATTATACTTATGTTTATTCTATTCACAGTTGATTCTATTATTCAGTCGATTCATAATTAATTAGATATTATTGAGAGCATTCTGTTTATTTTTGCAACACTTTCACACATAACACCATTTTATTTTATAAACACTAACTTGAGTGTCAGAGTATTTTTTTTTTTTACAAAAAAATAATAAATAAGAATTTTTGTGAAGCTCCAACCTTGAGACTTTCAACTCATAAATCTCTTTATTATGAAAAACTTGTTGCAAATTTTGGTATTATATTATGTGCATTTTAATGCCATTTATTTATTCTTTTAAACTATGGAATACAACTAACTAAGCTTACCTCTCTACTACAACTTTAAGAAGCTTATTACAGGATTTGAAAATTGTATTGTCGTTTATTTTTACGCTGGTAATATTGATTTAATATAATCTTCTATAATAATCTTTTTAATTAATTATAAGTGAAATAAAAAGGTAATAAATATTCAAATTTGCTTCTAGTTTTATTTCTTAATTTTTATTAATTTTAATTTTTTTCTATTTAAATAACTAATGATTTAAAGATGTCTTGTCTACAAGAGGCCAAATAATTGAACCAACTATTTATTAATTCTTTTTTTTTTGTTTAGATAACTAAAGATTTAAAGATGTCTTGTACTACAAGAGGCTAAATAATAGAGTCAACTATGTCCTTATAAATATAAATTCTATTTTTTTTCATAACATTTTAAGTGTAGCACTTCTTGTTCAATATTGTGCTATTTAAAATAATATATATTTATTATGCTGAAGAAATAATCAATTATAAGAGAATCAATTAAATTTTTGTAAATTATATGATGAAGTGGAAGCATACAAATAAATAAAATTATTTAAGCAATATATGTAGAACAAGTAATTAAGGAATAAAGAGAGAAATGGTAGAAGAAGAACACACAAAGAATTGCGTAGCTCGGCAATTTATTTACGTCCACGGCGGATCAAAATCACACTCTTTTTTTATTATTAATCACAAAACACTTATAAAGTATATCTTTTATAAGAAGATTACAAAAAAAACTCTCTTTTACACTTTAAGGATTTTCTCTTTCAAATAACCACAGAGACTTCTTCACTGATCACTTAGATCTATTGAGTTATCATTAAGATGCGTTTACAAACCAATTGAAAGCTTTTATATAGGCTTTTGGGATGTCTTAAATTTACCCTAAACGTGTGTGAGTCGTATTAGGGAGTCATGAAACAAGTAGGAGACGAAATAAGGAAGTCTCAATTCGGGAAACACTTCTCGCACCCAGCGCCGCAGTGCTCAGCTCTCACAACGCAGCAATGGTGCGCCTATGTGGGCACCGTGGTGCTCACGTTCTGGACTGGGCACCGTGGCACCCACGCCTGGTCACTGCTCCCTTCGTCTTTTGCCTCATTTCGCGTCAGTCTTCGATCCTTAGCGCCCTACGCACTTGGCTTGCCAAATCATATCCCAATAATTTTCAATCAATATTCTCACAAATCCCCTCATTGATTCAAAATCATCCACAAAAGCAAATCGATCTCTCATTTCTGCGTCTTTAGTCACCCTTACAAAAGTAGTGACTCCGGTTAAGTCCTTGCATAGGATGAACTTAACCGAGGGCAGTAACTTAGTCAATATATCAGCAGGGTTCTTAGACGACGCTATCTTTGTTAGATTAACTTCACTACTTTGGACAATCTCTCTAATGTAATGGAGCCTTACATCAATGTGTTTCGACCTCTCGTGGAACACTTGATGCTTGCTTAGGTGTATGACACTATGACTATCAGAATATACACCGGTGTTCATATTTTTACTAGCTAATACCTCTGCACATATGCCTTTCAACCACACAGCCTTCTTTATAGCTTCACCAACAGTTATGTACTTCACCTCTGTGGAAAATAATGCAACCACATGTTGTAGCATTGATCTCCAATATACACTACACCCAAACATTGTGAATACGTAGCCCCTCAACGATATTCTTTTATCTAGATCACCTGCATAATCTGAGTCTACGTACCCTCTTACCATTTCACTGTTGTCCTCATCCCTCTAATACATCAACCCGTAATTTGACGTTCCCTTGAGATATCTCAGAATCCACTTTATTGCAAGCTAGTGATCCTTACTCGGATTTGCCATGTATCTACTCACCACACTCACAGCCTGTGCTATGTCTGGTTTTGTGCAAACCATTGTATACATGATGCTTCCTACAGCGCTTGTATACGGTACTTTACTTATCTGCAGTTCCTTCTCTTCGAATGTTAGCAACTGTGCTGCTGAAAGTCTGAAATGTATGGCCAAAAGAATAAAGACAGCCTTTGCGTTGGACATACCAAACTTCTCTAGAATTTTGAGTATATATTGCTGTTGGGACAATAAGATAACATCTCTTTTTTCCCTCACAATATCCATACCTAAGATTCTCTTTACTGCTCTCAAATCCTTCATCTCAAACTCGCCACTTAACTGCTTTTTGAGCTTCTGTATTTCTTCCATGTTCTTACATTCGATCAACATATCATCGATGTATCAAAGCAAATACATCATCCCACAACTTATATTCTTGAAGTACACACATCCGTTATACTTGCTCCTACTAAAGCCACAAGCCATTATAAACTCATCAAATCTCTTATACTACTGTCTAAGTGATTGCTTTAACCCGTATAATGACGTTTTTAGCAAATAAACATGATCTTCTTTTTCGGGCTCTTCGAACCCTTTACGGCTGTGCCATGTATATCGTCTCTTCAAGCTCTCAATATAGAAAAGCTGTCTTTACATCCATCTGCTCTAGATGGAAATCAAGGTTTGCACATATGGCTAACAAAATCCTAATAGATGTGTGCTTAACAACTGGAGAGAATATCTCATAAAAATCAGCTCCCTCTCTCTGGATAAAACCTTGTGCTACTAACTTAGCATTAAATCTTATAGGCTCTATCCCCGGTATCCCCTCATTCACCTTATATACCCACTTGCACTCGATTAATTTCTTTTGAGGTCTCTCCACCAATTTTCAGGTATTATTCTTTCTAAGAGAAATAATCTCTTCTTCCATGGCTTACTGTCATTCTTTATTGTTTTCATTCTTCATAGCCTCACCATATATCCTAGGCTCATCATACTCGAGAATATAAGCAGAATTAAAAGCATAAGCAACTAAATCTATTTGTGTATACCTGACTGGCGGGTTAATGGTTCTCCTTAACCTATCTCTGGTTAGCTAGTACACTTTAAGTTCCATCTCAGGAGTTCTAATATTTCTTTGGGTAGACTTGGAGGAACTCGCTGGTATTCTTGGTTCATCTTCAAGGATCCCATTGTTGAAGTGCTGATCTGGGGCATATCAGATCTACTTTTAGGCTCCACTTCAACTTTCTATTGACTCGGGTGCTGAGTCTTCCTTGAGCACAGGTTCTTCTTTCTCGTCTTCTTGAGAGGTTTTTAGCATCGTCGTCTTATCAAACGTCACGCCACGACTTATAATACTCCTTGATAGTGTCAAGTCTTTACACCACACCTTGTATCCTTTTACTTATTCGGGATATCCTACGAATACTCATTTGATAGCTCTAGGTTCCAACTTTTTCTCCTTAACAAGTACAAAGGCAGGGCAACCAAATATTCAGAGGTGGTCATACTTTGAAGGATTGCCGGACCATTTCTCTTCTAGCGTCTTGAAGTCAATTGTTGATGAAGGACGTCTGTTAATCAAATAAGCTGCGGTCACTACAGCTTTTCTCTAAAATGCATTGGACATATTTGCATTGGTAAGCATGCATCTAACCCTTTCAAGTAGGGTCTTATTCATCCTCTCAGCTACGGCTGTAGTGTTGATCTTACTGTTCTATGCCTCGTAATCCTATGCTTGGCACAAAACCCATCAAACTCTCTATTACAAAATTTGATACCGTTGTCAGTTCTCAACCTCTTCACCCTTTTTTCAGTTTGGTTCTCAACAAGAGCCTTCCAAGTCTTGAATACATCAAACGCTTGATCCTTGCTCTTCAATACATAAACCCACAGTTTTTTTTTGAATAGTCATCAATTAAACTGAGAAAATACCTGGAATCGCCACGAGTAGCTGTCTGAGCTGGTCCTTAAAGATCCGAGTGTATATAGTCAAAAGTCCTCTTAGTCTTGTGCTCGCCGGTCCTAAACCTTATTTTATGTGCTTTTCTAAGAACACAATACTCATAAAACTCTAAGGGCTGGAACTTATCCTCACCAAACGCCTTTTAACTAAATAACTCTTTTAGCTTTCTCTCGCCTAAGTGTGCCAGTCTAAGATGCCACAACTTGATTTGCATACTCTCATCATCTACAGAGAATAGTGCAGAACCACTCATGACTTCACCTTTAAGCACATAAACGCTTTTGCCCTTCTCACCTCTCATTACTATCATGAAACCCTTCAAAACTCTTAAAATCCCTTCATCGATCCTGATGGAATACCTATTTTGGTCTAGAATCCCTAATGAGATCAAGTTTCTCTTCAAGTCAAGAATATACCTAACATTTTTCAACTCTCTCACTCGCCCGTCATACAGCCTAAGCTTAACACTACCAATTCCCATCATTTGACATGCAACGTCATTACCCATTAAGACATTACCACTACTAATGAGTTGGAAATATATAAACCAAGACTTATGTGGGCACATGTAAAAAGTACAACCAGAATCCAGAACCCATTTTTTAGTGTTCTTAACATTAGTAGCGACGAGTGTCTCTGCGCTATCATAGCTATCATCATAGGCAAGCGCAGCATCCATTTTCTTCTTGTCTTGTGCTCTTTTTTCAGGACAGTTCTTTATGAAGTGCCCATCTTTCTTGTTGCAATAGCACTTCCTAAGAGTCCTAGACTTCGATCTTGAGCCCTTTTTCCTTTCATCTCTATATGAGGGCCTTCCTCTTACAGATAAACTTTCTGCATTGCCCTTGGTCTGTTTCCCTAATAACTTTGAGTTTAATGATAATTTCACATCACTCATCGTTCAACTCTCTCTGCCGTGGAGTACCGTATCAACAAAGCTCTCATAACTCTTAGGGAGTGAACTTAGTAGGATAATTTCTCTATCTTTATCTTCTATCTTGATATTGATAGACTCAAGATCAATGATGATCTTATTGAAGGCGTCTATATGATATTTCATCGGCGTCTTCTCTGACATGGATAGCTGATATAACTTCTTCTTTATATGTAATCTCTTGGCCAATAATTTCTGTATATAAATAGAGTCAAGCTTCTTCCAAAGACCT
This sequence comes from Ailanthus altissimus, assembly GCA_946807835.1. Taxonomy (NCBI): domain Eukaryota; kingdom Viridiplantae; phylum Streptophyta; class Magnoliopsida; order Sapindales; family Simaroubaceae; genus Ailanthus; species Ailanthus altissimus. The sequence goes on along the minus strand of OX327696.1, from coordinate 24,686,488 downwards.
ATCGTCCTCGTCTTACCTGCTACTTCTCTTAATACTTCAGTGCTCAATAACAAAACAATTATGTTATGAGCTCTTTCTTGAATGTCCATTCTTTCTGCTTTTGCTTTAGATAACTCCGGTGTCTTCTCTTCATCACTAGATGGAGCTGCAGTTTCCTTTAATGCTGAGCCTAGCCTTTAGCTCACTAACAACGTCTTAACCTTTATCTTCCACAGATTGAAGTCATTCGCACCGTTGAATTTTTCTATCTCATACTTGGGTGTGGCCATGTCTGCTTAGAATCTGGATTTGATACTAGTTTTTTAAAGTGGAAGCACACAAACAAATTAAATTACCCAAACAATATATGTAAAACAAATAATTAAGGAATAAAGAGAGAAAGGGTAGAAGAAGAACACATAAAGAATTACGTAGTTCGGTAACTTGCCTACATCAACGGCGCATCAAGATCACACTCTTTCTTATTATGAATCACAAGGCACTTACAAAGTATGCATTTTACAAGAAAGAACCCAAAGAAAACTCTCTTTTGCACTCTAGGGATTTTCTCTCGCAAAGAACCACAGACTTCTTCAATGATCACTTAGATCTATTCAATTATCACCAATATGTGTTTACAAGCCAATTGAGAGCCTTTATATAGACTTTTGGGACGTCCTAAGTTTACCTTAAACATGTGGGAGTCGTATTAGAGAGTTTTGAAGCAAGTGAGAGACGAAATAAGAAAGTCTCAATTTGAGAAACACTTCCTGCGCCCAGCGCCGCGGCGCTCAGCTCTCATCGTCGTAGAGCTGGTGTGCTAGTCTGGGCGCCGCGGCACTCACGTTCTGGACTGGGCACCGCGGTGCCCATGCCTAGTTACAAAGTATGCATTTTACAAGAAAGAACACAAAGAAAACTCTCTTTTGCACTCTAGGGATTTTCTCTCGCAAAGAACCACAAAGACTTCTTTAATGATCACTGATGCGATATTTCTATATCATAAAATTTAGTGCAAGTATACACTATCGTATGCAAGTAATAAAGGGACTAATTAGTCGGATGTCGAACCCACAGGGATAATGTTTTCTTTTTAACCAATTACTAAAATTATGTCTTCCTAATAATTATTCAGAAAAATAAAAATCTAAGAATGAATGTAGAAAATATAAAAGTAAAAACACAATGCAATGAGATTTAAAGATAGCAACGTAGAGAAAACCTAGGATTAATATTATCCATCAATATGTTTTTTTAATGATTAATCTTCTAATATTTAACTCACTTAGTCTTTATTATTGATCAAGACACTAATGTATTCACAAGCCTCTTCCAAGGTCATACAAGTATACCCTAATTTACCAAATACCTATATTCCTATGGTACTTGTAATAAATTAAGATTCATTAAGATTAGGTCTTATTGATCATACATGCCAATTAAGTATATTCCTATCCTAAATTGAAACTTGTATATGCAACATTGAATGTTACTCTACAATCATGCATCAAATTACCTAAGTCTAAATATTATGATTCCTCTTCCGAGTTTATCAATAATATTACCAACTCATTCACCATATATTGGCCAGATATATTGAAGCATTAAACACAAGTAATTTAAATAATAAATGACTAAGTTTATTAAATACTAAAAGATATGGCAATTTAAGTGCACATATTGAGTTCAAATATTAACCCTAGAAAATAAATTAGCTCATGGCTACAAGAGAACAGCAGTAAAAATAAAAATAAAACATGATACAATTATTAGCAAACCGATATAGACGTCGAATTGCTCTTAATTGCGCTGCCTAGAAACTCTTGATGCCGAAGAACGTCTTTGTATCTCTCTCTAAAGTTGCTTCAATTAAGCTCCTATTGCTCTCCAAGACTTGTGCTCTGTATTCTTGGTGCTCTTGGGTCGTCTTGGATTGATTCTTGAAGGCTGGGAACGAGTGGCTTTTTATAGGGACTGATATGAGCTTGAAAATCTCAATTCTCATCGGACTAGGACTCGCACTACCGCTGGCGTGCTATGCATATATCGGTGGGGCGACGCGTGAAAAAGCTATTACCGCTGGAGCGGTGGGATCTTGGCGCTAGGGCGCTGCATGAAAACGGCTTCACCGCTGGCGCGGTATGTTGATAGCGCCGGGGCGATGGAGCGTCGCTGGCGCGGTGACTCTTCGGCGCTGGGGCGCTAGACGCGACTTAAGCAGGTCGTTTTTCTTATTTCGATCACTATTTCAGAGCTGGGGCGAAAATACTTGTGGCGCGGGGGCGCTGGACTCATAATTTGAAAACTTTGCATTTTAGTCCCCATTTTCGCTCCTTTTGCGTTATTTCTTTAAATTTCGTTCAAGTCCCTATAAATAACAATAATGCACATAAATAGCTATCTATTCTCATAAAATCATAAAATATCAATAATAAAAATATGAGAAAATATATGACAAATTTGCCCTTATCAATCACTTAGATCTATTCAATTATCAGCAATATATGTTTACAAGCCAATTGAGAGCCTTTATATAGACTTTTGGGACGTCCTAAGTTTACCCTAAACGTGTGAGAGTCGTATTAGGGAGTTTTGAAGCAAGTGAGAGACGAAATAAGGAAGTCTCAATTTGAGAAACACTTCCCGCGTCCAGCGCCGCGACGCTCAGCTCTCATCGCCGTAGAGTTGGTATGCCAGTCTGGGCGCCGCGGCACTCATGTTCTGGACTGGGCACCGCGGTGCCCATGCCTAGTCACTGTTCTATTCGTCTTTCTCATTCGTCTTTGATCATTGCGCATCCTACGTATTTGGCTTGCTCTCCAAATTATATCTTAATAATTTTTAATTAATATTCTTACATTATATTTTCAAAAAGTGCTATACATTTTAAAAATAATTTATCTACGTTTGATAAATTTTATTGTTAAGTATTATAAAAAATGATATGATTATAATGGGCACAATGATAATAATAATGATAGTAGTAGTAGTAATAATAATAATAATACATGATCCCTTCAAAAGAAATTAACAATACATAATATATTTTTATATAAAATTTATAATAATATAGATTACATAATATACTTTTGTATATATGTTTAATAATACAAGTATTAAATTTGTACATTAGAGATAAGTAGAAGATACCTTTCAGATTAAATTTTACTGATGATATTATAATATAAATTTTTAATTAAATAATAAGTATAAGGATGATTTTGAGTTTGTTTGATTTATATAAGGATATATAAATGTGGAAATATATTTAATAAAAAAATAGTTAGTCTTAAAATCTAATTTTAAAAAGTAACTTTCTCCTTCTCAAAATATGTTGTGAGATTGAGATGATTTTGTCAAAAATAATTTTGAAAATAACTTATTAACTACCTAAATTAACTTTTAACTTCTTAAAATCAATTTTAGCCTATTTAACAACAATTTAAAATGGACCCTAAAAATTCATTTTTTTACTATGGTGGAAGGTTTGATTCACAACCTCTACGACATGGCAAGGGTCCAAATATATATTTTTACGTAATTTACACAAATAGTATCACTATCTTGTTTGATAACTATGTAAATTTGCTAAAAAAGAAAAGAAAATAAAACTTATAATATTTAATAAATTACTGGGTACATAATTTACCTTCAAATACTTATTTTAATTAAATTGTTTTGATATGATTAGTTATTGATAGTTAATAAATTTCGAATGTAATACCATATTTTTTTTTACAAAAGGAATGTCAATATTATTAATAAGATCATAATCGATCAAACTTAATACAATCACTAAGAGAACAAGGAATATAGTCTACCCACATCAAAAACAAAGATTCCATAGCCGCACTCCCAGCAAGAAGATGTTCTAGCCAATTCCCTTCTCTCTTAAGAAAACTACAAGAGTCATTCTCTAATGAGGCTAATTGACTTGTAATCGCATGAATAGAGTTGAATTGAACTTAATGCTGAATAGAACTAAATGGCTGAATTTGAATGATCTACTTATTTTCTTTAAAAAAATTAGTATCTGATTATTAAATTAATTAATTTTTAAAAATAAAAAACAATTGAATCTAATACTTTGACATTTATGCCCTCATGAGTTTTTTTAATGTTAAGTTAATAAACAATTATGAAAAGTATAACTAAAATAATATTTAATTGTACAAATTAATATTAATGAATGTTAATATAAATTTTATTACACTTGTTTATCATCTATAATTTTTCTAAAAAGGTTATATGTAAAATATATTAATTGTTGAATTGATCAATGTGATAAGTATTTTATATGATTAGTATTTTGATAGAAAATAAAATAGATGAGTTTTATACAAAAAAAAATGATTTAATATATAAATTAGATAAGGATATTTTTGAAAAATATATATATAATATCATTCCTCCTTTTACCTTAAGCAAAAAAGCAAAAAAATTTGATTTTTAAAATTAAATTAAAATTGACTTAAAATTCTTGTTAAGTTAAAAAGATACAAACTACTTAAATAACTAAATAAGTTAAGAGCTTGTTTTTCGTTTTTTGGTTTAATGTTGAATATATTTTAATTTCATTAATTTATTATACCTTTGAGTTTGTTTGTTTCTAATTTAATAGGAATTTAAAGTTCATTTTTGGCTGAATTAAAAAAAAAAAATTTAAACTTTTTGGCTGAATATTAAAAGTCTGAATTATTTAGTTAATTTTCTTCTCTAAAGTTTTATACTTATACAATACATTTACATCCATATACATATAAAATCCTTCTTTCTTTTATGTGTATTACAAAGTATTTCTTTTTTTTTGGTGGAATTGTATATCAGTTGTTTGAACCATATAATTAATTTTTTTTTAATTGTGGACTTTCAATGTAGTAATGCATTTTATATTAATGTATTTTAATATACATTTTAGAATAATTAATTTTCCTTTTTTTGTTATAAATTAGAATATAAAGTTGGCATACAATTTATAAAAAATTTCAATGAAATATTAGACTTTATGCTATTTTAATATTCATTTGTTAAAATAAAAAATATTTCATTCATCTATTTCTAATTTTTGTTACTAATTTCACATTGAAAATTTATAAAGTACAAATTGTTAGCGCGAATTAAGGCTGCATGCATGCGATTATATACATGTTGATTAATTTTAAAATGTATGTACAACACACATTACGTAGTAGAATTATAATCAATTAGTCAACAAACACATATAGAACTGAATAAAAAATAATATTAAAATCTAGAAAACTTACCCTTGAAACTATTTGGTGAAGAAACAAGCTTTTGAAACTTACTTGGAATGATCCCGTTAATCAATTCTAGTTCATAACAATCTGGTGGAATTACGAAATTAGAATGTCGGCATTGAATTCTAGCAGAATGATTTTCGTTCAACACTTTACACTTGGTTTCTCTCATTTGGCCAAAATGTGCCATAAGGGTTGAAATACAACTTTTACAAACTTCTACTTATAAATGGTTAAATGAGGACCTCTTTGCAATATTTGTAAAGGTTATTTCCCTTAGCCATTGAATGCTTAACGCTTGTCAACATTTGAAGTTACAAGAAATGCATTAGCCAAGTGTTTTACAGTAAACAACCTTTAATGCCACATGTCAATCATGTATGTTGCCATGCATGCCACTTGTCAACATTTATTAGTTAACCACTTTAACTAATAAAATATATGATTAAAACTTTACTTTGACAATTGTGTTTCTTGAAAGATCCTGAAACAAATCCTGTTTTTTATTTTTATTTTTATATCGCATTGTTCGACCTAGCCCACTGCCTTAATACTCAAGAGTACACTTTATGTTGTGCGACTCTCTAAGTTTACACCCGTTTGTCTTATGGAACTCTTCTATAAGTTCGTAAAAAATGCCCCATATAAACATTACGAATATTATAAAACAGGGCGTTTAACTATATAAGTTAAGGTCAACTATATTCGTATAATTCTTCTATTATTTATATCCTAGAAGAGTAGAGATATAGATCATTACCATCAAATTTCTACATACTCGACAGTGAATTTATCTCTAAATTATATTTCTATAAAAAATATCCGCAAACTTCTTTTTGATATTATTTATCCCTATGAAAAACTCTTTTTTCAGGTTTTATGTTTGTGGCCACGAAACTTCATAAAATACAATTCTACTTATAACTATGTCATTACTAATATATTTCTAGGTTTTTGTCCTTATTTTAAACAAAGTTCTAACCTTTAGAATTGTCAACTCTTAGCGTTGACCTAAACTCCATTAGATCATATATACTCCTTTAAATCTATAATGTCTCAAAAGCAACAAGCTTGGTACCATATAAATAATACTTATGATTATATACAAAATTATTGTATAAATATTAAAAAATTTAATATTCATACAAAATTGAAATGTTACATAAGCACCAACTCCAACATTAATATACAAGTATTTGTTTTGAGTCCCACCAAATGCATATTTTTATCCTATTATATTAAAAACACATCCAGGGTCCATTTATTGTAAATATAAAAATAGATACATATAGTGTCAATAAAGTATTTGTAGCCTAATGGATAAGGTGCTTAGTTTAGAGCCAAAGGTCTTAGGTTCAAGTCTCACTAAGTGCATATATTTTCTTTCATTTAAAAATACATACAAAGGTATTTTCGTATTTTTAACTATTTTATAGTCAAAAGATGATTTTGCCCTTTTTTCCATTAATTCAAATGGTTTCTATTTTCTGACAAAAGTCTTAGTAGCCCTTTAAAACTTTGAGAATATTTCAATCCCTTTCATTAAACTTCAGAGATCTATGGGTTCTTTATCCAGAATAAAATAAAACAAAAATAAATTAATTCTCAATTAATTCTAGAGGTTATTCCTTTTACATAGTTTTAGGAGTATTTCTTTATTTTTATATAAGTATTATATTGTAAATTTTACATTTTAATATTCAATTAAGCATAATGACGATTAATAATTGACACTTAATAATTAAATAAAATCTTCTAAAAAATTAGATCATTAGAGGAAATAAAATTGCCCTTAACAAAATTGGAGAAAATAAAATTGTCTAAACTTTACCAAGCACCAAGATGCATTTTTTGTTTTCTCTATCAACGCATTTGTAATCGCAGTAGTTGATCTTCACAACACAATTATCACTCTCTAACAATATTATCTTTCATGCATCTTTCCAATAATGGTTGCCTTTCTTCAACAGTGGTTATTTTTTGTTAGTCACCATTAATTTTCTTTTCAAACTCAAGCTTCTGCAATATTGAGTTTGAGGGGAGATGTTAAAGATATAGTAAATCAAGATAATCAATCCATACCAAAATTATAATTATCATTTATATTTTGAATTAATATATTATATTTTATTTTCTTATTTAAGTTAACATTCACCAAAATACTATAAAAACTACATTGTTATTGTATTACATTATATGTTACAATTGTTACATGTGAGCCTTTATATAGACTAAATGTTAACTTAAATAAGAAAACAGAATACAATATATTAATTCAAAATATAAATGGCAAATATAAAATTGGTAGGGATTGATGTCTTGATTCCCTATATCTTTAAAACCATTAAATCAAATTGATTGTAAAGAGAATTCTCAGACAAATAATTAAGGTGTTTAGTTTTGAGCCAAAAGTTTTGGGTTCAAGTCCTACTAAGTGCATATTTTTATCATTTTATTTAAAAATATATACGGAGATATTTTGGTACTTTCAATCTATTTAATAGTCAAAAGATGATTTTTACCATTTTTTTCTTTAATTGAAATGATTTTTGTCTTTTGATAAGGGTCTTTATGGCCTTTTAGAAACTTCAAAGTCTTTTTAGTCCCTTTCATTAAATTTTGGGGGCTTATGTGTTCTTTACCCAAAATAAAATAAAACAAAAAGAAATCAATTCTTAATAAATTTCAGAGATTATTGCTTTTACGAGTTTCAGGAGTATTTATTTATTTTAAATAAGTATTATATTATAAGTTTTTAAATTTTAATTTTTAATTAATCATAATAACGATTAATAATTGAGGCTTTTATGATTAAAAAACTGCTTCTCAAAAATTAGATAATTAAGGGAAATAAAATTGCCCAAGCGTTTACCAAGCACCAGGACGCATTTATTCCATTATATAAATTTGATTGTAATGGGGTTTCTCAGATGAATGATTAATAATAAGAAGAAAATTCTAAATTCGAAAATATGTTTGAAACGTGGATAATGGATGCAGTCTCTTTCCGCAACAAACGTAGCTCCAACTAATTATTATTATAACTAAATTTTACCCTATTTTCTGCCTCAAAATGGGTCAATGATTTACAAAATGCCAAGGAGCCAAGAAAATCACTCTTTCGCTATCTCAAAGTCTCCAAACGAGGCTTAATACGCATGGCCATGATTGACTCTCTAAAGTCGTCTCGTGAACATATATTTAAAACCTTATCTATTATTTTCTTGAAAAAAATCGTATCATGTAATGGTTAATAATTAGGGGAGTTTAAAACTTAAAGTTTAGTTGAATAGGTTTTTATGTTTTTACAAATTTTTTAATAATTAATTTTTGTTCTTAAAAAAATAATGCCTAGCATACATTTCTTTTAGAGAAACTAAACAAATTTGATCACATATAAATTTATTTATCATGATTAGACATCAATTTATTTTATTATCTTTCAAAAATACACTTTAAATATTATATTTTTTAATAAAAGGGACTAATTAGGGTATGTAAAAAAAAAAAATAAGAACTAATGCTAAATCGCATTAAGGTAACTATTATATGAGTAGGAAAAATGACAATTTCATAGGCACTACAAACATGTTATTACTCATATTAAGCCCATATCTAGATGATCAAAATAGCTTGTGTAAAGACCAACATTAGAGAAGACAACCTAGATTTCAAGTTTAGTGTGCCAAGTAATTGGAGTTGTCGACCTATGAACCTCACAAATTATTGGGATTTGTATTTATGTGCCATCTCATTTTGTATGAATATTTTATTTTTATTATTTATGCTATAAATATTCAATTAAATCGCTAATTACATTTATAATATAGTAAAATACTTGTAATATTTTAGAAACTATATTATCTAAAAGAGTTCAGATCTAATCTAAAAAAGTTTACACTAGGTCTAAGAGTTAGTAACTTTAAAAGTTATAATTGCTAAGAGTTAGCACTGTTGAGAGTCATTAAGTTATAAAAATTAGCAAAATCTAGGGAGTTAGAGCCTTATTTAAAATTGAACAAAGACTTAGGGATATATAGTAATGACATAGTTTTAAGGATTTACACATAGTGTTAGAAAATTTTACTGTACAAGTATATTATCAAACGTTATGTTCCTGATCTATCTTCACTAATGCAGGTTTATTGGTAAAGATTTTATTGTATATAGATCAGTGCATGTCTATATCCAGATGATCTAAATTAGAAATGGCAAAAAACTTGAATTCTAATTTGGATTCAAAAAACTCGAAACCCGGCCCAGCTCGAATTCAGCCCAGATCTAGATTTTTTTAATTTTTTTAAAAAAATTCTAAATTGACTCCTAATATTTGATATATATGAAACTAACAATTGGTTTACAAAATAAATGTTCCAAAAGTTTAAATTTAACCTAACAATTGAAAAACAAATTCTAACAAGGATAACAAAATACATTTTAAACTATAAATATAAATTACACATGTCACTTATACAAACTATGCATATTAAACTATAAATATAAAGTATATAATACAAATTATAAATAAAAATCTAACAATTATTTTATAAAATAGACGTCTCAAAATTTTAAATTTAATTTAAAATTTTAAAAAAAATTGCAACAAGGATAAAAAAAAATTTAAATTATAAATGTAAATTACAAATATCACTTATACAATTTATACATATTAAACTATAAATATAAATTATACAATATAAACTATAAATACAGATCTAACAATTGTTTTACAAAATAAATGTCCCAAAAGTGTAAATTTAACCTAAAAATAAAAAAAATAAATTATAACAAGGATAAAAAAATACATTTTAAGTTATAAATGTAAATTACAAGTGTTATTTATACAAATTATACATATTAACTATAAATATAAATTATACAATACAAACTATAAATATAAATTTAACAATTATTTTATAAAATAAATACCCTAAAAGTTTAAATTTAATCTAAAAAGTTAAAAACAAAATTGTAACAAGGAAAACAAATACATTTAAAACTATAAGTGCAAATTATATGTGTTAATTATACAAATTATACATATTAAACTATAAATATAAGTTAAACAATACAAACTATAAATATAAATATAACAATTGTTTATAAAATAAATACACTAAAAGTTTAAAATTTACCAAAACAACAAAAAGAATTTTAAAAAAATAAAATTAAAAAATCAGATTAACTTAACCCGACCTGGCCCGGATATAAGTTTGAATCTAGCCCGGCCCGAAAGAAAAATTCGGGCTAAACCCGGGTTTCAAGCCTAAGAAAAAAATTCAGATCTAAATCCGGGTTGAGCAAAACCTGGATCCGACTCCGAATTTTGCCATCCCTCGTTCAGATGGTTAGTCTTAATAAACCATTAGCTTGCTGGAAGCTTGTATAGACATACAAGTATTTATTAAAGACTGGGTATTGAACTAACTCAATGAGGACCTCTAATAAATATTCATAGAGCCGTCAATAGAGGGTCTTCTTGAGTTGAGTAATATTCGTAGTCCCTTGACTTTAGTACCATGGTGAGCTTGTGAGTGATCCACCTTACTTAGGTTATACACATGTGAGAAACCTTTCATGGTCTAACCATTGGGTGTCACTGGGTATGATTTGGTACTTTTAGTGCTCGGTGTGTGTGGATATAGGATCCGTTAGCTCATATGGGTGAGTTGTATATCCTAATACTCCAATATTATCCTTTAGAGAGTCTTATGACCATAAACCATGAACACAGGAAAGAGTTTCCCATCGGATAAATAATATCTTAAAAGTGCTTGTGAATATTATTTATGAAAAAATAAATCTAGAGATAAGTTCACGGTTCAGTATATGAAGACTTGACACTGATGATATATGTCTTCGTTCTTCCAGGTTATAAGTGACGAAAAGATTATACGAATATGTATCAACCTCAACTTGTATAGTTCAACATACCCTTTTATAATTTCTGTAACTTGTGTGTGGGGCATTATTTACGAACTTACGAAAGAGTTTTGTAAGACAAACAGGTGTGAACCTATGGAGCCTCACCATTTGAAATATACGCATTGAGCACTAAGGTAACGCACTGAGTTGAGCAATTCGATCTGAGTAGATCTTAAACGTAGAAATTATTTTAGGGTCTCTAAAAAGGTTGATAGGCCTTAAGTGTTAAGCTCATGAGGTTGACAAGTGACAAGTGACAAGCTGGAACTTGCCACCTCATCCTCTAAATTGCTGCCACATGTTAACCCTACGCTTAATGATGCCTTATAATGGCATGACATGTGACAAAGCTTTATTATTAAGCACTAAGGTAATGCATCAAGTCGAACAGTTTGATATGGGCAGATTTTAGAAAGTAAAATTATTTTAGGGTCTCTCAAAAAGTTGATAGGACTTAAGTGTTAAGGTCAAGAGGTTGAAAAGTGACAAGTGACAAGCTGGGACTTGCCACCTCATCCTCTAAATTGCTACCATATGTCAAGCTTAGGCATGATCATTCCTTATAATGGTATGACATATGGCAAAGCTTTATCATTGAGCACTAAGGTAACGCACCAAGTCGAACAGTTTGATCTAGGTAGATCTTAGAAAGTAAGAATTATTTTAGGGTTTTTCAAAAGTTGATAGGGCTTAAGTGTTAAGCTCATGAGGTTGACAAGTGACAAGTGAAAGGCTGGGACTTGCCACCTCATCCTTTAAAGTACTGCCACATGTCAAGCTTAGGCATGATGATGCCTTATAATGGCATGACATGTGATAAAGCTTTATCATCTCATTCGGCCACTTTATAATTTAAAATTGAATCATCATACTTTTTTTTTTGTTAGTGCTAAGCATGATATAAATATCTTATAAATGGCAATTGAAAATAGAATGGTCACAACTCTCATTTCCCTTCAGCCAACACATTAAGCTCCTTGCCACTGAGCCTTTTTGCAATCATGAAGTGGCTAATTTAATGCATTGTCATACTTTAAATTGAAAGCTAGTCATATTGTTTCTATTGGCTTGTTAAGGTGGCAATGAAGACTACATAAAGAGGGGTAATATGCATTTAAAAAAGAAGAAGTATTTATGTATATTGTATATTCTATTGAAAAGAATAGTACAATATATAGAAGTTGAGATAACTTTAGAAAGGAAGTTATCTATACAAAAAGAGAACATCATCATATCAATGCTTTCCTATTTTATGCCTACCATATGTATATACCTACCATATACATTTCAACACTCTCCTTTAAGTTGGAGCATATAAATTATATATGCTAAGCTTGTTACAAATAAAATCAATTTGAGGACCTTTGAGAGATTTAGTAAGAATATCCGTTAGTTGGTTATTTGAGCTAACATGATTAGTAGAGATACACCCAAATAAAATCTTCTCTCGAATAAAGTGATAATCAACTTCTATATACTTAATTCTTTCATGAAACACCAAGTTGGATGAAATATGAAGTGTAGCTTGACTATCACAAAATAACTTCATTAGTGAAATGTCTGCAAACTTTAATTTTTGGATCAATTATTTCAATGATATAAGCTCACATGTTGCTAATGCACTGGCACAATATTTTTCTTCTGCACTTGGCATGACAACAACATCATGTTTCTTTCTTTTCCATGATACAAGATTGCCAGCAACAAGAACACAATACTCGATAGTAGATCGTTTATCTAATGGAGATCTTGTCCAATATCTAAGGCACTGGCACAATAGTTTCATGAAGATGGTCACAAAGGAAGGCATTACTTGCATCAAATTGTTTTATTGTCCATTGAAGCTGTACAACAAGTGTTATGATGAGTCGAATAGTGGTGTATTTGACAACCAGGCTGAAGGTTTATGTAAATTCTAAGCGAAGGATTTGAGTGAAGCCTTTTGCTACCAATCGTATCTTGAATTTGTTAATGAATCCATCTTTCTTATATTTAAAGTGACAAACACATTTAGAGCCAATAATGTTGGCATAGGATGGGCAAGGGATTGAAGTCCAAGTATTGTTATGGTGCAAAGTTTGTAGCTTTTGCTACATTGAATGGATCCATCGTGAACCTTTAAGGGCAGACTTGAGGGTTTTTGGTTTGGTTAAGAACTTGGTAGTGAAAGCAAGATGAGGAAATTGTTTGCTTTTGTTTCGTGTGACTATGGGGTAAAGGTTTGATGGTGAATTGGGGTCAGAAAAAGGGAATTCATAATTAAGTCTTTGGTGATGTTAGGTTGGTGATGTTGGGTGAGAGATACAGATAAGGAGGGAGGCACATTGAGAGGTTGCAATATAGGAAAGTTAGAGTGGATAGTGGTGGATTATGTTTGTAACTATTATCAACGAGGTAATGTCATGGGTGAGGTTGGATTTTTAGAGGATTTTAAGATTTATGATCAAATTTGGTTTTATTAAAATCCTTTAAATAAGGAAAGCATCTACACCCCAAGAAACGTAGATGATTATAGTTAGATGGAAATTTAAAAAGTTTTTCATATAGACTAATTTTGGCATTTAATGTTCATGGCATGCATTTTATAAGATAAATAGCAGTAGAGAAGCCTTCAACCCAAAGTCTTAATGTCATAGATGCATGAAACCTCATTGTTAAAGTTGCTTTTGCAATTTTTCGGTGTTTTCTTTTACAAACACCATTTTGTTCAGGTGTGTAAGGGCATGATACTTGTTTCATTATGCCACATATTTGAAGATGATTATTAAAAGCTATAGTTTAAAATTCGACCCTACCATCACATTGAAAAATTTTAATTTGTTGATCTAATAGGTTTTCAACTTGAAGCTGAAATTTCAAAAATCAATCAAGAAAGTCAACTTTGTGTTTTAATGGAAATAACCAAGTAAAACGAGTGCAATCATCTACAAATAAAAGAATAATAATGAAACTTTTATGATGAACTAATTGGGGATGTCCCCATAAATCACAATGAATTTTTCGTAAAGGAAACTTTCATTTTTTATTTGATAATTTGAAGAAAAGTTTACAACTCTTAGTCCACTTGAAAAAATTAATTTTTTCTTCAAACTTTAATTTATTTAAAATGTTCTTATTAGGATGTCCAGGTCATTGATGCTATATGTGAGAACTTTTCCTTTTATGGCATTAAGAACCATGTCTTTCCCTTCATCAAGAGCGTAGTGATTATCGCACCTAGTCCCTTTGGCTAGTACCTACTTTTGTTTGTCCTTAACAATGAAACCATCAGAGTTAAAAATAAAAGAACATTAGGTGTCATCAATTAGTTATATAATGGATAAAAGGATTCTTTCTTAATTCAGGTACTACCAACACATTTTTAATATTTACATTGCCATGAAGAGTTTTTAATGAGGTGTTACCAATATGGGAAATATTTAATCCTTTTCTATTACCAAGATATATTTGTTCATTCCTTTATTAGGTTATAATGAAACAAGTTTACTTAGATTGTTTGTCATGTGAGAAGTAGCCCCAATGTCTACATAAAATTATTGATCTTTTATATTACTATAGTTTAAGGTAGCAAGGGCTTGTTCTTCAGTTGGGTAGTTTTCATAGCAAAATCGGCAATCCATGGCAATGTGGTTTCTCCAACCACAAATTTAGTAAGCTACAGATTGTCCTTGTAGAGCACCATTTTTTGCTTGGCCAAAATTATAATTTTTTCGTGCTCCAGGATTTTGGGAGTTCCTTGTTGATTATTTTGATAAGCATTTGGATAGAAGTTTTGATTATTCTGATGTGAAGAATTTTGATAAGTCCCACAGCCTTTGTTGTTTTAAAAATTTCCTCGGCCTTTAGAATTGCCATGGCCTTCCCTTTGATTCTGACCCATTTCCCTTGTTAAGTTGATTTGGGGTGCTTGCATATGATTGTGTACATGTTGAATAAACTAAATACATGTCTTATATATATGATTTGTTGCGGAATTAAATATATAATCAACATATACACATGTAAATTAAATCATTAACAATTAAGAATACAAAACCATACCTTACCTTGAAGTTTACTCTTGAATAATTCTAGTCCACAATGATCCGATGGGATTGTGAAGCTAAAATAGTAGCTACAATTAGAGTTTTCAGCAATTTTATCTTCAAGAAAATAGGGTGTTCATGCAACTCTTACATAGCACCTTTGAAATAATTTTTGAAAGATATGTGCTTTATTCAACTCTTGTCTAAAACTAAACTTTGCTTCTCTATTTTCTTACTTTTCTTTACATAACTGGATAGCTTATTATTTATGTTTTTGGAGAGAATTGAATGAATCAAATTCATTTACTAATTAATTTGGTGGCCACCATTGTTTTTCTTTTTACTAGTGCTTATCCATTGAATAATTCTCTAAATAATTGGCCAACACATGTGTTAGCACAATAAAATGAAAGTGATATTTCATTTTGTGCCATTGTAAATTAATTGCCCACTTGATAAAATAAAAATATTTTTAATTTTATAAGTTTAGTATATTTTACTTTTTATTTCAATGGTGCTTTACCATTCATAATGTCACGCTATTATGAATAGGTCATAGTGATAATTGTTTCTAACCCATTGACATTTATAATAACAAATATTACATATAATGTTTAATTAATTATTTAAAATAATTTTGAATAATTATTTTGCCTTAATTGTTTTTAGTAGCAAGGTTAATTGCTTAATTCAAGGTAAAATAATTAATGGACCAAATTATGTCACTTGTTAGAATCTCATTGGTTAGCAACTCTTGTCAACTAATTATTTGATGTACTAACACTTAAGTCTTGACAAATGCACATCTGGTTGGATCCTTAAACAAATATTCGGTTGGCTGGAATTTCCTAGGTTGAATTATTCAATCCAATCTGCTATCTTAGTGCGCAACGAGTACACTCTATATTGTAAGACTCTCTAGGTTCATGCTTGATTTGTCATATAGTGTAATGCCCAGTTCCCATAAATAGTTAAACACCTAGAATTTCGATATTTGACAATTAGGGAATCGTAGAAGTTTCAGATTTCAACCCTTCTTGGAACATTTTTTTAAGTGTTTACGTGAGCCGTAATAGACCCAATTGGGAACTTTTATAGTCAATTTTGGGCATTGGATGCTCACTGAATATTTTTGGAATTTTTTGGTTGACTAAGTAGTGAAAATTCAATATTTGTGCCAATAATTTTTGGGCAAGCTATTTTTGTTAGATAAGTATGTGTATTTTAAGATATATGGACTAATCAAATTGGTAAAATTGCATAAATTAGTCTATTATATTATATTTTATTAGTTATTAGTAATATTTATTTAATTATTGACCACCAATCAAAGGCTTTTTAATTGGAGGACTAAATGGCAATTCGGCATATCTTGGAGAGCCATTATGCAATTATTTGGTTTATATATAAAGGCCAAGTGTTTTTTTTCAAGAATTGTTAAGAAAAAGGAAAACAAAGAGAGAGAGAGAGAGAGGATTTCAAAAATGAAGATGGGAAGGAGATGAACAGTAATATCCATGAAATTTCTAAGCCAAATCAAGGAATTCACACCAAATTTAAGTTGTTTCCAAGTGCTTAAGCAAAATTCAAGGGTGGATTAAGTGTACATTTGCTTTAAAATGTGAGAATTCCAAACCCTAGAATAGTAAATTAGAGTTTTTGTATAATTTGACATTAATTGAATAAATTTAGGGTATTAGATTGAATTTGGAGAGTAGATAAGACCGTAGGTAAGAAGAAATTTGAAAAATGGTAAAAATTTCATTTGGGTCATTTTGGCCATTTTGGGGGTTTTAGTGGTACAAGTGCAATTAGTTAAAATTGAGGGTTAAGAATGTATTCTAGGACCCTTAAGATGAGTTTTGATGGGTGGAAATCAAAGTTAAGATATGGGACATAATGGACATTTATGACAAAGATTAGGGGTAATTATGTCCAAAGAAAATTATAAGGGATTATGGACCCTTTTGACAAAAAATGGTAGTTTGTGCATAAATTGAGATTGTTAGAGGAAGAATTGTACTTTTAGAAAGGAATTTTAGGTGGTGGCCAAAAATGTGTACTAGGGGTATTTTGGTAATTTTTCCATTTTAAGGGTGGCTAAAGAGTAATTAATGCTTTGTAGGTACCGAAGGGCGAAACCGGTGAAAAGACAAGCCCAGAAAAGAAACTTTAGTGAAGGACCGTTGGTGAGTGAGAAAGCGATTAAAAGAAATTAAATTCAATTTATTTTAAATTATTAATATTTTTGTGCCTTATAATTTAAATGTTACTGTTTCAGGTCATTAACTCAAATTACGTGATTTTTAAGAATTAAGGAAAGCATAGAGATATTTTATTTGATATTTTTGAGATAATGAGAATTAAAAATTTATCATTTGAAAATATTGCAAAAAGTTTAGAATTACACTTCAGTATTTTCTACAGTTTAGAGATTTATTTTTTAGTAGTAAGAAACAGTTTTCAGAATATTATCAGTTTTCAAAGGCCAGTGGTACCCCATTTATCAGTTATCAACTATCAGATTAAAATTCCTGTAGGGATAGTATAGACTCGGCCGGTACACCCCGTATACGTGGGCAGGTCAGTCAGTTGGGTTGAGTACTGCTAACTCCAAGGAGTCGGGGTGTCGAGTCTATGAGTCACTTATGATACGAGGTGTTGTCTCGCTATATATCTGCGATGTATATTCCGCCATATAGACAGTGAGATGTCTTAGATCTATCATTTTATCAGATTGGTCACAGTGGTTGTTGCGAGCAGAGACTACCCTGTGAACGACTCATTTTGTCGGCTACGTCGACAACTGAGTCTAGCATTAGGGTACCCATTGGTGCTTTTTAGATAGACTAGAATTGAGCAGAAGTTTTAGACAATTGTATGAGATATGTAGTTTGTTTTTAGAAAATAAAAATGTTTGTTAATAATGTTTACAGATTTCAGCAGTAGCCTATTAAATTTTAACATTTTTAAATAAAGAAAATAGCTCAGTAGAGTTTTACCAATATTTGAGATTTAGAAACGATTAAGAACAGTTTTCAGTACTTTTAGAATTTGTAGTATGTTTTCACAATTATTCAAATTTCATACCCACCAATTGAGTTTATCAACTCACCCTTTGTTTTTTATGTTTCTATTTTTTCCCCAGGTACAGCTAGCAGCGTACAGCCTACAGTTTCTCCTGTGGATTAGTAGTAGGTCAACGCTACGACAATCTCCTATGCATGTACAGAGCTATATGTATGCATTTAGTGCATATACATGTATCATATTGAGTTTTGCATTGTATAACATGCATAATAGATTTTAGAGCTAAAATGAATATTTATGCCTTTTTGAAATGGTTGGCCTTCTTACTATGGATGTCTATTGAAATATGATCATGAATGCATGTGTTGATTGATTTAGAAAGGGACGGGAGGTCCCATTTACAGCTGAGAGATGTGAGAAATATTTGGAGTGTATTTTCTACAAGTTTATAAAATATAGATTTTCAGAAAAATAGGAAAAATTCTATCCGTTTTAATCCAAAAGTTTTAAGAAAAATTTACATTTTCCTGTGTTTATGAAAATATATCAAGCAGAAATTAAGAAGAATTTTAAGGTTCGCCTCTTAGAATTTCTCAGGGTTGATAGCGGACTTTGGGAAGCGTTCCGTTGGGGTGCCCAACAGGGCCTACCTAGATGCACGTTGTAGGATTCTGTGTCGAGTTCTGTCAGAGTGGTATTAGAGCAAGTTTTCAATATTTTGAGTTAAATATTTATTTTGGGTTGGATTTTTGTAAGTATGGCATGCATTCTCAACGTTATGAAAATTGCATTTTATGCATAATTAATCATGTTTTGCTATTGACATGCACAAAAGTGTGCATCGTCGTAGACTACCACTCATCAGGAGAGCCGCTGCTCGGGCTGTAGTACTAGAACCAGAATGAGTTAAAGAGTCAATAAATGCCCCAAGATGACCAGCCCCTCCGTAGTCACCTCAGCGTGTGGAGCCATAAGGTGGAGCTGTGGATATGGTACAGATGGCTCAGATGTTGGCTGCTACAATTCAGTAGCTGATAGAGTCAAAGGTATCGTTAGAGCGCACCAAGAAATTGGGCGCTACGTCATATAATGGCATCGGAGATCTAAAGAGAGCATTATCATGGCTGGAGAATAATGAAGAGATTGTTTAGATTATGGGGTGCTCCGAGGACTAGATCCTCTCTTACTTAGTGTTCTTGCTCAAGGAGAGAGCAAAAGATTGGTGGAGGGTGTTGTAGAGGAGGTACACAGAAGGTATATCTTGGGCATTATTCAGAAGAGAGTTCTTGGGCAAATTTAATCCTAAAAGTTATAAGACGCTCGAATAGAGGAGTTCTTTAAATTAGAACAAGGATCGCTGTTAGTAGCAGAATATGAGAAGAAATTCTCAGAGTTGATTCGAGTAGTTCCATTTATAGCAGATGATGAGGAGTAGAAGGTGAGTAGATTTGTTATAAGACTAAATCCCAGGATACGAACATCTGTTGTTTTAGCCATTCACACTCAGTATGGAGCACTAATAGAGGCGGCGACCAAAGTGGAGAGGAGTATGGCAGCTATCCTTAGGCCGCGTTAGTAGAGTCTAAAGCGTAGCTGGACGGGTAGTAGTCAGGAAGGCCCGAGTAAGATGATGAGGACCGAGGAGAGATCTGTGGGATCCAGTAGCCAGAGGCTTAGTCGAGGAGACCAGACCCAGTTTAGCCAAGCCTCAGTACGCATACAGTTAGCAGGATCTAGAGGCTGCCGAAAGGATATGAGGAGGTTCTCGACGTGCAGTATCTACAGGAGATCTCATCCAGGGGAGTACAGAATAGGGACCATCAGTTGTTACAAATATAGACATGAGCGCCATTTGATGAGAGATTGCCCTAATGTGATGCCCAATGGCAGAATCGAGAACAGAACCCCAGTCCAAGGATAGAGTAGTGGAGGCCAAGTACAGAGCAGAGGGAGTGCTTCATTCAAAGGACCCAATAAATTAGGCAAGTCTAGTGGAGGAGTTGGTCAAGGTGAAGGCTCAGGAGGATAGCTGGGGAGATGTCGTACCCAGGCCATGGTGTTCGCTGTGATGCAATAAGAAGCGAAGGCGACACCAGATGTAGTCACAGGTACATTGTCGATATTTAATCGAGATGCTCATGTATTGATTGATCCTAGAGCTACCAACGCTTTTGTATCTATGAGATTTGTAACGATTGTGGGCGTAGTGCCTCAATTATTAGAGGATAGTATAGCTATATCTCTTCCTACGAGGGATGTTATGGTGGCTGATATAGTGTACAAGAATAGTGGTATTAGTATTGATGGTCAAGAGCTTTTAGTAGATCTGATCCTCTTGGATATTAGAGATTTTAATGTGATTCTGAGAATGGATTGGTTGTCTATGTATTGGGCCACAGTGGATTCTTTCAGGAAGAAGGTTCAGTTATGTAAGCTAGTTGAATTTGAGGTCAGTTTCTGTGGGACTCGGAGAATTCTTCCCACCAGTATCATATTAGTAGTTAAAGCGAAGAAGCTGCTGAAGAAATTGTGTCAAGGCTATCTTGTATATGCCATTGAGGCTAGAGACGGGGGTACGAAATTGGAAGATATCCTAGTAGTTAGGGAATTTTTAAACGTGTTCCTAGACGATTTACCAGGATTACCCCCAGATAGAGAGGTGGAATTTAAAATAGAACTAATCCCTGGTACGAAGCCAATATATAAGGCACTCTACAGAATAGCTCCTTCCAAATTAAAAGAATTGAAAGTGCAGATGGAGGAGTTAGTGAATAAGGGCTTTATCCGGCCGAGTACGTCTCCATAGGGAGCACCGGTATTATTTGTGAAAAAGAAAGATTGAAGTATGTGATTGTGTATTGATTACCGAGAACTCAATAAGGTAACAATACGCAATCAGTACCCACTTCCAAAGATTGATGATTTATTTGATGAGTTGCAAGGAGTCAGAGTATTCTCTAAGATAGATCTGAGGTTTGGTTATCATTAACTGAAGATACGGGAAGAGAATGTTCTTAAGAATGCCTTCAGGACTCGTTACGGGGCATTATGAATTTTTAGTCATGCCTTTTGGGTTGACAAATACCCCAACTGCATTTATGGATCTGATGAACCGGATATTCAAGCCATTTTTGGATCAGTTTGTGGTGGTATTTATTGATGACATACTGATCTATTAATGTAGCAAAAAGGAGCATGTAAAGCACTTGAGGGCAGTTCTACAAACTTTAAGAGAACATCGATTATATGCCAAGCTTAGCAAGTGCCAATTTTAGTTGGATAAGGTTACATTCCTGGGGCACGTTATCTCGATAGACGGGGTATCAGTGGATCCTCAGAAGATCGAGCCTATACTGAATTGGAAGCAGACCATAAACGTGACAAAGGTTTATAGTTTTCTGGGTTTGGCTGGATATTATTAAAAATTTATGGAAAGGTATTCTAAGATAGCCGCCTCGCGGACTAAGCTAACTAAGAAATAAGAGAAATTTGTGTGATCAGAAGTTTGTCAACAGAGTTTCGATGAGTTGAAGAAGAGATTAACCTCAGCCTTAGTGCTTACACTTTTATCGGGGAATGATGAGTTCATCGTATATTGTGATGCCCCAGGCAAGGTTTGAGATGTGTTTTAATGCAGAATGAAAAGGTGATAGTTTATGCTTCGAGACAACTGAAGAGGTATGAGCAGAATTACCCTACATATGACCTAGAGCTAGCTGCAATAGTGTTTGACCTGAGGATCTGGAGACATTATTTATACGAAATTCCCTGCAAGATATTTACAGATCATAAGAGTCTGTAGTATTTGTTTACACAGAAAGAGCTCAATATGAGACAACAGAGATGACTTGAATTAATAAAAGATTATGAGTGCACTATTGAGTACCATCCGAAAAAAGTGAATGTGGTGGCAGATGCTCTTAATAGGAAGGCCATGGGTTCAGTGGCTCACTTAAAGGCCTCTTATTTATTGATGTTATTAGAATTGAGGTCTTTAGATGTGAAGCTAGAATTATCAGAGTTAGGAGCATTGCTAGCTACATTTCAATTAAGTTAGGAGCATTGCTAGAATTGAGGTCTGCAGTATCTGTTTACACAGAAAGAGCTCAATATGAGATAGTGGAGATAACTTGAATTAATAAAAGATTATCAGTGCACTATTGAATACCATCTGAAAAAAGCGAATATGGTAGCAGATGCTCTTAGTAGGAGGCCATGGGTTCAGTGGCTCACTTAAAGGCCTCTTGTTTATTAATGTTATTAGAATTGAGGTCTTTAGGTGTGAAGCTAGAATTATCAGAGTTAGAAGCATTGTTAGCTACATTTCAAGTTAGGCCAAGACTTATTTATCAGATTAAGGAGCTACAGGTTCAAGATTCTCAGATGATTAGATTAAGAATGAGATTATGGAGGGATGATAGAAAGATTTTATAGTAGCTGAGGATGGTACAGTAATGTTGGGGCAAAGATTATGTGTTCTGGATATGGAAGAAGTAAAAATTGAGATTATGGAAGAAGCTCATTCATCAGCCTATGCCATACATCCGGGGAGCACCAAGATGTACCAGACCCTAAGGGATCATTACTAGTGGAAGGGCATGAAGAGAGACATAGCTGAATTTGTCTCCAAATGCCTAGTATGCCAATAGGTGAAAGCAGAGCATCAAAAACTTGCAGGCCTCCTACAACTACTCCCGATTCCAGAATGGAAGTAAGAGCACATTACTATGAATTTTATAGTAGGGTTTTCACATAGGCAGATGGGGCATAACGTTCTATGGGTGATTGTAGATAAACTGACGAAGTCCGTCCATTTTCAGCCCATCAAAAGTAATTATACCTTAGAGAAGTTGGCCCAATTATATATAGACGAGATCGTGTGACTTCATGGCACTCCAGTATCTATAGTTTTAGATCGAGATCCATGGTTCACTTCCGATTTTGGCCCAGCTTACAGAAGGCTCTAGGCACTAAACTAAATTTTAGCACGGCTTTTCACCTACAAATTGACAAACAATTAGAACAGGTGATTTAAATATTAAAAGATATGCTTAAAGCTTGTGTAATGGAGTTTAAGGGAAGCTAAGATAACCACCTACCGTTAATGGAAAAGTTACGCAGACAATTGAAGAAATGACCTGAAATTTGAAGTCGATGATAAGGTCTTCTTGAAGATCTCACCTTATAGAGGAGTGCTACGCTTTGAAAATCGAGGGAAGCTGAGCCCTAAGTACATTAGGCCGTATGAAATCACAGAGAAGGTTGGCGAAATAGCATACCACTTACAATTACCAAAAACTTTGGCTAGGATTCATAATGTGTTCCACGTTTCCATGCTTCGCAAGTATATAGTAGATCCAGCACATATCTTACAGGAGCCGCCTGTGGAATTGAGGAAAAATCTAATGTACGAGGAGAAACCAGTGCGGATTCTCGATCGAAAAGAACATGTGCGTCGTAATAAGCGCATTCCTCTAGTAAAAGTGTTATGGACTAATAATGGAATAGAGGAAGCCACGTGAGAATGTGAGGACCAGATGATGGCACAACATCCCCACCTTTTTCAGATAGGTATGATTTAAAATTTCGAGGATGAAATTTTTTTAAAGAATGGGTGAAATTGTAATACCTAGTTTCCATGAATAGTTAGATACCTAGAATTTCGGTATTTGACAATTAGGGAACCATAGAAGTTTCAGATTTTAACCCTTCTTGCAACATTTTTTTTAAGTGTTTACGTGAGCCGTAATAGACCCAATTGGGAAATTTCATAGTCAATTTGCACATTGGATGCTCACCGAATAGTTTTGAAATTGTTCGGTTGACTAAGTAGTGAAAATTCAATATTTGTGCCAATAATATTTGGTGTAAGCATCACACCCTAAGCAAGCTATTTTTGTTGGATAAGTATGTGTATTTTAAGACATATGGACAAATCAAATTGGGACAATTGCATATATTAGTCTATTATATTATATTTTATTAGTTATTAGTAATATTTATTTAATTATTGGCCACCAATCAAAGGCTTTTTAATTGGAGGACTAAATGGAAATTAGGCATGTCTTGAAGAGCCATTATGCAATTTTTTGGTTTATATATAAAGACCAAGTATGTTTTTTCAAGATTTATTAAGAAAAAAGAAAAAAAAAGAAAACAAAGAGATAGAGGATTTCGAAAATGAAGATGGGAATGATATGAATAGTGATTCCCATGAAATTTTTAAACCAAATCAAGGAATCCACACCAAATTTAAGTTGTTTTCAAGTGCCTAAGTAAGATTCAATGGTGGATTAAGGGTAAATTTACTTTAAAATGTAAGAACTCTAAACCCTAAAATAGTAAATTAGGGTTTTTGTATAATTGGACTTCATTTTGGTCATTTTGGCCATTTTATAGTTTTTAGTGGTACAAGTGTAATTAACTAAAATTGAGGGTTAAGAATGAATTCTAGGACCCTTAAGATGAGTTTTGATGGGTGGAAATCAAAGTTAGAATATGGGACATAATGGTCATTTATGACAAAGATTAGAGATAATTATGTCCAAAGAAAATTATAAGGGATTATGGACCCCTTTGACAAAAAATGGTAGTTTTTACATAAATTGAGATTGTTGGGGGAAGAGTTGTAAATTTAGAAAGGGATTTTGGGTGGTGGCCAAAAATGTGTACTAGAGGCATTTTGATAATTTTGTCATTTTAAGGGTGGCTAAAGAATAATTTATGCTTTGTAGGTGCCGAAGGGCGAAACTGATGAAAGGACAAGCCCGAAAAAGAAACTTTAGCGAAGGACAGTTGGTGAGTGGGAAAGCGATTAAAAGAAATTAAATGCAATTTATTTTAAATTATTAGTATTTTTGTACTTTATAATTTAAATGTTGCTGTGTCAGGTCATTTACTCAAGTTACGTGATTTTTAAGAATTAAGGAAAGCATAGTGTTTATGCTCAAAATATAACGCGGCTATCGCAGTATAGATTGAGGTGTCGATCCCACGAGGAAGCTCTTGGCAAAATAGATTGGTAAAATAAAATATTAAAGCAGTAGCAAAGGGTTAATTGATTTAAACGGATGAGATAGAATTGTCTATGAATTGAGGAAAATGTCTTATGATGATTTAAGCAAGGCTTTGAGAATCACAATTATGCTTTATAAATCCACTCTACACTTTGATTCAATGCTTATAACTCAATTGAAAGTTTCACATCCCAAACAATCAATCGGAAGGTATGTAATATATAGCACATTTGATAACACATGTATTTGACGTAATTAAACTCTTTGCAAGCATTAACATACATCATGTTCATTTATACAAGTTATCTAAGATCGACAATATATCACTTTGATAATATTATAGTAAAAGATCAACTTGAATATTAAACATTTATTGCCCTTATATGTTATCCAAGATCGACAATATATCAATTTGACAATACTGCAGTAAAAGATTAACATATAAAACAATGTCACCAGTAACAATTATAGTTCACCAAGAATCACATAAGAAAAGCATGACTGAACTTATATGAGACATGAGAATTATAATCTCTGGATTATAGAAAATAGAATAGATAAGAGTTTAATCAAAACCAAACTTACAACATTTGTAGCTCTTGACGCCGAATCAAAGCATAGAAGTAGATTTATTACACATAAAAGTTCATCTCTTAGCCTTGCCAAGAACTCTAGCGTAAATTATAATACATGTTAATGAGAATAAAAGAGGAGAAAATTATTTTTTAAAAACGTCCTAAGGGTCTCCTTATA
Source organism: Ailanthus altissimus (assembly GCA_946807835.1). NCBI lineage: Eukaryota > Viridiplantae > Streptophyta > Magnoliopsida > Sapindales > Simaroubaceae > Ailanthus > Ailanthus altissimus. The sequence continues at coordinate 24,660,502 of OX327696.1, read as the reverse complement.
TAGGCAATGAATGGACATATGTCATGGATAACATCAATCTTCAATAATTTTAAGCCAATAACTCGTGTATCCACTTGCAGCACATTTTGGATAATGTAAATGATCAATTCAGCTTCTGCAGCCGACATGAAAGTTGTAGAAATTTGACTCTTCTTTCCATGGGCACTGATTTCATGCAAATGGGATGAGTATCCAATGCGATATGAGCAAAATTCCCAAGATACATCAGAATTCGGCCAACAACCATTTTACCCACTTGCAATGCGATTTGGTCCATGATAACGGCTGATTTGGACTTTACCATAAACATACGAGTTGTTTATAGTTAAGTCAGTAATTCACAGCTTCAAGAATTATACCAATTGAGTACGTATGTTGTGAGATACGGTCCAAATACGTGAGTTGGGTCACGCTGGGCAGGAGTTGTAGTCCGATTCTGTTGTATCTCAATTTTTGGCTCATAACATGTTGGATTTGGCTTTTCCACTATTCTTAAAATTTGTGTAAGATTGAGTCATGTTGCACCAGGTTCAAGAATTTCTTCATTTTGATTTCTACATTGAGAGTTATGTCTATTTTACCTAAACCTATCCAAATAACATTCATTAATCACAATTTAAGGAGAACACTTTATTTCAAGCTAAAAATATAGAAAATACTAAAATTAGTGACATTAAATGGTGATTGAATCTCTTAACAACATGCATTTTTATGTGTTCATCACATAGTGATATTTTATTTGATATTTTTGAGATAATGAAAATTGAAAATTTATCATTTAAAAATACTGCAAAAATTTTAGAATTACATTTTAGTATTTTCTACAGTTTAGAGATTTATTTTTTAGCAGTAAGAAACAGTTTTTAGAATATTATCAGTTTTCAAAGGCCAGTGGTACCCAATTTATTAGTTATTAGCTATCAGATTCAAATCCCTGTAGGGATAGTATAGACTCGGCCGGTACACCCCGTATGCGTGGGTAGGTCAATCAGTTGGGTTGAGTACTGCTAACTCTGGGGAATCGGGGTGTCGAGTTTATGAGTCACTTATGATACGGGGTGTTGTCTCGCTATATATCTGCGATGTATATTCCGCCACATAGACAGTGAGATGTCTCAGATCTATCAGTTTATCAGATTGGTCACAGTGGTTGTTGCTAGCAGAGACTGCTCTGTGACCGACTCATTTTATCGGCTACGTCGACGAGTGAGTCTAGTATTAGGGTAGCCATTGGTGCTTTTCAGGCAGACTAGAACTGAGTGGAAGTTTTAGACAATTGTATGGATATGTAGTTTTTTGTTTTAGAAAATAAATTTTTTGTTAATAATGTTTACAAATTTCAGCAGTAGTCTATTAAGTTTTAACAATTTTAAATAAAGAAAATCGCTCGGTAAAGTTTTACCAATATTTGAGATTTAAAAATGATTTAGAACAGTTTTCAGTACTTTTAGAATTTTCAGTATGTTTTCACAATTATTCAAATTTCATACCCACTCATTGAGTTTATCAACTTACCCTTTATTTTTTATATTTTTATTTTTTCCTCAGGTATAGCCAGCAGCGTACAGCCTACAGTTTCTCCTGTGAATTAGTAGTAGGTCAGCCCTACGACGATCTCCTGTGCATGTACAGAGCTATATGTATGCATTTAGTGCATATACATGTATCATATTTAGTTTTGCGTTGTATAACATGCATAATAGATTTTGGAGTTAAAATGAATATTTATGCCTTTTTGAAATAGTTGGCCTTCTTGCTATGGATGTCTATTGAAATATGATCATGAATGCATGTGTTGATTGATTTAGAAAGGGACGGGAGACCCCATTTACACCTGAGAGATGTGAGAAATATTTGGAGTGTATTTTCTACAAGTTTATGAAATATAGATTTTTAGAAAAATAGGAGAAATTCTATCCGTTTTAATCCAAAAAGTTTAAGAAAAATTTAATTTTCCCGTGTTATGAAAATATATCAGGCAGAAATTAAAAGGAATTTTAAGATTTGCCTCTTGGAATTTTCCAAGGTTGATAGTGGACTTTGGGAAGTATTCTGTTGGGGTGCCCGGCAGGGCCTACCTAGGTCCATGTTATAGGATTCTGGGTCAGGTTCTGTCATATAAAGCTCCTTCATACGTCCGTGAACAATGCTCTACACACACGTTACGGATATTATAAAACAATGTATTAAACCATTCAAGTTTATGAAATCTCTATTGAAGATCCTTGTGAGTCCATTCAATACACAATCCTCACTAAATAGTTGTATCTTTATACGAGCCTCCACTAAGCTCATGATTTTACTAAGACTAACCATCTGGACTATCCAGATATAGACATACACTGATCTATATAATGTTTGAAAATATACTTATATAATAATATTTCCTAACACTATTGGCAACTTTTTATAGCCAGATCATTACTAATATATTCTTAGGTCTTTGTTACATTTTAGACAAACCTCTAACTCCTTAGATTTCACTAACTCTTATAACCCGCTATCTCTTAACATTGTTAACTCTTAGTTGTTACAACTTTTAGTGTTATTAACTCTTAGCACTAATTTAAACATTTTTAGATCTTATTTAAACTCTTTCAAATCATACAATATATAAAACGTTATAAGCATCTTATTATTTAATAATATATAATATTAACATTTTTATTAGAAATGATATTTATATAAATACAATATTTAAATATTTCTACATAATGGAATAACACTAAGCACAAATTCCAACACCCCTAACACCATAGAAGGCCTAATTTTGATTGGTAGTGGACTTGCTTTCTTCCTTTTGTGCCATTGCTGTTTCTTCGTAGGTTTGGAGTGAAATGATGAATTGTTTCAAAGTAGATAATGGTGGTTTGGCTAACATGGCAGCCTTGAAGTCCATATATTTGGGGCCAAGGGCTCTTGCAATTTAAAACATTTTATCTTCATTAGCAACAAGTTTTCCTATTGCTGCCAAGTTGTCACAGATGCCTTTGAACTTCTTTAAGAAGTCCTCAAGTTTTAAAGATTCTTTTTTGAGGGAGAAAAGACTATTTTTGAGTCTTATCTCTTTTTCCTTTGATATGGGAGCATTTGTTCTTCTATAGAGAGCCAAATCTCTCTTGTTTGTCCTTCTACAAGGAAGCATAGCATATCTTCAACCATTATCCCTCTAAGCCAGGACATCATCAACCCGTCATTGTTTTTCCATTGGAGAAACTTTGTATTAGAGGTGATGGCAATGAAGAAGAGGAGGTTGAGGGAGAGTAAAAGGGCTGCTGATTTTGATGCCATGGTATATCTCAAACTCAAAGAAAGACTAATAAATCTTAAGCTTTGTGAATGTTTAAAGACTTGGGGAGAGATTGTGAGTGATGGGAATAGTTAAGTCCGCCGGGGTATTTATAGGAGGAGGTCTCATCTGTTTGGGCTTCATATTTATTAAATTAATATGAATCGCGTATTACCATGCACATGCCGTTGCAATCCTCATGCAAGTATTGCCTTTTATTGTCTTCTACTTAGATTACGTATTCTGTTGGTTGTATAATAAAACCTAGAAAAATTGTTATATAATATCAGTGCCATTGTTTTCAAGAAGTCGGCCAGAATATTCTACGGATCCTCTTATCAAAGTCCAAAGGAGAATACGCTGTAAGCCAACTTGACATTTTTATACTACATGTATTATTGCACACATCAACTAGTAATATTAATAAGATTTATATTTCTCCAGATCCGTTTTCACCGTCGAAGGGATAATATAATCTACGGTTAAGTAGATAATGAAATCAAGAAAGTCGGTGCTGGTGCTTCTCCAAAAACATGCCGCAGATGTACTTTTTCCTTTATTTTTTCTTTTATATATATATATATATATAACAATTCTGCTTGACTATTAACATAATAATTAATAATTTGTTTATAAAAAAAAATTTAAATACCTTTAACCTTTTTATCGTTAAAGATATGGACGATTCCCATTTCTTATATTATTAATCATTCGGGTTGCACTTTTATTTGCTGGTTTCAAAGGCCTGCACCTCCAGCAACTATTAGGCAGAAGACTTACTAAAACTGGCTGCAAATATGAAGAATTTAAATAGCTTTTTTTTTGGCTCAATACTAAAAATGATTTAATTTAATCTATTTAATTAATTAAAAATTTAAATCAATTTTAACTAAATTTAAAAAAAAACAGTAAATTTTTTTATCATTTTGATTGAATATAAAAGTATTTATTATATTAATAATTTCTTTCTAAGAAAATATTATCACCTATTTAGTACCTTACATCCCTATCTATATATAACATATCTATATTTTTTCCTATCAAATACCAATTATATAAAATAAGTACTTATTGTGTTGATGAATTTTATAATTAATATATCTTTTTAATGTACTTACTACTTTATAAAAAAAAATTGAAGTAAAAAACCGTTGCAATAAAATCTATTTTAATGTAGTGTCAATATTAAAAATTATTTTTTATAATAATTTAAATTAGTAAGATTATATTAGTGACTAAGACTGATTATTAGGCTAAAATTTAAAATTTTTACAGTTTAATAATAAATATGTTGAAAAAAGTGAGTTTATTAAATGTTTAAGTGGGTTCAAATAACCCGAGTCTTTAGGTAACCTAAGAAATAGTTAACTAATATTTATTAAGTTCTTTTTTAATTTATATATATATATTAATTTATTTTTCCGTGTTCGTCTCTGGCATGCATCATATTTTACCTTGATAAACCGTTAAAGTTTTTGAATGTTTAGAGAATTTGAGTGAAGGAAATGGTAAAAGGTTGGTCTATTATAGGTGGAAACTGTGGTATGTTTGGGTTTAACAAGATTTTTTATATGTTAAGAGGGAAAGTTTGAATGTAAGCAAGGAACGGTGAATCGTTATTATTACTATAGTCTCAAAACTTCCTAGGTTTTATTAACAAAAATTGATAAGTTCTCGGAATTTCAAATCACCAACTCAGACGTGATCTTCTCCGGGTTCTAACACTTACCTGTTAGCTTGAGAGTAACCGAACATCAGAATTAGGTTCTAACATTCGAAACCAGAGACCACAAAGAATTGATGCTGTATTTCATAATTCAGCAATGGGGAGCACATGGGATGGTGGATGATAAAAGAATCCAGGTTGACAAATTGTACTTCACAGGTTCGTGCATTTGCTCAATATTAGGGTTCTAAATTATTAGGTTTCTAAATTAGGTTTCTTTACTTTCTTGAAACCACCACCTTCACAGTTACTGATTGTAGTGTACCAAAGGAACAGGAAAAGAACTTATCAGTTATCACATATTATGGCCTTAATAGAGATGGGTGTGTGCTATTAATTAAAAACCATAGTATCCAACAAAAATTTTGCACACTGCCTTTGACTTTTTGAGACAACAAAAACTAGCTATATCCTAACTCCTAGTAATCAAACTGTTGGTATTTGAGAGTGTATTTTAAATAAATAAATATAAAATCAAGCGTTAAGAGTAGAGAGAAAGAGCTAAGAAGAAAAATAAGGACGAAGGGGAAGCACCCAAGTCATAGGAGGCTTGGGCGTTGCAGTGTTGGAAATGGGCACCGCAGTGCCCCAGTCATTGAACTATACGCTACGGTGCTCTAGTCTCTGGACTAGACGCTGTGGTTCTAGCCCCTAGGTGCCACGGTGATCACGATGAACGCCGTGGTACCCAGGCCTATTGTTTCGACTCTCCAAGTAGTCACCTACCCCTTCCAATGAGTGTGGCCTTTCAAAGAGATATTGTATCTCTCTATAGAGATACTTAAACTCTATAAATACTTTAGGTACACTTGATTTTGAGCAACTAACTTCTATTTTCAATCGTTTGATTAAAATTCTCTCTTATAAACCACTTTCATAAGTATACACTTGTTGTCCAAGGAAAATAATTTTGGTGTACACCTTTATATTCTCTAATAAGTTATTGAATCCTGAAACTATTCTACTTTCAACCCTAGTGCACCTTAATTAATATCAATTGAGGGAGTAAAAATAGTTTTCAGATAGTGCTAAGCACGCCTTTACTTCATTCTTGTTCTTGTTGTATCTTTGTATTACATTTCCCATACAACACACATTTTGTACAATAATATTATACTATTTCTATATATATACATGGATACTACAAGTGATTCATCACTGTTGGCTATAGCCAACTCACTCTTAGAGGCAACAAAAATTCCACCCTTTGATTTTTTTTCAAGAGATGGAAAGACCAGGTGTTTAATTCATTGGACGTCATGGGTTTGGTTGAATATCTGACTATTCCTCCTCCATAGGCTACTACAGAGAATTATAAGGAAGAGTTGCCTAAAAGAAGTAAGGTAAATAAGGTAGGTCGTAACACAATTTTACACACATTATCAAATTAATTATATGATGTATACTCCACATACAAATATGCACATGAATTATAGGCCCAGCTTGAGAAAATAAATATGTGATAGAAAATGATGGTGCTTAAAAGTATGTCATTGCTAATTTTCTAGACTTTAAAATGTTTAAGGAAAAAAGAGGTCGCAACACAGATTCGTGATTTTTACCTATTATTAAATGACTTGAAAATTGTTTAATTAAAAATTTGCCTGAATTACGGAAAGATTATAAGAAAAGCAAGATTCTATAAGTGACACAGACTTTAAGAAAAGTAATGCCTTGTTCAAGAAGAAAGGAAAGTGTTATACTTGTGGAAATGGCGATGCTTTTGCATATTAGTGTAAGCATAGAAATAAGAAAGGAAACAACAAAACTCCTAAGGCCAATTTGGTTACGAGAGAAGATATTTTTGATGCAGTGGTTGTTTCACAGGTGACCATAATGGCAAGTGGCAACAAAAAGTAGGTGATAGACTCTGAAGCACCGAGACACATATGTGGAGACAATAGTGCTTACTGGAGTATATTTTTATGAGAGATAGAGATGAGCAAGTATATCTTGATGATTCCTATTCTGTACTGGTAGTGGAAAAGGGGAAAGTTCTGCTTAAACTTACTTCTGAAAAGTCTCTTGTTTTGAATAATATTCTTTATGTTCCTAATATTAGATACAATATTGTTTTTGTATTTATTTTAGGAAAAGCAAATGTAAAAGTATCCTTTGAAGGGGACAATGTTGTAATGATCAAAGGTGAAACATTTATTGAAAAAGGATGTTCTTTCAATGAATTGTTCAAACTAAATGTACTTGATGTTCCTATGAATAAAGATGTTTCTTCTATTTATATTGTTGAGCCTTTTAATATGTGGCATGATAGATTAGGTCACTTGAATTATCTTTATTTGAGAAAGATGAAAAGAGTTGGTTTATTGTCTAACATGAGTTTAGATGAAATGCATCAATATGATGTATGTACGAAGAGAAAATCTAATAAGAAAAGTTGTAAACTTATAAATTTTAGAAAAACTAAATTGTTTAGTTTAATTCATAGTGATCTAGGTGATCTTAAGGATATGATGACTACTGGGGGTGGGAAGATATTATATAACCTTTATAGATGATTTATCTAAATATATTAAGGTATAGTTGATAAGAAATAAAGATGAGTCATATAATAAATTCTTAATCTACAAACAAGAAGTTAGAAATCAATTTGGTTGAAAAATTAAAAAATTAAGAATTGATAGAGGAGGATAGTATATATCTAACTTGTTTAGTTCCTATTGTAAGGGCAATAAAGTTACACCACCATACTCACCTGAATCTAATAAAGTGGTTGAAATAAAAAATAAGACATTAAAGAAATGATAAATTAAATGTTGATTAATTTTGGGACACCTATGAATTTATGGGGAGAAGCAATATTAATAGTTTGTCATATACAAAATAAAATTTTCTATAAGAAAATGAGAATTACACCTTATGACTTATGAAAATGTTATGCTCCTAACTGTTTATACTTTAAAGTGTGGGGGTATCTTGTAAAAGTTCTTATTCTCAATCTTAAAAGAAAAATGATGGGACCTAACACAATTGATTGTATGTTCATAAGATATGTCCAGAATAGTGCTACATATAGATTCTTGGTATTAGAGGATACAGATACCATGGACTTGTTTGATGCAAACAATATAATTAAATCTAAAAAGTCAGAGTTCTATAAGTCTATTTTTTCAAAGAAAGCTAATGTAGATACAAGTATGACTCATGTAAAAGTTAATGTAGATCCTCTGAAAAGCTCTAACAATAAACTTAAGAAAAGCAAAAGAGTAAAGAAGACTACTAGTTTTGGTAATGATTTCTATGTTTTTCTTATGAAAGATGACTCTAAAACTTATAGTGAGGCTATAATATCTCAATCATAAGTAATCATGTGTAGGAATTAGTTAATTTACCTCGGGGTTCCAAGCCCATTAACTGTAAATGGATCTTTAAAAAGAAGATAAGGGTTAATAGCACTATTAAGAAGTATAAGGCAAGGTTGGTTAACAAAGAGTTCACTTTAAAGAAAGACTTAGATTACTTTGATTGAATTTGCTGCAATATAATTTGTTCATACATAAAAGGGATGTAAAGATCGCTTTCCTAAATGATAATTTAGAAGAGAAAATTTACATGGAACAACCTGAAGGTTGTATTGGTATTGGTACAGAGCATAAAGTTTGTAACTTAGTCAAGTATTTGTATGGCTTAAAACAAGTATAAAAACAATAGCATGAGAAATTTAAAAATGCTCTAGTATCAAATGGCTTTATGATAAATGATTCTGATAAATGTGCATATTATAAAACCTTTAATGCTAATAGATATGTCATCGTATGTCTTTATATGGATGACATGCTCATATTTAGCCTTAGTATAGAAGTAATAGTTAAGACTAAGAAATTTTATTCAATGTATTTGTTATGAAAGATTTAGAAAAAGCTAATGTAATACTTAGGGTAAAGATTATGAGAATATCTAATGGTCTTACTTTATCACAAAAGCATTATGTAGAAAAATTTCTTTCGAGGTTTGGGTATACAGTATGTAAATTGGTGGCAATACCTTATGATGCTAGTGTTAAACTTGAAATAATGTAAAACATAGTGACAATTAGAACTGTTATGCCCAAATCATTAGTAGTCTCATTTACTTTATAAATACTACTAGGTCTGATATAACATATGCTATAGGTAGATTAAGTAGGTATACTCAAAATCCAAGAAAAAAGTAATGGAGTGCATTGATTAGAGTTGTAAAATATTTGGCAGGCATTAAAACTTATGCATTTTAATATAGTAGATCACAACCTGTGATTGAAGTTATAGTGATGCTAATTTTATATCCGAGTTCAATAAGGTCAAGTCTATTAGTGGATATGTCCTCACTTTTGGAGAAGGAGTCATATGTTAGAAATTCATTAAATCGACTTATATAACACGATCGACTAAGGAATTGGAATTGATAGTCTTAGAAAAACTTTGTTCTAAGGTTGAGTGGTTGATGACACTCATGAGTGATCTTCTATAAGTATTCACCCTCATAGAACAATTTTTATAAATTGTAATTGCCTAGCAGTGATTGCTAAAGCAAAAAGCAATATTTATAATTGGGAAAGTAGACATATTCGTCTATGTGATGCGATATTTCTATATCATAAATTAAGTGCAAGTATACACTATCGTATGCAAGTAATAAAGAGACTAATTAGTCGGATGTCGAACCCACAGGGATAATTTCTTCTTATTAACCAATTACTAAAATTATGTCTTCCTAATAATTATTCAGAAAAATAAAAATTCAAGAATGAATGTAGAAAATATAAAAGTAAAAACACAATGCAATGAGATTTAAAGATAACAACGTAGAGAAAACCTAGGATTAATATTATCCCTCAATATGCTTTTTAATGATTAATCCTCTAATATTTAACTCACTTAGTCTTTATTATTTTTCAAGACACTAATGTATTCACAAGCCTCTTCCAAGGTCATGCAAGTATACCTTAATTTACCAAATACCTATATTCCTATGGTACTTGTAATAAATTAAGATTCATTAAGATTAGGTCTTATTGATCATACATGCCAATTAGGTATATTCCTATCCTAAATTGAAACTTGCATATGCAACATTGAATGTTACTCTACAATCATGCATCAAATTACCTAGGTCTAAATATTATGATTCCTCTTCCGAGTTTATCAATAATATTACCAATTCATTCACCATATATTGGCCAGATATATTGAAGCATTAAACACAAGTAATTTAAATAATAAATGACTAAGTTTATTAAATACTAAAGGATATGGCAATTCAAGCGCACATATTGAGTTCAAATATTAACCCTAGAAAATAAGTTAGCTCATGGCTACAAGAGAACAGCAGTAAAAATAATTTCAAATCATGATACAATTATTAGCAAACCGATATAGACGTCGAATTGCTCTTAATTGTGCTGCCTAGGAACTCTTGATGCCGAAGAACGTCTTGTATCTCTCTCTAAAGTTGACTCAATTAAGCTCCTATTGCTCTCCAAGGCTCGTGCTCTGTATTCTTGGTGCTCTTGAGTCGTCTTCGATTCTTTCTTGAAGGCTGGGAACGAGTGGCTTTATATAGGGATTGATATGAGCTTGAAAATCTCAATTCTCGTCGGACTAGGACTCGCACTACCGCTGGCGCGCTATGAAGTTGTCGCTGGGGGGCTGCGTGAAAAAGACTTCACCGCTGGAGCGGTGGGATGATAGCGCTGGGGCGCTGTATTGTCGCTGGGGCGGTGACTGTCTGGCGCTGCGGCGCTAGACGCGACTTAAGCAGGTCGTTTTTCTTATTTTGATCACTATTTCAGCGCTGGGGCGAAAATACTTGTGGCGCGGGGGCTCTGGACTCATAATTTGAAAACTTTGCATTTTAGCCCCTGTTTTCGCTCCTTTTGCGTTCTTTCTTTAAATTTCGTTCAAGTCCCTATAAATAACAATAATGCACATAAATAGCCATCTATTCTCATAAAATCATAAAATATCAATAATAAAAACATGAAAAAATATATGACAAATTTGCCTTTATCACTATGACATGGCATTATAAATACAGCTACTAGAATATAAGGTGGTAAGCTTAAATTATGTGAAGTCAGAGATGAATTTCGCTGATCCTTTAATAAAGCCACTAAATAGGAGATTAGTGGAATATACATTAAGGGGAATAGAATTTCTACCTACAATATGAGATAAGAGTGATGATAACCCTACCTATGTGATTTTAGATCACATTGAAGTAAGTTCATAATGATAAGAATAAGTCACTTGTTATCTAGTTGTATTACCGATTGTGTTTTTATGAGTCCCTTCCTATGACAAAATAATGAATCTATAGTGAAAAATGATGAGTTAGACAAGTATCTATAGAGCACTCATGAAACCAGGAAGACATATGATAATTAATAATGCTAAACCGCAGATATAAACAAGTTTTGGAAAGTTCTTGGTTCCATAAAAGAGAAGTTACATGTGGTGAGAATAGTGCTTATGTGGCATTCAAATTATTGTAAGAATGTTTATTTATTTAATATTTATATAATGAACATTTCTTTTATTCGTCAATTATTATTATTTATTTGGTAAGAAACCTGTAACTTTTCGGACATTATAGATCTAAAAGAGTGTAGATCTGATTTAAAAAAGTTTAGGTTAATACTAAGAGTTAGCAATTCTAAAGAGTTAAGAACTTGTCTGAAATAGGGATAAAGGCCCGAGAATATTATAGTAATGACGTAGTTGTAAAGAGTTTGCAAATGGTGCTAAGAAATGTCATTGTGTAATATGTTCTTGAAAATATCTTTCCTGATACATGGTTACCAACACGAATTAATTAGTATTCCATTCGATTCAGTGTATATTCATATCTAAATTGTCCAGATAGTTAACCTTAGCAGACTATGGGCTTAGTAGAAATCTGTATAGGCTTGCAAATATTCAGTAAAGACTGGATACTGAACAAACTCTCAAGGACCTCCAAAAGACATCCTATGAAGCCGTCAATTAATGGTCTTCTCGAGTTGAGTAGAATTTGTAATCCTTTCATCTGAGTGCCACGATAGACTTATGAATAATCTGTCATACTTTAGTTTCACACATGTCAGAGACCTTTCATGGTTAGATTGCTGGGTGTTGTTAGGTATGGTTCAATGCTCATAGAGTCTGGTGTGCGTAGATATAGGATTCGTCAGCTCATATGGGTCTGTTGTATACCAGATGCTCTAAAAATGTATTTTAGAAAGACTTATAGCTATAAGCGTTAATCCCAAAAAAAGTTTTTTCCATTAGGCTTAAACAATATCAAACGAGTTTTTGGATATTGTTTACAGAAATACGTATTTGAAAATAAGTTCACGGATGAGTATATAAATATTTAACAGTTATAATTTATATCTATGCTCCTTTAGGATATAGATGACGGAGGGATTATACGAATATAGTTGACCTCAACTTGTACGGTTCAACGCTCCGTTCTATAATATTCATAACGTGTGTAAGGGCATTGTTCATGGACTTGCAGAAGTGTTTCGTAAGATAAATAGAGGTGAAGCTAGAGAGTCTTATAATATGAAGAGTACTATTTGAACACAAGAGTAGCGACATGGATCATACGGATTGAATCGAGAAAATTACAAAAAGGAAGATATATTTTAGGACCTATTTGAAAGTGGGAACCATAGTTTTTAAATGTTGAAAATAGGTTCCCATTGCATGGAAAAGTACAAATACATACGTGGCATCCATACATGGCCATTTGTCTGACTAAGTGACAAATGTCACTTATGTTATCCATGGAAACACTTTGCATGGATGATATTTGTCACATGCATATCTATGCATGCTACCATTTGTGTCAAGTGAGATAAGTAGGAGTTTGACAAGGGGATGGCATTAGAAAGTAGAAAAAAGAATGTCCATGAAAGATGATTTTTTTGTTACCAATCTACGAAGAATTTTTTTATTTTTGTTTTATACCAAAAAATTGGCTTTGAGGAAGTGGTAAGCTTTCTTATTTGACATGATGTTGATCTAAGTTTAAATCTTGGTAAGAATGTTTATTGATGGATTTTTTCTTCTCTTTTATGGTTAGGGTAATGAGCATAATGGTCATTGTATAAATTTTTAATTAATTTGAATAAAATTTTCAATTTAATCAGAGGTAAAATAGTAACTACATACTTTTTAATGAAAATTATGCTAATTAAAATAAATGGCCAGTATTAACAAATGGGGTGTTTTAATATTTTTTTTATACTATTGAGGTCTTTTTGTTAATTTTGCAAAACCACAAAAGTTCAGAAAAGTCATAAAATCTGAAAAAAAAAAGAAATAATCTAATTTAATTAGGACAATATTCCTATTTAAAATAAAAGAAAGAAAACAAATTGACGAGGATCTTTTTTCGAATAAATTTATTAAATTGTAAATTACAATAACTGTCATAACACATCTATTATATTAAATTAACTAACCACAATCAAATTTCAAATCACATATTACCATAGCTTTCAAATAAATTTAAGAATAATAACTAAACTCCCTAGCTATTGTGAGGACTCGAACCCTTGACTTAGGTTAAGAAGTGCACAGTGTCACATACCTTTTGAGAACTGTACGGCCTTAGACGCATTGTGCACTAAGTAGCCCTGAAAACTACACAAAGAAGAGAAGACAGAAACATGCACACAAAGTGTTTGAGAAAAAACTCTATATTGCTAAAAAGAAATACAAGCTGTAAGATTTTTGTGTTATGTTAAGTTGTGTTGTGTGCTTTGTAAAACTGAGGGTTTCTCCTTTATATATAAACAATCCTATACAATCGATGGTTGAGATCTAAATGATCGAACGGTGTATATACAAGATGGAATAATATGCCACGGAATATTCTTAGATGCCATCACATATGCTATAGAATATTCTCCTTCTAAATAAGGGTTAACAACCCTAATAAGTCACGGGCTTGGCCCGGATCTTCACCCATGTCAGCGGGTCTTCTAGAAGCTCCGGCTCGCAAACCACTTAAGTAGCCTATATAGCCTCTAGGAGGCTTTGCCATGCACCAAGAGTTCGAAGAAATGCTTGAGAACACTTGGGGCATGACATTTTCCCCCACCAAATTCACGCAACGCCCTAGTCGCATCTTTATTAGAAATTGTGCAGTTCGTTCTTCAATCTGCCACTGTCCACTTGACAAAGTACTTATGCCTTGGAGGTGGATTTTTTTTTTGTACCGTCCGTCCGTCACGGATGAGTTTTGTCCATTTGTTGTCCCTTGTAAAAATCCCTAAAGGTCCGTATTTTTGCTCCGTGTCTTTTATACCCCCTCGATATAGCTTCAAACAGCTCTCGAAAAACTTCGAATGCAACTACTATCTCAAAAGTATTCCCATCTTATGTAAGACGTAGCCAACTCTCTTGGTAACAAGAAATGGCCCCTCATCCCTATGATCAAGGCCTTTATGAAGTGGACGTGCTATCTTGTGTTGTGGTGGAAGTATTGTCTCTATCATTAAGTCCCCCGTATGATGCTTGACATACCGCTGCTTGTCTCTACCCCACTTCTTATACTGAAAGCACACACCATGTGACGCCTTGAATTGCTGAGTGATACCCACACCTAACAACTCTTTGAGCTGCCCCTGCAATGTATCTAATTTCAATTGAGGGGTCTGCATTGTAGTTAATAGCGGAAGCTCAAGCTCTAACTTTTTCCCTTACTTGGTATCACCCTAATGTGGTTGCACCTATGGTATGATAGTTAGCACAACCCCCTTATGCTCCCCGAGCACTTCCACAACCCCCATTGGTAGTTTACCCTCGCCCTTTGTTACCTTATCATCCATCTTACTCACTGTGGCTGGATGTGCTTCTCATTTGCGCTCAGTAACTCCTATTAGTTGAATGGCGGAAAGGATCTTAGTATTGGCTTTCGACTAAGATTGCCCACCCTTGGGCTTGTCTACCATCGGTATCATGTAAGGTCCTCCTTTCATGATGCACACATAATTGTGTCAAGGAAGCGGCACTACATCGCACTGCCTCAAGAACTTCATACCTAACACCACATCAAAATCATCAAGAGGTGCTACAGAGAAATTTACCTCACCGCGCCATTTTCCTAGGTAGATATCACCCTCATCCACTGCCTTACTAGCAGCGTTTACCAATTTGAGGAATCCTTCTTCTTTCTCTATGTAAATTCCCAAGCACTTCGCCTCTGCACGCTTAATAAAGTTGTGCGTCGCATCCGTATCTATCAACACTTTAGTCTTTATGTAGTTGATGTAGGCTTCAATATATTTGAGCGCCTTTCCCGTTGATGCACTAGCACTCATCTTGCTTTCATTGTATTGAGCAGCTGCAAACACCTTATTTGACCGTGCTCGCAAGCCTCGTGTGCCGTAACCATTGCATTGAGAGCCTTTTTCTTCGGATAGTCTTTGACCTAGTGATCTCCATCGCAAATAAGCAGTTTGTCTTCGGTCCATTCTCTACTTTTCCTATTTTGGTGGCTTACTTTTCTCCCCTTCATCCTCCGAAGGATAAAACTCCTTAGCGCCCCCACCTTTACTGTGATTGGGTCTCGAATTCTTAGACTTTTCCAAATCCCTCTTGCGGTAATCCATGAGCTTTTTTACCAATGTCAGAGCGTTGGATATTATTGTCACCCCGTGCTATTTTAACTCATTAGATGCTCTTGTTTGTAACCTATCCAAGAAATTGAACAGAAGTCGTCCTTACTCATATTGGAGATTTATAGCATTAACAAGGAGTACTCCTTTACATACTTACTGATGAACTTGGTTTACTTCAATTCTTTTAACCACTATCGAGTATCATGCACCGCTAAAAATCGGTGGTTTGATCCAAAAATTGAAATAAATGGCAGTGAGAATGGGCTCTATTTTTCCGGCAATTGACGAGGGAGTGAGCAGTGTTGAACAGCTAAAACAAGGGAATTCAGGTCGGGAAGCTATTTTGGCGGCAGTGGTGATGCTGGACACTCGAATTGGGTGGTTTATTTTGAGGAGGTGAGGAGCAACGAGATGTGTTTGACGAACTCTTCTGAGTTCGTTGGGTTCTAATTAGCGGCAAACATTGATGGGTGGCGGTAGCGCTAAAATTTGCAATGTGCTAAACTTGCCGACTACTGTATATCTATAAATTCCTTGCAGACAAATAGCTAGGTCATAACTTCGTAAAAAAATTTAGAACATCGAATCACTTAGATACCTTCCCTGTGAGGTAACTGTGATCCAGTTGGTTTGAAAACTTGAGTTATTGGCATTGCTGAATTGTACGTCTGACGTTTGGAAATAAAATAAACAAAAAAGAAATTAACTCTCTCAATTATTGCTTTTATTTCAAAGGTTATTGCTTTCACGTATTGTCAAGAGAATTCATTTGTAAGTCAAGTTGATTATAATGAGTTTACTAACGATGAATAATCTAAATCCGAAGATATGTTCGAAACGTGGACGATGGAAGGAGTCTCTCTACGTAGCAAGCATATGCCCCAGATGCAATTGGCATTATTATAACTACTTTTCTCTACCCAATTTTTCTGCCGCAATATAAGTCGATCATTTTAAAAACTGACTAGGAACCACTAAAATCCCGCGATCTCAAAGTTTTCAATTGGGGCTTAACACGTGCGGCCACGATTGACTCTCTAAAATCCTCTCGTGAAGTTATATTGACTCTATAGGAGTACCCTAGTAGACTTCTATTCAATGCCTCGTCTAGTAACGTCATGCTTATGGTTGTCACATAATCGTGATGAATCCATCTTATCTTTCCTTAATTAAAAGTTTCAACAGTCAAAGGGCGTGATAGCTTTCTATAATTTAAAAAAATAATTTAATGAAAAAAAATATTGAACGCAAATTGGAACGCCGTAATTTTTTCTCTTCCTCTCTCTCAATTCTACAAAAAAAAAGAAAAGAACATATTAGTAAAAATTTTCTCTTAGTAAAAATTGGAGCTTTACTCACGCATGCATGCGTGTTGGCAGACTTCGACAAAGAATTTTTATTGGCGATTGTTGGGCCCAATTGCCATTAGGCATAACCAACTTGCGCCGACTCCATTAATCCATAAATACCAAAAATAAGTTGCAGACACCATAAAAAGATAAGAACATATTAGATCTAATTTTCAAGTGATGACTATTGAATTGCATTATGATTATTGAATATCATGGCATTAATGATTTTTGAATTGTATTTTAATGATGATTATTAAATCACATTTATGATTTTTTAATGATGATTATTAAATCACATTTATGATTTTTGTTGATGATTATTGATGATTTTAATATTCATTATAGGATTTAATTGATATTTGTATATTATTTTACGGTAATAACTCTTAAGATCTAAGCCTATATAAACTGTACAAACTTGCTTGTAATGGGAGGATTGGGAACATAGAACACACCCAAAATTATTGAAATTACTTCTCAATCTAAGCACAAAAATAAACAATCTTGCTTGTCTTGCATCTCATCTCACTTCTATACACTCGCTTCGTTATCCTTTTTATTTTCTAAATTTATGACTTTGAGCATCAAGTGCGCTTTCTTGTATGAGGATGAAGGGTCTTTTTGCTATTGTTAATATTTTATTATACAAAATGAATATTAAAATAATGTTAATTTGAATTTTATTGCAAATGTTTATGATCTCTATATATATTTTTTTTAAAGTCATATGTAAAATATATTAATTATAAAATTGATCAACACGATAAGATACATTAATTATAAAATTACTTCTCAATCTAAGCACAAAAATATATTAATTATAAAATTGATCAACACAAAAATAAATATATTATATGAAAAACGATTTAATATATAAATTAGATAAGGATATTTTTGAGAAAAAATAAATAATACCATTTCTCCTCTGACCTAAAGCCAAAACGCCACAAAATTTGACTTTTTTAATTAAACCAAAATTGACTTAAAATTCTTATTAAGTTAAAAACAAAACAACTTAAATAACCAAATACACTAAGGGCTTGTTTTCCTTTTTTCTTTAATTTTTTTGGCTTAATACTGAATGCATCTTAATTTCATTTATTTAGCCATTAAGTTTATTTTTATTCCTCTAAAATATTCATACTTATACGATACATTTATATCCATATCCATATAAAATCCTTTCTTTCTTTATGTCTATTACAAAGTATTTCTTTTTTGTTTTTGGTAAAATTACAAATTAGTTGTTTGAACCATATAATTAAAGCTTGTTTTTATTGTGTGCACTTTTATTGTTTTGATGAATTTCATATTAATGTATTTTAATATAAATTTTTAGAATAATTATTTTTTCTTATTTTTTGTTTTATTATAAATTAGAATATCAAAGTTATCTTACAACTAAAAAAATTCATATGTTATAAAAAAGTATTATGAAATATTTAACTTTACACTATTTTAATATTAATATATATAAAAAATATTATTTCATTCATATATTTCTAGTTTTTGTTATTAATTTCACATTAAAAATTTATAATGGTACAATTATATAAGTATTCATTTTTAGTTATTTTTTTAATTGAAGACACAAATAACGTAATATTTATATTAAGATATCAAGCAAAAAAAAAAAGTTTAAATTCAGTCATTTAACTATATCATCTCTATTCAACATTCAACCAAAAAAAACAGAGATTCCCTAAAATAAATCATATTCTACATTAAAAAAAACACAAACAACCCCTAAATTTTAGCCTATCAAACCAAAATGTTCCCTCTAGGTCACAGGTCGTTTTATCTTATGGGGAATTATTTTTGGATAGTAAATCTAGTTCAGGTCGATATAAAAAACTACATATGGAACAGAATATAGTCTTAGGAAATAGTACAGTTTCATATTTTATCCTATGCCTGTCCATGACCCTGGGACCTTAAAAACTTTTCATATCTTCATTTTAGAAACTTAAAACTTCCGAACTATAGCAAAATAAATGCAATTATCTGATACTTAATGATTGCATAAATGAGTCTTATAGGGTGAGAATTCTGCCAGAAAATTAGTTTTATGTATTTTTACAAAAATAATATCAAGTAAAATTCATGAGAGGAGAAATGCAGAAAAAGCTTTCAAGCATGAATTAGAGTCTAATACAGTGAGAAAATTAATAGTTCAGAATGCCTCTAATTAATTATATTTGAGTAGCATGGAAACAATTTATGGAATAGCCCGTCATTGAAGAAAAGAAATAGACCAAATTGTAGGAATTCTAACCTTGCTCAAGGCCAAAAAAAAAAGAAAAGCTTGTTTAAGCATTAAGTTTTATAATTACATATGACTTGAATCCATGACATCTATATTTGTTCAACAATTCAGTATTTTACCGCAGAGCAATGAGTTAACTAAAGAAATTCATGCTTCCATTTTTTTAAGTATTCTAAAACGTATGCCCAAAATTTTGTTTTCGAGTAAGATGCAATTAATAAGCTAACGGCATGTGTATAGAATAAACTATTTCACATAAGAAGAGAACTTCGATTCATAATTTGAAACAGTACATAATTTTACTACATTACATAAGTTGCAACAGAAAATTAAAACTAAGATGAGAAAGAGGTGGAGAGGACTCAACCCTTATTATTTATTTATTTTTTTCAGACAACGACCAAGAGCACAGGAAACCCTTCCTTATTATAATTCCAGAGAGTACGCCATGGAAGGTAGAAAAGTTATAGATGACGAATGGAAAAGAGCATAGTTAATATGAGCACTTGAAGTTATTGGGAACCTTGCAGTAATTCAACAACAATTGCACTTGAATATTGGGAAGGCTTATCATGAGCACATCCAAAACATTAAGTTTAAGGGAAGTGCAAAGGCAAGCAGCAGCGTTGAGGTCGATCAAATTGTTAATCAGAGTGCAGCAAGTGCTCTGTTGTGGAATACTAAGATGGATTAAGGAATCCAATACGTCGACACATACATTCAACTTAAGAGCATCTTCAGGACAATTAGCAGGGAGTGTTGTGGCTGTTGATGAAGGGATAGAGGTGAAGGCAATGAAGAAGAGGAGGTTGAGGGAGAGTAAAAGGGCTGCTGATTTTGATGCCATGATATATCTCAAACTCAAAGGAAACCTAATAAAGCTTAAGCTTTGTGAATGTTTCAAGACTTAGGGAGAGATTGTGAGTGATGGTAATGGTTAAGTCCGCTGGGGTATTTATAGGAGGAGGTCTCATCTGTTTGGGCTTCATATTTATTAAATTAATATGAATCGCGTATTACCATGCACATGCCGTTGCAATCCTCATGCAAGTATTGCCTTTTATTGTCTTCAACTTAGATTACTCATTATGTTGGTTGTATAATAAAACATAGAAAAATTGTTATATAATATGAGTGCCATTGCTTTCAAGAAGTCGGCCAGAATATTCTACGGATACTCTTATCAAAGTCAAAAGGTGAATACGCTGTAAGCCAACTTGACATTTTTATACTATTTGTATTATTGCACGCATCAGCTAGTAATATTAATAAGATTTATAAGTCTCCAGATCCGTTTTCACCGTAGAAGGGATAATATAATCTACGGTTAAGTAGAAAATGAAATCAAGAAAGTCGGTGTTGGTGCTTCTCCAAAAACTTGCCACAGATGTACTTTTTTCTTTATTTTTCTTTTATATAAAACAATTCTGCCTTAACTATTTACATAATAATTAATAATTTGTTTATAAAAAAAATTAAAATACCTTTAACCTTTTTATCGTTAAAGATATAGACGATTCCCATTTCTTATGTTTTTAATCATTCAGGTGCCACTTTTCTTTGTTGGTTGCAAAGGCCTCCACCTCCAGCAACCGTTAGGTAGAAGACTTGCTAAAACTGGGTGCAAATATGAAGAATTTAAATAGCTTTTTTTTTGGCTCAATACTAAAAATGATTTAATTTAATCTATTTAATTAATAAAAATTTAATCTACACGGTGAAATATCTAAATCCGAAGATATGTTTGAAACGTGGGCGATGGAAAGAGTCTCTCCAAGTAGGATGCATATGCCCCAGGTTCAATTGGCATTATTATAATTACTTTTCTCTGCCCAATTTTCCTGCCGCAATATAAGTCGATCATTTTAAAAAAGAAAAAATAATATTTGAGTCTCTTGTTTAAGGGTATATATTAATATAGTCTTTTATATTTTAATAATTATCACGATAATTTTTATCGTCAAATGTTTGCTGTTAAATAAGTTCTCTCTAAGGGTAAAATAATATTTTTATTATTTTAAAATAAAAAATTTTAAAATGACACATGTCACTTTATAATAAAATTAATATTGATATGTGTCATAATATAATTAGTTAATATCTGTAACAAATATATTTTTTTGAAAGAATAAATATTTTTAAAGTAAATTAATAAATATATATTTAATAAATTAAGGATATGTATTATAATATGATTAATTATAAATGACACGTGTCAGCATGTAATTAGTGTTGGGTGTTTATCATAGAGTGTGTGATTATACGAGTGTATACGTAATTTCAAAAATTACCATATGCGTAGCGGAAGCATGTTACAAAATACACCAATTTTAACAAATTCAACATATATCACATATATGCATAAGTATAACAATTATACAATTATGAACATGATGAACAACATATATCACATATATGAACAAGTATAACAATTATACAAATATAAACATGTTGAACAATATTGTATTATAACACATAATGTAAAATACTCACCTAATGAAGGTAGCTTTACAAAATCTTCAAGTTCTTCAATAATCCATGTGAAGAGCTCACCTTGAAGTATATGTTAAACAATTCTAGTCCATAACTTTTGGTGGGATTAAGGAGCTAGAATGGTAGCTTAGTATTTAGAATTTTGAGCACTTGTATTCAAACTCTTTTGAATACAATTTTTGTTTCTTAAATGGAGATGGTAAATATTTTCTATACAACTCTTGTATTAATTAAAAATCTTTAACATACAACTCTTGTATATTAATATTAGAAACAATTTCTACATGATAATTATTTGAACAACTCTTTGCAAAATAATTATCTTTTTCTCTATTTACATATCATTCATTTTTGGCCATCCATTAAAGAAGGAGATGAAGAGAAGTTTGTTTATTTTTCAACACTTGAAAGAATAAAACTCAAAGAACTCTCTCTTACCTCTCTTCCTTGCCATTGCCAAATTCTTCTCCAAAATTGAATGAATGAATGAATTCAATTGTTTTACCAAAATTCATTTTTGTTTATCCAACACTTTGATTAAACAAAAATAAACAAAATGAAGTGCTCCACCAATTTTATTGTTGGTCTCCCATTTAGAATTAATTAAACCAAGCACTAGAATAATGGCCACCAAAATTAATCTTTACCTAACAATTATTGTCACGCCCCAGACCCAAAAGATCTGACACACGACATCACTTACATTCATTCAATAATACTTAAACATTCATTTTAATTTCTTTCAGAATTATAGCAATTGAATTATGACTGGGACAATTAGTAAACCGGAGATACGCAGAGTTTTCTCAGAGATTAACACTCTACTACGTCACCAGTAGCAACTTTGTTACCGGAAGCCCAGAATATATTCATTGCAAATTCTTACTTAAAATCAATCCATTACTACACTTGGTGAAACTTAAACTAAATCCAACCACACACAATAAAATAATACATAAGTATTTATTCAATAGGGACAAATCAAATATCTTATCCCACGTGTCCCCAAATGAAACACTTAGCAACCTAACAACTTAGGGAACCCAAGGAACAGCAGAAGCCTTGCCAAATCCGCTAAGCACACATGTACCTTATTTACCTGAAATCACCATAAACTATAATGAGTATAAAACTCAGTAAGCATACTAGTTTTTCATATATCAAATACAAATACATATATGTACACAATGCATATGTATGATATGCTGTGATCAATCAAAATCATAATCTTATCAAATCACATATCATGTAAGCGCTTACACATTCTTTCAAAACACATAATAGGAATACCATTACTCGACTACTACTTAGTAGGACTTACATATCACATATCACATAATGAGCCAAATGTCACTCGTAGGTGACATACCGTATGAGAGGAATAGTACAAGTGAGGTCTTTAAATCACACATATATAACGCTTATGCCCGAAGGTAAAAGCCAAACCCTCACCCTGATCATCGGTGAGTCCTCTCACATGTACCAATACGCCACCACACGAATGTGATGACTCACACTTCCTTTAGGTACCAATAGGATCCTCCCTACATACGGAACACATAACATATACCAATCCCGAAGGAAAGGCCACACATAAAGGCTCCACAAATCACATAAAATGCCTACTAAGTTAACAGTGAGTTCAAGTACCCTCAAATCACAAAATATTTCTCATGGACATATTACACTTCAAAAGCTTTCTTTGTTAAACGCATCTTATTTTGGAAAGCTCACTTTCAAAAAACACATGTATGTCCATGCTCAATGTCAATGCTCACATTCATAAACATATATTCACATTTCATATCAAAATATACTTTGACATATCATAAACATATTCTTAACCCCATTTACAAAATCATACAAAACAATTATTATGTTTATTGTGATTCCAGTAGTAAGTCTAGTATACTTACCTCTTAACACTTTCAGCTACAAGGCTTAAATCTCCTTAACCTATCAATGGAGATTAATCCTTTCATAAGCCTCACAATTCACACAAAATACTTTAAATAGCTTACAAAATTATACACAATGCATTTATCACATCAAATTGGTCTAAATATTTGGTTTCTCAAAACCTGTCATTCTGACCACTTACACTTAACAAAAATTTCTAATACATCAAATGATGTCCAATTACTCCGAAATCAGAATATATCATTCTTGACTCATATATACTTCTTATATATGAATATTATATCAAAATTCCTACACAATCCATTCCATACACACCATCGAATCCAACTACAAACCTGACAGGATCAAGATACTTACTGAACAGTATTCAATCTCCCAATTTTATAAAATCATATACTAACTCAAAAATTATAAAACTACCACATAATTACTCTTAACACATATCTCAGTCCATGATAAATATTTCACTTCCAAATCACTGCTAAAAGTATTTTAAAACTATTTTATTTCATAACTTTAAAAATCTGTTAATCAAATACTACAATGAGCTGATACACTTTAGAAATTCATAACACTTCAACCACATTGATCCAAATTCTCAATTCCGAGTATATCATATTAGACATATAAAATTATCATATTCCACAAATTCGGAATTTTTGAAGATCATTCAGTAGGACAAACATTGTTCGTCACTGTATTATACTGTTCACATAGGAAATTTCCAGAATTTAGGGTCATTTTGGTAAATTCACAAAAAATTCAATTTCTGGAATTTTGAATCGATTCAAAGTCTCAGATGATACTAAACATGTCTAATTTCATATACTCAAAATTCAAAACCAGAATCGATTCACAACAATTTATAAAATTCTTGGATCAAGAGACTATCAAGCAGAAATTCTACAATCCATCATGATTTATCAAACTATCTTATAGATCATCATCAATTCCCAAAATATCATACGAGATACACATCAAATCCTCAATTATACATATTTTCAGAAATAAAAACTTAAAGAAATTAACATAATTAACACCAATAAATTGAGAAATAGTTGTGATATACCTCTTAAAATCCAAAATTCCAATTTCTTCTTCTTTTTCTTCTCCTTCTTCTCTTTCTCTCCCCTCTTTTCTCTCTTCTCTCTCTCTAAAAGAGGTAGCTCGACCAAAATGAGAGAATTAGGGTTTTAAAAGTGTATTTTTATACTAAGTGGCTAATTTTTGGTATTTACGAATTTACCCCCAAAACTTTCAAAGTATTACAATTTGGTCCCTAAAATAAATCTAAAGTCTTGCAATTAAACCCAATGCTAATAGTATCACCTTAACCTATACAAACACTACTAATAACAATATATAAATCAAGTATCATCAACATACAAATAAAATACGTATATTTATACATATATAAATACTTATTCTTACCAGTCGTGGATACTGGTTACTACAATTATAATTACTTTAATTATAATGGGTAATTAAATGGCCAACATCTAGGCCACTCATTGTATTAAAATACAATGCCATGATCTATATATATTATAATATTATATGATAATATAATAATAATATATGATTTAATTATTCAAAACAATTTTGAATAATTACTTTTTACCTTACTAATTTTTACTACCATAGTTAAATGGTAAAAAAGTAAAATCAAATCATTGAACAAATTTTGTCATTTGTCAATATTCTATTAATTAACAACCCTTGTTAATTAATTAAGTGATGTACTTAACAATTAAGTCTTGACAAATGTACAATCCGAGGGATCCCTAAACAATCGTTCTCTTTTGCTGAAATTTATTGGATCGAACTATTCAATCCAATCCGCTACCCCAGTGTTTACGCTCAAAATATAACGCGGCTATCGCAGTATAGATTGAGGTGTCGATCCCACGAGGAAGCTCTTGGCAAAATAGGTTGGTGAAGTAAAATATTAAAGCAGTAGCAAAGGGTTAATTGATTTAAACGAATGAGATAGAATTGTCTATGAATTGAGGAAAATGTCTTATAATGATTTAAGCAAGGCTTTGAGAATCACAATTATGCTTTATAAATCTACTCTATACTTTGATTCGATATTTATAACTCAACTGAAAGTTTCACATCCCAAACAATCAATCGGAAGGTATGTAATATATAGCACATTTGATAACACATGTATTTGATTTAGTTAAACTCTTTGCAAGCATTAACACACATCATGTTATTTATACAAGTTATCTAAGATCGACAATATATCATTTTGACAATATTGCAGTAAAAGATTAACTTGAATATCAAACATTTATTGCCCTTATATGTTATCCAAGATCGACAATATATCAAATTGACAATACTGTAGTAAAAGATTAACATATAAAACAATATAACCAGTAACAATTATAAATCAACATGAATCACATAAGAAAAGCATGACTGAACATATATGAGACATGAAAATTATAACCTCTGGATTATAGAAAATAAAATAGATAAGAGTTTAATCAAAACCAAACTTACAACATTTATAGCTCTTGACACCGAATCAAAGCATAGAAGTAGATTTACTACACATAAAAGTTCATCTCTTAGCCTTGCTAGGAAGTCTAGCCTAAATTACAATACATGTTAATGAGAATAAAATAAGAGAGAAATTATCTTTTAAAAACGTCCTAAGGGTCTCCTTATATAGGCAATGAATGGACATATGTCATGGATGACATCAATCTTCAATAATTTAAAGTCAATAACTCGTGTATCCACTTGCAGCACGTTTTTGATAATGTAAATGATCAATTCAGCTTCTGCAGCCGACATGAAAGTTGTAGAATTTTGACTCTTCTTTCCATAGGCACTGATTTCATGCAAATTGGATGAGTATCCAATGAGATATGAGTAAAATTCCAAAGATACAGCAGAATTCGGGCAACAACCATTTTACCCACTTGCAATGCGATTTGGTCCATGATAACGGCTGATTTGGACTTTATCATAAACATACGAGTTGTTGATAGTAAAGTCAAAAATTCACAGCTTCAAGAATTATACCAATTGAGTACGTATTTTGTGAGATACGGTCTAAATACGTGAATTGGGTCAAGCTGGGTAAGAGTTGTAGTCCGATTCTGTTGTATCTCAATTTTTGGCCCATAACATGTTGGATTTGGCTTTTCCACTATTCTTCAAATTTGTGTAAGATTGAGTCATGTTGCACCAGGTTCAAGAATTTCTTCATTTCGATTTCTACATTGAGAGTTATGTCCAGTTTACCTAAACCTGTCCAAATAACATTCATTAATCACAATTTAAGGAGAACACTTTATTTCAAGCTAAAAATACAGAAAACACTAAAATTAGTGACATTAAATGGTGATTGAATCTCTTAACAACATGCATTTTCATGTGTTCATCACAGCCCCCAACCAGCTTATTGCTAGTCTCTAGCAATTCAAGCGTAAATAGAATATGCAAAACTACCTAAGCACTTCAATCAAAACGTCAGTTCGAGATTACTATTGCTATCATGGTTTTTTCAATTACAACTTCCATAATTTGTGTGTGTGTGAACTAAGCCATAACCATCTAACCACAAACCACAATAGATATAGCCTTGAGAATTTCTCCAAGTAAAAGCCTCAACTCCATATCCTCACAGGTGTATGACTGTTTAAAAGGTTAGGACTTCTCTTATGGAGTTGGAAAACAGTTAAGCACTCAAGAAAAAGTCAATTTTAAGGACAGACATATAAACTAACATTGATCCGAAGATAGGAAAATTATTTGTTTAAAAATCAATTATTCATATCATACGTCAACTTTAGAACTTTAATTGGCTGGTGAGAACAATACAATTATAACTTGGTGAGAAAACTGTTTTACAAGGTATTTGTCTTCTAAAATTGAATGAAGACTTTATTAAACTGAATTGCTTCTTTTTTTTTTTTCTTGTTTTTGGTACTTTTGTGTTTTTTTTTTTTTTTTTTTTAAGAATACAAGGAAGCATTACAAAGGTTTCTCACCAAATTATATTATGCACAAATGTAACCAACTTATCCCTTAATTCAAATAATATCATTCTAAACAAAAATTAACCAATTCAAAGGATCAATGAAAGTTCATAAGCTGTTTTCTCAACCTTTCCACTTACTCATAAAAGATATGTGAGATTAGAAAAATATATACTTAAACATGGGAATTCTCTTGGCTATATAAATTGAATCATCCATCTTACCACAAGGCTTAGCATTGTGCTCAAAAATATTTTGGAAGTCATTCTTTAGTAACCTAGATAGAAATAGTGACTCAACCTAATCAATTCTGAAATCATACTTAGGCAGAAAAGCAAATTCCTTTATACAAGAATTACCAAGACTACAAGCAGTAAACGACAATGCATGAAATATAAAACAAAATAACAAAAAGTTAGTTAAAATGCATTTCAAAAGTTAGTACTAAAACTCCTTACTCTGCCATTCTAATTTGACCTAGAATGCGTCTCAAGAGTTCAAGAATGAACTCTTTACTCTGCCGTTTTAATCAAATGTCGGACCACAATTTTTTTTTTTTTTTTTTTGCAAAATGCAACGTATGTCTACTATCCTCCCCCAAACCAGATGTAACATTGTCCTCAATGTTTAAATAGAAAGAGATAAAGTATAGGAGACATTACCTGAAACGCCAGTTATTTGAAAGAAACAAACCTGAGAGACACTTAAGCAAATATAAACTAAAATGATGGTACTGATAAATAAATAAATAAAAAGAAAAATTTACAAACGGAGTGTCAGATCCAATTTTTACTTGTTAAGGCCCACTGACCAATCGATCCGAGTTATTGCTGGGTCAGGTTCGTAGGTAACTGCCTGTAATTTGTTAATCAATTCATCCGCCTCAGTAGCAGAAACCAGGATCTGTCGCGCCGAATGTGAAATAAAATTCTGTTCCACAGCTTGATCAAGAAAACAAAGTAAGCAATCAAAATAGTTATTAACATTCAACAAACCTATGGGTTTTCGGTGGATATTCAGTTGGGCCCAAGAGACAATTTGAAAAATTTCTTCCAAGGTACCAAAACCACCTGGTAAAGCAATAAAAGCGTCTGCATTGCAAAGCATTCTGGCTATACGTTCATGCATGGATGAGACTTGTAATTCTTCCCCTATTGTTTTCCCGGTCAGGTTTCCCACGGCCAAAGCTGTAGGAATAATACCTAAAACTCGACTTCCTCCTAAATGTACAGCTGTTGACACACACCCCATTAGCCCAAGGCTACCTCCTCCATAAATCAAATGAATTTTTCTTGCAGCTAATGTTTTTCCTAGATTGTTTGCTGCTTCTACGAACACTTTACTCTCCCCGGGACTAGATCCACAAAATACACATATATTTCGAAATTGTCGAACTTGGGTTTCCTCCATATCTACTCTCACCTTTATCTCAATATATGAAAATGAAGAAACTGAGGTGCTGTATTTATAGAGTGCCAAATGATAACAATGATTATGGTAACCCGACAGTTTGTCAAAAGAGAGTTAAAAATAAAACACAAAAATTTAAACATAATGACCCGCATGCATTATTGAACAAAAAGATTTGAATTTAAGACATCTACATGAGTAGCCCTATTATTCATAAAATAAAGGTTGAAATTAAAACACATGTATTTACAAGTAGTTGTGATTGTGGCTCACATCTTCCTCTGGTTTTACGTCCAGTAACGGCTTAAACGCCCTCTATGGGTCGGGGATAGACTTCCCATCCAATTTTCTTATAAATTGGCAAACAGGGTCTTTTAGAGTCAGATTCCCGAGACTATACCGTTGATGTTCATTTTTGAATTTGTTCCATAAATCGAGAAGTTCACGTTGCACGAGCCCACAGGGATGCGTCTCAAGAGTCAATAGGATATCATCCAAAGACTCCTTACTCAGTCCATCCTTAATGAACTGAATTTTGTCTTCTCGATTTCTAGATACGAATCCTAAAGAACGACAACTCCGATTAAAATTCCATCGAGCACATTTATGACAGACTTGTAACCTTTTTGCTCGTCGCCTTTTGGCATAAGAGCTTCTTCCAAGACCAGGCATATGAGAAACAAAATCATTTTCAAACTTACCAGACAACCGAACCTTGGCTTCAATTAACCAACGAAGGTCCACAGGGATATTACCCAACATCAATAGCCTTAGTCTTTCACACCGTGCTTTGTAAATCTTAAGTAGAGCATTTTGAGGAAATGAAGGAAAACGTTTTTTAAGGTTGGCAAGAATGCGATCCATTTTGAAAGAAAGAAAAGAGATGAATGCACAGTTTGAGGGACAGTTTTTAGGGAACTGAGAAACCGACTTTAATAGTCACGGAGTACCGTATCCGCCACTTGACCGGGAAATAAAATCACACTGAAGAAAAAATAAAAAGAAGAAAATAAAGTAAAATAAAATGTGCAAGAAAATAAAAGCAAAAATAGAAAGTCAAAAGATAAAATATAGACAAAATATAAAATATGGTACAGATAGATTGAACCTGATCAATCACGATAGACAGGATCCACAAGAGGGATCTCGCCTAGGTACATAGAGCCGTTTACCTTTTCCACGTAGCTTTTTAGCCGCTGTCCATTCACTTTGAAAGTCCGTCCATCAGTGGGGTCTTCTATTTCAACAGCACCATTAGGAAAAACATGTCTTACCATAAATGGACCAGTCCATCGAGATCTCAACTTTCCAAGGTGTAAATGCAATCAAGAATCATAAAGATAGACCCGTTGATTTGGCTCAAAGTGTTTCCTTGAGATCTGTTTATCATGAGCTACTTTCATTTTAGCTTTGTAAATTTTGGAGTTGTCATATGCGTCATTTCGTAGCTCTTCTATTTCTGATAATTGTAACTTTCTCTGGAGACCTGCAGCATTCAAATCAAAGTTAAGGGCTTTGACAGCCCAATAAGCTTTATGTTCTAGCTCAACAGGTAAATGACAAGCTTTCCCATAAACAAGCCGGTATGGGGACATTCCTAAGATGGTTTTGTATGCAGTACGATATGCCCATAATGCATCAGAAAGGCGTAGGGACCAATCTTTGCGATTCGGGTTAACCGTCTTTTCCAAAATCTGTTTAACCTCTCTATTTGCTAGCTCGGCTTGTCCATTTGTCTGTGGATGGTATACAGTGGAAACTTTGTGAAGAACACCATACCTGCGCATCAAAGCTTCAAAAGAACGATTACAAAAATGTGTTCCTTGGTCACTAATGATGACACGTGGCGTACCGTACCTAGATAACACATTTTCTTTTAAGAATTTTACCACAGTTGTATTATCATTAGTACGACAAGCTACAGCCTCCACCCATTTTGATACATAGTCAACAGCTAAAAGGATGTAAAGATAGCCAAAAGATGAAGGAAATGGACCCATAAAATCAATACCCCAACAGTCAAATATCTCGATAACAAGAATAGGGTTAAGAGGCATCATATTTCTTCGAGATAAAGCACCTAACTTTTGACATCTTTCACAGGAACGACAAAAATTATTAGTGTCTTTGAACAAAGTGGGCCAATAAAGACCACACTGTAAAATTTTCACAGCTGTCTTCTTCATAGAAAAATGGCCACCGCAAGCAGCACTATGGCAAAAATTTAAGACACTAGAAACTTCACTTTCAGGAATGCAACGTCTCATGATTTGGTCAGGACAGTATTTGAAAAGATATGGATCATCCCAATAAAAGTTACGTACCTCAACCAAGAACTTACGCTTATCTTGTGCACTCCAGTCAGATGGAAGTTCACCACAAACCAAATAATTTACGATATGTGCATACCAAGGTATTTGGCTTATAGCAAAAAGATGTTCATCTGGAAAATCGTCTCGAATGGGTGGCAAATCAGTAGAGTCAGTGAACTCAAGGCGGGATAGATGATCAGCAACAACATTTTCAACGCCTTTCTTATCTTTGATGGTTATATCAAATTCCTGCAAAAGAAGAATCCACCTAATTAAATGGGCTTTAGCATCCTTCTTAGAAAGAAGGTACTTAAGGGCTGCATGGTCAGTAAAAATAACAATAGGTGAACCAATCAAATAAGAACGAAATTTATCTAAGGCAAAAATAACAGCTAGTAGTTCTTTTTCAGTAGTAGTGTAATTCATTTGAGCATCATTCAAAGTCCTACTAGCATAATAAACAACAAAGGGTTTTCCCTCCCTCTGTTGCCCAAGAACTGCTCCTACAGCATAATTACTTGCATCACACATAATTTCAAATGGGAGGTTCCAATCCGGTGATTGCATGATAGGAGCGGTGGTGAGTTTGGCAATGAGTGTTCGGAATGCCTCCTCACACTCTTGTGTCCATGTAAATTCTGCATCTTTTAGCAAAAGGTTACACAATGGTCTAGATATGGCAGAAAATTTTTGTATAAACCTTCTGTAAAAGCCAGCGTGTCCAAGAAACGATCGGACATCTTTTACCGTTTTAGGTGTAGGTAATTTAGAGATTAATTCAATTTTTGCCTTGTCAACATCTATCCCTCTTTCAGATACAATGTGCCCTAAAACTATTCCTGAAGATACCATGAAATGACATTTCTCCCAATTTAGCACAAGTCCTTTTTCTTCACACCTACTCAAAACAGATTTCAAGTTAAGTAGGCATAAATCAAAAGAATTACCAAAAACAGTCAAATCATCCATAAAAACTTCCATGCATTTTTCAACCATATCAGAGAAAATACTCAACATGCAACGCTGGAAAGTAGCTGGTGCATTACATAATCCAAATGGCATTCTACGAAAAGCATAAGTACCAAAAGGGCATGTAAAAGTAGTTTTTTCTTGATCTTCTATAGCTATCTCAATCTGGTAATACCCTGAATACCCATCAAGAAAGCAATAAAAAGGATGTCCAGCTACACGTTCTAAAATTTGGTCGATAAAAGGCAATGGAAAATAGTCTTTCCTAGTGGCTGTGTTTAACTTTCTATAATCAATACACATTCTCCAACCACTTACTACCCTAGTTGGAACAGGTATCCCATTCTCATTTTCAACAACAGTAACCCCAGATTTCTTAGGAACTACTTGAGTTGGACTTACCCATTGACTATCAGAAATTGGGTAGATTATACCCGCATCTAATAGTTTCAAGACCTCTTTCTTCACTACTTCTTTCATTGTTGGGTTAAGTCTTCTTTGTGGGTCTCTACGAGGTTGGGAACCTTCCTCTAAATGAATTCTATGGGAGCATATCAATGGAGAAATACCTTTAATATCAGCTATGGTCCAACCTAATGCAGACTTATGTTCTTTTAACAATTTTATCAAATTTTTCTCTTGTTCAGCACTAAGTTCAGAAGAAATGATGATAGGAAAGGTATCACCTGGTCCCAAGAATGCGTGTTTCAAACCTTTGGGCAGTGGAGAAAGCTCAACTTGTGGTGTCTCGAGGTTTGATGGTTTCGGTCTCTCCCTCTCTCGTGGCAACTCTTCAAAGTGTGGCTGCCAAAATCGAGTCCGTTTATCCTGTGAGTCAAAAATACTAAACACATCAGTTGTTACATCAGGATAATACAATTCTTCAAAATCAAAATTGAGAAGGTTTTTCAAAGAATCATAGCCATGATTTTTATAAGCTTCCTCCGCTACAAGTGTGTCTATTATATATGAATGATAGCACTCGTCTTCTTCTCGTGGTTGTTTGCCAATGTTGAAAATGTTCACCTCAAGAGTCATATTCCCAAAAGATAATTTCATTAGACCATTTCTGCAATTAATAAGAGCATTAGCTGTGGCAAGAAAAGGTCTCCCCAAAATAAGAGGGATTTTTGACTCCATGTTAACAACAGAATGAGTATCTAAAACAAGAAAATCAACAGGGTAGTAAAATTTATCAATTTGCAACAAAACATCTTCTACTATTCCCCGTGGTTTTTTGATTGATCGGTCAGCTAATTGTAGGACTACAGAGGTTGGTTTAATCTCACCAAGTCCTAACTGCAAGTAAATAGAATAAGGCATTAAATTTACACTTGCTCCTAAGTCCAATAAAGCTTGACCAAACTCATGTGTCCCAATTTGGCAGGAGATTGTGGGACATCCTGGGTCTTTATACTTGGGTGGTGTCTTTTGTTTAATCACTGCACTTACCTGTTCTGCCAAAAATGCAGTTTTCTTCACATGGTGTTTTCTTTTGATAGTGCATAAATCCTTGATGACTTTGGCATAAGTTGGAACCTGCTTAATCAAATGTAACAAGGGAAGATTAATTTTAACTTGTTTCAAATGTTCCAAAATCTCACCTTGAATTTCTAAATTTTTTCCAACCGGTCGAAGAGCTTGAGGAAAAGGCACTGGGATTGAAAACTTACTTTCGGGCTCTTTTTCCATTGTGGCCTCTTTTTCAAGGGGGGCATCTTTACTACTCGTAGATGTGTTAATTTTAGGAGTAGGCTCACTTACAATTTTACCACTTCGAGTAGTAATGGCATTGACTTCTTTGAGATTTTGAACATCAGAAGTAGAAGCTTGTGCCATGAATTGTCCTTTTGGATTGGATTGAGGTTGAGATGGAAACTTACCTCGCTCTTGTACAGTTAAGGCACTGGTCAATTTTGTGATTTGACTCTTGATTTCTTTGTTTTCGTCCACCACCTGTGCAAGAATTGTTTCAAATTTTTGATTAGTCTTACTTTGTGCCTCCATAAATGCTTGTAATGTATCCTCTAAAGAATTCCTAGTTGGTCGTGCATTATATTGAGGTGCAACATAAGACTTGGGTGCTTGTTGTTCTTGTTTCCATTGGTTGTTGGCTTGTTGGTCAGATTTCCAACTGAAATTTGGGTGGTTTCTCCAGCTAGGATTATATGTTTCAGAGTAGGGTGAATAAAGCTTCTTGTACATCCCTAGGGCATTACATTGTTCCTCATATATCCCTCTCATCTCACTATACGTGGGGCAATCCTGAGCTAAGTGTTCTGCTCCTCCACAGACAAAACAGACATCGTGTGACTCAACTCTAGCAACCGTGTGGGTGACCCTTCTATCTTTAGTTTTCAAGGCCTCTAACTCCTTAGTTAAAACCTCCAATTGGGCTTTGAGGTCATCCTCTTCCCTAAGATGGAAAACTCCATTGGGTCGTGACCTATTTGTGCTTTCAGCAATGCTAGGTCCAGTCCATGTATGGGCTTTTTCGGCTAAGTCATTAAGGAATTCTATAGCTTCCTTAGGATCTTTGTGAAGGAACTCCCCATTACACATCATCTCAACAAATTGGCGCTCTCTAATTGTGAGTCCCTCATAGAAATAACTAACCAAGCGCCAATTTTCATACCCATGGTGAGGGCACAGATTTAGCAACTCTTTAAACCTTTCCCATGCTTGATATAAGGTTTCACTGTCTTTTTGGGAGAATGAAGAAATTTGTCTTTTCAGGCCATTAGTTTTGTGTTGTGGGAAGTATTTATTGAAAAATGCTTGGGTCATTTCAGCCCAAGTTCCTATAGACCTCGGCCTCAAAGAGTATAGCCAACTCTTTGCTTTGTCTTTCAAAGAAAAAGGGAAAAATTTAAGCCTAACAGTGTCTATGGCTTCAGGTTGGCTATGGAAGGTGGCAATTACCTCTTCAAATTCCCTAACATGTACATAAGGATTTTCACTATCTAGACCATGAAAAGTGGGAAGAAGTTGTATCATTCCAGGTTTAAAATCCGAATGTGGTATGTTAGGTTGAAATATAATGCATGATGGTGTGGCTGTGCGAGTAGGATGCAAGTAATCTTTTAGAGTTCTAACGGGGTTTTCTTCGTGTTGGCTCATTGTGTTAGAATTACAAGATGAACTAGAAGGTGAATTCTCTTCACTTACAAATTGTGGGAGTGGTTCTAGTTCTAGTTCTAGTTCTCTCACAAATCTTCCTCGTTTGTCTCTAGGTCGATGCATACATCCTAATTTTTTTTTTTTTTTTTTAGGAAAGAAATGCTTAAGGAAAATTAAGAAGTGGAATAAACACAACAAGAAATAGAAATAAGTTAGGTGGTAAGACCAATCATGAAATATAAATACAATAACTAAACAAAAGACTATAAAATGCGAAAAAGTACAATAATTAAATAATAAAAAGAAAATACAATAAGTAAATAAATAAAAGGTTAGGCGGTAGAACCGACCATTAAAATAAAAATAAAATACAACATATTAACTAAAGAAAATAAAGTGCAATAAATACGTAAAAGAAAATGAAAATAAAGTACAATAAAAAAAAATGCAATAAATAAATAGAGTACAATAAGAAATAAAGAAACTAAGTTAGGCGGTAGAACCAGCCACAAAATAAAAAGAAAATACAACAAATTAACTAAAAAAAAGTACAATAAATAAATAAAAGAAAGTGAACGAAGTTAGGCGGTAAAACCAACCATTAAAAAAAAAGTGCAATAAATAAACTAAAGAAAATAAAGTGCGATAAATAGATAAAAGAAAATAAACTAATTAGGCGGTAAAACCAGCCATTAAGATAATATAAAATATAACAAATTAACTAAAGAAAACAAAATAAATTAGGTGGTAGAACCAACCATGAATAATAAATAAATTACAACAAAGGAAATAAAACTAAGATTTTACAAAGAAAAAAAAAATGTACAAAGTTACCACTTTAGTATTTATAATCGCAACCAACTTTCGCTTAGTGTGCTTCCCCGGCAACGGCGCCAAATTTTTGTTTACGCTCAAAATATAACGCGGCTATCGCAGTATAGATTGAGGTGTCGATCCCACGAGGAAGCTCTTGGCAAAATAGGTTGGTGAAGTAAAATATTAAAGCAGTAGCAAAGGGTTAATTGATTTAAACGAATGAGATAGAATTGTCTATGAATTGAGGGAAATGTCTTATGATGATTTAAGCAAGGCTTTGAGAATCACAATTATGCTTTATAAATCTACTCTATACTTTGATTCGATATTTATAACTCAACTGAAAGTTTCACATCCCAAACAATCAATCGGAAGGTATGTAATATATAGCACATTTGATAACACATGTATTTGATTTAGTTAAACTCTTTGCAAGCATTAACACACATCATGTTATTTATACAAGTTATCTAAGATCGACAATATATCATTTTGACAATATTGCAGTAAAAGATTAACTTGAATATCAAACATTTATTGCCCTTATATGTTATCCAAGATCGACAATATATCAAATTGACAATACTGCAGTAAAAGATTAACATATAAAACAATATAACCAGTAACAATTATAAATCAACATGAATCACATAAGAAAAGCATGACTGAACATATATGAGACATGAGAATTATAACCTCTGGATTATAGAAAATAAAATAGATAAGAGTTTAATCAAAACCAAACTTACAACATTTATAGCTCTTGACACCGAATCAAAGCATAGAAGTAGATTTACTACACATAAAAGTTCATCTCTTAGCCTTGCTAGGAACTCTAGCCTAAATTACAATACATGTTAATGAGAATAAAATAAGAGAGAAATTATCTTTTAAAAACGTCCTAAGGGTCTCCTTATATAGGCAATGAATGGACATATGTCATGGATGACATCAATCTTCAATAATTTTAAGTCAATAACTCGTGTATCCACTTGCAGCACGTTTTTGATAATGTAAATGATCAATTCAGCTTCTGCAGCCGACATGAAAGTTGTATAATTTTGACTCTTCTTTCCATAGGCACTGATTTCATGCAAATTGGATGAGTATCCAATGAGATATGAGCAAAATTCCAAAGATACATCAGAATTCAGGCAACAACCATTTTACCCACTTACAATGCGATTTGGTCTATGATAACGGCTGATTTGGACTTTATCATAAACATACGAGTTGTTGATAGTAAAGTCAAAAATTTACAGCTTCAAGAATTATACCAATTGAGTACGTATTTTGTGAGATACGGTCTAAATACGTGAATTGGGTCAAGCTGGGTAAGAGTTGTAGTCCGATTCTGTTGTATCTCAATTTTTGGCCCATAACATGTTGGATTTGGCTTTTCCACTATTCTTAAAATTTGTGTAAGATTGAGTCATGTTGCACCAGGTTCAATAATTTCTTCATTTCGATTTCTACATTGAGAGTTATGTCCAGTTTACCTAAACCTGTCCAAATAACATTCATTAATCACAATTTAAGGAGAACACTTTATTTCAAGCTAAAAATACAGAAAACACTAAAATTAGTGACATTAAATGGTGATTGAATCTCTTAACAACATGCATTTTCATGTGTTCATCACCCAGTGCACAACGAGTATACTTCATATTGTGAGACTCTCTAGGTCCACACCTAATTTGTCATATAGAGCTCCTCCATATGTCCGTGAACAATGTCCCACACACACGTTACGGATATTACAAATTAGCATGTTAGACCATACAAGTTGAGGTTATTACATATTCGTATAATCCTTCCATCATTTATATCCTTGAAGAGCAGAGATATAGATCATCACCGTCAAATCTCTATTTGCTCAACCACAAACTTATCTCCAGATTTATATTTCATAAAACAATATCCACAAACACTTTTGTGATATTGTTTATTCCTCCGGAATATCTTTTCCAAGGTTTATGCTTGCGGCCACAAGACTTTCTAAAATACAATCTCAAAGCATTAGGATATACAACCCACTCATATGAGCTGATGGATCCCATATCTACGCACACTGAACTCCATGAGCATCGGACCATACCCAGTGACACCCAGTGGTCAGACCATGAAAGGTTTCTGACATGTGTGGAACCAAAGCATGGTGGATCACTCACAAGCCCACCGTGGCGCTCAGGTCAAATGACCACAAATACTACTCAACTCGGAAGACCTTCTATTGACGGCTTTATGAGATGTCTATTGGATGTCTTCGTGAGTCTGTTCAATATCCAGTCCTTACTGAATACCTGTATCTCTATACGAGCTTCCTGCTAAGCTCATGGTTTGCTAAAACTAACCATCTGGACCATCCAGATATAGACATACACTAATCTATATTAATGGGTTCCACCGATAGACCCGCATCGATGAAATTAGATCAGGAACATTATGTTTGAGAACATACTTGCATAATGACATTTCTTAGCACCATCTGCAACTCATTGTAGCTATATCATTACTAATATATTCTCAGGTCATTGTCCCATTTCAGACAAGGCTCTAACTCATTAGATTTTGTTAACTCTTAGTACCACTAACTCTTAGTGTTTATAACTATTAGCGTTGCTAACTCTTAGCCCTGGTCTAAACTCTTTTAGACCAAATCTGAACTCCTTCAGATCATACAATGTCTAAAACGTTACAAGCATCTTACCATTTAATAAAAATAATATTAACGATTTTATTAGAAATAATAATTGTATAAATACAATCACTATATATTTATACATTATGGGATGGCACGTAAGCACAAATCCCAACAATTAGTTTATATGTTTAATAATTATTTTTTAAAAGAATAAATATTTTTAAAATAAATTGATAAATATATATTTAATAAATAAAGGACACGTGTCATAATATGATTAGTTACAAATGACACATGTTAACATGTAATTAGTTTATATGTTGAATAAATATATTTTTAAAAAAAATATTTTTGAAAGTAACTTAATAAATATATATTTAATAAGTAAATGACATGTGTCATAATATGATTAGTTACAAATGATACGTGTCATCACTTAATTTAAACTTTTATTAAATATTTTTAAACATAAATTAAATTAAATAAAAATAAAAGGAAATTAAAATAAAGCTATCACAATCGCTAGAAAACGGCGTCCAGTCGCTATTTTTCGGTGACATTTCGACGATGAAATTTATCAAATTTTACATCATTGGACTTTATTTTTCCTGATCTATATAATAGTGAAGTCATTTTTTGCAAAAACAAAATGCAAAAAAAACCAAATTGGTGGGACAGGGGCTACGGCCACCGCCGCTCGCTGTCAAAGGGGGGAGGGCGGTGACTTGCACCGCCCTCACCTATGGAGAGGGTAGTTGTATAGGCGAGACCTGTTCGACTAATTAGTTATCTAATTGTTAAGCGTATTGTGCCGATTTGCGAAGTTTCACCTTTGGGGTTAGTATTCATTGCTCATCTTTTGG
Source organism: Ailanthus altissimus (assembly GCA_946807835.1). Taxonomy (NCBI): domain Eukaryota; kingdom Viridiplantae; phylum Streptophyta; class Magnoliopsida; order Sapindales; family Simaroubaceae; genus Ailanthus; species Ailanthus altissimus. The sequence continues at coordinate 24,620,709 of OX327696.1, read as the reverse complement.
TCTTTTTGAGGGGGGATGAAGGTCTTTCATTCCTCATATATCTTTTATTTTTCCTCAGCCTGATCTGTCCCCTAAGGAGATCAGTAAGGGATCTCTTTGCTTCTTTTTCTTCCTCAATAGCAATGTACTTTAGCACCCTATTGTATATTGCCGCGTAGTTTAGAATATTGCTCTCAAATAGATAATACAAGAACTTGTTTAGCTTTAGCCCTGACTTAAGAGATTTTAGGACAATGGGTTGGTCAAAAGCGCCCAGTAATATTACCTCCATGTGAAACCTCTGGATAAAATCCTTAAGGCTCTCATTTTGACCTTGTTTAACCTACTTTAACTACTTCTGATCCTTAGCCACCTCACAGGAGCCCCAAAAGTGTTGTGAGAACTTTTTGGTCAGCGCGTCATAAGATGAGATGTTGTGCTACTTTAGACTCTTATACCAAAAAAGAGTTGGTCCCTCTTGGTTCATATGAAAGCCAGTACATTTTATCCTACCTCAACTCTATAATTGATAGTAGGTCAGTAACCTAGTCTACATAATGGTTAAGGTCGGTAACTCCCTAATAGATTGGGAGGCTCAAAAGTCAAAATTCGCTCAGGAGCTCTATGTCCCTCAGCTCATCTGTTAATAAAGATTTCCTTTCTCTTTCTATCTTATTTAGAAGAGGTTGTTCGTTTTTCTCTTTCTCTTCTAAAAAGCTTTCCAGCTTTTCCTCTACATCATGAACCTTATCTTCCAGAGGCAGTTCGGTATTATTATGCTACTTAGCCAGTGTCTCATTTCCTATCATTTAATCGAATTCTTCAATCTGTAATGCCTCCCTCTCAAGTTGTGCTTGATTTTGTCTAATCATCCCAATTGGGTTACGCAGGGTTTTCAATTTGTGCCTTTGCTTTAGCCGCTCTTGAATTTGGAGCTCTACAGCTTGAGATTCTCTCATACCATCGTTCCTTACTTTTCCTCCTCATCTTCCTTTGTTTCTGATCAGTTCAACTATGAGTTATCTCAATTCTTCCATTTTTTCTCTCAACATCCTCAATTCTTCTTGGATTTCAGTCGGCAATGAGTTCTCAATTTTATGGGTGGGCCAGCTTCCACGACCCCCATTCTTGTCCAAGTTTAGAGCTTGTTCTCCAATGACAGGATTCCAATTAGCAAATTATTCTTCTACCATGTTGATTGTGCTTTAGGTGATGAAAACGCCTTTGGAACAAAGCTTTTCATCTTGATTCCCATAGACGGTGCCAAAAACTGTTGACTGGAAAAAATAGTTTTTTGGGCCAACGAGCTTTAAATTTGTATTGTTGCGAGAATCAATATGTTGGGCTTCGTCTTACCGGGCTTAAAGATTGAAATTCAAATTTTTTCCCCTTGTTAATGACGGCTGAACACCTACAAACACACTTGAAACTATAATTAAGACCTCGCTGGGGTAGTTTCCAGCGAAGACTCTCCGATACTTAAGTCAGAAAAGGTTTTTATTTCTGGTGGAGGTTTGATAGAGTAAATAAAGAAAGGTCGAAAGAGATTTCTTTCACAAAAAACAGTGCTGAAACTAAAATCAAGAATTTTTGTACCAAAATAATTTTCTCCCTTTGTTGTGATTTTTTCACCTATTTATAGCATCAGTCTTCAAGGAATATTCCTTGTGCTTATCTTCGCTGGTGTGTTGGTTAAGTTGGATAAGTCTTGCTAATTTTTGGTTATCTTAATCTTTTCGCGTGATTTGAGGGATTCATTCCTAAAGACATTGCAATTCATCCTCACTCGTTAAGTCTTATTCCCACAGTGGTACTCGATTGGAATGTATAAACTGTCCGACATGCTATTGACCTAATACTTATGCCAAGCTAGTTCCCTTGCCTTATCCCTCTTGATCATGTAGGGGTATGTAAGGGCAATATACACATGTCTCTGATCGGATATGGCTCAAGAGACCAAGCAGGTTCCTCATTAGAAGTCTATCATTGGTCTTGGCTCTAACATGTTCCTAGATTTTGGTAGCCTCCGCTGTCTTATACTTTGGGCCTTCAGGGCTAGCCCATAAAGGATTATCTTGAAAGGCTCAACTTCTTAGGCCTGTAAGGGTTGTGCCTTATAGAGATTTCTAGGGGGGAATATTTATAATAGTAAGATATTAAAAAATTAATTAATCTACAGGGTGAAGGACACGTAGATCCTCAAAGTTTAGTATAAGGGACTGAAAGACCCTAAAGTTTTAAAAAAGAAATAGAGACCTATTTCAGATGATGGAAACCATTGGAATTAACGGTCAAAAGGGTAAAATCTTCTTTTAACTATCAAATAAGTTAAAAGTACAAAAATACCTTTGTCTTTTTTATTTATGTGTGATCATGTTCAAAATAATCTTTACATACTCTAAGATTGACATTCAAAATAGGGTAAAGAATATGTAGGCCCTCAAAGTTCAGCGACGGGAAAGACTTATGAAGTTTTAAAAGGGCTATAAAGACCCCTGTTAGATGATGAAAACCCCTATACATATTTTGAAATGAAAGGATAAAACTAGTGAACTTGGTGGGACTTAAGCCCAAGACCTTTGATGAAAAAGTAGGACCTATAACTATTAGGCTTCAACACTTTATTGATACGAAGTGTAAATATCTTTTATATAGACAATAAATTAAATTAATTAAGAAATAAGAAAATAATTAAAAACAAAACTGCCCAACCATCGCCAAAAATTGGCTGATTACTATTTTCTAGTGATAGTTCGGTAATTAAAATTATAAAATTTTACATCATTGGACTCTATTTGTTTTCTAATCTACACAATAATTGAGTCATTTATTTTTACAAAAAAGACCAGAAAATGGTCAAAAATGATGGGGAGGGGTGGTAGCCACCACCAGCTGTCGTTAAACTAGGGCAATGACTTACAACCACTCCCCCCAATTTGATGGTGGACAACGATGGCTGCCAGCCCTCTCCACCATTTTTTGCCATCATCTAGTCTTTTTTTTTTTAAATAAAAAATGCCCTTACTATTGTGTAGATCAAGAAAAATTAAGTCTTATAATGTAAAATTTAACCTTTTTAATACTCCACCATCGTTGAAACAAGTGGCCGATTGGCATTTATTTTAATATTTTTTATTTTATTTTAAAAATATAAACCAATTACCTAATTATATGTGTTACATATGAACCAATTACATGATTCAGGGGTATTTTTTACTCATTTTTGACCAATTGACCGTAAACTTAAATAGTTTTCATTATCTTACAGGGATCTTTATAGCCTTTTTGAAACTTCCGGACTCTTTCAGTCTCTTTCACCAAATTTTAGAGGTTAAATATATAAATAAAATTATGAAAATATATACAAGATTCTAACTTGTTTCTTGAAGAATATTTTCTTGGCCTTTGAGTTAGGAAGAAGAGTTTGACATAAATTAAAGAGAAGATAAAATCATCAATTTTTGGTATTCCATATTTGTGAATCTATTTATATTAGTTAAATTGAAAAATTCTTTTCCATGTAGGAAAAGAATTGCTAGTATAAAATTCATTTATATTAAAGAAAAATGTATAGATCAGACCATTTGTAAATATAATTTTTTATTAAGATAAGAGAATTAAGTTTAAAAAATGTAAAATAAGGACTACTTTCAAATTAAAAGATATTTTTTTAGTAGAGAAAGAAGTTAAATTTAAGAAAGATGATATATTATTTAAACATTAAATAATATATTAAAAAGTAAGTTTTTAGTCCTAACAGGGACTACTTTTCTAAAATGACAATTTAACCTATTAAGTATAAGAATTTTGAAAGAGGTTTGGAGGAGGGGGAGGGGCAAAATAGATATTTTAATATTATAAAATTATATACATAATATAAATTTAAGGGGCTATGTTAAGGATTGGAAGGGCTATAGCATCTTTTGTATTAGTAATTTAGATACAGCAAGCTCACACTCCAGGTATCTTGAGTATATAACAAAAGAACTATATTGATAAGGTGCTTAACAAATATAACATAAAGTACTGTGCTCCATGATGTACACCATTGCTAAGGGTGATAAGTTTAGTTTCAGTGAATGCTCCAAGAATGAAATTGAACAGAAAGAGATGTAGAAATTTTCTTATACATCAGCAGTAGGGAATCTCATATATGTTTAAGAATGTACGTGTCCATATATTGTGTACATTATTGGAATGCTAAGAAGATATTTAAGTAACTCTAGGATTAATCATTGGAAAGCAGCCAAATGAGTTATGCAATATTTATAGATAATAAAATATTACATGCTTACATATAGGAGATCGAATAGATTAAAAAGTATAGGGTATTCCGACTCCAATTTTGTTGGATGCCTAGAAAGTAAGAGATCCACTTCAAGTTATATATATACCTTGGTCGAGGGAGCTATTTCTTGGAAGAGTGTTAAGCAAACACTCATAACTTCTTCCACTATAGAGACCAAGTTTATAGCTTATTTTCAGGCATCAAATCATAGGATATAATTGTGAAACTTTATCACGTGGCTGCTTATTGTCAATGGTATTGAAAGGCTATTAAAAATTTATTATGATTATAAAGCCGCAATGATGTATTCTTATAACAATAGAAACTCTTTAAAGTTTAAGCACATCGACTTTCAAGTTTTTTGTTGTTAAAGAAAGAGTTCAACGTTAACAAATGTCAATAAAACATATTAGTACAAACTCCATGATTACGGATCCGCTCACCCAAGGGTTACCGCTTAAGGTTTTTAATAAGTATATTGCTCGTATAGGTGTTGCATTATTTGATGATGAGAATGAATAGTGAGAGTTTGTCATTTAATGTTCATTTGGTTAAGGACACACTTATAGTTTATTTTCTATAAAATAAAGTTTGATAAATTATTTCTTAAAACTCTAAAATAATGTTGCATTTCCTACTGCAATTTTGCAAAAAATTTAAAAAGTGTTTGATACTTTTTATTGCAGTTTTGTAAAAGTTTAAAAAATATTTAACTTGTTGGAGTTATAAAGTATAACCAGTTGAAATTTCTATGCTACACATTCATATTTGATCTATGTCATTAATTATGTTGGTATGATGACCATTGGGGGTTTAGTTACGAATATATGCACTGAAGGTCGCTTTGATCTCATATTGATATAATTAATGGACCAGATTGTATCTATGGAGATGTTTCAAAATAAAATAATATTTATTGTGCACATTAAGGTATATGATATGTAATTATTTTCAAATAATATATGTAGCCCAAGTGGGAGATTGTTAGATTTTATTATTTCCTTTTTATGGGTTCACATATTAACAATAATTATAGATTATGAGCTATCTTAAATAAGAGCCAATTTAAGTGATTTATTTAAGTAATTTCTTATTAGACTCTAAAGACATCTAAATTGATATGGACTTATTATATGTAGAAACCTAATACTAGTTAGATTATGAGCCATAAGATTATAGTTTAACTTAGTATATAAAGTGATGGGTTATGGTTCTCAAGTCAAATCAATATACGTAGAGCTCTTTTTCTCTTTTCGATCACAAAGAGAGAACCCCATTGAGTCTACATAGATTTGATTATGGAATGCAATTATACTCCTAGTTCTTATTTAAGCCTATTAATCTTGAAGTTCTAATTATCATAAATTTCTTAAATATGATTTTCTCAATATCTATCCAGATAATTTGATGTGATAAATCTTGGTTTATATCATATAGGTATAAATCCAATTTATAGTTACGTCTAACAAAAGACTCCTCCTGTGAAGAGAGCAAAGTAGACCAAAATTAGAGCGAATTTGAACTTATCAACTGAGTAAAAGAATTTGGAAAAGAACGGCAAAAAAAAAAAAAAAAAACTAAACCAAGTCTTGGAAACCTAAAGCAATCAAAAGTTTTTAACCCGAAAAATAATGTAATAGACTAAGAAACAACAGGTAAAAGATCCATTGCTAAATCTGAATGTTGCACCACCATTGGCTTTGTTGCAGCAATGACAAAATTTGAATGATGGCCATGCATTCCCGTACTAACTAGACCGCGCATTAGAGATCTTCTGAGATGATGAAGAAAATTGGCACCTAAATTGTGCTTAATGATTCACTGAAAATTTACTAAGTAATTTTAGGAAATAATTTTAATTAAATAGTCTATTTAGAAAGGGAGAACATTTAAGACAATTATTTGATTAGAATTAAGATTTGAATTGATTATTAAGATATGTTATAGAAGATATAAGTATTTAATTTAGTAGGGCCACTTTCTAAAATGTAACTCCTTCAATTGAATATAATATTATGTAGCTAATGAAACTTCAATTTAATGTCAAACGATATATGTATAGTCGTATACAATGTAATTGTTGGGGTGATAAAATGAGTCATGATATGATTATTAGATACAAAATTGATACGCTTAAGCGAATACAGGCAAAACAAATTAACATAATTAATAAACGGGTTGAATTTGTGTTACTTGTTTATTAATCGTTTCAAATACATACATTTAAATTATGTTTAATTAAATTATAATTAAATATTCATTAAACGAATTGAATATAGTGTTATTTTTCGTTTAAATGAATATAATCGTAAACAAATTGAATCGTGTATAATTGTATAATTGAATTAAATTTGATCAATTTATTTAAACATATCTATTGTATCATGTCGCATAATTCGCATATTAAATAAATTAAATATGTGTTTGAGTATCTAATTCATTTATGTAAATGAATCGTATATGAATATAATAAAATTTTGTTAATATCCTGTATTAACATGATATTATTATGACTCATTTACACGAATTGTCACCTCTATATAATTGACTTATTTTCTTAAAAAAAAAAAGGGATAGGAGGGCTTCATTAAAAGAAATGGGCCCTAGACAACTGCTTGAGTTGTTCAGGGGGCAGTTGTCTAGGGGAAGAAAGGCTATCAAAACAATATAAGTTGCCAAAATTGAAAAGAAGAATAAAGTTTCTACAATTAGTAAGCGTGAACTCATGACATCTAAATTTGGTTAACATTCTCAATCACATTTTTGTCATTTTTATAGCTTTTTTGGCCTATCAGATTATTTCCTAGGGTTTTTTTTTGTCTTAGCCAGCGTAATAACTTAACTTAGAAATTCATGCTTCCATTTAGTTAAGTATTTTCAAACGTATGGCCAAACTTATGTTTTCGAGTAAGATGCAATTAATAACGTAACGGCATGTGTATAGAATAAACTATTTCACATAAGAAGAGAACTTCAATTCATACTTTGAAACATTACATAATTTCCATCAGGATATTAAAACTAAGATGATAAAGAAGTGGTGAGGACTCAACCCTTCCATTATTAGTTTTTTTCAGACAAGGACAAAGAACACAGGAAACCCTTCCTTTTTCTAACTCGAGAGAGTACGCCATGGAAGGTAGGAAAGTGACAGATGATGAATGAAAAAGAGCATAGTTAATATGAGCACTTGAAGTTATTAGGGACCTTGCAGTAATTCAACAACAATTGCACTTGAATATTGGGAAGGCTTATCTTGAGCACATCCAAAACATTAAGTTTAAGGGAAGTGCAAAGGCAAGCAGCAGCGTTGAGGTCGATCAAATTGTTAATCAGAGTGCAGCAAGTGCTCTGTTGTGGAATACTAAGATGGATTAAGGAATCCAATATGTCGACACATACATTCAACTTAAGAGCATCTTCAGGACAATTAGCAGGGAGTGTAGTGGCTGTTGATGAAGGGATAGAGGTGAGGGCAATGAAGAAGAGGAGGTTGAGGGAGAGTAAAAGGGCTGCTGATTTCGATGCCATGATATATCTCAAACTCAAAGAAAACCTAATAAATCTTATGCTTTGTGAACGCTTTAAGACTTTAGAGAGAATGTGAGTGATGGTAATGGTCAAGTCCGCTGGGGTATTTATAAGAGGAAGTCTCATCTGTTTGGGGTTTCAGATTTATTAAATTAATATGGATCGCGTATTTACATTGTATTACCATGCACATGCCGTTGCAACTTGCAAGTATTTTACTTATTCTTTATTTTTTTGTCTTCTACTTGATTACTTGTTTTTAGGTTGCATAATAAAATATTGAAAAATGGATCAGCACCGTTGCTTTCAAAAAGTCGGCCAGAATTTCATGCGCACACTCTTATCAAAGTCGGAGGGTGGACAGACTGTAAACAAACTAGTAATATTTATTACTCTCCGGATCCGTTTTTACCGTATGAGAAGGTAATAAGCTTCGGTAAAGGAGAGAGTCAAACTAAGAAAGTCGGTGCTTTCTTGCTCTCTCCAAAAACATGCCACAGCTGTACATTTTTTTTAAATCGTTTTTTCTTTTCATAAAACAAATAATTAATATTTTTAATAAAAAATAAAATATCTATAACCATTTTAATTGTTAAAAGTATAGGCGATTCCCATTTCATATCTTTCTTATCATTCGGGTGCCTTTATTTTTTTTTGTTGGTTGCAACATAATTAATATTGTGTTGATAAATTTTATAATTAATGTGTTTTTTTAATGTACTTTCTATTTTATAAAAAAAAATTAAGTCATAAATAATTGTTATAAAATCTATATTAATGTAGTTTTAATATCAATTTGTATATGTTAGAATTTTGGTTATTTAAAATTATATTTGTGTATAATTTTGAGTTGGAGACTAACGAAGAGTCAACATAAGAATAAATACACATTGGACGAATGAGAAATGGACAAAAATAAAAAATCAAAAACAAGAAGGGGCTCAAAAGCAAAAGTATTGATATTTTTCAGGCGTGAGCACTGCAGCACCAGTGTGGGATCGCAGCAGCACTACAATGCTAAAAGTGTAGTGCTGTGGCACTCAATTTTTGACAGTTTCCGTTATTAAGACGACTTAATTAGTTTGAGTCGATTTTAGACTCCCTAAATACGTAAACTTTTATTCCAACCAAGTTTAGAGTTTTTATGAATGTTTTAAAACGACTATAAACCCTTTTAATTCCTTAGAATAATCAAGCCTTAAAGACTTAAATGTAAGATATAACAGAGAGCTAGATAGGCATTAAAGTGCTGAGTGTATAAAAAAGTTCTATGTGGGATCACTTAAGTGTTGAGTATGCAAGAGAATGATAGTAGATTCTTCGAGATAAGTTTTGGTTATTTGTTATATTCTTTAATTAATATTTTTTTGTAAAATCTTAGTGATTTAGGAGATTTTTGTGATTTGATAGGTTTTTATAACCTAGTAGTCTTTGTTAACTGTAAATAAAAGAAGTTGAATTTTTGATCTATCATGAATGTAAATTTTTGTCGTCGAATCATATATATCTTATGTCATGTGGTGATTATTTTTTATATCTATTGTGTATGATTTTTTATATTCTTAACTATTTGTGGGTGAAGTCTTCCACAAAGTGTTTTAGATAATTTAAGAGTCTTAAATACCAGTAATTATGTATTATAGGGCACGTAAAAGCCCCAAGAAATGGTGTCAGTGCTACAACTAAGGTTGATAACTAAGTAGTATCAAATTCAAGAGCCTAAACTGATTTCCTAATAGTATAATTAAATATTATTTTAAAAATAAGTTATGTATTTTTCTTGTTTTTTCATTAATTTAACATTAAAACTTTATAGTGGTATAAATGTAAGAATATTAGTTTTTTATTTTTTATTTATTTTAAAAAAAATAACTTATATGGCAGTAAGAATAATTAAACAAGTATTATTAAAATTATTTTTTATAATAATTTAAATTAATAAGATTATATTAGTAACTAAGGCTAATTTTTAAACTAAAATTTTAAAAGCAGTTCTGTTGGAAAAAAAAATTGTTTATTATGTGTTTTGGTGGGTTCAAATAACTCCACTCTTTAGATATATAATAAATCGTTAACAAATATTTATTAAGTCTTTTATTTTACATTTATTAATTTATTTCCCATGTTGGTCTCTGGCAGGCATTAATATTTTACCTAGATTTAACAAGATTGTGGGAGGAAACTGTGGTCTGCGTGGGTTTAACAAGATTTTATATGTTAAGAGGGAAAGTTTGAATGTGAGCGAGGAAAGGTGAATCATTATTATTAGTATAGTCCACTCAGAACTTCGTTGGTTTTATTAACAAAAAATGGATTAAAATTAAAGTTAGCTTTTGTTTTGTTCTTAGCTTGTACTCTAAATATCTTGTTAAGCGCTTTGTAAATTTTTTTGTTAATAAAACATTATTATTAGTATAGTGAGCGAGGAAAGGTGAATCATTATTATTAGTATAGTCCACTCAGAACTTCGTTGGTTTTATTAACAAAAAATGGATTAAAATTAAAGTTAGCTTTTGTTTTGTTCTTAGCTTGTACTCTAAATATCTTGTTAAGCGCTTTGTAAATTTTTTTTAACCATACTATTATAAAAATGGATTTCATTAACGTTATATTATTGACTTTTTTTAAATAGTATTAATGAAGAGAAATATCAGTGAATTGTTAATACCATGATATCAGAATTATAAAGTGTTAGTAAATTTATAATATTATAATATTAGAAACATGAAGTGTCAGTAAATTAGTGATATCATGATATCAGAAATCTAAAATTACATAGTTTAATTTAATTAAAAAATAATATTTTATTATTTTTTATTTAAAAGTTACTTATTGAAAGTAACTTAAATTTATAAAATTTAAAATTTGAAAAATATATTAATATTAATTTTTAAAAATAAAAAATAAATTTCTATACTTTCTAGAAGCTTCTCATTTATGTTTCAATTATTAGATTTTTTTTTGTAATTTTTATATTTAATTTTCTAATAATGTTGGTTCACATAATGATAAAAATGTAAATTTTAGATATTAATAATAACAATTTCGCAAAGTGGAGAATATGTAAAGAATTGTATATAATTAGGATCTATAATGCCTACATGGAATGAAATAGATATTGCGACAAAAGATGTTGTTTTGTTAAGTTATCAGTGAATAAAAACAATGTCGTATTATAAGCATAGGCAAATAATAATTTAAAAATTAAAATAAATTATTATTCTAAAAAAATTTAAAAAAGGAAAAGCCACCCATAAACACCATTTGGGGCGGATAACAAAGATAAGAGCTAACCCTAAAACTAAAACTCTCTCAAAACCAAAGCATACAGCCGCCACCCCTATAACAAATATCTGCTAGGCCTCATCTCCTGTGGAGACAACCACGCTTCCTGCCTTATTTTCCTATTTGCTTTAATTCTTCTCATTTTACTAATTTTTTTCTCTTTAATTTTGCCATCTCTTCATCTCTTTGGTGGGCTCTATCTAGTTCTGGTGACCGGTCGAAGTTTTACTGCTGTGGTACTCTGCTACAAAGCCGAGTTTGACAAGCTTTGCCGTTTGACGTTGTGCCGTTCCAACCATCGGAGCCCAACGGACTCAGCCGACCCTACAACAACCAGCAAACCTTTACTGAGTCAGTCTAACAGCAGGTCTGTTACTCCTTTCGCTGAACACCATTGCATATCTTCTTCTCCGTCAGCTCATAGGCTCGCCGACCATTGTAGGCATTCCTCTGTGGGGACTTGCTTAGATGTTTCTACTTCTTCGGTGCTTGATGTGGCGCTTGCTTCTAGTAAAGTTACGACAACCATGCCTCTACTCTTTACTGTCTCCTATTCCAATCCCTCGCTGAGGCTGACCACCGTGGAAAGCGGTCGCCATCAACCGAGCATGTGATGCTCTCCGATTATTGCTCTGCCCTTAAGTCGGTCTTATGCATTTTTCAGCAATTTGTTTTGGCCTACGACATGGATGTTTGTTTGGTTGCAGACTTAGACTTAGGGATCTTGGAATGTGTGTAGTGCGGTTTGTAATTTCTTTCAATTGCATTGCATCTTGCTATTGAGAGCTCGACGAACTCAGCCTATGCTCAACTTTGTTTTGATTCATGCGGATGTCGTTTCTTGAAACTATTGCTTCAATTTTCCCTCTTTCAAGCCCCCAGGCAGTGCTGGCAACGATCATTGCTGCTGGTTTTTTAATAATGGGGCTTCTCAGTTGATTTAGTTTATAATAATTCATCCTCTGTTTAAGGGATCCGTATTCCCCTCGTTGCGAGGTCTGTCACTCCCTTTTTTTTTGAAAGGTCTGTATGGAATGTTCTTACCCATTGTGGGTATGATTGATACTTTTCTTTCAAAGTGTTTAGTTCAGGAAAGTCTTTATATGTATTCAATTACTAAATCCTAGTAATCCTTTGATGTATTATCTTGAAGATGTTTCAATGATATGCCACTATTTCTATAAAAAAAAACACCATTTGAGGCACAAAGAAGAATAAAAGAAATAAAAAAAAAAGAAAAAGAAACTACCCTAAAATGCTGCCGTTTTGGGGGTATAAGATTAGTAAAACATATCTATTTCTTCTTTCTCTTCAAACAGTAGTCCTAGGGTTTAATTTCCCTTTATTCGTCTTCTTCATTTTCTTCGTCGAGCTCTTCTTTGTCTTCTTCGCCGATCTCTTAGTCTGAACATAGACCTGGCTTCTACTTTTGCCTAATGGTTATGCCTTCGATTTTTCCATTTCTAGTGTTTTAGTTTAGCTTTTTTATTCGTTTTTTTTTACATTGCTCATGTAGCTTATTGTTTTTCTTTAATGTAGGAAGTTATTACATTGAAGGATTTATCTTCTCAAGTGGATGTGCAATTGATGGATTATACGTATCAATCGTTACTGGAGCAATAGGCGTGATTCCTTGTAAGACCTTTATCATATCTATACTTTTTAGAAGCTTCTCATTTGTGTTTCAATTATTAGATTTTTTTTGTTATTTTTATATTTAATTGTTTAATAATGCTGGTTCACGTATTGATAAAAATGTAATGTGAGAATTGCTGTTAAGGGGAATAAGCAACGAGGAGAAAATAAATTTGTGGCAAAAATTATTGTCTCACCTCACTTGAGAGAAGAAAACTATCAGGTCTTGTTTAAGTAATTTTTTGGTATACGGTTATGGATTTACTCTTGTACGTTGGTTTTCTCTGCTGCAACTTTTGGAGGAGGTTTGAAAGAGTGCACATCTTTCACTTCTCAACTTTCTCTCATTTTGATTGATTTAATTATCTGGATTCATGTTTATGACACTCTTAGGCCTAAATGCCCTTATAAGGCTATTGGGGATAACGTTGGACCTTTGCTATTGAAAAAGCAGTAACATCATTTACATTTCTGATTGTTATTTATTTGTCACGTTGAACTTAACAGATGTTTGTCATTCTTCCTTTTGCTAGCATAATAAACTTTGCGATTTTCCATTGATTGAGGCTAATTTGGTGGCGAAGTTTTGTATATCTAGGCCTAACACTCATTTATTGGCATTCTTGTTATCTGCAAAAAATAAAAAATAAAAATGAAAAATTTTAATACATGTGTGTAGTGATATAAATTTGGTCCGCCCGGAAAATAACTAAGCAACCGCCACCAATGGGATTTTCTTTTTCTAATTTTTGTTTATGTTTTTTATCTTTGAAAATTTATTTTGTTTGATAATTCTTATGTTAATTAGGGTTCTTGTTTAAGATAATTCAATTTGATTAGCCTTCTTCAGCTAATCATTCTCTTTCTCTTGCTATTTATAGACAGTCGTATAATAATCTTCTCTCAAGCTATTCGCTAAGTTTTGTACTCATAAGTTCTGATTCAATTTCATTATCATTATCCTCAAGCCATATTATTATTTTTATAATCTTTGAAATCTCTCTTCTTTCTTTTTCATTTTTTTGGTTTACATTTCACACATTTAGTGTTGTTGATTTGCAGTCCCTGAAGCACAGATGTAAACATTTCCCTCAACTAATGGAACAAGCGGCAGGCAGGGTTATCAAACTCTTGGAAATCTCAGTGGTATGCTCTTTCTACATGCTGCCATGGAGAATTATTTTTTCGATTTAGGGAATAAACTTATTTGATTAGATTTCAAAAGTTTTGGTATTGTTATTGCTAACATTCGCTTTCTGAAAATTCAATAACAAAGTTTGGTAGAAAATGCAGCTGTAGTCAGCATGGAAATTTGATTTTATCAACTAAAAAGAAAATTGAAAGAAACTGAAAGTAGAGTTTATTAACTCCAAGACTCTTTGAACAAGTACTATTTAGTTTGCTTGGAGATTCATGTATGATCATGTATGATTGTGCTTTTGTTCCTTTTTTGTAATCAAAATTGTGTGCCATGAGATTTTAATTGACAATTGCAGATTATTGAATTCATCACACATGAATGTTGATTTTTATTGTGTTATCAAAATGTTAGAAAAAAATTTCTTGGGTTCCACGAGTTTACCTGTTTAAACTAATAATGGTGTATTTTATCTTGATTTAAAGATTTGATAGTTGTGTAATCGTTTTATTTGCACATGTATCTATACAAATTCTTATGTACCATAATATACTTGCATGGCTAATATAGCTATACATGCACATGGATTTTGGGCATCACTTTGGATGTGTTTTACTTCTATTGTCTTCCTTTTAGATATACGAGTTTCATGTGACTAATATCACTATGTTTCATTCAAGTATTAAAGGTAAAATATTCCTTACGCTTGATGGGATAATTGCTTTAGACATGTTATTATGTAAAAGATCATTAATTGGACTTTCTTATTGATTACTTTGTACTTTCTATTGTATGTTTTTTCTTGTCTTCTTTATTTTTCCTACTAATAATATGCAAGTTGAATTTAAGATGGTATTTGATATGTCATTTAATCAGTTTATTAATTGCTTAATATGTCATTTAATCAATTTCATAGCTTACTTTTATGTTTCAATTTTATGTCTTTTCCACGCATAAGAGGATGATGAGAATGAGAAAATTAAAGAACTATTTAAGATGGGTAAAAGGAAGAAAAAGAATGAGAAAAGTCCTATCACTGTTGAAGAAGATGTTCAACTCAATAAACAGGGTAAACCTTCAATAAATAGGCTACAAAAGTTGTCTCTTCTGACAGAGGTTCTCTCAAAGTAAGTTGCTTGCATTACTGCCATTTTTTGTTGTGTGCTTTTGTTCTCACCAGTTGTAGTTCTTACTCTTCCTATTACTTTTTGATGTAGAAAGGAACTTCAACAAGAATATTTAGACCATAGAGTGCTAACTTTGTTAAAGAATTGGCTTAAACCACTTAATGATGGAAGCATGCCAAATATAAACATCCATGTAGCTATTCTAAAGATTTTAACTGATGTATGAAATGGATCCTCATTAAATATGTAAATAGCCATTGCCTTTATACAAGCTTTATGTTTTTTTGGAACCTGAGTATTTCTTCTCACATGCAGTTTTTGATTTATTTAGAGCAGTATTATAGAAAGGAACAATTGAAGAGAAGTGGTCTTGGAAAGTTTAATAACTATTATATGGAGCAAGTGTCTTGCCTTAATGCTTTGTTCTTTCAAGTAAAAGCAGAAATTTTGACGAATTTACTTTCAAGGCAAGTTATTAAGTTTTTATCAAAATCTGATGAGGAAACCAGATCCAATAGAAAACCTACCAAGGATTTGGTTGATAAATCGGTAATTTGATACCTGCTCTGCCTCATGTTTTTTATTTACTAAAATTTACATTTTACTATTCCATTTACATTTTGTTTCAAAATTACATGCTGTGCATTTGACAGGGAATGACATTAGAGTGGCATGACGAGGGTTTGATTTATAGCTTATATTGAGAATTTGTCAACTATAAATTATAGTTGTGATAAGATGAAGAGAATGCTTTACTTGAACTGGCTTTTGTAATGTTAGTGTTATAAACTGGAAAATAATTGCTTTGCATAGGAAAAGTTCTTATTTAATAGATATGTATATAATAGTTCTTCTAGAGTCACTCACTCACTCTAATAATAATTACTTTAAAGGTTCTCATTTTGTAATTATTGATTATTTTTAATTGTTTCATTAGTTTCTTTGCAATAGCCTTTTTTTTTATTATCTAAATCAATGAATGTCATATGCAGGAGGTTACCTTCAAAGAAGATTATGTTATACTCAGTCTAGGTCAGGAATTTGGTTTCGTCATCCTTAGTGATAAAAATGTGGCAATGCTAATTGTTTCTGAAGTGTTAGGGATCTACTTACTCACAAGACTATATTCGAAGAAAATTGTGAAATGCTTACTACATTGCTTGATAATGTTTATAGGAATTGGCTAGATAAAATTTCTTCCACCAAAGGTGCTTTGTTATTTTAAGATTTAATTTAAGATACTTTGTATAATTTATGAAACTTAGTTTTGATGTTTGTAGTTTTATTTATAAATAAATAAATAAATAATTTAATATTTATTTAAATGTGTTATTTATATATGGAATTGTAGTTTATAAATAAATTCTAATTCTAATCCAATAATTCAAATTTGAAATTATAACAAATATTTTTAAAAAATTAAATACAAAATCTTTGATCCCAAAATGTCAGTGATTTTGTGATACTATAGTATCAGCGATGTACTAATACAACAGTATCAGTAATGTCAAAAGCGAATAAGAACAAAAAAAAAGCAAGATAAAAAGATAAATAATCACACAAGAAAGTTTACGTTGTTCAACAACAAACGCCTAAGTTTATAGTGGATAACAGAATTCTAACTTTTTTTTATTTATTCACAAAAAACTTATATCAAAAAGATCTCTCCTAAGAAATAATTAAGGAATATAATTAATAGACAAACTTTCAAATATCTATCAATGCTTTTTTGATCACTCAGATCTCAAACACTCATATGGCACACTCTTATATACTCAGCACTAAAAGCTTTCTAGCTCTCTATTTTTTCTCTTGAAGTTTTTATTGTGTGTATTTTACACACAAAATTAAGCACAAATACATAATATTGTAAACAAGTAATAAAAGGACTATAGTCTGATGTTAAACCCAGAGGGATAATTTTTATTTTCTACCGAATACTAAAATTGTTTCTTTCAAGTAATTATCCAAAAAATAAAATTTTAAAATTGCGAAGATTTAAATAAACTAAATAAAGTGCTAAAGATAAATGACACAACTCAAATAAATCAGAAAGATAGTAGGATAGAGAAAGTTCAGAGTTAACTACCGTCCTTCAATATATTTTCTGAAGATTAATTATTTTAATATTAATATCTCTAAATTCTTATTATTAGTCAAGATACTAATGCATTCACAAGCATCTCCTTCAAAGTCAAGTAAGTATATCTCAATTTACCAAATATCTATATCTTTATAGTAATTACGATAAATCAAGATTTATTTATATTATGTCTTATTAACCATACATGCCAATTAGATATATCTCTATCTTAAATTGGAACTTGTAAATTTTTTGACAATAATGTATCAAATTATCAAGGTCTAAATATAATGATGCCTCTCAAGTTTATCAAAGTATTCCCAATTCAATTACAAAATTGATCAGATATAATAAAGCATTAAAAATAAATAATTTGAATAATAAAGAATTAAATTCAAATAAATATTAAAAAAATCTTAAAGCTTGCACTTTATGAAATCCTTTCATTCTTTTTGTGCTCCACTCCTTACTTCCGACTTTTATTTTTGACTATTTCTTATCCATTTAACATGTACTTGATCTCATGTTGATTCTTTATTAGTATTCCAATAATCATGCCCAAACATACTTTTGAATTACAAAATTCTAATAATCCCTCATTAATTCAAAATCTTTTCAAGAAGATTTCCAAGATCCATCGACCCCAATGCTTAATTTACTTAGTGTTAACTCAAACTAAATCTTTGTACAGACATAACTCTTTTTGGGTACGTGACTTCGATCTCCAAAGATATGAATGCATTACTTTTTGGGTGGCCTTGTTATTATGATCTCCCATTTTACTTTTAACACCACAATCACAATTTCTCAGTGGCTAAAACTTATTCGTTCCATTAGCACCCTTACTATACCTTGTCTTTTCGACCCCTATCATGTCGGTGAGAAAATCTCCAATGCTGCCTCTTAGCCTTCATTCCCTCAACAACCCATATTGAGCTAACTACAAAATTTCCATCAAGCATATATATTCTATTGTTCTTTTCACACTTCATTATCACCATAAATCATTTTAACACTTCTAGTATTCTTTTTTCTACCTTGAATGAACACTCTGCTAATTTTAGCACTCCTAAGGATATCAAGTTCCTCCAAACTCTAGGAACATGTCGTATACCAAGTAACTCTCTAATTTTTTCATCGTACATCTTCATCATTATATTACTAATCCCCAAGACTTTATAAGTCATATCATTACACATTAGTATTTTATCACCCCTAAAGGATCTATAATTAGTAAACAAAGATATATTAGGACACATATGGTAACTATAACTAGAATCAAGAATTTTAAAAATTCTAGATAGGCAATCCAAGAAGGGGGTGAATTGAGTATTTAAAAATTAATGCATTAATATCAACAATTTATGCAATTGTTAACATATAAACAAACTTACAATAATTAATAAATAAAACTATTTGAACTCCTAAATGAGTAAATATGAAGGTGTAGAACAATAAATCATTGAATTTCAATATATGATGTTTTTCTTTTCTTCTCTTAATATTAAACTTTAATTGAGTGAGGTACTTATAAAGAGTGAAAAATAGTCGTTGCTACTTTACCTGCTACAATGTTTGACCGTTACTACAGTTCTTAGCTGTTATACTGTGACAAAACTATTGCTACAGTACCACTACAATGTCATTATCATGCTATAGTGTTGCTACAGTGATCTTTACAAAGTTTTGATCTTTTGCACTTTAGTCTATTTCCTGAGTTTTTAAAACTTTGCACTTTGGTCCAACTTTAGCATACTTGAATAATTTGATCATAACTTTCTATAGACAACTCCAAATTTACTTCCATACAATTCTTTGGAAAGCTAACACAATTAACTTCTTGTTGCCATCAAGTTTGTGTACATTTTTTTATCTCATACAGTACCAGTGTAATTATGAATATGTTATTCTATTTTGTTTGCTCTTAATTTATCTCACTTATGCATTTAATTCTTTCAAGGCCTAAATATATAATTTGTTATCATCAAACCATCAATATGTATGACTAAAAAGTCAACAATCTCTTTCTTATTGATGATGACAAATACCTCATATATTTTACAAAGAAACTTTTATATCATAATTTAACATCAAAATAAATTAAAATTCTCCCCCTTTTGACATCATCAAAAGGCCAAAAATTGTTGGGGTATTTATCAAATGTCTAATGCTCATATAATATTTTTCCCTTTAAAATCTTTTTTTCAATATGCAAAACTACTTATAAAATCATCAAAACATTTTAATAGGCATATATGACTCAATTATAGTCACTATAATCGTAAGCAATATTAATTAAATCAAATTACATTTCTCTTTCTATGAAAAATATTTTTCATTGTATATACTATTTCATTAAAACATCATATCAAAATGCATCTATTGGTTTTAAATTGATGAATCACCATGAACTTTTCCATGAGGAGAAATTTAATTTATAAAAAATCAATTTAATTAAAGACAACATTTACAATTATTCATAGTATGTCATAAAACAATTTTCGTACAATATCAAGGTATCATCAAATGTAATACCTATTAACAAGTAAAAAATTATTACCAATTCAAATCATCTTTTTTTTTATGTACCTACAAAATAAAATGAAAATCCATATTTCGGTACCCAACATTCCTTGGGTCCTTGAAGGTTAGAAATAGTTCATTTTGGAACCCAAATTTGTTTTACTCCAAATTTATTAAAGGACAATTATAAACTTTATGACCATTTTTATTGTAATAATGACAAATTGAATTAGGTTCAATTTTGAAACTTGATTTTACAAAATAAGTTTTGAAGTGTTTTTGCTTTATAAATGGTTTATATCTTATACCTCCCTTGCTAAACACACATTTTTTAGAACCAAATAATTTTTCAAAATTCTTTTGTCCATTTGTGAATTTTAGGACAATTTCTTGTAAATCAATGAGTTTCTTTTTAATGACTTCATTTTCTAAAATTATTTTATTAATTTTGGGGTTCTCATTTAACTCTTGAATGCATACTTTAGATACTTCAAGTTCATTTCAACATTTCCCTTTTCTCTTTTAAAAGAAATGGCTTTTTCTTCTAAGCAAAGATTTTTGCCTTTTAGTACATCATTTTCTTTTCTAAGTTCTTCAACTTTAGTTGAAAGATCAAAAATTTTCTTTCTAAGTGAAGTCTTTTTAGATGCAAGCTTAGTCATGGCATTATGCATTTCTTGGAAAGCATCATATAATTCATCGTAAGAGGGTTGTTCACATACCTTATTAAGATTTCAAATTCATCATCTCATATAGCCATGAGCGTAAGATTTAAAGTCTCATATTCTTCTTCTTCTTCATCCCAAGTTAATACATTATTTTTCTTTTTCTGTGCTATATTTTTCTCATATAATTCTTCTAATGCATACCAAATTACATATGTGAAATTATAATGGCAAATTTTATTGAACACATTTTATCTAATGCACAAAATAAATGGTTCATGGCTTTTGCATTTAAAGAACCATTTCTAAAATCCTTTTTATTCAACTCTTCTTAGAGTTTGGGAATAAGCTTGCATTTTTATTCTTTTTCATGGGCACATGAGGACCATTTTAAACAATAATCTATAGATCATAATTTAAAGCTTGTAAATAAATCATCATCCTAATTTTCCAATAATTATAATTGAACCCATTAAAAATAGAGGTCTAGTGGTAGATTTTCCCTCATACATGTTAAGTTCTCTAAAGGTTGCCAAGGATCACTCTAAGACAGTCAAGTCATTTTCTAGAGTACAAAGCTCTCATACTAAATGAAAATTATAGATAGGCAACCCAAGAGTGAGGTCAAATTGACATTTACAAACTAACGCACTAATATCAATAATTTATGCAATTATTAATACATAAACAAATTTTATAACAAATAATTGCAATAAATAATAGAGTAAGAGATAGAGAGAATTGCACCCAGATGTTTACGTGGTTCGGCACTCCACAATACCTACGTCCATGCCTCAGGTAACTCGCCTTGAGGATTCTATTAGCTTGTCTTAAAATAAGACCAAGAATCAATACACTTGACTTTCAAGGTGTCAAGAAACATTTATAACAAATTGGATTCCCAGGTATCAATTAAACCGTTACAATAAAAGAGTAACCACTCTTCTCTCAAAAGTGTTTCCCATAAACACTTAAATAAACTCAGTACAAGAATTAATAAATAAAATAATTTGAACTCCTAAATAAGTAAATATAAAGGTGTAGAACAATGAAGTTCTCAATTCTAATATATAACGTTTTTCTCTTCTTCTCTTATTATTAAGCTTCAAATGAGTGAGGTATTTATAAGGAGTGAAAAATAGCTATTGTTACAATAACTTTTCCCGTTGCTACAATGCTTGCTATAGCGTTTGACCGTTGCTACAGTTCTTGACTATTATACAGTGATGTAACCGTTGCTAGATTGTTGCTACAGTGTTGTTATAGTATCTTTCAAAGTTTTGATCTTCTGTATTTTAGTCCATTTTTTGAACCTTTCAAAATTTTCCACTTTGGTCAACTTTAGCATACTTGAATGATTTGATCATAACTTTCTGTTGACAACCTCAAATTTAATTTCGTAAAATTCTTTAGAAAGCTAACACAATTATCTTCTTGTTGCCATCAAGTTTGTGCACATTTTATATCTCATACAGTACTAGTATAATTTTAAATGTACACTTCTATTTTATTTGCTCCTAATTGACCTCACTTATGCATTTAATTCTTTCAATGCCTAAACATGGGATTTGTGATCATCAAACATCAATATGTATGACTATAAAGTCAACAAATCTATTCACAAGCATACTTTCTATCAGAAGATACTAAGGATTCTATAATCTCACAGTCATCCTCACAAACTATTGTATTATCTCCACCTTTCATTCTTTCTAGATAAGCCTTATCAAGTGTGATTCTTCCTTGGAAAGGTAGCACTTATTGGATCTTACCCTTAATTGATTATTTTTTCGATCTCTTTTCTTTGCAACCAAATGTGTTACACTACTGGACTCGGATCTTTTCCCTAATTTTTTTGAGTTCAATGAGGCTTTAACATCAAGCATCATCAAAGTCACTCTGCCATACATGAGTATATCCACGAAGTTCTCATAACTTAAAGGCAAATAACACAATAAGATAATTTTCTTATCTTCATTTTCAATGTTGATATCTATCGTTCCAAGATCTATGGTTATCTTGTTAAAGGCGTCAATGTGGTCTTTAATTAAAGTTCCCATAACCATGGACAACTGGTGTAACTTCTTCTTGACATACAAAAAATTCGTTGAGGACTTCGTCATGTAAAGGGTATCAAGATTGTTGTACACGTGTTTCGAAATTAAGCATTTGAGTGGCAACAAAAAAAAGAAGTATAAATAAATTTAAATGGTGGCTATTATATATATTTGTTTTGTTTTCTTCGTTTAAGAAGAAGCAATTGAAACAGAATAAGAAACGAAGCAAAAGCTAAAATAGAGAAAGAAGAAGAAAAATCGAGGGAAAGAAAAGAGAAAAAAAAACCGAGAAGAAAGAAGAAGAAAAAGAGAAAGAAAAAGAAAAAGAGAAGAAGGAAAAAAGAGCAATCGAGAGAAATAGAAAAAAATAAAAATGAAAATAGAAAATTTCAGGAAATTAATTTGGGTAGTTAGATTTATACCCAGTAATTTAGCAGGTAATACTTTTACAATATTAGAATATTTATAATATATATAGGTACTAATGATGTATTTTTACACTGTATGATATAGCAGGTGTACCGATAGTGGGTAGATCTCAGAATCCAGATCCAGCTCCGGATTAGTGTACTTTTGTAAGTGGATAACTATATATATTTTATATCTTTTTAATACAGCCATTTATGATTAAATTACGCGTTATCAGATTTAGTCATGATTTATTTTAGACAGATAAATATTTATACTATTTATTATATTCATTAATGTTTTAGAATTTATTATAGTATAGTTTATGATTATGTCCAGTACAAAAATATTTATTTTAGAACAATTATGCTTTCATGATATTATATAGTAGTAGTTTTGGAACCACCACATGTGTACCCTCATCTTTAGTGTAGTTGCTCTGCACATGCGTTAGACTAGTTTAGTTTGCTCTATCCGAGCGATGTAACATTCCACTGGGTTAGACCAGCTTAAATCCCCGCTCTGCCTGTGCGTGAGTTACTCCGCCAGGTTAGACAAGTTTTTCCACGGATACAAGTTTGGTTTGGTTTTCAATATGTATGTAGTATATGTTTCCAGAGCTATGTTACATATATTCAGCTTGATAATAGATTTATGATAGTTTACGCTTTCAAACTTTCAGATTCTCAATATTATGTTATAATTTTAGCTTTAGCACAAATTTTATGACAGCTCATATTTTCAGTACAATTTTATTGACTACTCAGTATACAGTTTCATGATTATTTTATCTTAAAGATTTATATATGTACAACACATATAAAGTATATAATATTTTTAGATTATGTCCACTCATTGAGCCAAAATCTCACCTATTTTGTTTTTATTTTTCCTATTTTTCCCAGGTTGTCATAGGATTTCGTGCAGTGTTATACAATCATCACATTTTGAGGTTGGCCCACGACATGCATAGCTACATAAGTGTCTCAGTCTGTGTATTTGTATATCATTTTGTATATTAGAGTACATGCGTACACTTTTTATTGAGGCAGATAACCTCATTGTATCATATGTATGAGTAAAGAGTATGTTAGTCCCACATCATCGTAGGATCCGTCTTGATTCTCAGGGAGGGCTCGGGTCGGGTCCTATCAAAGATTCTTCTAAAGACCTATAGTCGTTTTCTCTCTAACTACCTCCCTTAGAACTTCATCACTCAATAGTAGAACTATGATACTGTAGGCCTTATTTTAAATGATTTCTCTATCTGACTAGGATCTAGATGTTGCAGTTTGTTTTTTGGTTGATTATTGCTTAAGTCTCTTCATGGGTTGAATCTAACCCTCAACTCTCCAATGGAACTATAACCTTCTTCTTCCATAGATTAAAATTTATTTTTCCTATTAAACTTTTCAACCATGTACTTGTGAGTTGCCATGGTTGAACAACCTATATTCTTTGATATACCACAAAAGTAATATCCTTAACCTTGTCTATGGTACCACTTGTTAGGAATTTTAGCATACACTCTAAAAGCCATTGAAGCACTTTGTGGAGGACTTTCAATCACAAGTAAATAAGAACAATAAAAAAAAGGTCAAGACAAAGCGATAAACATTCACATAATCACACAAGAAAGTTTATGTGGTTTGGCAATAGATGCCTATATCTATAGTGGATTACGAAATTCTAACTTCTTTTATTTGTTCACAAAAAGCTTAGATTGATAATCAAAGAATACAATCAATAAGTAAACTCTCAATGATCTATCAGTACTTTCTTGATCACTTAAATCTTAAACACTTCTATAGCACTCTTTTGCGCACTCAATACTCAAGGCTTTCTAGCTCTATATTTTCTTTATTGCAGTTTCTCTCTTAATGCTTGATTATTCTAAAGGGATATAAAGGTTTATACAGGCTTTAAAAGGTCCATAGAAATCCAATTTCTACCTAAAATAAGAGTCCATGTATTGTAAGAGTCCAAAAATCAATTTTGTGACACATTCCTCTTCAAAACAGGAAAATTCTCATAGGTTGCCTCCTAGGTGCTAACTGTCTACCAAGATTGGTGCCTAGGTGCCAAAGCTTGCACTCTGTGCAATCCTTTTGCTCCTCTTGTACTACTCTCCTTACTTTTGACTTTTGTTTCTCTTTTTTGTCTGTCTAATGTGTACTCGATCTCGTGTTAACTCCTCATTAGTATTCAACTCAAAATCATGCTAAAACATAATTTTGAATTATCAAATTCTAACCGCCTCAATTTATAAGCTCTCAAAAATTTCATAACACCAACTCAGACGTGATCTTTTCCAGGCTCTAACATTTCTCTGTTAACTTGAGAGTAACCGAAAATCATGATCAGGTTCTAACATGGGAAACCAGATCACGAAAAATCGATGTTGTATTTCATAATTTGAAAATGGGAGCACATGGAAATGTGGATGATAAAAGAATCCAAGTTGACAAATTGTGCTTCCCCAGGTTCGTGCTTTTGCTCAATATTAGGGTTCTAAATTATTAGGTTTCTTTACCTTCTTGAAACCACCACCTTCACGGTTACTGAGCGTAGTGTACCAAAGGAACAGGAAAAGACCTTATCAGTTATCACATATTATGGCCTTAATAGAGATGGGTTTGTACTATTAATTAAAAACCACAGTATCCAACAAACGTTTTGCACACTGCCTTTTACCTTTTAATATAACAAAAACTAGCTACATCCTAACCCCCGTTAAGCAACCCCATGTCAATAACACAATCAGGTTATGTACAATTTATTGTGATTTAATTTGAACGACATTTCATAGGGACGCCTTTTTGGTTTGCATTATGTAAAATATATCAGTTTCTTACTTCTTAGTAATACGGATTTGTGAAGTCCAGCATACATGATCATACTCCATTAGGATGATTAATTGCATAGCCATACTTTGTTACACAATTTTTGACTTTACGTGATGGTCACCGTCCAAAAACTGTCTAAAAAAATGCTTCAAAGCCATGAAACCTCCATTAAATCCCAAGAAATATTTCAGGAAAAAGGGTGGCATTAAACAAAAAGGACAATTGTCTATTGGTCAGAAATGAACTGGAAATTGGACGGGGATTGCCGAGTGCATTAATTAATTTTTGGATGAAAGATTGAACCACATTTTTTTCAAACTAACGTTGCTTCACAGCATTCATAATAAGAAAGGAGTCTCTTGTGCTAAACTTGCTGAGTATATATCTATAAATTCCTTGCAGAGAAATAGCTATGTAATAACTTCGTAAAAAAATTAGAACATCGAATCACTTAGATACTATCTATATATTTAAAATGTTAATAGGATCTAATATACCTTCCTTATGAGGAAACTGTGACCCAGTTGGTATGAAAAACTTGTGTTATTGGTATTGCTGGCTTGTATGTCTGACGTATAGAAATAAAATAAACAAAAAGAAATTGACTCTCTCAATTATTGCTTTTATTTCAAAGGTTATTGCTTTCACGTAGTTTAAAGAGAATTGCTTTTGTTATGTCAAGTTGATTATAATGAGTTTACTATATGATGAAAAATCTAAATCCGAAGATATGTTTGAAGCGTAGACTATGGAAGGAGTCTACGTAGCAAGCATATGCCCCAGGTGCAATTGGCATTATTATAATTTTCATTTCTCTACTCAATCTTTCTGCCGCAATATAAGTCGATCATCTTAAAAATTGACAAGGAACCACTAAAATCCCGCGATCTCAAAGTTTTCTAATGGGGCTTAACACGTGCAGCCATGATTGACTAAAATCCCCTCTTGAAGTCATATCGACTCTATAGAAATCGTGAATTTCTATTCTGTATTCAATGCCTCATATAGTAACGTAATGCTTGTGGTTGTGACCATAATCGTGATGAATCGTTCTTATCTTTCCTTAATTAAGTTTCTAACGGTCAAAGGGCGTGATAGCTTTCTATAAATTTGAAAAAAATATATATATATTAAAAGCAAATAGGAACTCCCTTAAATTTTTTCTCTTCCTCTCTTTTAGTTCTGCCAAAAAAAAAAAGCAAAAATTAGTATAAGCTGAAGCTTTGCCCACGCGTGCATTGTGTTGACTAGGCTCTGACAATAAATCTTCACTAGTCATGTTGGGCCAATTTTTTATTAGGCTCAACTAGCTTGCGCCAAGCCCACTCTTGAAGAGGAACTAGCTCAATTACAAATTTGTGTTTGACAAGTAACTTGGACCAACAATCCTTGAATACCAAAAACTAGACGTAGACCTAATTTTTTCTCTGATCTCTCACTCATTTCTATAAAACAAAAAAGGAAAAAATTAGTATAAGCCAGAGCTTTGCCCACGCGTGCATACGTCTTGGCTAGGCTCTAGCAATGAATATTCATTGGTGACTGTTGGGGTTATTTCTTATTAGGCTTAACTAGCTCGCATCAAGCCTAGCCTTTAAGATGAACTAGCTCAGTCACAAATCTGAATTTGATAGGTAACTTAGACCCATCAATTCATGGATACCAAAAATGAGTCGTGAACACCATAAGAAGACGAGAATGTATTGGATTCGATTTTCAAGTGACTGATGACTATTGAATTACATTAACTACTATTGAATTGCATGACATTAATGACTTTTAAATTGTATTAATGATTATTAAATCACGTTTATGATTATTAAATTACATTGATGACTATTGATGGTTAATAGTATTCATTATAGAATTTAATTGATATTTGTACGTTATTATATGGTAATAACTCTTAGGATCTAAGCTTATATAAACTCCACAAACTTGCATGTAATGGGAGGATTGGGGAATAGAGAACACACCTAGGAATCTTGAAACAACTTCTAAATCTAAGCACGAGAATACACAACCTTGCTTGTTCTTGCATCTAACTCACTTTTCCACACTTGTGCACTCTTTATCCTATAATTACCGACTTGAGCATTGAGTCCACTTCTTTTATAGGAGGACGGATGGTTTCTCTTGCTATTGTTGAAAGTTTGTAAGGATAATAGAGTAATTTCTCATAGGGTTCAAATTGAGAGAACTTCAACATCATTGGAAGTTTGTAAGGATAATAGAGTAATTTCTTATAGAGTTCAAATTGAGAGAACTTCAGCATCATGATGAAAGCACCCAAATTATGACGAAAGATTATAATTACATAGGTTTACTAAGTTTTCATAGCTTCAGATCTATAGATTTATACTCTTCTTATTTGTTTACCTTCATACTTGACCTCTTGTAATGGTGTGTGATAATTAAAATATGGACTATAGTAGTTTTAGCACTTGCTCATTCATATTTCATTTTAACAGATATGTTTTAATTTCGGAATATTGTTTTAATTTAGTGTTTATTTTAAATCTCTTTTTATATTGTGTCACTCAAATATAGATCTAAAGTAGATACTTTACTAATTTTAGTATTTCTTAGAGCTAATGATTTTATTTTAGGATACATGTATGCTTTATAGCAATGTTAGGGGTCGGCATTTTTTCTGAACCCAACTAACCCTGATTGTCCCGACTTGAACATTTCGGGATAGGATGGTTTCAAAAAGGATTTAGACCTTTTGGATCCATTTATTAGGGACCTGAAAGATCTAATTGGGTTTGGGAATCTCCCAAACCAGACTCGAAATTAAAGAAAATTAGAAAATTTTCTAAACTAAAATTTTTAAAAATAAAAATTTCTAAATTGAAATTTGAATTATAACATCAAACGTAATTGAAATCAAAATTTGATTTAGAATTATAACATTTAATGTAATCAAAATTAGATTTAAAATTATAACATTTAACGTAATTGAATTTAGATTTGAAATTATAATATTTAATATAATTAAAATAGAAATTGAATTTAGAATTATAACATCAAATGTAATTGAATCAAAATTAGATTTGGAATTATGACATTTGACATAATCGAAATTAAAATTATAATATTTAACGTAATTAAAATTATAATTAGATTTAGATATAGAATTATAACATTTAACGTAATTGAAATTGAAATTGAAATTATAACATTTAATGTAATTGCAATTATAGTATTTAACAACATTGAAATTGGATTTGGATTTGAAATTATAATATTTAATGTAATTGAAATCAAAATTAGATTTAGAATTATAATATTTAACGTAATTAAAATAGAAATCGAACTTGAAATTATAATATTTAACGTAAATGAAATTGAAATTGAAATTATAACATTTGTTGTAATTGAAACTGAAATTGGATTTTGAATTATAACATTTAATGTAATTGGGATTGAAATTATATTTGAAATTATAATATTCAACATAATTGAATTTGAATTTGGAATTTTAATATTTAATGTAATTGAAATCAAAATTAAATTTTGAATTATAATATTTAACTTAATTTAAATTGAAATTTGAATTATAATATTTAACGTAATTTAAATTGAATTTGAAATTATAAGATTTAATGTTGTTGACTGGGAAAAATGGCTTCCTCGGGCCAACAAGCTTTAGATTTGTTTACTTATGAAAACAAAACTTTTGGCCTTGTCTGGTTTGGGCCATAATCCTAGGCTTTCTGAATTTCTTGCCAAATTATTTCTACCAAAACAAACAAAAAACGTTCTTGTTACGATCTCGCAAGTGGTGGTTCTGGCAAAGACCCTCTGATGCTTAAGTCAGCCTCTGGAAGTGTTGTCAAAGGAAGTAGAAAATAAGAAAGTTGTGTCTCTAAAGAGTTAAAAAAAATCATAACCTATATCTTATTTCTAGTGCTCTTGTTATAGTATCAGGCCTTGAAGATCTTGTGGACGGATGTTTAGGTCAAAATTGAATTGCTTGGCATAATTGAAGGCAAACGTTCTGATTATCCCCTGATTGCTTGGCGTAACTGAGGAGATACTGCCTCCCAAAATTAAGGGATTCTCTCCAAGGGTAGTGCAAGTTGTCAATCATAATGACTTACCTTATTTGAGCAATTGACTTAATGTGGACGCTCTCATATGGCCAACCAAATAAGCTACTCAGTATTCTCTGAAATCTGGAGTAGCTTTGGAAACTCGTGCTTACAGCTAGTTCACGGATGAGTGGCTCGGCATATCTGTATTAAAATCTACTCGGGGTGCTTGGAATTCCATTCCTAAGCAAGCTAGGCTTATGAGTTCATAGTCAAGTGTAGGCCCGGTTATATGAGGTTCTAAGTTGTTAGATTTTGAGCTGGTTGGAGCGGTGTAGGGGATATCTAGCTAGTTCTAGGTCTTTGGGCCCACCTTTCTAGGAGAATTTGGCTATGGGCCTACTCGTAGGGCCTGCAAGATTTCTTGGGGGAATAAATGAAATTCAAATTGAAATTAGATTTGAAATCATAATATTTGATGTAATTGAAATTAAAATTAGAATTAGAATTATAATATTTAATGTAATTAAAATTTAAATTAGAATTAGATTTATAATATTTAACATAATTGAAATTGAAATTAAAATTGAAATTATAACATTTAGCATAATTAAAATTAAAATTGAATTTAGAATTATGACATTTAACGTAATTGAAATTAAAATTATATTTTAATTTTTTTTATTCTTAAAATAAATTCTAGAATTCCCGACCCGACCCTTCCTGAAATCGGGTAAGGACATGCCTTGACTCAAAGGTCATCCTAATCAGGAGAAAGTTTTTGTCATGATCAAGACTTAGATAGGTCGAGTCAACCTGAAGCTGACCCAAACCGAAAGTTGCCTATCCCTAGGCAAGGTATATAAGTCCACCTAGAATTTACTGTAATGTAGTAGTAAATTATTTGTGTCTTAGTTTCCTACAATTTATCTAATGTAATATCGATTGAAAATGCCAACTGTTTAGGTAAAGGATTAGAAAGAGTAGAAAATGTTGGGTGCTTATTAAGGGTGTGTGCATGTGACAATATGTTCATTGAAGAATTAATGTATGTCATACATACATTACACAGTGGAATAAAATCTATTTCTTATTCAACAAACACACACTGAATTGAAGTCTTGTTATATTAACAAGTACAGAAAACTCACCCTTGAAGATTTTCGGAGATGAATCAATTTTCGGAGCTCACACCAAAGTGATCTCACGAAGAATTCTAGTTCTCAATGCCAGTGAGATTGTAGAATCTAGAATGGCAGCATTTAAATTTCTAGTAGGCTCAGATTGAACAACTCTTGTTCTCTCTTAAATGGCCAAAATTGCTTAGGGGACTAAAGTGCAAAACTTTCAAAAGTTTTTCTCTTGGTCGTTTCTTGCACACACATAAAATGAAACACTATCATTTTGTTTTTATTTTTACCTTGCATGTTGACACTTGTCATCCAATGAACAAAGCATATACAATGCATGTTGCCAATTGTCAAGTATCAGCCATACAAACTATTTGCATAAGTGATATTAGTCACCTTTACTTTTCCATACATGTGCCATGTGTCACACATCATGGACATGTAAATGCAATTTTTAAAATTTTAATTGGTTAACAATAATTGTTAACTAATTAATAATAGGTTTAACATATAAACCTTGAAGTATGAATTTCTCGAGAAATCCTATTTTTTGAAATTTTTTCAGATCAAACTATTCCACCTAGTCTGCTACCCTAATGCTCAACAAGTACACTTCATATTGTCTGTTTGTCTTATGAAACTCTTTTGCAAATTTGTGAATAATGCCCCATACACACATTACGGATGTTATAGAACTACATATTAAACTATCGAGTTGAGGTTAACTATATGCATATAATCATTTCGTCACCTATATCCTAGAAGATGAGAGATGTAGATCACCACCATTAAATCTCTATATTCTTGATCATGAATTTATTTGCTAATTTATATTTTTGTAAACAATATCCGTAAACTCTTTTGCGATATTATTTAACCCTATAGAAATATCTTTTCTTGAGATTTTTTATTATAGCCATAAGACATCTTGAAATACAATCTCAGATCATTTAGATATACAACTCACACTTATGAGATCACATTTAGAACATACTGTATAATGACATTTCTTAGCACTATTTACAACTTCTTACAACTATGTCATTACTAATATATTCCCAGGTCTTTTTCCTATTTCAGATAAGGTCTTAACTCTTAGAATACTAATGAGAATTCATGTTATGTAATAGTAAGATTAAATTGATAGAGTCATAAAAATGAATAGTTATAGTTGAAAATACATTATCTTTTGTATCAATTTATTCTATTAATAAAAATTATCTATTGTCAAAATAATATAATAAAAAAAGAACAACAATTTTACAAATAGAGAAAAAGACAAAATGTCACTACTCTTACATCTCTTTACTATTGAAACCTTGGCAAGAAAATAAGCAACTAAATTTCCTTTACTATAAATGAAGCACTTAACGTTCATCAAATTGAACAAAACCCAAGAAATAACAAGTATATTACTCTAAGTCCCTGAAGGTTCCTTTATTAGGAGCAACAACAACATTAGTGTATATATTCTAATTTAACAAACTAAAGACTAAGACCAAGCTTAATAGCAACTACAAACCTTCCAATAAAGCCAAATACGCTGCAATACAAAGGCTGAAAGACCTAATACTAGAATGAGTTATTGTCGTTAAGATCACACCATCCAAATCCCTAGTAACTATCCCCAACCCAATAGTATGCCACTATTGGTCCAACCTAACATCCACATTCATCTTATACAAACCTGAAAGTTGCACACACCATAAATCCTCATAAAAAGCTGACAATTGAACTTAAGGATGCTTGACTATAAAATAATCAATTCTACATCTCCAGATATTTATATGAAGGCAAACTAGCCTCCTAAGAAATTCATAAAGTAGTTCATTTAAAGATCAATCAATTCCTTGCATTCTAGTAGCTCAAAAGTAAGACAAATAGCATATCTAAGTCTTGTGCCAACAAATTCCATGAAAAAGTTCATCCTTGCCATGGAAAAAACTATGGCCCACCACCACAACTCTTTAGAATTTCCTAACTATAGTGATGATTTTATAAAAACAAGGGTAGAAAAAAAAATCCCCTTGTTAAAAACAAATGTCACATATGTTATTAAGTCCTTCTTATTTTTCTCCCAAAAAAAATTAAAAAGGTAGTCTTTTAGGGTTTTAGGTTTATGTTGTCGTTTAGATGCGACGGCGTCCAGGTTTTTTGGTTAAACTTGTTAAAACAAATTGCTTGACTATCCTAAAAGTATTCATATGGATTTAGAATGGATCATTTCTCGGTATGATAAGATGTTTATGGATGATAATAAGCTATGAATTTGTATGCTAATGAAAAACACTTGTTTAGTAAGGGAGAAAAGAGTCTCGTGGTTATTGGTAGGGGAAGTTTTACATTCAAGACCGATTGATCGAGATGCCTTTATTACTAGGATGAAGAAGATTTGTCATACCCCTAAAGACTTTTTGATTGAGTTTGTGAATTCGAGATAGAATCTCATGTAATACACGTGGCCTTTAGTTACAACATTTAAGGGATCAGTGGCATTTAATAAATAAATAATAATATAACGAAATTGTTTGGTAAATGAATTGCTGGGATAAGGCACAAACACGTGGGGTATGATGGCATGGTAGGGGGAAAAAAAGAAATAAATAAAAAATTAAGTGAAATGGCTCTATTTTATTGGCTAAGTGGGCGGTGTATTGTAGTATATAAAGAAGCAATGATTTACTTCATTTTAGTAATTTGTTAAGTCGAAAAATAGAAGTGAATAGAATTGAAAAGAGAAAAGAGAAAGGAGAAAGAAAAAAGAAAGAAAGAAAGAAAACAGAAAAAAAAAAAGGAATCTGAGAAGAAAGAAGAAAGTGGAGAAAAGAAATAAAGGAGAAATTTTAGGAAATCAGTTTGAATAGTTAGGTTTATACCCAGCGTTTCAGCGGGTAACAGTTTTACGATGTTAGAATATTTGTGTTTCAATTTTTATACTACTTATTGGTACTAATTATATATTGTTACATCCTATGATATAGGAGGTGTGTCGATAGCGAGTAGATCTCACAATCCAGATCCAGCTTAGGATTAGCGCACTTTTGTAAGTGGATAACTATATATATAGTTTTCAATACAGCAGTTTATGATTTGATTATACTTTATCGGATTTACTTTATTCATGATTTATTTTTAGATAGATAAATATTTATACTAATTAGTATATTCAAAAATATTTTAGAATTTATTATAGTATAGCTTATGATTACATTCAGTACAGAAATATTGATTTCAGAATAATTATACTTCTATGAGAGTATATGGTAGTAGTTTTTGAACCACCATATGCGTACCCTCCCCTTTAGTGTAGTTGCTCTCCGCATGCATTAGACCAATTTAGTTTGCTCTGCTAGAGTGATGCAGCATCCGCAGGGTTATACTAGTTCAGATCCCCTGCCCTACCTGTGCGTGAGTTATTCTGCTAAGTTAGACCAGTTTTTCCCCAAGAACAAGTTTGGTGTGGTTTTCAATATATATGTAATACATGTTTCCAAAGCTATGTTACATATATTAAGCTTGATAATAGATTTTATGATAGTTTACGCTTACAGTATTATGTTATGATTTTAGTTTTAGCACATATTTTATGACAGCTCTACTTACAGTACAAGTTATTAACTATTCAGTATACATTTTCATGATTAATTTATTTTACAGAATTATTCATATACAATACATATAAAGTATATAATATTTTCTAATTATGTATACTCACTAAGCCACAAGCTCACATTTTGTTTTTTATTTTCTCTATTTTTCCCAGGTTGTCACATAAATTCGTGCAGCGTAATACAGTCATCACATTTTGAGGTTGGCCCACAACACATATAGCTGTATAAGTGTCTCAGTCTATGTATTTGTATATCTTTATATATATTGAAGTACACGTGTATACTCTTATTGAGGCACGTAGCCTCATTATATCAAATAAAATGAATAAAGAGTATATCAGTCCTATGTTATCATAGGATCCGCCTCGATTCTCTAAGAAGGCTCAGGTTGGGTCTCGTTAGTTTGGTATCAAAGTATGATTTTAGATTCTATAGACTAGTATATAATATATGTATGTTAGAGATGCCATTAATGATTTGTTTCATTTTATAAATTTTCATCATACGTCTACGTGGCTGACCTTGCATGAAACTTGTAGCTGAACTGGAAGCTCCCTTAGTACCAGATAAAAAAGAGAAATCTATTAGAAAAGAAGTAGCTAAGTCAGTTCCCCCTTTACCCATACCTTAAACCCAACCTATTCCTATTGTAGAGGAGATACACCCTCAGCTAATGCTACATCTAGGATATCATGACAGAAGGACTATACATATGCGTTGTCACCTCAACTTGTATGGTTTAACGCACTAATTTGTATATCCTTGACGTGTGCGTAGGGCATTGTTCACGGACTTATAGAATAATTTCATTTGACGAATTGGGCATAGACCTAGGGAGTCTCGCGATATGGAGTGTACTCGTTGTGCACTGGGCCAACGTGCCAAATTAAATTGTTTAATCCAGCAATATTCAGCACTTTTATAAGAATGCGTGCGCGTCTGTATTTAAGCATTAAATATAACAATTAGTTAATAATTATTATTTCTAATTATATAAGAACACGTGGCGTATTGTGGACCCTCAGTTGTGTTTACCCAAGTGTGGGATTTGGTGGGACCTATTTGAGGGTAAACTTCGTAACAATTCATGAAGGGCAAAATAGTTATTTCACACTATAATTATTTAATTGTTAAATAATCATTCTCTCTCTCCTTCTTATATTATTATATTATTTTTATTATTATATTATTATTTATATTATATTATATATATATAAAGAGAGATAGGAATGTGTGTGTGGGGATGGCCAAATTTGGCCGAGAGAAAGAAATGAAGAAGGGAAAAGAAATAAGAAGGAAAAAGAAAAAAAAATAGGGAAAAATGAAATTGTTTCATTTGTCTCTATTGATCTAATTGAGGTAATGGTGGATTACTTCAAATTCTCAATTTTTTTTATCCTTTTGGAGAAAAGGATTTAAACACACACCTAGCCATTTTGGGGATTAAGAGTTAATCTTATGCTGGATATCGACCTGCTATTCAAGCTCACCAAGCCTACCGAGTTGGTGACTAAAACTGCACACGAGTTGGTCTCCATACGGACTCCAAGAAAATACGTGTATAACGTTACATGTTCTCTAACCTTTCTAATATATTAATGTGATTAATATATTTATTTATTGTGTTTATTGCATGTTTCTCGCTTCCGTTGGATTTAAATTCGTATATGATATGTATTTAGGCAATAGACACAATTGCATATGCATACACCGAGATGTATATTAGATCCTCTACTAACAGCAGCTTAGTATAGGGAACAGCTTCTCAGAGTTTTCAAGGTAGTGGTGGCAATATTCAAAGACATGGAGGATCTCAGACAGAAGAGCCTATCTCTAGTACTTGTGTACAGCCTAGAGCTTTAAGAGCTAGTAGAGATCCACAGAGGGGTCAGCTACGTCGACCTCGTAGCCAGGCATGTGTATTTGCTTTAACTCAGAAAGAGGCACAAGCTACCCCAATATTGTTACAGGTATGCTGACTATTTTTGGCCGAGAGGCCTTCATTTTAATTGATCCAAACTCTACGCATTCTTTTATTTTTTGTATTTTTACTGTGCATGCAAATAAAGTGTTAAAACCCCTAAATTATAGCTTGGTGTTACCCACACCAGTTAGAGAATCGTTATTGGCTGAGAATGTATTTTAGGGTTATGTTATCAAAATGGGTAGTAATGAGATGGTAGTAGATTTAATTCCTCTTGCGATACATGATTTTGATGCAATACTTAGGATTGATTGGTTAGCTAATCACCATGCTATTGTAGACTATTTTCGAAAGGAGGTTATATTTAGAAGACATGGAGAGCTTGATATTATTTTTTATGGAGAGTGATGAGTTCTTCCATCCTATATTATATCTGCTATGACAACTAAACGGTTGCTCAGAAAATGATATCTAGCCTATTTGGCACATGTTATTGATACAGGAGTCAATTGGGCTAAATTAGAAGATATTTTGGTGGTCAAAGATTTTTCAGATGTATTTCCTGAAGATCTTCTAGGCTTACCACCAGATAGAGAGATTGATTTTGGTATTGATTTAGTTCTAGGCACAACTTCTATCTCCAAAGCACCATACAGAATGACCCCCTTAGAGTTAAAAGAATTGAAGACTCAATTACAAGAATTGGTAGATAAAGGTTTCATCAGACATAGTGTATCACCATGGGGAGCACCGGTATTATTTGTTACAAAGAAGGATGGAACTTTAAGACTGTGTATTGATTATCGGGAGCCAAATAAAGTCACTATACGCAACAAGTACCCAATCCCTCTCATTGATGATTTATTTGATCAGTTACAGGATGCAAAGGTTTTCTTAAAGATCAATCGACGATCAGGGTATCATCAGTTAAAGATCAGAGATACGGATATGTCTAAGACTGCCTTTAGAACTCAATATAGGCATTATGAGTTTTTAGTAATGCCATTTGGGTTGAGTAATGCTCCAGCTACATTCATGGATCTTATGAATAGGGTATTTTGTCCCTATCTTGATCGATTTGTTATAGTATTTATTAATGATATTCTTATATATTCACAGAGTGCAAAGAAGTATGCAGAGTATTTGAGGATAGTGTTACAGATTTTGAGGAATAAACAGTTATATGCTAAGTTCAGTAAAAGTCAATTCTGGCGAGATAAAGTTACATTTCTAGGCCATGTGATCTCAACAGATAGAATTTATGTGGATCCTCAGAAAATTGAAGTTATGGTAAATTGGGAGCGACAAGCTAGTGTGAAGGAAATTAGAAGTTTTCTCGGTTTAGCAGGTTATTATCAAAGATTTGTTAAGGACTTCTCTAAGATTGCTGCACCACTTACTTAATTAACCAAAAAAATATAAATTTTGGGTAGACTGATGAATGTGAACATAGTTTCCAAGAACTTAAAAAGAGATTGACTTCAACTCTTGTTCTCACTCTTCCATCTGGATTCGAAGGATTTATAATTTATAATGATGCTTCTAGATAGGGATTAAGTTGTGTGTTGATGCAGTATGGTAAGGTGATGGCTTATGCTTCTAGGTAGCTTAAGAAACATGAGTTGAATTATCCTACCTATGATTTAGAATTGGTAGCAATAGTATTCGCCTTGAAGATTTAGAGACATTATTTATATGGTGTCAAATGTCAAATCTTCACTGATCACAAAAGTTTGAAGTATTTGTTCACATAGAAGGATCTGAATCTGAGACAATGGAGATGGTTAGAGCTAATAAAAGATTATGACTATACGATTGATTATCATCCAGGTAAGGCAAATATGGTAGTAGATGCACTTAGCAGGAAGTCTTCTAGGTCTATAGCTTATTTGAAGGTGACTTATCTTCTATTGTTAGTTGAATTAAGATCTATTGGGGTGAAATTATCTATAAATAGGTCTAGAGTCCTTCTAGAACATTTTTAAGTAAAGCCTATGTTAATTGATCAGATTCGAAAGATGCAAGATCAGGATTCTAATTTAGTTAAACTTAAGCAAAAAGTAAAGAATGGAATGCAGACTGATTTAACGTTTAAAGTTGATGGGACATTAATTATGGGTAATAGATTTTGTGTTCCAAATAACTCAGAGTTAAAGAAGCAAATTTTAGAAGAAGCTCACATCTCAGCTTATGTTATGCATCCTGGTAGCACTAAAATATATCGTACTCTGAGAGAACATTACTGGTGGTAAGGTATGAAAAGAGATATTGTAGAGTTTGTATCTTACTGTCTGATTGGTCAGTAGGTTAAGGCAGAACATCAGAGGCCAGTAGAATTATATCAATCACTTTCATTTCCTGAATGAAAGTGAGAACATATCACCATGGACTTTGTTGTTGGGCTTCCACATACTCGAAGTAATCATGATAGTATTTGGGTGATTGTTGATCGACTTACAAGGTCTGCTCATTTCCTACCTTATAACGTTTCATACTTATTAGATAGGCTGGCTCATTTGTATATAAGTAAGATTATACGGTTACATAGGGCTTCAGTGTCCATCGTATCAGATAGAGACCTTTGATTCACTTTTAGATTCTGGCA
The DNA here is from genome assembly GCA_946807835.1 of Ailanthus altissimus. Taxonomy (NCBI): domain Eukaryota; kingdom Viridiplantae; phylum Streptophyta; class Magnoliopsida; order Sapindales; family Simaroubaceae; genus Ailanthus; species Ailanthus altissimus. The sequence continues at coordinate 24,581,837 of OX327696.1, read as the reverse complement.
TAGCTTACAGAAGGCCTTAGGCACTAAGTTAAACTTTAGTACAGCTTTTCATCCTTAGACATATAGACAGTCGAAAAATACTATATAGATATTAAAGGATATGTTCAGAGCCTGTATGTTGTAGCTTAAAGGCAATTAGAATGATTATATACCATTGATGGAGTTTGTATATAATAATAGTTATCAGTCTTGTATTCAAATGAGGTTGTATGAGGCTTTATATGGAAAAAACATACGGAACTCCGATTTGCTAGAATAAGGTTAGAGAAAGAAAATTGTTGGGTCAAGAGATTATCCAGGCCACTAGAGAGAAGATCAGTATTATCAGAGATAAACTTAAGGCAACTCAAGACAGACAGAAAAGTTATGCAGATAAATGCCATAAACAACTTGAGTTTGCAGTAGAGACCGAGTCTTCTTACGGATTTCACCATGGAAGGGTTTGCTTCGTTTTGGAAAAAAGAAAAAATTAAGTCCTCGATATATTGGGCCATATGAGATTCTAGAGTGGGTTGGTGTGGTTGCGTACCATTTAGCATTACCGCCTGAGTTGTCATGCATTCATGATGTGTTTCTTGTTTCTATGTTGTAGAAGTATACACCTGACCCTTCTCATATTCTAATTACTCAGCCAGTTCAGTTGAAGGCAGACTTGACTTATGACGAGGAACCTGTTCAGATAGTGGACTATTGCCAATAAATACTACGTAATAAAACTATTTCACTAGTTAAAGTCCTATAGAGGAATCATGCAATAGAAGAGGCTACATGAAAGTAAAAAGGATCAGATGAGAGTTCAATATCCTCATTAAATGAATTTCGAAGACGAAATTCTTATAAGGAGAGAGGAATTATAATACACGTGGCCTTTAGTTATGACATTTAAATGATCAATGGCATTTGATGAATAAATAATAATATAACAAAATTGTTTGGTAAATGAATTGCTGGGATAAAGCACTAACACGTAGGGCATGATGGCATGGTAGGGGAAAAAATGAAATAAATAAAAAATTAAGTGAAATAGCTCTATTTTATTGGCTAAATAGGCAATGGATTGTAGTATATAAGATAGCAATGATTTACTTCATTTTAGTAATTTGTTAAGTCAAAAAAGAGAAGTGAACAGAATTGAAAAAAGAAAAGAGAAAGGAGAAGAAAAAAGAAGAAGCGGAAGCCGAGAAGAAAGAAGAAAGTGGAGAAAAGAAATAAAAGAAAAATTTTAGGAAATCAGTTTGGGTAGTTAGATTTATACCCAATGTTTCAGCAGGTAAAAGGTTTACGATGTTAGAATATTTGAGTTTCAGTTTATATACTACGTATTGGTACTACTGATATAATTTTGCACCCTATGATATAAGAGGTGTGCCAATAACGGATAGATCTCATAATCAAACCCAGCTCAATATTAGCGCACTTTTGTAAGTGAATAACTATGTATATAGTTTTCAATACAACAGTTTATGATTTGATTATACATTATCAGATTTACTTAATTCTTGATTTATTTTTAGATAAATAAATATTTATGCTAATTAGGATATTCAAAAATATTTTAGAATTTATAGTATAACTTATGATTATATTCAATATAAAATTATTCATTTCAAAATAATTATACTTCTATAAGAGTATATAGTAGTAGTTTTTGAACCACCATATGCGTACCCTCCCCTTTAGTGTAGTTGCTCTACGCATGCGTTAGACTAATTTAGTTTGCTCTGCTCGAATGATGCAGCATTCTGCAGAGTTAGACTAGTTCAGATCCCCTGCCCTATCTGTGCGTGAGTTATTCTGCCAGGTTAAACAAAGTACAAGTTTGGTGTGGTTTTCAATAAATATGTAATATATATTTCCAAAGCTATGTTACATATATTCAGCTTGATAATAGAGTTTATGATAGTTTACGCTTTCAGATTTTCAGTATTATGTTATGATTTTAGTTTTAGCACAGATTTTATAACAGCTCATGCTTACAGTACAAGTTTATTAACTACTCAATATACAATTTCATGATTATTTTATTTTACAAATTTATACGTGTACAATACATATAAAGTATATAATATTTTCTAATTATGTCTACTTATTGAGCCACAAGCTCACCCTTTTTTCTATTTTTCCCAGGTTGTCACAGGAATTCATGCAGTGTGATACAGTCTTCACATTTTGAGGTTGGCCTACAACACGTATAGTAGCTTGAGTGTCTCAGTCTGTGTAATTGTATATTTTTATGTATATTAGAGTACACGTGTACACTCTTGTTGAGGCACGTAGCCTTGTTATATCAAATAAAATGATTAAATAGTATATTAGTCTTATATCATCACAAGATCCGCCTCGATTATCAAGGAGGGCTCGGCTCAAGTCCTGTCATCTCATCTCTACCATTTCACTTTTAGTTCAGAGACTGATATTCAAAGAGTACTATCAGGGGGACCATGGAGTTTTAATAATGATTTAGTCATCTTCTCTAAGCCTTCAGGGATTAGATGACTTGAAGAACTGTCCATTAATAAGGTAGCCTTTTAGAGTATAGCTCAATGGTTTGTCAATATTTTTTTTATGAATGTTGAAACATGATGGTTTCTCGAATCCTTTATTGGAGAGGTAGAGGATATTAACAACAGGGCTTCAAAAGGGTCTCTTGAAAAGTTTCTAAGACTTAGAATAAAAATCAATATTTCAAAAACTTTAAAACTGGCAATTTGAGTGGCAATATGGGGGATGAATGAGGTGTTACAATTTCTTAAAGTAATCTAAACATGCTTGAAACAACTTTAAACAACATATAGATCAATGTGAAATTTAAAAAGTGATTAAATATACCTCCTACCATTGAAGTCATTTTTTAACAATTTGAAAAGATGATTAAGCTCTTCTAAACCTTGCCAATCTCCACTGATGATATATATGTAAATTAAAAAAGATTAGATGATTTAAGGACCTAACCAAATGTTCTATTTATAACCCTTTTTCATCAAAAATATCATCCCATGTTTATGAATATGATGAGTTGTTTTACACATAATGAGCATTATCTTTCAATAATTAATGATAATAAAGGTTAGTGGGAATGATAAAAGTTGTGTGGCCATATTATGTTTATACCTAATATTAGGTATTACATCATAAAATACCTAATATACCTAACCTTCTCCCACTTTGTCAATATATTTCATCATTCACTATAGTAGGAAACAAAATACACGAATCATGGTGATAGTTCCTTTAAAAATGAGTATTATCTTTCATGTATCACAATACATTATGTCTCTTAATACTTGCCTATATTACTTAATGAATAAATCATATGTTTATTCTATGTCCAAACTTATGATATTTCTTTGTAAACAATTAATGATTAGATATCAGAAAATATCCACTTAAATAAAGTTTCATTTCAATTAATATTCGTTCTTACAACGAAAATTATATAAAGGAACTAAATCCCATTTTATCTATATGAGTAGAATGCCTTTAGTTAAAGGATTGATAATATCAATTCAATGTTAATGTGTTTAATGACCACTGTTTTATATTTAATGTCGATGTCATTCCTTATTTAAGTGGCTAAATAAGGAATGACATCGACATTACCTTATGGCTAAATACTTAATGTCGATGTCATTACCTCAACTACAACTTTTGTAATTTTTAGCCATAAAATTATAGCTGAATTATCATAATATATCCTTAATGGCCTAAAGATAGAATCCATAATTCTAAGACAGGATATGAAACTTTTGATACATACACAATACAAGATAGTCTCAAAACATGATATATAAGTATGTAATCATTGGTCCCTTAAAGGAACTTATCACTTTATTTGTAGTTTTTTAATCAATTTCTGGATTACTTTTATAATTTTTTAATATTCACATTTACGTTCATTTCTCGGGCATTGGTTCAAATTGAACTTGTCACCCTTCACAATGGGAGCTATACTTGGTGATAATTTTTCATCCGAAATCTCTCCAAAACCTTATTGATATAGGTTTCTTGAGATAGACCATAAATACTTTGAAATCTATCCCTATGTATCTTAATAACATAACATGCATTACTCATATCCTTTCATGAAAAGTTTTCAGAGAGAAATTGTTTCACCTCATATAGCAAACCTTTATCATTAGTTGCAAGTAAAATATCATCTATGTATAGAATAAAAATAAATTTTACTCCCACTGACCTTTTGGTATATACATTGATTCGTGATATTCTCCACATAACTGAATAAAGACATAACATCATGAAATTTGAAATAGCATTAATGAGAGGCTTGTTTCAATCTATATGAATTTCTTGAGCTTGCACACTAAATGCTCACCATTATTAGAGAAAAATTATTTTGGTTGTTTCATATATAAACCTCTTCCTCTATATCTTTATTGAGGAAAGTTATTTTCACATTTGTTGCAACTCTAAGTCAAATGAGAAACTAATGCCATAATTATCCGAAAAGAATCTTTTTTAGCTACAGGAGAAATAGTCTCATTGTAGCTAATTACTTCCTTTGAGTGAATCCTTTAGCAACGAGTCTTACTTTAAATCTCTTGATATTGCTCAATGAGTTTTTCTTTGTTTTAAAAACCCATTTACATCCAATAGTTTTTACACCATTTAGCAACTCGATTAGATCTTAGACTTCGTTAAATGCCATAGAATTTATCTCTTCTTTCATTGCATTCAAGCATAAATTATATTCTTTGCAACTCATGGCTTTATGAAAATATTTCATGATCATTTTCAGCTCCAATGTCTGATTCTTGTACACATATAACATATTCATTAGCAATTATTGATTTCTTTATTCTAGTAGATATCTTTAATGTTGTGTCAACATTATCTTGAGGAATATGTTGTTCAACTTGTTTAAGAGTTTCAAGTAATTCTTGAATAACTAGATCTACCAAATTGTTATCAACAATTTGTGGTACTTTAGTAATTGATTCCACAACACCTATTTGGTCTTGAGGAATGTTGTGAATTATAATCAATTTATTACTTGAGGTAGAAGTTTAAACTTTTATATGATCTTTCTTAGAAATAATATTGCGAGATTGATCGCTCCTACTGATCAAGTCATTTTTTAAAGAAACTTTGCATTTTCTTATTATACAATCCTAGTGTTATGAGACAGACAGTAAAATCTGTAACCTTTAGACCTTTTGGCATATTCAACGAAATACCTATTAATGGTCATTAGGTCCAGTCTATTTTCTTATGGGTTGTAAAACTCTTATTTCAGATGGGTATCCCTAAATGCATATATGATACAAACTCAGTTTTTAACTTTTCAATGACGTCTTTGGGACTACCTTAGTTGGAACTCGGTTTAATATATACATTGCCATTTTAAGAGTTTCAGTCTATAAGGATATAAGAGGTTTAGATTTTTTTAAGTATGCTTTGTACCATATTCATTAATATTTAATTTTTTCTTTCTATTACATCATTCTCGTCTAGTGAATTAGGCATGGTGTATTAGGCAACTATCCTATATTCTTTAAGAAATTTCACAAATGGAACATGTGTTTATCCATTTTCAGCATATTTACTATAATATTCTCCACCTTTATCTGTTCTCACAATTTTAATTTATTTTCTACATTGTTTCTCTACTTCAGCTTTAAAATTTTTTAAGGCATCTAGTGCTTCATTATTATTATGAAGCAATTAGAGATACATGTATCGTGAGTAATCATCTATAAAAGAGATGAAGTATTTAGGACTATATGATCTGAATATATGATCTCTAATATGTTTATACTCCCTTTGACATATTTTTTGGACTTGTTAGTTTGTTTTCTTTTAATGCAATCGATACAAGTGTCAAAATTAGTAAACTTTTAAAGTACTAAATACTCTATCATTTATTAATCTTTTAATGCTTTCAACGGAGATATGTCCCAATCTCATGTGCCATAACTTAGAGAAATTTTCATTTATAACACATTATTTTATACCAGTGTGAACATGCATAACATTATAAGTAGTATATTTTGTAAATCCATAGAGAAAAGGCCATCCGATAACGTATCATTCCTAAAAATTAAACTTAAAGATGTATCTAAAAAGTTGAAGGAATATCTTAAAGGTACAAGTCTTGAAACTAAAATTAAGTTCCTAGAAAAACTTAGAATTTTAGAAGTCATTTTAAAATTTTAAACAAAATCACTACTTAAAAATAAATTACATGTTCCAACAGCCTACACATGTGAACACATCTTGTCTTTAAAATAGATGCATTGTTCACTTTTCATTGGCTTTCTAAGTTTTTTTTTATTATATCATATAAAGAGTTTGAAATATGGATTGTAAAACCAAGATCAATCCTCTATGTGTTATAAATGACTCAGCCATATTAGCTTCATAACAAACAAATGAGATTGGATTACCTTTTGTTTGGCCTATTTTTGACTATTTTCTTGTGTTGTCATTAGTGCACTATCAACCCAATTCCATTAGCCGTCTCCATTTCTTCTTGAACACACATGGTCATATGTTAATTTATTGACCATTTATCCTTTATGTTGTAGGATATTTTGAAGGGTGTATATTGTTATATAGTGCACAAGAAAAGAGTTAGTCATCTCAATCTCATGTATTTTTAATTGAGTCGCAATGTCCTTCATGATGTGCGTATGCGTACCTCTTATACTAGTAAGCTTTAAGGATGAAAACTTCATAATTAAGGTGTTGGAAAGTGCTTTAACTGAAATCTCAAATTGCCTTTAGTAAAGTCTGAACATTATTATACTAATCGACTAAACCACAAATATCAACAAAGATCTTGTTCTTTATGAACATTACGCTGAGGGGATTGGATCGCTCCCACTGTTCATAAATAACAATTTCATCTCTAGAACTAGTTGCAGTAATTTATGGTTCATCTTTCCTAATAGCATAATCAACATCCGTCCACTCTAAATGAAGAAGAATTATCTCCTTCCAAATCTTATAATTATCATTATTTAGTTCAAGAATATCATATTTTATATCAGAGAAAATCACAATTTGCATGACTACATAAAAATTAAACAGACATACTTATAATTAAATTTTGAGACTAATAAAAAAATATAATACTTTATCAATGTAAATTATGTTTTAAAGATTATGAATTTAGTGATATAGAACTTGTCTGTGGGCTAAAGTTCTAACTCAATTAAATCCATATAACTTTGGGATAAAACTATCTATCATGTTTTACCAATGTAAATCATGATCTAAAAGTTATGGATCTAGTGACAAAGAACTTGCCTGTAGATTAAAGTTCTAATTCAATTATATTCATTTATCTTTATGATAGAATATATATCATTTTTTACTAATATAAATCATGATCTAAAAGTTATAAATCTAGTGACATAGAACCTGTTTGTGGGCTAAAGTTCTAATTCAATTAGATTTATTTATAACTTTACGATAAAATATACATCATTTTATCAATGTAAGTCATGATTCAATATCACGAATCTAGTGACATAAAACTTGCCTGTAAGCTAAAGTTTTAATTCAATTAGATTTGTTACATCTTTAACATAAAGCTATCAAATTATGTTCCTTTTCCTAACTCTTATGAGTTAATTAGGAAATATAATTTGATATTTATCCTAATTAATTATATAAATGTAATAAAAGTTCATGTGGGACAAAATCTACTACACTATATGATTGACACCAATTAATGTCTTTTTCTTAATGTGATCCAAAATACTTAACATATAATTTTTCAAAATTAACGATGTTGTGGCTACTCCCTAATTAATTAAAATTGTATGGATTACTAATCATTTAATTTTATTCAAAAAATTGTTCATATAAATTAAATGCAAGAATAAGAATTATTAATAAATATGAACATACTCTTAATTTATGTACTACTCAAATTGTATGCATAATGAAACAATAAACTATAGATACAAAAATTAATAAAATTAAGTACATAATTATCTAAAATTTTAATTCATAAATTGATCTATACAAAAAGCCTAATTTATGCATTATTCATACAAAAATTTGCATGTATAAATACATAATTAGAATGATACTTACAAAAATTAAATATGAAATTAATAAAAACAATAAAAGGAGTTACATAAGGTCCTAGATATTTTATGGTCAAAATGTAATTGTTCAAAATTTTAAGGGTTTGTTTGAAAATATCCAATTATATAAGGGTTTTTATGTAAAATACTTAAAGTTTTATAGCCACAATGTAATTAACCAAAATATTTAGGTCATATATGAAATTTCTCAAATCTATAGGGCCAATTTAAAATTACAGAACTATATGGGGTCAAATTGTAATTGTAAAATTATGTAGGGTCAAATTATATTTAATATATTCTATAAAGGCCAAACTAAAATTATGTAATACTTTAGGGGTCATGTTGTAAATATCTATAAGTTTATGGGTCAAAACATAATTTATAAAATAAAGGGAGTGAATGAAAATGACCATGCATCTTTAACCTCATGCCACATCTTTTGACCTGGTTGCAAACTTGCGACCCGTTTCAGTATTTTGACCATATCTCCTTCATTTTAGTTCCAATTTTGACATTTCAAATTGCAAAGTGCTCCAAAAGTGATTTTATAATGATTTCTAATATTAATTCACTTTATAAAACGTCAAAATAATGAGATTCAATCAAAGCATAATTTGGCCTTATTTTTTTAATTTTTCAAATTACATACCATATCATTCAATGCAAGGCAACTATGGTTATGATACTAATTATTAGAATTTCTTAAGGTGATCTAAACATGCTTGAAATGACTTTAAATAGTATATAAATCAATGTAAAATTTAAAATAGATTAAACATACCCCCTACCATTGAAGTTGTTTTTCAACAATATGGAACGATAATTAAGCTCTCATAAACTTTGTCAATCTCCACTGATTGTATATGTGTAACTTGAATAAGATTGAATGATTTAGAGACCTGACCAAGTGTTCTATTTATAGACATTTTTTCATCAAAAATGTTACGCCATGCCCATGAATATGGGTGAGTTATTTTACAGCTAATGAGCATTATCTTTGAATAATGAAAAATAGAAGAGAATGAAATTAGATTTGAAAAAAAAAATTGACTTTAGAAAGAATATTAAAAAATGTAGATGAGAATGATTGAATGAAAGAAAATAAAAAAAAAATTATTTTGATTAAGAATTAAAAGAAAAAAAATTTAAATAAAATTTGACCCTTGAATATTGTCACTTAACATTAATTAAAAAAGTTATATAAAAGTGAAATGAGGAGAGGATGCATATCCTAATTTATGATGGGGATGTGGTAAAACACATGGCAAAAACTTTAGGGAGAAAGAGAGGCGACGCATACGTTGGTTTTGTCTCAATTTTTTTCATTTTCAAAGGATGAATAATGGCGGTGATTATGACTTCATGACTGACAGATTGTGAGGAGTCCATGGACTCCTTGGTTCATTGGATGGTGAAAGCTGCAGCTGATGTTGGTGATGCAGTGGTTGGTGACAGTATTGTTGTTTGGCTGATTTTGTAGGATTTTTTTTTTTTTAATAACACTCTCAAACTAACTAATCTCCAGAACTACTTTTCACAATAAACCATCGTCGATGTAGTGATTACTCTAAATTAACTTTTGGGGCTCTCAAAATCACTTTCAAACCTATTTTGATATCAAATTTGAAATTAAAAACATAATGAAAAAATATAACTTTAATCTTATTCCATCAACCTTTACAAAGATTTAATATGTAAACAAAAAGATAGACTTAAATAAGAAAATAAATTAAATAATAATAAAGAAAATAAATTTAATTTAATTTCGAGAATACATAATTAATAGGGATATCTGATTGAATTATGTTTAAATTTATAAATTCTGATTTTAATTATCTTTGTTATATTTGTATGCGTCTTGAATTTTTTTACTAATTCTTAAGTTTGCAAAACCACTTTTGAATTCTCTATGATACCAAGTGAAAATTCTAAAAAGAAATAGAATGTAAAATAATTTTATTCCTTGGTGATTCGGTTACATTTGGAGTCATTTAGAAGTCTATCAATAGGCATTGTCCTAATGCATTCGATTCATACACAAATCACTTTTGGATTACTTCTTTGGAACCAACATTGTCAAGACCGAAGAAAGATATATTTGCGAAAACAATTTGATGGACAACTGTTGTAACTTCGACACTGTTTTTGAGTTAAATTTTTTTAATTATATAGGACATAAACTCATGATATGTATATTTGTTAAACGTTCAAGTTCACATTTTTTTTTATAGCCTTTTTAGTCTACAGGGTTACTTTTAATTATTTTTGGGTGGAAATTTGCTAGTTATCTTTTTAGGTTTTGCATTTTTATCATTTTTTTAAAAAAATTTGAAGTGCTAATATTCTCCTTTTAAGAAAGTAATAAGTGAAATTTAAGGGAAAAAAATAGTAGCAAAAGTAAGATATTAATATTTATTTAAAAAATCAATGAGAAAAAATAAACGCACAAAACTAAAGGTAGTTAACAATTTCCCTCTCTTAAAGAATTCTTTCCCTAGTGCCGCGAAGTTAACCTGACGAAGTCATATTACCATTCTTTTAGGTATTTTCGGTTAAAGAATACACGGATGTACTTTTACAGTCATAAAAAATGGATATCAAGTGATAATATTCAGAAAGCTGATTCAGACGTATGATCAAAGAGTTTTCATATTTTTAAATTTTATTCTGGCTCACTTCCATTTCGTTGATTGGTATCGGTGCCTTGATGACTACGGTGCGATGCTAATTTTAACAACACTATATTAGATTGCCCAGATTCTGTAAATCTATTAACACTCAAAAACGATAATATAAACTGACTATAATCCAAAACTGGAGATTGTAATCCGAAGCAAAAACTGTAGCAATAATGTGATTATGCTAATGCTACCAAATCTCGGACTGATTAAATGCTCAGAACCATTAAACCAGACTCATAGAAGAAAAGTAAAAAGTTAAAAAAAAAAAAGAAGCAATTAATGAGCTAATTTTAACATATCGGCGGTGTAAAGAATAATTGCTTCACATATATAAGAACAAAAATTCAAATCGTACTTCGAAAGATTACAAAATTTCCAACAGGAAATTAAGACTAACAATCTAAGGAAGGGGTGAGGACTCACCCTCCCATTATTATTTTATTTTCGAATAATCACAAAGAGGAAAGGAACCTTCATTATTCGACGAACATGCAACAATCGTAAGCACAAACACAACGCGGAAGGGACAATAGTCGCAGCTGATATGAGATATATGATGAATTAAAAGAGCATACTTAATTTGATGGGCACTTGAAGGTAGAGGGGACCTTGCAGTAATTCAACAGCAATTCCAATTTAAGATCGGGAATATTTACTTTGAGCAGATTCAAAACATTAAGGTTAAGGGAAGTGCAAAGGCAAGCGCCTGCGTCGAGGTCAATCAAATTGTGAATGAGGGGGCAGCATTGACTATTTTGTGGGACGCCAAGTTTAAGGCCCAAGGCATTCAATACGTTGAGACATACACCCAACTTAAGGGCATCCTTAGGACAATTACCAGGCAGAGTGGCTGTTGATGAAGGGATAGAGGTGAGAACAATAAAGAATAGGATGTTGAGGGAGAGCATAAGTGCTGCTGATTTTGAAGCCATGATATCCCGAACTCAAAGATGACCTACTAAACCTTAAACTTTGCGAATGTTAAGACTTCTAGAGTATATGACTGATGAAAATGGTTGAAGTATTTATAGCATCAAGTCATATCTTTTAGGTTCTTTTAATTTTCTTCGATAACACGGATCGTCTGTTTATATTGGGCTCCATTCACATGCCTCTGCTGCAACTCTGTTTCAAGTTTTCTATTTGTTTATTACATGTTACGTTGTCTATCTAAAAAAAATAATAAATGTTTATATTAGTGCTTTTAATATATATTTAGGACATTGCTGTCAAGAAGTCTGCCAGAATATCTCATGGATAATCAAATCAAAGTCGAATTAAAGAGTGAACGTTCTTAAACAATTTGATTGGACTACATATATATATATATATTTTCTTTTGACAAATGGACTATATTTTATTAACCGCGCGTGAAACGACGAATACAACTAGGAATATATTTTCCTTCAAAAAAAAAATAGTAATATATTTGATTCTCGTGAATCCCTATGTTAATAACGGAACTCACTGCAAGTTTTTTAACACTAAACCATTCAAATAAGTGTTGCACTAATTAAATTCTACACTGCTTAATCTTGACTATTCGTCTTTTTCTGCCTCGTGTCATTTGATTTTTAGTCGAGAAAATATGTTTCAAAGGTGCATGTGAATGAAGCTAAAACTGTGCTGGCCCTCTCTGTCTTTGCGGCAAGCACGGGCCCGGCTGGTTATTATAAGAATTATTTTCCTCCCAATTTTCTGCCACAGTATACGTAAATGATTAACAAAACTGATCAGGAGCAAATGAAACCATGCTCTACCAACTCAAAAGTCTCCGAATGGAAGTTCGTTATTATTATTATTTAAATGTGAATAATTTCCGAGGTTAACAAGTCCGCCAATCCTCGACTCTGTGGAATCCTCTCGTCCTGTTCAACACATTGTTATTCATGCTTATCACCATAATCATTATAAATATTTTAATCTCCTAAATTCATTAGCATTAAATAAGCAGTTCCAAAAAGAAAAGATATTCAGTAAGGTGTCTACCTTCCCGCTGGTTCCATTTCACAAACCCCCCATGGAATTAAAAACGCAGTGCTCTTCTTAAAATTATCTCGGTCTAAATGTACTATGAGAAAAATATTATAAAGTTCAGCCAGGTGACTAAATATTCAACATTTTTTTCAATAACTGACAATTACAAGGCACAATGCACTTCTACAACATGTCAACCAATTGATCCAACTTCTAGTAAATATTTTTTTAATTATCAATTTAGTTTTGAAGTTTAATTAAATTACTCAATCACTACTTGTATTTTTTTAAATATCTTGACTTATTTTCCGTTAAAAAATGTTTAAAGTGCATTTTTAAAGATAGTAAAATAAATTTGATCAAATATAAGACTGTTTACTATTTTTTTAGTGAAGGGACTAATTGAAGTATTTAAGAAAATATAAGAACTAACTGTAATTCAAAACTATACTTATAATTTCCTTTAATTTGTATTAGTTATTAAATAATTCTATAAACTTCAAATTATTTTTTTTGTTTTATAATGTTGCGGATATAAGTGTTAACACCAATTCCTCTTAGGATCAGCCTTTGCATTAATACTAATTTGTTGGGATTTCTTTGGCGTAAACTCTAAAAAAATACTAAACCAATATGGAAGACTACAATTACAAGCAAATAAGAATAAGAATAAGACTACCACAAAGATAAAACAATCACACAATCAAGTTATGTAGTTCGACAATGAACACCTATGTCCATGGTGGATCACAGAATTCTAATCTCTCTTATTAGTTCACAAAGAATATAGATTACAAAGATTTCTCTCTCAACAGATTATCAAAGAATATAGTGAATAAAAAGCTCTTAAAGGATCTGTTAATGCTTCTTTTATTCATTCAGAACTCAAGCACTACCTATAGTACTCTTTGATAATGCTCAAGGCTTTTTAGCTCTCTAGGAGCTTTTCTATAATGCTTTTCAATACTTGATCAATTCTAATAGGTTATAAGGGTTTATATAGTGCTTACAAAGTCCTTAGAAATTCTATTTCTAATTGGAATAAGAGTTCACATGTTATAAAAGTTCAAAACTGACTTTAGAATATAATTCTATCTAAAAATGGAGTTTTTCCCTAATAAGCAACGCCGCAGCATTCAAGGTCAATTGCTGGGTAGTAACACGACTTTAATTTAAAGCCACGATGTTAGATGGCCATTGCCGCGACATTATGCATACTGAAATTACTGTCGCATCGTTGAAATCCCATCCCTGCAGCATTCATGCGTGTCAGATCCAATTCTATGTTTTCATGTTCCTTCTCGCATCCAATTTCTATTTTCGACCCTTATTCATCCATCCATTGTGTCCTTGACCATATGTCAACTCCTCATTGGTTTTCAACTCAAAATCATACTTAAAAATAATTTTAAATCACCAATTTTAGCAAACTCCTATTTTATTCAAAATCTCTCTAAGAAGCCTTACCAGGATCCATCCACTCCAATGCTCTATCACTTAAAGCTATCTTAAGTTAAGTCATTGTCTAGACTTAACTCATCACAGGCTTGAGACTTTGATCTCTAAAAGCACGAATGTTTTTTACTTATGATAGCCATTATATTATGATCTTTCATGTCTCTTTTGACACCATAACTATAATCCTTCAATAGTTGAAACTTATTCTTACCATTAGGACCATTACTATGCATTCCCTTTCGACCCCTATCACCATGGTGAGCAAATCTCCTGTACCGCCTTGTAGTCTGTATTCCCTCAACAACTCATGTTGAGTCACCTAAAGTCATTCCATCAAGCACATATAGCCCTTTGATTTTCTCACCTTTCATCATCACTATAGATCATTTCACTATCGTCAATATTCTTTTTTCTACCTTGAATGAATATCTCTCTTGATCTAACTCTCTAATAATATCAAGTTCTTCTTAACTCTAAAAAGGTGCCTTATATTTCTATTTCTATCATACATCCTCATCCTTTTATCATCAACCCCTATGGCTTTATTAACCATATTATTATCCATTAATACTTCACCCTTAATGGATTTGTGATTGGTGAACAAAGATCTACCAAGGCACATATGGACACTATAGCCAAAATTTAGTACTCATTCCCTAACGTACTTTTTACTAAAGGCTATTAAAGTTTTTGGAGCTTCTAAGACTTCCTGACAGTCTATTGTAGTATTACCATCCCTTTTTTTTAAACAATTCCTTATCAAGTGTCATTCTTTCTTGCAAAGGCAACTCTTCTTAGATGTACGCATTGATTGATTATTTTCTTTCCTTTTGCAACCAAACCTACTGCATTACCAGATTTTGATCTCTTCCCAACATCTTTTGAGTTAAGTGAGGCTTTAACATCAAACATTATTAAAGTCTCCATATGAGCGTATCCATAAGTACTCATAACTTAGAGGTAATGAACTTACTAAGATGATTACTCAACAATAAACCTATAGTACTATAGACTCTATTTTAAATTGTTTCTCTATCTAACTTAATAGGTTTCACAGTCTCTTCACTGATAGTTGCTTGTTTCTTTATTTAACTATATGGTGCTCTGAAACAGGTCAAAAACGATTGTAATTTTCTAGATTCTATTTCTTGTAATCATTAGTCTTCAACTTAGGATTTTTTCGCGTCATTTATAAGTGAGCTTATTAGTTCTGGTCTAGAGGTTATTTACATGGCACTTTGGAGGAACTGGTTCATTAGAAACCAAATGGTCCATGGCCGAAACAAGGTCAAGGTAGGTTCTGTTGTGGGATGGTCGAAAAGCTTCTTGTGTAACTTTCAAGAAGCTCAAGTTAATTATAAAAAAAAAAAAAGGAAAGCTTAGTTAAAATAGGTCGTTTACAGCCTCTGGATGTAAATGCCATCAAAGTTAACTTAGATGCTACTATAGATCAGAGGACTAGAGGATAAACTTGTTAAATGTCGTGCAATTAGTCTTAGACAAAGTCTTCAATAATAATATTTAATTTTTTTCTTGAGTCCTTGAGATTTGTTTTTTTTTACATAGAAAGGAGGACTAAAATACCTTACTCCTGGCAAGAATGCATATAAAATGCAAAAATGTCTAAATAAGGGTAAAATCTCATTAAAAAAAAAGTAATAATAATGGAACCTATAACTGTGCATTCCATTTGCATCCAAAGAGGGCCGTAACCACCATGCAAAATTGTAACTCTAAATTCGTCAATTTATCATCTACTACATTGTTCTCTCTAAAGGTGTAATTAAATCTAATTTGCAAGCGATAAAAATGATCTTTACAACGTTACCACCTATTGTGAAGTTTCGATGGAGGACCTAATGTAGACTTAGAAAGAAGATGGAAGACTAAGATAGAGTCAAACTCTAAAATTATCTTATGCCATTCACAAGCAATAGGAATCTCCAAAGCCAAGATGAACCGCATTTATTTTTGCATATTAGGTTTTCTTAATTTTGTAGGGGACAAAAGAAGCCTCCTAAGAAAGAACCCACCCCATCCTTAAAAACTCATCCACAAGCAATCATACCTAGGTTACCTTTCGAAAGTCTATCTGTATTGATCTTAATCCATACATGAGTAAAATTCTAAAAAAGAACAGTAATATTTGGAGCACATCTCAAATTAGCTAAAATACACAAATGGTCTAAGATAGGAATGTCATCACCAAAAGCAAATCTGAGGCAGAAATTAGCAAAGTAACAAATATGAGCTAGACAATTCGCCTTAATGCCAAATAAATTAAAACTCTGATTATCAAATCTAAGGCAATTCTGACTTCTCCAAATCAAATGCAATCGACAAACTATGTAAATTTAAAAGTTGAGGGCTGAATTTTTTTTATAAAATCACTATTTATAATTCCATAACAGTTAAAATTGAAGGAATATTTTGTTTAAATATATGAGCAAACCAATGCCAAAGCTCCATAACTGGAAGGCAGCTAACAAAAATGTGGTCCACCATTCCATTCTCTCTCAAACAAAATGAGCAACCAAAAATAACACAAATACCACAAGACCATAATAATTCATTAGTAGGAAGAAGGTTTTGAAGCAGACACTACATAAATATAAAAATCTTAGGTAGGAAAAAACCACACCAAACAGATAATAAAGTTGAATCAGTTCTTGTTATACTATTGATGAAATTATAACTCTCCTTTAAAGAAAGAATTCCATCTCAAGCAAAAATTCAAATGAACTTATCAGCCTTACCATTAATTGGCAAAATAATATCATTGATCTATTCTTTTAACTAAGGAAAAATAAATAAAGAGAATTTGGAATCCTTCATTGTCTTTTAATTACGTCTTTCACCATTTCTTCTAAGTGTAAACCACAAATAGAAAGAATAGGTTCATTTAATCATTTGTCATACTAAAAATTAATTAAGTTCTCATCACCAATCATCCACTTTGTCTCCTCATAAAAATAGGAAAGAATAGATTTACAGTTATTCCAAATAAAAGAGTTGAGGTATCGCTTACTTATATCTCAAAAGTTATACCATTTTCATAAGAACGTTAAGCAGATAGAATTCACTTGGTGTACGTCCTAAAGGGCTTTAAGTAGGCAAGCCTTATTAAGTAAGTCCAATCTACAAAGACCTACCCCATCACCATTTTTTGGCATGCTAAGTCTTTTCCATGACACTAAATTTATCTTTTAAGAGCAATGATCCTTTGAGATAATAAAATCTTAAGCTCAACTATTCAATCGCTTGAGAAGGAAACTAGGCCACAGATATACCTTGAAACTGTGTACCATGGTGCTTTAAAAAAACTATGCTAACAAGTTCAATTCTACCAATCATTAAAAGAATTTTTCCTTTTCAACTCCTAAGATGTGCACAAGCTTTGTCAGCCAAAACTTACAAATGTTGGCTACGTGGACAGCCTCTAAAAATGGAAACTCCTAAATAAATGAAAGGAAGTTCACCCTATGAGAACCCTAGAAGACTAGAAATTTCCTCATAGCAGTATGCAGTATGTTTACCAATGAAGAATTGACTTTTCTCTTTGTTTGTCACTTGGCTAGATGCCAAACTATATAGCATAATAAAGTCCATCAGAGAGTAAAGAGAAGTATTGTCACTCTTACAAAAGAGAAAACATCATATGCATATAAAATATAAAAGGAAGCTAGACACCTTCTTAAGATCGAAATTGTAGTCACTCTGTTAGAGCCTACCAAACTTTGAATGCACTGAGAAAGAGCATCTTCAGCCAGACAAAAAAGCACAAGGGATAAAGAATCCCCCTGGGCACTCTTCTACCACATTTGCAAGACCTTTTTAGAGTATCATTAATTATAATAGATAAGTGAGCAGAATGAAGAATGATAGAAATTCACTAAATAAATTGCTTGTTGAAGCCAAAACAATTAAGAACTTCAAAAAGGAAATCCCAATTGATTGTATCAAAGGAAAACTCAAGACGAAAAACCCTTTATGTCACGCCCCAGACCCAAAAGATCCGACACACGACATCACTTACATTCATTTAATGCATGTGCACTCATAAATAATATTACATAAAATTTTAAACTTTAATCCAACATAGGAATCCTTAGCAAGTTGCTAGTAAGTTTAACACTAAAATCAACCCATAACCTAACATATAAATATAAACTTCTATTAACAATATTTAAACATTCATTTTAATTTCTTTTAGAATTATAACAATTGAATTATAACTGGGACAATTAGTAAACCGAAGATATGTAGAGTTTTCTCAGAGATTAACACTCTACTACGTCACCACTAGCAACTTTGTTACCGGAAGCCCAGAATATATTCATTGCAAATTCTTACTTAAAATCAAGCAATAACCACACTTTGTGAAACTTAAACCGAATCGAACCACACACAATAAAATAATACATAAGTATTAATTCAATAAGGACAAATCAAATATCTTATCCCACGTGTCCCCAAATGAAACACTCGGCAACCTAGCAACTTAGGGAACTCAAGGAACAGTAGAACCTTGCCAAATTCGCTAAGCACACATTTACCTTATTTACCTGAAATCACCATAAACTATAATGAGTATAAAACTCAGTAAGCATACTAGTTTTTCATATATCAAATACAAATACATATATGTACACAATGCATATGTACGATGTGTTGTGATAAATCAAAATCAAAATCTTTTTTAAATCACATGTCATGTAAGCGCTTACACAATCTTTCAAAACATATAATAGGAATACCATCACTCAACTACTACTCAGTAGAACTTGCATATCGCATATCACATATCACATAATGAGCCAAATGTCACTCGTATATGACATACCGTATGAGAGGAATAGTACAAGTGAGGTTTAAATTACATATATATGATGCTTATGCCCGAAGGTAAGAGTCAAACCCTCACCATGATTATCGGTGAGTTCTCTCACATGCACGAATACGCCACCACATGAATGTGATGACTCAATCTTCCTTTAAGTACCAATAAGATCCTTCATACATATGGAACACATTACATATACCAATCCCGAAAGAAAGGCCACACATAAAGGCTCCACAAATTACAAAAGATGCCTACTAGGTCAACAGTGAGTTCAAGCATCCTTAAAACACAAAATGTTTCTCATGGATATACTATACTTCAAAAACTTTCTTTGTTAAACACATTTCATTTTGAAAGCTCACTTTCAAAAACACATGCATGTCCATGCTCAATGTCCATGCTCATATTCATAAACATATGTCTTTCACATATGTCATGGACATACTACACTTCAAAAACATATGTCTTTCACATATGTCATAGACATACTACATTTCATAAACATATGTCCATGACATAAACATATGTCATGGACATACTACACTTCAAAAACTTTTTTTGTTAAACACATTTCATTTTGAAAGCTCACTTTCAAAAACACATGCATGTCCATGCTCAACGTCAATGCTCACATTCATAAATATATGTCTTTCAGATTTCATATCAAATATACTTTGGCATAACATAAACATATTTCTAAGCACATTTACAAAATTATTTAGACAATTATTATCCTTATTGTGATTTCAGTAAAAGTATAGTATACTTACCTCTTAGCACTTTCAGCTATAAGGCTTAAATCTCCTTAACCTATCAATAGAGATTAATCCTTTTATAAGCCTCAAAATTCATACAAAACACTTTAAATAGCTTACAAAATTACACATATTGCACTTATCACATCGAATTGGTCTAATTATTTAGTTTCTTAAAACCTGTCATTCTAACCACTTACACTTAACAAAATTTTCTTATACATCAAATGATGTCCAATTACTCCAAAATCAGAATATGTCATTCTTGACTCATATATCCTTCTTATATATGCATATTGTATCATAATTGCTACACAATCCATTCCATAAACATCATCGAATCCAAACTACTAACCTGACAGGATTAAGATATTTACTATACAGTATTCAATCTCCCAATTTTATAAAATCATATACAAACTCAAAAATTATAAAACTATCACAAAATTACTCTTAACACATATCCCAATTTATGATAAATATTTTATTTCAAAATCACTGCCAAAAGTAGTTTAAAACTATTTTATTCTATAGTTTTAAAAATTTGTTAATCAAAGACTGCAATGAGCTGACACTCTTTAGAAAATCATAACAATTTAACCATATTGATCTAAATTCTCAATTCTGAGTATATTATATTAGACATATAAACTTATCATATTCCATAAATTTGTAATTTTTGAAGATCATGCAGCAGATCAAAAATTATTTGTCTCTGTATCATACTATTAACACAAGAAATTTCCAAAATGTTAGGGTCATTTTAGTAAATTCACTAAAATTTAATTTCTAGAATTTTTAATAGATTCAAAGTCTCAATTTATTCTAAATATGTCTAATTGCATATACTCAAAATTAAAAATCAGAATCGAATCACAACAATTTATAAAATTTCTAGATCAAGAGACTATCAAGTAAAAATTCTGTAATTCATCATGATTTATCAAGCTATCTACATAGATCATCATCAATTCTCACAATATCTTACGAAATACACATCAAATTCTCAATTGTACATATTTTCAGAAATCAAAACGTAAAGGAATTAACTAATGTAACGCCAAAAAACTAATAAATGGTTATAATATACCTCTTAAAGCTTAAATTCTAACTTTCTTCTTCTTTTTCTCTCTTTCTCCCCTTTATTTCTCTCTTTTCTTGCTCTAAAAGAGGTAGCTCGACCAAAATGAGTGAATTAGGGTTTCAAAAGTGTATTTTTATACTAAGAGGCTCATTTTTGGTATTTATAATTTGCCCCTGAAACTTTTAAAGTATTACAATTTGGTCCCTAAAATAAATTTAAAGTCTTGCAAATAAACGCAATACTAATAGTATGTTCTTAACCTATACAAACACTACTAATAACAATATATAAATCAAGTACCACCCACATACAAATAAAATATATATATTTATATACATATAAATACATATTCTTACCAGTTATGGATACTGGTTACTACACTTCAGCTATTTTGTTTCATTCCAATATTACCATCAATAACTTTTCTATGCAATAAATTAACCCTCTTCCACACTATAGAGATACATTCATGATTATGCCTACCACAGATAATGGTCATATGATTTTGCATGACTAGATTAGGCATTAAGACTGTTAATCTATCAAAAATAATCATTGTAATAATCTTGAAGAAAAAAATTGCCAAAGTTATTAACTTAAAGTGATTAACTAAAACTGCATAATTCATCTTAGGAATCAGTACTTTGAAAATTGAGTTCAAATTTGGAAGCAAGAAATTCAGGGTAAAAAATTATTGAATGCCCAGTACTACATCCTTTTTAATAATCTTTCAACAATATTGAAAGAACATACCAGTAAAATCGTCTGGCCCTAGAGCACTAGAATGGTCTAATGAAAAAGTAACTAACCTCACCTCCTCCTTCGAAGGGATACTAGTTAGGACTTG
Source organism: Ailanthus altissimus (assembly GCA_946807835.1). Taxonomy (NCBI): domain Eukaryota; kingdom Viridiplantae; phylum Streptophyta; class Magnoliopsida; order Sapindales; family Simaroubaceae; genus Ailanthus; species Ailanthus altissimus. The sequence continues at coordinate 24,560,132 of OX327696.1, read as the reverse complement.
ATTATATGAAACTGAAACAAGAGAGGGAATATAATTACAAACTTGAGAAACTCTAATGGCATCCACTGTAACCTCTGTATATAGCTATTTGTAACCTCCGCAATATGGTCAGTCACCTTCTGCATGGTATCACTCCAAGCGCCATTAATCAGGAACCCTTTTAAGTACGATACGGCCACACGAGATTTTGGGTAGCTGTAGAAGAACTTAGTAAATTTGTCTCCATCCTTGAGCCATTTAATTATGGCTCGGTCATACCAAAATGCATCCTATACCCGTGTAACATGTAAAACCTCTAACTTTATTACTGTCTTTCATTCAAGTAATTCTTCTAAGACCCCCCTCCTTAAACCAATGTCACTTTAAGCTAAATCTAAATCTTCTTGTACTTTCTTTAGACTATTATGAATATTCCTAAATCTTTCCAATTTCATCTACGTAGGTGGTGTTTTAAAACCCATAATTTTTTTGTAACCATAAGCATTATACATCCATGAAGAGGATCTGGATTTCATACTTTAGTTACTATATCTTTGAAGTCCAAGTGCAAAGTCCACATGGATTGGAGCCTGAAAGGTCTAGGACCTATTTTATCAAATATTCCAAAAGAAATTACCAATAGAGAGTAATCAGAGACATTACAAGGAAGCATAACACATGAAGACAAATTCCAAGTATCCTGCCAAGAAAAATTGAATAAAGTTCTATCCAATTTTATTTCAATATGACTACCTGAACCAATTGTCCTTGCCTAAGTAAAAACTAATTCTGAAGAATGAATTTCCATAAGCTGACAACAATTAATAAATTCTTGTAAATCTGTGCACGATAACGGTTCTGGGAAACTCCCTCCTTGTAGTTCATGAACTCCAAGGATGGCATTAAAATAACCAATCACTAACCAAGGAGATTGACAATTAGTCATACTTTAAATGACCAAAGCTCTCGTCTTTACTCATACTGAGAAGCTGCACAAACAAAGGATAAGTGGCAAATATGAGAATTAATAATTGTTCTAATAGTAAAATGTTGAGAGGAAGCTGCAATAACATCCACTCCTACTGCTAAATCACTTTTAAACACGCACATCTTTGGGAGAGTGTTTCTTGTATGCCATACCAAATAAAGATATAAGGATAACCAATAAGTGTTAGGAATTAAATCAAAATATGTCATAGGTTTATTAATAGCCACAAATAACAGTTTGTACAAATAGAATATGTTGGCCAATTCATTATGAGATTGAGAGTTGACCATCTCCCTAATATTCAGATAAAGAATCTTCATAATTTCAAAGAAGAGTTCAAATTCCACGAGGTGTATATTGCTTCAATGTCTTTTTTCTTCACCCTTAATCTATTTTTATGGGACATAAAAATCGCAAAAGCCATCTTCTAATTACAGCTTAGTTAAAATACCACCCACTTTTTAAAGATCCTTATCAAGAATACTTTCATCATTTTTATCATTTAAAATAGTAACTCCGACCTCATGGTCCTCACATCTCAAAAGACACAAATTTTTCATCATTTGCGGAACATCTAGAGCACCATGCATGTTATCATCTTCATTTGCATCTTTGCCTTTAGTATGCTTATCCAGAATAGAAGTCTCTTTCAAATTTTTCTGCGAAACTCCATCATTATAGTCACCCTTGTGGTCTTCATTTTGGTCATTCATTCAAGTTCTTGTTGTAGTTGAACTATCTTATCTTCATTATTAACTGCTATAGTGTTTACAGCAATCAAGTTGTCTCCATTTGTTGCATGATCAAGCTCTATAGTTGAGGATGGACTTAATAAAAAAGAAGAAGCCCATGCTTATTTTGAATCGTTTAATGAGACTATTGATTCATCCTTGTTCTCTTTGTTTTTTTGTTGAACCCATTTCTTTTCTACAACTATACGACCATAATTAGGTTGGTGATGACATTTCGAGATGTCATGCCCAATTTTGCCAAAACCAGAACACTTGGGTGGCAACTTTTTATAATAAATCTCTACTTGAAAATCAAAGCCTTCTCTCTCAAATGTTAAGAATTGAGGCAAAGGCCTAGAAACATCAATCTCAACCAAGACTCAGGCATAGATCCATAAACTCCTTCTCTAGTAGCTCTGTCTAGTTGCAAAAGCAAACCAACACCCCTTGTAATACCCATTATAATATTTAGGCTCCAATACTCCCAACTTAAACCATAAATTTGAATCCATACTTGAGAGTTTCTATGAATTTCAGTAATGTATGGATCAAAATATGGCTGTCACTGATAGAGTCAAAAAGATCTCGAATTCAGCGTACACGTTCCACCACCTTAAACACGTTGTATGTCTGCAATATCTTCAAAATGAAGCACATAAAATCCTTTTGAAAGTGGGAAAATAGTTCATTTGTGTATAGGATTCCACAACTTTTGAAGCCCTAATTTAAGATCTTATACCTTTATAGGTTGTGAACCCTTCTTTAAAATCAATCAACCTATGAGATTGGATTTGTTTCTATTAAGTCGATTCTTGTATTCTTCTTTATCAATTTTAATAGACATTTGATCACATTTGATACAAGGTGGTGGAAGTTATGAAGCAAGCATGGTACTATTTAGAGTATTAGATAACATTGAAGCAAATGATTTTTTTGCAAGAATCATAGGCTTCTTAATACTTATTTCTAGTTGTTTCCCTTTGTACTAAGTAATTAAACTTGTCATTTCTTTCAAAAAGTTGGCCATGACAGCCACTGTTAAAGTAGAAAGCTGAAAGAGAAAGCCACACTGTCAGATTATGTTTCTAGAGGAAAAGTTACTATTAAACCAGTACTGTATCAACAAGTACTGTAGCACTAGGTACTATATCAACCAGGTACTATATAACCAGGAACTATATAAACCAGATACTGTAGCAACTAAGTACTGTAACACCGACAGAAATCACAAAAAACAAATGATAAATTTTCAAAAACTGACAAAAATCCCAAAAACAATTTATGTAATACAAGTGAAGGTAAAGATGCGACACCAAAATTTGTATCAAGCCACAAAGATGAAAAATCCCTCAAACGACTAGACAACTGCCAAAAAAGTAGACATCTTCGCCAAAACCACCAACATTATAGGTCAAAACACCAGCTAAGGTCAGTAGCGATGCATCCCATAGCCTTCATCAGCCGGTCAATTGGCCGATCGGAAACTAAATATGGACAATTTGTGAAATACTTGTGAGTTACTGTAGCAAAATCATTTTGGGTACTGTAGCTTGTTGAGAGAAAAATGATCACTGTAGCAAAACGCGTTTTTAGCTACCTAAGTATATTTGAGTAAATGAGGGTCTCCCAGTCTTTGAGTTTGTTATATTGTTCTGGTTTGCAAGAAATTGTTTATTGGGTTTGTTTTTATCTCATGCTTATATTGTTGAAGTGGCAGTAGGCTTATAGAAACATGGTTTCATGGTCTTATTTTTTTTGTATTTGCTGTTATGGTTTTTGTGAAGCCAGCTAGTTGTATTGCTTATATAAATGCTATCTCAGTACAAATAAAGTATCTTTGTTTCTTCTGAAATTTAGTTTTACTTTCACTTAGTTTATTTTATAAAAACCTTGGTTTCATTTTATGAAGGCACCGAGAGAATTAATGCATTGTTTTCGGTTCCTAATGAAGAAGCCATGGCGATTCTAAAAGGGGCCCTGGCAACTCAACATTTAAGCTTATCAGAGATTGGGATTGAATCGGATGCGGCGATAGTAATTAATAAGACTTTAGTCAAGTCGCAAATGCCATCTGAACTTGGTATGGTTATCCAAGATATTGTGCAACATTTGGACTCTTTCAGTTCTTTCAAAGTTTTATATGCTGCTCTATAACGTAGACCAATTGTAGTAACTTTAACCTTGTTTAAGCGTTACGGTTCTATTATTATATACTTGTTACACTTAATTGGTGGAGAAAATGGAAAATGAAAATTAGAAAGTGAGATTTAAACTAATAGTAAATTTGGAAGTGTTTATTTTTAAGGAAATTTTTTTTTTCATGCATAAATATAGGTTAAAACGTTATGAAAAACTTTTTTTTAGGAAAAATAAGTACTCTCAAACACATTCTAAAGTTAGGATATATATCGATAGAATTTTTTGCTGAAATAGAGAGAGAGTGACCGCTTTCTACCAAGTTCAAAAAACAAAACAAAAATATGGAGTAAAACAAAAGAAGTTTACTATTGTATTATGTATTTATAGTAGCTTATTCTCTTATTTGTGGATATAGTACTTATTAGGATGAAGCACATTAAATTTTTGGTGTATTTTATGTAATGTTTAATTGATTTCATGTATTCTTAATATCGATATTTGATGTGGTTTCACAAATTTTTTAATAACACCAGTGGATAAAAGCAAGCTGAAATATTAGACATTTCAAGACTGATCTCATCCACTAGTGCAGTAACGCAAGTATGTCTTTAAATTTTGGCCTAAATGCCTGGAACCAACTAAGCGTCCTCAACGAAAGAAAACTTTATTTTCAAGTAGGAAGCAGTTATACGAGAAATTGTGAACCAAGGCATGTAAAGAGTAATTACTTCACATAAAAAAAAAACTTCAATTCATACAATGAAAAATTACTAAAATTCAAACAGGAAATTAAGACTAACGAGCTAAGGAAGTGGCGAGGACTCACCCTCCCATTATTATTTTACTTTAATAATCACAAAGAGGAAATGAGCCTTCATAATTCGACGAACAATGGCAACAATCGCAAGCACAAGCACAAGGCGGAAGGGACAACAGTCACTGATATCAGATACGTGATGAATAAAAAGGGCATACTTAATTTGATGGGCACTTGAAAGTAGAGGGGACCTTGAAGTAATTCAACAGCAATTCCAATTTAAGATCGGGAATGTTTACTTTGAGTAGATTCAAGACATTAAGGTTAAGGGAAGTGCAAAGGCAAGCGCCAGCGTCGAGGTCAATCAAATTGTGAATGAGATGGCAACATTGGCTATTTTATGGGACACCAAGTTTAAGGCCCAAGGCATTCAACACGTTGAGACATACACCAACTTAAGGGCATCCTTAGGGTAATTATTAGGCAGTGTGGCTGTTGATGATGTTAGGGATTATATCCTAAAAACATGTACTTATACTGCTTTTTATTAAATTAATAAAGTTACAATTTATACTTGATGAATGTTCATAATTTTATGACATAAATATCAAAAAATTCCTTATTTATTTATGTAACCAAAACTTTAGTATATAATTGTCATATACAAGAGGATTAAAGTTATGGATAATAAATAGAAAAGTTCATAATAAATTAATTAAAGTTTGAGATCTTTAATTAAATATTACTAGTGCGATCCACAGACATTCAGAATGTAGTGATCTTATCTGGATCATTAATGTAGTGACATTATAATGGAGACACTATATATAATATGATTATATAGAACTGGACTAGACGTAATTTGAATTCTTATGTAAAATACCGTTATTAATTAAGAATTCAAATAATGTCAACTGATGATCATATGTAGATTAACCTTAATCCTAAGTGATCATAAACTTCTGTTTGTATCATCATGTCATTTGAAATACTCGTTACGATTTGTTTAAAGAACAGACCAAAATCTTGTATTTTGGTGGCATAGTAAGATAAACGGCTGAGAATATGATTTACAAATATAGAATCCATTCATTCTTAATGAAAGTTAGAAAGAAGGTTCTCTTAAGGGTTAATTCTAGAACTGAACGGTTAACGCGCTCAATGCTACAAATTAACTGTCACTGATGAATTAATGGTACTTAAGGATAAAGAAATAATTAGAGGGGTAAAACGGTAATTAACCTAGTTATAATTATGAACCATCTATGGAGGGTTAAATTTTATGTAGTCATTAAATCAATGGACTGCTCTAAGTTTTTTGAGTAAATTATATCTATAATTTCAAGAGTGCAATTCCAAATTTTTAGTGGAATGACACTGAAATTAATAAATTGAATTAATTAATTAAAGAGTTTAATTAATTATTCAAAATTTATTAGAGCTTAAAATTGTAAGTCCATAGGTCCCTAATACCACTTCTTTTGTTATTACAGTGAACAATTAAAAAGGATTGTGTTATTATAAAAATTGTTTATCTAGAAAATAGTTTTTAAATACGTATATTTTATATTTGAATAAAAATAATTAATTAAGAATTAATTAATATAGATAATATCTTATCTAAATATAATTAAAAAATTAATTTAAAAAATTAAATAAATAAAATCTTAAGGATAATTTTTGAAATTATCAAAAAGATTTTATTTTTAATTTTAGTATTTTTTTTATTAAAATATTAATGATGCTCAAATATTGGGTATTATACGTTAACCACAAAGAGTATGACTCTATGTGGTTTACATAAATTAAATCTCTATCTAAGAGATAATAATTTAATTAATAAATATTATTAAGTAAATTATTATTTTAAAATAAGAAGACTAGTCTAAATTATACACAACACACAAACGTAAACAAAATGCTGGATACCTTTTTTTTTAAGAGAAGAAAATAAAATTAGAAGCCCACTCTTTCTTTGATTGTAGAACAAAAGGTTTGATTTGAAATCTTTTGGTGGAAGAAAACTCAGTGTAAATTTAAGGTATGTTCTTGTTAATTTTTATTTATTTTAATATCAAATTCATATATTCATAAAATTCTTAGATAAAAAATATTTTATCTAATAAAAACAAAAATTAAATAATTTTTTATTTTTTATTCTGCTGCGTTATGAATGTCATAACAATAACACTTTTAACCAACAGATTAAGGGATAGAGCTGAGGACAATGAAGAATAGGATGTTGAGGGAGAGCAAAAGCGCCGGTGATTTTGAAGCCATGATGTCCCAAACTCATAGACAACCTACTAAACCTTAAACTTCGTGAATGTTAAGACTTAATAGAGTATACGACTGATGAAAATGGTTAAGTGGGTTGAAGTATTTATAGCAGCAAGTCATATCTGCTAGGTTCTTCTAATTTTCTTAGATAACATGGATCGTCTTACTATACTGGACTCCCCTCACATGCCTCTGCTACAACTCTGTTTCAAGTTTTCTGTTTGTTTATTACATGTTACGTTGTCTATCTAAAAAAAATAACCACCGTTTATATAATATATATTTAGGACATTGCTGTCAAGAAGTCTGCCAGAATATTTCATGGATATTCATATCAAAGTCAAATTAAAGAGTGAACGTTCTTAACAATTTGATTGGACTATATTTTATTAGTCACGCATGAAACGAGCAATACAAATCGTAGTATATTTGATTCTCGAGATCTTTATCAATTATTGATAATTTTCGTATTAGAAGTAAGGGTGAAAATGTGTTGCTGAAGTTTCATTAATTCAGTCTTCACATTAATAAATTTATAAATTTAAAATATCCTAATTACTTCTTTTTTACAACTGCGTAAGCAATAGTCAAAGCATATGGAAGACTTGCTAGTCTAGATGAATCGGCATACGTAGCAAACTCTCAAGCGACCGTATATTTCGATCACAGGTAGTGACAGTTAGGGCTTACCTGCTGTTTTTTCTCTCATTTATTCATTGAAAAAAAGGAAATGTATATAAATAGTTCTTATTTTTAATTTATATATTTTTATAATAACAAAATTGAAGTGTAGGTTTTAATAGTCATAAAGTTTAAATTTAGACTATTTTAATTTTAAAGTGTAGCTTGTCTTTTTTCTAGCATTTGCTTTTAAAATTCACTTAAACAAATAAATTTGTTGTTTGAATATTGACATTTTAAAAATTGGAAGTTAAGAAAACCTATTAAGAAGTAAAAATTTTAAAATTTTAAAAAAATAATAAAATTAAAAATATAAATATAAATAAAAAAACATTCCTCGCGTGAGGACAAGATGAGGTTGTGCAGCCCCTCCTCGTACCTCATGCATGCAGGGGCGCAAGGCATGAGATGCAAGGAATTCTAACTTTTTTTTTCTTCTTTATCTTCAATTTCACTCTTTTTTTCTTATTTATCAAATTGTTTTACTAATATACTTTATTTCTTCTTTATTTCATCACAATACACTACTACTATATTTCTATACTTATTTTTTTATAAATTAAACATAAAAAAAATTTAAATACATTGTGAAACAATAAATTTTTGAATCATGTTATTAACAAGAGTAATTTTGTCTATTTATTATCTTCTTAGCTAATAAAAATTAAACTAATTTTTTACTATAAAAAATTATGGCCTTTACAATAGTGGTTATTTATGTAAATTTCTCTTGAAAAAATAACACTCTATTTAGATTTCTTTGAAAAAGAATTATTACATCCTTTTTTACTGTTGGAATGTACGAGCCGAAAAAAGGAAACAAGAAAATTAAAAAAAAATAAAAGAATCTAGATTCTCTTTTAACCTTTTTTGATAAATTTTAATCTAATTTTTTTAAGAGAGATAAAAATTTAATTTGATCACTTTAAAAATCTGATTTTGTTTATTAATCTCTTTGCTTATCACTAAATACTGGAATTGTAAATAAGACGTATGAGTGAATAAAAAAGGAGATACATGGATATAGACGATAAAGAAAGCTGAAATTTGGTAAATAAAGAACTAAAAAGTAGGTCGTTTAAAAATCTTTTCTCCTTCTCTGTGTGCCTCAAAGCGCAGTAGGAGCAATAAAAGCAAGAATAGGCTTTAATGGTCGGAGACTGCATTCAATCTGAGTGTAGGTTGTTTGAAAATCTATTCTTATTTATTAGTGTTACTTGGTGCCAATAGTTTATACATTTATTATCATCTCTATAGGATACCAGAGGTAGTTAGCCTGAGTAAGTGAGGTGAGGATTAAAATAGATACAGAGAAATTAATCCAACTCTATAGAGGTTTGACAATATCAGCTGCAGAGAAGGAGGCAATAAAGTTAAGAGGCACGTGAAAAATGAAGAGAGAGAAGCTAAAATCAGAATGTCTAGTGGGGAAAGTTATTTCAAGCCGTTCTGCTACTAGAGAAGCTTCATCAGTACCATGAGAAATGTGTGGAGACCAGTAGAAAGCATGCAGGTCGAAAGTCTGGGAAGAAATAAATTCTTGTATTATTTCATGGCAACTGAAGATAGAAGGCGAGTCATGGCAGGGGAACCATGGCACTATGATAAATCTCTAATAGCTTTAACAGAAATCGAAGGTATGGGAGAGGTTAGTAGCCTATCTTTTACTCAAACAACTTTCTGGATACAACTTCATAACATCCCAATAGTGTGTATGCATAAAAGCACGGTGAATATGATGGGAAGAAAAATCGGACAGGTAGAAGAGGTTGAAATAGACGAACAAAGGAGCTGTATGGGAAAATTTGTTCGGCTTAGAGTAAATATAGATATAACACAATCTCTCCATAGTTTTATAAAGGTGAAAGCGCCTAAGAGTAATGAAGAAGTGGTAATACGAATAATTTATGAGAAGCTCCCTGATTTTTGCTATCAATGTGGGAAAATTAGGTATACACATAGAGAATGTAGTGTCTTCAAAGACCGAATTCATAAAAGAAGTAAAGGTGGATTAAGGGGAGAAGAAAGCGGCGAGATAGCATTTGAATATGGAGTATGGACGAGGTTGGGGTAATGGGGGAATATATGAAACAGATGAGAATAAATGAGAAAAGGAAGCAGAGTGACAAGGGAACTGGAAAGAAGGAGCATAAAAGAAAGGAGGATAAAGTTGTGAGAAAAAGCTGACATGGATGTTTTATGTTTTTTCTCTTGGCGCACGATATAATCTATGCCATTTCCTATGGGGAGGAAAAAACCTAGTAAAACGCCGTCGCCCGCCGCTCCTAGCCAACGCCTAGGACGATCTTCTCCTACTGTTCTTGTTAGAGCGATGGAGGCCGCTTGTTGCAGCCTTCCTGCTGCCGTCCCAGCCTCGTCGGGGCTGCCTCCGGCGGACGTCGCGGATGCCCCTCCGGCTGTTTCTTCCAGTTCAGGAGAGCTTGTTGACCTGGCTGAAGTGTTGCCGTCCGTGTGTCCTGTTGTCTCAGAGCTGGTCGAGAGGCTGCCGACTGTGTCTACTGGTCCCGCTGCAGGTGTGGCCTCCGCCCCGATAATGAAGGGCGCTTGTGCCACGATGAACCAGGCTACCCTGTCGCTGGCTTCCGCTGGCACTGGGACTGGGCAAGTTTCTGTGGGAGCTGGTGCTGGGCAGGGTGTCGCCGGCACGGGATATGGGCTGGCTTTCGGTGACGATGGTGCAGGGTTGGCTGCAGCTGGCGCTGGTGCTGGGCTGTTCTTCGACAGTGCGGGTGCTGGGCAGTCTCCTCCGTTGGCCGTTCGGGTTGGCTGCTGGGGTACTGCTGCATTGGCCGAAGGTTGCAAGAGCTCGACTTCAGTTTCTGCTGCTGGTGGGCTGAGCTCCGGTGCTCCACCCCTGGTCGCGGTGGCTACAGTAACGGAAAGAGGTGGCAGCAAGCCTGCTGCTGTGCTCTCAAACCGGCCTTGGGTGTCCTTGTTTGCTGACAACCGAACTTAAAGCTATGGAAGTGAACTACAATTTATCCCCCCTGCCATTTCAAATTGTAAGAAAATTGTTAAATTCAATTGCAATAAACTTAAAGAAGAGGAGAATAGATAGCAGCATGCGTTAATTGGTTATGTGTATTGTTTATTTCCTAGATTTCAACCGCTCCAAGCTTTTGTTATGAATCGTTGGAAGCATTTTGGCTTAGTTTCGGTTCACTCCATTAAAGAGGGGTTGTTTCTGTTTAACTTTGAGAATGGAATGGGAAAGCAGAAAACACTTGAGGATGGACCTCTAACCTTTGATAAACGGCCTTTGATTCTCAATGCTTGGAAGCCTAGAATCGTAATGGATGTAGCCAGTATCAGAACTATGCCTATTTGGGTACAATTCCCAGGACTACCGCTGGAATTCTGGAGCCCCTCACTCTTGAGTTGTATAGCTAGCTCATTAGGATCTCCTAAATTTTGCGATCAATGTAAATTGAATAGAACAAGGCTGGCATTTGCGAGAGTCCTGGTGGAAATGGATGTGGGGTGCGAGTTTCCTTCCATGATTACCTTAGAGGATGAAGAGGGTAACAAGATTATGCAGAAGGTAACTTATGAGTGGAAGCCTAATGTCTGCCCCAAATGTAAAGGGATTGGCTATGAGGGGAAAGACTATAAGGTAGGAATAAAACAAGTATGGAAAGAAAGAGAGACGGTTCAGAATAATCAAGGAGAAAGAGAGGCACCTATTATCCACCCTAAAAAGCAGGAATAAAAAGAGTTAAATACAGGCAAAGCAGAGATGGATATACAGACTCCATAAGGCAATGAGGAGAATGTCCCAATAGATAAGGCAATGAAATAAGTGCCAGGTAACGGAGGATCAGAGGTTCTTCAGGTAGTGGACAGATTCAACTTAATGAAGACTATTACTCTGACGCATGATGTGGGAATTATAGGGAAGGGTCGACGTGCCACAAGGAGTTCTAAATCCCCAAAACGAGGACAATGATCGCAAGCTGGAATATTCGGGGTCTTCACGACCCTTGTAAACAATCAGAGGTACGGTCTCTGATTAAATCTTATCGATTATGTATTTTGGGATTGCTAGAAACAAAAGTTAAACTATCTAATCTAGATACCATTTGGAAGAAATTAGCCTTACGGGATTGGAAGCTAGAAAATAATTCTGAGTGTCTAGATATGGGAAGAATTTGGATTGTCTTTAATCCTGCTAGATGCAATGTCACGATCCTACAAAAGCACCAACAATTCATACATAGTAGAGTTCTTATCGATGGCATTGTGTTTTACTGGATTCTTGTTTATGGAGCCTCTACCCCTATGGAAAGAGAAAACTTGTGGAAGGACCTTGGTGATGCCTTGACTCCCAACACTACACATTGATTAATCCAAGGAGACTTTAACAACGTCATCAGCAACAATGATAGAATTGGAGGCCAATGGGTAAATGATAACATGGTGGAACAGTTTAAAAGTTGGATATCGAGACTAGAGTTATTTGAGTTAAAGAACCATGGGTGTCGCTACACTTGGTACAATAATCAAAATGGAGAACAACGAATTTGGAGGAAAATTGACTGGGTATTTGTTAATGGAAACTGGTTAGATGCATTAGCTTCCTCTGAGTGTGAAGTTTTACCAGCAGGCATTTCAGATCACTCTCCTCTTGTGGTATCCATCTCGAGAGCTTTCTATAGTGGTAATATTCCTTTCAAGTTCTTTAATGCCTAGTGTGCCCACTCTGAGTTTCACTCCATAGTTGAGCGAGTTTGGCAGCATGAATGTTATGGCCCACCAATGGCCCGAGTCTGGGTCAAACTCAAATTATTAAAACCCAAGCTAAAAGAGCTCAACAAAGTTTTTTTCTCTGATGTCCAGCAAAAGATAGAAGATTACAAAATGATGTTGACCTTCTTACAGAGTAGTCTTATCCATGATCCATTTAACCAAATTCTTCAAGATGAGGAAAGGGGCATTTATCAGCATTTAAGGGAACTTATTTATGCTGAAGAAAGCATTATCAGACAAAAATCAAGAATAAGATGGATTCAAACGGGGGATTCAAGTACCAGCTACTTTCATAAGTCAATTAAGCAGAGAAGAGCTTGGAATAGAATCACTTCGAGTGAGAGATAAAATGGGGAAAACTCTGATGATCCCAAGGTTGTGAAAGAAGCCATAGTCGGTTACTACAAAGATTTGCTGGGTACCAACACTTCCTATAGGGCGTCCATACAAAAGAGAATCATAGATGCTGGCCCTAAATTGAAGGTAGACGATAGAGGCATACTGAATGCTCCAATCACAGCCCAAGAAGTCAAAAATGCTATCTTTAGCATTAATGGTGATAAAGCCCCAGGACCTGATGGTTACAACAGTCATTTCTTTCAAAAACGTTGGCACATCGTTGGAACGGAGGTGACTGAAGCTGTGCAATATTTCTTCTCCTTAGGTCAGTTCTACAACCCCATAAATGTCACTGCCATTACTCTCGTGCCTAAGATTCATAATCCTCACAGTTTGGGGGACTATAGACCAATTGTATGTTGTACGGTCCTTTACAAATGCATCACCAAAATAATAACAGGCAGGCTAAGGAATGTGGTGAGCTATTTAGTCAACCCCAGTCAATCAGCCTTTATTCCTAATAAGAAGATAACCGATAATGTTTTACTGGCACATGAACTTATGAGGGGATATGATCGGAACAGTGGAAGCCCAAGATGTGCACTTAAGATAGACCTTCGCAAGGCTTATGATTCGGTCTCATGGGATTTCCTAGAAGAGGTATTGATGGGGCTCAATTTCCCTTATCACTTTATCAATATTATCATGAAGTGTGTCAGAACTAGCATGTACTCAGTTGTGGTGAATGGCAGATTAGAAGGCTTTTTCCTGGGGAAGAAAGGTTTGAGGCAGGGGGATCCCATATCCCCGCTGCTTTTTGTGTTGGCCATGGAATACCTTAGTAGGAGCCTAAGCTGTATTCCTCAGAATCAGTTTATATTTCACAGGGGGTGTAAGAGGCTGCAGTTAAATCACTTGATGTTTGCAGACGACTTATTCTTATTCTCTCATAGCGATGACAGGTCAGTGGGCCACTTTAAGCAAGTGATTGATGATTTTTCAATGGTTTTTGGGCTACACCTTAACGCTAGTAAGAGCTTCATTTTCTTTGGGAATGTTCCTCAGCCTACCAAGAAGACAATTTTGCAGATCACTCAGTACAAACAAGGTGAGCTGCCTATCAAATACTTAGGTATTCCCATAATTTCAGGTGGACTAAAGAAAGACCACTGTCAGGAGCTTATTAATAGGATAACCTCTAGAATCTCAAGCTGGACTGTGAAATATTTGAGTTATGCGGGGCTGTTACAATTAATAAAATTCGTGATAATGAGTATGCACGTCTACTGGAGTTCTATGTTTATCCTGCCTAAGTCAGTCACCAAAGAAATTGAAAACAAATGCCGTAATTTCTTATGGCATGGAAGTAACCAACAGGGGAAGAGAGGATTAGTGGGCTGGAATGAGGTGTGCAAAGGAAAAAAAGAAGGAGGCCTAGGCATTAAATCTATAAGCTTATGGAATTTAGCGGCAGTTACTAAGCATATCTGAGAGCTAGTTGCAGTGAAATCCTCTTTATGGGCGAAATGGGTAATTGATAACAAACTGCGGAGGTTAAGTTTTTGGGGAATCACAAAGCCAATGGACTGTAGCTGGATATGGAGGAAAATCCTTGGAATGAGAAGTCAGATAAAACAATTGTTCTCATATGAGTTGGGTAACGGTAAATCTTTCTATTTTTGGTGGGATCCATGGCTGGGTGGGGAGTCTATAGTTAATAAATTCCCCCACATTGACATTTTGGATGCGGATATTTCACGGGATGCTAAGGTTAATGATTTATGGCAGCATGGTCACTGGAACCCCCCGGATCCTTTGGATGAGAACACTACTCAGGTATGGGATTATCTACGCAAAAAAAATTTAATTACTGAAAGAGAGGATAGAATTTCATGGTCAGCAAGCTCCAATGCAAAATTTTCTATTGCGAGTACTTGGAAGGGTCTCAAGATTAATAAGGCTAAGGTGGGATGGTATCAACTGATATGGGGAACGCAACATATGCCTAAACACAGCTTTGTTACTTGGTTGGCTTTGAAGAACAGATTGTCTACAAGGGACAGACTCAAAAAATGAGGGATTATTCCTTCAGATGAGTGCCCCCTTTGTGGTTGCGACAAGGAGATAATTCCACACTTATTTTTTCAATGCAGCTTTAGTAGTGAAATATGGCATAGAGTCTTTATAGCGTGTCAGCTCACTCAATGCCCGGACAGATGGTAACAAGTGATATCCTATCTTTGTAGAAAATCCAATGGCAAGTCTATTCTCAACAAGATCAGACGAGTCTCGTTCTATACTACTATCTATTTTATTTAGAGAGAGCGAAACCTGGTGGTCTTTAAACAGAAAACGCCTTCTACAAGTGATGTCCATCAAAACATTAAGGATGTTGTTTGGATTAGATGTATAAGTGCTGTAAATGGCCAAGGGATAGATCACATTGCAGTTGGTTGGTAAATGTACTTATGATTTCTAGGAGTTGTAAGGTCTTATCTTATCGCATTTAATTTTTCTTGTAATATCTGTTAGATTTAGTATTTATAAAAATCTTTACTTACCAAAAAAAAAAAAAGAAAGGAGGATGAACCAAAAGGTGAAACTAAGGAGGAAGAAAGACAGAATCAAAACCCAGCGAACCCAAACCAGAAATAGGTTGTGTCCTAATCCGAAAAGAATAGCATAGGTGAAGAAGGTGGCTTCTCGAGGAGCATTAAGAGGATGTGGATTGGAGCAAAATTGTGATTGATAGAGGAAATGATCATAATATTATTGTCAGTCACGAAAACATTAATGATGATAAGAAGTAAAGAGCGGTTGAAAAGTGAATGTGGAAAAACGAATGAGGGGAGTGAAATTGGCAGAAAAGCTAATACGCATATGGAAATGGTTTTCGGCCATGGGAGGAGGCCCATGCAAGACCTAGGGAAAAAAATTAAAGAAGGACATGGGCTGGACGGATCAAGTGGTGGGAGGAGAAAATGGAAATTTAGGGCCAGAGAGTTACGCCAGGGAACAAAAAACCGTGAACCCATATCAGGAAAAAGGAAAGTAAGTAAGGTAGTACGGAAGGGAATGACGGAGGTTGGGACCTAGCCACGCCCAGAAATATGATAATACTAAGTTGGAATATTCGGGACCTGGGGAACCCTCAAACTTTCCTAGCACTAAATAAAGTTCTACAAATAAATAAGCCTCCGATGGTGTTTTTGTGCTAAATAAAGATGATGGGATACAAGATGAGGTAGGTAGGGAAAAGAATTAATTTTGATAACTGTTTTGCGGTTAGCAGAGAAGAATTGAAATGGGGTATTGCTTTACTTCAGAATAATGAAGTTGATGTGTCCTTAATTTCCTATAGTCAAAACCATAGAATCCGAGAGCCAGGGAGAAGAGATTGGAGATTTACGAGTGTGTATGGGCTCCAATAAACGGATTAGAAGAAACTCACCTAAGAATTAATTCGAAGATTGGCCCAGCAGAGTAATTTACCATGGGTGTATTGTGGGGACTTCAATGAGGTCGTAAAGATTGATGAATAATGTGGTGAGGGGCTTGAATGCAGGTGTTGTGGGAGGTTTCAGAGATGCATTAGAATGCAGCGAGTTTGGGGATATGGGATGGAAGGGCTTCCCGTTTACTTGGTCAAATAAGAGAAGTGGCCTTAAAAGAGTGAATGAGAGACTGGACTGATTTTTATACAATCAGGATTGGTATGATTGCTATGGGAGATAGGATGTGTATCATATTGCAGCAACAAACTCAGATCATTGCCTTATTCTTTTAAAGGCAAACAAAAGAACCTATATGGATGGCGGAAAAAAAGGGCATGCCCCTACGTTCCACTACGAGAATGCATGGAACCTGTATGAAGAGTGTGGGAATTTAATCAAAGAAGAGTGGATCCTAAGGGAAGTAGAGGGGGAACCTCTAAATGATTTCACTAGAAATGTGAAGAGAGTTAAAGGCAGACTTAGAGAATGAAGCAAGAAAACCTGCGAGGGAAGAAAAAATAAGATTAAGAGGCTTCTCAGAGAGTTGAATCAGTGCTTGGAGATAAACCGACAGTATGACCAGAATAGCAAAGTTCCAAAGCTTGAAAAGCAGATTGACCAGCATTTAGAAGAGGAAGAAATTTTCTGAAAACAAAGAGCTAAGACAGCTTGGCTTAAGGAAGGAGATAGAAACATAAGGTTCTTTCATGCAAAGGCTAGTCACAGGAAAAAAATCAATGCCATTCGAAGCTTAGTAGATGAAGAGGGCAAGTGGGAAGAAGACCCCGATGGGATAAAACAGATTCTCACAAGCTATTTCATAGATTTATTCAATACTTCTAACCCTTCAAGTATGCAGAGAGAAGCTGCCACAAGTGGTATTGAAAAGAAAGTCACTGATAAGATTAACAAAGACTAACCAAATCATTCACTAGGGAGGAGATAGTGGAAGCTGTATGGCAGTCTTGCCCTTCAAAGGCACATGGACCTGATAGACTTTCTGCTGGTTTCTACCATCACCATTTGAACAACATTGGAGAAGATGTCACAGCTACATGTTTATACATTCTAAATCAATGAGGTAATCTAAAAAAATTAAATCATTCTCTGCTAGTTTTGATTCCTAAATGCTTTAATCCTCAAAGGCCAAATGATTTTAGGCCAATCAGCCTTTGTAATGTAATTTATAGGATTATTCCAAAAACTATAGCAAATAGGCTAAAAAAATAGTTGCATTGTTTGATAACTCCTAATCAAAGTGCTTTTATCGCTAATATGTTCATAAGTGATAATATCATCCTAGGGTATGTAAAGAGAGCTGAGGCTGAGGCAATCAAACTAGCTCTGAGAGTAACGGCCTTTTTGAACATCAAAATTGTAACTGTAGAATCTGATGCAAAAAAATGTCATAACTTTGATCATAAAGAAAATTAACACACTAAAAGAGATAAAATAGACCATTAAGGAGATCCACGATAGCCAAGCTATTGATAATCAAACCTTGTATAGTTTCATTCCTCGAGCATATAATGGGGTGGCCCATTTGTTAGCTAGAAAAGCTATTCACCAAAGATGTAGCCGAATTTAGCTGGACCACTTTCTTGTGGTCCCTTGATCTTCTATAAATTCCTATTTATTAGTGTTTCAAAAAAAAAAAAAAAAGTAGGCCTTTTAAAGAGGAATTTTGATTGACGCACTAATTAAATTCCACGCAGCATAATCTTGTCGACAAAATATGATTCAAACTTGCACGTGAATCCCAGCAGCTCTCAAAAATGGTGTGGAGTTTATGGAGGTTGAGACTATTCTAATGGGGATTAGGCTAGCCTATGATGCTGGAATTCACCCAATTGTGGTAGATTCTGACTATAAGAATGTTATCAGCTATATTAATCAGAAGATCAGCATGAGAACAGAACTGGGATGGCTGATCAAGGAAATCGAAGAAATGGCTTGTAGAGCATTAAAGGTTGAGTTTTGTTTTACTCCCAGACATTGAAATGAAGCTGCTCATAGACTTGCCAAAATGGCTCTAAATTGTACACAAGAAAAAATTTGGATTGAAGAGACTCCCCCAGAAGTCTCTTGCCTGTTGCAATGGTTCTCTTTTGCTTAATAGAATATCATCTTTCAAAAGAAAAACTTGCACGTGAATGCAGCTAAACTGTGCTAGCAGTCTCTGTCTCTGCGGCAAGCACGGGCATCCGCTTGCTATTGTAAGCATTATTTTCCTCCTAATTTTCTGCCACAATATACGTAAAGGATTGACAAAATTATTAAGGAGCCAATGAAATCAGTCTCCCACAACTCAGAGTCTCCAAGTGGAAGTTGATTATTATTATTATTTATATGTGAATAATTTCCCAGGTTAACACATCCGCCAATCGTTCTCTGTGGAATTCTCTCGTGAACTGTCGATGATTAGATTGAAATTCTGTTCAACACATTGTCATGCATGGTTATCATCATAATCATTATAAATATTTTTTTCTCTCCTGAATTTACTAGCATGAAATAAGCCGTTTTATAATATATATATATATATACAGTAACGTGTCTACCTTCCAGCTGGTTCCATTTCAAAAACCCCATGGAATTTAAAACGCAGTCGTCTTCTTAAAATTATCTGTGTCTCAATGTACAGTGAGAAAAATATTATAAAGTTTGGCCAAGTGTAAGGACGGTAAAATGTCGGTGACGATGGAGATTTATACAGCTTCATTTGTATGAGTAAGAATAAAGTAATTTAAAAAAAAAATAGAGTGAGAAATGAAAAAAAAATTATTTCTCAAATTATTAACAAGACAAGAATGGGATTAAGTTTTTTTTGCTCCGTCCTCGTCTAATTTTTTATAAATATATTAAATATAACTTTTTTTGTATATGTTATATATTAAATAATTTAACAATTTTTTATTATTTTAACTTATATTTAACTAAGACATGTTTTAATAATTGATTTTTGCAAATAAACATAAAAAATTATATATAAGAAAAAAACCTCTAAAATCTACCTTTTATTGTAAACGATAAAAAGATTTTTATTTTTTAATTTGGCAACTATTGAGTTTTTTTTTTAATGAATGAGAATATGAAATAATTAATAATATGAAATACTAAAACATTATTTGAATTCTCATTTTTTATTTTTATCTTTATTTTATTTGTTATTACTTTAAAATTTTATTTATTAATTATTATTTACATTATTGAAAGATATTGTTATATTATTCTAGTTTGATACCTTATTTTTAATCATAATATAGATTAAATTTTTATATTGTCAATATTTGAGAATATAATAATATTTTAATAAATATAAAACAAGAAACAGAGCAAGAATGAGAAAGACATTCTCTACATGGAATTTTTCATCCCTAACCCATTAAATTTTATGGAGAATAGAGTGAGAAACAAGGCTTAAAATAAAAAATGTGATGAGATACAGAAAACGCCTGCCCACCCCACCCTACTCTATTGCCATCCCTAATTAGTTAACTAAATATCCAACCTTTTTTTTTCAATAACTGATAATTACAAGGCATATGGCACCACTACATCATGTCAACCAATTGACAAATAATATTTTAATTATCAATTTAGTCTTCAAGCTTAAATGAATTACTCAATTAGTACTTATATTTTTTTAATTATTTTAATTAGTTTTTGTTATTAAAAAAATGTCCAAAAGTGTATTTTTTTTTTTTTAAATTTAGTATGATAAATTGAATCAAATATAAAATTATTTACAATGACTAAATATTTTAATTTACTTTGCTACCCTAATAAAATACACTTCAAACTTTATTTTTTCAATGCAAGGACAAGGATTAATTGAGGTATTTAAAAATATATAAGGATTAATTGTAATCTAAGAATATTTCAAGACCTAAACTAATAATTTCCTTTTACTTTGATTAGTTATTGAATATTTTTATATATACTTTAATTTTGTTTTCATAAAAGAAATTACTTTTACTAAAGAACAAAGTTAAGCCGAAAATACAATCTGCACAAAAGGTCTAATAAGAGATGAAATCTCTTCTAACCAAACTTGATCTCAATGACAGAGGCAGACACTGAGTTCTGATTGTGGGGAACAAAAATGTCAGATAGAAAATTGAAGGGTGAAAGTCTATTTTGTTAAGGGATGAGGACCATTTATCAAAATGAAAAAGCTTTGTGGACTAAAATATAAAAAGTTTATTTTAAACTAAACTTGTAAATACTTGCTTATTTATTTTTTAAAAACAATTCAAGAGCTAAAATGTCATAAAAGGATAATTGAAAGGGTGAAAGTCCATTAGGACTATAATGTCAAAATAAAAAAACATAAAAGAGCCAAACTCTAAAAATATATTTTGACAGTAAAAATCATAATTGTTCATTAATTTATCTTTTTTTTTAAGCTAAGGATGTCAAAGCCCTTCCAAACTCAAATGTAAATCCACCCTTGACAATGAACATAAAAAACCAAAATTGGAAAGGTGGTGACCATTTATTTAAAACTCTAGAACAATGAACGACATAAAAAATAGAAGGAGAATTACAAAGTGAAAGAATATTTTTTAGTAGCAAACCTTCATCCACAAGAGAAATTGAAAGTCTGTTATTTGTTAAGACCAAGGTTTTCTCTTAATCTTATCTTTTTATCTAATCTTTTTATTAATATGTAGTTGGTAGTTGATAAAAAATAAAATAATTATAATATAGATCTTCACTATATATAACTAATACAATACACGTGTTAAATATCTTTCAAAAGTTATATTTAAAAAAATATCTTTTAAAAATTAGATAAAATTAAATTAGAAGAGAATCTTAAATCTATTTGTTAACCACCCCGAGGAGTTGGATTCCATCAAAAGAGGATGTAAACAACATATTTTCTTTATATTGCTAATAATTTTATAAATATATAATCCAATCTTTAATAATCTTATTTTATGTTAGGGTTTTTAGCGTACATTTTAAAAAATATTTTAAATATTTTGCAAAAAACTTCAATCACAAGTAATTAAGAGGATGAGAAAAATTAAGATAAAGAGATACACAATCACACAAAAAACTTATGTGGTTTGGCAACAAACACCTATGTCAATAGTAAATCATAATATCCTAACCTTTTTTATTTGTTCACAAAGAACTCAGATCACAAATATCTATCCCAAAATATAATCAAGGAAAATAATATAATAGATGAGCTCTCAAAGATCTATCAGTACTTTCTTAATAACACAAATCTCAAGCATTCATATGGCATTCTCTTGCATGTCCAGGACTTAAGGCTCTTTAGCTCTCTATTTTCTCTTTTAGAGTTTCTCTCGAATGTTTGATTATTCTAAAGGGTTACAAGGGATTATATATATAAGCTTCAAGAGGCTTTTAGAAACTTTATTTGTAGTTTAAATAAAAGTCTATGTGTCTAGGAGTTTAAATCCCACTTGAAGAAGTCGTACCAAGCTAAAATCAAAAAGTCCTATTAACTTGGTGCTGCAGTCCCAAGGATTGGTGTCGTCACGTCGGTCATGGCCAAGTCTTGGCATCGTCACGAGCATGGTAACCCCAAGGCTTACACTTCCTTTTTACCTTGTTTCATGCCCCTTATTGCTTTTTGCTTTTTGCTTTTTGTTTCCATCCTTTCTCGTTCGCTCATTACGTCGTTGATTTCATGTTGAATCTTCATCAATCTTAACGCAAAATCATGTTCTCAATTCAAAACCTTTTTAAGAATTTTTCTATGATCCATCCACACCAAATGTCTTATCACTTAATGTTTTATTTAGTTAAGCCTTTACATAGACTTAACTCCTTTTAGGCATGTGACTTCAGTCTAAAGATACGAATGCATTTTATCTTGAATAACCTTCGTATTGCAATCTCCCATGTTACTCTTGACATTATAACCACAATCCCTTGGCGACTGAAATTTATTCTTGCCATCAACATCCTTATCATATATTTTCTTTCGACTTTTATGACCTTAGTGGGCATATCACCAATGCTCCCCTTAGTCTATAATACCTCAACAACCTATGTTGAGCCAATTACAATATTTTCATCAAGCACATCTAACTCATTGTGCTTCTCACCCTTCATAATTATCATAGATCATTTCACCACTTCTAGTATTCTTTTTTTTTTTTCTTTGAATGAATAGTCCACTTGATCTTGCACTCTTAGGGATATCAAGTTCCTCCTAACACCATGAACATGTCGTACACTAAGTAAGTCCCTAATTGTTTCATCACACATCATCATTATCCTTATATTACCAATCTCATGACTTCACAAGTCATATCATTACCAATTAGTATTTTTACACCTCTAATAGATCTATAATTAGTAAACAAAGATGTATCAGGACACATATGGTAACTACGGCCAAAATTAAAAATTCATTCATCAGTATACTTTCTATGAGAAACTACTAAAGATTCTGAAATCTCATAACCATCCTCACAGACCATTGTAACATCTCCACCTTTCTTTCTTTTAGAAAAATTCCTTATTAAGTACTCTTTTTCTCTTATAATGATAACACTTATTAGACTCTTCGACTGGTTGTGTTTCTCATCCTTTCCTCTTGGAGTCAAACTCGTTGCACCATTAAACTCAAATCTTTTCCTAAATATTTTTGAGTTTAATGAGGCTTTGACATTACTCATAGTTAAAGTCTCTTTATCATACATGAGTGTGCCCATGAAATACTTATAACTTGGAGAAAAAAAACACAACAAGATAATTGTTCTATCTTTATCTTCAATCTTAATGTCTATCGTCTCAAGATCTATTATTATTTTGTTAAAGGCATTAATGTGGTCTTTAATTAAAATTTCTTTAGCCATGGATAACTGGTATAACCTTTTCTTGAAATACAGATGATCAGGTAAGGACTTCGTTATGTATAGGACATCAAGCTTTTTTCAAAGACCTATTGTCATCTTCTCTCTGGCCTCATCCTTTAGAACTTCATCACTCAAAGATAGAACTATAGTGCTATAAGCCTTCTTTTGAATGGTTTCCCTATCAAACTCGGATCTAGGTTTTGTAGATCTCTTCTCTATACTGGTTGTTACTTGAGATTCTTCAAGGACTAAGTTTAACCCTTGACTCATCATTAAAGCCATAGCTTTTATCTTTCATAAACTAAAATAATTCTATTTATTAAACTTTTCAACCTCATACTTATGAGTCGCCATAATTGAACAACTTATATTTTTTATATACCACAAAGGTATTATTCCTGACCTTGGCTCTGATACCACTTGTTGATATATTTTAGCGTGTGCTTTAAAAACCTTTTAAGCGATTTACAAAAGACTTCAATCATAAGTAATTAAGAATAAAAAAATATCAAGTTAAAAAAATAAACAATCACACAAGAAAGTTATGTGGTTCGGTAATAAATGCCTACATCTACAATTGATCACGGGATCTTAGCCTCTTTTATTCATTCACAAAGAACTCAGATCACAAAGATCTATTTAAAGAGATAATCAAGGAATATAATATAATATACAAGCTTTTAAGGGTTTATCAATGTTTTCTTGATCACACAGATCTCAAATACTCCTATGACACTCTCTTGTGCTCCAAGCTCTCAAGGCTATTTAGCTCTCTATTTTCTCTCTTAGAGTTTCTCTTTAATGTTTTGTTATTCTAAAGGGTTACAAGGACTTATATAGGTTTCAAAAAGTCCTTAAAAACTCTATTTTAAGTTGGAATAAGAGTCTATGTGTTTAGAAGTTCAAATCTCACTCAAAGAAATCGAACTGAGCTAAAATCAAAAAGTGTGATTTAGGGATCAAAAAATACTTCAAAGGTTACTATTGTATAACATATTTATAGTAGCTATTCTCTTATTTGTATATATAGTCTTAATTAGGGTGAAGGAAATTAAATTTTTCGTATACTTTATATATTATTTAATTGATTTTATGTATTATTAATCTAATTGTTGACCCCAAAAAATAGCTTTCTCAGGCCAACAAGCATTAAATTTATTTGATGCAGAAATTAGTGTACTGAGTTTTGCTTTATTAGGCCTCGGAAGCTGTCTTCTATCTTCCTTCTTCTTTGACAATCAGTTGAACACCTGCAAAACATTAGAAACTGTAGTTGAGACCTCGATGGGGTGGGTTCCGACGAAGACTCTCCGATGCTTAAGTCAGAAAAGGCTATTTGGTGAAAACAAAGGTTCAACAAGAATCTGAAATAGCTGTTGTGAAAGAAAAATGTATGTATCCTCTCTTTTGCATTTACATCACATATTTATTGCATCGGTCTTTTAGGAATATTCCTATTATACTCTTTGTGCTTATCTTCATCAGTGTAGTGGTTAAATTGGGTAAGTCTTACTAATTTTACGTTATCCTAGTTTTGGATTATCCTAATCTTCTGGTGTAATTTGTGGAATTCTTTCCTAAGAACCTTACAGCTCTTTTCTGTTTACATTTATATTTTCTTTATAACATTAATTTTCCCTTTAAGGGTATTTTCGTAATAAAATTGGTTGCTCTTAAGTTGCCTTGGTAATCGTTTGGTATCCCTTCTGCTATAAAAGCAATTTAACACTCCATATCGAGCCAGTCTTTTCTGTGGTACTTATATCGAGCTAGTTTTTCTTGTTTGCCTTAGTTGTGATATTCTTAATTCTGGTCAAGATTTATGCGGGGCTGATGTGTAAGTATCTCAAGCCGGACCAGGTTTAAGCGGCCCAACTAGTTCCTCATGGGCGAACCCCTTTTAGGCCTATTGTCAGTACTTATTGATGGCCTGTATCGTCCTAGGCCTGGGATTCAGCGATACGTCCATATAGGGATATCTTTAAAGGGTCCAATATGCCAATTTACATGAGGGAACAGAGGTCCGCTAGTTTCTAGTTTTGACTTATTCAAGACTAGAAACTTATTATATTTCTTTTTTTTGTTATCTGTTCGAGTCTTCTCCCCTTTGGTTGAAATTTTTACTTCACCCCTATTTGATTTTCTATGTTCTATATTGGCTTAAATCTTTTGCTTTTAACACTATTACTTTGACCAAACTGGTCCGGACTAGTTTTTTTAATCCTTGGATTATATTGAGTGGCTCAGTTTGAATTTGCCCATACAACTTTTCTTAGTATGCTGAGCTAGTTATCATTTACTGAGGTCCTTTTAAAGATCTTCATTCAGTTAGGGATATCTCTTTATTCTTTAGAAATTTATCAAGTGATGACGATAATGATTTGTGAAAACATTATCCCCAATCCAAGTGAAATAACGTCTAATAAATGGAAATTGATCGTGGTCGTTGATTTCTTTTTTATCGTAAGGCCAGGGGCAGCTAAAACCAAGATATTATGTCTCTTTAAATTTCGAGTGATGTTTGGGCGATCAAGATGATATGGTCCGTTGAATTTTCAAATTTTAACTGTCTAAATGAAGACTTTTGCAAGACATGCATTTATTGCTCTAGGTGACTGAAATGATGCATCGACTTCCTCAAAAGGGTATCTTTCTAGCTTCTGTTGATCTCATCCATCTATTTGATCTGAACAGTTGCATTTCATCCTGTTGGCTATAAATAATAACCCCCTTTTTACCCATTTTTTTCTTTACTCAAAATTCTTCTTCGTGCTTGATGCTGCGAATCTCAGTATTACTGTGTACTTTATTTGATTTCAGCATTTCCCTTTGGTAAGATTCCTTTCTTTTTATGTTTTCTTGTTCTAGTCTTTACTTGGTGTAAATATACTTTTTGCATTTTTTTTTTGTATTTCTTTACTATTTTTGGGTTTTCTACTATTTTTGTGTTTTTTTCATCTATTTCTTATTTTTTGGATATCTGTATGCTTTTGAGATGCTTATGGTTATCTTATTTTGCCTTCTTCCTAGGTTTGATTGTATTTTTCCTTGCCCTTATATGTCTTCTATAATTTTTTGTAAAAAAAAACTTCTTTCATCTTCCGTAACAGCATCTAGGAGGAACCCAGGTCTCTCTATCGTTATCATGGTTAAGGAGGAAGAAGCTGTTAGCCTTGAGGTCCACTTGTCAAGAGGATTGGTGGGACTGCAGTAGTGTAGGAGCAAGGACTGTGAGTGATTTTAAACATAGGGTGCATGCATATGGGTTTGTGTCTATCATTCAAATAGAACATATGTATCACATACATACATGAGCGAAATAAAATTTTCATAATGATAAACACAAATAAACTTTACATGTTATCTCATAAATGTAAAATATTTTAAGATTGAGAAATAGTACCTTGTCAAGCCTTTGGTATATGGTCGAACCAGAGTACCTACCTTGAAGCAACCCATCCATAATTCTAGTTTCTCAACACAGTAGGTTTGGAGAAGCTAGAATAGCAATTTTTCAAGCAAATGATTCAACTCTTAAATCTTTGTTTCTACCTTATAATATGGGTGACCAAAATGGAAGAGAAAATGGAGAAAATGTATTTTTGCTCTCAATACTTGAGAGAATTTTCTAACACTTAGCCTTTCAAATTCTCTCTACCATTTTTACTAATTCATTGGCCTAATTTTTACTTAATCAATTGAGCAACATATTGTTCTTTCATTTGTTTATTATTTTCTTTCATTTTCTCACCTAATAGCATCCATTATCTAGGTTAATGTTTGCCATTAATGTTTTGTTTATTATGTTCTTTCATATTCTCACCTAATGGCATCCATTATCTAGGTCAATGTTTGCCATTAGTATTTTATTTATTATTTGTTTACAATAAACTAAATAAAAATAAAACAAAATAAAAAATTATTTAAATGAACTTGGCCTAAATTTAGGCCAAATGAGAAAACACTTTCTCATTATTAAGAAACATCTTAAGGTCTACCATTAACAAATGCCACCCATTTATACTTATCATATCATTTAATTATTATTAAACAAATAATTTAATCATATTAAATCATGGTATAAACACATGCCAATTTAAATTAAAAAATAAATTGTTTGATTTTAATTTAAATAATAATATTATTTGTCCAACAAATAAGGTCATTTTAGTAATTTGCAAATCAAACAATAATTGGCCCACAATATGCCATGTGTCAATATCCTCAACAACTAATTGTTAACTAATTGATGTACTTAACTCTTAAGTCTTGACACGTGCTCGACCGGAGGGAAACCGAAGTAAATGTCTGGTCTGCTAGAATTTTTTGGATCGAACTATTCAATCCAGTACATTGCCCTACTGCACAACAAGTACACTTCATATTGCGAGACTCTCTAAGTCCACTTCCGATTTGTCAAACAGAATTATTTTGTGAGTCTGAGATTAATGCCCCACGCATACATCACGAATATTACAAATCAGTGCAGTAGACCATACAAGTTGAGGTCATAATGTATACGTATAATCCTTCCACCAATCATATCTTAGAAGAGCAGGGATATAGATCACTATCGTCAAATCCCTATGTGCTCATCTATGAACTTATCTCCAAACATGTATCTTAATAAACAATATATGCAAAAAAATTTATAATATTGTTTGACCCCGTGGGAAACTTTTTTTTGGGCTTATTACTTATGGCCATAAGACTTTTTAAGATATGATCTATAAGCATCTTGATATATATAACTCATTTATGTGAGCTGACGGATCCTATATGTGTACACACCAGACTCCATAAGCATCAGATCATACCTAGCGATACCCAGCGGTCACACTATGAAAGGTCTGTAACATGCGTAGAATTAAAGTATGATGGATCACTTACAAGCCCACCGTGGTACTTAGGTCAAAAGACCACGTATACTACTCAACTCGAGATGACCTTCTATTGACGGCTTTATGGGATATCTATTAGGGTCCTTATTGAGTCTGTTTAGTATTCAGTCCTTACTGAACACCTGTATGCTATACGAACTTCCAATAAGTCTATGGTTAGTTAAGAATAACTATCTAGATTATCTAGGTATAGTATACACTGGTCTATGTAAAAGAATTCCACCGAGAGACCAGCATCGGTGAATTAAGACCAGGAACATATAATTTGAGAATAGACCTACATAATGACATTTCTTAGCTCCTATTGCAACTCTTACAACTATGTTATTACTGATGTATTCTCAGGTCTTTGTACCGTTACAGACAAGATTCTAACTTTTAGACTTCACTGATTAATATAACATGTTGACTCTTTAGCATTTATAGATTTCAGTAATGCTAACTCTTGGCATTGATCTAAACTTCTCTAAACCAAATCTGAACTCCTTCAGATCATATTATGTCTGTAGCGTCACAAGCATTGAACCATTTTAAAATAGTAAATAGTGATTTAACAAATAATGTACTGTATAAATATTATAAAATAAAATATTTATACAACAATGGGATGGCATATGAGAACAAATCCTAACAAACTCTCACTTGCTCAAACACCTTTGGAGTTAAGGTCTTAGTCAATAGATCCACTATATTATTTACAGAGTCAACTCTATAAATTATTACATCTCCCCTTGCCAAGATTTCCTAATTATGTGGTATTTCCTCTCCACATGCTTTGATCTCTGGTGCCCTCTTGGCTCTTTTACTTGTGGAATAGCTCCGTTGTTGTCACAAAATAAAGGAATAAGATCCATCGAGCTAGGGATAATCTCAAGCTCAGTGACAAACTTACGTATCTATACTGCTTCCTTTGCTACCTTAGAGGCTGCAATGTATTTCGCTTCAGTTGTTGAATTAACTGTAGATTCCTGTTTGGTACTCTTCTAACTCACTACAACACCATTGAGGATAAATACATATCCAGATGTAGACTTTCTATCATCTGGATCAGACTAAAAGTCTAAATCTATGTATCCCATAACCTGCAAGTCACTTTCTTTATAAATGATAAACTTGTCCTTTGTACCCTTAAAGTATTTAAGGACGTGTTTGACTGTCATCCAATGGCTATCACCTAGATCATATTGATACTGGCTAGTAACACTTACAACCATGCTAATGTCAAGTCCCATGCATATTATTGCATACATCAGGCTACCTACAGCTGATGCATATGGCATCTTAGATATTCTAACTCTTTTATCTTCCGTCTAAGGAGACATTCTTCTCAAAAGATGAATATCATGTCTAAAAGGTACATTAGCTGTCTTTCCATTAGTAAAATTGTACCTTTCAATGACATTATCGATGCATGATGATTGGGAGAGTCCTATCAACTTCCTAGTTCTATCTCTATAAAGCTTTAAACCCAGTATATAGGAAGCCTCTTCCAAGTCTTTCATGGAGAATTTTTTCTTTAAATGACTCTTGACTGATTGTAACATACTAATATCATTAACAATGATCAGTATGTCATCCACATAGAGAATTAAAAAGACAACTATGCTCTCACTGACCTTTTTATACACACATGGTTTCTCATCATTTTTTATGAAACTAGATCTTTTGATTACCTCATCAAAATGAAGGTTCCAACTCCGAGAAGCCTGTTTAAGCCCATAAATGGACTTTTTCAGTTTGCATACTAGACCTAAGGATTAGCTGGATGCAAAACCTTTAAGCTATTGCATGTATATCTCTTCCTCGAGATATCTATTTAGGAATGTTTTCTTTACATCTATTTACCATATCTCATAGTCATAATATGCAGTAATAGCCAATAAAATTCGTATTGACTTCAACATCGCTACTGGTAGAAAGGTTTTCTTATAATCAATCCCAGATCATTGAGAATAACCTTTTGCAACCAATTGGGGTTTAAAGGTCTCTACCTTCTTATCGGGCCCATGCTTCTACTTGTAAATTCATTTATAACCGATAAAAACTATTCCTTCAGGAAGCTCAACCAAGTCCCAGACTTGATTGTGATGAATTGAGTTAATTTCAGATTTCATAACTTTTTGCTACTTTTCGAGTAGATGTCTAACATCGCATCTTTATAGGTTAAAGGATTATTTTATTCCACTAAGAAAACTCCAAGTGCACCTTCAGGCATCTGTCCATACCTAGTAGGTAGCCTGGACATCCTTTCAGACCTATGTGGAGGATGTGCTAAAGGTATTCCGCTTAATTGATTTTGAGGTTCCATCTCATTTTCATGTTCGTAATGATTTGCTTCATTAAGCACAATCTTTCTACAACTTCCACGATCTATGAAAAACTCTTTCTCATGGAAAGTGGCATATTAAGAAACAAACATATCTCGCTCCTTGAGATCATAGAACTGGTATCCCATTGAATTCTTAGAATACCCAACAAATCGATACTCATACCCCCCGAGTGCAAGTTTATCCTATTGCGTAAATTTTATGTAAGCAGGACAGCCCCTAAATCTTAAAGTAGTTAAAACTTGGTTTCCTTCTATTCAACATCTCATGTGGAGTGATTGAAATAGCTTTAGATGGAACTCTGTTCAATATATGAGCAGCAATGTTCAGAGCATAACCTTAAAGATATTCAGGTAGATCGATGAAGCTCATCATCAATCGGACCATATCCAATAATGTCTGATTCCTCCTCTCCAATACACCATTATGTTCCAGAGTACCTGAAGGACTATACTGAGCCAAAATCTCATTATCCTTTAAATAATCAGAGAATTCTCTGCTCATATACTCACCAACTCGATCTGATCGAAGGCATTTGATATACATTCCGGTTTGTTTCTCTACATCAAGTCAAACTCTTTGAACTTTTCAAAGGTTTCTGACTTGTGTTTTATAAGAAACACATATCTGTATCATGATAAATCATCAATAAAGGTAACAAAGTATCAAAATCCACCTATTGCAGTGTGATTGATTAAACCGCATACATCACTATGTATTTATTCCAATAAATTAGTGGCACGATGTCCAACACTAGTGAATGGAGATTTAGTCATTTTGCTTTGAATAAAAGATTCACAAACTGTGTAAGGTTCTATGGTCAGATCAGATATCTGACCATCCTTAACCAAACGGGTTAGGCGTCTTACATTTATATGATCCAATCTCATGTGCCACAATTCAGTATCATTTAAAGCTTGTGCACTATTACTAGTGCTACCCTGTATATTCATGACATTTCTCGTAGTATCCAAAACATAATGCCCATTAATTAATTGACACTCAGATAAGAAAACATCAAACATATCACATAAATATAAAAGAGCGGTTCTTAATATACATATGATACCCTTCACTGTCAAGTACAGTAAGAGAGATAATCTGTCTTATCATAGTAAGCACAAAATAACAGTTATGAAGTACAACAGTTTTATTAGAAGAGAGAATCAAATTATAATGTCCTAAAACCTTGACTTGTAGGAGATCATCATTTCTTACTCGAAGTTATACCTCTCCTGGCTGTAGCAATTTAACTTCCTTCAAACCCTGCAACATATTACAGATGTGAGAAAAACTTGCAGTATCTAATACCCAGTCAATACTAGCATCAAATGCTAAAAAAATGTCAATAATGAGAAAGATAATACCTGAGGGAGTCTTCTTCACAACGACAATGTATTTGAGGCAGTTGCGTTTTCAGTGCCCGTCCTCACCGCAATGAAATCATTTGTCTTTTGCTTTCACTTTTCTCTAGTGGCTTAAATATTTGTCGACGCTAAGGACCCATCTTTGGTATCTGCCTCACCTTTATTTTTTTCTTATATTTGAACTTCGCAGAAGCCCTCGGGGTCAAAGATAAAGCACCATAAATAAGGAGGGCTGAGTCTCCTTTATGCATGTCATTATCCGCTTTCTTCAACATATTGCAAAGATTAGTATAAGTAAAGGTCATTCCTTGCATATTAAAGTTCATGATGAACTATGCATATAACTCAGGCAGCAACTAGAGAATCAAACTATTCCCCAGGTTATTGCTCAAAGAAATGTCTATGGACTCAACCCTCTCGATTAATCATATCATCTTGAGAACATGAGGACTCACTTGACTGCCCTCAGGGAGCTTTGCTAGAAACAGCATTTTGACAACCCTATAGTTCTTAACTTAGGGTCGGTCACTAAAGAGTTCCCTGAAATGGAGCATAATGCGATTGGCACTGTCTATGTAAACATGCTCCCTCTGCAGTTCAGTGGACATTGAGGCAATGATGTACGATTTAATTTTTAAATTATCATCCAATCATTTCTGATATGTCACATTTTCGTCCTCAGTGGCATCCTCAAAAACACCTCTGGGCATCTTTTGGTCAATAACATATCCCAGTTTTTCCGAATCAAGAACAATTTTGAGATTTATGTACTAGTCAAAGAAATTCTCAGCACCTTTGAGTTGTTGTGCATCCAGTATACGCACTAAGGGATTTGAAGATGTCATTCTAACTTACACAAGTCAAATAAAATAATATTATAAGATGTTAACAAAAATATATTATTAAATCGCTAATAATACATTTTAAATCATGGGTATAACATTTATACATTTTTAATTTAAAATGTCCTCCCACTATTTTACACAATCCCTCTAATCTTTCAAAAATGGGATAACGACAGTTTAAACTATTGTAAACTATACAGCAAGAAGTGGACCCCATTGACATTTTACTCAAACGGCACACTATAGCGATCTAGGCCTTTGTAAACCCAACAGGTAGACAACTCTTGTCAATTGCATCTTATACAACTCTTAATCTTAATCCTAAATACACCTTATCCGTACACTGTAGCAGTTTAGGGTAAGTGTATTCTAAATTAACTTGTCAATAATCAAATATATGCTATTGCTATTACCGCACATTGTAGCGATTTAAGGCAATACTTTCGAATATATTTGCTTTATCTCATGTTTAATCGGCATAATCTAAATCACATTGACCAATTTTCTCACACTGTAACGATATTAAGAAAGACGATATGATCCATATAACACCGTATTGACAAGACAAATTATCAATAAAATACTATTTCATAATATAATATTGTTCAATCTGATCATGAGAGATTTTTACTCTTTTTTTTTTTAACACAAAGACTTAATCCCCATCTCATGAGGAGGTAATTCTCAATCAATCAATAATTTCTGTGTAAGCACAACTAACCCCTAATAGTAGGGCTCCCATTATATTTACCAACATAGAAAAAAAGATCTTGGTTTATAATACAACCTAATAACTCTTAATTAGTATAGTCTAAATCACACCAATCAATTTTCTCACACTATAGCGATCTTAAAAAGGACTAATATGATCCATCTAACACCGTATTAACAAGACGAATTATTAATAAAATACTATCTCATAATATAATATTATTCAATCTGATCATGAGAGATTTGTACTCTTTTTTTTTTTGTAACACAAAAACTTAATCATCATCTCATGAAAAGGTAATTCTTAATCAATCATTAATTTCTGTGTAAGCACAACTAACCCTTAATAGTAGGGCTCCCATTGTGTTTACCAACATAGAAAAAAAGATCCTAGTTTATAATATAATCTAATAACTCTTATCATTGTATCTCATAAAATTCCACATGATTAAAATAATATTTTAAATAATTTAAAACATAATTAAAGTGAGTGTCATTGGCCTCACAGTGCTGGGCCTACCGTATGGCAACACTAAAGGGCATAGCCTCCTACGTCGCAGCGCCTAACTTCTAGAGCTGTGGCACTCAACAGCCAGCGTTGAGTGCCTTGTGCTTGGCGTTGCAGCGCTAAAGCCTGAGGCCTCTCAGCGTTGTAGCGCAAATTCCAAAATCGGTGCTTAAGCACTTATCTAAGAGTAACTCCCTCCCAATAAGGTCCTAATTCTTGGAGGGTATTAACTAGTCTTTATATCTTTTGGATAAAGACAAGGTTGTCCCTCCCCCTTACTTTTTTAGGAGCTGTGCTACCTATAGTATTTTAAGAGTAACGCTAAAAGTGAGAAAGGCTTCTAGTACTTATCTTTCCATGGTCGCTAAAATTTAGTCCTTGGTTGCCCTTCCTCTATTAAAGAGTGGAAGGGGAGTGGTTCATTATTGGGGGCAACTGGGGTCAAAGAGTACCCCAAGAGAAATCGGGGAGAATGGGTCGTCCTCACAGAGTTTTCTTTGAACGTAAGTTTCCTTTAATTTATTCTTTAATATTGTGATTAATTCCTTCTTTCGTCTGTCTAATTCCTTGGTATATTGGTGTGACCTAAGCCACAAACGTTAAAGTGAACGAGGACAGGCTTGCTCATATCATTGTGGCCCGAAAATACAATTTGTATAACAGGTCCAATAAGAGATGAAATCTCTTCTGACCAAACTTGTTCTCAATGACAAAGGTAGATACTGAGTTCTGATTGTGGGGAACAAAAATGTTAGATAGAAAATTGAAAGGTGAAAGTCTATTTTGTTAAGGGATGAGGACCATTTATCAAAAAAAAAATTATGGGCTAAAATATAAAAAATTTATTTTAAACTAAACTTGTGAATATTAAAAAAAATGGGAGCTAAAATACTTGTAAGTACTTGCTTATTATTTTTTTAAAATACAATTCGAGAGCTAAAATGTCTTAAAAGGAAAATGGAAAGGGTGAAAGTCTATGAGGACTATAATGTCAAAATAAAAAACATAAAAGAGCTAAACTCTAAAAATATATTTTGACAGTGAAAATCATAATTGTTCATTAATTTACCCTTTTCTTAAGCTACGGGTGTCAAAGCCCTTCCAAACTCAATGTAAATCCTCCCCTGACGACGAACATAAAAAACCAAATTTGAAAAGGTGATGACCCATTTATTTAAAACTCTAGAACAATGAACGACATAAAAAATAGGAGAATTACAAAGTGAGAGAATAGTTTTTAGTAGCAAACCTTCATCCACAAGAGAAAACTGAAAAAGTCTGTTATTTGTTAAGACCAAGATTTTCTCTTAATCTTATCTTTTTATTTAATTTTTTTATTAATATGAAGTTGGTAGTTGATAAAAAAAAATAATTATAATATAAATTTTCACTATATATAATTAATACAATACACGTGTTAAATATCTTTCAAAAGTTATATTTAAAAAAAATCTTTTAAAAATTAGATAAGATTATATTAGAAGAGAATCCTAATTCTAATTGTTAACTGCTGTGAAAGAGTTGGATTCCACCAAAAAAGGATGTAAACAACATATATTCTTTACATTGTTAATAATTTGATAAATATATAATCTAATCTTTAATAATCTTATTTTACGTTAGAGTTTTTAGTGTGCACTCTAAAACAATTTTAAGTATTTTGCAAAAGACTTCAATTACAAGTAACTAAAAGTATGAAAAAATCAAGATAAAGAGATAAATAATCACACAATAAAATTATGTGGTTTGATAACAAATGCCCACGTTAATGGTGAATCGTAAAAACTTAACTTTTTTTATTCATTCACAAAAAACTCAGATTACAAAGATCTATTTCAAAATATAATCAAAAGATATGATATAATAAATGAGCTCTTAAGGATCTATCAGTGTTTTCTTAATCACACAAATCTCAAGCATTTCTATAGCATTCTTTTGCACACCCACCACCTAATGCTCTTGAGCTCCATATTTTCTCTCTTAAAGTTTCTCTCTAATATTTGATTATTCTAAAATGTTACAAAGGATTATATATATATATTTTCTCTCTTGGAGTTTCTCTCTAATATTTGATTATTCTAGAAACATTTTGAAGCTTATATATATATATATATATATATATATAAGCTTCAAAATATTTCTAAAAACTCTATTTATAGTTAAAATAGGAGTTTATATATATATAGGAGTTCAAATCCCACTTGAAGAAGTAAAACCAAGCTAAAATCAAAAAGTCCTCGTAACTTGGTCTAGCAACCGTAAGGATTGTTCCGCGATGTCTGTCATGGCGGCCTTGGCATCGCCACTAGCAACATATGGGCATCATAACCCTAAGCTATACACTACCAATTCACCTTGTTTCATGCCCTCACTTGCTTCTTGCTTTTTGTTTTCGTCCTTTCTCGTTTGCCCATTGCGTCCTCGATCTTATATTGACTCTTTATCAATTTTAACTCAAAATCATGTTCTTGATTCAAAACCTCTTTAAGAAGTTTTCTAGGATCCATCCACACCAAATGCTCATCACTTAATGTTTTCTTTAGTTAACCCTTTGCGTAGACTTAACGTTTTTTGGGCACGTGACTTTGGTCTAAAGATATAAATGCATCTTCTCTTAAGTAGACTTCGTATTGCAATCCCCCATGTTACTCTTAACACTATGACCATAATCCCACTGTGGCTGAAATTTATTCTTGCCATCAACTCTCGTACCACGCATTCTCTTTCAACCTTTATCATATTTGTGAGCATATATCCAATGTTGCCCTTAGTCTGCATCCCCTCAATAATTAATATTGAGCCAAAGTCAACATTTTCATTAATCACACATATCATATTATGCTTCTCACCTTTCATAATTCCTACAAATCCTTTCACCACTTTTACTATTTCTTTTTTTCTTTGAATGAATAGCTCTCTTGATCTAGCACTCTTAGGGATGTCAAGTTCCTCCTGACACCAATAACATGTTGCACACTAAGTAACACACCAAGTTTTTCATCATACATTATCATTCTTATATTACCAATCCCATGACTTCACAAGCAATATCATTACCTATTAATATTTTTTCACCTTTAATGGATCTATAATTAGTTAATAAAGATCTATCAAGACACATATGGTAACTATAGCCAGAAGTAAAAATTCATTCACTAGTATATTTCCTATTATAAGCTACCAAAGATTCTGAAATCTCATAGTCATCCTCACAAACCTTTGCAACATCTCCATATTTCTTTTTTTATGAAAAATCCCTTATTAAGTACCATTTTCTCCTATAATAATACATTTATTGGATCTGCCTTTGACTGTCTGTTTTTTTTATCCTTTCCTCTTAGAGTCAAACTTGTTGCATTATTGAACCCAAATCTTTTCTCCAATTCTTTAAAGTTCACTGAGGCTTTAACATTACTCATCGTTAAAGTCTCTTTGTCATACATGAATGTGTCTACGAAATACTTATAACTTGAAGGCAAAGAATACAACAAGATAATTTTCTTATCTTCATCTTCAATCTTCATATCTATCATCTCAAAATCTATGATAATCTTGTTAAAAGCATCAATATGGTATTTAATTGAAATTCCTTGAGCCATGAATAACTAGTATAACTTCTTCTTGAATTACAGACGATCAGCCAAGGACTTCGTCATGTAGAGGGCGTCAAACTTATTTCAAAGACCTATTGTCATCTTTTTTTAGTCACATCATTTACAACTTTATCACGTAAAGATAAAACTATAGTACTATAGGCCTTCTTCTGAATAGCGTGCTCATCTAACTCGGATCTAGGTTTTACTAATCGCTTCTCTACAATGGTTGTTACTTGAGATTCTTCAAGGAATGAATCTATCCCTTGACTCATCATTGAAGCCATAATTTTTATCTTTCAAGGACTGAAATCATTCTGCTCATTGAACTTTTCAACCTCATACTTGTGAGTCACCATGATTGAATAACTTATGTTTCTTCTATACCACAAAGATGTTATCCCTGACTTTGGATCTAATACCACTTGTTAGAATTTTTAGTGTGTCTTTTAAAAACCTTCGAAGCACTTTACGGAAGACTTCAATCATAAGCAACCAAGAGTAAGAAAGGATCAAGTTAAAAAAAATAAACAATCACACAAGAAAGTTACATGGTTCGGTAATAAACGTCTATGTCTACGATGGATCATAAGATTCTAGCATCTTTAATTCATTCACAAATAACTCAGATCACAAAGATCTCTCTCAAGAGATAATCAACGAATACAATATAATAGACCAGCTCTCAATGGTCTATTAGTATTTTTTTTTATCACAAATCTCAAGTACTCCTATGACACTCTCTTGCGCTTCAAGCACTCAAGGTTATCTAGCACTCTATTTTCTCTCTTAGAGTTTCTCTTTAATATTTTGTTATTCTAAAGGGTTACAATGAGTTATATAAATTTCAAAATGTCTCTAAAAGCCCTATTTTAAATTGGAATGAGAGCATATACGTATAAGAGTTTAAATCTCACTCAAAAAAGTCGAACCGAACTAAAATCGAAAAGTATGATTTAGGGATCGAGAAATACTTAAAAGTTTACTATTGTATTATGTATTTGTAGTAGCTATTCTCTTATTTGTGTGTATAGTCTTAATTAGAAGCCCATTAAAGTTTTTTTGTATACTTTATATAATATTTAATTGATTTTAAGTATTATTAATTTTAATATTTGATGTGTTCTCGCAAATTTTTTAATAACACTAGCGGATAAAAGGAAGCTGAAACAATGGACATTTCAAGTCTGATCTTACTCACTAGTGCAGTAAAAATGCCTGGAACAAATTAACCGCACTCAACGAAAGAATTTTTTTTTTTTTTCGAGTAGGAAGCAGTTATACGAGAAATTGTGACCAAAGGCATGTAAAGATTAATTACTTCACATAAAAACAAAACTTCAATTCATACATTGAAAAATTACAAAACATCAACAGGAAATTAAGACTAACAAGCTAAGGAAGTGGTGAAGACTCACCGTCCCATTATTATTTTACATTATTTTTTTCAAATAATCACAAAGAGGAAAGGAATCTTCATTATTAGACGAACATGTGCAACAATCGAAAGCACAAACACAACGCGGATGGGACAACAGTCACTGATATCAGAATCATGATGAATAAAAAGAGCATACTTAATTTGATGGGCACTTGAAGGTTGAGGGGACCTTGCAGTAATTCAACAGCAATTCCAATTTAAGATCGGGAATATTTACTTTGAGCAGATTCAAGACATTAAGGTTAAGGGAAGTGCAAAGGCAAGCGCCAGCGTCGAGGTCAATCAAATTGTGAATGAGAGGGCAGCATTGGCTATTTTGTGGGACACCAAGTTTAAGGCCCAAGGCATTCAACACGTTGAGACATACACCCAACTTAGGGGCATCCTTAGGACAATTACCAGGCAGTGTGGCTGTTGATGAAGGGATAGAGGTG
Source organism: Ailanthus altissimus (assembly GCA_946807835.1). NCBI lineage: Eukaryota > Viridiplantae > Streptophyta > Magnoliopsida > Sapindales > Simaroubaceae > Ailanthus > Ailanthus altissimus. The sequence continues at coordinate 24,521,002 of OX327696.1, read as the reverse complement.
AGGACAATGAAGAATAGGATGTTGAGGGAGAGCAAAAGTGCTGCTGATTTTGAAGCCATGATATCCCGAACTCAAAGACAACGTACTAAACCTTGAAGTTTGTGAATGTTAAGACTTAAGAGAGTATATGACTGATGAAAATGGTTAAGTGGGTTGAAGTATCTATAGCAGCAAATCATATCTGTTAGGTTCTTTTAATTTTTTTTAAGATAACATGGATCGTCTTATTATATTGGACTCCCCTCACATGCCTCTGCTACAACTCTGTTTCCAGTTTTCTGTTTGTTTATTACATGTTACGTTGTCTATCTAAAACAAATAATAACCGTTTATATAGGTGCTTTTAATATATATTTAGGACATTGCTGTAAGGAATAGCAATATATTAAAGTCAAATTAAAGAGTGAACGTTCTTAAACAATTTGATTGGACTATATTTTATTAGTCACGCATGAAACGAGCAATACAAATAGTAATATATTTGACTCTCCCGATCTTTATCAATTATTGATAGTTTCCGTATTAGAAGGAAGGGTGAAAATGTGTTGCTAAATTTTTTTAATCTATACTAACTATTTAATTCAGTCGTCACATTAATTACATTATACATTTAAAATATCCTAATTACTTCTCTTTTACAACAGCGTAAGGAAATTCATATAAGTCTTATTCTCCTCCTAATTTTCTGCCATAATATACGTAAAGGATTAACAAAATTGTGAATGAGCTAATGAAATCAGTCTCCTACTAACTCAGTCTCCCACGAACTCAGTCTCCAAATGGAAGTTTATTATTATTATTATTATTATTATTATTATTATTATTATGTGAATAATTTCTGAGGTTAACACGTCCACCAATCGCTCTCTGTGGAATCCTCTCGTGAACTGTCGACGATTAGATTGAAATTCTGTTCAACACATTGTCATGCATAGTTATCACCACAATTCTTCGATAGCTGAAACTTATTTTTACCATCAACATTCTTATTATGCATTTTCTTTTAACCTCTGTGAACATATCTTTAATGTTGTCTCTTAATCTTACTGACAGGCAAATAAACTCAGTAATATAAAATTATTGACAGATATAACAGCTTGCCATCATGTGGTGTTAATTATCAAGATGATAGAATAATCTAAAAGAAGGACCACTATGTTAGCAAACGTTCCATTGAGATTTTCAAATCCGAAAGTCAACTACAAAATAAATGAATCTCTCGCCACCGCACCATCACCGAAACATGCGTATCAAGTCTCTAAAATGAACTAAAAATTTTAATTTAACAAATTGCCAATTTCATCGTTATTTTTTTCTTTTTTATATATAAATCAAGTTTTAATTTATTTAAAAGTAAATGTGTATTTTAATCTAATATATTAAATAATTTATAAAAGTTAAAATACTAATAAATAGGATCAAAATCAGGTTGAAAAGTGACAAATATGAGTGAAGTTTGAAAATCTTAATTATATCAAAGCTAATATATATTTCAAAGATAGAAAAAGTAAGGACAAATTTTAAAAAAAGAAAATCAAGTTCAAGTACATTTTCATTAAGAAAAAAGAGACAAAGAGCAAGATTGTATTTGTAGGAGTAGTGTCTATATAAAAGTTAAAAAAAAGAAAAGGAAAGCCCCCTTGATTTAGGTTGATAGGGCACTCAATGTAAGTTTGAATATAAATAGAATTATGAGTTTTAACGTTATTTAAACTTTTTTATATAAGAGGTTAGTTAAGATTTATATTCCTACCTAAATAAGATAAAAACACTCATTTATATGAGTCTGTGTTGTTTAAAACAAAAAGTTATAAGAAATTAAAGGAAAAAAAAAATGTTCCCCATTCTACTTTTTTTTTCTTATGGTTATGCCCAAACCAACATAAATTGATATCAGAGTCAGAGATCAAATAAGAAAATTATTGTGAAGAGAATTGTCATGGAATAAATAAGTTTATCAAATGCAGTAATTCAACAATTTTATGTGCCTACATTTGATGGAGAAAATTATAATTTTTGGTGTATAAATATGAAAACATTTTTCCTCTCTCTTGATCTATGAGATTTTATAGAAGAAGAAATTGGAGAATCTAGTTTAGCAAAAGATAATTCAAGAGAAAAATTGATAGAAGAGCAGAAGATATCTTCAAAAGAGAATCAACAAAAAGATGCACAAGCTCTTTTAAAGATTCAACAAGACATTTCATATACAATCTATTCAAGATGCAAAAACAATAAAGAAGGCATGGAATATTCTCTTGTATGGATTTAAAGGGAATTTAAGGTTAGAACTTTTAAATTTCAAGATCTTAGAAGAGAATTTGAAAATATAAAATTAAAAAAGAATAAAACCATGTAAGAATTTTTAGATAAATTTACAGAACATGTGAATCAAATGAAAATATATTGTGAAAATATTGAAAACAAGAAGGTTCTTAAGAAAGTCCTTATTAGTTTGCCTAAAAAATTTATCCAATTATTTCTATGATAGAAGAAACAAATAATCTTTCTTTATTGACAATATAGGAGTTAACAAGTTCTCTAAAAGTTTTTGAGAGAAATTTGATTTGACACTCTAAAAAATTTGTTGAGATGCATTTCAATCTAATGTCAATTAAGAGAACTTAGTAGAGGAAGAGGAAGAGAAAATAACAGAGAAATAAGGGAGTTTAATAATGAAAAGCACTCCAATTACAACAAAAGTGGAATATTTGTAAAAAGAGTAATCACGTGGTGAGAGATTATTGAAATAATTGAAATAAGAGAAAACCTCAATGCTCTAATTGTAAAAAAATTGGGCACTTGCAAAAAACAATTAATAGGCAAGTGTTGTTGAAGAAAAAGAAGGTTAAAGGAATTTATTTTTTGCTTGCCAAAGTGCCTTCGAACAAAAATATATATTTGAAAAAAAAATGTTTCATTTCTTGATAGAGATTGTAGTAACTATATGACTAGTGATATTGATATTTTTCTAGATATAGATACTTCAGTTAACTCACAAGTAAATATAGGTAATGGTACTTTGTTGTAAGTAAAACGAAAAGGTACAATAGGAGTTCAAACCAAGGTAAGAACCAAATACATTTATAACGTGTTGCTTATTCTAGATTTGGAGCACTAAGGACAACTTATAGAACATGAATATATTGTTCACTTTGAAGGTAATGGTTGCATTATTTTTTGTAAGAAACATAGGATGCAAGTTGTAAGGAAGACAGCCATGGAGAAAAATAAAAGCTTTCAAATTGTTTTCAAATATAGATGAGATATAGCCTTGCAGACGAAAGCACTTAATGAATCATAGTTATGGCATAGAAGATTTGGGCACTTGAATTTTCATAGGTTGAAGTTTCTTTCTTAAAGGAATATGGTTATAGAATGCCAAGTAACCTAGAAGATAAATGAAAAGTTTGTGAAAGTGTACTTGGAAAGCATCTTCAACAACCATTTTCAAAAGGAGTTGCATAAAGAGCAAAGCGGCACTTGAATTAGTTCACACAGATATTTGTAGATCAATGTCTAAACCTTCATATGGTAAAAGTATGTATTTTATTCTTTACATTTGTAATTTTATAAGAATAACATGTGAAAAAAAAAACTGAAGTATTTTCTATTTTTAAGAAGTTTAAAAGCTTTGTTAAAAGGTAAAGCAGAAATTATTTAAATTTTTTGAAAATTGACAAAGGCAAAAAGAATAACTTGCATTAATTTGACAATTTTTGTGAAGAAAAAGCATTGAAATATAACTCACTGTTAGTTATACTCCACAACAAAATAAGGTATCAAAGAGAAAGAACCAAACAACAATAGAGATATCCAAATTCATGTTTTACAAAAAAGGGCTGCCAAAGATCTTTTAGGTAGCAGCAATGTATACTGTTGCATATTTAATAAATACATATCTTATAAAGGCACTTTAAAATCAAACATCCATTAAAATATGGTGCGAAAGAAAGATGTCAGCAAGGTATTTGAAAGTTTTTATTGTGTTTATTATGTACAAATTTCAAAAGAAAAGAGGCATAAACTTGATGAGACAAGTAGGAAGTGTATTTTTCTATGCTATAACTCACAAGCCAAGGGCTATAGAAGAAATTCTCACAAAGGGCAATGAAGTCAAAGAAAATTCACCTCAAGCCTCTCCACCATTAACCCCATCATCAATTGCAAGTGACTCTTCAAAGTTATCCACTTCTTCCCCATCACCAATTTCACAAAAAGTATAAAGTTTTGAGAGAAATTTATGAAAATGCAATTTTTGTGTTTTTAATCCTGAAAGTTTTGAAGAATCTATAGAAAGCAAAAGCCTAGAGAAAAACTATGCAAGAAGAAATTAATATTATTAAAATATATATATAAATAGGAGCTTGTAAAGAAGCCAAATGGGAAAGAAAATATTAGGGTGAAATAGGTTTATAGGGTGACATAATGTTAATGGCAGTGTGCAAAGAAAAATGGTTGGCTAATGGCTAAGGGCTATTCATAATAGCCTAATATTGACTACTATGACACTTTTGCTCTAGTTGCTTAACTTGACACCATAATAACCCTCATTACTTTGGTTGCACAAAAAGGATGGTCACTATATCAACTTAATGTTAAATTAGCTTTTCTAAATGAAAAATTAAAAAAAGATATTTATGTTAAGCAGCCTCAAGTGTATAATTTTAAGGGTGAAGAACAAAAGGTATACAAACCTAAAGGCTTTGTATAGCCTAAAACAAACTCTAAGAGCTTGATATACTCAAATTAATGATTATTTCTTAGAGAATAGATTTAGCAAAAGTAAGAGTGAGCCCATCTTGTATTTATAATGTTAAGGTATGTCTAATATTCTTATTATTGCCTTTTATGTTCATGAATTAATTTTCACAGGGAATAATGAAAAAAATGGTTAAGAAGGAAATGATGAAAAAAAATATGAGATGAGTGATGTAGGTTTAGTTTATTATTTTCTTGGCACTGAAATTTATCAAGAAGATGATGATGTGTTTATTTGTCAAAAGAAATATTTAGAAACTATTCTTTAGAAATTTAGTATGTTTAAGTGTAATCAAGTAGTAACATCATTTGTAGTAAATAATAAATCGAAGAAAAAAGAAGGAGGTAAGAAAGTTAATAAAACTTATTATAGAAGTTTGATATATAACTTATTTTATCTCACGGTTATAAGACCCATCATTTTACTTAGCTTAAATTTATTATTGAGATTTATGCATTCTCCCAACAAATTCATGTTGTGGCAGCAAAAAGAGCGCTTACATACTTGTAAGGCATAATAAATTATGGCATTAAATATTGGAGAAATATAAATATAAAGTTGATTAATTTTTATGATAATCACTAGGGTAGTTGTAATGATGATATAATGAGCAGCTCAAGCTATACATTTTCTTTTGGTTCTGGTATGGTTTCTTGGGATTTAAAAAGCACAATCCTTTGCTAAAGTAGAATACATTTAGCATTATTAGCAACTTTTCAAGCTATTTAGCCGCAAAAACTATTATAAGAAATTCAAGAGAAGCAATAAGAAGGCATAGAGCTATTTTGTGATGACAAATCAGTTATAGCAATAGTAAAGTATTCATTTTTTCATGGCAAAACTAGATATATTACGATCAAGTATTACTTTATATGAGAAGCAATCAGTGATGAAACGATTTAGCTTAAAAATTGTAAATTTGAAGAGCAAGTAACTAATATATTCATCAAAGCTCTTGATGTAAGGTTTAGTAGCTAATATAGGATTTAAGTCTGGATATCGTTCTCACAGAGACTATATGATCTAATTCTATCAATCAAGTACTAAAATTATATTTACTTAATTTTTATTCAGAAAAATCAAAATAAGAATTGAATCTAATTAAACTAACATTATCAAAGTAAACTAAAACTACTCAAAAACAAACAAAGAGATAAATTCACCAATTGATAATAATCTAGGGTTTAGACTTATCCCTTAGTATTTTATTGAATTTATTAACCTTCTTAGTTAATCCCTTAATACAAATTGATTGGCTTAGACACTGATGAACACATGAAAATGCATATCTATTAAGAGATTCAATCACCATTTAATGTCACTAATTTTAGCATTTTTGTATTTTTAGCTTGAAATAAAGTGTTCTCCTTAAATTGTGATTAATGAATGTTATTTGCACAGGTTTAGATAAAATGGACATAACTCTCAATGTAAAAATCGAAATGAAGAAATTCTTAACATTGGTGTAACATGACTCAATCTTACACAAACTTGAAGAATAGTTGGAAAGCCAAATCCAATATGTTATGGGCCAAAAATTGAGATACAATAGAATCGGGCTACAACTTTCGCTCAGCTTGACCCAACTCACGTATTTGAACCGTATCTCACAAAATAAGTACCCAATTGGTATAATTCTTAATGCTGTAAAATACTGACTTAATTATCAACAACTATTAAGTTGATGATTAAGTCCAAATCAGTCGTTATCATGGACCAAATTGTATTGTAAATGGGTAAAATGGTTATTGGTCGAAATCTGATGTATATTTGAAATTTTGCTCATATCTCATTGGATACTCATCCAATTTGCATGAACCTGGTGCCTATGGAAAGAAAAGACAACTATAACTTTCATGTCGGCCCAAAGGGCTAAATTAGTCATTTACATTATCAAAATGGTGCTGCAAATGGGTGAACGAATTGTTGGCTTAAATTATTGAAGATTATGTCACACTTAACACATTTTCATTTGTTGCCTATATAAGGACACTCTTAGGACGTTTTTAACATTAGATAATTCTCTCTTATTTTTTTCTCATTAATATGAATTGTAATCTAAGCTAGAGTTCTTAGCAAGGCTAAGAGATGAACTTTTGTGTTTAATAAATTTACTTCTATGTTTTGATTCGTTGTCAAGGGCTACAAATATTTGTAAGTTTGATTATGCTTAAACTTTTATCTATTTTATTTTCTATAATCCAAAGGTTATAATTCTCATATTTCATATATTTTCAATTATACTTTCTTTATGTGATTCTTGTTGAATTATAATTGTTATTGGTTACATTATTTTATATGTTAATCTTTTGCTATAATATTGTCAATCTTGGATAACATGTAAAGGCAATAAATGTTTGATATTGAAGTTAATCTTTTACTACAATATTGTCAAAATAATTTTTTGTCAATTTTAGATAACTTGTATAAATGAACATGATTTGTGTTAATATTTATAAAAGAGTTTAGTCATATCAAATGCATGTGTTATCAAGTGTGTTATATTTTACATATCTTTCGATTAATTATTTGGGATGTAAAACTGTCAATTGAGTTATAAACATTGAATCAAAGTGTAGAGTAGATTTATAAAGCACAATTATGATTCTCGAAGCCTTGTTTACATCATCATAAGACATTTTTCTCAATTCATAGACAATTCTATCTCATCCACTTAAACCAATTAATTAATTTTCTCATTTGCTACTGCTTTAATATTTTACTTTACCAACCTATTTTGCCAAAAGTTTCCTCGTGGGATCAAAACCTCAATCTATACTGTAATAGCTGCATTACATTTTGAGCGTAAACAGACACTAATCACATCACAAGCCTCTGTTGATGATCTAGTGACTATATTATGCATTCTAATAACTACCTATATGTCTATGATAATTAGAATAGAATGTAATTCTTTAATATCAAGTCTAAATAATATTATACATAACATATAGGTATATGTCTATCCTATATAGAACTCATAGTTGTTACCTTATAATCATGCATCAAATAATCCTAAGCTAAACATATAAATTCCTTTGTCCAATTCAACATAGTTCCTCAATTATTCAAAATATTGGCTAGATATAATGAAAACAATAAACATAAGATAGAATGAATCAATTATATATATTAAGTTCATAAACTAAGAAAGTCAATAAAATTCAACAACATATTAAGTTCAAAAGTCTAACCCTAGATAAATAATGTTTAGCTAATTGCAAAACCAAGAATATCAAAGCAATAATTCAAAGAAATCATAATCAAGAAAGTAATGATAAGAACAGAGAAGAACACATTAATCAAAGCAACTCCTTGGATTGCTTCTCTCTCAATCTTGATTTGAAACTTAATTCTTGACCATGAATCTTTAATTCTGGGTTTTGATCTTTGATTTCGCCTGTGAATTATTTCTCTATGTTTTTGCCTCTAAAAAAGTCCATGTTTTAACTCATAAAAGAGTGCTTTTATAGGTATAAGAAACCCTAGCATCGAAGGCCTTCGAATTCAAGTCAAAATATGAGTTTTAAGGAGATCTTTCATTAGTCGCACGGGTGCTACGACGTTGGGGGCTCAGCATTGCAGCTCCAAGACTTGGAAAGTGAAGAAGGCCTATTTTCGACAAAATGTCATGGCATCCAGACCTATATTGCCTAGGTCTCGTATTTTTAACCTATCTCCTTCATTTCGTGTCCATTTTGTCTTTCGTATATTCCTATTCGTCACATTTTTTATTATGCACCAATTTATTATCAAAAACACAATTAAATAGTCAAATATTCTTTAATTAGAACAAAATACCCAAGTCAAAGTACTGAATATATCAATGCATTTACACCTCTATCAGCTCTTCAAAAAAATAAAGTTTCTTCAACTAAAAGAGTTTATAGGAGTTCAAGAACATCATGTTAAGAGAGAGAATGTTAATTAATGTGATTTTGAATATAATTACAACTATAAGTCCTAGTCTTATTTAAACTTTCCTATATGTATATGTTTAGTTAAGATTTCTATTCCCACTTACATAAGAGAAAAACACCGATTTATATAAGTCTTTGGTATTGTTCAAAATAAGAAGTTATAAAAAAATATAAAGAAGAAAATATGCATTCTATTTTTTTTTTCTATGATTATACCTAAACAACCAACACGGCTTGTGACATAGTCATTCATGGTAAGATTTTGTCACTATAACTTTTTCAACTTTTTTTTTTAATTTTAACAAACCTTTGAAGAAATATAACTATATATAAAAGAAAACATAAATCAGCCCTACAATAGTTCAATACAAAAACAAAAAATGAAGAAAAAGAAATGGAAGAAATCATGGCATCATACACTTTCTATGGTATCTTTCTAGCAGTTGGAGGTAATATGCTAACCGCTTACCGCTGTGAATCAATCTTGCAGCTGTAATTTCTTTTCCAAGGAGATATATTGATTCTTAGTGGTTTATTATCAGCCTTTATGGCCAAGTTTCCATCCAAAGTTGGGATGGCTGATTTGGTACCAAACTTTGTTAGATTCTTATTAGACGACTCAAATGGATTTTATTTAAATAAAAAAAATAGAAACTGTTATACTTAGTTAAGAGACATAATGAACCTTATTTCAATTAGTATATGAAGAGAGAAAAATGACAGACCCATTAGTTGTATAGTTAAGAGACATAATGAACCTTATTTCAATTAGTATATGAAGAGAGAAAAATGACAGACCAATTAGTTGTAGTAACTCTTTTCAGAAAAAAATTAGTTGTAGTAACCATACCCTTGTTTAAGCGTTAGGACATGCTTGTTTGTGTTCAAACCTTCAAATTCTCAACCTCATCCCTCATTCCATGCATATGTTGTACATAATATATTTTCTTATGTTTTTGAAAAATAATATATATTTTCTTATTTTTTTATTTTTCAAACAAGCCTATATAAAGAATAATATCAGAGAACATGACATTTACCCCTTATAATATTGGTTAATTTTTACTTACCCCTATAATTTTAAAAAGAAAGAATACTTCCCTTAAAGTTATAAGTATTTTATTATGTTTTAAATTTTTTTTTTTTCATGATTTAACAAGTTTAGCTTTGCTGATACATTGCTCAACAGTTTTATCCTAGAGAGATTTGAATCTCAACCTCTAAAAAAAAACTTATCAACTAAATTACTTGACCAAATTAAACTTTAATATTGAAATATTTGTGAATGAATCTAACCAAGGGGGAAAATGGAAGATATGAAGGAGATTGGGGACCTTCTTTCCAAGAAAATTCCATAAGTAGAACATAATTATAAAGAACGTTTATTGCATGCAACAATACCAATCTTATAGTTCAAGCTAGCACATCATGAAAGTGAAAGTGTTTCATATAATTTATGCGCACTGGAAGTCACGATCAATCTTCGGCTTACAATTATTCAGCAACAAGTTCAATGAAAGATTGGGAATATTTAGTTTGATCAAATTCAAGACATTAAGTTTAAGGGCAGTGCAAACGCAAGCATCAACTTCGAGTTTCACCAAACCACCAATGAGACTGCAGCATTCGTCTTGTGATGAGGGCGGGGGACCAATGTTCAGGCTAAGAAGCCTCAATACATCAACACATACACGCATCTTAAGGAAATCATCGTGATGACAATCGGCTGCTGATGAGGGGATGGAGGTCAGTAAAGTGAAAAGGAGGAGGTTGAGTGGGAGCAAAATTGCAGTTGATGCTGAAGCCCTTGAGGCCATATCTTTAATACAACTTAAACCTTTAAAGCTTCTAACTTTTTAGTGAATATGCATATGTTACTGATGATGGAAATGGTATTGTGCTTTGAGGTTTTATAGGGGAAATATCTGATCTATCTGGGTCATTACATTTTTTGTAAAACATAAGGATCACACGTTAAGAGTTCATGCACGTAACGAATGCCACGCACAAGAGATATGCTAGTTCAAGCCCCTTGTAATATTGATTTTCCTGTATTATTGAGTACCCGTTTATATATAAATTGTTCAACAAATTAAAGAAAATGTTGTATGTACATCATTGCTTTGACTTATTTTAGACCAATGCTTTCAAGTGGGTATTGGAGAATTTTTAAGGATATCATGATGCCAATGTCAAAAGTGTGAATGCACCTAACAAAATTTTGGTCTGATTATTGTGTTAATGCACGCGAGACTAATGATATGAAGTTTCTAATTCCGGAGATATTTCTAAATACTGATAATATCATATCAGAAAGAAAATCTTCTAAAATAAGTAACACGATTGACATTTGATCCTCATACACATGCATGCCGACAGCTGATTATTTGAAATTAAGCATCAATAGGCGAACATTGTTTATTCGTCCAAAAAAAATTTCAAGCGGATGTATAATATTTGAAAAAATTATATAGGCCAGAGTCTATTTTTTAAGGGGCCAAACGTAACAATGAAATCCTATAGAAACTATAGTATAAAATATATATTCTATTTAATGCATATTTCAAACTTAATATAAACCATGAAATATATATTGATCTAACAGTATTAAAATTATTTAAAATATTGTGTCAAAAATTATGGTGCCATAAATTTTGTCTATATATATATATATATATATATTGGGACAAGATTATTAACCCCTATCTTATACATAATTTGTTACATAAAATTATAAGCCATGAATCTTTAAATTGAATAGTAATTGAAGTGTCAAATCCGGTCTTTTGCTTGGCCTGAGTTGATTCAGGCTAAGGTCGTTTTAAAAGTATAATAGTAATTTTAGGTGGCGTCGGTTGGTTAAGTCTATTTTAATTTTGGTCCCAACAATAATACAGGGACAAGATTGGGTAGACTTTAAAGATTAATTTCATTAAAGGGTGGGCTGTTTTTATCCACCAAAATACTTAACAAACCGACTTTCTTAATGAACCCACCATAAAAGCCTAAAAGTTTAAATTTTATGTTATAAACTTTGTCTTAATGTTTAATATAACCTTATTAAATTAAATTATTACAACAAAATAAATTTTCACTAGATACCCATATAAATTTTTAATGCTAAATAAATTTTACAATCTTTTCTTTACTTATTTAAAACTAAAATCTAATGACATTAATTGACCAATCAAAATATTTAGTAATCACAAAAAAGAAAAAAAATAGTTTTTTATGAGTTTAATTAAAGTGTTTTTTCTTTGAAAACAAAGGTCAAAAGTCTTTATTTATTAAATTTTTCAAAAGTATTTATTTTATTAAACTTTTAACACCCATTACATTTTGATTGATTGAATCAAATTCTTTATCATATAATTTAATTTTTGATTAGATTTCGTTGAGTGAGTAATCTCAATTTGCTTCTAGACTAGAGCAAGTTCCTGGGCTTTTATTCTTTTTGTTAAGAGTCTTGTTGATGATTATTCTTGAGTTTTATAGAGAAAAATTATCAAACTTATTTGACATTAAAAATAATTATATGGGTATTTATTAAAAATAATATTTGTATAACAATCTAAATTATTAAGATTATATTAGTAATTAAGACTGATTTATAAACTAAAATTCAAATTTTTAAATTTTAAAAGTGGATGTGTTGAGGAAATGGATTTATTGAGTATTTTGATGGTTCAAATAGCCTCGTCCTTCATTAAATTATTTTTTTTTCTCTCTTCTATTTAATGTCTTTACTATTTCCTCTTTCTTCTATATCTTAACTATTTTCTCTCTTGTCTCTCCTCACTTTAATGGTTTTTTTTCTCTACGCATTAATTAAGAATAAAAAATAATTTTATATATACTTATCTTCTCATCAAAATCATCAACGATATTGTTTGATAAATCCCACTTCTCAGATTTTTAAAAGGATATGAAACCTTTTCTTATTTTAAAAAAAAAAATTGAAGCAGTGGGAGAATGGTATTTGGAAACTTGTCTACAATATTATCAGATTTTGATCGCCTTACATTATTGAGTTAGGTTCTTGTTGGAAAATGATCATATGGATGGTAACATTGAAGTTATATAATGTCACAATTATATTTTAAAAATAATATAAAGTATGCATTATTCAAGGGTTGTGTCCCGTTCATAATGATGCACCTCTTATAAGAAACATAACTCTTGATAAATATTGTTTGATGTCTACAAATATGACCCAAAACAGCTCTCATTTGCAATCAAGCATTATTGCAAATTTCTTAGATTATTTAACTTGAGCAGTTGTAAGGGTTCTTGTATATAAAAACCAATCTCACGGTGGTTAAAATCCATTTAAAAAATATCATTGATATCAAAGTATGTTATTATCATGAAACTCCGAGAATTAACTTCTTCAAGCAAAATTTCAGTAGATTCATTAAGAATTAATGAGAATTGTTCAAATTTAAAGTTTAAAATGTGTTCTAAATGTCAAGAAGAGTTTATTGCATCAAAAATTACTCAAATCTGACTTCCAAAAAACTAGAAGTGAGCATCTTTGACCACTAGTTCAAACTTTCCACTGAAATTTCCAAGCATGTGTAGTACATGCGCGGCAAAAGTTGAAGGCGAGCAGGCTAGGCATGTGTAAATCATGCGTCATTTGAATTAGCACTATTTGTACATAATATTTTAAGAATTTGTGACAGGACCCGACCCGACCTCTCCTCGAGAATTGAGGCAGATTCTGCGATGACATGTGACTAACATACTCTTTACTCATACATATGATACAATGAGGCTACCTGCCTCAACAAAAGTGTACATCCAATATACAAAAACATATACAAATACATAGACTAAGACACTTATGCAGCTATGCACGTTGGCCCAACCTCAAAATGTGATGACTGTATCACACTGCACAAATTCCTGTGACAACCTGGGGAAAATAGAAAAAATAGGGAAAAGGGTGAGCTTGTGGCTCAGTGAGTGGACATAATCTGAAAATATCATATACTTTATATGTATTGTACTCATATAAATCCGTATGATAAAATAATCATAAAACTGTGTACTGAGTAGTTAATAAACTTATACTGAAAGTATCAACTGTCATAAAATCTGTGCTAAAACAAAAGAATAACATCATGCTGGGATCTGAAAATCTGAAAGCGCAACTATCATAAAATCTATTATCAAGCTGAATATATATAACATAGTTCTGGAAACATGTACTACATATATACTGAAAACCACACCAAACTTGTACCCGGGGAAAATCTGGTCTAACCTGGCGGAGTAACTCACGCACAGGCAAAGCGGGGGATCTAAACTGGTCTAACCCGACGGAATGCTGCATCGCTCGGGCAGAGCAAACTAAACTGGTCTAACGCATGCGCAGAGCAACTACATTAAAGGGGAGGGTACGCATATGGTGGTTCAAAAACTACTACAATATAATATTATGATCATAATTATTCTGAAATAATTATTTCTGTACTGAACATAATTATAAACTGTACTATAATAAATTCTAAAACAATTCTGAATATACTAAATAGTATAAATATTTTTCTGTCTAAAATAAATCATAACTAAATCTGATAACGCGTAATTAAATCATAATTAGCTGTATTAAAAACATATAAAATATATATAATTATCCACTCACAAAAGTGCGCTAATCCTGAACTGAGTCTGGATTCTAAAATCTATCCGCTATCGGCACACCTCCTATATCATAGGGTGTAAAAATACATCATTAGTACCGATATGTATTATAAATATTAAAATCTAAATATTCTAATATCGTAAAATTATTACCCGCTAAACCACTGGGTATAATTCTGACTACCCAATTAATTTCTTAAAATTTCTTTTTTTCTTTCTTTTGCTTTTCTTTTCCTTCTTTTTCTTTTTCTTTCTCTTTTTCCTTCCTGTCTCTTCCTTTCTCTTTCTTTTCTTTTTCCTTTTCTTCTTCTTTTCTTTTTCTTCTTTCTTTTCTTCTTCTTTTTTTTTTTTTCTGCCACCAAGGTTTATATATTCACTACACGTGTGTTACAATTCCTCCCCCCTTATAAAAATTTTGTCCTCGAAATTCGTATACCTCTCTGAAACAAATGAGGATACTGAACTCTCATCTGATCCTCTCATTCCCATGTAGCCTCTTCCACTGCATGATTCCTCCATAAGACTTTAATTAGCGGTATAGTCTTATTACGTAGTACTTGTTGGCGATAATCCATTATCTGAACAGGTTCCTCATCATAAGTCAAGTCTGTCCTCAATTGAACTGGCTGAGTATCTAGAATGTGAGAAGGGTCAGGTATATACTTCCGCAACATAGAAACATGAAACACATCATGAATGCGTGACAACTCAGGTGGTAATGCTAAGCGGTACGCAACCACACCAACCCTTTCTAGAATCTCATATGGCCCAATATATCTAGGACTTAGTTTTTCCTGTTTCCCAAAACGAAGCACACCCTTCCATGGTGAGATCCGTAAAAAGACTATGTCTCCTACTGCAAACTCTAGCTGTCTACGGCGTTTATCTGTATAACTCTTCTGTCTGTCTTGAGCTGCCTTGAGTCTATCTCTGATAATACTGATCTTCTCACTAGTGGCTTGAATAATCTCTGAACCCAACAATTTTCTTTCTCCAACTTCATCCCAACAAATCGGAGTTCTGCATTTTCTTCCGTATAAAGCCTCATACGGCGCCATCTGAATGCTAGACTGATAACTATTATTATATGCAAACTCCATCAATGGTAAATAATCATCCCAATTACCCTTAAGCTGCAACATACAAGCTCTGAGCATATCCTCTAAAATCTGTATAGTTCTCTCCGACTGCCCATCTGTCTGAGGATGAAAAGCTGTACTAAAGTTTAGTTTAGTGCCTAAGGCCTTCTGTAAGCTATGCCAGAATCTAGAAGTGAATCGAGGGTCTCTATCTGATACGATGGACACTAGAGCCCCATGTAACCGTACAATCTCACTCACATACAAATGAGCCAGCCTATCTAATGAGTATGAAATCTTATAAGGCAAGAAATGAGCAGACTTTGTGAGTCGATCAACAATCACCCAAACACTATCATGACCCCTTCGAGTACGAGGAAGCCCAACAACAAAGTCCATGGTGATATGTTCCCACTTCCATTCAGGAACTGGAAGTGGTTGAGATAATCCTGCTGGCCTCTGATGTTCTGCCTTAACCTGCTGACAAATCAAGCAGTGAGATACAAACTCTGCAATCTCTCTTTTCATACCTTGCCACTAGTAATGTTCTCTCAAAGTGCGATACATTTTTGTGCTGCCAGGATGCATAGCATAAGCTGAGCTGTGAGCTTCTTCTAAAATCTGCTTCTTTAACTCTGAGTTATTCGGAACACAAAGCCTGTTATCCATAACTAATGTCCCATCAGCTTTCAACGTTAAATCAGTTCGCATTCCATTCTTTACTTCTTGCTTAAGTTTAACTAAATTAGGATCCTGATCTTGCATCTCTCGAATCTGATCAATCAACATAGGTCTAACTTGAAAATGTGCTAGAAGGACTCCAGACTTGGCTACAGACAATTCAACCACCATAGATCTTAATTCAACTAACAATGGAGCTAGAAGACTACCTGCTGAGTGCATCTGCTACCACATTTGCCTTACCCGGATGATAATCAATTGTACAATCATAATCTTTTATTAACTCTAACCATCTTCGTTGCCTCAGATTCAAATCTTTCTGTGTGAACAAATACTTCAAACTTTTGTGATCAGTAAAGATTTGACATGTAACACCATATAGATAATGTCTCCAAATCTTCAAGGCAAATACTACTGCTGCCAATTCTAAATCATGGGTTGGATAATTCAACTCATGCTTCTTAAGCTGCCTAGAAGCATAAGCTATCACCTTACCATGTTGCATCAATACACAACCTAATCCTTGTCTAGAAGCATCACTGTAAATTATAAATCCTTCAGTGCCAGATGGAAGAGTGAGAACAGGAGTTGAAGTCCATCTCTTTTTAAGCTCTTGGAAGCTATCTTCACATTCATCAGTCCACACAAACTTTACATTTTTTCTGGTCAACTTTGTAAGTGGTGCAGCAATTTTAGAAAAGTCTTTAACAAATCTTCGATAATAACCTGCTAGACCGAGAAAACTTCTAATTTCTGTCACACTAGTTGGTCGCTCCCAATTTACTACAGCTTCAATTTTCTGAGGATCCACATAAATTCCATCTATTGAGATCACATGGCCCAGAAATGCAACTTTATCTAGCCAAAATTGGCATTTGCTGAACTTGGCATATAACTGTTTATTTCTCAAAATCTGTAGCACTATCTTCAAATGCTCTACATGCTCTTCCGTACTCCGTGAATACACAAGAATATCATCAATAAAAACTATAACAAATCGATCAAGATAGGGACGAAATACCCTATTCATAAGGTCCATGAATGCAGCTGGAGCATTAGTTAACCCAAATGGCATTACTAAAAACTCATAATGCCCATATCGAGTTCTGAAAGCAGTCTTAGCCACATCAGTATCTCTGATCTTTAACTGATGATACCCTGATCGTAGATCGATCTTTGAGAAAATCTTTGCACCCTGTAACTGATCAAATAAATCATCAATGCGAGGGAGTGGATACTTGTTGCGTATAGTGACTTTATTTAGCTCCCGATAATCAATGCATAGCCTCAAAGTACCATCCTTCTTTTTAACAAACAATACTGGTGCTCCCTATGGTGATACACTAGGTCTGATGAAACCCTTATCTACCAATTCTTGTAACTGAGTCTTCAATTCTTTTAACTCTGAAGGAGCCATTCTGTATGGTGCTTTGGAGATAGGAGTTGTGTTTGGAACCAAATCAATACCAAAATCAATCTCTCTATCTGGTGGTAAGCCTGGAAGATCTTCAGGAAATACATCTGGAAAATCTCTGACCACCGAAATATCTTCTAATTTAGCCCCACTGACTCTGGTATCAATAACATGTGCCAAATAGGTTGAACATCGTTTTCTGAGCAACCGTTTAGCTGTCATAGTAGATATAACACATGATGGAAGAATTCATCGCTCTCCACAAAAAATAATATCAGGCTCTCCGTGTCTTCTGAATATAACTTCCTTTCGAAAACAGTCTACAGTAGCATGGTGATTAGCTAACCAGTCCATCCCAAGTATTGCATCAAAATCATGTATAGCAAAAGGAATTAAATCTGTTACCATCTCACTACTACCCACTTTGATAACACAACCCCGAAATACATTCTCAGCCAGTAATGATTCTCCAACTGGTGTGGCTACCACCAAACTACAATCTAGGGGTTTTAACATTCTATCCGCATGCACAGCAAAGATACGGGAAATAAAAGAATGCGTAGAGCCCGGATCAATTAAAATATGGGCCTCTCGGCCAAAAATAGTCAGCATACCTGTAACAACATCTGGGGTAGCCTGTGCCTCTTGCTGAGTCAAAGCAAATACACGTGCCTGACTACGAGGTCGACCTGGTTGACCCCTCTGTGGATCTCTACTAACTCCTAAAGCTCTAAGTTGTACACCAGTACTAGAGATAGGCTCTCCTGTCTGAGATCCTCTAGGCCTCTGAATATTGCCACTGCCACCTTGAAAACCCTGAGAAGCTATACTCTGTGCTAAGCTGCTACTTCGAAGAAGATGAGGGCAATCTCTCCTCAAGTGTCCAACTTGTCCGCAATGGTAGCAACCTCTAAAACCTCTCAGACACTGTCCCTCATGACTCCTCCCACACATAGAACACTGAGGGTACCTTCTTATGCTTGCACTACTACTTAACTGGCTACCACCTCGGGGCCTCTGACTCCCTATGTTGCTTCCAACAGATGGAGGCACAATACTCTGACTAGAACTCTGTCTCTGTCCTCCTGATAGCATAGGGCTCTGACCATACCGTTGTCTACCAGAATACCCTGCATGGGATGTGTCTCCTCCAGATGCTCTACTGCTACTTGATCCACCAACTGACCAACTATGGCCTGGTCTCTGCTTGAATGACTGGGCTCTGCGTGCCTCTACTAGGCTTCTCTCAACTCTCATTGCAGCCCCTACCAACTCACTGAAATCAATGTGCCCCATAACTGTAATTGTTGTCCTGATATTGCCTCTAAGGCCCTGTTCAAACCTCTTACATTTATCCCTCTCATTCTATATTGCATAAGAAGCGAACCTCGATAACTCTATAAAACGATTCTCGTACTCCTCCACTATCATCAATCCCTGTTCTAGCTCAAAGAACTTATTAGCCTGGATGTCTTGGTAAACCATAGGAAAGAATTTAACATTAAATTCTTTAAAAAAATCAGCCCAACTAATCACCCCTCCATATCTACGTGATACTGATCTCCACCAGTGGTATGCCCCACCCTCAAGTAAAAATGTAGCAAAGGAAACCCTCTCGTCATCAGTACATCTCATAACATCAAATATCTGTTCTACTCTAGTCAACCATGACTCTGCATCAGCTGGCTCTGTAGTGCCTGAAAAATTCTCTGCCCCCAAACTACGAACACGCTCTATTGTGTTCTCTCTCTTAGGTGGTCTCTGTGTTTGTCTCTCTACTGCAACTGTAACTAAGTGAGCCAGTCTATCTATGGATTGCTTTAGGGCAGGTCTATCAGGCTGTCCCTGTGTAGGCTGTGTCACAGGTTGTGGTACTGACTGAGGGTGCATCTCCTCTACAATAGGATCGGGCTGAGTTTGAGGTATGGGTACAGGGGGAACTGACTCAGCTACTTCCTCTCTAATAGATTCATCCCTTCTATCTGATACTAAGGGAGCTCCCAGTTCAGCCACAAGTTTCGTGCGAGGTCGGCCACGTGGACGCATGATGAAAATCTATAAAATGCAACAATTCATTAATGACATCTCTAACGTGCATGTATCATGTACTAGTCTACAGAATCTAAAACCATGCTCTGATACCAAACTGACAGGACCCGACCCGACCTCTCCTCGAGAATCGAGGCAGATCCTGCGATGACATGTGACTAACATACTCTTTACTCATACATATGATACAATGAGGCTACCTGCCTCAATAAAAGTGTACATCCAATATACAAAAACATATACAAATACATAGACTAAGACACTTATGCAGTTATGCACGTTGGCCCAACCTCAAAATGTGATGACTGTATCACACTGCACAAATTCCTGTGACAACCTGGGGAAAATAGAAAAAATAGGGAAAAGGGTGAGCTTGTGGCTCAGTGAGTGGACATAATCTGAAAATATCATATACTTTATATGTATTGTACTCATATAAATCCGTATGATAAAATAATCATAAAACTGTGTACTGAGTAGTTAATAAACTTATACTGAAAGTATCAACTGTCATAAAATCTGTGCTAAAACAAAAGAATAACATCATGCTGGGATTTGAAAATCTGAAAGCGCAACTATCATAAAATCTATTATCAAGCTGAATATATATAACATAGTTCTAGAAACATGTACTACATATATACTGAAAACCACACCAAACTTGTACCCGGGGAAAATCTGGTCTAACCTGGCGGAGTAACTCACGCACAGGCAGAGCGGGGGATCTAAACTGGTCTAACCCGACGGAATGCTGCATCGCTCGGGCAGAGCAAACTAAACTGGTTCTAACGCATGCGCAAAGCAACTACATTAAAGGGGAGGGTACGCATATGGTGGTTCAAAAATTACTACAATATAATATTATGATCATAATTATTCTGAAATAATTATTTATGTACTGAACATAATTATAAACTGTACTATAATAAATTCTATAACAATTCTGAATATATTAAATAGTATAAATATTTTTGTCTAAAATAAATCATAACTAAATCTGATAACGCGTAATTAAATTATAATTAGCTGTATTAAAAACATATAAAATATATATAATTATCCACTCACAAAAGTGCGTTAATCCTGAACTGAGTCTGGATTTTAAAATCTATCCGCTATCGGCACACCTCCTATATCATAGGGTGTAAAAATACATCATTAGTACCGATATGTATTATAAATATTAAAATCTAAATATTCTAATATCGTAAAACTATTACCCGCTAAACCACTGGGTATAATTCTGACTACCCAACTAATTTCTTAAAATTTTTTATTTTTTTTTTTTTTCTTTTCTTTTCCTTCTTTTTCTTTTTCTTTCTCTTTTTTCTTCCCGTCTCTTCCTTTCCCTTTCTTTTCTTTTTCCTTTTCTTCTTCTTTTCTTTTTCTTCTTTCTTTTCTTCTTCTTTTCTTTTTTTTTTTTTTCTGCCACCAAGGTTTATATATTCACTACACGTGTGTTACAATTTGTGTAAGTCTAGTGTTCTATTAAAATTAAAATTACCTCAAATTTGTAAAGAATTGAGTTTAAAATTTGTCAAATTAAGCAAAATTGAATTCGACCTATAGCGAGCAAGATTTGAAATAAATTTAGACTCTAAGAGAATACAATAGCAAGCAATCATAGAATTTGGGTTACATCACAAAGAAGAATGAACAAAATTCAATAGTGGAGCTATTATAGCAAGTAAGGTTATAAAATATGAATTATAGGAATCAACAAGTAAGGATGAAAATGTTAAGTTAAAAGTAAGAATGGAAATAAAATTTAAATTTGAGAAAAAAATTATGTTATTGTATTGAATGAATGATTTTTTTTTAATAATTTATTATGCTTTATATAAGCTTACAAAAAAATTCTAATTAATCATAATCTAATAAGGAAAAGGAATCCTAATAGAATTCAAATTAAACTTCTTATTACAAAAGTACCCAAATGGGCTTAATCATATCTAAACTGAGCCTAAGCACCCCCCACCCCCGTGCAAGCCAATCAAAAAATTATTTTTGCCAAGGCTTACAACTCCATGAAGTCGACCTATAATCTTGCCTAATTAATGTCAAGATTTGCATCCATTTCAGCCAAGTTGACTAAAGTTGATGCTTTATGATCACTTGCTTGTCGACTATCATAATGATTATCTTTTAAAACCTCTGAAGCCGATTTCACTAGCATTTTAGCTGTCGGCTAAATGCAAGAATTACTTTTTAAAAAAAATTGGCTTGTCATGGTAATTATACTTCTCATGAATTATAAAACAAAATCAGCCTTAACAACGTGATCATGCTCAATGCTTCAGCCAAAAATTTTGAATCAATTTACCCATACATTAAAGCTGATTTAACATATTAAAGTCGATTTTATCTAGATATATCAAGGTCTTCTTACCATTTTTTGGTCATATCAAGGCCGATTTACCTTAATGAGTTATTCCAAGATTGACTTTTCACTCTCTGCATTTAATGATATTTCGTTTAAAATATGTTTTGTCGCTAAAACTCATCTATAAGATCCTCATTTTACTTAAGAATTTTTACTATAACTTTCAAAATAAAAAGATCATTTTCTCTCAACTTTTCAAGGCAATCTTCAAGACATTCATCTATTTTTCACCATCTTTAAGTAGTTCTTTAGTAAGTTTTTAAAACTTTTCATCTTTTGATCTTTCTAATTTTTACTTTCACTCTTTATTTTTTGTTTGTTTATATTTTAATCCATCTTTGCCTCTTGTTTCCAACTTCATATTATTTCATCTACTTCAATGCCATCCAGATCTAAGAAATCCAAGTCGGTCGAGGTAGTCGACATTCCTCTGTCTTTGAGTGTTGCCGCCTAAGATATCCCCAAGGGTGGCCAGATCGCCTTTAAGGCACTCTACTATTTAACCGATTTCTGTCAATATGTGTTAGGTCCGTACAATATTAAGATCATCCAAAAATGCTTAAAATTCTTTCTTACGCACAAAGCTGACCCCATGATATTTAGCTAAGCCTATAACATGGCTATATGGTCGACCTGTAGGGCATTAGATCTAGAACCCTATTTTGCCTCTATCTAGAAATCAGTTGGGATCACGATCTCATTCAACTATCTAGATATCAAATCCCATGTGTAATGGTATGTTATCTGCTTTATTATTATTTTGGTCCAAACTATGAATTACTTTTTGCTTTAGGTTTGGATTTTGTCCCCTACTTTATATGACCTAGTTGTCCTTTTTAACCTTCTTGTATATAAGGTAAAAGTAAATGCTTCTTTATCTACGAGTGAGGTCGACTTAGAAGTCACTAAGGTCGAACTAAGCCTTAGAAGATTTATGAGTAAATTTAGGCAAAGATCGACCTCCCCTTCCAGGTTAAAGTATATCGCCTTCCATCTTTACTAGTTTTGCAAATATGGCCTGTGCAACCCTTCTCAAAAAAATTACCAAAGAGTATCTAAATGTTAGTATCGCCTTAGCTGATGGCATAGAGTTAGCTTCAGGACCTTTATTCCTTCCCCACGTTTATAGGAGTCTATTTGAAATCTTACCTTCCATACGTGGAAAAACCTTCCCTAATACCAGTGGTCCACTTTGAATGCTTTATTTATAGGTGTCGGCTTACTTTCTTTGCTTTTTTAATACAACATTATAGCCTCTTCCAAATTGGCTTAGTTGTTATGCACCTTGATTAATTCAATGGTAACTCTAGCAAGATCGGTTTGAAGTATTTTTTAACTATTTCCACACCATTACTTATCTTAAGAATGATGATTTCTATTGGCTTAGACTGGCTAAGTTTGGCCTAGCGGACGACGTGGTCCTATAAAGATCATTAACCTAATTCAAGGGATATTGATCTAATGCGGTCTGGAAAAAGTCTTGGTTAGCTATTTAACTTTCAGAGATCTATACCATGGAGCCATTGTAGCAGCAGCTAACAACAACAAGTGTTGGACAGAAACTTATCATCTTTAATGGGTTAGTCAAGTTTTAGGTTGTATCCAAGTTGTCCCTCACCCCAACCTTTTTTCAGCCAACCAGCATTTAAGGCCTAAAGTTGTCTTTAAGGACTTGTTATATGTTGAGGAGACTTCAAAAGTATCGGCTTCTCTAGAAAAAAAAAGCTTTACAGTTAGTCGATTTCTGCATCTCTCTTGGTCGGCTAGATCTCTTTAATGAGTTTTGGGCACAAATATTCAGCATACAATTAACATTACCATTAGATGAAGCACTTACACTGCATAATTTTGATGATGGTTCTAACTTTGATGGTGGTTTGCTTTTTCTCACTTCAGCCCTTATAAATATACATTTTTACACTTTGACCCAAACAAGTTTGAAATATTAACACTTTAACTACCTAAATACTTTGACCTTATAAATTTCTAATTATGATAATTTGGATCCCTATTATTTCAAATCTGAATCCATCCCTAATCCATGTCTGGTGTCTGAACTCCCACATCTTTGTTTTCAGTTAAATATTTGCCATTGAATGTTACGTTGCTCACATTCACATGGAATGGTCTTTATACGGGTACAAGTCGGGAGCTAGCTCTGGCTTTGACGCTTTGTATCTTTTGAAGAATATTCAGTTCAGTCTAGCTTTAGTATACCTTTAGGGTTTGGCTTTGCATTAAAAGATTTTCCACTTGTATCCCTTTGGCCTACCCTTCAATATAATGCAAGGCGCTAGGTGCTCATCTGCAATATATATGGTTTTCAGTAAAGAAACTTAATTGATAGGAAAATTTGCATCACATAGGAATAATTGTCGTCCCTTTTACTTCCTAGTTTTGGCCTTTATCTTCACGAACAAGACGATGACCAAAGGCTTTGGTACCGGATAAGCGAGGTTCACTTAAAATGACCATCACCATCAATATCATTATACTTAGATAATATAAAAGCTTTAAAAGTTGGGAAAATTATTCGAGATGATAGTGATTTTTATATGTATTCAATCACAATACTGCGCGTATATATATATATATATATATATATATTTGGACCCTTAAAAATTTTGCTAAAGCTTTATCAAAAACATATTTTTTAGTCATCTTGTGCGTCAATGTTGGATAGTTGATTGTTTGAAGGTTGAAACTCCGTTTAATCACATAAAAGTTGAGAGCATATGGTTGTATATATTATAGCAATAATAATGCGTTGCAGCAGCAGACAAACACAAACCCCAATAAAAAAAATATCAAAGAGGTGATGAGACTAATAATGATAACGAAGTAACAAGAATAACTAAAAATAATTCTAAGGCAAGAAGACAGAAGGGTAAGTGTCAAGACAACCCCGAAGGAGTGGCGAAATTCCCACCAAGTTTCACAGGGAAGCGACAAGATTGTCGCTACTTTTTCAATAACTCTGTCGTTACTTCTAATTATATTTTTTTTTTATTTTCTTGTCACTTCACATCAATTTCTCTTAATTTTTGTGATACTGTTATATTTTTTCACTTGTTTTTTTTGACCAGATATTATTTCACTTGTTTAAAAAATATAAAAAATTCATTAAAAAAATAAAGAATACAACAGTGACCAAAAAAATGATGGAAAGTGACCAAAAAGTAATGAGAAATTGATAGAAACTACCCATAAAAAAAGATATTTAAAATCCACAGCATAGTAAAAAAATATTGTTTATGACACATCTTCGAGAAAATGACATCGAAAGTCCATTATGGTAGTAAAGTAAATTTGATTAAATAAAGTATCATTTATCAATGTTGATCCAAAAAAATAGTACAAACTAACGAGTTTTGAATTTATTTATTAGCAAAAATTAACACTTGAGATTCGTAGTGGTTGGGCGTGCTTGCGGAAGTCTGGATCTTCTCTTTCTCGTCGGTTATGGTAAAATCTATAAAATACAAACAAAATTATTGTAATGGTCTCGTCGGGGCGGGTTTCGACAAAAACTCTCCAATGCTTAAGTCAAAAAGGGTCTTTGTAGTAGAAAACTGATAAGAGAGATTAGCAATAATGCCGAAAGATAAAGGAAAAAGACCATTTTTCTGTGTGTTTTAGTTCTTCTCTTCCTTTTGGCTTCATTATGATTTTTTGGTTTTCTGAGCATCATCCTTTTCTTCTGTGTTCTTCTCCCTCTTTATAGTACTGTTCTTCAGATGACTTTTTGGGTATTCTCCTTCTGCTGTATATCTGTTTCACGCCAAATATTTTTTTGCTAATCTTTCTCTGACATGCTTCTAACTCTGCGCGTCTATCACATGCCAAATATCTTTTTATAAATCTTTGTCTGACATACTTCTGCTACACGTTAGGCATCTTTTTGACATTCGTTTAAGTATATTATTGACATATTCCTTATGCATGCCTTCACCGGTGAATTTGGTTAAGTGTAAAATTTCTTGATCTGTTCGAGTCAATTTTTTAGTAGTCTCTTTCTGTTCCACTCGGCCATGGTCTGGAGTTATCTCAAAGAGCTACTCTTCTAGTAATTTTACGAGTTAAACCTGGTCGGCCTCTTCGGTAGAGAGCCGACCTGATATCTATTCTGACCCGATTTCTTCATTGATCCTCCAGGTGCTAAGATGAACCAATCTAGTTAATGTGTAAAGGGTGGTCTTAGTTGCATCTCGGCCTATCCTTCTGAACAGGTGCTTCAGATTGCTGATTAGGTTCTTTGGGTTTGAGTAGGTTCTCCGCTATCTAACCCTGTCAGGACCTGGTTCAATAGCTGTCAACATGGGCCTATCTTGGGAATGGGTTGTCCTGCAAAGAGTAATGGATTCTAAGAAGGGTTGTCCCACAGAAAAATATCTGACTAGGCCCTTGGGGGCTGACTTTTTTTGGGCCTTGAGGCTTTTAGGCCAAAAGTGTTTTTCTAGGAGAAACAGAGGTTCACCGATTTCTAGTTTTAATTTATTCAAGACTGAAAACTCTATTCTATCCTGGCCGATTCGGATCGTCCTGCTGATCCCTATTCGCTTTTTTTATTTCTTTTTCGTATCGATCCCTCCTCTGTCCGAGCCGATCTAAACTAGTTTCTGGACGGTATTATACTGTCACAAGTAATTGGCTATTTTTAGAATTTGGGGATGTCAGAACTACTCGACTCGGTGTGATGATGTCATGGCTGCTCAAAGGGTTACTACCATATAATAGCAGCTTATCCCGCTACTCCTTTCAAATAATAATGATGAGTCTTCTCTAGCGCCATCCTTGATTCATGTGAGAAGTTTCTCAAACAAGGAATTTGCTACAAATTGCTAATTTGCTTTTGATCGTGTGGCGGAGAGTAGCTAAGACCCGAAAGCTGTGCCTTTTTCTATTTTCTGAGTGGCGTTTAGTTGGTTAAGACAATTTGGGTAATCGATCTGCTAGATCTGATGGCCTAGGTCACTGTTCTTAGAAGAGACACACATTTAATGCGCCTAAAAAGCCAAGGCGTCACTACTTTCTTTCCCAATAGGTGTCTCTTTGGTCTTCTGCTGATCTTATCCATTCATTTTGATTTGGACGATCTTGATTACTCAACTGTTGTCTATAAATAGTTACTTCTCCTTCATTTGCCTCTTTATTCTGCATTTTTTCTCTGTTGTTGTCACACTATTTTTCTAATGCGAAGGTTTCTTCCTTGATTTATGGCTCGTAGCCGTTGTGGTTTTTGATTTCTGCGCATCCCCCTGGTAAGTTCCTCCTTTTTTTGCTTCTCTTTTTCGTAGTTTTTCTTTTTCTTTAGTACGTTTCCGTCCATGGGCTTCTGTTGTTTGATTTTGTTTTTGTCTTTTTGGTAGTTTTGTAGTTTTTAGTCTATTTTCTAGGTTTCTATTACTGCTTTCTTATTTTGACTTTTATTTTCTATTTCTCCTTTGTTTGCTATTTTTTGGGTGTGGTTGGTTGTTTCTGTCTTTTCCCTGTAGTGTCCGTAGCCTTTACGAAATATTTCTGTATTTTGATGTCGTCTAGAGACAACTTAGATTTTCTAGCCATAAACATGGCTAAGGAGGAGAAAGAAATGACCCTAAAAGTCTCATTGGTCAGGAGGGATAGTGGGGCCAAAAATAGTGGTGGGACATCTAATAAAGCTAATATTATAAAATATTTTATCCTCTAAAACTTAACATTTGTTCAATTTATCCCAGTAATTTGGCCATTTATTCATATTAATGTTGTTTTATAAGTTTAAAGGCTATCAGTGCAAAAATACCCAAAATCAGTTGCAAACTGAGTTATTTAAAATGAGAATTTGAGAATATACTAAAATGCTCAAAATGCGAACAGTGTTATGCATAGTGCAAATGAACAATACAAATGAACATTGATATTGCTATAGTACATGAACAGTGCACATGAGTTACTGTTCACTCTACAATGCGATGCCGAGGCATTGGCAGCAGCATTCAAATTAGTAACTCCAGGGCCACAGTATTGAATTCCAATAAGGCGACACTAGATGTTGGGCACTTTTTAAGGGTAATATTGTCCTATTTTTACAACCTTAAACCTATATAAACACTCACTATTGAGCCAAACACATGTTAGGCAGGAAAGAGCACAAAATCAACACATCATTTAAGACTTTCAAGTAAGAATCAACAAGGAAGAGCAGAAAGTTTGCATGTTTGAGGAAGAACACCACTATTACATTAGGAAATAATTTCTCTTCTCTTCAATTCGTACTTTGTTGTTGATTCTATTATGTATAATAATATTATCATATGCTCTAAACTTATGTTTATATTCATGAACTAAGTTTTATAACTTAAGTTATAATATGAACGCAATATGTAACTTGGATTAATTATTTTTCCTTATTTATCATGTTGGTATTGAATTGTTTAATTTGTTCTATACTTAATACTTCTAATTATATGACAATGAATTGGAATGATTTGAGAACCTTAATGAACTTAGAAAAGGAAATTTTATGTTGGCCATGGATGAATTGATATATGATCTTTGCAATTAGATTTGAGTTTTATATGAGATAAGAATATACTCATATGGCATATATCATTATTAAGAGAACTTAAACTTAATGAATCTTATTTCAATTTGATTATTATAGGAATATTGATAATTGATGGAATGAGATATACTCACTTAACCATCGAAAAAGACTTGTAAGGATATTAGAGTTCTTGGTTAACAATTTATATTAATAGTTTTAAAAGGACTAATTGAATTCAAGTGAAGTATTGAGGGATCATTGTAATCATAGGCATTTGAGTATTAGTGCTGTTATATTTGTTCTTTTTGCTCAATCTCTGTAATTAGTTCATTATTTAGTTAATTTATATATCAAACACATTAAAATTTTAATAGTTTGAATAAGAATAGGAGAACACAATTTTAGTACTTAGCAAGTAGTAATAACAATTTCTTGTGGGAACGATACTTTACTCATCATATATTACTTGTTGCGATAACGTGCACTTGCGTTAAAAGTATATACATACAAAATACACAACAAATTTTTTGTGCTATTGCCGGAGAATTGTTTATTATTCTTATTGATACTAATACTAATCTATTTTACTTTTAATTCAAATATTGTTTTGTGTTTGTACATATTACTGCCATTATTTCATTTTTTTTTTAGTTATTGTGGATTAATTTATGATGACTGGAACATCACGTTTATTAAGGAATTTTACAGTACCAAGAGTAAGCGACATTCATTCAAGCATTCAAAAATCTGTTATTGATGTCGAATATTTTAAAATTCAGTTGGAGATGATACAATTGATAAAGACTTTGGTACAGTTCAGTGGTTTGCCAAATGATGGTCCTAATAAGCATATTGGGAATTTTTTGAAAATATGTGACCTTTGGAAATACAATGGAGTCTCAGATGATGCAATATGACTTTGTTTATTCACATTTTCACTTTGAGATAGAGTAAAGAATTAGTTAAGGTCACTACCACTGGAGTTTATAACAACGTGAGATGATTTAGTGCAAAAAACAATTTAGCTAAATTTTTCCCACTGGCCAAGATAGCGATAATGAGGAGCGCCATAACTTCATTTATACAGAATGATGATGAATCATTACATGAAGCATGGGAAAGGTTTAAAGAAATACAAAGGAAATATCCACACCATGGCTTCCTAAAATGGTTACTTGTGCAGTTTTTTTACAATGGGATAGTTGAACATTTAAGGACAATAATTAATGCTGCAATAGGGGGTGTATTTATGAATAAGTCCATTGATGATGCATATGACTTAGTATAAGATATGGCCTTTAATGATTATTAATAAACAGCTGAAGTTATTGCCCCAAGGAATCCATTAAGAGAGTTGCATTTATCACTTATGATTTTTGTAGTGGCAACCATCCAAATGAACAATGTATAGAACCTGCAGATTATTTAGAAATTGATTACCAACAGCAATACAATCCAAATTTCAATGCTTATTATTTAGAAATAAGGAATCATGCATCTCAAAATAACAACCAAGAGGATACTCTAATGCAAATGAATCCTCTTATAATCCCAACTAAAATTCAACAACAGCAACTTTAGAAGGAATTCTCATTAGATGATATGCTGCAACACATAAGGAGAAAAATTGTTGCATAGCCAATCTTCATCTCTGCAAATGTTAGAAAAGCGGGTAGAACAAATTGTAGATGTTGGCTATAATCATCCTCAAGATGCATTATCTAGCAACACTGAAATTTTTCCAATGAAAAATGTTGAACATTGCAAGGCAATCAATGTGAAGTGTGGGATAAATCAACATACAATCAATGAATTAACCAAATTAGTAGAGGTTGGTATATAGTTGAGGAGAAAATGGAAGTAAAAGAAAGAACACAAAAAAAAAAAAGAATTACAGCAGCAAATTTTTCTCAGCCATTGCACTCTACCATCTCCATCGTTTAAGGAGCTTAAAATGAAGAACCAAGATCTGTATTTTTCCAAAGATTTTTCCATCACTACAAGATGGATATGGTGATTTCGAATGAACTACAGCCACCTCCAAAACTACAAGTACTAAAAGCCATCATGGATCATTCGCATGAAGAGATAACGCTACATAAACTAAATATCAAAAAGCAGCAAAAACAAGCTCGTCAAAGGGTAGCTAATAGATACCGACCAAAGAGATTCAAGCATCCAGTCTAAGATTAAAATCTTTTCGATAAGGCTCAAGGCAGGGTAGTCGGAGTTGTTCCTTAAAAATTTTCTCAAAGAACTATGGAAGTCGAAGAAAATGAATAACATTAGGCGTCGACTAAAATTTTATAGGCAAAATGATTCAAATATGCAGTATGAGCCACCGTAAATAAAAAAAGACATCACATTGACGATATTAAATCAAGTGCTATTTCGGAGGCAACCCAAGGTAATTATTTTATTTTTTATATTTTTTAAAAATTTAATATTTATGTTTGTATTAAAAAATTGAAAATAAAGAAAATAAAGAAAATAAAGAAAAGAAGAAATAAAAAGAAACAAACAAAAAAAGAGAATGAAAAAACAAAGAAAACAAAAGAAAAGGTAAAGGTAATGGCCACGCTGGCGTCTGGAAATTGCCCCTCCTTTTTTTTCTTATTTGTTTTTTACCACCATTTTTCCTATTTTTTTCTCTTTTCCCTTTTGCCCCCATTTTCTCTATTGTTTTTCATTTCAAAATTTTAACCCCTCTCAACTATAACTCTTCATTTCACATAATCAACATTTTCAATTCAAATTTATCATAAAATAATCATGATAATGATGGAAAAATATATAAAAGGTTTTTAAGCATTATTGTAGTTAACAAAAAAATATGGTCATTAGACTTAAAATGGGTGACTAAGGATAAAATTATATATTAGTAAGCCCAAACGATCCAAACATAGCTTAAAATCACCTTTTTAATCATGTATATCCTTAATATAGAGTATGCTTAGGACCTTTTTTTTGTTTTGTACATAAATTTTCTCTAAGTCAACAACTAACTTAACAATCTAAATATGTGCTCAATGTATTTCAAGTAATTACAAATAAGATAAAACTTGCAATTTAGATCAAATATATGAACAAACATAACATCTATTAATTCCTAAGAATTATAGTTTCTGCACTTAGTTTTATTATTGACTCATAATCATTTTAAACCTAAAACAGAATACAAAATACATAAAACATACAATAATAATAATAATAATAATAATAATAATAACAACAACAACAACAACAACAACAACATGCAAATTAAAAATAATTGCAAATACATATAAATAAGTAAACCTGAAAAAAAAATGTAGATAAATAAGTACGGCTATTTGAAAATATGAAAGTGTTTCCCTCCCCAAACTTAACTCATGACATGTCCTTATGGCATCAATAAAATTTGAAAATTGAAACACTTCCCTAAATGATATGTTAAGGCCTCACTCACATCCTCTATAACGTCTACATCATCCCCCAAATCATTGTCATTAATTTATATCGGAGCTTGATAAAGTAGCAATGGTTATTCATCATCTCATTGCATTTATGCTTCAATATAACAGTGACTCTTCAATTAAATTCAAGTCTCCAAAATTTTCTAAATCTCATCATGACAATAATACTAATCTCCCTCAAACAACCACAATGCGTTGAAATTACGTGTAAATAAATTCAAATACTTCCCAATTAATTTGCAAATACAAGCCTCAACGAAGAATTTACTCCACAACACAATCCACTATTATTACTACACAATATAGTTTAAACACTACCATGATAAGTATTTCATCAATAATTAAGTGTAAGGACACAAAAATAGTACTTTGGACAATGAATCCATTAATCTCAAATTCGAAGTGCCTTTTAAATTTTTTATGAAATCTCTATTTTTTTTTTAGAAAATTAGAGTTAATAAAGAATGAACACGAGTTTTTGATGTGTTTTAGAGGTCGGCAAGTAGAAGATTCGAGGTAAGCAAATTTAAGAAATTCTTACTTCTAAAAAATACTATAGCTTTAGATATAATTGTAATAATTTAAAAGAAATCAAATGCCTATACCGATAAAGGAAAAAATAGCTTCTTTTTTAACATAAATAGTCTATTATTGAACGTCAAACAACGTGGCTTTAAATTGTTAACCCTTGGTTTGATGTGATCATCTTTGATCAACCTTTTGTAGATCCGAGGCCTCTAATTTCGACTGCCAAATTCGGCATAGCTGCTGAAATCTCAAGAAAACACCAGCCAACCTAAACCGACTTATATTTAGAAGACCTTAATAGAGATAAGTTGTGGTCTAACCCTAAGTCGACTATAATCTTTGACAACATTACTCGACAAGGTTCTAATTGATTTCATGTATTCTTAATCTCGATATTTGATGTGGTTTCACAATTTTTTAATAACACTAGTGGATAAAGCAAGCTGAAACATTGGACATTTCAAGTCTGATCTTACCCACTAGTGCAGTAAAAATGCTTGGAACCAATTAACCGCACTCAACGAAAGAAAATTTTATTTTTTTTCAAGTAGGAAGCAGTTATACGAGAAAATGTGACCAAAGGCATATAAAGAATAATTACTTCACATAAAAACAAAACTTCAATTCATACATTGAAAAATTACAAACCTTCCAACAGGAAATTAAGACTAACAGGCTAAGGAAGTGATGAAGACTCACACTCCCATTATTATTTTACATTTGTTTTTCGAATAATCACAAAGAGGAAAGGAATATTCATTATTCGACGAACATGTGCAACAATCGAAAGCGCAAACACAACGTGGAAGGGACAACAGTCGCAGCCGATATCAGATATATGATGAATTAAAAGAGCATACTTAATTTGATGGGCACTTGAAGGTAGAGGGGACCTTGCAGTAATTCAACAGCAATTCCAATTTAAGATCGGGAATATTTACTTTGAGCAGATTCAAGACATTAAGGTTAAGGGAAGTGCAAAGGCAAGCGCCAGCGTCGAGATCAATCAAATTGTGAATGAGAGTGCAGCATTGGCTATTTTGTGGGACACCAAGTTTAAGGCCCAAGGCATTCAACACGTTGAGACATACACCCAACTTAAGGGCATCCTTAGGACAATTACCAGGCAGTGTGGCTGTTGATGAAGGGATAGAGGTGAGGACAATAAAGAATAGGATGTTGAGGGAGAGCAAAAGTGCTGCTGATTTTGAAGCCATGATATCCCAAACTCAAAGACAACCCACTAGACCTAAAGCTTTGTGAATGTTAAAAGACTTAAAGAGAGTATATGACTAATGAAAATGGTTAAGTGGGTTGAAGTATTTATAGCAAGTCATATCTTTTAGGTTCTTTTAATTTTTTTTAGATAACATGGATCGTCTTATTATATTGGACTCCACTCACATGCCTCCACTGCACCTCTGTTTCAAGTTTTCTGTATTTTTTATTACACGTTACGTTGTCTATCTAAACAATAATAACAACCATTTATATTAGTGCTTTTAATATATTTTAGGACATTGCTGTAAAGAATAGTAATATATTAAAGTCAAATTAAAGAGTGAGCGTTCTTAAACAATTTGATTGGACTATATTTTATTAGTCACGCATGAAACGAGCAATACAAATGGTAATATATTTGATTCCCGAGATCTTTTTCGATCAATGATAATTTCCGTATTACAAGGGAGTAAATGTCAGATGAATATTTTCTATTTTAAGTCGTTTGTTAAATAATTATTAAATAATTATTTTTATAAATTTTAAAATTACTTGTTATATTATTTTACTATTTATTAATTATTTATCATATTATTTAAGATAAATATACTGCAGTTAATTATCAAACACGCCCTGCTATTCTTTTTTTTTCCCTCAGTTTTTTGCTTAACAACTAATCATAATTAACAAGTTTTTAAGAAAATTTAAAAAAAAAAAAAAGTTTTCCGCTATTGATTTTCAGTAATGTGAAGTAGAAGATAACTTTTTAGTAAAAATGAAAAATTTTATCTTTAAAATATCAACTCTTACCTTTTAAACTTATTTAAATTTAAAAATTATAAACACAAAATGGATTCACGATCGTGCTAAAATCAAAATTATGCATTCTGGAGATCAGCATTTAATCCTCTGTGCTTTTCTGGCCATTCCACTATAGCATTCTTCTTCGTCGGTCTTCGTATTGGCAGCCATCAAGAAAATTTACACGCCATGCAGCCTCAAATTTTCACATAGATCTCTATTTTGACCGGCATCCTTTTATTTTCGTTTTTCTAAGTGCTGACTTCGTTTCTCTCTCTTTTTTTTTTAAGATATTGACCCGATTATTTAAAAGTCTGTTTAGTTTCGATCAAACTTAACTAAAATACAGTTCAAATGTTTTTTTCTTAATTTTTGATAGAATTTTTTATTCTAATTTTTTTATATTTAAAAATGATACATTTTAAATTTTAATTTCAAATTTCAAATCATAAATGATTATAATATTACAATTCAAATATCAATTAATTACAAAACTAATTCAAATCATAAATGACTAAAACTGATCTCTCGTTTTAAACTATGTCACTGTAGAAATGTACTAACTTTATCGTTAAAATAAGTAATTAAGTGCATTATCTACTCTAATTAAAATAAGAGAGAGAGAGAGAGAGAATTTTAGTCTTACTGAATTTAAGAACACTTACTCTCGAATTTAATAAACTCAATAATATAAAAATAATAAATGAAAAATGTGGATATGATCCAGCTTCTCATCATGTGGTGGACCACTATGTTAGCAAAGGTTCCATTGAGATTTTCAAATCTTAAAGTCAACTACAAAATAAAAGAATCTCTCGCCACCGCACCGAAACATGCGTATCAAGTCTCTAAAATGAACTAAAATTTTTAATAAAAACAATTGCCAATTTCATCGTTATTTTTATTTTTTATATATTAATCAAGTTTTTAATTTTTTTAAAGGTAAAAGTATATTTTAATCTAATATATAAAATAATTTATAAGAACTAAAATACTAATAAGTATGCTTATTATCAAAACTAAGTTGAAAAGCTTAAAGTCAAATATGAGCGAAATTTGAAAATTTTAATTATATCAAAGTTAATGTATATCTCAAAAGATAGAAAGTATGAATAAATTTCAAAAAATAAAATCAATATCAAGCACATTTTTATAAAAGAAAAGGAGACAAAGAGTAAGATTGTATTGGTAGGGGTAGCGTCCATATAAAACAATAAAATAAAAAAAAGAAAACCTTTTGGTTTAGGTTAATAGCGTACTAATGTAAGATTGAATATAATTAGAATTGTGAGTTTTAAATTTATTTAAATTTTTTTATAAGAGTTTAGTTGGTATTATTTTTCTAATTAGATAAGATAAAAACACCCATTTATATGAGGTTTTAGTGTTGTTTAAAATTAAAAGTTATGAAAAAAATTAAAAGAAAAAAAAGGTGTTTCTTATTTTACCTTTATTTTTGTTTTCTTATGGTTATGCCAAACTAACATAAAATGTGTGAAAAAATTGATTAAAAATCATCAGAATATAATTTGGAGAGCAAGTCAAGTGCGTTGGATACGTGAGGATCAAAGACGAATGCAAAAGGAGGACAAAAGACACAATAGTGGTGCTAAGGCATGGGCGCCAGGTTGTGGGCGCTGCAGTGCCCTAGACAATGAGTGGGCACCGCAGCGCCGATGTGAAAAATAGTTTCCTGTTTTGATTTGTTTTGTTTCGTCTCCTACTTGTTTCAGGACTCTTTAAAACAACTCTCATATTTTTAGGGTTAACTTAGGTCATCCTAAAGCCTATATAAAAGATCTTTATTGACTTGTACATACATCTTAGTGATCAACACAACAATCTTTGTGATCTTTGTGATATTTAAGTGATCTATGTGTTCTTTATGATTTTTAGTGAGATAAACCCCTTGTTTACAAGAGAGAGAGTTCTTTGTGAGTCTTTCTTATAAAACGCATATTTTGTGAGTACTTTGTGATTCATTAATAAAAGAGTGTGATCTTGATCCGCTGTGGACATAGGCAAGTTACTGAACCACGTAAATTCTGTGTATTTTCTCCTACCTTTCTCTCTCTAGATTTCTTAATTTGCTATTTCTACATTATATTACTTGGGATATTTGCTTGTGTGATTGCTTCCACTTTAACAAACTAGTACCAGAGCTTGATTTTAAGCAAACATGGCCATACCCAAGTATGAGGTAGAGAAATTCAACGGAACGAATGACTTCAATCTGTGGAAGATAAAGGTTTAGGAGTTGTTGATGAGTCAACGGTTAGTTTTGGTATTAGAGGAAACTGCAGCTCTATCTAGTGAAGAAGAGAAAATGCCAGAGTCATCTGAGGCTGAAGCAGAAAGAATGAACATTTAAGAAAGAGCTCATAGTATAATCGTTCTGTCATTTAGCGATGAAGTAATAAGGGAGGTAGCAGGTGAGACGATGGCAATTGCTTTTTGCAAGAAGCTTGATTCTCTTTATATGCATAAGTCGTTGGCCAACAAATTGCATATAAATAAGAAGCTATATCAGTTATCCATATTAGAGGGGACGCCAATAAAAGATCATATAAATGCACAGATGAAAGATCATATAGATGCATAGATGAAAGATCATATAGATGCACAGATGAAAGATCATATAGATGCCTTCAACAAGATCATTCTTGATATTGAGTCTATCAACATCAAGATAGAAGATGAAGATAGTGCGATTATCCTACTAAGTTCACTTCCCAATAGTTATGAGAGCTTTATTGATACACTTTTCTATAACAGAAAGAGTTTAACGATGAGCGATGTGAAGTCATCATTAAACTCAAAGCTATTAAGAAAGCAGATTGAGGATGATGCAAAAAGTTTATCTATAAGATGAAGGTCCTCACATAGAGATGGAAGGAAAAAAGGCTTGAGATTAAAGTCCAAGATTTCTAGGAAGTGTTATTACTATAAGAAAGAGGGACACTCCATAAAGGACTGTCCAGAAAAGAAAGCACAAAACAAGAATAAAGTGGATGTTGTGCTTGCCTATAATGATAGCTATGACAGCGCAAAAACTCTAGTCGCTACTAATGGTAAGAGTACTGAAGGGTTCTTGATTCTAGTTGTACATTTCACATGTGCTCGCATAAGTCTTGGTTTATAAATTTTCAGCTCATTGGTGGTGGTAAGGTGTTAATGGGTAATGACATTGCTTGTCAGATGATGAAAATTGATAATATTAAACTTAGGCTAAATGATAGGTGAGTGAAAGAGTTGGCAGAAGTTAGGTATGTTCCTAACCTCAAGAGGAACTTGATCTCACTAAGGACTTTAGACCAGAATAGTTATTCTATCAGGATCAACAGAGGGGTTTTGAGAGTATTGAAAGGTTCCATGGTAGTAATGAGAGAAGAGGAGCACAAATACGTTTATATGCTTAAGGGAGAAGTTGTAAGTGGTTCTGCATTATTCTATGTAGATGATGAGAATATGTAAACCAAGCTGTGGCATCTTAGACTAGCACACCTAGGCAAGAGAATCCTAAAGGATTTATTTAGTCAAAAGGTGTTTGGTAAGGATAGATTCAGCCATTAAAGTTTTATGAACATTGTGTGCTTGAAAAATCACATAGGGTGAGATTTAGTACGAGTAAGTACAAGACTAAGGAAACTCTTGTCTACACACACTCAAATTTTTGGGAATCATCTCAAATAACTACTCGTTGTGGTGTTAGGTATTTTCTCAGTTTGATTGATGACTATACAAAGAAGCTGTGGGTCTATGTGTTGAAGAGCAAGAATCAAGTGTTTGATACGTTCAAGATTTGGAAGGCTCTTGTTGAGAATCAGATTGAAAAAATGGCGAAGAGGCTAAGAACTAACAATGACCTCGAGTTTTGCAATAGAGAGTTTGATAGCTTTTATGCCAAGCATTGGATTGCAATGTATAGAACGGTAAGATCAACACCACAGCAGAATGGCATAGCTGAGAGGATGAATAGAACCCTACTTGAAAGGGTTAGATGTATGCTTACCAATGCAAAGATGTCTAAGGCATTTTGAGGAGAATCTATAGTCACTATAACTTATATGAATAGAAGTCCCTCATTAATAATTGACTTCAAGATGCCATAAGTGAAATAGTCTGGCAACCCTCTTAAGTATAATCACTTGAAAATTTTTGGTTGCCTTGCCTTTGTACATGTTAATGAGGGAAAATTAGAACCTAAAGCTATCAAAAGGGTACTCATAGGGTATCCCAAATGAGTGAAAAGATAGAAGGTGTAGTGTAGAGAGTTAACACTACTAAGGAGTATCATAAGCCGTAATGTGACGTTTGATGAGATGATGAGAAAGAAGAACATATTGAAAGCCTCCCAAGAAAATGAGTAAGAAGAACTTGTGTCAAAAGAAAACTCAGCACCCGAGTTAATAGAAGTTCAAGTGGAAACTGAATGTAGATCTGATATGCCTCCACATCAGCACTTCAACAAGGAGATCCTTGAAGATGAACCAAAAACATCAGCAAGTTCCTCCAAGTCCACCCAAGGAAATACTATGACTCTTAAGATAGAACTTGAAGAGTACCAGCTAGCCAGAGACAGGCTAAAGAGAACGATTAACCCACCAATTAGGTATGCACAAGCAACTTTAGTTGCTCATGCCTTTAATTCTTGTTACACTCTTTAATAGATCATATGGTGAGGGTATGAAGAGTGAAAATAAGAAAGAATGGCAACAAGCCATGGAAGAAGAGATTAGTTCCTTTAGGAAGAATAATACCTAAAAGTTGGTAGAGAGACCTCAAAAGAAACTAGTTGGGTGCAAGTAGATGTATAAAGTGAATGAAGGGATACCAGGGATAGCCTACGAGATTCAAGACTAGGTTAGTTGCACAAATTTTTACTCAAAATGAAATATTTGACTTTCATGTGATATTCTCTCCAATCGTCAAGCACACATCTATTAGGATTCTGTTAGCCATGTGTGTAAACCTTAATTTACATCTAGAGGATATAGATGTAAAGATAATTTTTTTGTATAGAGATCTTAAAGAGACGATTTACATGACACAACCGTAAGGATTTGTAGAACCCAAAAAAGAGAATCATGTTTGTTTGCTGAAGAAGTCATTATATGGGTTAAAATAATCACTTAGACAGTGCTATAGGAGATTTGATGAATTTATAATGGCTTGTGGCTTTAATAGAAGTAAGTATGATGGATACATGTACTTTAAGAGCTTGAGTTATAGGATAATGTATTTGTTTCTATACGTCGGTGATATGTTAATCACATATAAGAACATGGAAGAGATACAGAAACTCAAGAAGCAGTTGAGTGGAAAGTTTAAGATGAAGGATTTGGGAGCAGTAAAGATGATATTGAGTATAGATATTGTGAAAGAGATAAGAGATGTTACCTTCTTGTCTCAATAACAATATATACTTAAGATCCTAGAAACGTTTGGTATGTCCAATTCAAAAGTTATCTCCACTCCTTTGGCTATGTATTTTAAATTTTCAACAGCACAGTCGTCGACGTCTGAAAAAGAAAAATTACAGATGAATAAAGTATTATATGCAAGCACTATAGAGAGCATCATATATACAATGGTTTGCACAAAATCAGATAGCACAGGCTGTAAGTGTGGTAAGTAGATACATGGCGAATCCAGGTAAGGATCACTAGCTTGCAATAAAGTGAATTTTGAGATATTTCAAGGAGATGTTGAATCACGGGTTGATGTATAGAATGGATGAGAACAGCAGTGTAATGGTAAGAAGATATGTAAACTCATATTATACATGTGATCTAGACAAAAAAAATCATTGACAAGTTAGGTATTGATAGTGTTTGGATGTAGTGTATGTTAGAGATTAGTTCTACAACATGTGATTGCACTATCTACCACAGAGGTAGAGTACATAGCTGTTGGAGAAACTATTAAAAAGGCCGTATGATTGAAAGGCATATGCACAGAGGTAATTGCTACTGAAGATTTAAACACCGATATGTATTGTGACAATCAGAGTGTTATACACCTAAGCAAGCATCAAGTGTTTCACGAGAGGTCTAAACACAATGATGTGTGAATCCATTACATTCGAGAGATTGTCCAAAGTGGTGAAGTTAGTCTAACGAAAATAGCGTCGACTGAAAATCCTGCTGACATATTGACTAAGCCACTACCCTCAATTAAGTTTATCCTATGCAAGGACTTAACTGAAGTCACTACTATGTGAGGGTGACCAAAGATGCGGAGATGAGAGATCAAGATACTTTTGTGGATGATTTTGAATCAATGAAGGGATTTGTGAGAAAGTTGATCAAAAACTCATCGGAATATGATTTGGAGAGCAAGCCAAGTGCGTTAGGTATGCGATGATCGAAGACGAACGCAAAAGAATGATGAAAGTCGCAATGGCGGTACCCAGGCTTAGGCGTCGCAGTGCCCTAGACAGTAAGTGGGCACCTCGGTGTCAGGTGCCCAGCGCCGGGCACGATCACCCAGCGCCACGACAATAAGGAGTGGGCGTCGAGGTGCTGATGTAGAAAATAGTTTTCCGTTTTGGTTTGTTTTGTTTCGTCTCCCACTTATTCTAAGACTCTCTAAAATAACTCTCACACATTTAGGGTTAACCTAAGTAGTCCTAAATCCTATATAAAGGCTCTCTATTGGCTTGTAAATACATCTTAGTGATCAACATAATACTTTTTGTGATCTTTATGATATCTAAGTGTTTTTGTGATTCTTAGTTAGAGAAACTCTTGTTTAAAAGAAAGAGTGAGTTTTTTGTGAGTCTTTCTTGTAAAAAGTATACTTTGTGAGTGCATTGTAATTCATTAATAAGATAATGTGATCTTGATCCACCGTGGATGTAGGCAAGTTGTCGAACCATATAAATTCTATGTGTTTTCTCTTACCTTTCTGTCTCTAGATTTCTTAATTGCTTGTTTCTGCATTGTATTAATTGAGATATTTGCTTGTGTGATTGCTTCCACTTCAAAAAATTGGTATCAAAGTCAGAGATCAAATAGAAAAATTATTGTGAAAAGAATTTCCATAGAAAGAATAAGTTCATCAAATGCAATAATTCTACACTCTTTTGTGCTTATATTTGATAGAGAAAATTATAATTTTAATGTGTAAAGATGTAAACGTTTTTCTTCTCTCTTGATTTATTGGATTTTATAGAAGAAGAAATTTGAGAATCTAGTTTGGCAAAAGAAAATTTGATAAAAGAGTAGAAGAGATCTTTTAAAGAGAAGCAACAAAAAGATGCACGAGCTCTTGAGAAGGTTCAACAAGACATTTCAAATACAATCTTTTCAAGATGCAAAATTAGTAAATGAGGCATGTGATGTTCTTCGAGACAAATTCAAAGAGAATTTAATATTAGAACTTCTCAATTTTAAGATCTTAGAATAGATTTTTAAAAAATTAAAATTAGAAGAGAATGAAATTATGCAAGAATTTTCAAATAAATTTACAAAACTCATGAATCAAATGAAAATATATGGTAAAAATATTGAAAGCAAGAAGGTTGTTAAGAAAACCTTTATTAATTTGCCTAAAATATTTAATCCAATTATTTCTATGATAGCAGAAACAAAGCATATTTCTTTGTTGACAATACAGGAGTTAATGGGTTCTCTTATATTTTTTTAGAGAAATTTAATTCGACACTCTGAAAAATATGAGAGTGCATTTCAATCTAATGTCAACCAAGAGAACTTAGCCGAGGGAGAGGAACAAAAAATAGGAAAGTTCAATAATGAAAAAGAACTTCGATTACAACAAAAGTGCAATATTTGTAAAAAAAAGACTAATCATGTGGTAAGAGATTGTTAAAATGAGAGAAAACCTCAATGCTTTATTTGCAAAAAAAATTGATACTTGCAAAAAGATTAACAACCAATAGGCAAGTGATATAGAAGAAAGAAAAGGTTAAGGGAGTTAACGAAAAAAAAAATTGTTTGAAAAAAAGATGTTTGGTTTTTTTATAATGGTTGTAGTAACCATATGACTAGTGATAATGATATTTTTCTTAGATATGAATACTTCAGTTAACTCACAAGTAAATATAAGTAATGATACTTTGCCGCAAGAAAAGAAAAAGATACAATTGGAGTTCAAACCAAGGTAAGAACCAAATACATTCATGATGTGGTGTTTATTAAGGTAAGCACTTAATAAATCATGGTTATGGCATAGAAGATTTAGGCATTTAATTTTTTATGGGTTGAAGTTGCTTTCTCAAAGGAATATGGTTATGGGATACCAAGTAACCTAGAAGATAAATGAGAAGTTTGTGAAGAATGTGCACTTAGGAAGCATCATCGAAAACCTTTTCCAAAAAGAGCTACATGGAGAGCAAAGCGACCACTTGAATTAGTTCATACATATGTTTGTAGACCAATGTCTAAACCTTTAAATGGTAAAAATAGGTATTTTATTCTTTTCATTTGTGATTTTATAAGAATAACATGTGAACAAAATCTGAAGTATTTTCTATTTTTAAGAAGTTTAAAAGATTTATTGAAAATTAAAGCAGAATTTACTTAAAAATTTTAAGAATTGACAAAGGCAAAGAGTACAACTCACGTCAATTTAACAAGTTTCGTAAAAAAAAAATGCATTGAAAGACAACTCACTATTAGTTATACTCCACAACAAAATAAGGTATCTGAGAGAAAGAATCAAACAGCGATGGAGATGGCTAAATTGATGCTTCACAAAAATGGGCTGCCAAAGATCTTTGGGTAAAAGAAGTGTATATTGTTGTATATTTAATAAATAGATATCCCATAAAGGCACTTCAAAATCAAACACTCATTGAAGCATGGTGCGAAAGAAATATGTTAGCAAGGCATTTGAAAATTTTTTGTTGTGTTTATTATGTATAAATTCCAAAAAAAAAGAAAAAGAGGCACAAACCTGATGAGACAAGTGAAAAGTGTATTTTTCTATGCTATAGCTCAAAATCCAATGGCTATAGAAGAAATTCTCACACGGGGCAATAAAGTCAAAGAAAATTCACCTCAAGCTTCTCCACTATTAACCCGCCATCAATTGCAAGTGAATCTTCAAAGTTATCCACTTCTTCGCCATCACCAACTCTACAAAAAGTACAAAGTTTTGAGAGAAGTTTATGAAAGATGCAAATTTTATGCCTTTGAACCTGAAAGTTTTGAAAAAGCTATGAAAGAAGAATCCTAGAGAAAAACTATTCAATAAGAAATTAATATTATTAATAAAAACAAAATATGAGGGCTTGTAAAGAATCCAAATGAGGAAAAAAAATATTAGGGTGAAATGTAATGCCGGTGGCAAAATACAAAGAAAAAATGCTAAGTTAGTGGCTAAGGGCTATTCGCAATAGCTTAATATTGCCTACCATGAAACTTTTGCTCCAGTTGCTTAGCTTGACACCATAATAACCCTCATTACCTTAGTTACAAAAAAGGATGGTCACTATATCAACTTGATGTTAAATTAGCTTTTTTAAATGAAAAATTAGAAGAAAATATTTATGTTGAGCAGCATTAAGTGTATATTGTTAAGGGTGAAGAACAAAAGGTATACAAACTCAAAAAGGCTTTGTATGAATTAAAACAAACTTTAAGAGTTTGGCATACTCAAACTGATGATTATTCCTTAGAGAATGGATTTAACAAAAGCAAGAGTGAGCCTACCTTGTATTTAAAATGTCAAGGTATGTCTAATATTCTTATTATTACCCTTTATGTTCATGAATTGATTTTCACAGGGAACAATGAAAAAATGGTTAAGAAGGAGATGATGAAAAAATATGAGATAAGTAATGTAGGTTTAT
The DNA here is from genome assembly GCA_946807835.1 of Ailanthus altissimus. Classification (NCBI taxonomy): domain Eukaryota; kingdom Viridiplantae; phylum Streptophyta; class Magnoliopsida; order Sapindales; family Simaroubaceae; genus Ailanthus; species Ailanthus altissimus. The sequence continues at coordinate 24,476,717 of OX327696.1, read as the reverse complement.
TGTATTATTTTCTTGGCAGTGAAAATAATCAAGAAGATGACGGTGTGTTTATTTGTCAAAAGAAATATACAAAAAAATATTCTTTAGAAATTTAATATGTTTAAGTGTAAATAAGTAATAACACCGTTGATAGTGAATAATAAATTTAAAAAAGAAGAAGGAGGTAAGAAAGTTAATAAGACTTATTATAAAACTTTGATTAAGAACTTATTTTATCACACGGTTATAAGACCCAACGTTATATTTGCCTTAAATTTACTGTCAAGATTTATGCATTCTCCCAACAATTTTTTTCTTGTGGCAACAAAAAGAATGCCTAGATACTCGTAAAGCACAATAAATTATAGAATTAAATATTGGATAAATATAAATATAAAGTTGATTAATTTTTATGATAGTAATTGGAGTGGTAGTAATAATGATATGATGAGTACCTCAGGCTATACATTTTCTCTTGATTTTGATATGATTTTTTGGGCTTTAAAGAAGCAGCAAACAGTAGCACAATCCTCTACTAAAGCATAATATATTTAGCATTATTGGCAACTTCTCAAGCTATTTGGCCACAAAGAATATTAAAAGACATTCAAGAGAAGCAATAAGAAGGCATGAAGCTATTTTGTGATGACAAATCATCTATAGCAATTGCAAAGTATTTATTTTTTTCATAGCACAATAACTAGACATAATATCATTAAGTATTACTTTATACGAGAAGCAATCAGTGATGGAGAGAATTAGTTCAAATATTACAAATTTGAAGATGAAGTAGCTAATATATTCATCAAAGCTCTCCCAAAAAATAATAATTATGCAACTAAAAAGATTTTAGGAGTTCAAGAACATCACGTTAAGGAAGAGCATATTAATTAATATAATTTTGAGTATAATTAGAAATATAAATCTTAATCTTATTTATATTCCTACTTAGATAAGATAAAAACACTCATTTATATAAGTCTTTGGTGTTGTTCAAAATAAGAAGTTAAAAATTATAAAAAAGAAAATATGTATTCCTCATTCAACCTTTATTTTATTTTATTTTCTTATGATTATGCCCAAATAACCAACACACTTTATGACACAATCATTCATGGTAAGATTTTGTCACTATTAACTTTTTCAACCTTTTTTTTAATTTATATCAAACCTTTGAAGAAACATAACTATATATAAATAAAAAAATAAATAACAAATACAACGGTTTTCACTCTTCTTTAAATCAGCCTTACAATATTTCAATTCATACATAAACAAAAAATGAAGAAAAAGAAAAGGAAGAAATCATGGCATCATACACTTTCTAGGCTAGCTTTCTAGCAGTTGGAGGTAATATTCTAACCGTTTACCGCTGTGAGTCAATCTTGCAGCTGTAATTTCTTTCCCAAGAAGATACATTGATTGTTAGTAATTTATTATCAACCTTTACGGCGTAGTTTCCATCCAAAGTTGTGATGGCTAATTTGGTACCAAACTTTGTTAGATTCTTATTAGACGACTCAATGGATTTTATTTTTAAAAAGAAATAGAAACTGTTATACTTAGTTAAGAGACATAATGAACCTTATTTCAATTAGTATATGAAAAGAGAAAAATGACAGACCAATTAGTTGTAGTAACTCTTTTCAGAAAAAAATTAGTTGTAGTAACCATACCCTTGTTTAAGCGTTAGGACATGCTTGTTTGTGTTCAAACCTTCAAATTCTCAACCTCATCCCTCATTCCATGCATGTGTTGTACATGATATATTTTCTTATGTTTTTGAAAAATAATATATTTTCTTTTTTTTTATTTTTTCAAACAAGCCTATATAAAGAATAATATCAGAGAACATGACATTTACCCCTTATAATATTGGTTAATTTTTACTTACCCCTATAATTTTAAAAAGAAAGAATACTTCCCTTAAAGTTATAAGTATTTTATTATGTTTTAAATTTTTTTGTTTCATGATTTAACAAGGTTAGCTATGTTGATACATTGCTCAACAGTTTTGTCCTAGAGAGATTTGAATCTTAACCTCTAAAATAAAACTTATCAACTAAATTACTTGACCATATTAAAGTTTAATATTGAAATATTTGTGAATGAACCTAACCAAGGGGGAAAATGGAAGATATGAAGGAGATTGGGGACCTTCTTTCCAAGAAAATTCCATAAGTAGAACATAATTATAAAGAACGTTTATTGCATGCAACAATACCAATCTTATAGTTCAAGCTAGCACATCATGAAAGTGAAAGTGTTTCATATAATTTATGCGCACTGGAAGTCACGATCAATCTTCGGCTTACAATTATTCAGCAACAAGTTCAATGAAAGATTGGGAATATTTAGTTTGATCAAATTCAAGACATTAAGTTTAAGGGCAGTGCAAACGCAAGCATCAACTTCGAGTTTCACCAAACCACCAATGAGACTGCAGCATTCGTCTTGTGATGAGGGCGGGGGACCAATGTTCAGGCTAAGAAGCCTCAATACATCAACACATACACGCATCTTAAGGAAATCATCGTGATGACAATCGGCTGCTGATGAGGGGATGGAGGTCAGTAAAGTGAAAAGGAGGAGGTTGAGTGGGAGCAAAATTGCAGTTGATGCTGAAGCCCTTGAGGCCATATCTTTAATACAACTTAAACCTTTAAAGCTTCTAACTTTTTAGTGAATATGCATATGTTACTGATGATGGAAATGGTATTGTGCTTTGAGGTTTTATAGGGGAAATATCTGATCTATCTGGGTCATTACATTTTTTGTAAAACATAAGGATCACACGTTAAGAGTTCATGCACGTAACGAATGCCACGCACAAGAGATATGCTAGTTCAAGCCCCTTGTAATATTGATTTTCCTGTATTATTGAGTACCCGTTTATATATAAATTGTTCAACAAATTAAAGAAAATGTTGTATGTACATCATTGCTTTGACTTATTTTAGACCAATGCTTTCAAGTGGGTATTGGAGAATTTTTAAGGATATCATGATGCCAATGTCAAAAGTGTGAATGCACCTAACAAAATTTTGGTCTGATTATTGTGTTAATGCACGCGAGACTAATGATATGAAGTTTCTAATTCCGGAGATATTTCTAAATACTGATAATATCATATCAGAAAGAAAATCTTCTAAAATAAGTAACACGATTGACATTTGATCCTCATACACATGCATGCCGACAGCTGATTATTTGAAATTAAGCATCAATAGGCGAACATTGTTTATTCGTCCAAAAAAAATTTCAAGCGGATGTATAATATTTGAAAAAATTATATAGGCCAGAGTCTATTTTTTAAGGGGGCCAAACGTAACAATGAAATCCTATAGAAACTATAGTATAAAAAATATATATTCTATTTAATGAATTGAAATTAATGCATATTTCAAGTGAAATCCTATAGAAACTATAGTATAAAAAATATATATTCTATTTAATGCATTGAAATTAATGCATATTTCAAGTTTAATATGAACCATTAAATTTATATTAATTTAACGGTCTAAAAATTATTTAAGATGTTGTGTCAAAAAATATAATATCATAAATTTTGTATATATATATATTGGGACAAGACTATCAACCCCTATCTTTTACATAATTTGTAACATAAAATTATAAGCCACGAATCTTTAAATTAAATAGTAATTGAAGTGTCAAATCTGGTCTTTGGCTTGGCCTCGAGTTGATTCAGGCTAAGGTCGTTTTAAAAGTACAATAGTAATTTTAAGTGGCGTAGGTTGATTAAGTCTATTTTAATTTTGGTCCTAACAATAATACAGGGACAAGATTAGGTAGACTTTAAAGATTAATTTCATTAAAGGGTCGGCTATTTGAATCTATCAAAATACTTAACCAACCGACTTTCTTAATAAACTCACCATAAAAACTTAAAAGTTTAAATTTTATGTTATAAATTTGTCTTAATGTTTAATATAACCTTACTAAATTAAATTATTATAATAAAATAAATTTTCACTAAATACCCATATAAATTTTTAATGCTAAATAAATTTTACAATCATTTTTCCATGAAATTTTCTTATTTAAAACTAAAATCTAATAACATCAATTGACCAATAAAAAAATTTAGTAATCACAAGAAAGAAAAAAATAGTTTTTTATGTGTTTAATTTAAGTGTTTTTTTCTTTTAAAAAAAGGTCAAAAGTGTTTATTTATTAAATTTTCAAAAGTATTTATTTTATTAAATTTTTAATACCCATTATATTTTGATTGATTGAATCAAATTCTTTATTATATAATTTAATTTTTGATTAGACTTTATGAGTGAGTAATATCAATTTGCCTTTAGACTTGAGCGAGTTCTTTGGGCTTTTTATCTTTTTGTTAATTTTTTTAATTTTTATTTTTATATTAATTTTATTTTCTTCTTTGTAAATAACATAAAAAAAATTATATTTTGTCTTTATTATGTTTTTATTTAAGAGTCAATTGTTGATGATTATTCTTAAGTTTTATAGAGAAATGATTATAAAACTTATTTACATTAAAAATAATTATACGGGTATTTATTAAAAATAATATTTGTATAACAATTTAAATTTTTAAGATTGTATTAGTAATTAAGAGGCCTCCAAAGAATCAACTGCATCGAAGCAGTCAAAATCAACTTCCACGAGGCCAACTCCCAGCGCGGAATCAACTCTCCCTGCTCTAACTCTTAGGGACTAGTATGACAACAATTTTATGGCCACTCAGGACAGGGTAGTTGAGTCAACCAAGATCCCCTCTCTTGTTCGACATACCAAGCCTTCAATAAAGTCTCATTTCAAGCTTGAGGGAGCGATTTCTACTGCTAATGTGCTCTCAATAATCTTACAAGAGCCATATTCTAAGGAAAGTAAAAATTCTGATGAGAGCTCAAACCGATGTCCAATCGACCTCTCCAGTTACCATAGCCAAACAGTCTCAAGTTTTGGTTGAAATTGACCAGTTGAAGAATTTGGAGTCTTAAGGTCCTGACATGCTACTCAATGATCTAGTTGTTCTTGCTTTCTACAAAAAGGTGACATTTATCTCCGATAATGCAATAGCTGATTCCATGTTAGTCAGCTTGAAGACGAAAATAAATGATTTTGCTACTTCTTTCACCTATTACACCAAAAAGAAGCAATCAGCTACCGAGGTTATACAAGATGCCGAGAAGGAGGTAAAGGAGAAAGAAGACTTAGATCGGCTTGAGGTATAACTTATGGCTGAAATTCATCAATTGGGTAAGCAAAGCATTGAGGTAAAGACAAAAATCGATGCTTTAGAGGCTGAGCCTCATGATTTGAAGGCGGTGAAGGCTGACCAGACCAAGACTTCTCAAATCGTGGCTCAACAATTGCTTAGTAATCATCTCAAGAATGTGGCTTTGAAGAAGAGCTTGAAGCTCAAAAATGAAAAAGTTCCCCAAGCCGAGCAAGAGATAAAGAAGGACCACTTGGACCTTGCTAATTTCTTCTCTAGTTTAAAACACATCTAAACATTTATAATAAAATATCGAATTTTAATGCCTTTGTACTTTGAACCCTTTTTAATATATTGAATGAATCCTTTTTGGTACTTTTTTTATTTATGACCGGTCAAGGGGTCGAGCCTTTTATATTTTGTGCACCTCGTTTAATTTTCAAATATCAAATTGATCGGTCATCATTCATAACTTCATCCAATGACGTAACCAATTAAATATCGAATCGACCATTTTAATTAATTTAAGATAAAAAGTACATAACCGAGCAAAATCGGCTTATAAAAAGATCAGTCCACGTTAATGTAATCAGCTTAAATGTAGACTTTATAATTAAAACCCAAACTGATTACTTAATCGGCCTTAAGATCGAAAGATTGTACTATCAATTCCTTCTTAAATGGTTGGTCGATAGACCTTTAAATATTTACCATTAATGGGCCAACAGATATGCCCCTTTGCTTAAAATTTTAGCAATTTTAAATGGCCTTCCTAATTTGAACTAATTTTGTTCAAAGAATGTTCCTTTTAGCCGACAGGTAAAACGGTTTTCCATACTAGGTTTTCCTGCTTAAAAGATTTAGATCTCATTTTCCTATTAAAAGCTCTTTCCATCCTTTTCTTTTGTATCTCAGGCTAATGTAAGGCTTCAATTCGATCGATATCTAATTTTTTCAACTTTTCCATCATCGAATCTTGATACTCTTCGGGCCTTAGTATATTTTGATGCTCTCTTTACATTGAATGGGCTACGAGTTCTATTGGGATTATGGCTTCATGTCTGTAAATCAATTCATAAGAAGAAACTCCAGTAGCCGTCTTTGAATTGACTCAATTTTCCCACAGCACTTCCTATAATTTCTCATGTTAGGCTTTTGGGTTATCCTTAATTGTTTTCTTTATACCTTGGAAGAGGGATTGTTAATGGATTCGGCTTGTCCATTTAATTTTGCATAATAAGGAGTACTATTTATCAAATTAATGTTGAATTCCTTAACGAAGTCGACCATCTCTTCTCTTGTGAAGGTTGTTCCTTGGTCAATTATGATCAGCACGGGTAAGCCATATTGGTATATAATACTCTCTATGATGAATTTGATAACTGACTACTATGTAACCATTTTTAAAGGGACTGCTTCTAAACAATTAGTGAAGTAATCAGTTACGAATATGATAAAGGTATGCTACTTTGAAGAAGGTGGGTAAATCATTCTAATAATATCCCTTGCCCATCCTCTAAATGGCTAAGGTTTAATGACAGTTGCTGCTAGGACCTTCTAGATATCGCTACCACATCATCAATGTATACCTCTAATAAGTGGCCAATCATATTGTTAAAGATGGTGTTCATTGCTCTCTGGTAGGTTACTTTGGTATTTTTCAAACCAAAAGGCGTTACCACCCATTTATAAGTCTCGATGGCCCCTGTGCATCTAAAAGTCATCTTGAATGTCTGACCATTTAATAAATATTTGATTATACCCTGAATGGCCATCATAGAAGTCCTTAGCGGTTGCCAAATTTAAATTTTTAAAATCAATACGCAGGTGAAGTTTGTCGTTTTTCTTAATAACATGTACCATATTAGATAGTCATTCCATATAATTAGCTAGCCTAATGAAGTCGACTTAGAAAAGTCGTTTGATCTCTTCTGCTATCTTTTCTTTAACTTCTCGTGACATTCTCCTCATATGTTGTTTATATGGCTGAAAACCCTTTTTGAAGGGTAAACAATGCTCGACCATTTTTCAGCTTAAACTAGGTATTTCTGTGTAATCCCATGAAAAACAATCTTTGTATTCCCTTAACAGTGCCACTATCTTAACTTCATATGTTGGATCTAAATGTGCATTGATGAAAATCAGTCGTGGTTCCTCATTAGCCTACAAATCTATTTCTCTAAACTAGCTTTGTGTTTAAGGATTTTCATCATCCAACTTTGGTGGAGCTGGCATTATTCCTTCTAACTCATGGTCAATCGTGGGATCTTAAGTCTCATCTTCGTAGATACATTTGTTGGTGTTGTGTGCATTTATACTATGCTATGGGTGAATATGTGCATTTTTATACAATTTAAAATTTAAATATTACATGTCTCACATGCAACGCAACGAAAATATAATACACATTAAAATAATCTCATTACACTAATGAGATTAGAGAACTCACCCTCGAAGTGTATTTTGAACAATTCTAGTTGGAGACATGATGAATTTCCTCAAACTAAAATAATAGCCTTCCTTTTCACAATATTTATTTAAAGCAACTATTACTTCTTACTTGTATCTCTCGGCTTTACTCTTTATACTTATATATATATATATATTTGATCACCCGTATCCAACAAAACGAAGAAGGTCTTTCGTTTATAGCAATCATAGCCATCACTTTAATCTAATAAATGATAAACATATAACAAGTAAGGCATGCAAATATGCCTTATCATGCTTGAGAAGCAAGGCATGCAAATATGCCTTATCATGCTTGAGAAGCAAAACAAACAAGTGTTGACCGAATGTAATTCAGATAAGTGGCCATAAAGAAAATGAATATAGGCGGCTCATGCTTTACCTAGCCACCGCATGTTAAAAGTTAAGCATTACTCAACAATTAACATTCAAATAATAGACACCACTTGTTTATTAATTTGGCCAAATGAAAAAACAAGCTTAGTGTCCAAAAATTCCTTTACTAAAGACACGTCTTGATTTTTGATGAAAATGCCAAATCAATTAATGTCACCTTTTGTTGCAGCAAATGGAATCAAATTCAATTTGATTCAATTTCAATTGCTTTTAACAAATTAAAAGGTGACACCAAATACTTCCATTTACAGTGACGGCAATGACTTTGATTTTTGGAATTTTATAAATAAAATATCAATTACACCCCTTTAATCAATTTAATTATTAATAATTAATAATTAAACCAATAAAATTTATACCACGTGTCATTCCCTGATAAATTAATAGTATATTATGTGGTATCTTATAAAAATGATAAAATGACAAGTTTCACTTGCCTAGATCCTGGACTTAACACTTAAATTCTATGATATTTTCGAGAGACTCTAAAATAAATTTATATTTTTTAAAACTTCTCAGATCGAACAATTTGATCCGGTGCGCTACCTATGTGCTCAATGCGTACACTTCATATAGTGAGACTCCCTATGCTCACACTCATTTTGTCTCACGGAATATTTTTGTAAGTCCATAATCGATGCCCCACACACACACGTTATGGATAATACAAAATGGCGAGTTAAACCATACAAGTTGGGGTTAATCCATATTCGTACAATCCCTCCATCATTAATATCTTGAAAGAGTGAAGATATAGATCAATAGCGTCAAATCCCTTATTATTCAACCATACTAACTTATCTCTTTTCATTCGTATTCCAATAAATAATATATGCAAATTCATTTGCAATATTATTTACTCCACAAGAAACTCTTTCCTGAGTTAAATGCTTATGGCCATAAGACTTTCTAGAATACAATCTTAGAATATTTGGATATTTAACTCACTCATATGAGCTGGTGAATCTTATATCTACACACACCGGACTCCATAAGCATCGGACCATACCCAGCGGTCAGACCATGAAAGGTCTATGACATGTGCGGAACCTAAGTATGATGGATCACTCATAAGCCCACTGCGGTGCTCAGGTCTAAGGACCACAAATACTACTCAACTCGAGAAAACCCTCCACTGACGAATTTATGGGAAATCTATTAGAGGTTTTCATTGAGTCTGGTTCAGTATCCAGTCCTTACTAAATACATGTATATCTATATGATCTTCCACTAAACTCATAGTTTGCTAAGATTAACCATTTGGACTATCTAGATATAGACATACATTGATCTATATAAATAGATTCTATTCGCTAAACCCTGCATCGATGGAAATAGATCAGGAACATTTAATTTGAGAACATATTTACACAATGATATTTCTTAGCAACGCCTGCAACTATTTACAACTATGTCATTGCAACTATATTCTCAGGCCTTTGTCCTATTTCAGACAAAGTTCTAACTCTTTAGACTTGATCTAAACTCTTTCAGATCAATACAATATCTGAAATATTACAAGCATCTTACCTTAATAAAATTAATTAGCGATTTAATAAAATATTTATTTATTACATAAGTATGAAAATACAATATTCATACAAAATTAAGATGGCACATGAGTACAAATCCCAACAACATTCAGCTAAAGCAGAAGTTGATATTATTGGACTACATGCCTTATTTTTGTAAGGCATTCCTTGTGTCTATTGGTGTGTCGATTCATTGAAAAAAATAGATATGATGTTAGCCTAATTTAATAGTAGATAATTATGCAAGCTCTTTCTTAAAGACTTGTTAAGCTTCTAAAGTTAGTGATTTGGTCGTTTCTCTTGTAAGTCGGTCATTAGCATCCTTTGTCTTTTTGGATATTGGATATGACTGATAAATTATATAAAAAATTCGATGCAACTTGCTTATTCCCTACAAAGAGATTTGAATCAACATAAATTATTTTAACAGATCTATTGGGTTGCTATCTAAAAATCATTTGATGCATACTGGATAGCAAAGTCTTATATGAATGGATCCAGTCTCTTCCCAATAATACATTGTAGTTACTTAACACATTGACCACAAAGAATTGCTCTTCTCGCTCTATACAACTAATTTTGACTTTAAGAGTTATAAATCTATCCATCGCGGTTTCGCCCCTAGCAAAGTCGATCATAACTACTTTAGATGGGTCCAAATTATCTTTGAATATTCCCAATTTCTTCAATAGTCGAAAAGGTAAGATATTGACTCTGAATCTATTATCAATGAGGATCATTTTACTAGGAATCTTATTGAGATTGACCTTGATATAAAATGGTCAAATATATTGGGTTATCTCGTTTAGAGGTTGGGAAAGAGTTAGTAGAATTAGTTCTTGAGGTTCGTCACCAATAGCATTGCAAACCTTAGCAACATCCCCATCAAGAGTTTACGTATGGCCTGGCTTGGGTTGAAAGGATTCTAGTAGCATTATGACCATGTTAATGACATCTTTTTGAATTTCTTTTGGGCTACTGGCCCCTATGTCAGCTTTATCCTTATTAACGGGTACCCAAACCTTTGTTGATTTTTACAAGGATTGAGTTCTTTGGCCTTCTAAGGTTGGCTTTGTTCGTTGTCGATCTTCCATCTTCTACACCTCGACTTTATTGGCATAGAGCTTTTTTTAAGATTTTTTATCTTAGCCAAGTTCTTTTCAGTCGTCTGGCTTTCGTCCTTGATATGACATTGAACGACTTTTTCCAATCTTCTCAGTTAATCACGCCTTCACATGCGCCTTTTTTGCGTCTTGGTCAGTTTGGTTGTGTATTTTTTCTCATGTTGATCCCCTAGTAAATCAAACACACTCCTTTTAGGAACATTATGTTCCTATTTGTCAACCTAATGTGCTCTAGGTTTGAATGTCCTCTAGTGTTGGCATTACAAAACCTCTCTTTCCAATCTAAATTATTTCTGACAAGTATTAAAGACTTGTTCAAAAGTGGCTTAATATTTTGGATAAACTAGGCATGCTTTCTTGCGTTTTGGCTCGTCAAATTCAGCTTGCTCCTCAGTAACGATCCTCTCTTTTCTGGAAGCATCATCAGTTATATCTTCTATCTGAATCCTTATCATCGGCTTAACAAGAGTCCATATATAAGCTAAGAATCCTTCCCATCAGGCTTTCTTCTTAATAGTTTGTATGACTACGTTGATTCCTATAATAGAGAAAGAATCAGTCTCAATGATAAAAGCTTTATCCTTAGAACTAAACAGAAGTCGACTTTCAGTGATTAACAGTAGAATCTAATTCCTAAACACAATACAATTGTTTGTACTATGTATCCAAGATTTATGCCATTTGTAGTAATCTTTGTCAGCTCTTTGTTCAAGCAGCAGGATAGTATGACCTTCAGATAATTTGATCTGTTTGTCTTTCAGAAGCCAATCGAATATCTCATCAGCTTTTCTCAACTCAAAGGAATACTTCTTGGCTATCTAAATATTCTTGCCAAATTCTTTCTTCTCTTTACTAGAAGTTGGCTTCTTGAGAATGCTCACTGTTTGATTTGATTTGGATAATAACCATATCAAGTTTATCCTTATAGTAAATTCCTTTGGCGAATGCCCTTTTTTTGTCTCCGTCCATTAGACATCTTTTATAATTGGTCGTCCTAGTGGCCAATTCGTACAAGTCCTTAAACCAATGTCCTTCAAAGTGCTCTATCATTGCAAAGACATACTTATAATTACCATAGATACATAATTGGCTTCAGTAATTTGAGTGTGGCACCTTATTCTGAGCTTTTTGAAGCGGGCTATATATTTGTACACTGATTCACCCGGCATTTGCATTACTCCCGCAAGGTTGGCCAAAGTTACTCCTAGGATAGTCTATAAAATTCAGCATGGAACTTATCTTTCATATGCTCCCAACAGCCTGGGAGATAAAAGCATTTCGCTTTGAATTTCGTTTAACTATCAATTAAATAAATCCTCAACTCTATTAAGAGTTGCAATCGCCTCATCACCTTTTCTTGGTGCATTAGAGGGCTCTTTAGGGGTCTTTTTGGTAGTTTTAAGATTCTTCGTCATACCTCTAGTTGTTACTAGCATACAAATATGGGTCCCACAATACGTGCCAAAAAAATGTTCACAGGTAAAATTAATTAAAAGATTCGTGTATGTCCAACGTTCTATTAGAACTAAAGTTACCTCAAATTTGTGAGAAACTAAGGTTAAGTTTTGTCAAATTAAATAAATCCGAATTCAACCTACAAGAAGTAAAATTTAGAATAAATCTAGGTTATAAGAGAACGAAATAACAAGCAAACCATAGAATTAAGGTTACTTCACAAGGAAGAACAAGCAAAATTTGATAATATGGCTATCATAACAACCAAGGTTGCAAAACCTGGGCTATAGGGATTAACATGCAAGAATGAAAATCTTTGGTTGAAAGCAAGAACGAAAATAAAAGTTAAATTGGAGAAAAATTGTATTATTGTATTGAATGAATGAATGATTATTTTTTTCAATGATTTATTTGCCTTTGTATAAGCTTACAAAAAAAACATTAATTAATCATAATCAAACAAGAAAAATGAATCCTAATAGAATTAAAATTAAACTTCTTGTTTTAAAAAGTACTCAAATAGGCTTATTTATATTTAAATTAAGCCTAAATTAATATATACAAATTTTATAAATAAAAAAAGGTACACAAATAAACCCAATTATATATAAATTTGGGTCAACGTCAACAAGCACTGACCCACGATTCTAGATCCAACACACATACATACAACCAACATCTTAATCCAAGTGATGACTTGTACCTCGGGCCATGTCTAAAGATTCGATATGAGTAAAATCCACACCTTGACCTATATTTGGAGATTCAACCTATATGGATTCCCGCTTTGCCCTGTATCCAAAGATTCGACCCAATTATAATTTGATCTTGACCCACACTCTAAATTGCCTATTGTCCCGTAGATTGTGGTTTGGTTCTTTGTTGATTCATTTGAGTCGTTCCTACATTTCAAACTTGGTTCAATGGTTAAATTAGCCTTGAATTTCATCAAATTCAATAACCCCAAGGTTTTTCAGTGTCCTAATGTTATATGTGAATTCAAATTTTGCATTTAGGGACTCGAGTGCAGAATTTTATAGCAGCTCAACAAATTTTCAAAGTCTAGTATTCAATTCAATAGTGCATAAGAGAAGATTTTTTTAGAAATTTTCAGCTACTTTACCAACACATATTTTGAGTACCATAATCATTATATCTTTTAAAGGTAAATCAATTACGTCAAGAGTTTCATTTTCAAAGGATTCAACCAGTACAATTACGTCAAGATCATTATATTTTTCAAAGGTAAATCAATTCTGACAAATTAACATTGTCCGTCATAATGAAAACCTCCAAATTATGGTAGTTAAAAGAGAAATTGGCAGATTAATCTCTGCATAAATCTTAAACTACTTTAATTTTTTTAAATATTTCAGTTAGTCTCTATAGGGTTGGCATAATAATTTGGAACTCGGATCTAGAACTAGAATTCAAAAAAATTCAAACCTAAAAAAACATTAAAAAAAAATAGGTTTAAACTCAAGTTTCCTTTTATTTTAGGGTCCAAGCTAGATTCGGGTTTTTAGCCAATTTGAAAACTCAGATGTTTATTTAATTTATTTATAATTAATATCATTATTTTCTTTTTCTATAAAAACATTTCAATTAATGAGTGATTAGGAAAGTAATATGATCTTTTTTGTATAAAAGAATTTTAATTATTGAGAGATGTACTTATTAATTTGAGTTATTACAATCAATATATTACTATTAGCACATTAGCATTTTTTTCAAATTAATATAAATTGTATTCATAAGATGAAAATTTTATTAAAGTCCAATAACATATTAATGTAATTATACAATTTTAACAATTGTTTAAAAAAATAAACTTTCAAATTTAACAAATTAATAAGTACAAATGCTAAAAAAATTGAAAAAAAACAAAAACAATCATAGGCACAATTTCGGGTTTATAGAAACACGGACCCAGACCTCACCCGAAAACTTAAGTTCCGAAATCTTAAAAAAAAAAAAAATTAGGTCGAGTCCAAGTAAAACAAAATTCAAATTTGAACTCGGACTCGGATTTTGGCTTCCCTAATCTCTTGCATTGAAGAGATTCCTTTAAATGCATACTTTTCCTGCTCTTTTACTATTTTACCCTCAATTGACATGATTAATGTATATATTAATATATTAACTATCAATTATGATTAAAAAATTAAATTAAATAATTAGTATTAATTTTAAGTTAATTAATTGTTTAAGTAATAATTAAGCATAAGAATATTACATCTTAATTAGACTAAGATTACAACGTAAAATAATTAAAAATATAAATAAATAATTACAAAATAAGAAATTAAAACTATGAAACTATTATCCATGCAACACCACGATCACCACCAAACCATGATTTCTATAATTATACCGATCGCCAAACCATTATCCCAACAATACCACCAATCACCAAAGCATCAATCCCATAATTCCACCAATCACTAAATCATAAACCCAATAAAACCACCAATTACCAAATCATCATCCAATAACAACACATTAATCTTTTAGTGGTTTTTTTCTCACATAAGAGGACGGCGAGGGGAAATGTGGTGGTGGTGGTTGAAGCTGATGGTTTGAAGTTTAGGGGTGTTTTAGAGGGAAAATGAAAACGAAAATTTACCATATCAGGGGAAATAAAAATAAAATTTCAATATTTTTTATTTTATCTATAATATTATAAAAGACATGTTTACTCCTAAAAAATTTATTTTAACAAAAAATTTTAAATGGTAAAAATTAACAAAAATATTTTTAAAAAGTTAAAAACTTAATGAATAAATTAAAGTTTTCACAAAGACAATTTATCTAGTTAAAATCTGAAATCTTGGCTATAGCTATTATATTAGATCACAATTTAAATTCTTAAAAGAAAAAAAAACTCTAGCTCTTCAAATGAACAAAGTAATTTCTGCAGAAAATTAAGTTCCCGATCGGTTCCCCTTCTACACACCAAAAATAGAAGCAACGCTATAACAACACAATCAGATTTTACCAAAAACACTCCGTCTAACACCATGATCTGCTTCATTGCGGAAATTTATTAGGCATAATTTCCCACTTATCTTACATTCGATCAAAAAAATCCATTATAATTCAGATCCAATACAAACTCCCTGCAATTCTTCACAGGGCATAATGCAGGTTCCAACTCACTTTCTGCCCATTGCATTTTTATGATCCTCTTTCATATGGCAATTACCATACGTCGAGCTTGAATTGCAGGTTTTAATATTATGACTATATTGCGTTTAGTGATTCCCTGTACTCCAATGAAATGCAAATTAACAAATTGTACTAACAGAATGCAGTAGCATAAAAAAAAAAGAAACTGGATCACGGACTACGTCTTATTGTGAAAATCATCTTCAAGGAGCTTCAATCAAAGATCAATCAATTTGTCTTGAGATGTTAATTTCAGCAATGTCATCTTCCATTATTTCTTATGGCACAGAATTTCAAAATGCAAACAGATGAACAAAAAGAGAAGACACATGTGAAGCAACTATAATCATTGGATTACTCACACCCCAATCTGACTATGGTTCTCCACCAAGTTCCACCCGCAAGTTGTTATAGGGATAGACTTTTGGTGTCTAGTCAACAAAATAATGGAAACCGCATCAGAAAATAAAATGATCTCAAGCAGTAAACTAGCAGGGATACTCATAGGTAAACATGCAACACATGGGTAGATAGCAACGCAAACGCATGAGGGACAATTCCAGTCTCATCTTCTGTGTACATTTCTTCCATACAGTCACTTTTCAGGAACATTAACAGGACAGGAAGCAGGAAAGCACTAAACTGTAAATACAATGCAAATTGACCTTTCTAAAACAAAAAGAACCGATAAGCCCCATAATGCTACTGAGGTTTAACAAAGAAAGTCAAGTAAACTTGCATCAATTTTTCACAGCTTTATAAGGCGATTTATCAAGCAGCATAATTAAGCAGCAGTTCTCTACAATCTAGGTGCTAAGCTAGTTATGTCAAATTCGCAATTCTCACAAGTCGCCCCATTGATCAACCATTACCAATTGTCCCAAGGCCCTCAGTAGACCACTAGTCTTGAGGATGAAAGCTTAATTTAATAGTGTATCGATTAAGGTGGTACTCTGGTGTCCTTTCTACTCCATAAAAAGTTTGAATAATAAACTCATGTATCTCAAGTCTAGCCTCAGCGTAGATATTTTATTAAGCAATTCTTTCTCAGGCACCAACTTGATATATAAATAAAATAAAAGCAAAACCATGTCCTAATTGTGTGTTCCAGTTTTTCTTATAGCAGCTCCTTGAAAGGGCTCTACACATGGGTAGATCACCAAAGGTTCACTTATGAAAGGACAAAAGAGGACAATGACATCAAAGAAGAATTTTTCACTTATCCAGAGGAGGGGATTAACTCAAATAATAACAAATTTCCTCTTCTGAATTAAGTGTTTGAAATCAATGAAAATAAGCAGATGCCATTCTTGAAAGAAGTGAAAGAAAAATGATAAAGTACTATTATTCATGGTAATAACACAGTGGGAGAAAAGACCAATACTACCTCCCTCAAAGATCAGAATAACATAGTAACAGAAATCAGACTACAGTGAAATTAACATAAAACTGTAATATGTCAAACAATCTGATGTTGGAATCAAGCATGATTTGGTGTCAAATAGAGTAGTGCATAAAATGCAAGAATTTGAAAGAGACATGTCAGATGTGAATGATCCTTAATTGGTTCCTAAGTCTACTTGAGGGGCAGCTATGGGGGAACATGTGAACGAAAACCACAAGGTGGAATGTCTGATTCAAGGATGTATGAAACTCTCTGGAAAACATAAAAAGGTTGCAAAATATATATAACAAGTTCATTTCAAACTTCTGGGAACCAGAATACTTCAGTCAACATGTTACATAAGAAGGTCCACTTCTGTGCAATGCATTAATAAGCATAAATATTCTCCTTGAACTCCATACTTTCCAAGATTCCACAAGAATTCTAGTTCTCTACCACATACACTCGTTAGCATAATGTTCATATATGATAAGCAAATAAGTGCATCATTTGCTATTTCAATCATAACTACAGAATCGTGTTTTCTACAAAACCTGCAATAATTTGGCCATACTTAATGCCAATGTTACTGTATTAGCTTCAAGCAAAACAAAACAAAACAAACAAAAAAATTAGCTCCATTACTAAGAAGTCGAATGTATCACTTGCTATTGCACAATGGTTTCACTTATAATTTAGCATCTTAGTAGGTTTAAACAGGATGAAATTTAATCAATGCTAAATGTTTTGAGTTGCTCAGTTAGTCTGTAGCAAAGTAATCGTTATATAGCGCCAGTACCAAGCAAAGGAGTGAAACATTTCCAATTTCACCCCAATTTCGATAATAATTTCAGATCATATTTTGCCCGCAATGTTGTTTAGTCACACTAATATCAATTTTTCTAACAGCTTCAATGAACATCAAATAGTTCAGCTGTTTAAACTATATCTTACATTGAATTGAAGCTCTCAAGTGCCACTTGGTAGAAATTAGGATGCAAGTGGAAGGCAAAGAAAAGGGACCAGAGGTCGGGTCCCCAATTTCATAATAATGGAAATCATCAGAGGGAAAAGATTTTCAAGTATTGACTTTCATTTCATTTTTCAATTTCCACACCCACCAAAACTTTCCATTGAAAATGTGAGTGAAAATAGACTGAAAAGAATTTTAAAAAAAGAAAAATAAACAAAATAAATATAATATATGAACAAATTTAGTGCTGCTCTCTTCTATACCTGAGATAAAATGAAAACACAACAATAATTTTTTCTATGCATATAAGTTACGCATAAACAAAGATATATGAGCCAATTTGATACAGTAATTGAAGCACAATTTTTATATTCCGAATGTTTATTCATCTACATCTGAGATTTATGTTGTAAATCAAAATTCAATTAAAAACATAAAAGTGTAAAGAATGAGACTTACAAAGGGAATCGTAGAGGCTTTATCATTCCACATAGCCAAAACTCCCAGTGATGGAAAAAACCCTAATCCTCCAAGCATCCAACCCAATGCTTCATACTACCACCCAAAATTTCAAACGAAAATCATTATAATAAAGCAATCAATTTCCAGAAAAATAAACAAATTGGAGTGTACTAGAATGTAATTGTTACCTTGCCGACCGTATCGGCGATGCGGTCGATACAGGGTTCTGGAAACGCAGTCCCGTTGTCCCAAACCAGCTCGCCATTTACCGGAAGCTGAAAGAACGATAAAAACAAGAGCAATGATTTCATAAATTAAGAAACAAATGAGGGAACATAAAGGAATAATGCAGATGTTTATGCACTGACGGGTTTGTCGGGGACGATGTGTTTGCCAACGGGGAGGCCCATGCCGGAGCGGAGCCGAAGAGAGGAAGCGACCGACCTCCCAACTACGCCGTGACCTCCCATGATCCGTGACGCTACGTTGCTCAGTCTTCCTGCCATCGTCTTTTTTCCCTTCTAGTGTGTACTAGTACTAGCCGTCGAATCTGTGTCTGAGCAGGAGCAGCAATTTTGGCTTTGAAACTTGAAACGACTGATTTTAGGAGACGAGACGCCAGGGATTCATGTTCTACGATGTCGTTTGGATTTGGAACTTATGATCTGCTCTGTTAGGCTTTTCCCCACATTCCTGGACTGGGCTAGGCTACAACTTGTGAGCCGGACCTATATCATTGGTTTTAGGTTTTACTATTCAACCCCCACTCCTATATTTGTCAGTCCCACCCACTTTGATTATAATTACGGGAAACAACCCATGGGAATTGGGTCTCAAAAGAAATATTGTAGAGGCTAAATAGCTCCTTTCGTTTTCTGATGCAGTCGCAATGTCTTTCATTGTTTATTGTTTGTTGTTTGTTTAGTAACTGTTGGTTTGGTATTGAAGAATTTTCTAGGTTGGTAATTGTTTGTTTGTTTGTTTTATTTTATTTTTCTTTCCTTGCTTTCATCATTTTCTTTTGCTTTTGATCACATGATCATTTTGATGCTTTACATTGCGGGTTTATGAAGCTGAAAGATGAGGTCGTGCATGAAAATGTTGGCATACTGACTACTGTCAAGTTGATGAATGACACACAAATCACAATATCAAATTAATTATCACGTTCCAAGTTCAAACAAAAAATAAATAATATGCCTTAAACATGCCGATTAATCAAATCGTTTTTCTTCATATATCATGATTGACCAGGATCATAATGCAAAGTCACGTTGGATAAAAATGTAGAGCTGAAATATAATGCATATAAAAAATGTTCTATTGTAATTGTAAACATACTGATACTAGTAATTAACACTGGATCTTTTCCCCATTTCTGGTGTATCTGTGACAGTAGTGAGGCCATTTTTTCGAGGAAGGCCAAAATCAGAAGACAAAAGTCATTGAAGTTACACTGAAGGCTAAGGGGGACACCATGGCCGCCGGTTGGCGGTTACCCTCAAGACATCAGTCAGAGATTTTAACTTTCACCCTCAAAGGCAAAAAGAACAACCATAGTTTACGAAATAACCAAAGCCGCCAGGTAAGGTTCACATAATATTGATTCAAATACAGCCTATATATATATAACTCTTTCAGGGTCACATTCTGATGATTCTGTTTCTTCCCAAACTGTCAAAAACTTATCGCTGATTGCTCCGGAAATCACTCCAACCCCACTTTGACTCATTTAGTCAACTTTGTCTTTCTATCTCCCCCATTATTCTTTCTACGTCTGTCGCTGCATGATTTCCCATCACTTATCATTTTCTTTTCCTTTCCTCGCTCTCATAATTACAGGCCACCAAACTCTGTATAAATTTATTTCAGAAAAATTTTGCATAAGACTTGAACAATTTGCAATGTTGTTTTTGAACCATATAGCAGTATTTAGATCACATCTACATTTAGAAAATTGCGAATATCTATACTAAAGAATGACTAACGAACTCTGAAATATTATTTTTTTCACGAGTCTTGATCCTAATAGTAAGATATTTATCAAAAAAAGGTAGAAAACAAAAGGTGTTTACGATGGCTAATCAAACTGCAAAGCAGGTAACTGAAGCTAATGAGAGTTATTTCCAAACTTTTATGGCAGCACATAGTGGCAGTAAATAGGAAGACCATAAGGCTTCTTCCTCATCTGGGAATAATTTTCGAAGTCGCATTAATGGAAGCTAAATGAGATATTGATCAGCGTGCATAAGAATTAGATATATGTATATATATATATATATATATGTATATAGTGCATTTGTTAGCACGATGGAGGGAAAATATATTGCATTGATGTCACTTGAATAATTTGTACTCAAAATGCATTCATGACTTCATCTCACGGCTCCAATTTGGTCAAATATCTGAACCAAACCGATTCAACGACAATGAGCCTATTCATTAGAATCATCGAAGAGGGAAAACTGATGATTCTCTCTTGAGTGCATATACACATCAGATAAGTTCAATTTTTTTTTTCCCTAAAAAATTTGCAGAAAAAGGAGGAACGAGATCAAAAGTAGAAAATGTTAGGGAGTGGGGTGTTGGTTGAAATGAAGCACGCTCAGGTATAAAATGAACGCAGTTCCCGGAGCTCCAATAGATTCTGCAGTGCAGGCGTGAGAGCAAAGGCTGGCGCAATCGCAAACCCAACCCCGCAAGTGCCCCCACCCACCCAAAAAGCTCTCCTTTTTATTAAATAGTAAATACCATACCACCCATATCCATATGCATATACTTAAATCTAATTAATAATCACCATAAATTCAAATTTTTGATCTTATGCTAAAATGGGGTTTTGCTTTTGTCTATATCAATCATTAAATACAAACCCTTTTGGACCATTTAAACTACTATAAAAATTATTTGTTAAGCTTTGCTCATCTCAATGTTGTCGCCTCCTATTGTAACCACAAGCTGTTACTAACCTCAATACTCACCAAACTTTTGTGTACAGCGACTTACTACCTTTAGTGGGTTGATTTGATAATAGCTCGTTTTTAAAATTTGGTTAAAAAAAATTTTGTCTTCTTGTTAAAAGTTTTAATTTCAGTGCTTGTTTAAAAAATAAAAAATAAAAAGAAATAGACGCTAACCATAACCAGTTTCCATTCTCTTTCTATTCTTCTATTCCCACCTGCTTCACTTCAAACTTCTATGAAAGATTCCACTGCATGGTTCCTCTTATCTTTTATTTAAAATAAAATAAAATAAATGTAATGGAATTTCGTTCAGATTTAAAAACTTAGATGTAATGACAGAAGTACCCTGATTATTGGAATGTGCCAATTGGCAAATGGTGAAGTGGATCATGGCAAAAATTGATAAAATATGCAATTTGAAGAATTCTAATGTTATAAAAATAAGGTTTAATTAAAAATTTTGTATATGAATAATGGAGATGGGTGGCTACTCAGGTGGTGAGGACTGAGGAGTGAAGACGTGTTCTTTTTTACTTATTTTTATTATAAAAAAAAATTACAGACGACTCAAATCATTTGTTGAGATATACAGAGAAAAAAGTCAAGTAAAGACCAGAGAAATAAAAAAAAAATTGAAATTTTAATCTCACCAAGAACACTGTAGAATAGTTAATGTGTTTCCTTTTGATTTGAAAGAGCAACAAAACGCAGTCGTGAAGTAAAGCATTCAAAGGTGGCAGAATAAGCCTTAAATAGACAATGACTTGTCAAAGTCCTCTCTATTCAGATTTCAATAAGAACTAAGCAAAAGCAACTAAAACCTTTGAATCAATTTAATGTAAATTGAGTCACCACCATTTCGACTCCAAATTACAAAGAAAAAATGGGATTAATCAATATTAAAAACAATGGCAAAACTTGTATTAACAGCCTAATAGCAAATATTGGTAATACATTTACCTCTATTTTAACAAAGATTTTGAATTTGAATTTGAATCTTTTCTTATGATATATAAAAGAATCTATATTTAATATTATTATTACGGTAATTAATGTTTTGAAACAGCAAAATCAAAGCCTTAATGTTAGGTTTAGGCAATTATTGTGGTTGGATTAAGCTTGCGTTTTCAAAACGAACAAATCATTCATCTTGCTTACGAATCAGAAGCACTGACCCAACCCCAACCGATGTCATTTTGCATTCTTCATAAATGCAAATTTGTTTCCCAAAAAATCATGATCCGCTGGCACTGTTTTCTTTATTTCTCTTCTCCAAGACAGAGATCCACGTGAGCAACTCCCAAACCCAAAAGTTTTGGGACAACACCGTCATTTCAACATTGCCAAAGACAAAATAATAAACAAGCCATTTATGTTTATGATTTTATCATTTCACCTCGCGCCATGTCCTTTGCAATTAACTGCAATCTCAGAAACCAAAACAATCAAAATGAAACCCAAAACTGAAAACAAGAACTAGACGGAAAACAAAACACACACGCACATCAGCTTTTGAAACTTAAAGAGAGGATCCGATCATGGCGAGCAGTTGGGTCAAATCCTTACAATGCAAATCACGAGCATTCGACGACGTCTACCATCCCAGTCCGAAAAATCTCTTACCCAGCTCCAGTTGCAGAAGTTCTCATAGCCGCAGAGATGTTATCGAACCCGCCACCAAGAAGCAGCAAAAAATTCCCAGAAAAGCTCAACCACCGATGAAACCGGAACCCTGTTTGAGCCCGACGGCTAGAGCTCGTCACAGTCGCAGTCACAGTCACAGTCACGGGGCGTCTGACCGTCTCCCCCGTAATCCCGACCACACGATATATCCGGCGCTCACCGAGCTACCCGAGGGCCACCCTTCGCGTAACGTGGTGGATATTATATTTCATACGAGTTGGGGTCCGAAAGCCTTCGCCGGTCTGATCGAGATGATCTTCAAGGTGCAGCACGCGCCGAGGACCGTGGCCCGCTTCGAGGAGTACCGGGAGATCGTCAAGAGCAGGGCCGGCTCGGCTCTCGGACCGGGCTCGGGTCGCTCAAGCGAGGAGAACGCGAGGTGCGTGGCGGACGGAAATGAGGTCATGAGGTTTTACTGCCTGGGTCCTACCGTCGACGGCGGAGCTTGCGGTGGTGGGTTCGGGGCGTGGGGTTTTCCCGTCGGCAAAGGGTCCGCAATATGCACGTATTCCGGGAGCAGCGGGGCCCACGAGAGCGCGGGTGGAGGAAGAGGGAGGAGGGCAATGTTGGTTTGCCGGGTCATTGCGGGTCGGGTATCGAAGCAAATCGGGTACGATTCGGTGAGCGGGGAGAATGGCGAGTTGCTTGTGTTTGATTCTCGCGCCGTGCTGCCTTGTTTCTTAATCATCTACAAATTGTAATATTAATCGAAATTCAAAAAATGTTTTTTATGTTTTAATTTGGTACATCGTTTATATCATATGGCTTGCTTTTTTCCCTTTGTTATTGCATTTATCAACACATTTTGCTTCATTTTCTTTTTTCTTCAAATATATATTTTTTTTGGGTCCTTGATAATTTTTTTTTGTGATTATGAGAAAATTGTGTAGATAAATTGTTGCTTAACCAAAATTTATGGTGTGTTATATTCTTGTAACGTTTGTTAGTGAATGCTAATTAACTAATTTTACGATTTCTTTTGTTTTGTAACAATTATCTCTGTGTTAAGACCAATTCGGAGAGCGTTTTGTGGTGCATCAAACAGAATCATAATTAAATTTTGATCTGCTACTTTGATGTTGGTATGTATTGATTTCAGGTGGGACGGTTACTAATTTTATTTAAATTAAATGTTGATCGATGGATATTATTATCATTATTATTATTATTATGTGTGTAAGTATAATCTTGGTGTCTAGTCCAGTGGAGTTTTTAATAATCGATCAAAGTGATGATGATGATGGTTCAGACCAAACACACCAAACACATTGATGATGATGATGAAGACGATGATACAAAATCCAATTCTAATGATTGCTAATGATGTCATTAACAAAAATAAAAAGCTAAAGGCTCCGTAAAATGATATTTAAATTATAAAAATAAAATGTTAAAAGGAATATGTATGAAGAAGTTTCATAGTTGATCATAAGGGGATTTGGTAAAATAATTACGGAACTTGTATAGTATTTTGTTTTTTTTTTTTTGGAGAGAAAAAGAAGATTCAAAGTCATGTAATATATGTTTAATATGGGTAGGCATGGGTTGAAATAATAATAAATTTTATAAAAAAATTTAAAATACCCGTTTAAGACAGTAGAATTATTACATTCAAAAAAAAAAAAAAAAAAAGACAGTAGAATTATTCATAAAGCGAAAACATAACATGGAAATGGACAAAGTGAAGTGAAAGAGATGTGTTAACAACTCAATAAAATTAGTCAAAAGTCGTATCATGATATTCAAAACCTAATCAAAATCGGACAGAATTTATGTAACCAATATTTGCGGAGTTAACGCTATTATCACTTCACCACCATCAACGCCCAGCCAAGATCCCAAGCTGCTTTTTCTCTTCCCTCTTCTTTCTTTATTTTATTAAATCCCAGTTAAAAAGGAGTTAGACTATCAAAAGAAAATGCACCAAACAGAACCGAATGCTTACTAAGTAATGCTTCTTTTGATATTAACACCACTTTTTACATACTTTCTTCAAGGCTTTTTGAGTTAAATGAGAAAGTGCCCAGCAAGCAGTTGTTATTGTGAAGTTAACAAAAATTAGAGGGCATATGTTAATGGGGGTAGTGTTAGTGTTAGTATTACTTTCCTTGATAGATAATAAAAGGTGGATGTATACAATTGTCGATACAAAATCTTATAGATAGATGGATGGATGGTTATCTGGTCACTATCTTTGATGGACACATTAAACCTTACATTCATTCCTACATCACCCACATAATTAGTAATAACTCATTACAAGCTCATATTTAATAAGATAATTACAATATTTTACATTTAATGTTACATATCTTAAATTAAAATTTAAATAATAATGAGTTAAAATAATTATTAAATAATATAAAATTTTAAATTATTTGTCACATTCAATAATTATTTAACATGTTATTATTTAAAATATAATTAAAGATATAAATTTAAATATTATAATATTATTATTTTCATGTTTTAATGTTACAAGTCTTTAAATTGACGTAATCAAACTCCGGTGATTTTTTATAATTCAGAAAAATATGCTTGGCTCGCAAAATTGCTTTGCACTGTTGGCTAGCTTTAGCTTTAGTTTAATCTTAAACTCAATAATTTTTATTAGAGTTTAAGATATAAAATTTTTAAAATTTACTTAGAAACGTAATTTTATTATTTTTAAAAAACTTACATCTTATATAATAATTTTTATCGAAATAATTTTAAAAACTCACGTATAAATAAAAATTTAAATTTATTTTAATATCACTTATTACGAGAGCTGAACCTTTTTTATTAATTTAAAAAATTAATCTGTTAAATAATAATACTTATACGCTTATATATACTCAAAATTCACACAATTTATATTTAAATGCAAAATCACAATTTATATTTAAATGCAAAATCAAGAACAAAACCGAATATGCAAGTTCTTAGTAAATAGCATACACTCAAGAGCTCAAGTGCAGCCTCCGCAAAGTGTCAAGTATGGAGCAGAGCCCATGATGGAAGAGGAAACAATATGCAGAAAACAACTACTTTCACAGCACAGGATGAATTGCACTGGTGTTATACGCCATCAAATACCATCAGAATGCATGCTTGATATTAGAAACAAGTTTAAAAGATATGCATACCACCAATAACTCGTCAACTGATATTAATTAGACACAAGAAACAATATATTATTGTCAGCTCAGACCTCAGAGTCTCACCTGTCGAAACCATGATGTAAATCTGCAATCACATGTACATAATACTATTCAGAAGGGCCATAAAACAGATGGGTTACATAAACTCATTTTCAGAAGAAAAAGAATAAAGTTAAGCGAGAATCCTGCCAGAAATTTTTGAATCAAGCCCTTAGCATAAATTCATTGTTTCCATTGCTACTAGGTAAAAACAAGGGTCTCATTCATCAAGATTTATCAAAATTCATTAATCATCGAAAAAGTGGGATTAAAACAGAAGCAGGTTCCCAAATAAAGGTAGCTAATAATGCCCTCCAATGTACATTTGTCATGTTGAACCAGCGCGGGAGAATTGCATCATCTGCAAGCATCAATGGGACTCCACAAATACATATAGTGGCTTGCCATTCAAGCGATCACGGCCCTGCAAAATCCAAAATAATTAAATCACTCAAAAGAACTGAAGCTAATTCCATAATGACCTTAATGATATCTGTTAGTGCTAATTCCTGATTCGGATTCATCAAACTAGAGTTTTCCATTGGTCAAAATATACTTACATCAAACTTGATTGGCTTGATGAACTCAAGTGCTATTCAGCAACTAGGGATTAAACACCTTCAGAATTATTATTCATGAGAATTATTAATCATGTGATAGGATCCTAACTCTACCATTAAAGATTTATTGACTGGCAATTATAATCATAAAAATTTTAATTTAATATTCTAACTGACAACTAGAACTGCTATTATTTGTAGTTAAAAATAATTTTGATCCAAACTAATAACCCAGACTATAGAAACAGGGATTGCCCATATCGCAGTCATTTGACTTTCAACAAAGTATTCATGATGGGTAGCTCACAATTACTGGTCTACAGCTTGATTTTTGACACCTTTGAACATTAGTTAGTATTAACTATGTTGCAGATTCATAAATGTACAAGCCATCCATTGCTCTCCCTTGAAAGAACTATGAAAACTTTTACAATGCATCATCATGAAGAAACCTTGGGGGTTGATGACAGCACAACCAAAACAACATATAAATAAAAAATAGGGGCAACCAAGCATATACTATGTAATTCCTTGGTAACTGCAAAATCCTTTTACTGTTCAATAATTAAAAAGAGGACCAAACTTAACAATACAACAAACCTTTAGATCTGGTAATTCAATCACGCATGCACATTCAACTACTTCAGCTCCAGTGCGTTCTGGCAGAAAAGCATAGTTATAACAAATTACTAAACAGCTAATCAGCACAAAGATATAAATGATATAAACAAGGAAATCTTATTTTGACAAATCATACTTCACTGCATTCATCAGCAATGGTGCAGCTAGACAATTTTGGAGTTGTTTAATTCTATAAACAGCCAAGCAATCAGAGACAAGTATTACATCAGGCATTAGATGGGTGCATAAATGGTGTAAATATAATGGTTTATTAACATTTTCACGTGTCAACCAATGACGGTATATTCAGAATCTCCAAATCTAACTGACATTTGATCTTTATCTAGACAATAAGATTGTCAGTAAATATGTCAGTCTGACATTTAGATCTAAATGGAATGCCCACTAGTTAGTTTCTTCAGTTCTAACAGTTTGTACTGCCTATTTTTCTTTAATAACCAACATAATTATACCCCAGTCAAATATTCAACCTCTTAAAGGTATCAAGAGTTTACGGCTTACCTAGCAAATTAATGGCCGCACAGAGGGTGCCACCAGTGGCAATGAGATCATCAACCACCAAAGCACGCTCACCAGGTTCAACTGCTCCAACATGCATCTCAAGACAATCCCTTCCATATTCCAAAACGTACTCTTCCGAAATAACTTTGCCTAAAACAGAGTACAAGTTAACCATAAAATCTCCAAAAATGCAAACTTGCTAACAAACTAAAACCAATAAAGCATACATTAGATAATAAAATGTTTTCAAGATTTAGACATTATTGGATTTCATGAAGGACATCAATAGGATGTCATACATGTTTACTTTCATAGTCAACGTATGCAACAAACCATTGCTTTTGTTCTAGGAACAATGCAAGGAAGCAAATAAGAAATATATTCTACAAGGCATTGATCATGGGAACACAAGCATAAGTTTGCTGTCAAAAGGATTCAAAATATTTGATAAGATGGTGAACAATAGTCATGCTGTACTACATGAAGAACACACCCAGAAGATCATGCACACATAAAACAAGGTTATCAATGCATCAAGGCAGCTCTAAGTCGGGCAATAAGGGCATCACTTTAACAACCAAGGTCCAATTTCAACATTATTACAATTCAGTGTTAATAGTAGAAAATTTTCCATTACACAACATTGGATTGATATCATGAAACAAAAAGACAATGCAGTGGATCAAAAAGCATTTCCAAGATGCCAATTGTATATATAAATTGGAAAATGTCTGTTATAAGGAACTAGAAAATTCAAGGGGAAAACAATAAATGACACGTGTGCTCAAGTTTTATACACATGAAATCATTGCAGGAGGTTTAAATTACCAGGCAACTTCTTTGGTTTTCTCAGAGGAACAAATTTTGCTCCTATTGCCAATGCAATAGGAGGACCAAATATAAAGCCCCGGGCCTCTATCCCTGAGTAGAAAAAAACATTCACATTTCAGATATGAATTAAAATATTCAACAAGAGAAAAGAAAATGGCATATAACATTCATAACCTATGTCAATCAAGTGGCAGAAAAAGGACAAGTCACAGAAATAAATATGACACTCCTATGCCTTCACAAGGAAATTGCAAAAATAAATGATTTGTTAATTAAGCAACATTACAAGTCCTAGTAGGGCCAGTCATAAAAAATTATGACAAAGCATGAATCATGATTCCTAATAATTCATAATAAACAAAGGAAAATCCTAGCAAACACCAAGGACAAATGATATGATTCGGGAATCTGTCAACTGCGAACAAAAAGCAACAGGGGAAAATAGTCAATATATTAAACCAACAAAGAAATGATATTGCTCAATGTAAATCAGCAACCAAATATGATAATTTTAAGCTAGACAAGCAAGATTTGGTTTTAGAAGGTAGCTCAGTTCAACATTCTCCTGCGTTATGCTCAACAAAATTCTGTGAGGACTTGGAATCTACTGATTACCGTCAACATCAAGAACAATGGATATAATGATATTTATCCCTCACCCATCAGGGGAAGAGCCATAGCTTTCCATGCGAGGCAACTAAACATGCATAAAGGTTCTCATAAACACAAGAGGACAATATATGTTCACATGAGCACATAAAGAGATTCTGAAACAAATACAATAGAACAAATCACATTTATAATAAGTCTCACCAAATTCCTTTTGATCAAAATATGGGGAAAAAATCACAAAGTCCCCCTCAATGATGAGATCTGAAACCTTTTCGACTTCCCACAAGATTGTGGGAGTAATAGTAGTACATTTGGACATTTTCTACAAGGCTTAAGTGCACAACAGCACATTCTGATTTATCAAATGGAAAAGTAATCAATTAAATGGAACACCATATATCAAATGGCACTATACTGTATTCCATTTCAAAGACTCTTAAAAATGTAGCTTCTGAAGGGGTCCTGACTTTCAAGACTGTCATCCACAACTTCAAAAAAGTCGTATTCCTTAACATGCATGTCAGTAAAAGGGCAACACAAAACAAAAAAAAAAAGGCTCATTGTTGCATAATTATCAAATGCCAACTTATGGGGTTACTCAACAGCTGAACAAAATAAATTTAAGAAAAGGAGAACACCGCTAAATTATCAGAAAAAAAAAAAAGAAACAAGTAGAAAACCCATCTAAGTAAATTCAAAACTGATCATATAGAACTTCCAATAGCACTAAAGTTGAAACTCAACAAAAAAGTACAAAAAGTAAATGATTATGGACATAAAAAATAAAAATAAAATAAAAAACTAAGGCATGATGACAAAGAAAGAGTATAAACAAGGCATAAAATCATACCTAAGCATACTCAAGCAACAGTAAAATGTGGAGACACATCCTAATGAAACCCAAATAAAGAAAAAAGGAAATTGCCCAATCAAAACCCACATCACTCTAAGGGTCCACCTTAAACAAGATTGACATCCGTCACCAACCACTATCCACCCAAATCGGATCCAAGCATATGCCCGCAGCAATAGTTAGAAACAGAGCTAAGATGAACCGCTCAAAGAATGAACGAGAGAAAATTAACAAATGGCAATCAATTGTACACCCCACTAACAGAGAAAGGCAAATTAGAGTCAAACATAAAATCGCAGTGACCAAAAAAAAAGAACAGTAACTTCAATTTGATAACCTTAGAAAAGCATCAACAGGGAAACAACTAGAGACTTGAGCAATTGTTTGAAGCATTATATTCTATTATCTTTCACTGTATATGCACAGAACTACCAACTTTATCCTATCTATAGACCCCACCATTTTTAAGCTGATCAGAATGATAAAAAAAAGGCTCTTCTAAAGCTCTGGATCAAATCTTCCAACACATAAAAACTAAAAGCTAATTAAAATGCAGCCAAAAAAAAAAAACTTTCCGGCCTTGTATAGTTACCTGCAACAACTGAAATATTTTTGCCTTTGTATCGCTCAACGAACATATCGATCGTGTCTTTGAATTCCTTGGGCTTCAGTAACAGAGTGGTGATGTCTTGAAACATAATACCTGCCATTTTTTGTCGTTAACAATTCCCAAAAAGAGTTATTTTGAAAATCAAAAATAAAATATAAAGATACATATAAACTATATGATGAATTTAATTTTTTTTTCTTAAAAAATATAAAAACAAATTTAAAAGTCTTAAGACTTAAGTGAATTAATGTTTTGGAAAAACATGAAAATTCCCCAGCTCAATTTAGGTAAAGTCTCTTATTAAGCTTCGGAAAGCGTACAAACTTTTGTGATTCTGAGACTCGAAATGAAAAGGGAAAAAAAATCTGACATAAGAAAATTTTACACTTTATTTACTGCATTTTTCTGGGTCTCATCAACTTTAAAAAAAAAGGAAGCAAAACATATAAAAGAAAGCAAGCACAACCGAGTGATGATATTTAAACTAAGAGACCTGGTTTAGGAAAATCGGGGACAACCCGAATCTGATCTTTAATGGCGTTGATACGAGGATCCTTGTCTTCGTAAGCCGACATTGTTATCTCTCTTATTTCTCTTTCACTTTCTTTCTTTCTCTATATATATTTAACTCCTTTATCTCTAACAAAACAAAAAAAAACCAGAGCAACAAAAACCAAAACACAACACTCTCTCTCTCTCTCACGAACAGAAACAGAAGAAGAAGTATAAGATATTGAAAAACAAAGTCTTAAAGAGAGAGAGAAAAGTGAGACATGAAGACAAAGACGAAGACGAAGAAGAAGAGAGACAGGGTATTTATAAAGAGAAGGAGTCTTGGTTTGGTGTGTGTATAAGAGAGAGAGAGAGGGCACAGTGCACAACAAAATTGAGAGACCGGGGCAAATATTTTCGACAAGGAAAGAAGTGAAGTGAGGTCCAAAAAACAAAAAAAAAATGTTAAATAATAAAAAATAATAATACAAAAAGAAAGGGAAATGACTAACGAGAAAAGAGAGGGCCAAGGTGGTGTGATGTTAACTATAAATTCCCAATTAGTTTAATAAATATAATATTACTAATATAATTATTAAAATAAGTTTGAATTTAATTTTTTATTTAAAAGACCCAAATTAAAACCCCGCATTGAAAATCATTCTTCCAACCAGTAATCAGCGCCTGTTAGGACGGGGGAATGTCATAGTTAGTATATTTAGTTAGTTGGGAGGGGATTTCGTTTCGCGCGCTCCTAACTCCCTACTTCTCTCGACTTTCTAACTAGACATTCTTTTCCCTTAATTCCTTGCTTGTCCCCTGCCTTTTTTTACTTAATTCTCCTTCCCTTTAACCATTAAACTTACTGTACGTTGTCTGCTGACATGGTAAGCTTCCTCTCTTTTTTCTATTCTTAATTTTAATTTTTTATAAATTTTTTTATTGAATTTTTTATACACTCTTTCTTATTTTTAATAACATACCTTACGTTATTCAACTAACCCAAACTTAAAAATTTTGTTTATATCAATTAAACTATGCCACCATCATTATCTCATCTCGCTGACAAAGATTTACAAAGCTAATTTATTTTTAATAATTTTTTGTTTTTTCGCTTTCAATTATGTGGGGGATAATTTTTGAACAAATATATTTTTTAAACAAATTAAAAATAGTAAATGTTGAAAAGAAGCTACCAAATAATTAATCTCAAGGAAAATAAAGGTGGGTAATACGTGAAAACTGAAAATAATCTGTAGCAAAAACTATTGTATGAATGATAAGTTTTTTTGAGCAGTAACTTTCGTAGTTATTACAAGATTTATAGATCGTTCGAAAGATTTTGGTAGGTTAGTGGCCATATTCAGTTGACATGGGTGAACTTTCAACATCTATTTACAATTTGCCTTTTATTTTTTTATTTTTTTATTTTTTTGTCTATAAAACCATTCAATACCTCTTTCTGATCGCATTTATTTTGAAAGCTCGTGTTTGGTTATGCTTTAATAATCAGCCCCAAGATATTTTGTCCATGAACTTCTTCTGGTTCATGCTATTGCACAAAATTAAAGCTAAGTCCCTATTGAAACTCACATGGCGGGGTTTTAAAGTTTCCAAACCAAATATTAAGTAGTTTATCTGAGATTTAGCATTATGAATTCTTCTTATATTATATGTACCTTTGTAAAAGCTATCGAA
Organism: Ailanthus altissimus; assembly: GCA_946807835.1. Taxonomy (NCBI): domain Eukaryota; kingdom Viridiplantae; phylum Streptophyta; class Magnoliopsida; order Sapindales; family Simaroubaceae; genus Ailanthus; species Ailanthus altissimus. The sequence continues at coordinate 24,443,936 of OX327696.1, read as the reverse complement.
ACTGAAGCTCAATTGAGTTGGAAGATGGCTTTTGGTGATATATATATATATATAACAAGGAGAGAAAGATGACAAAGAAGATAAGATCAGCAGCTAAGGTATGTAACTAATATTCCCTCTTAGAAGTTCTGACTGGCTTTCTTTTTGTGTTTGATTTAATGAACACAACCAGATGAACTAAGTACATCATGATTAATATTTTATCTGTCATTAGGAAATGCAAACAAGAGAATATCAAGAAGGTCAATAATGCTGCATTAGCATGCTAAATGACGTTCATTAGCAAACAAAATAGTTAAAGAGTTACATTGTATGTGCTGTTGCAAAAGATTCTTGGGTTGGAATAATCTATAAGTTTGGTATTACTAGACATGGCCACAATGGATTAAATTTTTTTCGAACATTTCACAATCATTAGGATAACCCAAAGGATGATTACCTGTCGAAGTCCTTTTTTTTTTTTTTGTATTGAAATTTGAAACAAACAATTTCTGGGTTCTGCAAGCTGTCAGGTTTTTGTATGCAATCCAATCCGATGCATAGAGAACAGAGTGCAACATCTCTAGAGATCATGGAACAGTTTTAATTGCACAATTATTTTTTTCCATCACCTGACTACATGAGACAATTTATCAGTCAAACTCAATTAACAAAGAAAATTAAGGAAAAAGAAAATATTTTGAAGTCCTTATATATAAAGCATATGGGAAAATTTTATATTTCCTAAAGCATATACATCGTCTCAATTCCCTGGTGAAGCTCAAGCTGGTATCTAAACATTTACAGCACTTAAAAGTTGAACCCAACCCAGAGATCCAATTTTTTTAAGGGATAGTTAATGTATCTGAAAAGGAAAGTGCCCTATCTCTGAGTATCTAGGGTTGCTTTCAAAATCTGCATAGATAGTAGTATTATGTGGGCAGCTCTCATCTCTCATCCCTTTCACATTAACCACAATATCATTTTCTCATTTCATGCAACATTAAATATATAGCAACAAAGCACCTGCCTATTATCTAACCGCTTGAAAAAGCAGGCCTCTCCCCATGTAAAGTGAATATGCCAAAATTTGGAGTTTACATATATGTGCGACAGACAGTGACTTGGAGCCAATTTGGAGCCACGGCCATCAGCTATTAAGACTTAACAAAAATCAGGTCCATAAATCAGCCTTGTAGATTCGAATTTATTGACAGGAAACAGCCGAATCTCGTATGGATATTATAGGTGACATACATCATGTATTTTACATCAACTTTTTTTCTTTTGTGTATGTGGTAACCTCCGCAAAAGAACACCTTTCAAAACTGCCATAAAATCAGAAGTGCTAAGAAAGCTACAGAGAATCTTCCTCTAGGCAAAAGGTTTTGTAGAAATGGCTACGAAATTGAAATATCTCTCTCGATCTCTAATTACCCTAAAACTAGAATCTGCAAGTAAGGACGACTTGGCCAACCAGGCAGGCAATAATAACTCTGAGGAATTAGGTGGCTTTACATTACATTATTAAGATTCTGTGATTGTTCTTCCTGTAAAAATTCATTTTCCATCTTTCCCATCTTCGAGAGGTTAGATTTTCCAAGATTGTGTGCTTTAAATGGTATTCTATAGCTACTCCCACACTTTATATATTATATACCATAAGAGTAATGTTATGTATATATAATTAGGATACAAAATTTGTATTTAAATAATGTAGTATTTAATATGTCAATTGTTAATTAATATTATATTTCTACCATATTAATAAGAAGTAAAAGATCAATAATTAATTAACAAGTAGTAATTATCGATTCGTGACATATCATTTCATATATTTATATGTATATTATTTTTTTAATAATATTACATTTTTTAAATTGTATTTCAAAATTTTTCATCTCAAATTATATTTTAAATAACTATTAAATTATAAAATAATATAATTAATAATTTTAAATTTTATACTATTTTACAACTAAAAAATTACTTTGACACTTCAATCTAAAATATTATTTAAGAATAGCATTACTTTTACTTTTCAAATGTCTTAATAGAATTATAACTATAATGATCTTTTCACTTATTATGAGGGTGGAAGGTGGCCCAATTCAACCTCTAAGTCAGAAAGCTAGGATGAAGTCCATGCCTCTTTTAATTATGTGAAATATAATATGAAGAAGATCCGAGTTCATCTTCAAGTCAATAATTATTTGATTGCAAATATAATTTTAAAAGGTATAATATAATCAAATTATCAATATATAAAGACAAATTCATATAAATGTCTTAACACTAGTTAGTAAGGTGGAAGGTGGCCTAACTCTTTAAATTAAAAAATGGGGTTCGAATTTATTTCTCCCTTTAAACAGTAAAAGAGAAATAGTTTACAGGATAATATAGGATGAGTTTGATGGGTTTGATTCATCTTAACTTTAAAATCTCTAACGACATCATAATAGAATCAATATTGGCGGGGTCTCAAAAATTATATTAACGCAAATATTAGCAAAATTGAAATTAGAAAGTGCTTTTTAAAAGAACAATTATAACAATTTGTTATTATTGATTTGAAAATTTCACCAATTTATTTTAATAAGTCAAATTTATTATTTTTTAGAACAACAATTGGACTTTAAAAAAAATTAGGTTAGATTAGTCTGCTTTAATGATAGGCTATGCCGAAAATTTTTCTAGCAAAAATACTTTGATGTTTAAATTAATAATAACCAAATAAAAGAGAAAATACTATGAAAATAATAAAAAAATAATAATTATAAATAATAAAAAGATTTTGCTAAAAATTTGAGGAGAACCAAAGCTTTAGAACTTATCGAAGTAATATGCATATGTAAGTGTGGATACTAAGATTAACGTGTAAAAATTGATATTGATGATGATTCCCAACTCTGTAATTTTGACACTTTTTATAAGGTTATAATGTAAATTTGATACGTTGTTGTAGAATTTTATTAAAATTAAAAATTATCAAAACTTTTTTTTAAAATTAATATATTAAAATTTTACTAAAATAAAATAAAGTTTTTTTTATTCACGTATGATTTATGTTAAAAAAATTTAAATAATAATTTATAAAAATTATATTGAGTTTATGATTCATATGGTAAGTTTATTTTAAAATGTTCGTACACGATTAGAGTTATTATTTGAAGAGAATACCTAATAATCGAGAACAACGTTAGTGAAATGAGTACTACAAATTTATTCGAGGATATTTATATATCTTTGTGTTGCCTAGGTTCAGGCTCATCGACTCGTACTTTGTAAATAACAGTAGTTGGACTAAATTTTGTAATGATTAAGCTTATAGAATAAAATTTAAAGAGGAAAAAGTTATCATTACATAAGGGTTAATTCATTTATTAAATTATTGAGCAGAGAGTGCTAGCTCAATCGGCAGTCCCTCTTGTGATGTTCACCCAGATTAGAGATTCAATTTCGCATATTAACGATTTGTAAGTGTGTGTGTTGTAACACTAAAAAAAAAAATTATTTATTAAATTATTAACCAAATTAGATTGGTCCAAGCCTAAGGACACCAAAATAAAAACTCTCCCAAAAAAGCAAATTGAAGAAAACTAATAGGGAATGATAAGAGATAGTTGAAAAAATTAACCAAACGGAAACGTGAAGTCAAGATGATGAAATGCAGGGGGCCAAGGCCAATCTCTAATGACTGGTCTCTCTCTCTCTCTCTCTCTCTCTCTCTCTCTCTCTCTCTGTGTATATAAGCCATCGCAATAGTCGGAAGCCTGTGGCCTGTGGGGACAGGGAGGCACGCGCATGGATCCCACCATGTATTATGTAATTTGCATTTTATGCTTGGGCGAGTCTGACGTGGCATGATTGTTGTCATAATCATAAGATTATGCCTCTCAACTTCTAATTCTTGTACGGTTCAGATCTTCTCGCCCGCCCAACCGTTGACACACTCCCTATCGCTTTTCCATCGCGGGCCCCTCTTATTATTATACAAATTTTATTATTTTTTTTTTATCATAATTTATCTATTAAATCTTTAATTTTTTTAGAAATAATTTAAAGTTAATAAAAAAAGTCTAAAACTTAAATTAAATTAAAATAAATAAATAAAACAAAAGTGATAATTTCTCAAATCCATCGACTGTTGTTGATAGTGAAAATTCAAACTTTGTTTGATAGTTGATCAAACAAGGATGGATTTCAAATTCAACAAACTTTTAATTTTTGTTTTTAACAGTAAAAATAAACTTCTTTGTCAATTGGTCTTAAAACGCTACTTGGCGTAGTTTGACCATTAGACAACCGCTTAAAATTGACCCGTTATGTTAATTGTACGGCTTGAATTGTTGGGGATATTAACACTTGCACCCCCGAGGTTCACATAAATTATATTTTAATAATAATTTTAATTTTAATTATATTATCACTCTTTTTATTAATTTTTTTTTAAAAAAAATACTTTCACTTTTACACATATTTTAATCATTTACATAACAAACCTTTGACACAAATAAGCGCGTCAAAAGTTTCATATAGATTATTTTTCAATACAATTTCTTTTAAATTCATTAGAATTTTATGGATTGATTCTTGAATATTTATTATAGTAAAATATTCATATGAAATTTTTTCAAATTTTGTGCATGTAATATATGTTTCTACTATTGTGTCGACTTATTATAAAAATGTTTTTATCTTTTCAATTTAGTACAAAAATAATAATATAATTAAAATTATTATTAAAATATAATTTGTATCAACTTTGAAGGAGGGGTGAGAGTGTTAATATCCCTTATCGGAATTGTATGTGAACAAAATATTGATGATTGCCATGGACATGATACGAATTTTGTTAGTATCTCGGTGGATAATAAATTATAAGCCGATCAAAATAATTTTTTAATCCTTAAATCAAATGAACGCGTCACGAGTATCTGGGATTAATCAATTTGGGACATGAGTGAATTGAATTGAAATTTGAACAATCTTACCAAAAGAAAATTTGAATTAATAAATATTATTTGGTGAATATTCGAAGCAACTGCGTCACTCCCCCTGTTAATTAACGTGGTTGTAACAGATTCTAGAATCTAGAAATCGAAGCCTAGCATACATATTTTGAAATTTAAGTGCATTGCAATTAATGTAACAAAACGCGTTTTGGACCAGAATAGCGGTACTTTTATAAAGTTGGCATATAAAATTGTGTTATTAATTATTGATTTTTGTGTGTTAATTAATATCGTATTTATATAATATATATCAATAATATAAATATCAAATATCACCTAAATTAAAACATAAATTTTATATCTTAATATTATACGTCTAATATTTTTATCCGGATAGAATCTCAACTAAATTTCAAATTTTAGAATAATTTATCTCATAGACCCCATCATCTATCTTTTAGTGTATTGGAAAATGTTTATATTTAAAGGAAAATGTTGATCCCAAGGTTTGATAAATTCAAAAAGTTATGAGTTTAATTTGTTGATTATTAAAAAGTTGGGCTATGATGGTAAGGATGTGAAGAAAAAATTTGAGCTGATTGACTGTCCTTTTACTTTACGAGAATCCTGTAATCGTAAACAAAATAAGGGGAAAAAATATGGATGGCCTTTTGTCTATATACTTTTTAGTATACTCTTATATTTTACATATGTGATAATAATATCACTAATAATTGGCCTTATTAATAATGCTATCACAATACTACTAATATCTTGATGATTATAATCTTTTCTTATGTGCTAATTTTTTCTTTTATTTATAGGATGAGAATGTTAGTTTTATTATAGCTTTAGAATTTTTTTTTTTTAAATATGAAATTCTCGTGGACATTCTCTTTAAATATTTTATTATCATAATTTTTCTTAAAAATTGCATTGGACTTTTCTTATTTTAGTAAAATTTATATCGTGATTTTAAGAATATCATTTGAGTTTAAAGATTTTTTTCTTGATAAATTTAACTTTATTCATAACTATTTATGTTTTTTTTTGTAAGTTAACTATTTTTTAAGAACTTACTTTGATCTTTTAGAATGGTTGTATTTTAACTTTTCTCTACTCGATATAAGCAGGAAATATTTTTCATTATTTAAGGTCTAATCGAATAGGGTAGTCGAGTTACGATTATTGTTCTAACCAATTTTAAGAGTGATGAGTTTAACTGAGCATGATAGTAAAGCTTCAACAATTACTTTGATTAGCTTGAAGAGAGCGTAGATCTCCTTTGAGAATTTGACTGAATAGGGTAGCCAAATTTCAATCATCATTTTGATTAGCTTGAATGATGTAGATTGTCTTTTCTTCTTTGGAGTCTGACAGAATAGGATAGCCGGACTTCAACTATTATTCTAACAAGTTTGAAAATAGTATCTTTGGCTCAAGAATATTTTATGGGTTAATACTTTCTTTTTGGGTTTTATAGATTAAGATCTTTATTAAATTGAGGTCTTTAAATGCTATGGATCTCATAAGCCGAAATTTAGAAGAAAACGGAAAAAAAAATATATTTCTCATGAATAAGCATAAAGATGAAATGGTATAAAAAGTAATTTTTTCACTGAAAAAAACCTAAACACTCTTAATTTATTTTTTAAACAAGTGTTGTATGGAATTGAATTGGACTAATTGCAATTATTTTAGAAATTTATAGAAATAATATTTATCTTATAATAAGTTACTGATTATAAATATTTAATTAATTTATTAATTGATTAAAATTATGTATATATTTTATTTAATATAATTTAACTTTAATTACTATACATTATTGAATATTTAATAAATTATTACATTTTTATTCATGTAACTAAACAAATATTTGCATTATTAAATAACATATAATAAACTATGTTAGATAAATAATTATTTTATTATTATTATAGGAATAATAGGACTTTATAAATCAGCTCAACAAAAAAGAATAATCTTCAATTACAAATTGATCAAATTGGAAGACACTTTAGCAAATCAAATAGTCTCACAATCTAATCTCAAACCGAAATATGCTAATTTATGTGCAACTCAGTTAGTTGATAGGTAGAAATAGCTAAACAAACACATTAAAAATGATGAAGCAAAAGAGAAAATATTCTGAAAAATTAAACCAAGTTTAGAGGCTGAATGAATAGGCTCTTTGATGTCCTGAATAATTTTAGCAACATTTGAGACTACCTCTAAGACTTAAAGACCTAAATTCTGTGCCTGAGTCCTCTTAATATTTAAAAATTAATAAAATATTAATTTTTAAATTTAAATAATTTATCCAAACTTATCCCAAGCTTCCTTGTGGGACTTCAAATTTTAATTTTACATAAATAATAGGTGGGCTTAATCATTACGTTTGCATCAAATATGAGATTGAATAATTTTTAATCTAATCTTATAAATCAAATAAGCTCTAAATTTTTGTATTTCGATATCGCAATTCGCAAATCAAATTTTAATGTAAATTAATCAAGAAGCCTCATTAATTTACAGATGTAAATTAATGTATATTATTATAGCTAACTAGTAATAGGCATTAATTCTAATAATTTAAAACTTTGTAATTCATTTATTTAATCGAGGATTAATGAATAATTTTAAAATATTTATAACCACCAAATAAGATGTAAAATTGAAACTTATGAAATTGATAATAAGTTTTAAAACTTATTAAGTTTTAATAAGGGCTCTGTCTAATTGGTTGAACTCCTCCAAGACTCACATTTTTACTTGGGTTTGAACCTCCTCTCCTCTCAGGTGGTACGAAAAATAAAAATATGTTATAATCTTCCTAAAAAAAAAAGATAATAAATTTTAAAACTTTTTACCAACAAATTGAACTGTCAATTGAATCTAACTAATTCTTATGAGATAGTTAATCATCACATAATATTATTTTGAAAAAAAAATTTAATAATTATTTTTTATTATATAATCACTTTTTAAAAAAATTTCAAAGTCACTCGTTCGATAAATAAATTTTCATTTTAGAATACAGTTGATATACCACTTTATTTGTATATCAATTTAATATTTTTTTAATTTAAAAATTATTAACTAAGTTGCTAGCTACTACAAATAAATATACACATATCATAATATTATTAAATAATAAGTAAGATATTATGATGCATAATAGTATAATTTAAATTTAAAAAATTAAAAAAAACAATGTAAATTAGTGAATGAGCCTCAATTCTCTTCATTTCCTATAAAAACAAAACTGAGATGACCGGAACTATAACTATCATCTTTTCCTACCTATCCTCTTTCCCATTGAAATTACTTTTTCTCTCACTTTCTGTGTTAGAAATAAGGATAGTAAAAAATTCTATACCCATATTAAAATCTTTGTGGAATTTTACTTACTTGCTGCTCACAATATTTGAGTCTTATAAAGATATTTTTACTTAATTAAGAATTGAGAGAGAACTTATAAATTTTGCCCAAGTGAATTGAAGTGGGAGCTAACAAAGTTATATGTAGGCATTTAAGAGTATTTTGTAAGTTAATTGAAATATTTTAAAGGACCTAATACCTTACAAATAACATGTTCTTTAAAAATTTTTTGTGAGATTAGGTTGTTTATAAACACATGGTTGGATTCACCTATTCCGGGGATAAAAGATATTGTTAGATTGACGATTGTAAAGTATGAGAAGTATTTAGAGGTGATTCACGATATTATGGCAATCAATACTTTTTTTTATCATAGGTTTAAGATGTTGTTAATTAGATTTTTTTTCCTAAGATATGTGGAGTTGATTATGATATTAAGATTGAGAGGGTATATTAAATATTTTATGACTTAATCAAGAGTATGCAACTGGATTTTCATCTGCTGGTGGTTGTTCGTCAAGTTCTTCTCAACAAGTTAGTTAAGGCAAATGGATAGTTATAGGTGGATTAGTGGAGAATGATACTGCTTTTGAGTGGTAAATGTTTATAAGTTAAAACTCGACTACACCATCAGATAAATAAAAGTTAGATCGCTATTTAGACGAGGATCTATTGGATGAAACTCCTAATTTTGATATTTTGCCTTAGTGGAAGAAGAATAAAGGCAAATATCGATTATTGTCTATGATTGCTAGAGAGTTTTTGGCCATTCTTATGTCCACCGTTGCTTTTGAATCTGCTTTCAGTATAGGGTTAGACATTTGAATTCACATCACAGTAGATTTCATTCAAAAACTTTAGAGGCGTTGATGTATACTTAACATTGGTGTTGGACTGAGTTACAAGGTAAAAATAGATTACATAATATAGTATTATACATTATTATTATCTATGAATAAGTTAAATAATTTTTTTAATGATTTAATACTATTAATTTTAATTAATTTTTAGGTTGAATTCCAGAATTTAAACTAATAAAGTGTAAGAAAGTTGGTTAAAAATCATTATATAATTATTTCGGGAACAAGCTAGGTTAGTTGAATGTATGAAAAGTAAGACAGACACGAAAGGAGGCGAAAGATGAAGGTATTACTGCCCAGGCCTAAGAGTCGTGGCACCAGAAAGCTAGCGCTGCGATGCCTGTTTGTAGTAACTAAAGCAGCATTGGGAGCGATTCAGCTAGCCTTGCAGCAATAGAAAGCCAGCACTGCAGCTGGTATGGAAAATAGATTTTCTGTTTTATTTTGTCTCCCTAAAACGACTCCTACACATTTAGGGTTAACTTAGATCGTCCTAAAGCTTATAGAAAGGCCATCTATTAACTTGTAAACATATCTAAGTTAACACAACAATCTTTGTGAAAAGATCTTAGTGAGCTTTATAATTCTTAGTGAGAGAAACTCCTAGTTTATGAGAGAGAGTGAGTTCTTTCTTGTAAAATGTACACTTTGTGAGTACCTTATAATTCAATAATAAGATAGTATGATTTTGATCTGCCGTAGACATATACAAGTTGTTGAACCATGTAAATTATGTTTATTATTCTTTTACTTTCTTTCTCTAGCTTTCTTAATTGATTGGTTGTTGTGTTATATACTTTGGGTTTATTGCTTATTTGATTGCTTTCGTTTCAACAAAATGGTATCATAGCTGCCGGGTTCTAAGCAAATATGACTATGTCCAAGTATGAGGTAAAGAAATTCAACTGGACAAGTGACTTTAATATATGAAAGATAAAGGTTAAGGGGTTGTTGGTGAGCCAACGGTTAGGCTCGGTATTAGAGGAGACCGCAACTTCATCTAGTGAAGAATAGAATACGTCAGAGTCATCTAAAGTTGAAGCAGAAAGAAGAGACATTAAAGAAAAAGCTCATAGTATAATAGTTTTATTATTAACCGATGAAGTATTGAGGGAAGTAACAGGTGAGACGACAATAATTAGTCTTTGAAAGAAGTTTAACTCTCTTTATATGCGAAAGTCGTTGGCTAATAGATTGTATATAAATAAAAAGTTGTATCAGTTGTCTATGTTAGAGGGGATATCGATGAAAGATTATATAGATGCCTTTAACAAGATCATTATTGATCTTGAATCTATCAACATCAAAATAGATGATGAAGATAAGGCAATCATCCTGTTAAGTTCACTTCCTAAGAGTTATGAGAGCTTTGTTGATTCGTTGCTCTACGGTAGAGAAAGTTTAACGATAAGCAATGTAAAATCATCATTAAACTCAAAGCTATTAGGAAAGAAATTGAGAGCAATGTAGAAAGTTTATTTGTAAGAGAAAGATCCACACATAGATATGGAAGGAAAAATGGCTTAAGATCAAAGGTCAGGACTCCTAGGAAGTGTTATTGCTACAAGAAATAGAGATACTTCATAAAGGATTGTCCGAAAAAGAAAGCACAAGACAAGAAGAAAGCGAAAGACAAGAAGAAAGTGAATGTTGTGTTTGCTTATGATGATAGCTATAACAATGCAGAGACTTTAATTGGTACTGATGGTAAGAGTACTAAACAATAAGTTCTTGATTCCGGTTGCCCACATAAATCTTGGTTTATAAATTTTCATCCCATTAGTGGTGGTAAGGTGTTAATAGATAATGACGTTGCTTGTTAGATGATGAAAATTGATAGTATTAAATTTAGGTTACATGATGGGCGAGTGAGAGAATTGACAGAAGTTAGTTATGTTCCTGACCTCAAGTGAAACTTGATTTCACTAAGGGATTTAAACCAGAATGGATGTTCCATCAGGATCGACAGAGGGGTTTTGAGAGTATTAAAGGGTTCCATAGTGATAATGAGAGGTGAGAAGTATAAATGTGTGTATGTGTTAAAGAGAGAAGTTGTAAGTGGTTCTGTATTATTCTCTATAGATGATGAGAAAACTATAAACCAAACTGTGGCATCTTATACGAGCACACCTAGATGAGAGAAACCTAAAGGAGTTTTTTAGTCAAAAGGCATTTGGTGAGGATAGATTCCAGCCGTTGAAGTTTTGTGAGCATTGTATGCTTTGGAAAGCACATAGAGTGAGGTTTAATACCGGCGAGCACAAGACTAAGGGAACTCTTGACAACATACATTCAGATCTTTAGAGATCAGCTCGGACAGCTACTTCTGGTGGGGCTAGATATTTTCTTAGCTTGATGACTATCTGAAGAAGTTGTGAGTCTATGTGTTGAAGAGTAAGGATCAAATGTTTGATACGTTCAAGACTTGAAAGGCTCTTGTTGAGAATCAAACTGGCAAAAAGGTAAGAAGCTAAGAACTGACAACGGCCTCGAGTTTTGCAATAGATAGTTTGATGGTTTTTGTGCCAAGCATGAGATTGCAAGACTTAGAACTGTGAGATCAATACTGCAGTAGAATGATGTAGTTGAGAGAATGAATAGAACCCTACTTGAAAAGGTTAGATACATGTTTACCAATGCAAAGATGTCCAAGACATTCTAGGAGAAGTTGTGGTAACTGCAGTTTATTTGATTAATAGAACTCATTCCTTAGCAATAAATTTTAAGACGCCAAAAGAAAAATAGTCTAGTTATCATTCTAAGTATGACCACATCATAATTTTTGGCTGCCCTAGTTTTTTCATGTTAAGAAAGGAAAATTAAAACTTAAAACTATCAAATGGGTATTTATAGGGTATCTCAAAAGTGTGAAATTATACAATACGTGATATAGAGAGTTGACACCACTAAGAAGTATCATAAGTCGTGACGTGACATTTGATGAGAAGACAATGTTGAAAGCTTCCTAAGAAGATAAGAAAGAGTAACTTGTGTCCAAGAAAGACTTAGTACCCGAGTCAATAGAATTTGAAGTGGAGCTTGAGTACAGATCTGACATGCCCTTAGATTAGCACTTCAATAAAGAGATCTTTGAAGATGAGCTAAGAACATCGGCTAATTCCTTCAAGTCCACCCAAAGAAAGACTAAAACTTTTGAGATAGAACTTGAAGAGTACCAGCTAGCTAGAGACAAACTAATGAGAATGATTAACCCTTCCAACCAAATATACACAAGCAGATTTGGTTGTTCACGCCTTTAACTCTACTTATACTCTTGAATTTGATGAGTTTAGAATATATGGTGAGGCTATAAAGAGTGAACATATGAATGAATGACAACAAACTATAGAAGAAGGAGAGATTAGTTCTCTTATGAAAAATAATACTTGAAAGTTGGTGGAGAGACTTCAAAAGAAACCAGTGGGGTACAAGTGGGTATATAAGGTTAAGGAGGGGATGCTGGAGGTAGAGCCTAAAAAAATACAATGCTAAGCTAGTTGCACAAGGTTTTACTCAGAGAGAGGGAATTGACTTTCATGAGATATTCTCTTCAGTCGTCAACCATACATCTATTAGGATTCTGTTAGCCATGTGTGCAAACCTTAATTTACATTTAAAGTAGATGGATATAAAGATAATTTTTCTGCATGGAGAGCTTGAAGAGTCAATTTACATGGTACAGTTGCAAGAGTTTGTAGAGCCCAAAAAAGATGAGCATACTTGTTTACTAAAAGAGTCATTATATAGATTAAAGCAATCACCTGGACAGTAGTATAGGAGATTTGATGAGTTTATGATGACTTGTGGATTTAGTTGAAGCAAGTATAACAGATGCATATACTTTAAGAGCTCGAGTAGTGGGATGATATATTTACTTCTATACATCGATAATATATTGATCGCATATAAAAATATGAAATAAATATAGAAACTCAAGAAGCAGTTGAATGATGAGTTTGAGATGAAGAATTTGGGAGCAGCAAAAAGGATATTTGTCATACCCCAGACTCAAAAGATCTGACACATGACATAACTTACACTCATTCAATAACGTGCACTCATAATTAATACTGTATAAAATTTCAAACTTGAATTCTACATAGGAATCCTTAGCAGGTTGCTAGTAAGCTCAACATAAAGATCAACCCATAACCACACTTGGTGAAACATAAATTAAATACAACCACACCTAATAAACTAATACATAAATATTTATTTAATAGAGACAAATCAAATATCTTAAACTACATGTCCACAAATAAAATACTCAGCAACCTAGCAACTTAGGGAACCCCAGGAGCAGCAGAAGCCTTGCCAAATCAGCTAAGTACACATGTGTCTTATTTACCTGAAATCACCATAAACTATAATGAGTATAAAACTCAGTAAGCATACTAGTTTTTCATATATAAAAATACAAATCCATATACATACACAATGCATATGTATGATATGTCGTGATAAATCAAAATCAAAATCTTATCAAATCACATGTCAAGTAAGCGCTTACACATTCTTTTAAAACATATAATAGGAATACCATCACCTAACTACTACTTAGTAGAACTTTCATATCACATATCACATAATGAGCTAAATGTCATCTGTTGATGATATAACGTATGAGAGAAATAGCACAAGTGAGGTTTAAATTACACATATAACACTCATGCTCGAAAGTAAGAGCCAAAACTTCACCCTGATCATCGATAAGTCCTCTCACACGCACCAATATGCCACCACACGAATGTGATAACTCACTTTTCCTATAGGTACCAATAGGATCCTCCCTACATACAGAACACATAACATATACCAATCCCAAAAGAAAGGCCATACATAAAGTCTCCACAAATCACATAAGGGGCCTACTAAGTAAATAATGAGTTCAAGCATCCTCCAAACACAAAACGTATCTCATGGACATTTTTCATTTTGAAAGATTTCTTTGTTAAACACATTTCATTTTGAAAAGCTCACTTTCATAAACACATGTATGTCCATGCTCAATGTCAATGCTCACATTCATAAACATAACTCTTTCACATTTCATATCAAATATACTTTGGCATAACATAAACATATTTCTAAGTACATTTACAAAATTATACATAGACAATTACTATGCTTATTGTGATTTCAGTAAAAGTCTAGTATACTTTCCTCTTAACACTTTCGGCTACAAGGCTTAATTCTTCTTAACCTATCAATGAAGATTAATCCTTTCATAAGCCTCAACATTCACACAAAACACTTTAAATAGCTTACAAAATTACACATATTGCACTTATCATATTGAATTGGTCTAATTACTCGGTTTCTCAAAACTTGTCATTCTGACCACTTATACTTAATAAAAATTTCTTATACATCAAATGATGTCCAATTATTCCAAAATCAGAATATATATTTCTTAACTCATATATCCTCCTTATATATGAATATTATATCATAATTCCTACACAATCCATTTCATAAACACCATCAAATCCAAACTATTATTGTGGCGGGATCAAAATATTTATTGAACAGTATTAATTCTCCCAATTTTATAAAATCATATACTAACTCAAAAATTACGAAACTATCACATAATTACTCTTGACACATATTTCAATTCATGATAAATATTTCACTTCCAATTCCCTACTAAAAGTATTTTAAAATTATTTTATTCCATAGTTTTAAAAATCTGTTAATCAAATACTGCAATGAGCTGATATGCTTTAGAAAATCATAACAATTTAACCACATTGATCTAAGTTCTCAATTATAAGTATATCATATTAGACATATAAATTTATCATATTCCATAAAATCATAATTTTTGAAGATCATTTAGCAGATCAAAAATAATTTGTCATTGTTGCATACTGTTAACACAAAAAATTTCCAGAATTTCAGGGTCATTTTTATAAATTTACTAAAAGTTCGATTTCTAAAATTTTCAATCCATTCAAAGTCTCAAATGATTCTAGACATGTCTATTTTTATATTTCCAAAATCCAAAACCAGAATCGAAGCACAAGAATTTATAAAATGCTTGGATCATGAGACTATCAAGTAGAATTTATGCAAATTCATCATGATTTATTAAGTTATTTACATAATCATCATCAATTCTCAATATATCTTATAAAATTCACATCAAATCCCCAATTTTTTCATTTGTTCAGAAATAAAAACTTAAAGGAATTAACTTAATTAACACCAATAAATTGAGAAATAGTTATGATATACCTCTTAAAACTCCAAATTCTAATTTCTTCTTCTTCTTCTCTTTCTCTCCCCTCTATTTCTCCCCTTTCTCTCTCTAAAGGGGTGGCTCGACTCAAAAAATGAGTAAATTAGGGTTTAAAATGTGTATTTTTATACTAAGAGGCTAACTTTTAGTATTTACAAATTAACCTCCAAAACTTTTAAAGTAATACAATTTGGTCCCTAAAATAAATCTAAAATCTTGCAAATAAACCAAATACTAATAGTATGTCCTTAATCTATACAAATAATACTAATAACAATACATAAATTAAGTATCATCCACATACAAATAAAATATGAATATTATACATATATATAAATATTTATTCTTTTCGGTGTTAGATAAGTGGTTACTACAATATTAGATATGAATATTGTGAGAGAAAGAAGAGATTTTATCTTCTTGACATAATAGCTATAAATACTCAAGATCCTAGAGAGTTTTAGTATGTCCAATGCAAAGGCTGTCCTCATTTCTTTGGCTATGCATTTCAAACTTTCAGCAGCACAATCACCGACATCCAAATAAGAGAAACTGCAGATGAGTAAAGTACTGTATGCAAGTGCTGTGAGAAGTATCATGTATACAATAGTTTTCACAAGACCATACAATGTACAGGCTGTAAGTATGATGAGTAAATACATGATGAATCTGATGAAGGTTCACTAGCTTGCAATGAAGTGGATACTGAGATATCTTAAAGAGATGCTGGATCATGGATTAATGTATAAAAGGGATGAAGATAATAATGTAATGGTAAGAGGATACGTAGACTCAGATTATGCAGGTGATGTAGATAGAAGAAGATCGTTGACGAGTTATATATTCACAGTATTTGGGTGTAGTGTGTGTTGAAAATTAGTTTTACAACATGTGGTTGCACTATCTACCACAGAGGTGGAGTACATAGTTGTTGGAGAAGCTATTAAAGAGGTTGTGTGGTTGACAGACATGCGCGGAGGTAATGGCTACTAAAGATGTGAATACTATTGCATATTGTGATAGCCAGAATACCATACACCTAAGCAAGCATCAAGTATTTTATGAGAGGTCTAAACACATTGATGTGCGTCTCTATTGCATTCGCAAGATTGTCCAAAGTGGTAAAGTTAGTCTAATGAAGATAATATCGTTTAAAAATTCTGCTGACATGTTGATTAAACCATTACCCTCAGTTAAGTTCATCCTATATAAGGACTTAACCGAAGTCACTACTTTGCGAATGATTTTGAATCAATGAGAGGATTTGTGAGAAAGTTGAATAAAAATCATTGTAAAATAATTTTGGGAATAAGTCAAGTGCGTTGGATGGGCGGAGAAGAAAGACGAATACGAAATAAGGTGAAAGGTGAAGGCATTGCTGCCCAGGCCTGGGCACCGGGGCATCTGTTTATAGTAACTATAACGCCACAATGCTGGGAGTGATCTAGTTAGCACCGCAGTGCCAGGACGCTAACGCTGCAGCGCTGGTGCAGGAAATAGATTTTCTATTTTCTTTTGTCTTCTAATTATTTTAGGTTTTTCTAAAATGACTCCCACACGTTTAGGGTTAATATAGGTCATCCTAAAGTCAATAGAAGACCTATATAAAGACCTTCTATTGGCTTGTAAACACATCTAAGTGAACACAACAATCTTTGTGAAAAGATCTTAGTAATCAAAGTGTTCTTAGTGAGTTTCATGATTCTTAGTGAGAGAAACCCCTAATTTACGAGAGAGAGTGAGTTCTTTTTTGTAAAAGGCATACTTTGTGAGTGCCTTGTAATTCAATAATAAGAGAGTGCGATCTTAATCCATCGTGGATGTAGGCAAGTTGCCAAATCGCGTAAATTCTATGTGTTATTATTTTACTTTCTTTTCTTGACTTTCTTAATTGCTTGGTTGTTACGCTATGTACTTTGAGTTTATTGCTTGTTTGATTATTTCCACTTTAACATAAAGCGTTGATAAAACTTTGGCATAACTTTGAATTATTTTTCATGGATTATAGTTGTATTATTTATTTAGAACTTTGGATGATATGTAGTATTGCGTGTATTTTCGATTATGGATTGTATTTTATGTATTATATATTATGGTGATTATGAAACTTTGAACTTTATACGATACGTGTTATTGTATATTTTGGATTACGGATGGTATTTTTTATTTTGTGAATTATGAATTATAAACTTTGAAATTTTAGACGATATTAATTATATATTTTATTGATTAAGGATGAAATAAATTATTTTGGTAGTGTAATTTTATTTTGATTATTCTGAAAGTATAAAAACTAACAAGTAAGCACTAATTAATTATTTAAATTTTTTATTATTTATAGACTATAGTAAGTATTAATTCACTAACTATTAAGTAAATATATTTTGTGGCAACAAAATTTTGTTATTATTTTTACAATTTCATAAAAGAATTTTAATTATTGAATTACTAGTATTACAAATTTACAATCAAATCAATAAATTCATATTTAGTACATTATCATGTTTGAAATTAATATGAAAATTATTGCAAAAGAAAGACGAGATGATGAAAATTAAAAGTTGAAATAAGGTAAGAAAATAAATTCAAATTTTGAATAATCATAAAAGGACAAAAGTTAATATAGTTTAAAACATATTAAATTATAAATACAAATTATACAATATAAATTATATAACATAACAATTATTTTACAAAATAAATATCCCAAAATTTTGAATTTTACCTAAAAAATTTATTTTTTTTAAAAAAGGGTTAAAATTCGAGTCGGATTACCTAATTCCGGCTCAAAATTTAACCCAGACCTAGTCCGCACCTAAAAATATTGAGTACAACGCAGGATTTCGGTACCATATAAAAATTTCAAATTTGGATTAGAAAATTTCCATCACTAGTTGTAAAATAGTTTTTTTCTCTGCCTTTATATATATATATATATATATAATGAGATTTTTTTTAATTCACACGATTCTGCAGCACATTATATATAGTGCAAAAATAATAAATTAACCAAACAATATCATGTAGTAGTGTTGCTCATTATATATAGACATTTGTAACTTCTTAAAATGCAGATTTCACTTTTTAAACTAAAATTCAAATTTGAACTTATTTATAATACTTGTTTTAACTAAAATCAAGCACAAATTTTTAATTAAATATAGGCATCCGCATAAATTATAATTCACAAACATCCGTATAAGAGAAGCACTATGTATATACAATAACTTTTTGTTAAATGAAGTTCCCAGTTTTTAAGAACCTTTAAAAATTACTTCTCACCTTTGGATCTTCGCTAGAATCTCGAATTTGATCTTACATTCTCTTTTAAACTGTTTCATGAATCTTTCTCTGAGATAAGACAATCCTCCTACAAAAGAAAATACTTTAATAGTTAAGTCAATAAACAATAAAGACAATCATGTTATGTGTGGGAGTGTTTAACAAGGAAGAGGGCTCTGTGTTTGTAGAGTTCTCAAAGATCAAACAAAGATCTCAAGAAAGTTTTAAGGTTCTTGCTAATGCTAAGCTTCCTTAGCTTGTATGTGTATATAATGCACATACAGGGTGCAATGTTGAACTATTTTTTTATGATTGAATAGTATATAATGCATGCCTTATATAGTGCAAGGGTGCGGTGTTCAATCACAACACAAATAATCATGATAAGATGAACTTCAATCCGTTTCAAGATTAAAGAAATGAATCATATTCTGAGTTGGTTCTTATATTTCATAAAGAGTAGTCTCATTGTGATTCTTCTCGTATATTTAATCAAGTTTCGAAGACAGAACGTTGGCCAATTCTAGGACTAAATTAAGGATAATCATATCATATAACGTAATTACAATCAAACTATGCTTTCATCATGTTTAGATAATCAATATGAATCGAGATAAATCAATAAAAGATGAAGTACTCAAACCTGACTTAAGTTTTCGTTCATTTTTTGTTATGAAAATACAAGGAAAGTTGAGTTTGAATAAAATTCTGTCACATGCTCGAAATAGAGTCTATCTTGTTCAGAAGGGCATTTTGATAATTTTTAAAATTTGTGAGCTTGTTTTCTTGATTTGACTATATCCTGGCCTTTCAATTTCCCTTTTCAAATCCTATCTAGGGTTTTAGTTGACGTGGTCGATCTCTTTTAATAATAATGATTCTTTAATTTGCTGACTCATCAATTGGCCTTGACCAAATATGGGCCCAACATTAAATAACAAATTTTCACCTAAAATAAAATTTATAGGGTATACTACCATCGAGATCTAATAATTTGAGATTTTTTTTTCTTTGGGTGATTTTGTTGTAATTTTATGTTATTGTATGTATTTTTATTAGATTTATGATAATATTTGTAGAGGATAGATAATATATTGGCTATTATAAAAAATTAGAGATAATATCAATTACAAGGATTAAAACTCATGGTCAAGGGTGATATTGAAAGAGCATTAGAGATAATCCCTATCATAAGCCCAAATTTTTAGTGTGTACAGTACATAGTGATGATGTATCCTTGTATTATTGATAAATGTAATGTACGTGATTTTGAAAAGAATTGGACCACGATGTTGATCCATTATATAATCTGTTCTAAACAGAAAAATGGAAGGAAGGAATTGAGAATGAAAAAACACGAGCAGATATATAAGAAAGCAGGCAAAAGCAAACTCAATGAACCAACAAGACAACAGAAACAAACATGGTAAACTCTACTATATTGGTAGGCTAACAGGAGAGGGCTCTTCTCTTCCTAAATTATAAATAATAATAATAATTTTGCAGTACGAAATGAAAATGGGTATGTTGGTTCTGGGGGGTACTTAAATGTAGGGGATCTTCATGGAGAATAGGCAAGAGATCTGGTTGTCCCCACTTTGCCCGCCCATTTTCTCTTCCTCCCAAAACACAACTACCAATGCCATGCAATCTAACGCCCGGCACCAAAATTGCATTAACCACTGTCTTTTTCGTGGGGGGTGGGGGTGGTGGGGGATGGTGGTGTGGGAATGGGGGAATTTGCTCATGCATTGCCCTTGGCCTTGGGGATATCGCTGTTTGTTGTACTGGTACATTGAGTTTAGACGAGACGTTTGCATTTTCCATATGCTAAACAGTTGTCTAATTTACTACGGCAAGACTTGCACTTGCAGCAGCGCCACCTAGCTAGTTATACTGGTTATCTATTTCTCTTTTGGCAGCAGAGAAATTCATTTTTTTACGTGAACTTATCGAGTAAGTAATTAACTGGTTTATTTATCGAATGAGAGGGTCCCAATCCCAAGATTTCCTTAATTTAGCGCAATAATTGGGTGGTTGTAGTGATATGAAGGCCATATTGCCTAATGCCTATTGATTATAAACAAAAC
This sequence comes from Ailanthus altissimus, assembly GCA_946807835.1. Classification (NCBI taxonomy): domain Eukaryota; kingdom Viridiplantae; phylum Streptophyta; class Magnoliopsida; order Sapindales; family Simaroubaceae; genus Ailanthus; species Ailanthus altissimus. The sequence continues at coordinate 24,423,142 of OX327696.1, read as the reverse complement.
AACAACCTCAGGAGTAAAAGCTGCTGCAGCGTCCAAGAATCTTAAGTAAGCGGTGGGAATGGTGGCAATGAATAGGCTTTTTAAGACAATATCTTGAGTCAGATTGAGCAGTTGCATTGCATGGGTGGGGCTATCTTTATCAATCTATCACATCCATTTTTTCAGCTTTCTGCAGCGACGTGACTTGTACATATATACAAGCAAAACGCTCTCTCTCTATCCATCTCTCTCTTCTGACCAAATATTTCATCATCTATCTAAGTCTATTTTCTGGCCAAATTTGGAAATCTTCCATACCCAAGAATGGTTGTGTTTCTCTGAAAGAAATAGTGAAAAATATGATATATACATACACATCCTGACAACTGCAAAATGCAACATCGACCGAAAATGCCATGTATCAGCATTCAGCTACAAGTAATGCCATGTATGTATAACATGCATTGTCTAGTCCCAGTGTCCCACTACCCCCTTTTTCCTTCACTACAAACTGAAGTGGTCCTAAAATTAGGTGTCCAAAGTAATTAAAAAGATTTCATCAAGTACAAGTTGCAGTTGCATGTATTCAACTTGCATTCACTTTCATTTTCATTTTGATCTGCTTTAATTTTGATTCATTTTCAGATCAAAGAGAGAAATATTATACTAACTTAGAGAGCTCTGTCAACACAATCATTCCATCAGCATTCATCAGCTTCCTGTTTTAATAATAACAAAGTAGGAGAAATAGAAGGTTTGTTTGTCATTTGCATACTTAAAAGAGAGAGATCTTTGTGATTATTGCTTCAGTTCCCACTATATGAAAAAAGTCCTCTAATTATGCTGGTAATGACAGCACTCAATCAGAAATGTAATTTCTGCATACTGGATAAACACCAATCTAATTAACAAATTGATTGCAAATTGTATTTTTACCATTCAATTTTCAAACACCTTAATCCCAGGTAGTAATAAACCCCTCCCCAAAAAAAATAGTTAAAATTGTAAATTATGAAACTTATTTATAGATACTGTTTTATCCATTATCCATGAACCATGATCCCTACCACTTGAATTCCAAATATTCTGTTCTCAATAATTAAGTTTACTTATTAAGGCAAAGTTTTATTTGCAAAAAGAAAAATTTAGTAAGTGGGTTTGTTTATCTTCAATAATTAAGTTTACTTATTAAGGCAAGATCTATAGGTAAAAGTAAAAATTGAATCATTTAGGGAAAGTTCCTAAAAATGATGGGTGTCAGCTTTTTTACTTTTACCAAATCTATATAACTTGAAACATAAGGCTCCCCAGTTAATAATTTCAACTCCCTTTCTGACACAACAATATATCTTTTCTTTTTCTCACATATCAATTTAGAATCTTTCCTTCTGTTCATTGCGTGTGCGAGTGTGTTTCTAATAAAAAAGAAAACGGCAATTTGAATTATTCTTCACACCCAAGGGCTGTGGAAATAGTAGGCCGAACTGCCGAAGTTACTCCATAGAGGTGATTACTTTTGTAACTGCACTTTTTATGATGGAGGATTTAATTGTTAATCACTTTTTTAAAGTGGGTATTAACCGGTTTATCTAATAAGATCATTATTTAAAATAGCGTAAGAAATTTGTAGTTCAAATCTTGCTTACTTTCTGAAACTAATAAACCATAATTGGTTTTTCCTTTTATATCTTCTGATGAGTAGGGTGATGATAAAGCAATGGGAATGGATATAACCATAATTAATTATGGTTATGGAGTATGTTGCTTTTTCTCTCGAGCACAGAAATAGTTGGGGAACAAACTGTTGTGCACTTCAGAAGAAAAAGTTTTCTCAAAAAATGATGGAAGATTGAACATGATGGCAGTGATTATTGACAAGAAATTTTCATTTTTCCTAGCAGTAAATGATTGTTAGTAGGAACAGATAAAGCATAGTGAAAATGGTATGTTGTTAATTGCTCCCTGCAATGCTTTTTTCAAACTTTTTGGTTTGCTGCAGTACTGCTTCTTCTGAAAGCAGAATTCCCAGAGGAAGTCAATTGTTATCATGTTTCTTTGTAACAAAATTGGAAGTTGATTTTGGCTCTTTAGTTAATTTGATCAATGCAGATGCAGTGACTAATACAATCACCTCATTGAGCCAAATTCAAGAAGAGTTTTTTTTTTTTTTAATACATATATACAACACACACCATTCAGTACCCAGGCGGAGGAAGGAATCGAACCACGACCCAAGGGTGAGTTTTGGAGTGCTAGCCGAATAAGCTCCAAATTCAAGAAGAGTTGATTATACATATCCAGGTGATGTGCCTTGCACTCAACTCTTTCCTGTTTTTTTCTCTCTTATTGACTAATGTATCTGATAATAATTCATAAAGAAGATTAAAGGAAAAAGTACATTCAAAAGATAATTATGATAAATATTTGGCTTTCACAGACTTGAAAATTTCTTCATCTAATTACAGTTGATGTGGAAAATGACCCTATTGAAATACCAGTACCTACTCACAGAAAAGATCAAAAGAGACCATGATTATGATATATATTTGGTCCTACCACCTAAGCTACAAGCATCACTAGTGGTTGAGAAGAAAAAACAGATGATGGTGCTCAACTTTATAAAACACCTTCTACTGGAAAATATATATATTCATCATCCACTCATGCATCATCAATCTAGATTCATTATCAATTGATAAGGCTGGGGCACAGTTGAAAATTATATCACTTAAAAAGGACCTTAATGATTCAATGTAGAATATAATGATCGGAGGATCTTTAAACAATTCTATTAAAGATATCCAAGTCTTTTAGATTCTTCAAACAAATTAAGAGTATCCAATGACAAAAAAGTGCAAGCAAAAGGGCAAGTTGTAGTTATGACAAACCCCACATTGAGAAAGGAAATTTAGCACTTTCCTCTGGTGGACCAAAGTCCCAATCTTCTTTTTCTAGATTTTTTTTTTGTAATTTGAAGCAACAATGGCAGAAAATATTTCCCAAGATGTGGACAAAAAGCCCATCAATGATCAGTCCAAACTGAAAAGAGAAATTAAAAAGGCTTTTTCTTTCAAAACCCAGAATTGCAAATTGAAATATCATTTTGCAACACTTTTGTCCTGTGATCCTATGATACTTCCAACATCTTCATCTTCTTCTCTCCAATATTTCCTTCAGATGATACAAAAACTACCCTATTTCAAACAAGTAATGAGTGGGATCAACTTTTAGAATTAAAAAGCAGCAAGAAGTTACCTTTATTATTATTATTGCTACTATTCTATTTGGGCCTAAGCCTCAACCTGACTCATAATAGTTAGTTTAATCATATCATCATATTAATCTATCTCAAGTGTAGAGCCAACTTCATTTTGTCCTATTTAGAGTTGGTAATGGTCGGCCATGTTTGATCAATTGAATGCTTTAAATTAGAGCCCTTTATGTTCTTAGATAAAGTTGGATCCCCACTTGGGCCTTTCAAGTCTTTTAATTGGGAAATGCGATGCATTTCCTGAACATTTTGTCCTTAGATTTATTTTTGTTGCCATAAGTGGCTAGAGTTTTTCAACTTCCAAGAGACTACATATACAACAAAAAGCCAGGACACCGATCTCTAACAAAAGCGCTGGTGGGAAATTAAATTATGGATGACTCCCGTCTCCTTACGTGTTCATGTACCAGAAATTGAGCCTTACTAATTTGAGATTGACCGCAAGAGTGGTATCTTAAATACAAGGATTTGATTTTTGGAAACGTAACACTTCATTTAAACCTTTGCTATGATCATCCTTAACAGGTCAAGTAAATTGAAATATTGTAGAAGCACAGAATGTAGCTGCAGAAATATCAGATTGGTTGAAATAACACAATGCACCAGGCTGGTGAACATCATGCTGACTGAATTTTGAACAATCAGGGAGAATATATACAAGTAATTAAGCAAATTGTTTAATGACATTATTGTCTGAAATAGGAACAAGCATGTACTTGCATAAAGAAAATTTTAATGGGCATGGACAAAGTTCAAAGAAGGCAATACCTCCAAGATTGATAGGTTACATTTTTTAGATATTCAAAGCTTGGGCAGAAGTTGAACCTCCTGTGGAAACAATCAATTCTCCGCCTGCTTGGAGACATGGTTTCCTTGTTATTCATTCTATTGTTGTGTTGGGTGCTTGAAATTAAGTGATTATGGTCTCCTACCTAAGTCACAACCAACATGGTTGGATCATCCATCATGCATCTGTAATAACTCCTTTCAAAATAAAACATTAAATACCTGTCAGCACTCTTGTATATCCCATAGCTCAATATCTTAGAATATTGCAGAGAGAGCTGATGGTTTATGATCCTGAATTATTGCAATTTAAGCTTGTCATCGCTCATCATCTCATTAATCCTGCTCATCTACATTCTAAGTGGTGACGACTACTACTAGTCAAATGCTTCTAGTTTGTATATTTCAATGCATGTCTATTGGATGGACTACAACAAGTTGGTTAGAATTGTAGGTTTGGTTTTTGCTGCAAATAATGCTGGAAGATATAACAAAATACTGGTGTCAAGCTCCACACAGCACAAAGCAAGAGCAGGCAGCGCATGCTGAATGGTCTAACAATGCCCTCTTCAGTTCAATTACATGATTATGCACTTTGATTTGATTATTGGGAATCTTGAATAGCCAAATTTTCTTCTAATTAATTAATTAGCATTAACATTCTTTTCTCCTATTACCAGCAAATAACAGAACGGAAGGCAATAAACCATTTTATCCTCCTCTCTGCCCTGCTGGAGCTTTTACAATTTTAAGTACTGATACAGCCATAAACTTGTACCTACACTCTTTTCAACTAGTCTGATAAATTTTCATGAATTGAGTGCATGCAGTCAGTGAACCAAAACTATTCCTGGGCGATAACATGTTAAACTCCAGGAGGGGAACATAGTAGTACAAAATTAGAACATTAAATAGAATAGTTAGTAGAACCTTGACTGCCTCCAACAATAGAACTAATAGTATTGCATTCTTAAACAATACGATTTGCTAGCTTGCAAAGATCTAAAATACAATGATGAAAAAGAATAGAAAAATTAACATACCTAGGATGTGGGGATCCTTTTATGGGTTTCTGCCCCTATTTCCTCCATGAGTAGTCATCAGGGGGTATATCAGCTAGTTTATTGCTTATAGCAGGAACTCGAATACTTTTCTTTTTTCTCAGCTTCCTATTGATAATATGCAAAGGTATAACATATGAGGGTGATTAAAAAAATATGGAAATAAGTATAATCAGTTGTAAGTAGATATCATGTCCAGCGATTTTCTGAAGTTTTCTTGTGAGACACGTAACTGTCAGTTATCACTCTATATTAAGCACTTTGACTTCATATGAAGCACAAGATGCCACTATTAATAGTTACTTCATCACCAACGAATTAGCAGCTCTATTGTCACAATGTTGCTCAAGAAGAATCTACAAACAAAATCTATCTCCAAAAAAACAGAATCTCAACTTTTGTGTATTTACAAACCAACAAGAAATTTAACCACTTACTTTAAGAAACATGTAAATTATATATAAAATCTGACTCGTAAGAAATTGACTAACAAGAAACTACCTTTTTGAACAGTGACATCCACCAGTAGAGGCTACACTTCTCATGCTAGTTTCTTTACTGGTGGAAAATACAGAAGATTCATCCTGAAAAGACACAATCTCTGATGATAAATGGTGAATTATTTTTTTCTCAACCTAATTTACATCCACTCTTATCAAGGACACGTCCTGCTGTTCTGAAGAATGGTTCAACCCCGTGATTAATTTTGTTGAGCCCATGAGATTAGTCTCATACTTACAGTGCTCTAATGTCAGTTTCTGATTTTCCTAATACAAGTTGAAACCACTGGAGGGGGTCAGAGCCCTGGCACTTGACAGAATATTCTGAAGAGGCATCACCTATGCAATCAAGTGGGATTTTTTTGAATGGCATCCAGCACCTTTGAGACATAGCAATAGGACTATCCATGATGTAAACTGGATTTATGTTGTGAGAATTTGAAAGATTAGAGGTCAAATTGTAATTACTAAAAGTTGAAGAGGAAAATATATTTTCAAATGAATAAATCTAATGTTTTTCAGCCTATTCACGTTATTTTTATTATTCTTAGCGGATATAATTATGTCTTATGAGTACAAGCTATGTGTAGCTTTCTTAAGGGCAGAAGACTTTAGCGCTATATTAATAGTGATGTTACTCTGCCCAAGCAGTTCAATAACGAGAATCAGGAGGTTTTTATTACAAATTAGATGATTGGAATAGTAAAAATCATTAAATTATTATATGATTTCATAATACATTCACCACATTCATCAATCTTTATTATGGTCGATTTGATGCTGTCAAATCACTTTAAAATTTTCTTGTACATCGCTACACCGCCACAGATCTCTCTCATCAATATTAATTATTGCAAAATTTGTATCAACTTCTGTAAGAACTAGGACAATCTATCACCGACTTTCATTCTCAGATGCAATTTATTTGGGACCAACTGGCTCTTTTAGAACAAATTTAAAAGAATAATGATGATGCTCAAGCCTTCATTATCTATCGAGATCATCAATGTCTAGTTCAGTTTCTCATGACTTTGTAAGATAAATTTGAGTCTACTTATACTTTTTTACTTAATCGGAGGCCTTTACCCATTTTGGATCAGGCTATTTTTGATCTTATCTCTGAAAAAATAAAATTTGCTACTCTTTAACAAGTTCGTACAGATACAATACTTGCCACCCCGCAACACAAATCTAGCAGCTCCATTCAACATAAGACGTGTCATTATTGCCATTTATCTGGATATGTAGTTCTCACTTGTCTGACACGTAAATGTAAAAAAGGTCAAAAAATTGAACCTAGTTATTTTGAAAAAGATTGTCCCAAAAGCAAACAGTCTCAAGGTGCTACTTCTACAAGGCCTCAATCATTCTCTGCCACTACTGCTGCTTAAGATACTGCCAATTTCTCTTCCAACTTAACCAGTGATCTTAAATCTTTACTTCGCTAACTACTATCAAACTCTGGTAATCCTTCCAATACTGCTTCTTTTATTCTTTCAAGTAACTCCTAGTATTTTGATTCTACATATTGCAATCATATGACTTCTAATTTCACTATTTTCTCTTCTAAATCTCCTGCTTCTTATTTACCTTCTATTGAAACTGCTAATGAATCTTTTATGAATGTTAGTCATGTTAGTTGAGTGTCTTAATTTAGTCTTTCCTTATCTGATACTTTTATTATACTTAAATTTACATTAAATCTTATATCTATTAGTTAAATTTGTGAACTTGGTCTTAATATTTTATTTTGCTACCTCTGGGTGGTGTACAAGATTCAAAGACAGGTTGGACACTTGGGACAGGCCGTAAAGTAAGTCGTCTATATGAGCTTATTTCTTTACATTTGCCATCTCCATCCCCTTCGTCCGCTGCATCTACTTTTCCAGCATCATCACTGCATCTCTGACATTCTCGTTTGGGTCATGCCTCAGTCATATTCATTCTCTAGTATTCGGTGGTTGTTTAGGAATTATTTATGATAATAAAGATGACTATTTGATTTATCCTTTAGCAAAACAATCAGTTTTTTCTTTTAATAATAATACTACTGTTTCTCATGCTCATTTTAATCTTATACACTCTGATATTTGGGGTCCATCTCCCAATGCTACTATATGCGGATATCGATATTTTGTTATTTTTATTGATGACTATTCTTAATATACATGGTTGTATTTTATGAAACAGAGATCAACCAAAATTTATCGTGATTTTGTTCAAATGATTAAAACACAATTTTCCTGTTCTATTAAGATCTTTCGCATAGATAATGCCATAGAATATAGAGATTCTGATTTTTTTAAATCTTTTACAAGAACATAGTACTATTTACCAAAGATCTTATCCCGGTACATGTTAGTAGAATGGGAGAGCTGAACAAAAACACAGACATATTCGTGACATAGTTCGTGCTCTTCTAATCTCTATTTCTTGTTGAACAATTCTGGGGTGAAGTTGCTTTAACTGATGTCTATACAATCAATCGTGTCCCTTATCTTATTATAAAGAATAATTCACTATATGAGTGTCTATATGAACTTCCTCCTAATTATAGTATCCTTAAATTTTTTGGTTGTATTTATTTTATTCTACTTCAAACATATGAATATACTAAACTCGAGCCTCATATACGGTTATGTTATTTTTTGGGATTCAAGAGAAAACATAAAGGTTATAGGTATTAAAATCTTATCTCTAAACATCTTCGTATCTTTTGTCATGTCATATTTCTTGAACACAAAATGTTCTCCTCCATATCAAAATTTCATTATGTGTCTCCACTCACTTCTCAGTTCTTCATTAACAATACTATTGATTGTTTCCTGATACTTCCTTTGAGTTTCATACAGGTGAACTTATTGATACGACACTTGCTTCTGAGCCTCCTATCTCGTCTGAAGGATCTGTTCTCGACATCTTTTAGGTCTCTCCTACACTTTTTCTTTGTTGTTATTCTCAAGTAAGAGAACTTCCTGTTAAACTTCGTGATTATCACTATTTTTCTACTACTCTTTCGTTATATAAACCTCACTCCTATTCTGAGGCTAGTGCTAACCTTGTTTAGCAGCAAGCAATGACAGAAAAATTATAGGCTCTTGAGAAATAGCATACTTGGGATTTTGCTCCTCTTCCACCTAATAAAACTGCTATTTGTTATAAATGGGTGTACAAGATTAAAACCAAGTCTGATGGGTCTATTGAGCGATATAAAGCTTGTCTTGTGGTAAAAAGCGTTACTTAGGCAGGTGGAATTAATTATGAAGAAATTTTTACCCCTGTTACTCGCCCTACTTTTGTTCAGAGTTTGTTAGTTGTTGATGTAGTTCATAGTTGAATGTTATTTAAAATGGATGTAAAAAATGCATTTCTTAATGGTAATATTTCCGAAGAAATCTATATGAAGCCTCCTCATAGTTATCCACATTCGTTATGTAAGGTCTGCAAACTTCATCGAGCTTTATATGACCTTAAATAAGCTCCTCGTGCATGGTTTGTAAAATTCAATAACACTATTTCTCAACATAGTTTTCAGTTCAGCCTTGTGACTCAGCCTTTTTCATCTGCAGAACAGATCATGGTTGTGTTCTACTACTTCTTTATATTGATGATACGATTATCACAATGATGATCTTATTGATATTTCTACTCTCAATGACTTTCTTTAATAATATTTTAAAATGAAAAACCTTAGCATCATTGGTTATTTCCTTAACTTTGAAGTACTGTCGGACTTTATTGGGTATTATTTCTCACATGCTAAATATACATAAGATCTACTTGTTAAAGCTGGCTTGACAAACAGTAAGACTACCTCTACTCCTCTAGAGCCTAATGTTAAACTCTAATCCTCTTATGGTACTCTCCTCAGTGATGCCACCCTCTATCGCCAGTTGGTTGGTAATTTGGTTTATCTCACTGTTACTCGGCCGGACATTGCTCATGCTATTCATGTTGTTAGTTAGTTTATGGTCGCTCCTCGTACTTCTCATTATGCAGCAATTCTTCATATTCTACGTTATCTCAAAGGTACACTTTTTCACAGTCTCCATTTTTCAGCTCATTCTTTTCTTATTTTACGAGCTTATACTGATGCGGATTGGGCGGGTGATCTTACGAATCGTCAATCAACTACTGGATTTTATCTTCATAGAAAATTCGTGATTCTCTTCTTTTATAAAAAAGTAAGAAACAAACAGTTACTGCTCACTTTAGTACTGAAGTTGAGTATCGTGCTCTTACTGATACTACCCAAAAGATTGTTTGGCTCCACTGACTTCTTGAAAATATGAGTATTTCTCATACTTAAGTTATACCTCTTTATTATGACAATGAGAGTTCTATTCAAATTGCTCATAATGATAGTTTTTATGAGCGGACTAAGCACATTGAAACAGATTCTCACTTTGTTCGGTAACATGTCTCTCAGGGAATAATTACTCTCTACTCTATCTTTTCTGAAGATCAACCTGTTGATATTTTTACCAAATCTTCACCTCTTAGTAATTCCAATCTCTAGTCTCCAAAGTTAAGTTTACTTCTACTCCACCATCTTAAATTTGAAGAAAGTATTAATGTGTGATATTATATTATTAATATATTTGATATCATATCAAATATATTAATAATAAAATATTTCTACCTTTGTAATTATTTTTTTTATGTATAATATTATTTTTATATTTTATAATAAATTAAAGCCTATATAAAAATTTACGCTATACAATTTTATATACAATAAAATATACTCTTTATATTTTTCACATAAACACATACGCATGTAACTTCCTTTATAGCTTTATTCTTAATACACTAATAAAAACAGTTCGATATTTGAATCTACCTTGACAAGCTTCTCGTATATCAAAAGCATAGCTAATACTCCAGTGGAAGATATAAACCATCAAGAATAGTCACCTTGTACCATCAAGCAAGGCTTGATCAGATGACTACAATTTATAACTTAAACTGTATCTTTGATAAAACCTTTCTACCAGAAACAACCAATTCATGAATCAATAATATCACTAAATACTAAAATATTGAAAACCCATTTGGTTAGGAAGATTTCAGAAGTTTTTGAATACATAGCTGGTCAAATACCTATTGAAGCTCAAATAGTCAACTGAGGCTTGTGTTGCACGTCTGAATAATCTTAAAATAAGAAAAGATGAAGAAAATTGAAAATGAAGGGAATAGGAATATAAGAGTGTAATGGCATGCTCTAAACACACCTTGCCGGCTTGACACATCTTTATTTAATAGTATTTAATTAAACCCTTTCAACGGATGTACCTTTTGAAACGCTCACTCCACAGGCATATTGTGAAAACTGCATGCAACCCTATAATGTTCTCGCATCATCTAATTTTCACGCAAAAACTGATTTATGCAGAAATTTTTCCGTTCTACATAGAAAGTGCGGCAGACAATAGATTGAAGTAGCTGCATTCAGAATAATAGGATAGATAAACAAGAAATAAACTACATGAAACCGGATACAAGTAACAGAAAAACAAATTGATACTGCAATCACAGTGCTTTCTATCTTTATTATCCATCCCATTATAGATGTGGGTTGTGGGGCATGTATAAGTACATATGAAGACACACAAAGATTCAACTTTCAATAATTTAGGCTGTATGTGGCATTATTCCACATGCCCATGAATCTAATCCACTAAACAGCTAACCGACCAACATTTAGAAGCAGTCTCTGTCACTCAAGGGCCGAGGCCATCGGCATTTTTCCTTTTCAGATTCATCATTGAAGCATGCTTGTCCCCAAAGGGTGGTCTTTGGTGGCTTTTCCTCCACTCCTCCCCATTATTGCCTTTTTTTTTTTTTTTAATTTTCCTGAACTATCAGGTGCACAAAATTCCTTCTTTCGACTTCCGTGTACATATCAGTCACGCTTTACATAATATGACCATAGATATTTAGTATCATTCCAATATATTACTGTATTCTCTCTTCTAGTTTCTTCAAATTTCGCTGTCTTTTTCCTCGATTCTTAAACAATAATAGTTGACAAAATCCAAGTCAACTAATCCACCTAGTTAGTCTTTATCTGTTGCTTTCTTAAGCCTGGCTCGTTAACAGTATAATTAATGTGAGGCTCCAGGCAAGTTCTGTGCATTCCTAAGTCCTATCTCAAGTAGAAATTTAATTCCTAAGTCCTATCTCGAGTAGAAATTTAATATTTAGCCAAGAATATTTACCTGACTCCCTGATAAATAATTTTTCGGATGAATTTAAATTTTGTTAGGAGTCTTAGGTTTATAAAGAAGAAGTCTGAGATCTAAATTCTGTTAAGTCTCGGGCTTATAAAAAAGAAATTTGGGATTCAAATTTTGGGCTTATAAAGAAGAACGCTGAGATTCAAATTCTGTTAAGATTCTTAGGTTTATAAAAATGTAATTTAGGATCTGAATTTTGTTTGAAGTCTTCCGCTTATAAAAAAATTTTGGGATTCAAATGTTTTCTAACGTCCAACTCAAAAAATTAATTTAGTGAATAAAGTGATCATTTTTTTTATAAATTCAAATATTTATTATTTTTTTAATTAATACAAGAGAATCAATTCACTCAACAAGTTCGATAATATAAAATATCTTATCACTGCTCTTATTTTCTACGCTTTATCAAAAACTTTGCACCGATTATAAAGTTTGACAAAGTTTAGGCCCAATACTCAACAGAATTAGCTCATAAAATGAAACAACAGATGGTTCATCTAGTAAATGGAAAGAACGAAAAAAAAAATTGTTATCATCGCTTGACCTTCTCGAATCCAATCTCAATAGGACATTTTTTAAAGTAATACCAAACTATCCAACTTGGCTCCAGTTTTCCTGATTGCATGATCTCTATCCTGCTTGATTGTTGTTTACCATGCAATTCAATCTAAAACGAGGCACAAAATATTTTGCAATTCTCATCGTGGAACAAGCTTGAAGATTATTTCTGGTGAAGGTGTAGACATCTACAGTGAATTCATATTCAGATATGGTTTGATTCTGAACCTAAAATTAAGCTTTTATAAAAGAATTTTTCTCCAACTGTGATTGAACCTCGTGCGTCTACTTCTCAATGGTGAACACCAGCTCTCTCCATCAGCCATCCTGGCTCTGTTTTTCCTGTATTCTTTTGATCTTAAGACTCCCTCCAGAATGTTTATATCTTCACAGATTTCGTGACTGGAAAGAGATGCCAGACCAGGAAGTATCTCTTTCTGAAAATCTTTCATTCTCCTTCCCCTTCTCAACTTGATACCAAAATCCCTTGTATCTGTGCCGTTTAATTCAAATGGCTTTGAAGTCACACAATAGTCATCTGAACCACTTTCTGTTAGCTTCAGAGCTATTAACTCGTAAGAATCAGAAGAGCTCTGTGGCTGCTCACTCTCCTCATTTTCTATCTCATTGGACCCTGATCTCGTTGAAAAATCTTGAAGACAAGCTGAAGTCTCCAAGGAAATATGAATAAGTGATTCCGCTGCTCTTTGGATCAAAACATCCACTTCAACTGATTCTTCTTTCTTGTTGGTAGATATATGTTCATCGTTGCTTGAAGATCTTTGATCCTGCTTACCTGATAAGATTTCTGCAACTTGAGATGGTACATGGATTCCTGAAAACTGATCATTGACTGGAACATTTGAATTTCCTGATCCAATACCAGATTGCATGGTTTTTCTACTGTTTACCACATTATCAACATTGCAGCAGGACTTGCATGAAGCAGCACATTTATTTCCACACTTGTCTTGACTTTGACCAGAACATGAATATACTGTATCTTCTACTTCACTCTTCTCACAGCTCACTTGGCTAGTTGTTACAAAAGTATGATTCAACTCATTTAAATTATCTCCAAGTACTGATGTCGACCTATCTCTGTTATTCTTGGGGTCACCACAACAGCTGCCATGGTATTCACCAAGGTCCATTGGCAGCCTGGAAATAGACATCACATCTACAGGACTTGCTTCAGTTTCATTAGTTCCACTGATTTTGGAACTGCTATGCCAATTTTCTGATCTCCTGTTATTTTCAGGGAAACTCATGATAGCAAGACTTACTGTGTTATCATGTTGAAGCACGTCAGAATTTTCACTTGAGCAGTTATTAATTTCTTTTCTCCTAGTTGTGGTTGGACAACATCTTCCTACATCTCCCCCAACCATTTCAGGCAAACCGCCTGATGAGCTGGTTGTTGAAGGATAGGCCACCGCCAGATCATCTGAGTAAGGAGACAATTCATCGAACTCAACTTTATTCAGGCTCAAGTGCCTTTCATCATATGAATTGAGTTTTTGCTGCTTTTTTATGGACATACATGAGATATCATCCTGGGACTCTTTAAATTCTGCAGATGAGCAAGGAAAAGCAATTAAATCATAAAAGCTAAGAATATGATCAAACTGGAAAGACTAAAAGCTAAAAAGTAGTCCGACATGCATAATCATCATTACCTTTGTTGGAAGAGTGACGCCCTTGATAGCACTCACCATCATTTATAAGAGAGCTACTTAGTGCTATCTTATGATATATACCTTTCTTCACACTTCTTGGGATGGTTGAATTGGATAATTTACACACTAGTGACTCATGCTTTCCTCCAAAATATGAAATCACACCAGTAGAGCCAAGAGAAGGTACTTGTTTCACAGCCCCACTTGATATCTTCTCAGTTGTGTCTTCTAAATCAATGACAACTTTAGGGCAGGAACAAGTTTTCTTATCTATCCAAGGTCTCTTTGAACCTTCTATTCTCCTGCTGTCCGCTCCAATGCTAAGGGAAAGTGTCAAGTCCATGGCATCTGATGCATTACTAAAACGACGTTCCAAAGTATTTTCCAAGTGATCTGAAACATTGTGTTTGTCTAGAAAATCCTTGTCATCATGCTGAATATATTGATTGGCAGGAACTTGAAGATCAAGAGGCTTCTGTTGAAACTTATAGTGCATATCCTGCCGTTCTTCTAGCATCTCCTGGCTTATGGGTGGTGTTAAGCCAACCTGAAAAAAAGAAAAGAAAGAAACTGGGTCAAGATTCATCAATGCAAAATAGATAAAAGATCAAATCTTCCTGTGGGATGGACCAAGGCAGGAGCTGTGGGCTATCTTAATATCAGAATTGCTACAAAAAGTTCAGGTAAAATCGGACATAACATTTCAAAAGTTGATGACTTCATTACCATCTGAATTGCAGAAAATTTTGGTTCTTTCAGCAGTGATTCACATGTGATTGGATTTGTATGAGGCATCAGAGATGATTCTGTGCCTGCTTTCCACAGATCATATCTATCAAACTCCTTGCAACCAAGTTCTTTCATTAGTGTAATTTGTACACTATACAACCGATGGAGGTCATGAACCTGAAGAAAAATCAATATCAAGAACGATAAGTATAAAAATAGAGTAGAAGTCAGAGTTCTTCCATATATTTGGACCTTTTATGCCAACAATGAGGGTATTTTGGTTCGTCAATTTAGTACAGACATAATGAGGAAATATTACCCAAAAAATCGAGAAACCTAGTTAGTTTTAGGAGCCATATAACTGGAAAAAACTACAATTTCAAGCCATGCGACACTGACAGGTTTGACTAAAATAATTAGGTGACTCATTTATATGGCATCAGATAATGAAGGCAAATGAACCAACTGCAGACAGACACACACACCAATATCAAGTGCCAAATACAATAATGCAACAGCATTTCTGTACCTGCTTCCTAAATATAACCTCCTGGTTTAGCATTGTCTGCTTAAAAGCTTCTTTAAGTGAATCATTGTATCTATGAACAGAATTCATATCAAAATCTCCTTGCACAAACATTTTCTCCTGGTCAAAGTTGATTGTTAGTGCCATTTCAAATCAGATATTGCACCACTTCATCTTTTGGAACAAATAATGCTCGCGGAGATTTTTCACGTTGGGCTGTAGGCTCTCCTGGCACAGCTATCACAAGGAAATGCTAGTTACAAGATAGGCAGTGCTAATTATTAAGACAAGACCAGCAATTTTAGGAAAGATATTGATTATTCTCACTCTCAGAGAAATTACAGGTATCCTTACAATTTATTATGTCCAAGTAATTTGAAACTGTCCACTGTTTCAGAACAACAATATCATTTCAGATGTGATATCATTTGAGAAAATTTGTCATCTACTAACAACCATGAGAGATCTAAAATCACAACAATCCTAGATATCAAAGGCACATCTAATTTTTCTACTTTATCCCTTTTACCATTCCTCAACTATTTCTGCCAGAAGTTTAATTTGCGTTATTTGATTTGATTTGACAAACAGATGAGACAGAAGAGCAATTTCACATTATTGGAATATTTGGAGACAGACAGTATTTACCCTTATAAGCCTTCGTACCACTCGACTCCTTCTTCCTTCTTTAAACACAATTTCTTCTAAGGTTATGCCATCTCAAACTCTTATTGTGAGTACTCCAACAATGTGCTAAATGAGCCAAAAAAAAATGATATTTAAAGCCTTTGCTCATAGCAGCACCCTTTACATTCTAGTATCTAGAACAACAACACTCTTTTTTTCATCCTTGACCAATGAATAAACTGACCAAAAATCCATGAGTCAATTACACAGAATAAAATGCAGTAAAGTTGTACAATCACTGAGATCAGAAAGTAAAACAAAACAGGGAAAAGGGGAAAAAAAATGGAAAACAAGAAATTTTTTTTTCCATTTTTTTTTCTCTCTATACTTCTCAGTATACAAAAATTTGTGCACCTCGAAATTTATGATCTGACTTCAAGGGGTTGGTTTATTTTCTCCATGCAAGACATTTGTAAAAATTAAAATAACTTTCAGAGGCTGAAAAACCACATTGTGGCCAGAGTTTGCATTTTCCAGGTACGCTGAATATTATGCAGGGTGTTCATGCTAGAGACTCGAACGAGAATATACAAAACCAAAAAAATTACTCACAACCACTTCGTAAATATAGCCCATGAACCTCGACTTGAGCAGTTCTATGTTCATCTTCAGCTCTTACAATATGCTCAAATAAATATAGAAAACTGAACGGAAAATAAAGCATACGAGAAAACAAAACAAAAAAAAAATGTAAGAGAATTCCAAAAATGGAAAGTGAGATGAGAGCATACCACAAGTCACAGAACCCATAAAAGAAAGTATTCTTGACTCCACCATCAAAGAATATGCCGTCCCTTCTTCTCTCCCTCAAAAATTCTCTTTTCCACATAACAAAAACAGATCACACCAAAACCCAAAAAGACCAAAAAAAAAAAAATCCCATCAACAGGCTAAGTATGAGAGAAAGAATCAAAGATCACTAGGGACAGAAACATAACTATCTATCACTCTGTTTGTTTGAAAGAGAAGGAAAACTAATGACTAAAAATCAGGAGGTGAATTATATGGGCTTAGCCTATCAATATCATTCACCCCACCAATTCCATTACATCATTCATTTCTTTTCTGGTCATTTTTTTATTAACTCTCTCTCTCTCTCTCTCTTCTTTTTGGGCACTTATTAGATTTCTGGCTTTAAAATGGGGACCAGTCAGAGAGTGTTATCATGCTAGGACTCAACTCGGGAGTGTCTCCGTTTCATTTCATTTGCTAAAAGCTGAAAAGCTAAATATATGACTGCTACTATTTTAACATGCTTTCTTTTCTTCCGTTTATTTTTACTGTTCTGTTCTTCTGGGTGTTTGTAATAATATCATTACTCGTCCTTCGTTCTATGTACCTGTGCCTGCCATGCTCTACTTGTATATATATAATTAATTTAATAAGTTAGGTAGTTTACATTATTTTATATTACTGATTAATAAATTTATAATTTTTATATAATTTATAAAATATTATTATATATTTAAAATTTATGAAATAATAAATTATGTAATTTACTAGATTGATTATATATATAAATCTTTGGCCTAATAATAAAAAATTTTAGAATTTAAGTGTCTTATTAAAAAAAATTAAATTTATAAGAAAAAAATTTAAAATTTAAGTATTTAATTTAAAAATTAATTTTTTTAAATAAAATTTTTATCGACGAA
Source organism: Ailanthus altissimus (assembly GCA_946807835.1). NCBI lineage: Eukaryota > Viridiplantae > Streptophyta > Magnoliopsida > Sapindales > Simaroubaceae > Ailanthus > Ailanthus altissimus. The sequence continues at coordinate 24,405,472 of OX327696.1, read as the reverse complement.
GGTTTAATACAAATCATTTTGTTTGATAATAAATTTATTTATATTCTAACTATTATTGTTTGACTCTAATATCACTCATCGAGAGACTTTAAACTTTTAAAAAAAAAATTTAAAATTTAAGTATTCAATATAAAAATTAAATTAGTAAAAATAATAACTTTTTTACTTATAAATTTATGTATCAACTCTTTTTTTATTAATATAAAACAATCAACTCACTCAACAAATTTATATATTTATGATATAAATTTGTACTTTAAATAATACATCATCAATTAATAATCATCATTTATTTATGATTAATTATTAATTTTTTTCACTTTTTATTAATATAATATTACTAATACATTAAATATTACGTGAATTAAAATATAAATTTTTAGATGTCGTATATAACATTACTCTTTTATTAATTAAATTCGGTTTGATGGTTGTTTATAACGGAATTGGAATTTCAGATTTGTGAATTGCGAGGGAGACACAGCTACAGCCTACAGCCTATGTGGCCATATTCTCATTTAGATTAAATTTGATCAACTGTTTAACAGGTTGTCCCCAGTTATTAGCGTGTCCGGAATATTGATGATTCTCTCTCTCTCTCTTTTTTTTTTTTTTTTTTTTCCGTTAGTGCTGTCCGAATATTTTGACTTTGTAAATTAATCTTACAGTATTATATTAATAAAGCAACTCGACGTACGAGATAATCATAATCATAATATTTACAATTCAATGTTGCAAAATTCAACTTCTCACAACAATAAATTAATATATAATTGTGATGACTGTAATATATATAAGAAGAGTAATATTATATTTTTAAATTTTAAATAGAGTGTTAAATAATTATTTAATAAAAAAATTGTATAATTAATAATTATAAAAATTAATTATTTAATAATTTATTTAAATTTAAAATGTGTAATATTATTAATATGAAAATAATAAATATTTTATAGAACTGTTAACATAAATACGAGACGGTGATTATTTTTAATTTTTATTAAATGTCAAGGAAGAATCAGAAAGCTGCTGAGGCACGTTTATGCCATGCCACGTTTTATTTGAGGAGGAATCTTTTGAATTTTAATTTGTCAAAAATATTCAATAGAGACTTTGTGGTGAGTTGGGTAATGCAATTGCAATTGTATTGACTAACAAATAAATTGTTTTGACAAATTTGTGTGGATGTGGATGAATAAAAATGAGAGTAATTGTCTTTTTCAGCCAGCATTTGCATTTCTTTGGAAATTCTCACCTATTCCTTTTAATTCAGAAGTCGAATGGTATGGTGTATGCATTTTTTATTTGAGTTTTAGTTTTATTGTTGGAATATTATTAAGCATTTAAAATTGTATTCTAAAAAAGTGATACATTAAATAAATATTAAACGTAATAAATAATTTTAAAATTTATATTATTTCACCGTTTAATATTTATTTGACATATTATTTTTTTAAATATAATTTAAAATGTTTAACATTACTCTTTGGCTACAATTCTTTCTTAATTAATTTTCAGTTAAGGTTAGATGCAGCCTTTCAATTAAATATCATTTAACTGGGATTGGGAAGGTACTACAGAGTTAACAACACATCATTTATGAAAGAATGGTTAATTAGGATAAAAAATGAACTTTGAATTTTAATTTATTAAATTTGATAAAAAAAAAATTTTTAAGAGTTTTTGGATCAAATCAAAGTGTATAATCAGATCTTTTCTTGAAAAGTCTGAACCTAATAGTTTATGGCGAATTTTGAGATTCAAGAAGAACTGTAAATAAATTAATTTGTTAATTATAAATACAGTAAATAATTCATCATTAGTTGCTCGAAAGGTATGTCATAAATATTTATTCAATTTTTTTTAATTCTCAAATTTCAAATACTTATTCAATTTTTTTTAATTCTCAAATTTCAAATCTCAAGTGATTATAATATTAGAATTCGAATGTAAATTAATTATAATAATATTCTTTATTTTTTTTAATTAACTGAAAAGAATAAAACTAGCAAAGGGACTAAAATAATCCCTCAAGCTAAAGAATATACAATTTTTTTGTCGTCCAAATGTATATGCTTATTCAAGTTGGAAGCATGAATGTTATACAAATGAAGTTCAGATTTTGAGCCCAAATTTATTTATTCAAGAGCCCAACCATTCAATCTTGCACTAACAGAAGAAAAGCTAATCGTTTCACACCACTTATTTGAATCTAACCTAGGACTGCTCTGATTCAACCAAAAAAAAAACTAGGGACTGCTCCAATAAATGCATTATTTAGAACTCTAATGCACTTAAATAAGAACTTTTGTTGAAAGGTTAAGTTAAGAGTTTATTGACACATTTAATTCATATAATTAAATATAAAAATAATGCTATATATCTTAAAATATATTTAAAAAATGATGTGTCAAGTAATTATTAAATAGTAAAATAGATAGATTTAATGGTACATTTTTTTACATTAATTTTTCTAAAAAGACCTAAGCTTTTAAATAACAATAAACTTTTACACAAAATCTTAGCTCTTAAAATTTACATAACAAAAATAGTACGTGTGAGATGATGAGTTTTTCTTTGTAAAAAAAAAAATAAATATTGAACCCACCAGTTAATATTATTAATTTCGAAAGAAAATTTGATTATCTCTTCTCATTTTATTTAAATATTATTATTTTCTCAAAAATATATGTGAGATGATACAGTTTTTCTTTATGATACAAAGTCAATATTGAGCCCACCACTTACTATTATTAATTTTGAAAGATAATTTGATGTTTCTTCTTATCTCCACTAATTTTATTTTTTTTTTTAAAAAAAATTCTAACAAATTGCTTCTACATAATATAATATTATTACTTTGAGTCTGTATAATTTAACTGATATTATTTGAGAAAAATAACATTTAGTCTCTTATTTTATAGATATATTAATTTAATTTTTATATTCTAATAATTAATATGTTAATTCATGCCGTTAGAAGTTTGCTATTAAACAAGTTTTCTTTAAGGGTAAAATAATACTTTAGTTATTTTTAAAATAAAGTTGTCCAATGCTAGTTTAAAAAATAAAAAAGACACATATCATAATATGATAAGTTAATGATGACATGTGTTATCATGTAATTAATTAATATTAATAATAAATATATATTTTTTGAAAAAAAAATTTTAAAAAAAATTAATAAATATATTTTAAATAAAAGAATACGTGTCATAATACAATTAGTTACAAATAACACGTGTCATCATGTAATTTGTTGATATTTGTAATTAATATATTTAAAAAAAATATCTTTAAAAGTAAATTAATAAATGTATTTTTAATTAATAAATGACACATGTCATAATATGATTAGTTACAAATAACACGTGTCATCATGTAATTGATTGATATTTTTAATAATATTTTTTTAAGAAATAAATATTTTAAAAAGTAAATTAATAAATATATATTTAATTAAAAAATGACACGTGTAATAATATAATTAATTACAAATGATACGTATCATCATATAATTGGTTGATATTTTAATAATATATATTTTCAAGGAATAAATATTTTTTAAAATAAATTAATAAATATATTTTTAATAAAAAGACATGTGTCATAATATCATTAGTTACAAATGACAAGTGTCATTATATAATTAGTTTTATATTTAATAAATATATATTTTTAAAATATTTTTAAAAAGTAAATTAATAAATATATATTTAATTAATAAAGGACACGTGTCATAATATGATTTGTTACAAATGATACCTGCTATCATGTAATTGGTTTATATTTCTAATATATATTTTTAAAAATAAAATAATAGGATAAGAACATTTTTGTCCTACAAATTTGACATAATTCTCAATTTTATTTTACGAGTTTTAAAAAATTTAATTTTGTCATAGTCTGTTAGAAAGATTTCGTCAATTTTAACTGAAAATCTCTTTTCATTGTACATTGACAAATTTGTCTTCAGTTATTATGTTAATTAAAAATAGTGATGTGAGTACATTATACAATGTACACGTGTCGATTATTAATAGGTTATTAAAAATAAAAAGACACGTGACACGTTTTAATAAGTTTAAAATTTTAATGAATATTAAAATTTTAAACTTATTAAAAAAATTAAAATAAATAAAACTGAACTACTAAAATCGACAATTGCCGTCGCTGGCCACCACCTTTTTTTATATAGGAAAGATTTTAATAGGTTCATAAATAGGCAAAATTTATGTTATTTTATTTTATTTTTTTATATCTACACAATGGTGGAATCACTTTTATAAAACAAAAAAATAAGAAGGTGGCCAAAAAATAAATCAAAAATAGGAGGAGGGTGACAGTTGATCTGTCCAATGGTAGGAGCGGTGGTGTCGTTCGACGCGTAACTGTCGGCCCATGGTCGTTGTCGGCGGCCACCACTGCTCGCCATCGAAAGGTGGTGCAGTCGTGTGCACCACCTCCATCATTGGACAGATCAGCCACCGCGCTACCGTTCGACAGCGAATGGCGGTGGCCACGCCTCCTACAGTGTTTTGTTTCCACTTTTGGTACATCTATGGTACTCTGCTGATAAATTTTTTTTACTATTGCGTAGATCACAAAATTTTGAGTCGAATCGCAATTGGTCACCGGCGATGGCGGATGCTCTCTTTTTATTTATTTTATTTTATTATTTAAGTGACAAATCAGTGATTGACACGTAGATATTTGTGTCAAGCCATCTTACTATTGACAAGTCATGACTGTTCTACCACTCCAGTGTTAAAGTTAACGGAATCTTACTAACGAACTAGGACAAAATTGAATTTTTTGAAACTCGTGGGATAAAATTGAGAATTAAGTCAAACTCGTGGGATAAAAATGTCATTATCCCTAAAATAATTAATAATTAATTAATACTTGTATTGTCCACCATCCTCAGAAAAAGTGACTAGTTGGGCATGCCCGCTGTTTTTCGACGATGGTGTGATGCTAATAAAGGTTAAATTTTACACTATTACACTCTATTTTTTTTAATTTATATAATGGTAGGGTCATTTGTTTTTTGTAAAAAAAATATAAAAAATGCCAAAAATAGTGGAAGAGGGGTGGCAGCCACTGTCGCTCTCCATCAAACGGGCGCGGGGGGTGGTGACTTGTACCGCCCCTACTTATGGATACATCAGTAGCTAGCCTGTCCATAAATGGAGGCGGTGATGGACAGTGCAAGTCACCGCTTTCTCATTTGACAGCGAGCAGTGATGGCTGCCATCCCTCTCCTATCTTATTTTGCCTTTTTAAAATTTTTTTTGACAAAAAATGACCATATTATTGTGTAGATCAGAAAAAACGACCAATCAGTATTTTGTGACGACGATAACAATTTTATTTTTAATTTTTAATTTAATTTATTTTAAAAATATTTAATAAAAATTTAAACTAATTAAATTCTGACACGTGTCATGACATATGTCAGATGATTGGTGAATATTTGATCAAAAATATTATGATAAAAGTAATAAAAAAGTAAATATTTAACAGTAAACTTTTAAATGTAAGGTTTAATGTGTAATTATTAAAATATTTGGAGATTAAATTGGTATATATTTATAAAATAAGAGATGAAAATATTATTTTTGTATTGTTTAAAAAAAATCGATATATATAATTTAAAATTTTTATTTAATAAGATGATATGAGATTATAGTATTTAATTATCATCTCATTTATCTTTACTTTTTTAATCTGTAATTTTCAGAGTGTTATTTCTCGGATATTACAAAAGTGATAAATTTTATAAAATTATTTAATTTAGTTAAAATATATGGAAACATTGACATTGATTTTTGTCGAAGTATATTAGAGTTAATTTGATACTATCAAGTGGATAAATATTGTTAAAGTATTCTTCGTCATCATAAAACTTACTCCAAAATCATAATCTAAAAACACGTTACCTAGTTGCTTCTACCACTACTTGTTTAATCAAGTCAAAAATTAAGAATTCATGTAAAACAGTTATAATATAATAATATCAATACTTTTTTTTATCTAAGGTATGTGGCAAAATGGTGCCATGACAATATCCATTGGATATCTATAGTTCTGTAATAATTATCTTTAAATTTGCCGAGAAAAAATTTAGTGGAATAAAATCAAACTAAAGAAAATACAATTTTTAGTGGATCATAAAATAATGTTAGGCGGCGTGTAATTGTTTTTATTAAAAACTTTTACTAATAAAATTCAATGAGAGAAAACTTAGTTAAAGAGAGAGAGAGAGTACAACGCATACGACTGCAAAATAATTGTAAAAGTTCTTCCGTTCGTAAATGATGCTCCCTTGATTTAAAGTACCCCTTCAAACGACATGCATAAATTTAATAGTTTGTTGAGATAGGACATATTAATACCATGTACTATACTTTTAAAAGTGCAAGCAGGTAAAGCTTGGTGAATAAATTAAAAAAATTTATTAATAGAATATATTTGTTTGATATTAATTTTTTTGTCCTCTTAGAGCTTGTGAGAACTTTGCTGAGATATGCTTGGATTTGTCTTCTTTGATGTATATTTCTCTAATTTAAGTAATATAAATAATATTATTTTTATATATAGTTATTAGTGTATGTGAAGTAGAAGATAATTTACATTTTTTTAAATATGATAGATGATTGATTGTAACTAGACACACTTTTTACTTAGTGTTTACCTCATGTAATATGAGAATTTTTATATAATATGAGGAGATGATAATAATAGTTTATTTTATGGATCTTTAAGAGATTTATGTACAATTATAAGTAAAAATTATATTTTATTTGTGAACGAATTTTATGAGAATAAGATAAATAGCTTGCATCGGCATAACCAACAAGATCTAGATTGTGTGTTAACTCATTAGAATAGCATAATCTCAAATTTATTGTTCTATAAAGATAACGAAAAATATATTTAACACAATTCCAATGACTTTTAGTTGGTTCAAAATTGAACCTTACTAATAAATTTACTAAGAATATTATATTCGGTCTGTTGCATTGTGCTAATTACAATAAAGCATTAATCGCACTTAGGTAAGGTACTTCTGGACCTAGTACCTGTTCATCTTCTTTTGTAGAATGAAATGAATCATTTTTAAAATTAAGAAACCGAACAACTATTAGAGAACTTAATGAAGTTTTTTTCATTCATATTGAAATGTTTCAATATTTTTTTTTTAAAATACATTGTCTGATGGATAAAGATTCTATTTGAACTGTACTTGATCTATAGTCTGAGATAATATTTAGTTTATCCTTAATCTTTTATCTCATATTTACTTTTTATATACTCAACTATCTTTTAAAGCTCTTTAAGGGTTCCAATTAGTTTCACATTATTTATATGAACTATTAATGAGATCATTAACATATCTCTTTTTCATCAAGTATTCACTAAAGTGATTATACCACATGCGCCAGATTCTTCAAGGACTTTTTGTTGCTTTATAGAATATAAGTTATAATATGGTAATTAGAATGCTTTAGGCATTAATCATTTAGAGATTTTTATATAAATATCAATATCAAGAAATATATATACCACATCCATGAGACATATGTCAAGTTTTTCTAATATAACAAAATTGATCAAGAATCGAAACGTAATGACATCAATTACAAAAGAATAAGTCTCTCACAATTAATATCAAGTTTTTATGAGAAGCCTTGAACAACAAGTTTGGATTTACATCTCATAATTTTATTTTTCTTATTACATTTCACTTTATATGATGTGAGAATTTCGATGAGATATATGAGTCGCCTTATAGGATAATTCTTGCATTTTTTATGCAAGTATTTTTTTCACTCATAAAAAGGAAAATTCGTCTCATCAAAATTATAACATGTAAAATGTACAATAAATAGGTCACTCGTTAAGCGTTCCAGATCTTTGATAATAGATGGTGAGTCAAAATTCACATAAAATTTTAAACGATGTTGAGGTCTCATCTTGGTATATTGAAGAGGTGTAATTGAAATTTGTACAACACAACCGAAAGTACGTAAATGAGATAAATTAGGTTAATGACCAAGCATTAGTTGCAATGGAGAATATTCATGATAAACAGTTGGTGTTAGGCGTATTAATGTTCAAAATGCAAAATTGCATGACTCAATGCTTAAAAAGGTAATTAAGTATATAGTATTAGAGTTCTTGCAATCATTTGAAGTTGTTTAATGAATGATTCTACTAACCTATGCTGGGTATGAACATATGGCATTAGATATTCTATGTCAATTCCTATTGATATATAATAGTCATTAAATAACTTAGAAGTGAACTCACCAGCATTATCGAGACGTAAAGTCTTGATTGGATAATATGGAAACTATGCATATAGTCTGATAATCTAAGTCAATAATCTAACAAAAGTAATATTACATATAGACCATTGAACAAATGCATTAATCAAGACCATGAAATAGCCAAATAGCCCACTTAGCGGGTAATTGGTCTACAAATGTCTTTTTAAATTCTTTGAAAAAATGAGAGAGATTCAAAATTAATTTTAGAGTGAGATGGTTTAACTACCAATTTACCCTATAAACAAGCAGTATAAATGCTATTGTTGGATAATTGAATCTTCAAATTCTTTAATGAATATTTATGAGAATTTTCAACAATCTTAACATCATCGTTAATATAGAATGGTATAGTTGATCATGCCAAAACATAAAAGTCTCTAGATCTTTTAACTTCTTATTCATGATTGCATGGCTTTTAAGTGCTCTGATCGTTGTATAATATAAGCCAAATAAGAAAGCAGGAAGCTTCTCCAATGTTCACTGATACAATCTCTACTAGAAATTACCTCACAGTCCCTATACACTTCCTATAATTGTGAAAAAACCCTCTATCCTCTTACAAAAAAGAGTTCTATGATGTTTAAGTAGGTAAATGTAGAATAAAAGAGTGCACATGTGTGAAGAAGTAAATTATTATGTAAAAATAAGTAAGGTTATTGGTTTTTTCTATGCAATATCTTTAAGATCCAAAGATCTCTCCCATAATTGTTTCAAGATTTTCTTTTAGGTGGGTAATATCTCTCTCCTCCATAAGCAAATTTGCAAAGTTTATATAGGTTTAGATCTTAAGAGTTATTGCCAATTAGTAATGAAAAAAGTAAAATTAAATTTGATAATGAATATTGTTAACCTTCAATTTAATACAATTAAATAGTCAGCAATGCAATTAAATAGTCATCAATGTAATTTAATAGTCATCAATGCAATTCAATAATCATAATGTAATTCAATAATCATTAATGCAATTTATTAATCATAAATAACTTGGACAAGTGACACACTATAATTGGCTGGTACTAATTATATTAATTTGGCATGTATAGTCAGAGACTATTAATATAGAGATATTCCATGTTATTTTCATTTGTAGTCTGTACGAAAACTATTATGACAAATGTCTTTGAAGCTAAATAAGAATCTTTTTGATTTGGGTGAAAATATGGCTTCGATGACGTATAATTGTTTTTTTCATTTGTTATGAAGATCATAACTCTTCCAGAACCTTTAATCAAGTCTACATAGTTTGATATAATATTCATCTTTTGCTTCAATTAGTATCAATTTGAGAAATACTTATTACTTTGAAGGATCGTGTGTGTTGTAGCACTTTTTACTAGATATATTTCTCCATCTTTCTTGAGAGCATATAACTTATTATTTAAATTCATATCCTTCATGAAGAGAAGAAATGAACATTTATATTAGATATTAAGATAACAACATATATTCACATATTGATACAAAAATATAAAATGAATAATAATTAAAACTTAATTGTTATAGACATTTTCATCACCAACTAAGTGATTATTCTTTGGTTTGATATCTCTAAAAAAGTCAAAGACATCAAGGTGTATACAAATCCGTCAAATATTCGAGTACACGACAAGTACGCCAAAAATGACATTTTATTCCACATTGAAGATAAGTATCTTTATTTTGTAATTCTTTTTCTTATCTTTCTTCATTGTGCTCCCATTTGAATTTTTGTTTGCATTATAGTTATTATAAGGTCGATTATTATATTGACCACAACCTCGACCTTAACCTTGGCCACATCTACACCCACCACCACAACTATGGTTATGCCAATTATTACCACCTTGACTATGTAAGGCCATATTTATTTTACAATTCTGTGAGACAACATTTACTTTAGGTATTGGTGCAATATTAGTAAGATGAGATTGATGATTCTTCATTAAAAGCTTGTTGTTCTTTTTAGCAATAAGGAGACATGAAATCAAATCAGAACATCTCTTGTATTTATGTTCTAGATATTATTATTGTAGAACCATATTTGAAGTACAAAAAGTTGAAAGTATCTTTTCTAGCAAGTTTTCATCTGTTACTTTTTGTCACGCCCCAAACCCAAAAGATTTGACACACGACATCACTTACATTCATTCAATAATACTTAAACATTCATTTTAATTCCTTTCAGAATTATAGCAATTGAATTATGACTGGGACAATTAGTAAACCGGAGATACGCAGAGTTTTCTCAGAGATTAACACTCTACTACGTCACCAGTAGCAACTTTGTTACCGGAAGCCCAGAATATATTCATTGCAAATTCTTACTTAAAATCAATCCATTACTACACTTGGTGAAATTTAAACTAAGTCCAACCACACACAATAAAATAATACATAGGTATTTATTCACTAGGGACAAATCAAATATCTTATCCCACGTGTCCCTAAATGAAACACTTAGCAACCTAACAACTTAGGGAACCCAAGGAACAGCAGAAGCCTTGCCAAATCCGCTAAGCACACATGTACCTTATTTACCTGAAATCACCATAAACTATAATGAGTATAAAACTCAGTAAGCATACTAGTTTTTCATATATCAAATACAAATACATATATGTACACAATGCATATGTATGATATGCTGTGATCAATCAAAATCATAATCTTATCAAATCACATATCATGTAAGCGCTTACACATTCTTTCAAAACACATAATAGGAATACCATCACTCAACTACTACTTAGTAGGACTTACATATCACATATCACATAATGAGCCAAATGTCACTCGTAGGTGACATACCGTATGAGAGGAATAGTACAAGTGAGGCCTTTAAATCACACATATATAATGCTCATGCCCGAAGGTAAAAGCCAAACCCTCGCCCTGATCATCGGTGAGTCCTCTCACATGTACCAATACGCCACCACACGAATGTGATGACTCACTCTTCCTTTAGGTACCAATAGGATCCTCCCTACATATGGAACACATAACATATACCAATCCCGAAGGAAAGGCCACACATAAAGGCTCCACAAATCACATAAAATGCCTACTAAGTCAACAGTGAGTTCAAATACCCTCAAAACACAAAATATTTCTCATGGACATATTACACTTCAAAAGCTTTCTTTGTTAAACATATCTTATTTTGAAAGCTCACTTTCAAAAAACACATGTATGTCCATGCTCAATGTCAATGTTCATATTCATAAACATATATTCACATTTCATATCAAAATATACTTTGACATAACATAAACATATTCTTAATCACATTTACAAAATCATTCATAACACTTACTATGTTTATTGTGATTCCAGTAAAAAGTCTAGTATACTTACCTCTTAGCACTTTCAGCTACAAGGCTTAAATTTTCTTAACCTATCAATGGAGATTAATCCTTTTATAAGCCTCACAATTCACACAAAATACTTTAAATAGCTTATAAAATTATATACAATGCATTTATCACATCAAATTGGTCTAAATACTTGGTTTCTCAAAACCTGTCATTCTGATCACTTACACTTAACAAAATTTTCTAATAGATCAAATGATGTCCAATTACTCCAAAATCAGAATATATCATTCTTGACTCATATATCCTTCTTATTTATGAATATTATATCAAAATTCCTACACAATCTATTCCATACATACCATCGAATCCAAACTACTAACCTGACAAGATCAAGATACTTACTGAACAGTATTCAATCTCCCATTTTATAAAATCATATACTAACTCAAAAATTATAAAAATATCACATAATTACTCTTAACACATATCTCAGTCCATGATAAATATTTCACTTCCAAATCACTGCCAAAAATATTTTAAAACTATTTTATTCCATAACTTTAAAAATCTGTTAATCAAATACTGTAATAAGCGGATATACTTTAGAAAATCATAACATTTCAACCACATTTATCTAAATTCTCAATTCCAAGTATATCATATTAGATATATAAAATTATCATATTCCACAAATTCATAATTTTTGAAGATCATTCAGTAGGACAAACATTGTTCGTCACTGTATTATACTGTTCACATAGGAAATTTCTAGAATTTCAGGGTCATTTTGGTAAATTCACAAAAAATTCAATTTCTGGAATTTTGAATCGATTAAAAGTCTCAGATGATCCTAAACATGTCTAATTTCATATACTCAAAATTCAAAACCAAAATCGAATCACAACAATTTATAAAATTCTTGGATCAAGAGACTATCAAGCAGAAATTCTACAATCCATTATGATTTATCAAACTATCTTATAGATCATCATCAATTCTCACAATATCATACAAAATACACATCAAATCTTCAATTATACATATTTCCAAAAATCAAAACTTAAAGAAATTAACTTAATTAACACCAATAAATTGAGAAATAGTTGTAATATACCTCTTAAGATCCAAAATTTCAATTTCTTCTTCTTTTTCTTCTCCTTCTTCTCTTTCTCTCCCCTCTTTTTCTCTCTTCTCTCTCTCTAAAAGAGGTAGCTCGACCAAAATGAAAGAATTAGGGTTTTAAAAGAGTATTTTTATACTAAGTGGCTAATTTTTGGTATTTACGAATTTACCCCTAAAACTTTCAAAGTATTACAATTTGGTCCCTAAAATAAATCTAAAGTCTTGCAATTAAACCCAATGCTAATAGTATCACCTTAACCTATACAAACACTACTAATAACAATATATAAATCAAGTATCACCAATATACAAATAAAATACGTATATTTATACATATATAAATACTTATTCTTACTAGTCGTGGATACTGGTTACTACACTTTTTCTCCATATAATGTTAATTGTGAAGTAATCCTGAATAATACAAACTTATATTCATTGACTGACTTGAAATTCTACAAATGTTAATACATCCATTCATTATGAATTTAAGGTAGTATTATTGACTTCAAGTGGCCAAAATTTCTTTAATACTTGAAGGTAGTGGCGAAGCAAAATCATAGTTTGAGTACGATTCTGCAAAGATGTGTTATTTTTAATTTTCATTATGTCACTAAGTTCTTTAGCGTCTAGATGGACTTCAGCATCTAAGATCCAAGATAAATAGCTCTTACATGAGATATATAGGGCGTCGAACTCAAACTTGTTAAGGTTAGACTTCATGATGTAGTTTTTAATTTCTTCAAAATAATTCTTTATATTTTTTAAGATTTTTAAATTCTTAAATTATAAATTTCAATATTGTATATTTATTCTTTTTTGTCTTTAGAATGTGGATAAGAATAAATATAAAGACGCTACAATAATATAACAAAACATATAAAATTAACTCTTATTTTTTTGTGTGGAAGACCTAATTTAATGGTAACCATAAAACATACTTATAAGAATAATTTTATTAAATATGAGAGTATAGAAATAGATGAAATACTTCTTAAATTAGAATCCTCATGTCGATAACATGTTGTAATATAAATAAAAGCAAAACAAAAATAGAATTATACAATAGAAAAAAAGAATCTCTTTATTTTATTTGAATTTTTTTGTGTACATAAAATATAAGTACATTTGCCCATTTATAGGAGAAGAGTTGCTGGCATGCAAGGCAACATGCTACCAGAGCCCTTGCATACAAAGCAATAAGCCGCCAAATGTAGAGGTATGTGACATTATGCTTGAAAGATAAATGCCATGACATATAACTATTTTTACAAAGAAAATATTACATATCTAATGATTTCTACTATTGGAAGAGAAAAATATGTTGCACAAAAATGTGCTGTATGGAAATATGTAAATTAGATACCACAAGTACAATATGTAAGTTAAGATGTGTTTAGTATTATCCTTAAAATATTTCTATCCCCATAATGATTATAATTAAAGTGCAAATATGTTGAAAGGTATGATAGTTTCAGAATTCTATGGCTATAAAAAGTTGTAAAGATGCACACCAAATATATCTTTCTTGAACAACAAGTATAAACTTTGATAGTGAATGATAAGTAGAGAGAATACGATCAAAGATTAAGAAGAGAAGTTAAATATATTAAATGAACCGTGTCTGCAGTATTTAGAGAGTTAATGTGTCTTTTAATACCTCTTCCAAAAGTCACACTCATTGGAAGGAGTATATGACTTTCTAAAGAGTCACAACTCCAGGTTTGGGTATTGCGGCGCTCAATAGATATCTTTGGCCAAACTCTGACTGGGCGCAACAATACTTAGTCTAGAGATTAGAGTGCCACAGCCTTCTTGACCTGGCGCTACGGCGCCCAATCCAGAGACTGGGGCACTACGGCACCCATTTTCAGTGCCATGGCTAGGCCTCTTACGGCTTAGGCGCTTTCCCTTCATCCTCATTTCTCTTCTCGACTCTTTCTCTCTACTCTAATTCTTGATTTTATATTTGTTTATTTAAAATACACTCTCAAATGCCAACAAAAATAATGAATTAATATGTTTTAATTTATAAATGATAATAAATTCCCATTATTTTAATATATTCTAATTTTTTAATAAAAAAATATTATCATTAAAATGTGACTCGATAGTTTATAGTGAAGTAATACTATATTTTTCAACTTTGATCTTCATATATTTTTTATATGAGAGAAAAATTTAAATTCAAAAATTTAAATTTCAATAAAAATAATAATAATGCACTACAAACTCTTTATTATTAAACCATCTAAGCAAGTGAAACTTTAATTCTCATATTTTTAATCTTATGTGATGTGTCAAGTATCATTATTGAACTTTTAAAATTATCTATTATATTGCATCCAATTGCATTACCTTAGTGGCAATGCCTGTGTACATCCTGGCCTAAGGTAAAGGATTCGAGTCCTAGAAGAAGACAAAGAGTTTATTTTCTCTAATGATTAGAGTTTACAAAGGTAAAGGCCTAAGGTAAGGGGTTCAAGTCTTAGGAGTGGACAAAGAGTTTATTTTCTTCAATTATTAGAGTTTATAGTTGTAATTCAGTTGATAACAATTGTAATTAATGGTTATTTAGTTGTTTTGACAACAATTATAATTTAATTGTAATTCTTTGAGCTGTAAACAACTCTAATATTTGTGTCAAAAAAATTATCTATTATATTATTTTATTAGTGATAATAAATTATTATAAAATAACACTAACATAAAATATTATTTTAATAAATTTTTAAACTCATTTTATTAGTTTTAGTTTTATATTATAATTATCAAATATGTTATTATGACACTTATTTAAATGGTTCATGGTAAAAATGATAAATAACTTACAATATATTTTTCTATTAAAGAATTTTTTTTTAATTTTTTAAAATGTAGATTTAATTTAATTTAAATGAAATAAATTAAATTTAATGTTATTTAAATTAAATATATGAAATTAATTTTTTTAAAAAAAAAATTAAAATTAAATGTAATTTTATTTAAATTAAATAAAATCTAATTTAGAAGTAATGTATCTATTAAGTAATTAATTAATATTAATTAATACGTTACTTAAATGACTCATTAATTTTAGTTTGTAACATTATTTATTATTTAATGAGTACCTTTTGTAATTATAATTTATATATGATTATTTTTATTTTAATATATAATTAATTATTATAATATGTTAATTTTATGTCTGTTAAATTAATTGTTTGCGAATTTTATTTGGTAAATCATATTGTATGTTATTTAAAATATATGTATGCTTGTTATTATTTTTTCTAATATTAATTTATTAATTTTATTTATTTTCTTAATTGTTACAGGAAAGAGAACGTATCGAAAAAAATATAGAATTTCAGAACATATATTTTTTCGTACATCAGTGACGACTTATGCAAAGATGTAGGGTCTAAATTGTATAAAAGATAAACTAACAAAAAATTAAAAAATATTATTTAGACAGACGTGTATGAGGCATTTCTTAGATATGTCAGATTTGACATTCTCTGATATTTTGGTGCACGCGATGCGCGTAATTGAGCATTTCGGGCTCGAGATGCCTAAATTGACAGTTGCCGCACTGGCCACTGTCTGGTTTTCGCCAAACACACTAAAAATCTTATTTTTGACTGGATTTTAACGTCTTTTACACAATTCTAACTCATTTTTCACATTTAATTCATTAATAACACATATTTTTAACTTTAAATGTAAGCTTTTATCTAATTTTTAACTAAAATTAATTTTTTTTTTAAATTTATAAAATTTAATTATTTTTTTGATTTGAAGTGATAAATATACTCATCAACACTTGATTTTTGTAATAATAATTTTAAAAATATTTGATCATCAATATAATTTTTAGTTCATTAATATATTGTTGATTAAGTAAAATAAATGAGAGAAAGTTTATATTTTTAATATTAGAATAAATATGTTTAAAAATAAAAAATTTAATTAATAAAATATAATTAATTTATATTTAATTTTTTAAAAAAAAGTATCTTCTTGCAATAAACGTTAGGGCACACATGCAGGATGGGAGTACCTTTCATCGGGATACGGTACATGAACTTCCCTGCAAGACTCAAATACATGTCATTTCACTCATTCGTGATGTGATTCATGCTCATTTTCATATTCAGAACACGATATCATTGCTGACGGCTACTCTCCCTCCTCCACCAACCCAACATCCACAAACCCCCATCATTCACGGGACCAAATCCTTTACTCTTATCACCATAAAAACGAAAATCCCAAAAACCATCTGTCTTCTTATGGCCAAAGCCAATCCACCTCCTACAATGCAACACAATCTACCCACATCCAGAACGCCACCAATCCAGTCCCACAACGTGGCAGTGATCGGCGCCGGAGCCTCCGGATTAGTGGCTGCTCGCGAGCTAGGTCGAGAAGGCCACAAGGTGGTAGTTTTGGAGAAAAACGATCAAATTGGTGGCACGTGGGTTTACACTCCTCGGGTGGAGGCCGACCCGATCGGGCTTGACCCAGACCGGGACGTCATCCAATCCAGCCTCTACAGTTCCTTGCGGACCAACCTGCCCCGAGAGGTGATGGGTTTTTTGGACTACCCATTCGTGGGATGGGATGATGGGTCTGGGGACCCGAGAAGGTTCCCGGGTCATGTGGAGGTGTTGAAGTACTTGAAGGAGTTTACAAGTGAGTTTGGGATTGAAGAAATGGTAAGGTTCGAGAATGAGGTGGTGAATGTTGGTTTAACGGAGAATAATAAGTGGAAAGTGAGGTCAAAAAGAGAAATGATGGTTATTTTTTTATGAAATTTATGATGCGGTTGTTGTTTGTAATGGACACTACACTCAGCCTCGTATTGCTGATATTCCCGGTAAATTTCTATTTTTCCGCTAGAAATAGATTTATATTGGGATCTGTGTTGTTGCCTGTGTGGTACTGACACTTGTAACATGACATGTAAACCTGTAGCTGTGTATCACTGTTTGCTTTTGAAGTTACTCCGATCCACAGGATAATTACTTTCTTATTTGTGATTGCTCTTTAAATTTGCAGTAAAAAAAATACTTTAATATTTAAATTAGTAGTTAATTAAAAAAAAAAGATGTTAGCATGTGAGAGTATCTACAAAACTAGCAATAGTGTGATGAATTAATTGAATAACTTATAAATGAATGAACTGAATAATGGGCATGGAGTGTAGAGCATGTGTGTAGAATATATAAATCATGAATTGAACGAATTATGAATTAAGAGTGTATGTTTATTTATAGTGTATAAACTTTAATTTATATCAAAATATAAATATATGAATTTAAATTAAGGTATAATTTAATTAAACTTTTAATTAATAGAAATCTCATTTTAGACCAAAAAAAAAAAGAATTCAAGTAGAATTTTTTTATTTTTAAAAAATTATTTTTCATGTAAAATACTAATTAAATAATTAAAATATGAATAAAACTTAAATTTTGAGTTTAGACTATGCGCAAACTAGTTGGAATTATAAATAATGGACCAACAGCTTTTCATGCTACATCTTACAAAATAGTAAAATCCCTTGTCAACACACTTGTTTGTTATACTACATGGAAGCCTATGCTTTTTGTAGATAAAGAGAGTGTTTAGAGCAATTCTGGGATTGTGAGTGTGTTCCTTTGTTTATTTAGTCATACCTTTGAGTTGTGGATGTGGCCATGATTCTTTACTTTGTTCAATTACATTTCATATGCTAGTTAGTCATGATTTAGTTCGCTTGGCTGGATTAATAATTAAGATTTGCTTCCCTGATGAAAATTCTTGAATCTGCACCCTTCCAAATCACTTAGTGACGTATGTGGTTCCCTTGATTGTGTTTATTTTATGAGAGAAGTGGCTTTTTGAGAGATAATTGGCTTGTACTCGTTCAAATTGTCATTTTAAATATGTGTGTACAAAAATAAAGTTTTTGCGTTTTAATTTGTTTTAAGTTTTTGTTGATAAAAGAATTTGAAACTAGGTTGAGTACAAGAGAGCATGTGAAACTGATGAAACTGAAAAACTAAAGGTTTTCTGATTTCTTCAATTGTTTTATTGATGTGTTAGACTAGTGATATTATTTTAAACAAATTATTGTGTCTAGACTCTAGAACTTATAAACTATTGCTTCTTGGTATTGAACACTGAAGTGTTGGAATCTTAAAGGGCAATTTTATTAGCTATTACTCTCTGATGATTATACTATGGTGGAATATGTTTACTGATGTCCTGAATTTCTCGTGTTGCTAATACTTTTTTCAGCATCAATTGATGGCCAGGCAAACAAATTCATTGCCACAATTATCGTATTCCTGAACCCTTTCGAGATCAAGTTTGTGTCAGGTGTATGCTTCTCGTCATCTTACAGCACTTTATTTCGCAATTTGGAAATGCAATACTTCGGTAGTCCAATGTTTTAAAACTTTTTGGTTTCTTTTACAATGTGTTGCACGAATTTCTGTGAAAAGTGGTTGTGACATTGCATACATAGGATAGTATTGTGAATAAAAGTTATTCTTGGAAGTTTGCAGATGCTCCATGAAAGAGCATTTTGTCATGCATCATTGAGATTGCTCTTACGTACTCTTTTGATGCTCATCTTCCTTTTGGTGAAATTTTTTGCTTGAAAACATGGATGTTCGGGTGAATAAGATTTTGAATGCATGCTGAGAAATTTGCAGATGTTTTGTGAGAAGCCTCCTGTAGTCTTTGTGTACTAGTCCTCCTCTTGTTCTTACTAAAGATTGAATCTTGTATAATGTAGAAGGAAAGATCCAACTTAAATTTAATGAGCTGAGATAAATTTTGTCAGTTTCTATCAGAAGAAAAAGGCAGAAAGTGTAATTGTTGAAAGGAAACGATTTTAGAGAGTTGCTTCATTTATGTTGTGCAAACCCTCAGCAGCATAAAAAATTCAGAAATTTTTTGTCTTATGTGTTTTTTACCAGTCAAGTTGTGACAAAAGTTTCCATTTTGCACTTGCTAGCATCTCAACTTATGAGGCACAATTAGCAGAGTAACAATGTTCCAGGTATTTGTCATACTTGGTGTGTTATATACTATTGACCTTGTTTCTTGTAATTACTCTCTGTCTAGTTCTGCTTTTTATAAATTCACTGCCCAATGTATGCCTTTCTTAAACAATGGCCTGCCATGGGCAGGTCATAATTTTGATAGGGCTGTTGATATATGATAATACGTGGCTTCATTCTATGGTAAAAATATTCAATGGAATGGCTAACATGAGAAGTTCGTGGCGGCAGTTTTTTCTTCCTGATGCTTGGAGATGGGTTCATCTGAAATGCCAATATTTATTAACATAATGCAGATAGAAAGTGCCCACGAAGATGGTACGTGGTCTTCCGAAATGGCAGAATTGTAGTTGCCGATGTAATTCTGCACTGCACTGAGTATTTTTCATTTGTCTTGCCTTCTGCTGGGTTGGAAAAAAGATTTATTTATACAAAAATATACATTATAAAATAGTCATGTTAATTGAATTTGCAGAAAAAAAACATTCATAGAACAGAACAAGGGCATGTGATAGGTATACTTGAAGGATAATATTTCATTACTAGAATTGAGAAATTTATACAGTAAAATGTAATCGGGATAAAGAAATTAAATTCAAATAAAAGAATCTAGAATCAAGGAGTTTGTTTTTACTCCAACTACAACCTTTGACTAGGTCATTATAGCTAACTCTACTCGATAACTAACTCTTATGGATAAGAGTTTTATTTTGACTAAGTTTTACAATGAATAATATCAATAAGTCAACACTCCTCCTTGATATTGTTCATTGAGACTCCTAACTTAGTTCTAAAGTACTCGAACTTGGCTCTTGAGAGCTTTAGTCATGATGTCTGCAACTTGATCTTCTGTGTTACAATAAATTAATCTGATTTCTTCTAACTTTACTGCTTTTCTAATGGCATGGTACATGACATTAATGTGTTTTGTTCTGCCATGGAATACTGAATTTTTGGCAATTGATATAGCAGACTTGTTATTAATCCAAATACTAATGCTTTCTTCCTATTGTTGCCCAATATCAGATAGAATTTTTCTGATCCAAATGGCTTGATTTGAGGCATGTGCAGCAGAGATGTACTCTGCTTCTATTGATGACTGTGCCATAATATCTTGTTTTTTTGAGTTCCATGAGAAAGCACAACTTCCAAAAGAGAAGATATAACCTGAGGTACTTTTTGAGTCATCAATGTTGCCTGCCCAATCACTGTCTACATACCCTTGTAATTGATCGCTTTCCTCTTTCTTAAACCATAAGCCATAACTTGATGTTCCTCTAATATACCTCAATACCCTTTTTGTAGCTCCAAAATGCTCCTTGCTTGGTGTTTGCATAAACTTGAACAGTAAATTGATTGCATACATGATGTCAGGTCTGGTTGCAGACAAATAAAGCAAACATTCGATAAGACTTCTATAAACTGAGGCATTTACATTTTTTTCTTCTTCATTTTTTCTAAGCTTGCTATTAAAGACCAGTAGAGTAGCTATTGGTTTTGCATTTGACATGTGAAACTTTTTAAGTAATTCACAGGCATACTTCTTCTGTGAAATGAATATCCCAAAATCATCTTGATACACTTCTATTCCTAGGAAATAACTCATTTTTCCTAAGTCTGACATCTCAAACTCTTTCTCCATCTTTACCTTAAAATTCTTTACTGACTTAGGATCTCCACCTATTACAAATAAATCATCAACATACAATGATAAGATCAGTTGCACTTTATCTTTAACTTTCAGAACATATAAAGTGGCCTCATTGTAGCTTTTTTGAAAGCCTTGCATTAATAAGTAACTATCAATCCTGCTATACCAAGCTCTTGGGGCCTGTTTAAGACCATACAAGACTTTATGAAGCTTATATACTTTTCCTTCATTTTCTAGTGCTTGGAAACCTTCAGGTTGCTCAATGTAGATGTCTTCATCTAGCAGTTCATTCAAGAAAGTTGATTTTACATCTAGGTGGTAGATATGCCATCCCAATTTTGCTGTAAGTGCCATCAATAATCTAATGGTGTCATACCTTGCCACAGGTGCAAAAGTATTTGAAAAATCAATTCCAGGTTGTTGAAGATAGCCTTTAACAACTAACTTGGCTTTAAACTTGTTTACAGACCCATCTTGATTTAGTTTGGTTCTGTAAACCCACTTGATACCTAACACCTTTTGATCTTAAGGTTTATTTACCAATTTCCAAGTTTTGTTTTTTTCAATCATAGTAATCTCCTCCTGCATGGCAATTTGCCACTCCTTTGATCTTGCTGCTTCAGAGAAGTTTAATAGATCTAAAGTAACAATGTTGCATCTATCATAGATTTCACCAAGTGATCTAGTGCCTCTCACTGGAAAATCAGAATCTGAGCTATCTTCTGAATTGATCTCAGTTTGATTTTGTGATGCTGCTATAAGCTGATCCTTGTTGATAGTAATTCTTCCATCTTCTCAATTTCATTGTGCAGACTTGTCAAATTTTACATTCCTGCAGATCATAAGTTTATCAGTTTTTAGATTAAGAATTCTATACCCTTTTGTAACAAGATTATATCCTAGAAAAACACCAACTTCTGACTTCTGATCTTGCTTGTTTCTTTTCTCTCCTGGTATGAATGAGTAGCATATACTCCCAAAGATTTTTAAATGCTGCAAGGAGGGTTTTACTTTATACCAGACTTCATGAGGAGTCTTGTTATTCAAAACTTTTGTGGACAGCAGGTTTAGTAAATAGACTGCAGTATTCACTGCTTCAACCCAAAATCTTTTTTGCATTCCTTTCTCAAACATAAGACTCCTGGCCATTTCCATTATAGTCCTGTTCTTTCTTTCACTTGCTCCATTGTTTTTAGGAGTGTAAGGAACAATTAGTTGGTGTAGTATGCCTTCCTTGACAAATAGTGTCCTAAATTCTGATGATGCATGATTTATCCCATTATCTGTCCTGATAATTTTGATCAAGCATCTTGATTGTTTCTCCACCATTGCTTTAAATTTCTTGAATACAGCAACAACTTCAAATTTTTGCTTCAAAAAATATACCCAACAAAACCTGGTAAAGTCATCAATAAAAATTAAAAATATTTACTTCCATTTAGAGAGTTCACACTTATGGGACCACAAACATCTGAGTGGATCAGTTGTAGCTTCTCTTTTGCTTTTCAAGTTCCTTCTAAAAAAGGCAACTTACATTGCTTTCCAAGTTGACAGATCTCGCAGACACCATTAATTTGCTTGATAGAAGGTAAATTTACAACAGCTTCTGTAACATTCATTTTCTACAAGGTGGAATAACTGAAATGACCAAGTCTTTTGTGCCATAGGACAGACTCATCAACTTAACTAGGGTAAGCTTCCATTCTAATTTGATTCCAAATTAAGGGAAACACCCTTTCTCTCATTCTGACAGTCATCAACTCACTTCCATATAGGTCAATTATAATACACATTTCATTTTTAAAAATTAGTGTATATTGTTTATTTAATAATTGACCTACACTTAGCCGGCTTTGGCTAATATCAGGCACAAATAAAACATATGAGATTAATTTATTATCTACTGAAATGTTGACAATCATATTACCCTTTCCTTTAACATCCACCCAAGCTCCATTTCCCACTCTGACTCTTGAATTGTATGTTTTATCAATCTCCTTAAAGCTAGTTGCATCTGAAGTCATGTGATGTGAGCATACACTATCAATGAGCCATGAATTCTTGAAGTCATTTGCTGTGTAACCTGTAACAACAAACAGATTTTCATTTACTAGTTCTTGCTCTGCATCAACTTGTGCTTATTGAACTTAAGCTTTGCCTTTATTCTTGCACACCTTAGCAATATAACTAAGTTGATTGTAGATTTTACACTACACTCCTGATCTGAACCAGCAAAAATTCTCTGTATGATTTCTTTTTTTGCAGTAAAGACAAGAGGAATATTTTCCTTTCTTACCTTTGCTTTTATAATCTTCACCCTCATTTTTTTCCTTTCCAGATTTGTCACTAGTATGCTTGCTTCCCTATGTATTGTAGCCTGCTGGTTTGGTCTTCTGTGTGGCTTGAAAAGCTTGCTCAGATGACTCTTCTAATCTGATGGCTCTCATTTGTTCTACAGCCTTCAATGAGTTTACCAATTCTGATAGACTCATTCTAGTAAGGTCTTTTGAATCTTCCAGTGAGGATATTTTGGCATCAAACTTTTCTGGAATACTTACCAGTACTTTTTGTACTATCTTCTTATCTGTCAAATCTTCTCCAAGTAGTCTGAGTTGATTTACGATCTTCATTAACTTATCTGAGTACTCCTTGATTATATCACTTTCCTGCATTCTCAAAACCTTAAAGGCCTTCCATAGATTTAGAACCTGAATCTATCTGGTTGTATCACTTCCTTGGAATTCTTCTTTCAGCTTATCCCAGGCTTGCTTGGCAGACTCACAGGTCATAATCCTTGTGAAAATTGTGTCTGTAACTGAAGCATGAATTGCAGACAATGCTTTGAAATTTTTTGATCATTCCTCACTGTGTTGTCTAATCTAAGTAATAGTGGGATTAGGTGACAATGGTGGTGGATTTCTGTCTGTGTCTACAGTTTCTCATAGATCAAAGGCTCTTAGATAGGTTTTCATTTTAGTTGTCCAAATTGGGTAATTCTCACCTAAGAATGGTTGAGGAGCTGGTGCAGAAAAGTTGCTAAAGGCCATTTTGTTTTTGGTTTTTTTTTTTTTTGAAGTTGAAAGATAGATTGATGAAGGAAGAACTTTTACTAGTATTTTACCTCACAAGTAATTAATGCCCTTAAGATTAAAGATGCTTTGATACCATGTTAATTGAATTTGTAGGAAAAAAAATATTCATAGAACAGAACAAGGGCATGTGATAGGTATACTTGAAGGATAATATTTTATTACTAGAATTGAGAAATTTATACAGTAAAATGTAATTGGGATAAGGAAATTGAATTCAAATAAAAGAACTTAGAATCAAGGAGTTTGTGTTTATTCCAACTATAACTTTTAACTAGGTCATTGTAACTAACTCTATTGAATAACTAATTCTTCTGGATAAGAGTTTTATTTTAATTAAATTTTACAATAAATAATATCAACAAATCAACAAAAAAATAAATGGATTAATGGTAATACAAAAGTCTTTATTTTATAAGGTACAAGTATCACTTCCCATTTCTTGAAACCAATGGCATTGTCACTGTAGATGATAATGGAGTGGGGCCGCTATACAAGTATGTTTTTCCACCTGTCTTGGCTCCATGGCTATCTTTTGTTGGTTGACCCTGGAAGGTTAATCTCCAACTTGATATAGTATGCCCATGTTTCCTAGTGAATGCTTAATTCACCAGTCAAAGTAACTGTTGCATATAATTGGCACTAGGTTATCCCTTTCCCCCTCTGTGAACTTCAAAGCAAATGGATTGCTGGAGTTTTGTCTGGTCGGTTTGTGCTACCTTCACGAGAGGAGATGATGGAAGATGTTAAAGTATTTTACTCCACTCTTGAAGCTTCTGGAATACCTAAACGCTACACTCATAATATGGCCGATTATCAGGTAAATTTGGTTATATAGATAGCCTACTCTAGGTAGAAAGTACTGGCCTTGTGCTATTGAACATTTACTTGCTTGCCCAAACTGTAGCACTGCAACAAGTCCATGTCTCAATTATCATTAGCTACGGGTTTCAGAGGAGGTGCGTACTGCATACTCTTTGATGCTGGTGAATTATTGATGGTGGCAAGTACCATTGAGTCTTCTCACAGTAACTTACTAAGTAGGCAAAAATATAAATTTATCGGGTTTGATGTGAAAGGACACGACTTCTCTAGCTCTTTTTAACTAGTTTTGGCCATCCCTAACCCTTAGTCGAATCTTATTCATATAAAATTAAAAAATATAAGTTTTCTACTTGTTGCTGGTGCTAATGTTTGTTACACCAATCTCTAAATTGACAATTCCTCCTTTTGCATTCTTTGGAAGCTTTTGAATCCTTAAACTCCATGAGATCACTTTACTCTTTATCTTTTATTGCTAGGTATTAGTAGTAGAACATATCATGCAAGACTCTGTTTTTTCGTAACAAAGGTTTTTATGCAAAGTAGGCCTTCTCAATGCAGCTTCTGTATTGAGTTCAATGTAGATATAACTAGTTACCAGTTCTCTTTTTAGCTAGGCTGCAAATGATTTCAGAGTCTCTAAGAAAGTTTTCTGTAACACAACAAATGTCTAATATTGTATATGTATTCAAATTACTATTGAAGTAGTAAAGCCTACAGAGTAGGATTAACGTCTGTTGGAAAATTTAATGTCTGAAAATTTCAATAATGTTTAGAGCTTATTTTGGATGTTTTGAGATCTTTTTTCTTTTTGGAAGAACAGGAGTGAAACAATTAACTTATCGATATTGGAAGACTCAAAAGATTCTTTCAATATATCATTTTTGGGTTTAATAGAATTCATAAGTATGAGAAGAAGCCTTATAAAATAGAAATTTTTTCTTTTGATCATATTTCGATTGTTAATACGATATATAAGGATAGGTACTACAAATAATACTACACCCTTGATTATGAAATATCAATTGCTTGTTGAGCTTGTGAATTGTGTTAAAGTAGGATACTCCATATTTATGGTCCAAGAGATTTCTTGCAATTTGATTATGACAATTGGTTTGCTGAACAATGTGAGTATCCATGAGTCGAGGAATGGAGAAAGAAAATGTGTTATGTAGCTTCAAAAAGCAAACGCATTAGACCAGAGACATGCCGTGATGAATAGGATGATCATGACCTGATTTTGCAAGCTCGGGAGGATTTCGTAAAGTAAATCCCTCATAGAGTAAAGACTAGGTACTGAGCTGAAAGTGGCCAACTCCCACCAATGGCTCATTTCAGCTCTTCTAGTATTCTTGTTGAGAAAGATAAAAAGAGTAATGTTATCTATGCATACAGAATACCAAGTTGGCAAATCGATACTACTTTGAGAATAATTAAGAGAAAAATTTTACATATATACATACATATATATATATATATATCCAGAACGGAACACCTCAAGTAGAATGAAGAGACCAATTAGAAATTATTTTTTTTAGTGAGGAATTCATGTTTGTTGTACGTTCTTGTTGTGAAACAAGCCTTTTTTTTGTTATCCAGTAATATGCATAATGCCTTTTGTCAGTTCAAAAACTATCATCTAATTGGGAGTACTTCTTTATCCACCAGGCATTAGCATAGTAGAGAAATTTTATTCCAACTTAAGCCTAACATATAAACTTGAGAAATGTTAGTACTAACCACTAAATCGGTGGTTGGTTCATATGTGTGGGTTCAATCAGTTCGCCCATTGTTTAATTTACAAATTCAAATTTTGAATTCTATCTTATCAGTAATCAGATTCATTAACTTATGAATCTCTTAAATGAGTCACGGGTCTCATGAGAAACGAAAACAAATTAAAGTTAAGTCTTATTAAGATTTTTATTTGTTTAAATTAGTATTATGCATGAAAAAAAAAAATTCTCACCAGTGAAAAAATTCTACTTAATCATTCTTCATTGTTTGAAATGAATTAAATTTTTTATTAACTTATAATTAATTAATTGATACGTTAATATTAATTTAAATTCATGCATTTATACTATAATACGAATTATTTGTACATTATAAATAAATATATTGCTTTAACACATCATTCATCGAATCATTTATTATTCATGAATATATTCTATGTTCTACACTCTACGTCTCGTTATTTTAGCCTGGCAAGTTTAATGGCCATTACGAACTAGTTGGTGTGTATAGTTGATGCAGTCCAACTCTGCGATACTAGAAATTACTCTGATCGGCGGATGAATTTCAAAAATGTTCTGGATTCAGAAAATTCTAGATTTATTGTTGATCAGAGTTTGCCGTAAAGTAATTATGACCTTGAGGTTTGGCAGATGGATGTAAGAACGGCGTTCCAGAATGGATACCTCGAGTAAGAGATATTCATGAAACAGACTGAAGATTTTACGTCTAGTTAAACTTCTAGTCTTGTGTGCATGAAAGGTCAGTGAGAGCATGATAGTCTTCTTGATGCTCTTTATTGATGACATACTGGTCATTGGGAATGATGTTAGTATATTATAATCGGTCAGAAGTAACTCGTAAGTATTTCTCCATGAATGATTTAGAAGAGGTTTCATTTATACTAGGTATAAAGCTTTATATAGATAGAATTAGGAAGCTGATAGGACTCTCCCAAATCATTTCACATCAATAGATCTGGTGTTCATCTTTTGAGAAAAATGTCTCTTCAGATGAAAGATGAAAGAGTTAGAGTGTCTAACACATCAGATACATCAACTCTTCAGATATTGATGTATGCTATGATATGTTTGAGACTTGATATCAGTTTGGTTGTAAGAGTTACGAGCTAATTTTAGTTCGATTCAGGTGACCACCATTTGATGGTAGTAAAATATATCCTAAGGTACATTAAGGGTACAAATGATAAGTTTCTCAAATATAGAGAAAGTGACTTACAAATGAGAAGACACATGGAGTCAAACTTTTAGTTTGACCTAAATGATAGAGAGTCTACATCTGAGAATGTACTCATTCTCAATGGTATTAAGGGAGCTGAAATTGCACCAAACTGGGATTCACTGCTAATTTATAAGTACGCAGCGGAAGCAGTAGTGAGGATTCGTAGGTTGTTTTGCTGGCCTTGAAAGAATTCCAAGACAGATGGATCATATCCTATAAGTTTGCAATAAAACAATGCCATAGTACAAACCGAAGTGCCAAGAGAACATAAGTACTCTAATTATGTTGAGAGGAGGCTCGCACAACTAGAGTGATCTTGGCTGAATGAGATATGATTATTTATAAAAGTGCTCTATAAATAATTTAGCGGACTCATTATCTAAAGGCCATGACTATTAAAGTGCTTATGCATGTGCTATTGTATCTATTATCTATTTTGCGTATCATATACGAATTTAACACAGCGGAAGCGTAAATTATACAATATACATAATAAATAAATATATTAATCG
Organism: Ailanthus altissimus; assembly: GCA_946807835.1. NCBI lineage: Eukaryota > Viridiplantae > Streptophyta > Magnoliopsida > Sapindales > Simaroubaceae > Ailanthus > Ailanthus altissimus. Next base: position 24,376,634 of record OX327696.1, on the reverse strand, counting down.
CATTAATATATAAGTATAATATTGAGAACTCACCTTAACGTGTAACGTTATATACGTATTTTCTTAGAGTTCGCATGGAGACCAACTAGCAGACAGTTTTAGTCACCAACACGGTGGGCTTGGTGAGTTAGAACAGCAGCCCTATACGCAGCACGGGATTAACTCTTAATTCTCAAAATGGCCGAGTGTATGTTTTTCATCATTTTTTTTAAAATGATAAGAAATAGATAATTCGAAGCAATCTACCATTGCTTCAATTAGAAGCATAGAGAAAAACGAAATAATTTTACTTTTTCCTTTTTTTTTCTTTTTTTTTTCTTCTTTCTCCATTTCTCTTCACTCTCTCGGCCAAATGCAAAACACACATTTCTTTCACAAATCTCTCTCTTTATATGTATCTAATATATAAAATAAAATAATCATAATGGTTGCCAACTATTTGGCGCCTAAATAAAATATTATTATATATATAATATTATATAATAAAATATAATATTATACAATAATATATTATATAATATAATAAAAGAGATATTTTTATTATTTAACTATTAAATAATCAAAGTATAAAATTATCATTTTACCCCTCATAAATAGTTACCAAGCATACCCCCTAGTGGGTCCTACCAAATCTCACACTTAGGTAAATTCAACTGAGGGTTCATAATACACCACGTGTCATAATACAAATAGTAAATAACAATTATTAACTAATTGTTGTATTTAACACTTAAATACAGACACACACGCATTCCTGTGATAGTGCTAAATATTACTGGATTAAACACTTTAATCCGGCATGATGCCCTAGTGCACAACGAGTACACTCTATATCGCGGAACTCCTTAGGTTCTATGTCCAATTCGTCAAATGGAACGATGCCCTAGTGCACAACGAGTACACTCTATATCGCAGAACTCCCTAGGTCCTACATCCAATTCGTCAAATAAAACTATACCATAAGTCCGTGAGCAATGCCTCATGCACACGTCACGGATATTACAAATCAGTGCGTTGAACCATACAAGCTGAGGTTACAACGCATACATATAGTCCTTCCGTCATGATATCCAGAATGTGCGGAGATATAGATTATCACCGTTAAATCTCTTAGTGTTCATCCATGTTCAGACTAGTATCTCAATAAATAATATGCGCAAACTCTTTTGTCATATTGTTCCACCCTAACGAAACTTTTTTCTGGGATTGATGCTTGTGGCCACAAGACTTTTCGAGATACAGTCTCAAAGCATCTAAATATCATACTCCCTATGCGAATTGACATATCCCTTATTTGTACACACCGGACTCCATAAGTATCGGACTATACCCAGCGACACCCAGCAGTCACACCATGAAAAGTCTGTGACATGTGTGAAACTAAAGCATGGTGGATCACTTACAAGTCCACCGTGGCACTCAGGTCAAAGGACCACATATACTACTCAACTCGAGAGGACCCTCAGTTGACGGCTTATATAGGATATCTATCGGAGGCCCTCATGAGTTTGTCCCGTATCCAATCCTAACTGGATACTCATATGTCAATACGAGCTCCAAGCTCACGGTCGGCTAGAAACGACCATTTATACCCTATAGGTTCAACATATGCTGATCTATATTTAAAGTATCCACTAACAGACCCATATCGGCAGAAATAGATCAGGGATAATTATTCGAGAACATACTTGCACAATTAACATTTTTTTGCATCCAATTGCAACTCTTGTAACTATGCAGTTACTAGTATAATTTTAGGTCTATGTCCCATTACAGACAAGGCTCCAACTCTTGGATCTGCTGAGTATTATAACTAGCTAACACTTAACTATGCTAACATTTAGGATTTATATCTCTCAGCATGGCTAACTATGAGCCCTTAGCTAAACTCATTTAGATCTGATTCGAACTCCTTCAGATTTACAATGTCTATAATGTTACATTGTATAATACCATATAAATGGGTATTAACAATTTAATGAGAATGTACACTTATATAAATACACAAGTATTTGTATATTCAGGGATGACACGTAAACACCGACCCTAACAACTATTCTAGTACTAAACCACATGTGCCTCATGCTTTAAGGCTCCAAAAACTAATTACAAAATGGACACTAAATCTATTTTCTTGTAGCTCCATTAATAATGTTATGTTTGTTAAAGATAAATGCTAGCTACAAACAAAAAAGTGTTGCATTTAAATATTTATTTTAATGACAAAGTTTGTGTACCTTTTAATTTAAGTTTGGTGTTTAAACCCTAATAAAGGTCAAAGAGTTTTAATTCCTTTACTTATTAAGAGGCAAATAGTCTAGATGTTATTAGTAGTTAGTGGGAATTTATTAGGAGGAAATTATTCTAGTTGTTATTAGTAGTTAATGAGAATTATTAAGAGACAGTTATTCTAATTGTTACTAGTAATTGGTGAGAATTATTAGGAGATAGTTATTCCAGTTGTTGTTGATAGTTTGTGAGATTAAGAATTTATTAGGTGGTAATTATTTCAATTGTTATTAGTAGTTGGTGAGAGGGCGATTATTCTAATTGTTATTTGTAGTTGGTGAGAATTATTATGAAACAGTTATTCTTATTGTCATTAGTAGTTAGTGAGATTGAGAATTTATTAGGAGGTAGTTATTCTAATTGTTATTAATAATTGGTGAGATTGAGAATTTATTAAAAGACAATTATTCCAGTTGTTATTAGTAATTGGTGAGAATTATCATGAGGCATTTATTCTAATTGTTATTGGTAGTTGGTGAGATTGAGAATTTATTAGGAGGTAATTATTTCAATTGTTATTAGTAGTTGGTGAGAATTATTAAAAGGCGGTTATTCTAGTTGTTATTAGTAATTGGTGAGATTGAGAATTTATTAAGAGGTAATTATTTTAGTTGTTATAGTTATTTTAATTATTATTAGTAGTTTGTCAAAATTATTAGGAGACAGTTATTTCAATTGTTATTGATAATAACACCACCAAAAAGTATCATAATATATAATATGAAAATAATTATTCCAATTGTTATTAGTAATTAATGAGAATTATTAGGAGGTAATTATTTCAGTTGTTATTAGTAATTGGTGAGATTGAGAATTTGTAAAAAAGACATTTATTCCAGTTATCATTAGTAGTTGGTGAGATTTGAAATTTGTAAAAAGACAATTATTCTAGTTGTTATTGGTAGTTTGGTAAGATTTAAAATTTGTAAAAGAAACAGTTATTCCAGATGTTATTAATAGTCAGTGAAAATTGAAAATTGAAAATTGTAATTTGTAATGTAATACTTCTATCAAAAAATAAAATAAAATGTAATCTGTAATATAATACTTGGTAAAAAAAAAAAAAGTGGGTTGTTATTAACAATTGGTGAGAATTATTAAAAGGTAGTTATTCTAGTTATTTTGCAATTTGTAATGTAATACTTCTATAAAAGAAAATGTAATTTGTAATGTAATACTAATAAAAAAAAAGTGGGTTGTTAGTAGTAGTTAGTAAAAATTATTATGAGACATTTATTCTACTTGTTATTGGTAGTTAGTGAAATTTAAAATTTGTAAAAAAAAAAAGGCACTTATTCTAGTTGGTGAGATTAAATTTATAATGTAATACTTTTATTAAAAAAAATGTAATTTGTAATATAATACTTGTATAAAAAAAAAAGTGGTTGATTGGTGTTGGTGAGAATTATTAGGTTATTAAGAGGCAGTTATTCTAATTGTTATTAGTAGTTTGTGAGATGTGAAATTTATAATTTGTAATACAATACTTGTGAAAGTGTACTAATTTTTTAAGATGCATGCTTGTGGTGTGTATTTATTATAATAAAATTTACGCATTTCATATATAAATTAACACAGTGGCAACAAAAATTTAAGTTTTTAGTATAACAAATATATTTAAAAAATAATTTTTATTACTCTAATGAAAATAAAGATCAAGAATCACCTGTTAAGTTTTTAAAAATTTATTAAACTAGAGTTCACCACGAAACGTACTCGTTGATAATTTTAGAATTCAATTAGAGTGAACTTGAATCATTAAAATAATAATTTTAATTTTAAACAATAATATTTAATTCTTAGACACCAAATGGTTAACTCTTCGATCATTACTTAAACTCTTTAAAATTAAATTATTAATTAAACACTTTAACAAATATATATGTTTCAATGAAAATAGAATTAATGTTTTATGCTTTGCAACTCTTGCAATGAACACAACAATCAATTCACCATTTCCATAGTTAATAGCCGGCCAAGAATTTAAAAAAGAATAAGAAATAGTTTGCAAGCAACTCTTGCCTTCAAAGCTCTTCACCCTTCTCTCTCATCAAAGTGTCGAACTAAAAAAACTCTCAAAATGAAGACAAATTTCTTCATTTTGTAAGTTACAATTTTCCTCCTTTTAGCTAGTCAAAACCGTCCCTACCTAGCATGGTTTAACATAGCCATTGCTTTATGTTTTATTTGTGTGTCAATTTATTTATTATTACTTTAATAACAGACATCATGTGCCATTAACTTACTAGTAACATAAAAAATAATTTTTTACATTATTTATAAGCCCTTTGTTGGCCGATAATATAAATATTACCACTTGAATTTTTTTATAAAAAAAGGTAAAATAAAGTTCTTTATCGAATTTGAATTGATGACTTACGCCTTATTGTAATGTTACTTTACCGTTGAATTAAAAGAGTCATTTAGCCAATTACGAAATAAGTCACTAGACAAATAAATCTATCTCTTTATTTATATATATTATAAGTATATGCAGTTATATTCATACCACTTTTGCTTAAAATAAAAAATAATTTTTAATTTTGTGTTGCAATTAATCCACCAAGCATGGCATGTGGTGTTAAGCAATCACCATATGTTTTATTTTAATTTAATAGCATTTGTTAACTTTTTAAAACAAAATAATTTTGTATTATTAGCAAATGGGAATGGCCGAATTTCATGAGTTGGAAAATTAATTTATTATTATCTCTTTATCAAATATATTGTCTCAATCTTGTCTCAAATGTCATACTTCTTTTTATAAAAATTATTTGGTTTAATAATAATTATTAATAAATTTATTTATTCAAAATATTTTTGAATTCTCAAATTTGGATTTTCGGGTTATCTAGACTCGATCTGTACTTTAACTTGCACTCGGCCTGTACGTGAAAAACTTTAGGTGCAACTTCGATTTTAAGTAAACTGAAAAAATTTAGATTCAAATCTGAATTGAGTAAAACTCAAACTCAAATCTAAATTTTACCATCCTTAGCATTTGCCCTTTAGTACAATCAATCTCTCACACATATTTTGTTTTTTTTTAAAACATTGAACATAAATTTTAAAAGTGATTCTAAATAAACTCGATTATATATTATGAAACCCATATAATAATGACATTATGACAATTTTGAAATTACTGAAAAATATACCACAAAACTCCCATTTTTTCTTCACTAAACCTCCCATCAAATTAATTGATGAAAAGATAAATGAATTTACTGTTGGATGATTTTATTATTATGATATTTATAACGTAGCGGAATAGAAAATAAAAAAATTTATAATCTTTGTTTTCATTAGATAAAAATACTTTTTATCTAAAGATCTTATGAATATATAAATTTGATGTTAAAATAAATAAAATTTAACAAGAATATATCTTGAATCCACGCAGAGTTTTTCTTCCACCAAAGAATTCCAAATCAAGCCTCTTATTCTACAGTAAGAGGAAGAGTGGGCTTCTTTCTTTATTTTTCTTCTAAAAAAAAATATACGTATCCTGCATTTTTCACATATGTGTGTTGTATTTTATTTAAACTAGTCTTTTATTATAAAATAATAATTTAATTAATAACATTTACTAATTAAATTATTATCTCTTAAAATGAGACTTAATTCATGTAAACAACTCTATGTGGTTAATGTATAATACTCAACATTTGAACATTATTAGTCTTTTAATAAAAAAAAATGCTAAAATTAAAATTAATTTTTTTTTGATAATTTTAAAAATTATCCTTAAGATTTTATTTATTTAATTTCTTAAATTAAATATTTAATTATATTTGGATAAGATCTTATCTATATTAATTAATTCTTAATTAATTAATTTTATTCAAATATAAACTATACGTATTTGAAAACTATTTTTTGGACACAAACAATTTCTGTAATAACACAATCATTTTTATTTGTTCACTGTAATAACGAAAGAGGTGGTATTGGGGACCCATGGACCTACAATTTTAAGCTCCAATAAATTTTGAATAATTAATTAAACTCTTTAATTAATTTCAGTGTTATTTCACTAAAAACTTGGAATTGCACTTTTGAAATTATAGATATAATTTACTCAGAAAACTTAGAGTAGTTCATTGATTTAATCACTACATACAATTTAACCCTCCATAAATGGTTCATAATTAGAGCTAAATTAATTATCATTTTATCCCTCACATTATTTCTTTATCCTTAAGTACCATTAATTCACTAATGAATAGTTAATTTGTAATATTATTATAAATTAAGCGCTCTAACCGTTCAGTTTTAGAATTAACTCTTAAGAGAACCTTCTTTCTAACTTCCATTAGAAATGAATGGATTCTATATCCGTAAATCGTATTCCCAACCGTTTATCTCACAATACTACCAAAATATAAGTTTTTAATCTGTTCTTTAATCAAACCGTAACGAATATTTCAAATGACATAATGACACAAATAAGAGTTTATAATCACTCAGGATTAAGGTTAATCAGCATGATCACCAGTTGATGTTATTTGAATTCTTAATTAACAACGGTATTTTATATACAAATTCAAACTATGTCTAGTCTAGTCTTATATAATCATATTATATATAGTGCCTCCACCATAATGTCACTACATTAGTGATCCGGATAAGATCACTACATTTTAAATGTTTGTGGACCGTACTAGTAATATTTAATTAAAGATCCCAAATTTTAATTAATTTATTGCGGACTTTTTCTATTTATTATCTATAACTTTAATCCTCTTGTATATAACAATTATATACTAAAGTTATGATTACATAACTAAACAAGGGATTTTCTAATATTTATGTCATAAAATTATGAACACTCATCAAATATAAAATTATAACTTTATTAATTTCATAAAAATAATACAAGTACATATTTTTAGGACATTATCCCTAACATTTACAAGTACATAAATAAATAAGAAATTTTTTGATATTGATGTCATAATACAAGTACATGCTTTCAAACTTGAAAAATAATCCGATATTTCTTTAAAAGAAATTACCTAAAAAGAAGTTATTTAAAAAGAAATTTTGAAAAAAAAATTGGATTTTTAAAAGTTATTTAAAAAAATTAAAGAAAGACGTGGAAGGTAAAGCTTGAATGGGTACTCAAGAATATACATGATACCATAATTTCGTTCTTTTAAAAAAAGAAAGCTTGAATGGGTACCTGAATATTATTTCTTTGATCGAAGAATTTACAAAAATTTTCTCTAAATTTGCATTAATATGTTATCTTCAAAATTAGGTTGTTGTGATAATTTAATTGAAGAGATAAGATACAAAAAAAAAGATGAATTTTGCATAGACGAGAGTGAAGAAGATGATGGTGAAGATGAAAAGAGTGATTTTGAAATTTAACTAGGGTTTATTGAAAAGTATTAAAAGTTTTTTTTTAGAAAAAAATACAAATATTATATATTTCAAATCTTAATATTACAAATATTATAAATTAGTACACCATATATAATTAAAGACAAATAAACAATCAACTCTTTATATTTGAAGAGAAAAAAAATAATTAACTTAAAGAAAATAAACAATTAATTTTTTATAATTAAAGAGAAAATAAATAAATAACTTTTCACAACCGAAAAAAAATTAACAACGTTGTAAGAAAAATAAACAATCATCCTTTTATAATTAAAAATAAATAAATAACCTTCACAATTATAAAAATAAAAAAAAAATTCCAAACAACAAAAAAGGCTTCAACTCAAATCCAACTTAACACTTTAACAAATAAAATATTGACACCAATCACTAAACCAAGGGGTGGTTGGCATATTAAAAGTTTTAGATAAATAATCCAAAGCATATTGGAGATGATGTGACAAAATTTAGGGTTGGAAACTGAAATGGTTGCATTGTACACAATTCTAAGGACACACTTAAATTGTGGGTATTAACTGAATTTCATCCCGAAACTATGTAGAATTGCCCGAAACTATGTAGAATTGCCCACCAGAGAAATTCTACATAGTTTCAGGATGAAATTCAGTTAATACCCAAATCAACCCAAACGCATAATGCCCAAATATTTATGAGTGATATTCTATATTTCGCTCAAGCAATTTATGACGAAATCATTTATTTTATTTTATTTCATAAAGATTGAGACTAGTACACTACTACTAAGTTCATTAGAATCACGTTCGCGTTGAGATTTACTCAGATTCTATTTCTCTTTGGAAGAAAATACGCTCTTTTATTGATGGGCAAGATTTATAGCACCATTTTTCTATACGAGTAATATTATATTTTTTAAATAATAATTTAAATTTAATATGTGATGTAATTATTAAATGAGAAAATAATATAATTTTTAAATTTATTATTTAATAATTATTTAAGATAATAAAATTAAATATAATATTTAGAGAGTGTAATATTATTCTTTTTTCACAACATTTTACATGATTTTTAGATAATTTAATAAATATACATTTAATGGCTCAGATACAATTAAATATATATAATTAATACACTATTTTTAATGTACATTTAAAATTTAATTTGGTCATTAAATATGTATTAATTAAATAATTTAAAAATTATATAAAATATTATGTTAAAAATATGGTGCCATAAATACAAACCCCTTATCAATTAATTGATAACATTATAGCAACTATAATAGAAGAAAAATGGGAATTCAAGCATAAAACTAACCAAAACAAAAGACGGTCCATCTTAACTAGCTTATTCCAAATGTACTCAAAATAGTGCCTTCAAAAGACATAAATACACGGAATATTTTTGTTTGGAAAAATCTTTACGCTTCATTTTGTTTTTTATTTTTAGAAAAAAGATCGAATTAATGAATCACAACGAGACTTCTATTTATGCTTTCTTAGAAAGGAAAGGTCAAAATATTCAAATTAAGCACAAAAGTCACACAGGGTGTGTGTTTTCAGCAGCTGTCAAATGAATCATATTGCACTCTGCGAGGAATGTGAGATCTACAAGGAGAATTCTTTTTAAATAAAAGAAAGAAAGCTTTCATATTTTTAAAGTAATTTTTAATATTGTTGGTAAAATTTAGATATTATAAGATTATTATTTTTTAAAGTAGAGGATTATCATAACAATAAGATACAAATTTATTGACAAACATTCAAATTTAAAACTTTTTTTATAAAAAAAAAATTTAAAATTAGAGATCATTGACAAATCAATTTTACTACTCTTATTAAAGACAAAGAACCTTACCCTCTTATGAAGTGATTTTATTATTTTTTTTTAAAAAGAATTACCATCACAAAAAAGAAAAAATTACTTTCGTATAAAAGGGAGAAATACAAAAGTCTCACTCACGAAACATAAGAAGGATACATGCCCTCACGTAGGAAGGAGAGTATAAAAAAACTTCACACAATAGGAACAAAAAAATTTTCACACAACAAGGATACCCATAACCACCATATTACATGTACAATCTTCATTTCTTATAAACAATATCTTAACTAACTGCCAATATACACTACGAGTACAACCATAATAGAGTAAATAGAAATATAATTCAGACTAAAGTGATGCTCTACGTGGTGGCAACAATGAAGAAGTTTGAAGTTGTCGGTATTTACTTCACATTGGACTAGGCAGGAGCGCAACTGCGGTAAGAGATATTTACTCGGATGTAAGGGATGAGTACTCGGTGGTGGTTAGAGTGGTGGAGGGTCAAGATGGCCGAAGATTCATGCATATTATATGTACGATATAGCTGGACTAGATTGGAGTGAGGCAAAATGTCACTAGGGGGCGAGATAGGCCATAGTATAACTCGTGGCAGTGGCAGTCTTATTTGATTGATCTGGGCACAATCGAAAAAAATGGTTGAAAAATACTTGGTGATGATTGGAGAGACTCGGGAGAGAATTAAAAGCCCGCAAGCTGAGGAATCAAGTCTTCGAAAATAAACCTATATACCGAAAGAGGGAGAGAATTATGCACAAAGGAACCATTACAAGACTTTAGAGCTAAAGTAGCAATATCATGAGCAATTTTATTTGATTTCTTTGTCGAAAATAAGAACCTCGAAGATTGGAATCTTTGGACCTGAAAAACTAATGGTGGCAAAATTGGTCACAATACGATTATTCAACATACTTTAAGAAAATATGGGTAGACAAAATTGATATGATTAATAAATGGGTTGAATTCAAGTTATTCATTTATTAATCACATCGAATACGTATTTGAGGTTTACGATTCGCTAATTGGTTTAAGTCGCATTTAATAAATGAATCATATTCATGTCTATTCATGTATTTATTCGTTTAATAAACGAATCAAATATTTTGTGTAAACGAATCGAATTAGGTGTTATTATCCGTTTAAATAAATATAATCATAAATGAATCGAATCGTGTATAGTCATATAAATGAATTGAATTTGATCTATTTATTTAAACATGTTTAATCGTTGTGTCGTATAATTTAAATATTAAACAAATCGAATCTGTATTTGAGTGTCTGATTCATTTAATAAACGAATCGTATATGACTACAATAAAAATTTGTTAATATCTTATATTGACATAACACAAATATGATTAGTTTATATAAATTGCCACCTTTATAAAGAACTAGCCCAAGCTTATAATTGGAGTAAATATTGGAATTAAGCCTGCAAATTTTAGATATAAAATTAATCATATGGTCCCTCCTGCAACTATTAATTTAGGTACATAAGCCTTTTAATTAAGTTCTACCTCAAATATCCTTCTTTGCCTAAACCTCTAAATATCTTTTGATTAGAATATTTTTTTTTAGAAACAATTTTACATCGTAAGGCCTATTGATATATAATCAGAGGAAGACTGAAACAATATAATATATACATTCTGACATCCATCTCGAACCCAATCTCTTCTTACGGAGAGACTCAACTAAAGCCTTATCAGAGGATAGACCCTAGACAAAAGCACACAAACCCTTTTGAGAAAAGGACCAAGTACCTTACACATGATGGACAATATATTCTCATCTAGGAAGGATACCGCAATACATTGTTGCTCAACTATAACTTTTTACCAACAAATTATTACAACAAAATACACAACTATAAACCAACACCAACATCCTTTTAAAGGAGTAAATAGCACTCAATCCAAATAGAAACATGGAGCTGGGCTATTAAAAAATGCTAGGTCATTAAAAAGTGCTAAAATTGCTGGCTGTTAAAGTATATTTGTACAAAGTGCGACGAAGATGTTTACTTCGATTGATGGTGGAGCATCTCGAATGTCTCAGGGAGCTGCTGATCCACTAGATCACAGCAATCTTGCACTATTCAGTGGTGAGGCTACTTACACATGGCAACGACTGGCAGAGAAGGGAGCTTGCTGACGGAGGAGATCTAACCTTTCACGAGCATAGTAGTGACGGATGGATTCTAAACTAGAATGGGGGGAAGTGGAGGTGGGTAGTTGTGGACGAAATCCATGTAAGTGGCAAAAAACAAGGAAGATGAAATAAAATAAAAAAATTAAAATCAAAAGAAAAAAGATAAAAAAAACCAAAGGATATCGGTAGGAGACGACATCTTTCGGTATATAGATATAAAGTGAAATTCTTAGTGTATTTAAAATGAACATCACATGTCGTGGGGTGTAACAAACGACCCTAAGCACCGATATTGCCCACACTTAGTCACTGTAGGTCATTTATAGCGGTAGATTTTTTCTAAGTTACTGTGGTCTATCACATCCCCAAAGGCTTTGTTGTTAACTTAGTTTATTATCAATATTGTCTTACACTTAGTTGTCGTAGGTCATTACAACGATGAGTTTTGTCTAGGTTACTACGGTTTATCACAACCTCGAAAAGGCTTGTTATTAACTTAGTTTATTTTTGTTGTCCTTATAAGGCATTTTGCCTTCATTCGCCTAAGCGATATGAGATATCACAATCACCTCTATTTTGGGAACCAACATCCTTACTGGGATCAACATTCACACACCTTCGATCGGTCTCTAGCTCTAATATCAAATGTAACAGATAACCATAAGCACTGATATTAGTTTTGTCTAGGTTATTGTGGTCTATCATAGCCCCAAAAGGCCTCATTAATTTAGTTTATTATCAATATTGTCCCACATTTAATTATTATAGGTCATTATAACGATGAGTTTTGTTTAAGTTATTGTGGTCTATCACAATTCCAAAAGAGCTCGTTGTCAACTTAATTTATTTTTGCTATCCCTATAAGATATTTTGTCTTCACTTGCTTGAGCGATGTGGAATATCACAATCACTTCTATTTAGGGAACCAACATCTTCGCTGGGAGCAATATTCACACACCTCTGATCGAGTTCTAACTCTGATATTAAATGTAATAAATGGACTTAAACACCAATATTATCTCACACTTAATTATTATAAACTATTACAACAGTAAATTTTGTCCAAATTACTATAGTCTATCACAGTTTCAAAATATCTCGTTGTTAATTTAACTTATTTTTGTTATTTTTATAAAACACTTTACCTTTGCTTATCCTATTGAGTGGGATATCAAATGAGGCATTTATTCCAGATTCAGTACTATTTTGACACCCAGAGAGTTGTTTTACATTTGGTTCGACTTTGTAATTAAATTTTGACCCGTAAGCCATATGATAACTGATAAGAGTCTCTCGGCCTCAGGCCTTAGCCACCACATCCACATGGAGATGGGAGTGGGACACCAATATTTAAATGAAATATTTAAATGACTTTCTTCGGTGTTTCTTAAAAGAGGGGAACACGTGTTACACTGTTCCATCTATTTCTTTTTTATTCTTCTTTCTAAAAAAACCAAACTAATGTGCCAACTACTTAAACTAAAAGTTCTGTAAGATTCAAATGGCATTAATAATTTGCGTAAATGTACATTATAACAATGAGTATTGCTGAAATTAACTTCTAAAACAAGGGGGAAAAAAGTCTAATTTAAAAGAAACTAAAATAAACGAAGTAGCTAAACAAACTCTTTCAAGTCGATGCCATCGAAGTAGAGATGAAGATGTGACTTGGAAGGCACCAAAACTGTACACCCCAAACCAGAAGAAACTCCAAACAGCACCAACCATAATCAGCCACGTGTCTAAAAAGTTATAATAGACAACATGCAAATATTATTTTGCCCTTATGCCAAATGCTAACTGCCAAGTGTTTGTCTCTAACACATGCAATCGTTGGATTAAATGACAAACAGGAATCTTGAAAATAGAGAAGCTTCAGAGGGGGAGAGAAATTGACACTTCAGACTTAAGAGAGAGAGAGATCATTTTAGATCAGGAGCATTGGTGTTTCCTCAAATCGGTTTGGCATAAGCATAATCGCCAGATTTTCTTTCATTTTTTTATTTTTTATTTTTTCGGGCCATCCAAAGATTGACCCAAAACAAGAGAGAGGAAAATTTTTTTCTTTAAAAAAAAGACTTTGAAAACTGTCTCTCTGTGTGCGCATATATTTATTGATCTCTTTTCCATTACTTGTTTTTTTCTTGCCATGAGTTCTATTCACTTTTTTGAGTACATTTACATTCCCGTTCTGTCAAATATAAGCTGAAAAGAATTTTCTTTTTCTCACTTGTTTCCTCTAAAATTACAAACTTTACATCGGTATCTGGGTGTCAATAGATACTCCAAATGGCAAATGCATCTGGGTTGTTTACACCTTCAATTCCAAGGCTGAGGAAGAGGGTGCAGCCTTCAATAGGGATATCTCGATCTGGCTTTTGCTTCTCTGAGACAACTTTTAGGAGGGTACTGTGCTCCAGCACCATTGGTGGTTCCGAGAAGAGCGTGTCTCCTTCTGAATCGAGAGTACCCAGGTGAGTTTTTTATTTTGTTACTTCGCAATTTTCGTGATTCTTTGCTGTTTTTTTTTTCTTAGTCAAAACAAAATGGGTCTTCAATGCAATAGGGTTCTTGTGGTTTTTTTAGCTTGTGAAAATAGTTTTTCAATGGTCAAACTAACTATGGGTTTGCTGCCAATCTTGGATCTCCTTATCACTAATGGTGTGTTATCTTTCAATGAAGTGGAAATTTGTGTTGTTATGAGTTTTGTATCGTTAAATTTAGGTAGTTTGTATATGGAGATTCTTGCAGAGTTCATTGGTGAATTGCTCATGTGCGAGCACTTGTCATGTAGAAGTGATGAAAGAGATTCTTTATTGACTAACTGATGAAAGAGTTCCATGCTAAGGAATTAGAGTCCATATATAATAGGGTAGTTGATTTTAGTAGTTGTGTAATATTACAATCTCATGTAGTGATAGCAAAACTATTGTTGCTTGGCCTTGTTGGAGAAAGCTATGGATGCTTCTTGTTCTCAGTATGAGCTGCATTTTTGGTCCAATCTGCCTCTCCTGGGAGGATAGCTAAGCATCTTGAAGTATAACAGGTTTGAGGTCCGCTACTGAAGCCTTGTTTGGTTGCTTTGGTATTTGGGGTGGCTAAGTTAGTAGTACAGCAATAGTTGGCAAGACATTTGGTGAATGTTGCCAGAGTCCCATACCATTGTTGAATTACATGGAGATAAGATTTCAGGCTTATAAGGCACCACTACTGCTCTGTACTTGAAGTTGTAAGAGTCCATCAGGTTTTGGCTTTGTGACGGTGATGGAGAAATTTCAAATTGAGTCTGAAATTGCAGAAAAAGTGCAAATTTTAATTCATTTTGCTCACTGAGAAGGTGGACATCCTAGATATTTCTATTTTTTCTGGTTTTAAAGTGTTTACTGGGATGTTCCTAATTTTACCAGAAGATTGAGAGGGTGTTGCCTTTCTTTGCACTGCATTAGTTTGGATAGAATGGTTTCAGAAAGTTTGTTGATAGCTTCTCCCATCACTGTTACATCTGATGGTTCTGTAGGTTTTGATTGAAAAACAGCCACAGATAAATTGCTGCAACAGTCCTTTTTTTTTTGTGTGTTAAAAGAAGAAAACCTTGCAAAAGAAAATATAGGGATGTTGAAGTTAGCCATGTGTCTTAAGATGTCATCATTCAACTATCACTCTGAGATTTGATACACTGACAGTTTTGCTTTTGGCCAGTCAAGTGCAGCAATATCAAGAGGGTGATCATAATCTAAAAGCATGGCATAATGGGGGTCAGAATGTCAATATGGTGAAAGTTGTTGTTAATCAAGGTCTGAAATTGATATGCTCTTAAGCAAAATTTTGGAAGAAAAGAATATGTTTTTCCTTGTAAGTCATATCATTTTGGCGAAGAAGGAATTTATGTCAAACTCTGACATCCTTTTGCTCTATTCTTAAATCTTTTCTGTTTGTCCATTTGGTTCCAGAGTACCTTGGTATCTCCTGCTTGAATGCTATTAAGTGTTGAGCTAGGCAATATTTTGTCATTGTGTCTCAAAGATGTTTAGTGCCCATGTATACGGTATATTCATGACCTTTCTACTTTCTACTTCATTTCATTTGTTGAATAACCAATCATTGGGCTGAACTTCATCCATGATATTGATGATGATATCCTAGTATCAGATAGATTTTCCATGAAGATTAATCACTGTAGAAAAGGGCATGCTTGGGTCTTCCAATTCTATACCAAGCTAGGTGCAAGAAAAGTTGACCCTGCCTAATGGTACATGTTTTCTGTATTATAAGTCTAGCCTGGCCTCTGGGAATTTTCATCTGATGTTTGATTTTAATTTTTGAAATGGTTGATTTTAATTTTTAAAACAGGAATTTGGCTTAGAAAATGAAATTTTAACTGTTGTGTATCTCCATTACTGTTTCCATGATTAAAACAAAACACAGGCTCATCAGTAGAGGTTGCAAGTTAGTTGGATGTGGCTCAGCAGTCCCGACTCTTCAGGTTTCCAATGACGATCTTGCAAAAATAGTTGAAACTTCTGATGAATGGATTTCTGTTCGAACTGGGATTCGCAATCGGCGAGTTCTATCAGGTTAGTTGGTAGCTATTAGTGCATGCTAGTATCATGTATTGGTAATGGCGAACAGTCTGGCTGACCTCTTGCTTTCCAGCTCAGCCTCATGTTTACAAAAGCTCAAGCTGACTTTGAGCCTCAGGGAGGCTATTCAGAATAACAAGCCAGGGCATAGCTAGTCTGAATTTGGTTTAATTAAAATGCTACTGTTGCTATATGGTTCCCTTTTTTTCCTATACTCAAATATTTTTGAACTTGGACCTGCTGATATTTTAGTCTAATCCATCTTACTTTGGTTTGCATCCATTGAATGACAACAACAAAATGGAAACTTACATTTCTACTCTTTAGCATCTTTATTTCCCAGACAGTTGAGTAACCTCCATCTACTATCACTGTTACAGCCAAAGAAAGCTTGACTAATCTAGCAGTACAGGCAGCAAGTAGAGCTCTTCAGATGGCAGAGGTTAATCCTGATGATGTTGACCTAGTGTTGATGTGCACATCTACTCCAGAGGATATTTTTGGTGGGGCTCCTCAGGTATGGGGCTATGAGATAATATATTGTGAAAGTAAATGGATGCATGTCGAGTGCAGTACTTTTTGTTATCGAAGTGAGGTTTTATACTTCTGATTATATAGGGTCGTATTTCTGTGTGTTCTGAGAATTGCATAATATGTGCATCAATTTCAATTCATGATTTGTTAAGTTGAGCAAATTGATTTTTTCATACATGAGTCGCTACATTGAGGAGCTTTAGCAAGTGCTAAAACTCTTGATTTCCTAACTGCAGAAATTTGTAAGTGTCAATGAAATCATTTTATCTATCTGAATTTTACATTTAAAAGTTGTTCATGTTTAAAAAATGTCCTGTCAATTTGATTTATGTGCTTGAAGTTATGATTCTAGGATCATAAGACAGCAGTTTTATCAAATGCTGTTGAAAATCTATTATATTTGTTAACTTATCTGTACGGCATATGTTCACTCTTATGTATGATATGAAATCTCAACATGTAAAATCTTCAATGAGCTCTTATTACTTATGTCTTTAAATTTTTCACCCACAACTTACTTTTAATCATTCACTTGTGCGCTCTGGACCTTTTTTTCTTCTTTAAAACATGGTGAAGATTCTCAAGTTTATGATGGTAGAATTCATTGGGATGTACGTGATAGAGTGCCTCCCTTGCAAAAATTCATGTAATGTCTACATTAGGAGTAGGGTTGGGTTATCTGACCAACTATTTGGGTTGTTAGTCTGCTTTGGTTTAGTTTTGGGTAGTGTTGGGATTAATTTGGGGTCAAATACTTGTACAACTTAGTTTCTCTAGGTATTACCAAATATTGGCTTGGAAGTGCAACAACTCTACTTCTGATATATGCTCCTTTCTGTGTTATATTTTAACTTTCAGGTTCAAAAGGCACTTGGCTGCAAAAACAATCCTTTGGCTTATGATATTACAGCTGCATGTAGTGGATTCATGTTGGGTCTTGTCTCAGCTGCTAGTCATATAAGGGGTAGCAGATTTGTTTACTCTGTTATAAAAGAGGTATTGGTTACATATTTCGAGACTAAAATCAAACCTTACCTTTACAAATTACAGGAGGTGGCTTTCGTAATGTTCTAGTGATTGGGGCTGACGCTCTTTCTCGATTTACTGATTGGACAGATCGAGGGACCTGCATACTCTTCGGGGATGCTGCAGGTGCTGTATTGTTGCAGGTAATGGTCTTTGTTTTACTCTATTACAAGGTGACACATGACAGTTTATTGATTGACTGAGTGAGATGCTATTACGAAAAAGGAATATGATTGGATAAAGAAATTCAAAATATCCTAGGGTATCTTGCAAATTCTGCTCCCCAGATATTAGACAAAGAACCTGTCTTTTATTGCTCTGAAAATTTAATAGAGATAGATAAAATGTATGTATATGTCTCCTGGTTTATTTTTGTCCAGCATGTTACTTTTTCAATTGCTCTTTTATTGCGTGGTTAAAGTGAAAGGAGCAGGGGTAACTTGGGGTATCTTATGTGAAAGCCAAATACTTCCTTATAAATCCATTAATTTGGGGATTATAATCTCATTCCTTGATAACGTCAACAAATTACTACAATCCATGTAACTCTGGATGTAGCATCTGCTGGCAAACTAAGAGGACCAGCTACCTCGTTTAGATAATTCTTTCTGCTATATTTAGAAGTTTCTTTAGAACCAAAAATCTGATGACAATACGTATATCATCTTCTATGCTCTGTTTTTAGTTTGTTAAGCTATCATTAATATATACAATGTCACTGTCAAGTGTCAAGTATTTGCCTTGTTTCTGATGTCACCTTCATTTTGTGTTAGATTGCTCATGTAAGTGTTTGTTAAGAAGTTATAATTACCTAACTGCGTTTGTTCCACTATAAAACATTTTCACGTGCAATTCCATAATTCTTCAGGCCTGTGACACTGAGGAGGATGGTTTATTTAGTTATGATGTGCATAGCGATGGTGAAGGTGGCAGGTATGTGCTTTTCAATTTATCAGTAAACAAGCTTTGTTTTTCGTATTGTGAGGAATACCAAGCTTTGATCCTCCTTATTGTAGACATCTCAATTGTAGCATCAAAGAAAATGAAACAGACGATGTATTGGGTTCTAATGGTTCGGTGTTAGGCTTCTCTCGTCAACGCTTCTCTTATTCATGCATTCAAATGAATGGCAAAGAAGTTTTCCGGTTTGCTGTCCGAGTTGTGCCACAGTCCATTGAGTCTGCCCTTGAAAGGGCTGGTCTCACTATGTCCAATATTGATTGGTTACTGCTTCATCAGGTATGAGCTGTATGATCTACAACATGTTTTCTTTAGCTCTTGATTTATATTCACCTTCTAATCACAGTGTCCACCATGGAGATCTACTAAAACTGTTCAGTCAGTTTCATGAGATATTCTTTACTGTCCATTTTATTTTGTACACACAAGAGAATAGTCCATAGAGAAGGTAGCCAAATCGTTAAGAGAACTAAGGGTTCAAGCTCATAAATGATTTTTATATGAGGTGACCAAAATGTGGGTCTAAACTCTCTTTCATATAGATTATACATATTAGAAGATTTTACTAACAACTTAGTAGGATGACTTCCATTGGCTTTCAATTTCTGTTAAGTCTTGCCAGCATATGTAAATCATAACAAGCAAAGCGCTAAATATCTGTTAACTATTCAACATCATAAAATGTCCTCAAAGGTTTGGATACTCACTTGGTAAGAAATCACTTGTGGGGAAACTGATTTCTGATTTAGAAGAGAACAATCAGTGCAATAATGCAGATAATAGGTGCTCACCCAGAAAGTAGAGCTTCTCTAAAGGGACTTTTAAACACATCCCTAGCATGTCAACATGTGCATACCTGTCATTTTATACATATAACTTATAAATTGCTAACGGACCTTGTGAAAGGTAGAAGAATGGGTATTGATAACATATTGATAAATGCAGGCAAACCAGAGGATCATCGATGCAGTTGCAACCCGTTTAGAAGTCCCATCAGAACGGGTTATATCAAATTTGGCAAATTATGGTAACACTAGTGCTGCATCCATTCCATTGGCATTGGATGAAGCAGTTCGAAGTGGGAAGGTGAAGTCAGGCCATACTATTGCAGCAGCAGGTTTTGGTGCTGGTCTAACTTGGGGTTCAGCCATTATTAGATGGGGATGAAAAATTACCACCACCCGTACAGAAGAGAGAGCAAAGTACGTTGTAGCGAGCAGTTCCTGAAATTGTGCTTCTTGTTACATGTACTGCAGAATATTGGGGAGGTTGCAATCTCATAATCTCCATCAGCTTCCTTTTTTTCACTTGAATTTTGTTACTTCCCAGTTCTGTCACTCATAATAAACTTAATTTTTTTTTCCCCTCTTTTAAAGTTTTCATTTTTTTGTGGGTTATGAATAATGGCATTGTCAACATATTCCATTAAATGTGGTAATAATAATATGGTCCGAGTCTTCCCGAGGGATGCAGTGTTGAGTGTTTGCTGTCTTGGTACTATCCAAACATCATGCGTATATCTACAAACTGTGATCCAAAATTAAATGAATAAAACTATGGATATAATAAGCTCCCCAAAAATGAATAATTTATTATGAATGAAAATACAAGTCTGTTTCCGCTGCACCTTTCCAGGGAATACTCAATAAGTACAGAATAGTATAGAAAATCGATAACAAAATAATCTTTACAATAACAAGAATAACAAAACTTAGCTCATTGAACTGCAACCTGTTTGAGCCTGGATCCGATCCTCTCTAAACTGCCCTCAATTGCAACATCAAAAGCATCCTTCTTGGCCCTCAAACCCAGACTACTCTCATGTCTTCTGTAAATAACTCTTGGCATCAACTCAATCACTCTCTTCCTCATTCTCCTGATCTTAGCTCTGGGTATACTCATCAACACATCAACAATCTTCAACCCTTTAAACACTACCTCTTCCTTTGGTATAAACACCGAAAATTCAGCATACAGCTCCTCAGGCAAATGCCACCCATACTGCACTTTTGCAGACTGTTCTTCAAAGAAAACTGGTATGCACCCTGCCAGAATCCCATCAAAAGTTGACCTTCTAGTTGGTGTATCCCCTGGAGGCTGCAAGCAGAACTTGGCTTGCAACATTGGCTTCATATATCTAATTGGGTCGTGCTCACATATCCCATTAGAACAATCCACAATGTCACACACCTTGTTAAAATACCCCTTTTCAGTCCTGTTGTTTTCACATTCATTTCGAATGCTTCTCCTGATATTAGGAGTAGCAGCAATCCCTCCTCCTCCTGCAAACAACATCAACGTACTTCTTCTTGAGTTTCTAACTCTTTTCACCCACGACTCAAAAAAATTCAAACTTGGTGGATGAAAACTGGTCGGATAAGGCACGGCTTGTTCTTGCCAAGGCCAGGCTCTGCCCTCAGGAATCAAAGCAGTCACATTATAGAACTCTGGAAGCTCAAGAAACGAGGTTCCCCATATAGGAGGATCAACATCCAATTTTTGTGAAAAATCCCAAGCTGGTCTTGCCATTACCAAGAAATGATCATGACCTGCATGGCGATCCCATATTTCAGGTTCATCATGTCGTAGAAAGTTGTACAATTCAAGCCCGTGTTGATTGCTGGAGTTGGTTTCAGGCCCATATAAATATTTTAAAGCGTCGAGCGCTGCATAATAAGGCAAGTAAATGGCATTTGCAGAAGTGGGATCTAGAGTTAAACATGGGTATTCCAGAATCCTGCGATGAAAAATGAGTTCAAGTAGAAATGGGTCAGTGCGATACCAGCTGTGAGAAGCGTTGTGGGTTTTGGGTCCAAGGCCGTGGTTTTGTAAATAAGGACAGAAGTTGTCGAACAGAGGGTATGCTGAGCAGTTTGTGAGGAGATCAAGATTGAAACGCTGTGGGAGCCTTCTGATGTAGATCCAACGGTCGCTGCAGTCTGATTCAGCGGTGGGGATTTGATGGGAAAGCTCTATTTTGATAAAGAAGATGAGGAAGATGAGGGGAAGGACTGTAGATTTGCAGGCCATGGATTAAAAAAAAAAGGTTAGAGATTTGGGTCTGAAGAGAGATACTTTTGTATGCTCAACATGATTTTTTTTTTTTTTGAAGAAAAAAAAAGTGAGGTGATTTGTGTTTTTTTTATTAAAAAATAAAATCACCAAGTTGACAGAGTTGCTTTTTCTGATGTGGAGGGCTCAGGGTCTGTTTACTGAGAGACAGAGAGTTAGTGATTTGTGGGAAGTGAGGTTAATTCCCCCTAGTTACAATTTTTACATGTTCGATTGATTGATCCACCATTGTCGGTGAGAGGGGGAAACTGCCTCTCCCCACCAAATGCGGCGGCGTTTCTGACTTTCTTTTAATTTAATAGGCGTTGCACTTCCATTGCTTTTGGCGCCTTCTATTTATTTATTTATTTATTTTTACCTGTCTAAACTCTAACATTAACATGTCGGTGGCTCGGTGCGTTGGTTCTTATCCTCCCCTTAAACCTGCTTTGGGCCATTAAAACCCATTCTCATACTAGGAAGTTCATGGACTAATGGGTTATTAGCCCAAAGAGTTTGATTGGGCCCATTTGATACCTTGACGGTGGAATAAAACCCAAAATAAAATGAACTGGATTAGGCTATCCTGAACCTTTCTTTTCCCTCCAAAAACCTTATCTACTCCAAAACCCAGAATTCCATCTCTTTTCTCTGCCATAAAACTTACAAACAAAACCCTAAAGGAAACACTTACTACTTGCATAGCTCAAATCATCTTTCATTGCTCTCCAATTTCAAAGATGCCAAGGCCCAGGCCCAAGCCTAAGCCCAAGCCCTTCTCATCTCTATTCTCAAGTAAAAAACCAAAAACACTCGACTTCAAAGATTACTACACAAACTGGTTCACACTCTGAAGAAATCCCTCTCTTCTTCTTGTTTAACAAACTCTCCTCTACTCTCACGTTGACATTCTCCTCCACCACTTCCTCTCTTACTACGACGCATTGGACCTCGCTGCCTCCCAAGAAAATCTCCCTCAGCTTCTCTTCCCTTCTTGGCCAACTCTCTCGAAATATCATTTCTCTTTCTCGGGGATCTCCACGCTTATGTATTCAACAACCTTGTCAGATCATTTCTTCATAATAAGGAAAGGGAAGAGGACGTTGAGTTTTGCAGCAATCTAAATCTTGGTCTTGTCGATGCTTGCCAAAGAGTGATGCTTCTGATAATAGACCGTGGCAAGTATCCATGGCGTGGGAGAGTGTGTCTAAAGACTTGATGGCCCGGACAGAGCAAATTGAATGCGAGCTAAGGCTGACGGTGCCGGCATTGGTTAGTCGAATGAAGAAGGTGCAGGGTGATTTTGTGGGGAAGGTAGCAGATGATTGGGCGGCTTTTAAGAGCAACAGCGAGGGGCTGAAAGAGGTTACTGGGGCGGGCAGGCTACGAAAGAGGAGATGGAAGATATGGTCGATGTATTCGTGGATGCCAATAGGCTGAGAAAGAGCGTCATTGCTGAAATTGTTGGTGTCTAAGAGCGTTTATCAGGCGACTTTGTTTCTTGAAGCCTTAGCCCAATTTCTTGTTGGGTTAAGGGACCGGAAAGTGATCGGCGAGTTCGAACGGTGCAATACTCCGATCAGTGATTGATTTTTGGGTTTTGAGTCGATTAATTTATTCCACTTTCTTGGTTGAATGGTTTTAATTTTTTTTCACGGGATTCTTGCATATGCTCTATAGGTTATGTCTTCCCATTCGGTCTGGCTGGTATCTTAATTTTGCGATCCTTATGCTTGTATAACCTGCTGCACATTGCTGGATAAAAAATATGTGTTATTGTTAGTGCTGCCGATGACAATTGTTTAAACTTTAATATAAATAAGGGTATAAAATATTTCGACTCTATGTTTCACTAAAATCGTATTATTTTTAAAATTACTCATTTACATCTTTAACTATTAACTTTTTCCGTTAAAAAATAAAAATAAAGGTAATATAATCTTTTACTTATAAAAGAAATATGACACAATCTAAATATACAGATCAACATTGATCAATCTCGAATTGGCATTGATAGTCAATTTTTAGTCATTAATTAGTGACTGATGTTAAAAATTATTAAAATTAATGTTATTAAACTCAAAATTTCGTAATTTATGTTATGATATAATTTTTTTTATCACCAAAGCACCGTAAAAATACCAAAAATAAGAAGTGGGACGAAATCATTGGCGTTTACCGTTAAATGGTGAGGCGGTGGTGTGCATTGCTCCCACCATTTGATAGTGACCACTGTCTCACGGTAATAAACGTTGATCATTGTCATTCGCCGTTAAACAGTCGTTGATCTCTCCATTGTTTAACGGTGAACAATGGTGACTGTCGCCTCTCCCACTATAGTCTCTCACTTTTTGCACTTCTATGGTGCTTCGTTGATTTAAAATTTTTTACCATCATGTGAATCACAAAATCTTAAATCTGATGATGTTAATTTTGATAAATTTTATTATCGATCAATAGACAAAAATTAATAGTTAACGCAGTCCCAAGTCAATCATCAACAATTAATGTTGACTAACATTAGTCGACGTTTAATCAATATTAATTTATTGTCAGTCAATGATAATTAAAGACTTATAATAATTATAATATTTTTTTATTTATTTTAACTAAAAATATTAATGAACGATGTAAATAAATAATTTTAAAAATACATTAAATAAATTATCACTTTCACAAAAATATAAAAATTGAAATATCATTTACCCTATAAATAATGTCACGGTAAAAAACCTTTCTACAGCTAGAGAATATTAACACACAAATAATTTCTAATTGGTTTTTGTGGTGTTTGCTAGTTTTGTGTTCGAGTCCTTTAGGTTTTCTTCAAATCGGTTTAGAGGTATGCAACAATTGCAACACCACCGAAGCTGAAATTAACCTCCAAAATCATTTGAGTATTGGGAAATTTTTACTATAATATCAGCCCATCTAGAGAGGAGACCTTTCTATGTTAAGCCCGAATAAATAACTGTTGCCCTTGCCCACCGTCCCCCTTACCCATTCATTTTTACATCTCGATCATTAACAATTAATCAAGCTACGCTTTGGGGACAATACTTATCACATCTTTTAAAAATACATCATCAACATAGATATCTTTCTTTATTTTTAATTCTTACTTGTACCCTAATCTCTAAAATAAAACTTTTTTTTATTTTGTTATCTTTTACTTAATTTTAAAATAAAATTTATTATTAAGAGTATTAACTCGATAGATATTTATTAACAATATGCATAAAATACTTCAAACAATTAAGAGGCACCCTTCAAAATCTTATAATCAACTCCAAAACTAAAGATTATTTACTAATTTTCACGTGTTTCATAGGGTAAGAGAGATTGTTAAATTTTAATGATTTCCTTTGCAATTAAGGAACTTGAAGTCTTATAAATTAATTTGATTGATGTTTTAATTTTTATTAGGGTGATGTTTTTTAATTTAATTGCCAATGTTCCAAAAAAATGAGGGGGCTTAATAGCTCCACTCTTAATAGACATAGATACGGACACTAGTTATATTTTAGGCCCTTAGGCCATGGAAGTATCACCAACCTATAGTCTAGAACTCTAACCAAAGGGTTTTAATAGTAGGTAGACTTTTAGTCATGGAATAAAAATAATTAATTGTCAAGTGAATAGATGATTAATAAACATTATAAATTATTAAATAAAAATGAACATTTATCAATGAATATAGAAACATCATCTCGATCTCAACATTCGTGGTGATGGCGAAATAAAAAAAAGAAGTGATAGTTCATGCAAATAAGCACAAAAGGATTAAAGTTGAGAATCAATCTCATATCCTATTTTAACATCATAATCACAAGATAAGATTGGAGTTTTTTGGCCACCTAGTGCAAATTGATCTTGAATGCTCTATATTAAGAGACCGTAGACCCTAGTTGGAAGTTCAAACTCTATTTCCTCGCAACCCTAAATGAATTAGTCTCTAGTATTATTAAAAGAAATTTGATTCCTGAGCGGCATACGATATTAACTATTCATGTCTCTGATCATTTGACCGTGTGCATTGATAAAGCAAAAACCGTTATCACCTGAATGTTTCTGTTAGTATAATTGTTATTGATCGATCCATGCTATCACCTGAAAACAACGCACAGCCTACAATGGGAGACTCTGTGCTTCAGAATTATTGTTTGGTGACATATTTAAGATTATATTGACGCAATATGGAATAGATTAATTCCACTTGATGACATGTCAGTGAAGTTTTTTTTTTAGTTTTTTCTTATCCAATCACTCAGTTTTAATATAATAATTTACTAGTTTTGAAATTAAGAACTTTCGTTATTAGCGGAATCGCCTATCCAAACCTCATCATCCTTGAGAATGAAATCACCTATCGGCCCAGTTGATGCATTTTCGTACATGGGATGTGTATAATTTACATGAAGGTATGTTTCTAGCCAGCCAAAATTGAAACCTGCAAATTTATTTTTGTTGGTTGCATCCATGTAAAGCAATGCCCTGATGATAGTGTTTAGAATCCAATCTATTCATAAGAATTGAAAAACTTGGCCGCGTGTAGATGCAGGTGATGCTAATTAAGTTGCTAACGTGAATTCCAACTCATACAACAACAGAGACTGTTTCAATTAATTCATTCATCTTCTTTTACTGGCAGGAGCATCTGCAGGTTATGATGATCAACTTGAATCTTGATAAACCTGAAGCTCCACTTGCAACCTAATTTAATTCCCTTCAAAAACATAGACACATGGCGCAATTTCAAGTTGTGTCTTTTAATAAAGAAAATACAGCGGAAATGTTTTGGATTGCTTTAAAAATTGTAGCAATATTGCTGCTTAATTACTATGCCAACTTAAGATATTTGGTTTGATTTTTGTTGGTTCCCATTCTGGTTAATGGAGTTCATCAGAAGCTGTCTATTCATTCGTTTTAATATGTTATCCTTTTGTCAAATTGATCACCTTCTTGCAGCTTCAGTTTTCATCTCTCTCTCTCTCGCTAATAAGTAATAAGCACATCTCCACATACTGCACTCATTGTTGCAATTAATAAAGTTCAGAAGCTGTCTTTCAGCTTTCTTTTAATTTAAATACGTTATCCCTTAACCAATTAACCAATATTGCATTCATCTTCTTCTATCTTTTGGTGTACATGTAAATGGGTGTGCATGCATGCACCCACTATGGGCCTGTGACCCTCATCATTCATTGATTCATCTTCCTTCTGCGTTTAATATGTATGTGATCCTCCTGGAATAAAATTTCTCAGCTTCTTGTTCAAAGCTGTTGCAATTCTCCTGCACACTTGCCCAATTTCGGTTTATTTTTCATATATAGTTTATACTATATGTCAATTACCAATTTGCTCATCTCTCTCTCTTAACTATACTATTGCAATAAGCTGCATTTATGTATTATTTAATCTATTTTCGGTAGCCTGGATAAACGGATTGAAGATTTACTATAGATTGTAGGGAAGTCCAACTTGTCAATTCAAACATATAAAATAAAAATCATGAAGTGTATTTGCATCTATTTGTTTATAAGAGTCTTTATTTCAACATTATTTTAGACTATGACAACGTTGGTGCAATAGATATATTGTTTACATATTGCTGAATGTGGTAGGTATAATCAAAATCCAAATCAAGACCATAAAACAAACATAGAGAGGTGGATCCACCATGCTATTTTATTCTCTAGGAAACTCGCACATAATTAAACCTAACTCCATAATTTATTATCCTTTGGCTTCTGCCCTAATCCAAAAGAAGCTAAAGCTAGAAACATGCATGTTTCACGAGAGCTTTTAATAAATTTAGACGACTCTTGGATTTATAAACTTACCATTCTTTGTCACATGAGCATAGGACATACCGGAAAGTAACCGGCAACAAATTTGTTGAAATAATTGATCAAATTTTGCCATTAATTAGCAAAGCTAGGAACAACTTGTCAATTTTCCTTACATATTCTATCGTTGTACATTTTGAATTGTCACATTTATACAGCTTTTTAAAATGGCGAGTTTCTTTCACGAACTTGTCCGGTGAATCTACAACAAATGATAAATGACAATCAAATTGATCGCATGGTAGGCCCTGCATCATTTATCAATCTGACAAGGTCGGATTGATAAGGGGCATCAAGTTTGGATCAATTTGTAATGGTACTGGTGAAAATTCATATTTTTCTGTTACAGTTCATAATCGTACTTGTTTCAAATTTGTGGCTGAGTTTAAAGAGATATATATATATATGAGTAGGCATTTAATTCGATTTTTGTGGTGAATCGAAAATTGAATCGAATTATTTAATTTTTGTAGAATAGAACTGAAAATTGAATTGTGAAGGGGTGAAATTGAATCAAACTGAATTAAAATGGTCCGGTTCGATTTCTCAATTCGGGTCACAGGTTGGATTCGGGTTCAAATCAACATTTGAACTCTATTTTTTTGAGTTTTTTTTGTGTTTTTTTTGTGGTTATTTTAAACTTTTTTTATTAGGCTCCATTAAAATTAATTTTTTTCATTTTTATTTAGTCATTTAGTTAATAAATCCTCTTTTTAAATACTATATTGAGCCCACTAGAAAAAATATCTCATAAAAAATAATATATATTACACAAATGAAATTAAAAGTAACTTAAATTAAAAATAATTATAATTATACTTTGACTTAACAATTATAATTTATAACATACAAATACAATTATATAATATAACAACATATAATTTATGACATAACTAATTAACAATAAAATATAACAATATAAAATAAAAATAAAAATTCAACAACTTAAATTAAAAGCAAAAAGTCAATATAACTTAAAAATTGAAGAACTCGAAAAGTTAATATGTCTATAAAAAGATCAACACAAGTAAAATATAAAAGTCCATAAGAAGGATATCAACACAAGCAACAGAAGTCTATAAAAAAGATGAACACAATTAAAAGTCCATAATAAGATCAACATAAGTAAAAGTCTACGAAAAATATTAACTTTTAAATAACAATAATCAAAATTTAACATTTATGATATAACAACATAACATTACTCTCCAATATCATCGTAACTCTCTTTCATATTCACATGTGTTGGAATATCCAACAATATAAGCACAGAATTCTCCACCTCTATATAACATAGAATTATAATATATCAATAATATATTAAGTATTAACATAGTAGTAAAAAAAAATTAATAACTTAAATTTATGTAAATGATAAATATTTAAATGTACTTACCAGATTTAATTGACTCATAAAGTTCTAAATTTTAGTTATTAGAGGCATCAATGTTAACATAAAGTTCTCTATCTCTAATTAAAGATTGAAGCGAATTCTGCGTATAAATCAGAGTTTCCACCATTTTTGGAGTCAATAAATTTCTGAATGGATCAAGAATGCGTCCACCTGTACTAAATGCACTCTCAGATGCCACTGTAGAAATAAGAATTGCAAGTAAATCCTTAGCAATAAGAGACAAAATAGGATATTAGTACAATTGTTCCTCCACCAACCCAAAATATCAAAATGAGGATTATGAGAATCTTCACTTTGCTCCAAAAATATATTTTCACTTCTGACTTTTCAATAACTGGTTGTAATTTTGTATTTTGTCTCTTAAAAGCTTCCTCTATATCATATTTCATTCTTTTATTCCTCATATCTAAGTCACTGTCTTCTACGTTTATATTGGATTAAGGAACATTAACAAATAAAGTGCAATATTGGGCACGGTAAAAATCATACATGGAGAACAACAATTCCTTAATCTCTTCTTGCATACTCTTAACTATATTTGGCGCATACAAGTTCCCATAACAAAAACTTATATACTCCATCTTGTATCGGGGATCAAGAACAACAATAATAATCAATAATTTATTCATAGTATTCAACGAATCCCAGTATTTATCAAACTTCCTTTTCATGCTAATGGCCATTTTCTTCAACAAATTATCATTATCACATTCCTCACTCAATTCTATAAGCTGGAATTGAATCTTACTTACTTAAAAAAAATACAAATATTAAAATCTAAAACATATATATTCAACATTTAATTAGTTTATTTATGACTGAAAAAGAAACAAATTTTTACTAACCTAACTAAAATACAAATGAGATGTAGGCATCAAAGAGGAACTACACTTCAAAGTTGCATTATAAAATGTCTTCAAAAATTCAACAAAAACTTGAGCATTTTCCCAATCTTCAGATTTGGGTGGCCCCGTTTTACCCTTCTCATCATCACCATTGTTAAAGTAGTTGCAGTAGTGTCCATTTTCCTCTTCTAAATACTCGAATGCAATTTAAAATTTTAAGGCACTACTCAACATCAAGTAGGTGGAGTTCTACCTAGTAGGGACATCCATAAATACAAGCCATTTCCTTTGAATATTTTTATGTTCAACACACTTTCTGAATTTTTCTAATTTTATAAGAGATGATCTAATATATCGGACTGCATTTTGAATACTAGCAAAAGAATCACTTATTTCTTTCAATTCTTCACCAATAATCAAATTGATAATACGAGTAGCACACCGCTAATGTAGATATTTACCATCCAAAAATGTCCCATCAACTTACCAACTCTTTAATCTCCTCCTCATATAGTTAATTACCACATCATTAGCACTAGCATTATCCACAGTAATTGTGAATACCCTTTGGATGCCCTTATCATGTAACACATTCTCAATATATTTTTCAATTACTTTTTTCCCTTATGATTTGTGATTTGAGAGAAATTTAGAATTCTTTTTTGTAACTCCCAATCCGCATCAATCCAATGAGTAATCACTACCATGTAGTTTATATTTTATATAGAAGTCCAAGTATCAGTAGTAATAAACACCCTCACCTTATTTGCAGAAAAAATACTCTTTAACAAAATCTTTTCTTTGAGGTATAATTGATATATATCTCTAACTAGAGTTCTTCTAGATGAGGGATCGAACCTTGGACATACAACATGGTAGAAAATAGCAAAATTCTCTACCCTCAACAAAAATAAATGGCAACTCATCTAGAATTACCATTTTGGCACAAGCATTCCTACAATACTCTTTATTATATATAACAGATATGACACTACTAGTACTATCTTTAACAATTGGGTTTTGACTTAATACCCCTTGACTTTTATTTATGGTGGTGGCCGAATACTTTGTACAATTTAATAAATGCTTGTTTAAATTAGAGGTCTCATTCCTAACAGGATGAGCAACATAAGTTTTACCATAATGGATACATTTGGTTCTATCATTTTCAATCTTCACAAAATGAGACCAATTATCGAAAACTTTATGGCCACTTGATTTTTTGGGTTTGTCAACACTTGCTTGTTCTTGTTCAATACTTTTATCCATCTTCCTAAATTAAATTAACACCAATAAGTTACTAACTCATAACACTTAACAAATTCATAACTCAACTACAACAATATTCACAAAAATCATTAATTCTTCAACCACAACAATATAACAATACATAATTTATGAAATGAGATAAAGCAGAATCAATAAAATGACTGCATAAAGAAAACTTCTTCAATATAACTACAAAGTAAATGTATGGCTATTAAGCCCAACATGCTTTTAAAACATACTTATTCACCAAACATGAAATTTCACCCAAAAATAAATAAATAATCACCATCTTCAGCAGATTAATCACCTAATATTTATCATTTTATCTAATACATTTAAACACAACCCATTTGCAACATATATTCTAAAAATAGTTCATATAAACACAAGTTACACAACACATTTGCATTTCATATATTTAATTTAAATATAACACATTTGTATCATAAATTCTAAAAAAATGTCCAAATAAAAAGTAAAAAAATTTGAAAAATGAAATAATAATTTTGTTACCATCATAACTTGCAGATGGCTGGTGGTGTGGATAGCGGCTTGGATGAGTACAACGAGACAAATAACGGTGAAGCACTAAAGTAGTGACCGTCGCTGCTCAGAGGTAGACAGCGGTGTGGACGGTAGCGTGGACAACGGCTTGGACGGTGGCGTGGATGAGAATGAGAGACAAAGACCTAAGCAGCGAAACCGTGATCGTCGCAACTCACAGGTGGACGGCAACATGGACGGCGATGTAGACGGTGAGTGCTGAAGTCGTGGTTGTACAAGAATAGCAACTTAAATTAAAAGACCTGAGCGGTGAAGCTGTGGTCGTCACAGCTCGCAAGTGGATGGCAACATGGATGGCGGTGTGGACAGCAACGAGGAGTCGTGGACGGGGAGCGATGAAGCCGTGGTCTTCGAAGCTCGCAGGTGGACGACAACGTGGACAGCGGTGTGGATGGCAACATGGAGTCATGGACGGCGACATGGTGAGAATGAGAGAGCGAAAATGTAATTTTTGTATTTGAGAATTGAGAGGACGAAATTGATATTTGAGATTTGAGCATTTGTTAGGTTTTTTTGGCCTTTATATATTATGTATTGAGTATAGGCATGATTATTATAACATCTACAACCTGTAATCAAAATATGCCACGTGACATTTGTAAATTTTTTAAAAATTATTTTCGGTTAATCGGTTTGGTTCTTGGTTCTTTAGTTAGGAACCGAGAATCGAATCAAAAATTTAATTTTATAAGTTAAATAACCGACTGTTCAATTCACCCAATTCAATTCAATTCGATTTTTTAAATTTATGCCCACCCCTATATCTATATATATATATATATATATATGTTTCGACTGAACTTTGAAGAGTATGAAAATCACTTTATAATTAAACGTTTTATTTACGTCTATTTTAAAACTATAATATTCTAATAACAAATTGAACCCTAATACTTATTTTGACTTTTATTCGTAATGGGTTGTGATGAATATTACCAGTACTGATTGCTAAGAATCCAGCATGTAAATTCGCCGATGAATATTACAGTGATGTTATAATGAGAAGGCAATCGTTAAGGCAACTTGGTTTCTGACGGCGGCAGTTGGACTTGAACCGCACATGCTTTAGAAAGTGTCGTCATTTGAATAATCCAACTAATGCCATTATTGTTGCCAAATGTCAGTCGTGGACTAAATTCTGTCAACACCCGATTGTTGGGCACCGCCCATTCTAACTCTAGGAAGCTGTCATTCACATTCAGCACTCAATAGACTCTCGGTCTTGGACCTCATAAATTCCTGCATGGCAGAAAAAAAAATTACAAATAATATGAACACTTGGAACAAATTTGTCATAAGGTTCATCCCCTGTATATATCAAACCTACAAGCAATTAATCTAAGTGGAAAAGAAACAATTGTTTATTAAATGTCCTGTGGAAACTTAAATCACAAGTAATATTAGAAAAGGAAGAAAAAGAAAAAAAAACTTTTGAAATTGGTCGTAGAATATGGCCTCCTTCAATAACTTCGGCTTCGGCACCCCGGCCTTTCTTTATCGTCAACTTTTTAATAATATCTGCTCTTCCCCAAACGCCATTTCGCTTGAAGTCGCTGGCGCTTTCTGCCTGCCCCCAAATTTTATGTTGGTCTGCGTCAGCTCTGACTCAGCTGGCCCTTCTTTAACAATTTTTTTCTAGTTACATCACCGCCACGTCATCCTACAGCTTTTCCTCGTAATATGTGATCAGTCATGGGCCCCACCTTCTAATTTTTAATTATTAGTTGTTTTGTATTTTTGCAAAAAAGTGTCAAAGCAAAGAAAAAAGAGAAGTGCCCAAATTGGAACGCAGTTAGTCCCCATCTGGAAAAAGAGAATCTGTCCACGTCAGCTTTACCGTCAATGATTGGCCACCAAACGTGTGTACGTGGCCCCACTTGTTACTTGTCTTCTACTGTATGGACATCGTTTTACTTCGTGTATTCGATGTGGATGCTTGAAAAATTGAACCCTACTTAGTACTTACTTCCACGTATAAAAATAATATATATTTATAAAAAAAATTATTATCACAAAATTCTTAATAAGAAGGCAACCGTGACTCTCTAGCCGTCTCTTACGAATTCTTTTCTTTTTACTTCAATTATATGTTCAAGTTGGTACTACCGATGTTTAATTGTATAATATTTTGATGTAACAAAATATGTATATTTACTGAGTTTGTATGATTAATTAATGAACCAACAAATGCACTTTTGGTTTTTGTTACTGTACTATGAGACATGCTTCATTGTAATTTTCCATTAGGGGACAAAGATTTGGTACTTCAAATTCAACCGGATATTCCTTTACCACCGTCCATCTAGAAAATAACACTGCCTTAAGGGGGCCAAATTTGATTAAAAAAATGGATTAGGGATTTGTATTATGTAAAACAAAATACTAATAGAAGTAAGAAGAAAAAAGAAAGCAATTATAAGATGGGCTGTAAAGACTAAAGAGCATGTACAAAAAATAGTTCCAATTGACACAAGTTTGGCTAGACACCGCAACTTACCCTTTTTTTTGGTTCTCCTTCGTGCTTTTTCTCACAGTCACACATCTTTTTTCTTCCACTAACTAAAAGGGATTCAACTTTATTAGGTCCAAGTTGAATATAATTCATATCACAGCAAAAGTAATACAGTAAGAGCGTCCCAATTGAGTCCTCTCTAGTTGTTGTTATATCACCAAAAAAAAAAAAAAGAAAAGGAAAGAAAGAAAGACACACTATAAAAAAGAGACGAGCTAGGTAGCTTTCATTATTATTGATGCTGCAATGCTCAATAATGCAGAAATGAAAACGTAATAATGGCTTTAATATGCAATGTTAAAAGGGACAAGACGTCTGCCAAAACCCGCAAAACAAACATTACAGTGTTTTCGTGAGACAAAGACTTGGTTCTATATAAATTGATAAGTCACGTCAAGTCTTAGTTTGAAGCTAATCATAAACCAAACTTTGCATGTATAATTGTTTATATTGGGATGGCAGCATGTTTTCATGTAGGTAGCTGGGATTTGTTTGGTATCACCTGAATCTGAAATCTGAATGTAAAAAGTTGGCAGGGTTGTGAAGGTTAAGCAATGCCAAACTTTTACCTACTATTTAGTACCTCTATGAAAATGACTCTGTAAAATCCTCTATTCAACATTTTTTTATTCGCACGCATTTACCTTCTCCAAATTAATTGCCCCTTTCCTTATGTACACAGTACATGAGAAACTCTTCAACCCCCTCCCCCTCCCCCTCAAGTTCAACATTTTTGTTTCGCACGCATTATTACCTTCTCCAAATTGCCCCTTTCCTTTTGTACACAGTACATGAGAAACTCATCAATCCCCTCACCATCAAGTTCTGTGCGGAGAAATAGTTTTAGAAAGAAAAATTATTTTAAATAGAGAAAATTGTCTAAATAGAAAAAATGTGTACAAAAAGAGTACATGGTTCTTTGACTCTTATTTGGTATAATTTTAAGATATAATGCAGTGTTAAATACGTTATTCAACTTAAGAAGTGGACGTAAGTTTATAAAAATTGAACTACTGTAAATCTCTAGTATTTTATTTTTTTAGTTTTATTTTTTCTCTATTTATTGTTATTTATTCTTAAATTTGAATCTTGAATTGGAGTGTGATTTTTTAATAGTGGTATCAAAGCACGAATTTTTCAACAACAGTATCAAAACACAATTTTTTAATAATGGTATTAGAGCATAATTTTCAACAATGGTAGCAAAGCACGAATTTTGAACAGTGATATCAGATTAGACCCTAATAGTTGGAATATAGATGGATTCACTGTCGAATAAAATAATTGGTGTTAAGCCACTACTGGAATAAATTTTGCTTGATGAGAAATTGTTGAGTGAGTTCGTTATCTCATATTGGTTGAAAAAAGGGTTAAAACTTGATTTTATAAATAGAATGGTTACTTCACCCATTAACTAATCTTTTAGGTTGGATACCTAAATCCTATATATGCCCTTTATAAGCGAAAAATATAATAAAAATAAATGTACAAACTATATAATAATGAGTTTAATTTAAGTTGGCTTCAGTGTACCAAATTAAAATGCATCAAAATTAGAAAAAAGAAAAGAGATTAAAAAAGAATTGCATAGTTATAGTTGGCATAATTATTTAATTAGACTTTGTTACTTTAATTTATAATTTTTTATGGAAGAATAATGTTATATTTTTTAAATAATATCTTAAATTTTATATTTTTAATTAAGTAATTAAATAATTATTGAGTGATAAAATAATATAATTTTTAAAATTATTTATTATATTATTTTATTATTTAAATAATTTAATATATTATTTAAAATTAAAAAATTTAAGATATTATTTAAAAAATATAGTATCATTGTTTATAAAATCACAATCTATTAATATAAGCTAATGGTTTTACGGGTGAAAAGACAAGCTTTGGGAATTAGGAGAGTGAATTTATGCTTGAAAAGTCAAAATTGGAATCTCGAAGCCAAGGTGAAGAAGCAAAGGAAGAAAGAAAATCAATAATGTTTAGTTATTGATTCTCTCTCAATGTTGTTAAATCAAGCGTTACCTGGATTCAATTTATCAATCATTTATGTGCCATCTAATGTGGTTAATTAATTAAGAAACAACCCATGTTAATTAATTAATTAATCCACGTGGGAATCTAATCTACCAAGAAAATATTGACTTATATCTCTCGCACACTTGAACATTTCATGCACTTTCCTCAAGCTCCTTATAAGCCGCCTAGTCAAAAGTGGTTGGAAATTAATTAAGCAACTAGTTTCTTCTCTCTCTCTCTCTCTCTCTTTTTTTTTTTCTTTTTCCATTTTTTTGAAGTAAATTCTTGTTTCTTATTTCCTGCTTTGTTGCCTTCAAGGCAGGAGCGAATCAAAGAGTTGGTAATCTTCTCTTACTGTATTACCATTTTTTTTAACCTCAAGATACGGTTTTAGAACAAAATCTTATTGTTGAGGAAGGTAACCTATAAGATTGCTTATTTGCCTTCCTATATATATTACCCTAACAAAATTTGGATACGAGAGAAGCTAGATGAATATGGAGTTACGACTAGAGTTGAGATCTATCTACACTACAACCACCACATGCTTTAGCATTATATTAAGCAGATGCTAAGAGTAAAAATAACTAGAATTCACACGTGATCCATTAAATATTGTGTTATGTTTGGTGATGCAATCAATCAATCACCCATCCGCAAACTTAAGAGCAATTCAATTAGAAATTTTCACTCTTCAAGCCAATCTCGACTATTCAAGTTGAAAGAGAGCTTCCTTGCTTTGCTTGTATATTAAAGCTAAACACAAGACTTCATCCGTGCCCACAGATTTGTCAAGTGAATCAAGCACGTAACAAACGTAAAAATACTGTTGTTTGTTAATATAAGGCGAGAAAATAAGTAGTTGGAAATTGCAAGAAACAATGTGCGTTTAAGTAAATATAAATAGGGATTAGGGACCCCCTTTACCAAACGTCAGTGGTATCCTTTTCACTTTCCCTATACTATACAGAAATGAAATGTTTTCCCCCATCTTTAATGTTGGTGGACACTCTATGCGTCTATTAATTTTAGATAGACCTCGCTGTCATTGCAAATCAATTTGAATGCTTCAAGATTTCGTGTCGCTTTAGAATATGAAACTCCCACTGTTGTGTCCTTGACCTATGTATGCCTGCGCGAATGTCTATGCTTTTACCATTCTCAGTCGTTTTTATTACTAATTTAGTCCTAAGTTTTTGTTAAATTATTTATTAAAATTTTGATATTTTAAAAATTATTAATTAAATTTTTAAGAACGAAAATTATCATATTTTAAGAATAAAAATAAAAATAATAAATTATATTTTAAAGATGAAAATAATAAAAATAAAATACATTTTCAAAATAAAAATAGTAAGCACTTAGTTGTATTGCCTCAGTGACAATGTCACTATACTCTCTGACCTAAGGTCATAATTTTAAATTTTAAGAGAGAATAATAAATTTAATTTTTTAATTATTGGAGTTTAAAATTGTAGTTCAGTTAAGTTATAACAATTGAATGTAGTTTTACATTGACAGTATAAATATTTATAATGAGATTGAGATATACATATACTATGCAATGGTATAAAAAGCAGTTGAATATTTGTAGTTGTAGTTCAATTCAATTGTAGTAGTTGAATGCAGTTTTACATTGATGTTATAAACATTTGTAATGAGACTAAGATGTACACTATATAATAGTATAAAAAAGCAGTTGATTGAGATGTACACTATGTAATGATATAAAAAAAATAGTTAAATACAATTTTATATTGACAGTTATAAATATTTGTAATGAGATTGTGATGTACATTATGTAATAGTGTAAACATTTGTAATGAAATTGAGATATATACTATTACCATTTATAGTTATAAGCATTTGTAATGAGATTGAGATGTACACTATGTAATGATTTAAAAGAACAATTAAATGCAATTTTATATTTATTAAATTTTGTGCTCATGTGTTATTTCAATTTTGTATGAATATTTTATTTTAATACTTATGTAATAAATACATATTTTATTAAATTAATAATTATTTTTTATAAGGTAAAATACTTATAACATTTCAGATATTATATTGATCTGAAGGAGTTTAGATCAGGTCTAAATAGTTATAATATTGTATGAAATAGGATAAAGATTTGAGAATATACTAACAATGACATAATTGCAAAGAGTTGTAAGCATTGTTAGGAAACATCATTGTACAAGTATGTTCTCGAATTATAAGTTCATGATCTATTTCTATCGATGTGAGATCTATCGAGTGTAACTGATTAATATAGATTAGTGTAAGCATTGTTAGGAAACGTCATTGAACAAGTATGTTCTCGAATTATAAGTTCATGGTCTATTTCTACCGATGTGGGATCTATCGAGTGTAACTGATTAATATAGATTAGTGTATATATATATCTGAATTATTCAGATGGTTAATTTTAGCAGACTATGAGCTTAGTGGAAGCTCGTATAGATATACAGGTATTCAGTGAGGACTGGATACCGAACAAGACTGAATGAAGACCTTCAATGGATATCCCATAAAATCGTCAATGGAAGGTCTTCTTAAGTTGAGTAGTATTCGTAGTCCCTTAATTTGAACACTACAGTAGGCTTATGAGTCATCCACTATACTTTGATTCCACACATGTCAGAGACTTTCATGGTCTGACCATTAGGTGTCGCTAGGTATGGTGCAATGCTCATAGAGTCTAGTGAATGTAGATATAGGATTCGTCAGCTCATATGGGTGAGTCAAATATCCAAATGCTCTAAGGTTGTATTCTAAGAAGTCTTACGGCTATAAGCATTTAATCCAAAAAAGAG
Source organism: Ailanthus altissimus (assembly GCA_946807835.1). Lineage (NCBI taxonomy): Eukaryota > Viridiplantae > Streptophyta > Magnoliopsida > Sapindales > Simaroubaceae > Ailanthus > Ailanthus altissimus. The sequence continues at coordinate 24,337,525 of OX327696.1, read as the reverse complement.
TTTCATATGGTATAAATAATATCACAATAGAGTTTGCGCATATTATTTATCGGAATACGAATCAAAGAGATAAGTTTATGATTGAAAAATAAAGGACTTAACGGTATTGATCTATATCTCCACTGTTCCAGGATATTAATGATGGAAGGATTGTACGAATATGAATTAACCTCAACTTGTATGGTTTAACTTGCCATTTTGTATTATCTATAACGTGTGTGTATGGAGCATCGATTATAGACTTACAAAAATATTTCGTGAGACAAAATGAGTGTGAACATACAGAGTCTCACTATATGAAGTGTACTTGTTGAACACGTGGGTAGCACATTGGATCGAATAGTTAGATTTGGAAAGTCTGCAAAAAATATGAATATATTTCAGAGTCTCTCAGAAAGTAGTTAAGGTTTAAATGTTAAATTTAAAATTGTGTTAAGTGAGATTTGACACTTTATCTATCTAGTGTATGTCTCAAATTGTGCCAATAATTTGTATAGGTACTAAATTGAGCACTGCAGATGTAGCTACCATTTAAATAAAATAATTATTATTTTATTTAAATTAAATTAAATTATCATTTATTTATTTTAAGGCTTCTCGAAGAATAGTTAAGGTTTAAGTGTTAAATCTAAAATTGTGTTAAGTAAGACTTGACACTTTTTGTACCTAGTTTATGTTTTAAATTGTGCAAATAATTTGTATGGGTACTAAATTGAGTACTAATAGATATAATAATTATTTAAATAAAAAAATTATTATTTTATTTAAATGAAATTAATTTATTATTTATTTATTTCAAAAAATTTCGAGGAGTAATTAAAGTTTAAGTGTTAAACTTAAAATGATGCCAAATAAAATTTGACATTTTAATCTACTTAATATATGTCTCAAATTATACCAATAATATATATGGATATTAAGTTGAATATTATTAAATAAAGTTATCAAGTAATAAAATAATAGTTGTTTTATTATATTTGCAATTCGACCGTACATATATTATCAAATGAATTTGTTTATTTGATTTATAAAAATCTAAGTTATGTGTAATGTTTTCATTTACAAAAATAATTGCAACTTATTGCATAACAATTGAATGAATAAAATAGTAATACAAATGTGTTGAATTGTTATCAACTAAAATCAATTCATGCAATTTGATTTAATCTTCTTGCATGAGCTGACAACTATTTGAGAAGTATTTGTTATTAATTGACTATTTAATTTGCCAATTAAATTAGTTTTGTTACTCAACAAATGATAGCAGTATTGAGATTTGTATTTGTGTGTCATCTCAAAATGTATTAATATTTAATGATAGTATTTATACAATTATTATTTCTAATAAAATCGTTAATATTATTTATTATTAAATCGTTAATATTATTTATTATTAAATAGTAATATGCTTGTAACATTTCAGAGATTGTATGATCTAAAAGAGTTCAGATATGGTTTAAAGGAGTTTAGATCAGTGCTAAGAGTTAGCAACGCTAATAGTTATAAATACTAAGAGTTAGTGCTACTAAGAGTTACTGATGCTAAGAGTTACTGATGTTAAGAGTTAACATGTTCATATAATTAGCGAAATCTAAGGAATTAGAGCCTTGTCTGAAATGGGACAATGACCTGAGAATATATTAGTAATGACATAGCTGCAAGGAGTTGCAGATGGTGCTAGAAAATGTCATTGTACAAATATGTTCTCAAACATAATGTTCCTGATCTAATTTCATCGATGCAGGTCTATTGTTGGAACCCACTAATATCGATTAGTGTATGTCTATATCTGGATGGTCCAAATAGTTAGTCTTAACAAACTATGAACTTAGTGGAAGCTCGTATAGAGATGCAGGTATTTAGTAAGGACTGGATATTGAACAAACTCACGAGGACCTCTAATAGACATCTCATGAAGCCATCAATAGAAGGTCATCCGAGTTGAGTAGTATTTGTAATCCTTTGACCTAAGCGCCACGGTGGGCTTGTGAGTAATCCACTATATTTTGGTTCCACACATGTTAGAAACCTTTCATGGTCTGACCGCTGGGTGTCGCTAAGTATGGTCCGATGCTCATGGAGTCCGGTGTGCGTAGATATGGGATCCATCAGCTTATATGAGTGGGTTGTATATCCTGATGCTCCGAGATTGTATTTCAAAAAGTCTTATGACCACAAGTATAAACCTCAAAAAATATATTTCAAAGGAATAAACAATATCATAAAAGTGTTTGTATTATCGTTTAATGAAAGATAAATCTGAAGATAAGTTTATGGTTGAGTAAATAGAGATTTGACGGCGATGATCTATATTTTTGCTTTTCAAAGATATAAATGATGGAAGGATTATGCGAATATGCAATAACCTCAACTTGCATGGTCTAACACGTTGATTTGTAATATCCATAATGTGTGTGTGGGACATCGTTCATGGACGTATAGAGGAGCTCCACATGACAAATCAGGTGTGCACCTAGAGAGTCTCACAATATGAAGTGTACTTGTTGCGCACTGGGGTAGCGGATTGAATTGAATAATTCAATCCAATAAATTTCAGCAAAATAGAATAATTATTTCAGGATCCCTTGGGATGTATATTTGTCAAGACTTAATTGTTAAGTAAATCACTCAATTAATTAACAAGGGTTGTTAATTAATAGAATATTGACAAGTGGTAAATTTTGTTTCATGATTTGATATTACATTTTTACCATTTAATCTTATAGTAAAAATTAGTAAGGTTAAAAAGTAATTATTCAAAATTATTTTGAATAATTAAATTATATATTATTAGATAATATTGTAATATATATATATATATATATATATATCATGGCATTGCATTTTAATACAATGAAGGGCTTAGATGTTGGCCATTTAATTACCTATTATAGTTAAAGTAATTATATTTGTTAGGTAAAGATTAATTTAGGTGGTCATTAATCTAGTGCTTGGTTTAATTAATTCTAAGTGGGAGACCAACAATAAAATTGGTGGAGCACTTTCTTTTGTTTAATCAAAGTGTTGAATAAATAAAATTAATTTTGGCAAAACAATTGAATCATTCATTCAATTTGGAGAGGAGAATTCGGCAATGACAAGCTTTATAATCCCACAAAATAGTTATGAATTAGAATTGTTCAACAATATATTTCAAGATGAACTATTCACTTGGATTATTGGAAGACTTGAAGAATTTGTAAAGCTACCTTCATTAGGCAATTAGTTTTACATAATATTTTAATACAATTGTTCATCATGTATAAATTTGTATAATAGTTATACTTATGTATATATATGATATATATATTTAATTTGTTAAATTGGGTGTATTTGAACATGCTTCCGTTGCGTGTAGTAATTTTTAAAATTATGTATACACTTGTATGTCACACACTTGATCACCAATAAGCAGCTACTGGCTTCATCTAATTGTCGAGTCATCAAAGATCACTTGTTAAAGTGGTATTTTTTTATTAACTTCTTCAAAGGCAAAAGTTACCTATATATAACTGATGTCCGAGAGTTTATTTTATGAATGAAATTGAAATTGTTTCAGTTTCTTTGAAGGTTAAAAAGTGAACCTCAAGTTCTTCGAGAAACAAAAATTCAATAGAAGCAAAGAGTTATTTCGGATATTTTGAAAAGGGAAGCTACTATTCTAGCTTGAGAAAGCCTACTATGTCCTCAACTAAAATTATTCAAAGCACGCTTCTAGGGTGAGTCTCCTAATCTCATTAGAGTAATGAGATTGTTATGTGTATATATTTATTCCGCTATGCGATATTACATGTAAGACATGCAATATTTAAATTATTTAATATACATACATTCATCTATAGAATGACGCACATGTACACCATACCAAAAATATTAACAATTATAAATATTTGTATTGACTTGGAAATTTGGATAGCTCTCATGTTAGTGAGTTGAATTTATTTTTTCTAAGGAAACGAATCACACCATCGCTATTCTTCACATGGATTCTGTAAAAATAAAAGCTCAGTGATGGTATCGTCGGTAGGGATGCCAATGAGGACCCTCCCATGCTTAAATGAAGCTAAAAAAAATGAGATATGTTGAGAAAAATTAAAGAGAGGGAATATAGAATTCAGAACATGTTATTCTCTCGTAAAAGGTTCTCTTTATATAGTTACGAGTGTAGATCCTTTTAAAAAGGCCATAAATTTATTTCCTAAATAAAAGGCCATTAATGCCCATGATTTTCTCCATTGACTTTTTTAATTGAGGAGCCATAATTTCCTATAATTTTCTTTGATTGAGGGTTTATAATTGCCCTTTAATTGCTTTGATGATCCTTCATTAGGGTTTGACACAAAATCTAGGGGGAATATTTTATAATGAGATTGAGATGTACACTATACAATTATATAAACATTTGTAATGAGATTGAGATGTACACTATATAATAGTATAAAAAAGCGAGTTATTTTCTTTATTTATTGGAGTTTGCAGTTGTAGTTCAATTTAATTATAGTAATTGAATATAATTTTATATTAACAATTATAAATATTTGTAATGAGATTGAGATATACACTATGTAATAGTATAAAAAAATTAAAAAAGATAGGGAAAATACCCTACAAAATATAATTATTAAATTTTTAAATATTAAAAACTAGATGAGTATTTCAACAAAAATATATAAACTAAACTGTCAAAAAGCTCAAAAACTCATATTACTATGTTGAAAGTTATATCTGTCCTTTTTAAAAAAAAATCATATAATATATGTATATTTTTTTCCTAGAATAACTTTTAAAAAAAGTATTTAATATATATATATATATGCATATATATATATATATATATATATTTAAGCTTGGAAGAAGAGTCAAATTTGAAATGTAAACCCTTTATACATATATATATATATATATATATATTAAAAATCTTATCAATTAAATTAAGTGATAACATATTTTTTTAAATAAAAACTACTCAAATATTATAAATATAATAATAAACAATATTTACAAGTAAACAGTGCCGTATAAATAAACAGTACCATACAAGTGAACAGTGCTATAAACAATGTCCTCCACTAAAATTTTATATCAGAAAGATTTCGTTTTTTACTCATTCTCACACACTATAAATATGGGTGAATGCTTTTATTTATGTACAAGTTAGAAATAAGTAAAAATATTAACATATTTGTAAAAGTGTTTATTTATGTTTATACTTTGCACTTTAGTCCTAAATTCTTGCTTCTCCAATTATTATTTACAGTACGTTATCATCACGATTCGCATTACTTTTTATCTTTCATTTATTTAAAATTTTAAAATTTATGTGGGATAACTGGTCAGGGATCTTCGATTCAATCCCTTTATTACTTTGGTTCATTCTAGTAATAATTTAAGTTTTGAAATAAGAAGTTTTGCATTAACTCTATGCTTTATAATATCGTTATTACCTAATTGAATGGAAGACTATGCCTCATAATTGTTATTGTTTCATTTATGTTAAGCCTCTTAATTATTATTATTATTTTGTTTATAAAAGGCAATGTCTCATGAACTTTACTTTTAATAATTATGTTTTATAATGTGATATATAGAAAGTCATACCTCCTAAATATTACTTTTGATATTTTGCATTTATTAAACAAGGTTAATGTTCCATGACAAATTTACAAATCCCTGCACTTGATATCTTTGAAAAAAAAACTACTTATTATGAGTGTTAGATGCTAAAATGCACCTCCTAGCTAGTGGTTTAGAAAAAATAATTGAAAAAAAATGATACATCCCAGTAGGACAAGGCGAAAGTAATGAATTTTCTTCGTCATTACATACATGAGAGCTTAAAAGCTCAATATTTGACTATAGAGAACCTGCAGATACTTTGAAAAAAATTAAAGGAAAGATTTAACCATTAGAAAGATGTATTCCTCCCAAAAGAAAAATATGAGTTGATGAACCTGCGATTGCAGGATTATAGAACTGTTGTTGAAAATAATTTTTGCCTATTTAAAATTATCTTATAGATAAAATTATGCAGGGAGAAAGTGACAGAGCATGATATGCTAGAGAAAATATTCTCAACCTTTAATGCTTCTAATGTGGTTCTATAGCAATAGTATCGTGAACGATGATATACAAAATATTAAGATTTAATCTCATGTCTTCTTGTTGCTGAACTAAATTGTAGTAACCAGTATCCACGACTGGTAAAAATAAGTATTTATAAATGTATAAATATACGTATTTTATTTGTATGTTGGTGATACTTGATTTATATATTGTTATTAGTAGTTTTTGTATAGGTTAAGGTGATACTATTAGCATTGGGTTTAATTGCAAGACTTTAGATTTATTTTAGGGACCAAATTGTAATACTTTGAAAGTTTTAGGGGTAAATTCGTAAATACCAAAAATTAGCCACTTAGTATAAAAATAAACTTTTAAAACCCTAGTTCTCTCATTTTGGTAGAGCTATCTCTTTTAGAGAGAGAGAAGAGAGAAATAGAGAGGAGAGAAAGAGGAGAAAAAGAAGAAAAAGAAGAAGAAATTGGAATTTTGAATTTCAAGAGGTATATCATACGTATTTTTTAATTTATTGGTATTAATTAAGTTAATTCCTTTAAGTTTTGATTTCTGAAAATATGTATAATTGAGGATTTGTTGTGTATTTCGTAAGATCTTATGAGAATTGATGATGATCTATAAGATAGTTTGATAAATCATGATGAATTGTGGAATTTCTGCTGGATAACCTCTTGATCTAGGAATTTTATAAATTATTGTGATTCGATTCTGATTTTTAATTTTGAGTATATGAAATTAGACATGTTTAGGATCATCTGAAACTTTGAATCGATTACAAATTCTGCAAATTGAAGTTTTAGTGAATTTACCAAAATGACCCTGAAATTCTGAAATTTTCCTGTGTAAACAGTATGTTACAGTGGAAAATAATTTTTGACCTATTGAATGATCTTCAAAAATTACGAATTTATGAAATATGATAATTTTGTATGTTTAATGTGATATACACGGAATTGAAAATTTAGATTAAGGTGGTTGAAGTGTTATGATTTTCTAGAATGTATCAGCTCATTGCAGTATTTAATTAACAGATTTTTAAAGTTATAGAATAAAATAGTTTTAAAGTACTTTTGGCAGTGATTTGGAAGTGAAATATTTATCATGGAATGAGATATGTGTTAAGAGTAATTATGTGGTAGTTTTATAATTTTTGAGTTAGTATATGATTTTATAAAATTGGGAGATTGAATACTGTTCAGTAAGTATCTTGATCCTGTCAGGTTAGTAGTTTGGATTCGATGGTATGTATGGAATGGATTGTGTAGAAACTTTGATATAATATTTATATATAAGAAGGATATATGAGTCAAGAATGGTATATTCTGATTTTGGAGTAATTGGACATCATTTGATGTATTAGAAAATTTTGTTAAGTTTAAGTGGTCAGAATGACAGGTTTTGAGAAACCAAGTATTTAGACTAATTTGATGTGATAAATGCATTGTGTATAATTTAGTAAGATATTTAAAGTATTTTGTGTGAATTGTGAGGCTTATGAAAGGATTAATCTCCATTGATAGGTTAAAGAGATTTAAGCCTTGTAGCTGAAAGTGTTAAGAGGTAAGTATACTAGACTTTTTACTGGAATCACAATAAACATAGTAAGTGTTATGAATGATTTTGTAAATGTGGTTAAGAATATGTTTATGTTATGTCAATGTATATTTTGATATAAAATGTAAATATATGTTTATGAATGTGAGCATTGACATTGAGCATGGATATACATGTGTTTTCGAAAGTGAGCTTTCAAAATAAGATATGTTTAACAAAGAAAGCTTTTGAAGTGTAATATGTCCATGAGAAATATTTTGTATTTTGAGGGTACTTGAACTCACTGTTAACTTAGTAGGCATTTTATGTGATTTGTGGAGCCTTTATGTGTGGCCTTTCCTTCGGGATTGGTATATGTTATGTGTTCCGTATGTAGGGAGGATCCTATTGGTAACTAAAGAAAGTGTGAGTCATCACATTCGTGTGGTGGCGTATTGGTGCATGTGAGAGGACTCACCGATGATCAGGGTGAGGGTTTGGCTTTTACCTTCGGGCATTAGCATTATATATGTGTAATTTCAAGACCTCACTTGTACTATTCCTCTCATACGGTATGTCACCTACGAGTGACATTTGGCTCATTATGTGATATGTGATATGTAAGTCCTACTAAGTAGTAGTTGAGTGATGGTATTCCTATTATGTGTTTTGAAAGAATGTGTAAGTGCTTACATGATATGTGATTTGATAAGATTATGATTTTAATTGATCACAGCATATCATACATATGCATTGTGTACATATATGTATTTGTATTTGATATATGAAAAACTAGTATGCTTACTGAGTTTTATACTCATTATAGTTTATGGTGATTTCAGGTAAATAAAGTACATGCGTGCTTAGCAGATTTGGCAAGGCTTCTGCTGTTCCTTGGGTTCCCTAAGTTGTTAGGTTGCTAAGTGTTTCATTTGGGGACACGTGGGATAAGATATTGGATTTGTCCCTATTGAATAAATACTTATGTATTATTTTATTATATGTGGTTGGATTTAGTTTAAGTTTCACCAAGTGTAGTAATGGATTGATTTTAAGTAAGAATTTGCAATGAATATATTCTGGGCTTCCGGTAACAAAGTTGTTACTGGTGACGTAGTAGAGTGTTAATTGCTGAGAAAACTCTGCGTATCTCTGGTTTACTAATTGTCCCAGTCATAATTCAATTGCTATAATTCTGAAAGAAATTAAAATGAATATTTAAGTATTATTGAATGAATGTAAGTGATGTCGTGTGTCAGATCTTTTGGGTTTGGGGCGTGACATAAATAATGAACTGTTATTGAAAAACTATCAATCACGTCCAACAGGTTCTCAACTATTTTCTGAAGTGAATACAAATTTTCATAATAATGTTGGACGTGGTCGTGGAAGCGGAAGAGGGCGTGGTTATTACCCTTATGACGGTTATAAATATCAAAGACAGAGATATATTAAAGTAGGACAGAAGCACCAAAATAGAGAAAATAATGTGAAAAACAAACGCCCTAAGTATCATAAAAATGTATGTCATTGATATGGTAAAAAGGGACATTGGTCACGTATATGTCATTACTAAGTAATCAAATTGAATCTCATGATACATCTGTTAAGGGCAAAGGAAAAAAAAATGTGGAGATAAACCTTATTGATGAATTAGATCCTGCAAATCATACTCATCTAGAAGTCTCTAATTTTTTTAAAAATTAAAAAAAGAGTATTAATTGTTTAAAGCTTTATTATATCATATTTGTACTTTTATTTTATGTCTATATGTTGTATCATTTCATGTATTTTTAATATTTATTATGTTGATATCTCTTCTCTAATTTAATATTTTATTAAAGGATATAGCTTTCAATAATGAACCATCCATTCTAGATGGAAAAGATGAGGATGTTTCTTTGGCTGACGGTGCATTTACACATATTATCCTAAAAGATAAAAAATATTTCTTAAAACTAACAATGATTGAAGAAGAAGTTAATACTATATCAGATCTTGCAGATCTAATTGAAGGCTCCGAAAGAGCAACAATCTTGTTAGAAAATAGGACAAAATTATATATAAATAAAGCTTTATACACTGGCAGATCCAAAAGAGAAATCTGCTCAGTTTTAAAGATATCCGTTGAAATGGATATCACATTGAGACTTTAAATAAAATAATGTAGAATATTTTAATGTCTCAAATAAAAAGTACATGCTTGAAAAGTTTCATGCCTTATCATTAAATTTGTATTATACAGTTATAAATTCAATTGAAAATTACGTAGTAATGAACCAAAAGTTTAATGATCCAAAAAATTTTACGCTGTGGCATGACCCATTTGGTCATCCAAGATCAACAATGATGCGTAAGATAGTTAAAACTTCTCATAGACATTCGTTGAAGAACTTGAAGATTCTATTATCCGATGAGAATATTTGTATTGCTTGCTCACAAGGCAAACTCATAATTAGACCATCCCCTTCTAAGATTAATTTAGAATCTCCATCATTTTTACAAATGATCTAAGGAGATATCCGTAGACCAATTCATCCCCCAAGTGGACCTTTTCGCTATTTTATAATTTTAATTAATGCATATGCACGGTGGTCACATGTGTATTTATTCTCTACAAAAAATGTTGTGTTTGAAAGATTAATGGCACGGATCATTAAATTAAAGACACAATTTTTACAATACCCTATTAAAACAATACTTTTAGACAATGCTGGTGGGTTTACATCTAAAATATTTTATAACTATTGTTTATAATTAAAAATTGATGTAGAACATCCCGTGCCATATGTTCACACACAAAATGGATTAGCAGATCAAATAACTCCAGATAATTACATGTAATTTATTAATGCACAAACAATTATCAATATTTATATAGGGCCATGCTATTTTGCATGCTGTAGTGTTAATACGTTTGAGGTCCACTACATATCATCATTATTCTTCATTATAACTTGTACTTTGTCATCAACGTGATATCTCCCATTTACATACATTTAGTTGTGTTGTTATGTACTAATAACACCTCCTCAATGCATCAAGATGGGACTTTATTGTCGCTTAGGGATTTATGTTGGTTTTAACTCACTATTAATTTTAAGATATTTTAAATCCCTAATAAGTGATGTATTTACCGTACGTTTTGTGGATTTCAATTTTATTGAGATAGTATTCCTAATATTAAGGGAAAGAAAATTACCTCGTGAAGTAAAGTATAAACTTTATTGGAAAACGACCACTATGTCTTATTTAGATCATCGCACGACTCAATGTGAAAATGAGGTGTAAAGAATTGTTCATCTTCAAAGAATTACAAATGAATTACCAGGCATATTTTGCAGATGCAATAAAAGTAACCAAATCATATGTACCAGCAACTACTACACCAGTTTGGGTAATTGTTCCTGTAGAACAATCTAATCAAATAGCAACAAATGAATCGTCTACAACATGCTAGAAGAGTGATAGACCAATTGGTTCAAAAGATATTATACTACAAAAAAAAATGCAGGATCCTATTGAAAATAATGCTTGAACAAATGAATTCATAGTCTCTAAATCAATAACAGTAGAAGAATTAATAGTCCCTGAAGAGACATAAGTCCATAAAGTAACACATGTTCATGAAGAGACAAAAATTTTGGAAGAAACATTAGTCCTGGACGAGACATAATAATTTTAAAATGAAGAAAAACGTATAAATTATGCTTATACAGGAGAAATGTGGCACCGATATAAAATAATTGTTGATAATGTGTTCTCATTTGCAGTAGCTGCTAAAATTATGAATGATCATTTTGAGCCATAATTTGTTAAGGAATGTAAAGAAAGACATAACTGACTTCAATGGAAAGAAGCAATTCAAACAGAATTAACTTTACTAACCAAACGAGAAGCATTTGGCCTTGTAGTTCGGACACCTGAAGATGTGAAACCCGTAGGACATAAATGGGTTTTTGTACAAAAATGTAATGAAAATAACTAGATCATCAGATACAAAGTAAGACTTGTTGCTAAATATTTTTCACAGAGACTTTGTATTAATTATGATGAAACCCATTCCTCCATAATGGATACAATTACATTTTGATTTCTGATTAGCTTAACAGTCTTAAAAAAACTTGATATACATATTATGGATATAATAACGGCATACCTATATGGGTCACTTAACACATATACTTATATGAAAATTTTTGAAGGATTCAAAATGCCTGAAGCATGTAATCAAAATTTATATTCAATCAAGTTAAAAAATATTTTGTATGTATTAAAACAATCTGCGCGTATGTAGTATACTCGCCTAAGTGAATATTTGATAAATAAAGGTTGTATTAATAACCCAATATGTCAATGTGTATTTATAAAGAAGTTAGACACTGAATTTGCTGTTGTAGCTATATATGTGGATGACATAAATTTGATCGGGACTTTTGGAGAGCTTTTGAAGACTACAAAATATTTAAAAAAGGAATTTAAAATGAAAGATTTGGGAAAGACCAAATATTGCTTAGGCTTGCAGATCAATCACAAATCAAATGAAATATTTATCCATTAATCTACCTATATTGAAAAGATTCAATATGGATAAAGTTTATCCATTAAGTACCCCTATGGTTGTTTGGTCTCTTAATTCTAAAAAGGATTTATTCCATTCAAAAGAAGATGATCAGAAAATATTTAGTCCAGAAGTACTATATCTAAATATAATTGATGCTTTATTATATCTAGCCCAATGTATTAGATCGGACATAGCTTTTGCAGTAAATTTATTGGTAAGATTTAGTTTTACACCAACCTATTAGAATGATGTCAAACATATATTTCGTTATCTGTGTGGAATAATAAATTTGAAACTATTATATTCCGATGAACTAACAGAAAATTCAAATCTGGTTAGATATGTAGATGCTGGGTACTTATCCGATCCTCATAAGACTCACTCGCAAATAAGACATGTTTTAACCTATAATAATATGACAATCTCATGGCAATCCACAAAACAAACCTTTATTGTTACCTCATCAAATCACTCTGAGATTCTTGCACTCCATGAAGTAAATAGTGAATGTATATGGCTACAATCTGTTATTCATCAGATTCATAATATATATTGCCTACTTTCTGAAACAGATATTCTAACAACAATATATGAAGATAATGTTGATTATATTGCTTAAGTTAAAGGTGCACATATCAATGAAGATGGAACCAAACACATTTCTTTAAAATTCTTCTACATCTATAAACTGTAACAAAGTAAGAAGATTGATGTGAAGCAGATATATTCTACTAATAATTTTGTAAATTTGTTCACTAAATCTCTACCAACTTCAATTTTTAAGAAATTGGTTTACAAGATTGGCATGCATCAGCTCAACAAGTTGGCAAGCTAATAGGATGTCACTTTGAGGGAGCGCATATTCTTTTAGAAGAGGGAATTTATCAGTTACAAACGTGTACTGCACTCTTTTTTCTTTCGACTAAGTTTTATTGACAAATTTTTAATAAGGCAGTATTGAACACGTTCGACATCATTGTACAAAATAGAGTTATATTTATTTTGCTTATATTTTTATCCTACTAAGTTTTTCTTTAATAATGTAAAATACAACTAAAGGTGGTGTAACTTAAAGAGAAAGTTGAGAATAGAGTCCAAAGAGAAGTGTTATAAACATAATAATAAATAGTACTGTACAAGTGAAGTATCGTGTAAATAAACAGTACCATAAAAATAAACAGTACATACAAATAAACAGTGCCATAAATAATATAATCCATTAAAATTTTACATTAGAAAGATTTTATTTTATACTCATTTCTTTACAATATAAATATAAGTGAATGTTTCAATTTATATACAAGTTAAAAATAACTGAAAATATTAACATATTTATAAAAATATTTATTTATATTTATATTTTACACTTTAATCTTAAATTTTTGCTTTCCCAACTATTATTCACACCTTACAGTTATCATGCGCAAAACTATTTCAAAATATTTCTTTTTATTGAAAAACACTTTTTAGCATAATACTTGTTAAACTAAAAATTATTGATGTTACATTTAACACTATAAAACAATTATTATTGTTGTTCTTATTGACTTACGAGACAGCCCCCAAAGTCAAATTCCAAACTCGTTTTCTCTCTGTAAACAGAAATCAAAGCTGTATGAAAAATGTAACAGCACGAGGCGAGTAAGATGTTTTACACACTCGAGCGCGTTGTTGTCCGGGAATATAATAGAAGATTCGATTGAGATCATAAAGAAAGCACACACAACGAAACGAACCATTCGTGGGCCTGGCTCCACCACCAACCAATTTCACATTCAATATCCTTTTCTTCTTCGGTTCCTTCTCTGATTATTTACCGCTTACAGCTAATTACGAGACCCAAACCCGATTTGTAAGATGGAATCATGGGCCACGTGACTTTCCTCACGAGATTAGTGCAGCTTCAAACCTTTTTGTAAATTCGCACGTGACGACATCAAAAGTCTTCAATCTTCAATCACTCAACACACAGCACGTGAATTCATTTTCATATAATTAAAAGTTCAAACAAATTAATTATTAAAAGAAAGAAAAAAAAAATTATAAAAACAAATTTCCATCACCGACGACCGCCAACCGTCGAGCAAAGAGATACAGATAGGAATTCGAAATAAAATCCGCCGGATGGCCACGTCACTTAGATACGTTTACAGGTGGCGGCATTTTGAAATACTCTATGATGTCACCTACACGTGTCAGTTGCTACTGAACTTTAAAAAAAAAAAAATAGAGAGATTCGGTGAAAATTTGCAGTGGTGTTTCCAATTCAACAACCAGGTAAAAGTTGTCTTGTTAAACACGTCTTCTAGAGAGAGCATCAACTATAAAACTCTATAAATACCCAACCATTTTAACCTTCACTTCCCTCCTCCCGTCCTCCGTTTTCTCTTCGGTTGTTTCGGTTTTATTTATATAAATACCATCTCTTCACTTTTTTGCGTTTCTTCTTCATTTCTCCTTTTTAGGGTTTCCTCTTCTCTCTTTCATTGGTTTGAGGTTACCCTTTCCTTCCTTTTCCTTTTCCCCCCCTTTTTTCATAAACCCCAGTTGCCTCCTTTAGATCAGAAAGAAGCCGTTGCATTTGTTTCCACTCGTGAATCAGGTACCTTTTGTATGCTATGTTGTTTAATGAGTCTGGAATCTCTTCTCTTTTACACGCGCAATGTTATGGGAATCAATATCCAAAACATGTATATGTTTTTCCTTGTTGCCCATGTTGTTTTAGTTTTGATTTCTTCAAACCCATTTTCCACTGATCTTTGACGCCCTTTATATTAAGCCATGAAATAAACTGCCAAGTTTGGGAAGGATTTAAGACAAAAGCATTTCTGACTCCATTTTTCCGGCTTATGGTTTTTGGGAATTGATTTTCTGATTTGTTTTTTAACCGTGGAGGTTGAAGGTGCCAATCCCTTCTTGTTCTGGAACCGTACAGTTGAAATAACACCTAATAAAAACAGTTGATTTTGACGGCGCGTTTGTTTAATTTTTTAATTTATTTTATCGCAAGTTTCTATTTTGTCGGTTGCTGCGAACTCGGTAAAGATGTTGAAATATCAAAAAAGTTTCCTCATCATTTTCCTTTTGATGTAAACCTATTAAAAAAAAAAAGAAAAGAAAATGTTTATGACCTTTCAATGGCATACTATATAATATATAAGCCACTTTCCAATGTTTTTTCCTTTCCTCTTTTTCATTCCTGGAAGTTTCTTCATTATTGACTTTACTGCAAATACCTGATGATTCATGAATTATAGTATAAATACTGTCTCTTTTCTTTTTGCTTAGTTTTCATATTTTTTTATTTAATTAAATTCATTTTGATGGCGAGGGTTAGAGTTTGGTAGTTGCATTGTCTTTTCATGGCAACAAACTCTTTTTTTTAATACTTTTTATTTATAAAACTCCGAAAACGATGGATTAGATCTACAAGAAAAAAATCATTTTCATGTTTAAATCTTGGCCAATATTATATACAATTATAATATATATATATAGATGTTATGTGCTGTGATGAGTCTGATGTTTTGTTTGTGATTTGCATTGTTACATACCAGATGCATCTGGGCGAACATTATAATTAAGAAGTGACACATGGAATTTGTGGGTGAGGTGGAGGATAATCATAGATGATAGAATCACTATTATTTATAAAAAAATTTCTTTTAGGATTTCAGTTTGCAAAAGAATGTTCAATATGCTCTCAAATGTATACTTAGTAATTAATTTTTATATCTATACGTTAATTGCAACAGTTTAATAACATGAACCCAACTAGTTATTGATGCTAGGTTCATTTTTTTTCCTGTTAGCTATGCTTTTAGCGGTTAGTGAAGTCTACAGTTAAATGCTAATTGTATATATGTCATTTCTTAGTTATTCAAGTGAAATCAATATTGGTTTTTGTGAATATAAGAATGATTTTTTCTGGGATTCTTAGACAATGTTACTATTTTTGTAAACACTTGTTTCATATCCTTTTCCACTATCCTTCACAGACTCTGAATTTTTGGTCAGCTTTTGCTTAAATAATGTTCAGTCAACTGCTATAAATGCGGCGTAGCTTTGGAGATGAGAAGGTATGGACATATTGTGAACATTTGTTCTGTTTTACTTGAACGTTCTTGCAGAAATTTTATAATTTATGCATTTTTTTGACATCAGTTTTCAGGAAGCCTGCGTTTGATGGACTGCTCACCAAACAGTAGTGACAAGAAAACGTTGAAGAGGTGGTTTTTTATCGACAAAAGAGTTGGGTAGAAAAACAATTTTTTTTTTCAGATTAAGGTACATACTTGTTTTTGACCTGAGTGGCTGTAACGTCATACAATTTGTTTATAGAATTTTAAGTATTTCGAAAGTAATTATCTGGATCCAATGGAGTTGAAGTCAAATCAAGCATCTCCTGTTCTTACTGATCCTGCGCCACTAAACAAGTCGAAACTAGGCATACATTCTGCTCTGTTGCCTTATTCACAGCCAGGAGCATCGTGCTCTGGCAAATATATTGCAATTCCAAGAAAAAAGCCTGCGAAGCTCGATGATGTTAGGTCGAATGGATGGCTGGATGCCATGAAATCATCATCCCCTCCTCGCAAGAAGCTACTTAAGGATTTCAATTCTGATGTTGGTTTGGATGACTATGATATTGCTTACTACTCATGGATGGTAAGCAAGCGTCATTATTGATGATTTTTTATTTAGCTTTCTGTCTATTGAGTTGTATGTTCTGCTGTTTCTAATTATTCCTGTTCCTCTCTGCTTTTCAATCGTGCAGCTTAAGCATCCATCAGCACTCAACTCTTTTGAGCAAATTATGACTTATGCAAAGAATAAGAAGATTGCTATCTTTTTAGATTATGATGGAACTCTTTCTCCTATAGTTGATGACCCAGATCGTGCTATTATGTCTGATAGTGTAAGAACTTTTTCGTTTCCTTTGTTGAATACTGGGTTTTTTTCTTAAAGAAAACTTTAAGCTGCCTTGTGATTCTATTGAAATTCGATACTGTTTTGTAGATGCGCTTTGCTGTAAGAAATGTGGCAACGTATTTCCCAACTGCAATTATTAGTGGAAGAAGCCGTGATAAGGTAGATGCACAGAACCTTATGTGAGGTTGTAAGAAACTTTATTAATTTGCACTTATTTATGTAGTTGTGATCTAGGGTCTGATTCAAAGCACTTATTTTTATCAGGTTTATGAATTGGTAGGACTAACGGAACTCTATTATGCTGGTAGTCATGGGATGGACATTATGGGCCCTGTCAGTGACTCAGTGTCTGATGGCCATCCAAACTGTATTAAATCTACTGACCAATTGGTAAGATACTACTTAATTTCAAAATTTCAGAAACCTAGTGAAAAACAGGACTTCTGGGGATTTGATTGTGCTGAAAGAAAGCATTATTATGCAATGTTGAGTTCTCAGTTTTCATTGTTCTTTATTTGGATGTGGTAGGGCAAGGAAGTAAATCTGTTCCAGCCTGCTAGAGAATTTATACCTATGATCAATGAGGTAAGAGAATTTGTCTGATAAATGAAACATGAAGTAATATTATCATATAGAGAAAATATGATTCTATGTAATGTTTCTGCAGGTTTTTAGAACCCTTATTGAGAACACTAGTAGTATCAAAGGTGCAAAAGTTGAGAATCACAAGTTTTGTGCTTCTGTACATTACCGTAATGTAGACGAGAAGGTGAGAATTGCTATATCTTTGGTAGTTGAATTTATTAAATAGCTCATTGTAAACAGCTCTTGTGCTCATAAATATTAAGAGTTTTCTCTGTCGCTTTTGATTTCAGAACTGGCCTATGATTGCACAATGTGTCCATGATATTCTTCACGAGTATCCTCGTTTGCGACTAACTCATGGGCGGAAGGTATTTAATTAATTTGGATTGATTAAATACAATGCTTTTGATTCCTCATTTCTATGGATATTTAGCATAATAAGATGTAACAGATGAGGGTTTCTGTCTCTGACCCTTGTGTTATTTCAGGTTTTAGAGGTCCGTCCCAAGATTGACTGGAATAAGGGAAAAGCAGTTGAATTTCTGCTTGAATCTCTTGGTAACTTCCTCGCTCTCCATAATTACGAGCATCTTTTCTTAACGTCACAGGATTTGATCATCATATTATTATCCCTCTAACGTTCATGCATTTGTGCAGGACTAAGTAATAGTGACGATGTGCTCCCAATCTTTATTGGAGATGATAGGACTGATGAGGATGCATTTAAGGTATTACCAATATTATTTCTATATCTGGTTCTCAAGGATTTGAATTATGTGTTTTTTGACGTTAAATAGATCAATTATAATGAAATTTCTGATTCAAAATCAGGTTCTACGGAATGGGAGTCGAGGCTATGGAATTCTTGTGTCTTCTGTCCCCAAAGAAACCAAGGCCTTTTACTCTCTCAGGGATCCTTCAGAGGTGCAAATTGTGCTCTATTCAACCTCTCACTCTGCTTTTATCCGATATCAAGTGAACCTAATAGCGTTTTAAATTTTTTGAAGTTTTTATTTGCCTTGTTAACCTGACTTCCAAGGCTTGCTAAAACTATACGCAGGTCCATGAATTTCTGTCGTCATTGGTGAGATGGAAGAAGTTGGAAGAAGCTGAATTGGCACAAAATTCGCGAGTGGAGAAGAAGTAAATCCCGCATAGAGCAATTGACAATTAGTTCCAAATTCTTGAAGTTGATAATAAAATCAACGAGGGGTCGGAATGGCTAAATTATTTGCAATTAGAATGAAGCCAACTCTCAATGATTAGTTGTTTCATTGTTGATAATTAATTTTGAAGCCCATTTTGTTTAAAGCTGATGGATGTATAAAACTTCTGTTCAAGTCAAGCTGATTTCATTCAAATTATAAAATTCAGTTATTATATAATTTGTATATCTGATAATAAGATAGCACTTGTGATCTCTGTATTAAGCTAGCTATATATGCGATTCATCATGATGTATCTTATTGGGAAGCTATGGGCGTAAATGGTTTTGTCGCTGGGAGTAAAGCTACAAGAGCCAACACACTGTAAATTCAAATCTAGGAAAAATGAAATGGATTGACGGAGCATCCAAGGGAAAACGTAGCCATCAAGCCCATGCCCATGGATGATGGATGAGACAAATAGCTGGACACGGCTCACCTTTCATTTGTTTTACATTTCTCGTGGGTCAGACAGAACAATCAACCTTCACTTGTTTTTATTTGGTTTTCCATGTGCTCCCTCCGGAAAATTTTAATTTTAACACAAGAAAATGAAAATGATATTTGCATTGCGTTTCGGCTTTAGGTGAGAAGAAATTAACTTTTCATCTAAATTGTCAAAGACCACGAGATAGTGACACGTGGAAATATCTGAAAGTTTTTTTTTGTGGACAACTTAGTGTTATCCTGTATGTAGCGAAAATAACTACTATATAAGCTCCAATGGCAGTGGAGTCTCCAGACTCCCCCACCACCTTTTGATTGATTCCGATTCGCTTACTGAAAGGAAAATAGAAATGTCAGTCTCCTTGCGATCTCCGCCCTCTTCATCTCTCTCTTCTTCTTCTTCCACTTCCTCTTTTTTCAAGGTAACTTTGTTTTACAATGTATAATTGACGAATGTTTGTTTGTATTAACAGTTGATTGAATTATTTGAATTTGAATTCCATTTTCAAGGGAAGAAATTTGAGGCTGTTGTCAGCAGCTTTTAATCTCCACTTTAAATTCCGCTCATCATATCCTGTTATTCTCGCTTCTTCTTCGCTCGACGCAGGTCAGCTTTCTCTTTACCATCTCTCGCCTTTAGATCTCTATGCGATCCGCAGTTGCTTTTTCTTCTTCTGATTCTTCAACTAGTTCGTCTTTTTGTTCCCATTTTAAATAAAGGATTGAGTACGGAGTTGGATGCTGTCTCTTGCTTTAGCGAGATCGTTCCTGACACTGTTATTTTCGATGATTTCGAGAGGTATCAACAATTTATCTTTACTTTAGAAGCCAACGTAACGAAAATCGATTTGTTATTTCTTTTTTTTTATTATTATTATTTGCTGATTATTTGAAATTTAGGTTCCCTCCAACTGCTGCCACCGTTAGCTCTTCACTGCTATTGGGCATTTGTAGCCTTCCTGATACCATATTTAGAGTAAGGCTTTCAAATTCAGTAATTTTAAATAATAATAATTATAATTATAAAAATATAAAGAAAAGAGAGAATATAGCCCTTGCAATTTGGCCTAAACAAGAATTGACGTGCAATTTTCATTTTCTGTATAGAATGCTGTGGACATGGCTTTGGCTGATTCCAGCTGTTGTAAGCTTGAAAACTCTGAGCTGAGATTGTCCTGTTTCTTCAACAAGGTTGGTTTTTAACTGTTAGGAAATGCATTTTGTTTTTGTTGTTGGAATACCGATAAGGTTGTCAATTGGTGATGGATGTGTAGGCTTTGGTAAATGTTGGGGGTGATTTGGCAAAGCTGGTACCTGGTCGGGTTTCCACTGAAGTTGATGCACGCCTTGCTTATGACACCCACGGAATTATCCACAAGGTATTGGTTTCTTTCAAAGTCAAGGCCTTTCTTTTGTGTCCTCTGAGTGGAAGTGGCAAACTGTCAATTGAGTTTTATGATAGCATTGAACTTAAAACAACAGTTGATGCCCAAGGACCTGTAAAAGTGCAATCACATATTGATTCCTGTCTTTACTCAAACTATACATTTGGATGTTTCTTTTAGTGCTACATCAAATTTAGTTGTAATCTCAAATGGTAATTAGAGGTGTTTTTACCATTTTGTAGTTGTTAACCGACAGATTGGTTATGGCAAGGAAAACTTAAAATCATGTTTTACTTTAATGGATCTTGTTGCTCGAGACTGAACTCTTTTGCTTGCTCCATTTATTATAGATGTGGGTCATTGTGAATTTTCACGTACCCTTAAGGCAGCTGTTAGGAGTGGGCATAAGATGGTTCGGTTTTGTTATGGCTAAAATCGAACGAGCCCACGGTATTTTTGGTTTTCCTTTATAAGAAAATGGAAAAAAAAATTGGATACGTTACAAAAACCATTCCGTTTAGTTCAGTTTTTCGATTTTTATGTCAATCTAAAAAAATATACATAAAAAAAGAATTTAATAGACCCAAGAACTGCTCGAACCCGCGACCTGCAAAGAATCGTTCGGTGGGTTCAGTTTTTCGATTTTTAAGTCAATTTGAAAAAATAAAAAAAAGAATTTAATAGACCTAAGTACTGCTCGAACCCGTGACTTACAAAGAGATTTAATATTTAATATTTTAAATATTAATAATTAAAAAAATCCAGGTGGATTCGAATCCACAACCTAAGATAGGCAACTACCAGCATTGTACCAATTAAGCTAAGGTTGACTTTCAGAGGGAAATACAATCCATTTTATCATATATAGATTTTAACATATTAATGATTAAAAAAATTGATCTTTTGGATTCAAACTAGGGACCTGCAGAAGTCTAAGACCATGCTCTACCAACTAAGCCAAAGCCGGTTTTCAATTTCAAACACATTCCATTTTTTCTATTTAATTTTAAAATATTAATAATTACAAAACTAGTTTTCCGATTTGGTTCGGGTTATATGTATAATCGGTCCGGAATCAATCGAATTGTTTGGTTATTTTAATGACAAGAATCGAATGGTTTTTTAAATTACAGAAACTGAACTGGCCAGTTCAGACCAATATGGTTTTCTCGATTCCAGGTTTTTTTGCCCATCCTAAGTAGCTATATCATCCATAGAACTCTACACCTCTATGTTTTTTTTCCTTAAGGAGATAATAGACTTAACTAGTACATTTTTGTTGAATGTTTGATTGATTTTTGAACTTTGGATCAAATGGGAAGTAATTATAGTGATTATTTTACTTCTATATATTGTAATTTCCAACACTTTTGCTAGAGGCTTTATGCCTCCTGTTCTTCTGCCCATCTTCAGTTTTTCATGATCTTGTTATCATCATGCTTGTTTTATCTTCGGTGAGTTGTTTGGTTCATTTAACTAAATGCCTTGGCAATGACTGTTGAAGGTTTTTAGCCAGTGCCTTGACATGCAATTTGATGGCATAGTTTGTCAAAATATGCAGGTGCATGAGTTGTTGAAGTTGTACAGCGAAATTGATGTTCCTCCTGAACGTTTGTTGTTTAAAATTCCTTCAACTTGGCAGGTGCTTATCTGAGTAAAATAGGTCTTTGTTGGTGATGCCATAAATTTTTATTTGCTAACCCTATTGTTAAAGTCACCTATTGTTTTGACTCCCTTCTGGCCCATTGCTTGGTTGACTTTCTGGTCAGGGAATAGAGGCCTCAAGATTGCTGGAATCTGAGGGCATACAGACACATATAACCTTTGTGTACAGGTGCAACATTGTTTAATCTAGTAGTAGTATCATTTGATTGTTACAATTCAAAGATAAAGTTGGGTCCATCCTAGGACACCAAATTCTGTTGGACATCATTTAATCACAATTGGTGAATAAGTTTTTCTTATAGAAAGTGAAACATTGAGGCTAATGTATCAACATTGACTGGAAATGGTTGAAGTGTACTGCAGTTTCTGCAGGAAGCGTTTTGCTCACTTGTGGAAACCTGCTATCGTTTTGCACTCTTTCTTCATCTTACATTAACATATTCTTCTTTTTCTGTTGCTTATATGTAATATATCCACTTCTGTACTTCTCTCTGGCTTCCAAGACCTTCAGGATATTACCTAGAAGTCCTTTGAGCTAGAAACTCTCTGATAAGCTGATATCCTTTGTTATTCATCTGGCAGGCCTGGAGTTTTAATGGCGCTGGCAATACTGGGGTCCATAACTTCATCTTGATAATTCTGTTCACCACAATTATCAATATACATCTTCTAGACCTGATTCATAAGGAAATTGGAGAGTAGTTTGTATATCCCAGATGTGTCTCCTCTCCATCTGAACAATTTTTGGTATTTAGTTGAAGTATAAAATTAGGGGATTTACTGTTGAGATGCATGAGGATATTTGTGAAATTTCAGCGATATTCCGATTCAAAAATTCCATTAGCCCATGCTATCTTTATATGATTAAAATGTTGAATGATCTGTTTGACAAAATTCCTTTACAATTTTCATCTCTAACGTAGCCTTCCTTTATGATGCAAATTCCTTATGTAAATAGTGTTTTCTCTGTCTGGTGGCTACTTTAATAGTCTATGCAAATTATCTGTTCACTTTTGGGCATGTTTTAGTTTCCAAATGTCTGTTTGTGATGCTGAAAGCAATTTCCTCGTACGAAACAGATAAAGTAATAGTGCTGACACTAATTCTATTCTGATGAAAGGCTGAAGCATAAGCTTCTCTAAGTGGCTTTGCTAATATTTTCATTCTTAGTTAAATAGAAACTCTCCATATCATGAGCCTACCTGCTTCCTCTCACTTTTTTCTTTCCAGAAAGCCATAATTGATTTTGTGCTTTTTTTGTTCTATTATTCTTTTTGCTAAGAAACAGTAGACAATATATATTCAACTATAAGAGAAATGTACAAGAAGTGTACTTATTTTTCAATTAACTCTTTTATTTATTTGTTAATTATTGGCTTATTCATGTCTTCAGCTTTGCTCAAGCTGCAGCTGCTGCTCAAGCTGGTGCTTCTGTCATTCAGATATTTGTTGGCCGCCTTAGGGTAAATGTCTTCTGTTAAATAACAACAGGCTTTAGTAATCTTCAGGGTTCCATTATTGACATCTTCAAAGTGCATATGTTGTCCTTCAGGATTGGGCTCATAATCATTCTGGAGACCCTGAGATTGAAGCTGCTCTTAAAAAAGGAGAGGATCCTGGGTTGGCTTTGGTTAGTTGACTAACCTTTTTCTTCTGAATTTCCAATTCTCAACAATGTTCAAGAAAGATGTTTTACATGATAAGATGTATTTAGTGAATTATATACTGTTGGTTGGTATTTCTATAACTTAATATGCATGAGTTTTGGACAATACAATAATCTGATTTACATATCATATTGTATGGAACAAGGATATGTTCTCCTCTTCTCACAATGATGTGGTGTACATAGGTGGGGCCATGGTGGATTACACATTATTGTTAGACAGGATGATATATTCCTATGGAGATACCTCGTACAATTGAAATATATACAATACATGCATTTCTCTGTATTTCACAGTTAGAGTTTTGTAACATCAAATTGTAGATTCATTAACAAGCATTTCATCACTGGATTAAGGAGTCTGTTTGACTTCTAGATACTGTGTGGAATTAGCAAAGTTCCTAAACGGCTTATAATTACAACAGTAGTAATCAGCAGTTGATTGAACCCAGG
This sequence comes from Ailanthus altissimus, assembly GCA_946807835.1. Lineage (NCBI taxonomy): Eukaryota > Viridiplantae > Streptophyta > Magnoliopsida > Sapindales > Simaroubaceae > Ailanthus > Ailanthus altissimus. The sequence goes on along the minus strand of OX327696.1, from coordinate 24,313,012 downwards.
ATATGATTATGCTTCATTGCAGGTGACAAAGGCCTACAATTATATTCACAAATACGGACATAAATCAAAGTTGATGGCAGCAGCAGTTAGAAACAAGCAAGATTTATTCAGTCTTCTCGGGTAAACCTATGATTCTATTTAACTAGAAAATCTGTGATAACTTCAATTTTATGAATGATATTTGCTTGTCACATTGCTTCAATCCTTGTGCAGAGTTGACTATATTATTGCACCTTTGAAGGTGTTGCAATCTCTCAAAGAATCCATCACTTTTCCTGATGAGAAGTACTCTTTTGTTAAGAGGCTATCCCCCGAGTCTGCTGCCGTGTACAATTTTAGTGAAGAAGAGGTCTGCATTCTTCTCAAAATTTCATTTTCTTTATTTCTGTTGGTTTTGTAGTTCTAATTTGAAACTAGCAAAATGGAATAGGATGGCATCAAATTACCATTGCAAATTGCAGTTTCATGATCATTTGGTTATGTTAATGAAAAATACATACATGATTTATGTTTAATCAGGGGGCTGCATTTGGCAATCTTATGCATTGATGCTGATTGATTTCTCATCTATAAAACAGTGCATGTCAGATTCTTATAGAGCTGTATTAAGAATCCAAAAACTGTTTAACCATGGTTCTCTCTTAGTTTCTCATATGCATACAAGATGGAGATTAGTTTTTAAGTACAAAAATGTAAGTTAACCCCTCCCAGACCCTAATTTGAGTGACAAACACAAAGTCTCTCGTACAATTACAAGAAAACTTGCCAATTAAACCAACTAGTATTCTCAAGTAGGAGAACAATATGGACAAAGATACTCATGATTTCATTGGTTTACTTGTTTGATAGACCATAAATAGAGCATGTATAAATAGTATTGTACTTCTGATACACTAATTTTTCCACCAAGGTTCTTTCAGTTCCATTTGCTAGCATTAGCTAAAGCTTAAAATCGACAAGTTAGCTAATGTTATTTCCTTGATAGCCCTGTATGAGGGAGTCTTCTTGCATTTCCGTTGTGGTTTTCAAGGATCCTCTTGAAAACATATTGAAAGTTTTTCCTTACATTAGATTAAGGAGAAAGAATAACTTTAATAGATTCTATCTTTATGAATGGATTTTGAATAGCTAGAAGAGTTTATAAAACTTGTAAACTAATGTATCTTATTTGAACCTTGCTCATGCAACTGTAATCAGCATAATATCACTACACATCTACATCATCACCATATGTATTCCGTAACTGTCACTATGATATGAGCCTTTGCTTTGGGTTAGGTAATGGAATGTTGAAGTGTAAAATCTTCTCTTAATTCTATTCGAGAAAGAGGGTTATCGGAATTTTTTCTTCCTCTATCTTGTGTCACGCCCCAAGTGCTCTCAAGCATTTCCTCGAGCACTTGGCGCGCGATTAGGCCTGCTGGAGGCCTCTTGGACCATGGAGCGCTACGTGGACCGAAGCTTCTAGAAGGCCCGCTGGTTAGGATGGAGAACCGGGCTTGGCCCGCAACTTATTAAGGAAGTTAACCCTAGTTAGACTTCCATAATAGGTAGGAGAGCATCTAGGAATATTCTAAGGAATATTATCCCATCTTGTATATACACCGTTAGATCAAATAGATCTCAGCCATTGATTGTATAGGGCTGCAACTATAAAAGGGGATCACCCTCACTTGTATTTTTCATCTCATAGCTTGTTTTCTCTTCAGCAATATAGAGAGCATTCGTGCAAACACTTGGTGTGCTTCTTTTCTCTTCTCTTTGTGTGGTTTTCTAGGCTGCTTAGCACGCAACGCGTCTAAGGCCGCACGGTCTCGAAAATAGTCCGTGACACTTGGTATCAGAGCCAGGTTCAGTTCAGAGATGGAGAAAGACGGCGTACCATCAGATTTGACTGAAGAGAGGGGTCGGAACCCCAAAGCTAAGAAGCACGGCGTGGTGTCTCGCGAGAAATCAGCAGATCCAGGTCAGGATGTGGGGGGTATGGTGAGAGCACTCAGCGGCGCTGTCGGGAAGGCGGCAGATCGCCTTGGAGAGCTGGAGCAACAAGTAGAGAAGATCGAGGGGGGCCTCGACGCTCAAGGAGACGAGCTGCGCACCCTCATCAGCACATCCATCGAGGCTTACGTTGATAAGCAGCGGGACTGGATTAAAGCTTTTCAGGAGAGCGTCCTAACCACAATGGACAGTATTCAGGCCCAAGTAGGGGAGCTACACCGCGGGCTCGAATCTGTCAAAGAGCATGTGGTGCTGTGCAAGCGGGCGGTGGCGAATGGGTCTGTCGCCGCTCAAGTGACGGTGTCTACACCGAGAGTCGATGCTCCTAAGCCCAAGGAGTTCAGCGGGAAGCGGAACGCCAAGGAGCTCGACAATTACTTCTGGCAGATGGAGAGATACTTCGACGCCCTAGGCGTACGGGACGAGGATAAGGTAAACACCGCGACCTTATATCTCTCTGATCATGCAATTCTGTGGTGGCGTAGGAAGAGCGAGGAGATTCGCAAGGGTACCTGCACCATCAATACCTGGACAGAGTTGCAGCAAGAGCTGAAACGCCAATTCTATCCGGAGAATGTGGCGCACGACGCTAGGAAGCGTCTAAAGGAGTTGAGACAGAACAAGTCGATTGGCGAGTACGTTGAGGAGTACTCTCTGCTGATGCTGCAGATCCCCAATATGAGTGAAGAAGACTTGCTGTTCAACTTCCTTGATGGGTTACAGACATGGGCGTCCAATGAGCTGAGGCGGCGTGGAGTGCAGAACATATCCGACGCCCTCACATTGGCGGAAACGCTCACTGATTACCGCAAGGGTGATGCGGGGAAGTCCAAGAATTCGAAGCCCAATCACAGCAAAGGTGGGGGAACCAGGGAGTCTCATCCTCCGCAGGATAAGGAGGGGAAAGGTAGACCGCCCACAGGGAGAGTGCAGAAGCGCAACGGCGGGAGAAAGCCGAGATCTAGATGCTTCCTTTGCGACGGGGATCATTGGGTGAAGGACTGTCCAAAGAAGAAGGCTATCAACGCAATGTTGGAGACTCAGCAAGCGGGTGAACAGGGACAATTGGGATGTCTCCAGTTACTCAATGCCCTCAATGCCAAGCGGGCAGCCCGCGCGCCAGCAGGAAAGGCGTTGATGTACATTGAAGCCTACAATAACGGGAAGAGGACGCAAGCACTAGTAGATACTGGAGCTACGCACAACTTTATGAAGTATGCGGAAGCAGTACGCTTGGGCCTCAAGGTGGAGAAGGGGATTAGCTACCTCAAGACTGTGAACGCCGCAATCAAGCCACTGGACGGGGTCATTCGTGGAGTTGAAATGAGCCTCGGAAAATGGAGCGGTAAGGTAAACTTTTCGGTAGCCCCTCTCGATGATTTTGATGCTGTTCTTGGTATGGATTTTCTGCGGCAGTTTAATGTGGTGCCACTTCCCCGACACAACTATGTATGCATCTTGGAGGGAGGACCATGCATGGTGCCGACAGTAAACAAGCCGACAGGTGGGCAATCCAAACCCAACGCCCACACTACTCTCCTGTCCGCCATGCAACTGAAGAAAGGAGGTAAGCGGGGAGAAGAGACATACCTCGCCACAATATGGGAGGCAGATGATGAGGCGTACGGGGGCGAAGAGGAGCTGCCAGCAGAGATCACGAAAGTGCTCAAGCAGCACCAGGACGTGATGCCAGCAGCGCTACCACAAAAATTACCACCAAGACGGGCAATTGATCACGAGATTGAGCTGGAACCAGGGGCGAAACCTCCAGCCAAAGCCCCATACAGAATGTCTCCACCAGAACTAGCAGAGTTGCGGAAGCAGCTCAAGGAGTTGCTGGATGCAGGGTTTATCCAGCCATCGAAGGCGCCCTACGGCGTGCCCGTGCTTTTCCAGCGCAAGCACGACGGATCATTGCGGTTATGCATAGACTACCGAGCGCTGAACAAGGTCACTGTCAAGAATAGGTATCCCATTCCTTTAATTGCTGACTTGTTTGATCAGTTGGGGCAGGCAAAGTATTTCTCGAAGCTGGATTTGCGGTCAGGTTACCATCAGGTGCAGATAGCCGAGGGCGATGAGCCGAAAACCACCTGTGTGACGCGTTATGGGGCCTTTGAGTTTCTGGTCATGCCGTTTGGCCTCACTAACGCGCCAGCCACTTTCTGCACACTGATGAACAACATACTCCAGCCCTTTCTTGACAAGTTCGTCGTCGTGTACTTAGACGACATCGTCATCTACAGCAACACTCTCGAAGAGCACGTGGAACACTTGAAATCTGTCTTGAAGGTGCTCCGCGAGAATGAGCTGTATGTGAAGAGGGAGAAGTGCTCATTTGCCAAGCCGGAGGTAGACTTTTTGGGTCACAAGATCAAAGAGGGCAGGTTGATGATGGACAGGGCGAAGATTCGCGCCATTGTGGACTGGGAGGCACCCACGAAAGTTACCGAGCTGCGGTCTTTCCTTGGGTTGGTTAACTATTATCGCAGGTTTATCAAGAGCTACTCCACCACTGCAGCACCCCTTACCGACCTGCTAAAGAAGACTAAGGCGTGGGAGTGGAGGAAGGAGTGCCAAGGGGCTTTTGATCGACTAAAGGCAGCAGTGATCGAAGAACCAGTCTTAGCATTACCGAATCACCTGTTACCGTATGAGGTACATACTGATGCATCTGATTTTGCTATTGGTGGTGTATTAATGCAGCAGGACCATCCGATCGCATATGAGAGCCGGAAGCTCAATGAGACGGAGAGGCGCTATACGGTGCAGGAAAAGGAGATGACGGGGTTCATCCATTGTCTGCGCACTTGGCGACATTATCTGCTTGGGGCAAGGTTCGTAGTGATGACGGACAACATAGCAACGAGTTACTTCCAAAGTCAGAAGAAACTCAGCCCGAAGCAAGCTAGGTGGCAGGACTTTCTGGCGGAGTTCGATTACGAGCTCGAGTACAAACCGGGAAAGGTGAACGTGGTGGCGGACGCCTTAAGCCGGAAGGCCGAGTTAGCAGCTATCAGCAAGCTAGAAGGTGATTTGCTCGGCCTATTTTATGAGGGAATGAAGCATGATCCCGCAGCCACACAGCTCGCCACTCAAGCACAAGAGGGAAAAACTCAGCGATTTTGGGTAGAAGATGGGTTCTCTACACCAAGGGACGCTGGGTTTATGTGCCAAAGTGGGAGAACCTGCGGCGTAACCTCATTAGAGAGTGTCACGATACAAAATGGGCAGGACATCCAGGCCAGCGGCGCACACGCGCCCTATTGGAGACAGTTTACTACTGGCCACACATGCGGGAGGAGATAGAACAGTTTGTCAAGACTTGTCTTGTGTGCCAACAGGACAAGATTGAGCAGCGGAGTCCCGCAGGGCTACTGGCGCCACTGCTCATACCGGAGAGACCTTGGGAAAGCATCTCTATGGATTTCATTGTAGCCTTACCGAAGTCCGAGGGGTGTGGAACTATCATTGTGGTGGTAGATCGGTTTTCCAAGTATGCGACTTTCATACCAGCGCCCAAAGAGTGTAATGCGGAAGAGACAGCCAAACTTTTCTTCAAGCACGTCGTCAAGTACTGGGGGTTGCCGAGAGTGATAGTCAGCGATCGTGATACGAGGTTTATGGGGAGATTCTGGACTGGATTGTTAAATCTCATGGGATCGGAGCTTCGCTTTTCCACCAGCTTTCACCCACAAACGGATGGGCAGACCGAGAGGGTGAACGCATTACTGGAGCTGTATTTGCGGCACTTTGTGGGCACAAATCAGCAGGATTGGGTCAAGTTACTCGACGTGGCACAGTTCTCGTATAACTTGCAGAGGAGTGAATCGACGAACCAGAGCCCATTCGAGTTAGCTACTGGCCAGCAGCCTCTCACGCCGCATGCGCTCGTGTCCAGCGACACTGGGAAGAGTCGAGCAGCCTACAAAGCTGCGAAGTCCTGGCAGGAACAATCGGACAAGGCGCGAGTGTGTCTGGACTAGGCGACGAAACGGATGAAGAAATGGGCTGACGGTAAGCGAAGACATGTTGAGTACAGCGTGGGGGATTTAGTGATGGTAAAAATTCTTCCGACGCAGCACAAGTCTACGCGCCCACTTCACAAGGGTCTTGTTCGAAAATATGAGGGGCCATTTCCTATTGCCAAGAGGGTTGGCAATGTCTCGTACAAGGTGGAGCTGCCTTCGAGACTTCGGCTACATCCGGTGTTTCACGCAAGCTGCCTAAAGCCATACCATGGTGATGCGGAGGACACGGAACGTGGGCCACAAACTAGGGCACCATTGGGAGTTTCCACATGTTACGACAAGGAGGCTGAACTTATCCTTGATGTGAGGACAGTGCGGAAGAAGAACTGTCGTCCAAGTCGTGAGTATCTCGTCAAGTGGAAAGGATTGCCCGACAGCGAAGCAAGCTGGGAACCCGAGACCGCACTGTGGCAGTTTGAGAACAAGGTGCGTGAGTTCCAGCAAGGATGCGACGAGCGCGTCGCGTGAATTTGGTGGGGGAGAATGTCACGCCCCAAGTGCTCTCAAGCATTTCCTCGAGCACTTGGCGCGCGACTAGGCCTGCTGGAGGCCTCTTGGACCATGGAGCGCTACGTGGACCGAAGCTTCTAGAAGGCCCGCTGGTTAGGATGGAGAACCGGGCTTGGCCCGCAACTTATTAAGGAAGTTAACCCTAGTTAGACTTCCATAATAGGTAGGAGAGCATCTAGGAATATTCTAAGGAATATTATCCCATCTTGTATATACACCGTTAGATCAAATAGATCTCAGCCATTGATTGTATAGGGCTGCAACTATAAAAGGGGATCACCCTCACTTGTATTTTTCATCTCATAGCTTGTTTTCTCTTCAGCAATATAGAGAGCATTCGTGCAAACACTTGGTGTGCTTCTTTTCTCTTCTCTTTGTGTGGTTTTCTAGGCTGCTTAGCACGCAACGCGTCTAAGGCCGCACGGTCTCGAAAACAGTCCGTGACACTTGGCTGGCCTAAGGCAAATATAAGAGCTTAATTAAAGAGAGAGCTCGCAGCTTTTTTTTTTAATGAAAGTTTGCTTACGTTCTCATTGATCAATCAGGTTTTTAAATATACAGACTTGTATGGTTTAATGTGCCATTTTATTGTATCCATGACATGTGAGTGGGGCAATGTCCACGGACTTATGGAAATGTTCCATAAGATAAACGGGTGTGAACTTAGAGAGTCTCAGGATATGAAGTGTACTCGTTGAGCACTAGAGTAGTAGTTAGGGTCAAAGCATTCAATCTAGGAAACTTATGGATAAGCAGGATTTGAAAATGTTCCAAATGATAAATGATTGTGAATCTAGAAAGTCTCATGATATGAAGTGTACTCATTGAGCACTAGGGTAGTAGTCAGGGTCAAAGAGTTCAATCTAAGAAACTTATGGATAAGTAGGATTTTGTTTTAATACCTTGGCAAAAGACGTATCAAAGTATTATAAAGTTAGAGTTAAGCCTTTCTTTATTAAGAGACACTTGTCACGTTTTTAATTATTTTGATTATTCTAATCAAAATTTAAAGGTTAAGTTTTGAATAAAATACTGTAACTTAATTGTTGATCTTTCTTTAGATTGATGACAAGTGTCCTTAAGATTGATTAATTAATTAATCAAATTCGGCCATTTGATGGCTAAAGGATAAGGTCGGCCAAACTTGTTGACCATAAAATTGTTATTTAATGGCAATGATGATTCGGCCTTTTGATGAAATAGAGACAAAAGTTGTTTTTGTCTTAATAATTTTCAATGAAAAAAAAAAACTAACTATATAAGATATCCTTGAAGAGCTTGTTAAAATACTTTTACAAGAAAAATGGTTCGGCCATTTAAGAGATAAAATGGAAGACAAAAAGTATTTTGTTTTTGCTTATATCACCTGCAAAGACTTCTTATTTTGGTTTAGCCATTTTTACTGAAAGGCACAAAAGGAGTTTTGTGTTGTTTTGCTTTGAAAAAAAGTAAAAGAAACTCAAGAGAGTCAAAACAAAAGCTTAAGTGTTAAAATACCAAAACAACTAAAAAACTTATCATGCATATAAAGCTATAATTCTAGAGCTTTGAGCCCATCGAAGTCAAAGCCTAAAATTATTCGTGGGAGCACTTCGTCGTGAGACATAGATCTTCACTGTTAAATTTCTATTTGCTCGACTATGTATTTACTCCTTAATTTGTATGTCAATATATAATATCGGAAACTCCTTTGCGATATTGTTTTACCTTACGAAAACTTTTTTAAGGTATTGCTTTTGGCCAAAGGACTTTTTGAAATTATATCTTAGAACATCAGGATATATAGCCTATCCATATAAGTTAACGGATCTCATATCTACGCACACCGGACTGTATAAGCATCGGACTATACCCAGCGAGTCTTAGAGATCAAACTGTCAAAGATCTCTAACATGTGTGGAATCTAAGTTTGAATTACTCACAAGCCCACCATGACGCTCAAGTTAAAGGACTACAAATACTACTCAACTCGAGAAGATTATTCATTGATGACTTTATGGGATGTATATGAGAGGTCCTTATGAATCTGTTTAGTACCCAATTATCATTGAATACCCGTATGTCTATATGAGCTTCCACTAAGCTCACAATCTACTAAGACTAATTGTTTGGACAACTAGATGTAGATATACATTGATCTGGAAGGTTTACTAATCAACCCATGTCGGAAAACATCAATCAAGAACGATGTTTTTTTTAATACCATTTGCAACTCTTTGCAATTATGTCATTATAATAAATATTCTCGAGTTTTTGTCTTATTCTAGATAAGGCTCTAAATCTTAAAATTATTAACTTTTAGTGTTGATTTAAATTCTTTTAAATCAAATCTAAACTCCTTTAGACCTATAATGTATGAAAAGGAAAAAGATTATTACCATATAATAAATTAACGATTTATTGAAAACTACATCGTATAAGTACCAATAAATATTCATACACAAAATGGAATGACAAATAAACACTATTTCCAATAGATATTTGTAGTGTCACACAACTACAGGATTGGAGCCATGTTCCAAAAGGATGCGATGATCACAGGTACGTGGAGGTGGGAATCCTGTTGGTTGCTGGAAAATCTGTTGAAAATTTGACAATAGCCTTTTCAAACTCTCTCTTTCTCTATTTACACGATAGTGCACACAAGGGATAAAAGAGGGTTGGCCTTTGAAATCATTAATGATAAATAGTTGTATTGCAGTATTATGCCACTGAAAGTCCATCTTCATTGTTGCAAAATCCCATCAAATGAGGCTAAGAGTTCTGAGCCAATTAATGATTGTTTACCCACATAAAGGAAGCAAAAATAAATCGAATTGAAATGTTTGTTTACCCAATTTAATTTGTAGCATTCTACAAACTCCAGGACATTTCAGCTTCTTTTTGTTTGTTACTATCACTTTCAAGTTATGTATGCTTCCTTGTCAATTAGAATCAATAATGGTTTCCCATGGATCTCCCCTTTCACTTGCATCGTTTGAGAAGAATGGGTACTAATAATAGCATGGAATGAAATTTCAGGTTCTAAGGTATTGCCCTCTGTGGTTGATTCTTCTCAATCCTTTTAATCAAAATAATTTCTGCATTTGGCCTGAATAATGCGCTCATCACAATTGAAGCAAAGATCTTTTTTCCTTCTGTCTTCCATCTCAGCTCTTATAAGGCATCGAGTGAATAGAGAATTATAGACACCAGTTTCCATGGGTTGCGAATAGAACTCCCTTCCCCTTTACGAATTGATGGTGTTGTAGTTGAGTTTTGTTGTTCATAAAGCCTTGCAAAGCTCATCATCATTGACAAATCCGTTGGGTAGTGAAGTTCCACCTTTACTATAATATCTTCCCGCAACCTACTAACCAGTTCGGTTTGACACTATAAGTTTGGTTTGGTTTGGTTTTTTGGTTTTAATTTCTAAAACCGAACTGAACTAGGTTTGCCCACCCCTATACAGTACCACCATCACCACTTTATTTTTCCCTTATACACCAACACCACCATTTTGCGATCACAAGTAGAATGAACATTCAGCTTTTTGTTAAAGTTAAATTTTCCCTTTCTTTGGGAAACTTCACTTGCTTGATTTTATGCTTGTCCAGGAAATGGAAGATATTTTGTTCATTCATGTATTTCGTGATGATGTTTTTAAAGTACCTAATTACATGGAGAATGTGGTTTAGAATTTTCAGTTGCTAAATACATCGGTATTTGGATAAGATTTGACTATCTTAGATGTTTATATGAATATGCACGGGAAGACACTTGACTGTCTTAGATGTTCATATGAATATGAATATGAATATGTACGGTCATCTTAATTTTCTCTTTACTTATGGAATGCCCATGACCCAAATGGTTTACTAAAATCCATTTTCCATTATCAGCTTACAAAGTGGGACCAGTTAAGCCTTGCACAAACCATGGGACCTGCTTCTGTTGAGCTTCTGCTTGCCGGACTTGACGGTTATGTAAACCAAGCAAAGCGAGTTGAGGAGTTGTTTGGAAAGATTTGGCCACCCCCTAATTTGTGAAGTGGGTTTTATCCATTGCTGAGCTTCTTGTCTGGATGGAATAAGAGGGAGAATGCCTGCTTCTGATGCTTGCTTACTTGCTTCTTTGTATTCCCGCTTTCTTACTTACTATGTTGTCTCGTTTTTGGTAGCACAAGTTTCTGCTGAAGCTCTTAATTTCACCATTAAAGTATATGACGTGAATCCACAACATCGTTGACAACATGTGATAGGATTCCCGGGAGTCTGATGTTTAGATGAGTTGGTGTCTTTTTGTACATGTTACTTGTTTGCCGGTCCATATCTACCGTGGATCTGCTGGTCTGTAATGTGTTGCGCCGCCTCCCCATTTCTGAAAAACATGTTTCCAATGATACTATTTCTGTTGCCTGAGAAATGGCAACATGCTTCGTTTTTTAAATGAATGGTATTTTTGTTCTTCTGCTGGATTTTAATGCCAATGCACGGAAACAGAATAAGTATAGATTCAATATTTACAATTATTGTTATTTACTCGCTTAGAGCCGGAAAATGAACTAAGAAAAGTAAATCCCGATAAAAGAAAGGGAAATTACCACTCATTACTTTTTTTTAACATTTTAAAAATTATTAATTACTGTTGCTATGTTTTAAAAATAAAAATAACAACAAAAAAATATAGTTCAAGAATGAAAATAATAATAAAAATACTTTTAAAAGAAGGACGTAATTGAAAATTTTATAAATATTATGGATCAAATGGGTAATTTAACAAAAATACAAATACTAAACTGTTAATTTCCCCAAAAGAAATCATATTTAAGTAGTATTATGAAGACGCAAATTTATATTTCTAGATTATACTTACTTTTCAGAATAAGACTCATAATTCCGTCCATAAGAAAAAAATAATAATAATAAGACTCATAATCGAATAAATAAATACAAAATTTCTACCACGCAGTTGTCCAAGGAAAGTCATAATGTCACATGGTCTGCGTCAAAATCAAAATTCAAAATACCTGTGTCAATTGGAAAAGTCAAAAGATGAAGATGGCAACTTGAATCAGACTATATATATATATATATATATATATATATATATATATATTATCAATTTCGGTTTCACTAACAAATGTTTGGTTTTATGTAATGTATTATTACATTTACAGCCCCTTAAGTTGGAGTTGTGTGGTTAAACAACATTAAGACATTACCAACACATGATTTATATCACATATGGTGTAGGGTTACAAATTTACATAAATGGCTTTCAAAGTAACACTGTCACTTCGATTTTATGTCCATGGCATGTGGATTTCTTAATTACATCAGCTTTACTTCTCAAACTCCATTCCATTTACTTATTACGGCTGAAGTTCCAATTCATTTTCCAAGTTCTCAAAACATGGTTGCTTCTAGATAGCCCCAACTAGCTAAGGATTTTTTATCAGTATTATTTTCTTTAAGACAAATTATTTCGAAAACTTATAGATGAATAGAACAATCTGAACAAAGTATTTGTATCATATTTTAAAAAATAAAATATAAATCTATTCACTAAAAATTATGTTCCCATTAGTTATCATATAACATACTTGTAATCAAATTTTAGAGTTTTATATCTATTTTTTAGCAATTTTTTTTATATTTTAAACATAGTTTGAAAGTTTTTACTTTTTAGAAGTGAGAATATTCGAGGCCCAACTTAAGTCAAAAAAATGAATTATCAACCTCTCAACTAATGAAAGATTAACAATAACATGTCATATTCTAATACTATCGATATGTATGTGCTCAAATTTAATAAAGCTAAAGATTTAGCCCCTTTTTTTTTTCACAAACAAGTGAGGATTTATTTTAATGAGAGTATACAATAACTCAATAGAGATTGTCATAGTTCAGGGAATAGTAAGTAGAGGATTGCTTAGAGAAAATTATTTTAATAAGCTAGTTTAGAGAAGGTAGCTAAGATTGTATTTAGGATCAAAAAAGATGTTTGAAATGTGTAGATTTGATCACGGAAAAGCTTTAAATATATTTTGAAGGCTGAGGTGACTTAGATTTCACAAAAAATTTAGAAGATGGCTTGAATTAAACCTAAGATTATGACAGCGAAGCTAAGGTTTGGGGATTATTTGAAGGTGGTTATAATAAAGCAAGACTTAGCAAAGCTCATCAGAACAAAACTTAGAGCTCAATATTGGTGCAAAAAATGGTTTTTGACATTATTAACCTAGTAAAAAGGGGTTAATGATCGAATTTTGCATTTGTTTAGGTTAATCTTATGATTTTTAAGTTAAACACAATTTAACAAGCAATAATAAAAAAATATAACATAAAAAGAAGCAATACAAAAGATTTACATGATTCAGCCTGCCTATATCTATGGGCGAAACTTATCATTAAACTTACTATATGAAAGAGATATTATGAGATATAGATTACAATCAAAGTAATAGTACTCATAGATTAAAATTATATATATATATATATTATTTTTAGGCTTGTGGAGGTGATTTTTATATGCTTTGATGAAGGTTTTCTTAATAAATATAAATGATGATTTTGGAGATTTATTAAATAGATTGAAGGTTGTAAAAAGGGCTATTGGAGAAACTCTAATATGGAATGAAAGAAAAAGAGAGCTTTAAAAGAGAGGGTGAATGAAATGGATATGAAAAAGATGGTATAGAGAATGAATAACTTGCTACATCATTTGAAAAAGTGATGTTTATATATTGGAGGTTATCGTGAGCTTATTGGAACATTTAGAGGCTTTTTAATGGAGAAAAAAAATTTAATATCCTTAGGATTAAATGTCATGCTTAAATGAAAAGAAATGGATGTTTTAGGGTTCTGTGACTTGTATCATATTTGAGAATGAGTGTAAGCATATTTCTTTTGAACTAAAGAATGTCCTACTTAGTTACAGGTGCTTTGGTAAACTTCTTTAATATAAGTTTCTCTTGGTGGCTAAGAATATATCTAACAAGTGTCATTATCTTAAAAGTGACATTAACACATGTCATGTGAAGAATGAATACGGTGATAGTGTGATCCTCACCTAAGTGCCACTTTGTAATTTTGTGCTTATCTTGTCTTTCTGTTCATAAGGCTACATGATATGACACTTTAAGATTAGTTTCTTCTTGATTGCCCATGATACCTTTATAGTGCTGAGGTTGATGATAGTTTCTACAATATTATTTGCAACAAGGAAGATTTGTTTGCCGTGTCCTATTAAGTCCTCTACAAGATTGCACCTATCTTTTTGCGCCTTTTTATCTTTTTCTTTGTTAGTTATTATTTAACGTGATTTTTGTTGGGTGTCAATTAACTCATGGGTGCATGCATATGGTGTGTGTGTCTATTATTTAAATATACACATCACATACATATATATACACAGTGGTAACTAAAAATTGATCAATGAACACCAATATACATATTAATTAAATTAATATAAATCGAGAATATATCACAAAATTTTGTTTGGAGTTCGCATGAAATAAACCCGTTGTGAATTTTAGCAATCAACAGAGGTGGGTTTAACAATTAACCAAGATTAAGTTTAATTTTTATTTATAATTAAATAATAAAATATCTTGATTATTTAATAATTAAATAATTAATTAAGTAAAATTATCATTATGTCCTTATTAGGTTATTAAGTTAACTCAAAGTAGGTCCTACTTTAACAATAGACTTTAGTTAACTTAACCATAGTAATTTGTTGGATTTTACTATATTGAACCATTCACTCTGATACGCTGCCTCAGTGCACAACGAATACACTTCATGTTGCGGAACTCTCTAGATCCATACCTAACTCGTCAAATAGAACTATTCCATTAGTCTATAATCGATACTCCACGCACACGTCACGGATATTATAAATAAGCACTTTAGACCATTCAAGTTGAGGTCGTTGCATATACGTATAATCCTTCCATCAGTTATACCCTGGATGTGCGAGGGATATAGATCAGCACCATCAAATCCTTATTTGTTAATCCATAAACTTAACTCCAGATTCATATCTCAATAAATAATATACATAAATATTTTTGCAATATTATTTAACTCTATGAGAAACTCATTTCCCGGTTGATTACTTATGGCCATAAGAGTTTACGAGATACAATCTCAGAGCATTGGATATAAAACTTATATATATAAGGGGGATATAGATCAGCACCATCAAATCCTTATTTGTTAATCCATAAACTTAACTCCAAATTCATATCTTGATAAATAATATACACAAATATTTTTGCAATATTATTTAACTCTACGAGAAACTCATTTCTCAGTTGATTACTTATGGCCATAAGAGTTTACGAGATATAATCTCAGAGCATTGGATATAAAACTTATATATATAAGCTGACGGACCCATATTTACGCACACTAGACTCCATGATCATCGGAGTATATCTAGCAACATATAGTGGTCAGACCATAAAAGGCCTCTGACATATGTGGAACCAAAGTATGGTAGATCACCTACAAACTCACAGTGGCACTCAAGTCAAAGGACCATGAATATTACTCAACTCGAGAGTATCTATCATTAACGATTTCATAGGATATTTATTGAGGTCCTTGTGAGTCTATTTAATATCCAGTCCTTACTGAATACCCATATATACTATGCATATATAGACATACACTAATTTATATTTAAAAGATTTATAGATAGACTCGCATCGGTGAAAATAGATCAGGAACACAGTGTTTGAGAATATACTTTCATAATGACATTTCTTAATACTTATTGTAACTCTTTACAACTATGTCATTACTAGTATACTCTCAAGTCTTTGTCTCGTTTTAGACAAAGCTCTAACTCCTTAGATATTGCTGACTCTTATAACCTGCTAACTCTTAAAAGTGCTAACTCTTAGCATTTATAACTCTTAGTATTGCTAACTCTTAGCACTGATCTAAACTCTTTTAGACCAGATCTAAACTCTTTCAGATCATATAATATTTGAAATATTACAAACATTGTACCATATATGTTTAATATTAACGATTTTATTTGAAATTTTTATTACATAAATATTAAACAATTACTATTCATATCATATAATATTAGGATGGCACGTAAGCGCAAGCTCCAACAAACTCTCACTTGCTCTAGTGCCATTCATACTGGTATCTAATACCCTAAAGACTCTTCGTGTTTCTCAAATACCCTAAGAGTTAAGGCTTGAGTAGGTCCGCTACGTTCTCCGTGGGATGTATCCTAGATACTATTACATCTCTAATATCATTATCTTTTTACTTATGTGGTATTCAAAGTCCGCATGATCAGAATTCTAATGTACATTATGCCTTCTTGGCTTGGGCAATTATTATGTTATTATTGTATTATAATGGGATAGAATCTACTAAGGTTGAAACCATTTTAAGCTCTGTAACTAGGTTAAATATTCATAAGACTTCATTTGCAGGCTTCTCAAGCCGCAACATATTCTACCTTTAAGGCAGAATTAACTATAGACATTTAAATTGCACATTTCTAACTAGCTCCAGTACTGACGAAAAATTTGAATATGTGTGTCCCTTCGCCTATAAGAATATTTTCTCTATAATTCAGAAACTTATCCTTTGTACCTCTCAGGTATTTCAGATATATTTCATAACCATTTCATGATCGTGATCTGGATTAGATCGATACCAGCTTATAACACTTATAGCCATAAAAATTTAGATCTCGTACATAACATGTAATGCATCAAACTATCTTTAGCTAATGCATATGATAAGTTAGACTTTCTAACTCTTTCATCTTCTTCTTGAGGATACTTCATTCTAGAAAGATGAATATCATGTTTGAAAGGCACATTTACTATCTCACAGTGAATTAAGTTGTACATTTCCAAGACTTAGTCTATGTACAAAGATTTAGATAGTACCATCAGTCTCCTAACTCTATCTCTATAAAGCTTTATACCTAGTATAAAAGAAGCCTCTCAGAAAACTTTATGGTGAAGTTCTTTACTCAGATAACTCTTAACTGATTGACTTGTAATATATCATCGTCGTTTTTGATATTTAGTATGTCTTTCATGTAGAACTAGAAAGCTAATCATGCTCCCACTATTTTTTATTTGACACACACGCTTTCTCTTCGTTCTTGATGAAATCAAACTTTATGATTTCTTTATCTAAACGAAGATTTTAGCTTCGAAAAAATTGTTTAAGTCCACAAATGGACATCCTCAATTTATACACTAAATTAAAAGTTAGACTGGATGCAAAACCTTTAAAAAGTTCCATACATTCTCTTACTTGAGATATACATCATAAAACACCGTCTTTACATTCGTCGGCCAGACCTCAATATCATAATGTATGGCAATAGCCAATAAAATTTGAATTAACTTTAGTATAGTTACTGGTGAAAATGTTTCCTCAAAATCGATTCTAGAACTCTGAGTGTAACCTTTTATCACCAGTTGAGTCTTGAAGGGCTCTACCTTCATATCGGGTCCAAATTTCCACTGTGTAAACTTAATTATAATAAATAGTAACAATTCTTATGATAAGCACAACCAAGTCCCAAACTTAATTATTATGTAGAAAGTTAATTTTGAATTTTATGGCATCTTGCCATTTTTTCGAATCAATGTCAAACATTGCCTCTCTATAAGTTAAATGATCATTTTTTTCAACTAAGAAAATACCAATGACACATTTAGGTATCAAGCATATCTTGTTGATGGCCTTGATATCTTTTCTGGCCTATAATAAAAGTGTATTAAAGGTGTTTTACTCAATTAAACTTGAAATTCCACCATCAGTTCATATATATCCTAATTGACTTCATCAAGTTCAATCATTCTACAATCTCCACTATCTATAAGAAACTCTTTCTCTAGGAATATGGGATCACGAGCAACGAACATATTCCGTTCCTTTAGATCATAGAATTGGTATCCCATCAAATGTTTAGGATACTCAATGAATCGATACTTATACCCTTTGGGTACAATTTTATTCTGTTGTGTAACTCTTATACAAGCAAGACAATCTCAAGCCTTAACATACTTAAGACTTGATTCCTTTTTAGTCTATATCTCATACAGAGTAGAAGAAACAAGTTTCAATGGAAGTATATCCAATAAGTGAGCAGCAGATTCTAAAGTATAATTCTACAGATATTCTAGAAGATGAGTGAAGTTCAACATCAATTGCAATATATCTAATAAAGTTTGATTCCTCTTTTTCAAAACACCTTTGTATTGAGGAGTATTTAGAGGACTACGTTGAATAAGAATCGCATTCTCCTTCAAATAATTTATGAATTTTCTTCTTATGTATAAACTGACTCAATATTATTGAATGCATTCAATATACATAATGGTTTGTTTCTCTACTTTCTAGTCGGAACCTTTTGAACACTCAAAAGTTTTAGACCTCTGTTTCCCAGAAGTACATATCCGTATCGTGACAAATCACTATAAAGACTATAAAGTATCAAAATCTACCCATAGCAATAAGATTCATTTGACTAAATGCATCACTATGTACCAATTCCAAAAATATCAGTGGTTCGGTGTCCAATACCAACACAAAGATTCTGTCTTTTTTTTTTCTTGAATTCAGAATTTATAAACTGGTTAATGTTCCATAATCAAATCAAATATCTAACCATCTTTAACTAGACAGAATAGTCGTCTCATATCTAAGTGACCTATTTTTATATGCCACTATTCTTTATTATTCAAAGTTTTTAAACTACTCTTTTTTCTTGTTCACCTATGCATTGGAGGCATTTCCTATTGTATTTAAGATATAACGATCATTCATTAACTAACACTTAGTTAGCAAAATATTATCATTATCATATAAACATGAGAAAATATTTCTAATATTTTTATAATAACCCTCTCTATCTATTACAAGGAGTGATATAATTTACTTAATAATGTTTGATACAAAATAGCAATTATACAACACAATGCTTCTACTAGAATGAATAAGTGACATTAAAGTTATACTTCTCCTTTTATAGTATCGCAGCATTCCTCAAATCATACAACAACTTGCATATAAGAGAAAGATAGGCGGTATCTTATACCCCTACACTTTTAGCTTCATATGCTAATGAAATGTTAATGTTTAGTAAATAGATATCTAAGTGGTTTATCTATTCTTAGTCAATGTACCTTGAACAGTAAGGTTTACTATTTCAAATCTTATCATAATGGAACACTTTTCATTGTGACTATTCTTTACTTGTGATTTGGATATATCTAAGTATTTCTGAATCTAGAACTATTCTCATATTTATAAGCAAGTCTAAATATTTCTCAATACTCTATAGTAGCTGTGCATAGTTCAAGTATACTTACGGATTGCTCATACTCATCCTATCTCTATAAGATAAATATCTTATCTTTATAAGACAAATAATGAGATGTGTAACAAAACATTTTTAATCGTTAATTAATAATGCTTTAAATTATGGGTATAACTATTATACATTTTTTAATCTAAAAATACTCTCCCACTGCTTTACTTAATCCTTTTAATCACTCAAAATGGATAATGACAATTTAAACTCTTTAAACTATATAGTGAAAAGTAGACTCACATTGACATTTTACTCTAATCTCATGTTGTAGTAATATTGACCTTTGTAAACCCAGCAGGTAGACAACTCTTATCAATTGCATCTCATACAACTCTTACCACTAATCTTAAATACACATTATTTTCATGCTGTAGCAATATTAAGTAAGTGTATTCGAGATTAACTTGTTAATAATCAAATATATGTTACTGATATTACCCTCACGCTGTAGCAATATTGGACAATACGATTACATATATTTACCTCATTCTCATGTTTAACTAGTATAGTCTGAGTTACACCAACCAAATCCTTCCCATTGTAGTAATATTAGAAAAAGATCGACGTAATTTGTCTAACATCATATTGACAAGAGGGATCAATTAAAACAATATCTCATAATGTAATAAAATTCAATCTGATTAAGAGATATTTTTAAATACAGACTTTCATCTCATGAGAAGATGATTCTCAATCAGTTATTTATTTTTGTGCAAACACAACTAACCCCACCAACGAGGCTCCCATTATAGTTACAACGCAAAGAAAAATGACCTCGATTTACAATGCAGACTAATAAGTTTTATTACTGCAACTCATAAATCCCCACATGCATAAATTAATTTTTTAATAATTTAAAAAAAATTATTATTTTTAAGTGAACAATGTCAACACCACGGCGTTAGGCTACCAACGTCATGCCACCAGCCCTTTAGCGTTGTGGTACTAGGGCTTGAAAGCCTCAACACTGCGGCGTTCATCATCCAATGTTGTCACGTTGTATATGAAAGCTGTGGCTTTTGACATGAATACTGTGGCATTCCAACTGCTATCTTCCCCAATTTAGCATTTTCAACACTTGAAATGGACCACCATACCCCCCAGACTTATCCAACAATATGCCAACACTCAAAATACCCAAATCAACACAAATTTACTCTAATATCAATTATTGGGTGCTGATTAATTCATGGGTGCATGCATATGATGTATGTGCCCATTATCCAATTATACGCATCATACACAAATATGTACACAGTGGAAGCTAAAAATTGAACAATGAACACAAACATACATATACCAACGTCGTGACGCCAGTTCTTTAGCGTTGTGGTACTAGGGCTTAGAATCCCAAGCACGACGTTTATCATCCAACGTTGCTGCATTGTACATGAACGCTACGACGTTCGACATAAATACTGCGACATTCCAACTACTGTATTCCCCAATTTAGCATTTCAACACTTGAAATGGACCACTATAGCCCCGAAACTTATCCAACAATATGCCTAACACTCAAAAACACCCAAATCAATACAAAATTGCTCTAATACCAATTATTGGGTGCTGATTAATTTATGGGTGCATACATGTGGTGTGTGTGTCCATTATCCAAATATACGCATCACATACATATAAGTGTTAGGGTCGGTGCTTACGTGCCATTCCTAAATGTACATATACTTGTGTATTTATACAAGTGTACATTCCCATTAAATCGCTAATACTCATTTATATGGTATTATGCATGTAGCATTGCAGACATTGTAGATCTGAAGGAGTTCGGATCAGATCTAAAGAGTTTAGATAAGAGCTCATATTTAGCCATGCTGAGACATATAATTGCTAAATATTAGCACATCTAAGTGTTAGCTGATTATAATACTCAGCAGATCCAAAAGTTGGAGCCTTGTCTGTAATAGGACATAGACCTGAGAATATACTAGTAACTGCATAGTTGCAAGAGTTGTAATCGGGTGCCAGGAAATGCAAGTTGTGCATGTATATTCTCGAATAATTGTCCCTGACCTATTTCTGCCGATACAGGTCTATCGGTGGATACCTTTTTATATATAGATCAGCATATGTCGTACCTATAGTGTATAGATGGTCGTTTCTAGCCGACTGTGAGCTTAGAGCTCGTATTGACATATGGGTATCTAGTTAGGACTGGATATAGGATAGACTCACAAGGGCCTCCGATAGACATCCAGTGTAAGCCATCAACGGAGGGTCCTCTCAAGTTGAGTAGTATACGTGGTCCTTTGACCTGAGTGCTACGGTGGGCTTATAAGTGATCCAACATACTTTAGTTTCACGCATATCACGGACCTTTTATGGTGTGACCGCTGGGTGTCGTTGGGTATGGTCTGATGCTTATAGAGTCTGGTGCGTACAGATATGAGATCCGTCAGCTCCCATATGGAGTTTGATATCAAGATGCTTCAAGACTGTATCTCCAGACAGTCTTGTGGCCACAAGCAATAATTTCGGGAAAGAGTTCCGTCAAGGTTAAACAATATGACAAAGGAGTTTGCGCATATTGTTCAATGAGATACAAGTTTGGAGATATGATATGGATGAGTACTAGGGGATTTGACAGTGATAATCTATATCCCCGCACATCCAGGATATCATGACAGAAGGATTATACATATGCGTTGTAATCTCAACTTGCATGGTTCAACACACTGATTTGTATATCCGTGACATGTGCGTAGGGAATTGCTCACGGACTCATGGAATAGTTTCATTTGGCGAATCAGGCGTAAGACCTACAGAGTCCTGCGATATGCAGTGTACTCGTTGTGCACTGGAGCAGTGTGCCAGATTAAATTGTTTAATCCAGCAATATTCATCATTACCACGGGAATGCGTACGTATCTGTATTTAAGTGTTAA
Source organism: Ailanthus altissimus (assembly GCA_946807835.1). Classification (NCBI taxonomy): domain Eukaryota; kingdom Viridiplantae; phylum Streptophyta; class Magnoliopsida; order Sapindales; family Simaroubaceae; genus Ailanthus; species Ailanthus altissimus. Next base: position 24,291,216 of record OX327696.1, on the reverse strand, counting down.
ATATAATAATTAGTTAATAATTATTATTTACTAATTGTATTAAGACACGTAGCGTATTGTGGACCCTCAGTTGAGTTTACCCAAGTGTGAGATTTAGTGGGACCCACTAAAAGATAAACTTTGTAACTATTTATGAGGGATAAAATAGTTATTTCTCATTTTGATTATTTAATTGTTAAATAATCAAATATCTTTTTTTATATTATATAATATATTATTATATTATATTTTATATTATATTATATATATATATATAAAGAAAGAAAGAGAAAAAGATGAGAATTGAAGATTTGGCCAAAACGGCCGAGAGAGAAAGAGAAATAAATAGAGGAGAAAGGAAGAAGAGAAGAAGGAAAAAAAAATGGGAAAATGAAATTGTTTCATTTTTTTTACACTTCTAATTGGAACAATTGTGAATTGCTTCAAAATCTCTATTTCTTATCCTTTTGGAGAAAATGATATAAATTTACTCCTGGCCATTTTAGAGATTAAGAGTTAATCCTAGGCTGAATACAGAGCTACTGTTCTAGCTCACCAAGCCCATCGTGTTGGTGACTAGAACTGCATACGCGTTGGTCTCTATGCGGACTTCAGAAAAAACACATGTATAACGTTACACGTTATAGTGAGTTCTTTAGCCTATAAATATATTAATGCGATTAATATATTGTATTTATTGCAAAATTTATACATTTTTGCTGCGTTAGGCAATAGACACAATTGCACATGCATACACCCACACGTGCCCTTAGATCCGCCAACAACAATATGTACACAACGGAGCTAAAAATTGAACAATGAACACAAATATACATATTAATTAAATTAATAAAAATTGAGAATATATCACCCTTAAAGCCTTTTGATTAAATTTTATTTAGAGTCCGTTTAAAATGAACTCGTTGTGAATTTTAACAATCAACAGATGTAGGTTTAATTGTCTAGAATAGTAGCCTATATTTCAACATCAGTTTAACTCTTAAGCTATTTAAATTAACTCTTAATCTAATAAAAAATAATTTATTTTTACCATTGATCAACACTTAACCAATTGAAACAAATTCATTTGGTATTACAATAAATAGCTAAAATTGAGAGGAAAATATATAAAAATTAACTCTTCAAAACCAAAACTTAAGAAAACAGTTTTCTCTTTTTCTCAAAATATTTGGCTGGCCATTCTAAATGTAAACTTATGAAATGTTAATTACTTTTAACTATATATATACAAATGAATTTAAATTCCAATTAGGTTTAATTTCACTTTAACCTAACTTTAGAGTTAATAATTAATTAAGGTTAAGTTAAATTTTATTTAATTATTAAATATAATAAAATATGTTAATTTTTAACCTAACCCTAAGGTTAAAATTAACCAAGGTTAAGTTAAATTTTATTTAATTATTAAATATAATAAAATATGTTAATTTTTAACCTAACCCTAAGGTTAACAATTAACCAATATTAAGTTAAACTTTATTTCATAATTAAATATAATAAAATATCTTAGCTTTAACTTAACCTTAAGGTTAACAATTAACCAAGGTTAAGTTAAACTTTTATTTAACAATTAACTAAAAAAATATATTGATTGTCCTTACTAGGTTATCAAGTTAACCCAAAGTGGGTTCCAATTTAACTATATACTTTGGTTAACTTATGTTGTGTGATATGGTGTGTGATGTGTATAGATGTGTATAATTTCAAAAATTAAATACGCAACGGAAGTATTCATACATATTAAACAATATGTAACATATTCAATCATGTATGATCATTCAAGTACATATATATATCTCATATATATATTTCATGCATGATATAAAATGAATAACAAATAAATAACCTACCCGGATATGAAGGTAGCTTTACAAATCTTCAAGAACTCCAAGCTTCAATTTTGTTGAGCTCACCTTGAAGTGTTCCCTTGCACAATTCTAGTTCACAACTAAATTCGGTGGGATTGTGAAGCTAGAATGGCAGCCTTGAATTTCCAGCAAATGATTGTTTTAACACTTAAAACAATTTGTCCTTATGATTACTACCAAGAGATGAGAAGAATTGGGTGTTTTCTATAGTTCTTTACAACTCTATATGTTGTAGCTTGGTAAGCCTTTGCATTTTCTCTCAACACTTTGAGAAAAACACTTAGGAAAAGCTCTCAATTCTCTCTCTTTTCTCCTAGAACGAATTTTACTCTCTCTTACACCCATTGAACTCTTTCAATTCTTTCTTTAAGTGCAAAGAATGATTTCTCTTAGTGCTCCACCACCACTTAACCATGTTTGCCATTACAAACATTAATCTATCATATTTTTCACTCATCAATTTGATTCAACCAATTGAATCAATTTCTAGAGAGTAAATGGCATTTAATCAATGTTAAGTGGTTTTACCACTTCCTTAGTGCATCATTTAAGAATTACAAAGTGGTAAACTTTCCTTATTATTAATAACAAGTGCATTCTCCATTAGTAAATGGTGTTTGCCACTTATTCCAATTAATAATAATAATTTGATTAATATATAAAATATTAATAATTCAAAACTATTTTGATTATTTACATTTACCATATATGTATTTACCAAGCAAGGTAAATAGGTAAATACATGGTAAATAATTTATGGAGTAAGATTATGTCACTTGTCAATTTCTTATTGGTTAACAACTCTTGTAAACCAATAATGTGTTTTACCTTCAATTATTGACAAGTGAATAATAAAAGGAACCTAGAAACATTTTTCAATTTGCTGAAAATTGTTGGATTAATTATTGAATCCAATTCGCCGCCCCAGTGCACAACGAGTACACTTCATATTGTGAGACTCTCTAGGTCCATGCCCGATTTGTCATATGAAACTATTTCACACGTCCGTGAACAATGTCCCACAAACATGTTACAGATATTACAAAACGGCGCATTAGACCATATAAGTTGAGGTTATAACATATTCGTATAATCCTTCCATCATAAATATCCTAGAAGAGCGGAGATATAGATCAGCACCGTCAAGTCTCCATGTGCTCAACCATAAACTTATCTCTAGATTTGTATTTCAATAAATAATATCCGTAAACACTTTCACGATATTATTTTCCCAAGAAATTCTTGGATGTCTGCTTATGGCCATAAGACTTTCTGAAATACAATCTTTGAGTTGCAGGATATTTTACTCACCCAATTGAGTTGATGGATCCCATATCTGTACACACCGGACTCCATGAGCATCGGACCATACCCAGCGACACCCAGCGGTCAGACCATGAAAGGTATCTGACATGTGTGGAACCAAAGTATGATGGATCACTCACAAGTCCACCGTGGCACTCAGGTCTAAGGACCACGAATACTACTTAACTCGAAAGATCCTCCATTGACGGCTTTATGGGATGTCTATTGGAGATCTTTGTGAGTCTGTTCAATATTCAGTCCTTACTGAATACTTGTATCTCTATACGAGTTTCCACTAAACTCATGGTCTGCTAAGATTAACCATCTGGACTATCTAGATATAGACATACACTGATCTATATATATATATTAAGATCTTCACTAGCAGACCCGCATTAGTGAAGGTAGATCAGGAACATGAAATTTAAGAACATATTTGCATAACAACATTTCTTAGCACCATTTGCAACCCATTGCAACTATGTCATTATTAATATATTCTTAGGTCTTTGTCCCATTTCAGACAAGGCTCTAACTCTTTAGGTTTTACTAACTCTTAATTCTGATCTAAACTCCTTTAGATCAGATCTGAACTCGTTCAGATCATACAATGTCTAAAACGTTACAAGCATCTTACCATATTTATAAATAAAACAATTAGTGATATATTGAAATCATAAATGTATAAACATAAAGCAAATATTTATACATAAAAGGGATGGCACGTAAGCACAAATCCTAACAACTTAACCATAGTAATTTGTTGAATTTTACTAGATTAAACTATTTACTCTGTTACTGTCACGCCCCAGACCCAAAAGATCTGACATACGATATCACTTACATTCATTCAATAATACTTAAACATTCATTTTAATTTCTTTCAGAATTATAGCAATTGAATTATGACTGGGACAATTAGTAAACCGGAGATACGCAGAGTTTTCTCAGAGATTAACACTCTACTACATCACCAGTAGCAACTTTGTTACCGGAAGCCCAGAATATATTCATTGCAAATTCTTACTTAAAATCAATCCATTACTACACTTGGTGAAACTTAAACTAAATCCAACCACACACAATAAAATAATACTTAAGTATTTATTCAATAGGGACAAATCAAATATCTTATTCCACGTGTCCCCAAATGAAACACTTAGCAACCTAACAACTTAGGGAACCCAAGGAACAGTAGAAGCCTTGCCAAATCCGCTAAGCACACATGTATCTTATTTACCTGAAATCACCATAAACTATAATGAGTATAAAACTCAGTAAGCATACTAGTTTTTCATATATCAAATACAAATACATATATGTACACAATGCATATGTATGATATGCTGTGATCAATCAAAATCATAATCTTATCAAATCACATATCATGTAAGCGCTTACACATTCTTTTAAAACACATAATAGGAATACCATCACTCAACTACTACTTAGTAGGACTTACATATCACATATCACATAATGAGCCAAATGTCACTTGTAGGTGACATACCGTATAAGAGGAATAGTACAAGTGAGATTTTTAAATCACACATATATAATACTCATGCCCGAAGGTAAAAGCCAAACCCTCACCCTGATCATCGGTGAGTTCTCTCACATGCACCAATACGCCACCACACGAATGTGATGACTCACTCTTCCTTTAGGTACTAATAGGATCCTCCCTACATACGGAACACATAACATATACCAATCCCGAAGGAAAGGCCACACATAAAGGCTCCACAAATTACATAAAATGCCTACTAAGTCAACAGTGAGTTCAAGTACCCTCAAAATACAAAATATTTCTCATAGACATATTACACTTCAAAAGCTCTCTTTGTTAAACACATTTCACTTTGAAAGCTCACTTTCAAAAACACATGTATGTCCATGCTCACATTCATAAACACATATCTTCACATTTCATATCAAAATATACTTTGACATAACATAAACATATTCCTAACCACATTTACAAAATCATACAAAACAATTATTACGTTTATTGTGATTTCAGTAAAAAAAGTCTAGTATACTTACCTCTTAACACTTTCAGCTACAAGGCTTAAATCTCCTTAACCTATCAATGGAGATTAATCCTTTTATAAGCCTCACAATTCACACAAAATACTTTAAATAGCTTACAAAATTATACACAGTGCATTTATCACATCAAATTAGTCTAAATACTTGGTTTCTCAAAACCTGTCATTCTAACCACTTACACTTAACAAAATTTTCTAATACATCAAAGGATGTCCAATTACTCCAAAATCAGAATAGACCATTCTTGACTCATATATCTTTCTTATATATGAATATTATATCAAAATTTCTACACAATCCATTCCATACATACCATCGAATCCAAACTACTAACTTGACAAGATCAAGATACTTACTGAACAGTATTCAATCTCCTAATTTTATAAAATCATATACTAACTCAAAAATTATAAAAATGCCACATAATTACTCTTCACACATATCTCAATCCATGATAAATATTTCACTTCCAAATCACTGCCAAAAGTATTCTAAAACTATTTTATTCCATAGCTTTAAAAATCTGTTAATCAAATGCAATAAGCTGATACACTTTAGAAAATCATAACACTTCAATCACATTGATCTAAATTCTCAATTCTGAGTATATCATATTAGACATATAAAATTAACATATCCACAAATTCGTAAATTTTAAAGATCATTCAGTAGGACAAAAATTATTTTTTACTGTATTATACTGTTTACATAGGAAATTTCTAGAATTTCAGGGTCATTTTGGTAAATTCACAAAAAATTCAATTTCTGGAATTTTGAATCGATTCAAAGTCTCAAATGATCCTAAACATGTCTAATTTCATATACTCAAAATTTAAAACCAGAATCAAATCACAACAATTTATAAAATTCTTGGATCAAGAGACTATCAAATAGAAATTCTACAATCCATCATAATTTATCAAACTATCTTATAGATCATCATCAATTCTCAAAATATCATACGAAATACACATCAAATCCTCAATTATACATATTTTCAGAAATCAAAACTTAAATAAATTAACATAATTAACACCAATAAATTGAGAAATAGTTGTGATATACCTCTTAAAATTCAAATTTCTAATTTCTTCTTCTTTTTCTTCTCCTTCTTCTCTTTCTCTCCCCTCTTTTTCTCTCTTCTCTCTCTCTAAAAGAGGTAGCTCGACCAAAATGAGAGAATTAGGGTTTTAAAAGTGTATTTTTATACTAAGTGGCTAATTTTTGATATTTACGAATTTACCCCCAAAGCTTTCAAAGTATTACAATTTGGTCCCTAAAATAAATCTAAAGTCTTGCAATTAAACCCAATGCTAATAGTATGACCTTAACCTATACAAACACTACTAATAACAATATATATAAATCAAGTATCACCAACATATAAAAAAAATACGTATATTTATACATACATAAATACTTATTCTTACCAGTTGTGGATACTGGTTACTACAGTTAAGCTGCCTCAATGCACAACGAGTACTTTTTATATTACAGAACTCTATAAATCCATGTTCAATTCGTCAAATGAAACTATTTCATGAGTCTGTGATCGATGCCCTGCGTACACGTCACAAATATTACAAATTAACGCTTTAGACCATTCAAGTTGAGGTCATTGTGCATACATATAATTCTTTTATCAGTTATACCCTGGATGTACCAGGGATATAGATCAACACTGTTAATCCCAATTTGTTCATCTATAAACTTATCTCTAAATTCATATCTTGATAGATAATATACACAAACACTTTGCGATATTGTTGAACTCTACTAAAAACTCTTTTTCCAGGTTGATTACTTATAGCCATAAGATTTACAATATACAATCTTCGAGCGTCAAATATACAACTTACCTATGTAAATCTACGCACACCAAACTCTATGTGCATCAGATCATACATAACGACACATAATGGTCAGACCATGAAAGGTCTCTAACATACATAAGACCAAAGTATGGTGGATCAACCACAAGACCACCGTGGTACTCAGGTCAAAGGACTACGAATACTACTCAATTCAAGATGCCTATCATTAACGGTTTCATAGGATGTCTATTATGGTCCTCGTGAGTCTGTTCAGTATCAAGTTTTGACTGAATACCTGCATGTTTATACAAGCTTCAACTAAGCTTATGGTTAATTAAGAACAACCATATATACCATGAAGATATAAACATACATTGATCTTATATTTAAGGGATTTATTGATAAACCCGCATTGATGAAAATAGATCAAGAACACAGTATTTAAGAACATACTTTCATAATGACATTTCTTAGCACCTATTGTAACATACTTTCATAATGACATTTCATACAAGTCTTTGTCCTGTTTTAAACAAGGCTCTAACTCCTTAGATATCATTATAACATGCTAACTCTTAGTAGTGCTAACTCTTAGAATTTGTAACTCTTAGTGTTGCTAACTCCTAGCACTGATATAAACTCCTTTAGATCAGATCCAAACTCTTTCAGATTATACAATGTTTGAAATGTTTCAAGCATTGTACCATATATGTTTAATATTAACGATTTTATTTAAAAAATTTATTGTATAAATATTAAACAATTAAAATTTATACAATATTAAAATGACACGTAAGTATCAGCTCCAACAATTTTTTAAAAGACAGTTGTGAGGCTTAATGATGACATGGACAAATGAATAATCCCACTAAAATATCCCCCTAATCTTTTAACTGTTACCTATTAGCGAATATGGTAAGTGTGAGGTTTGATAAAGTGCGTCCTCAAGTGGACATGATCTATAATATCCCATATTTTGAATTAAATATCCTAATTGGCCTAGGTTTCTACTAAGCCTAATCTTATTTATACTTTTTAATGGAGCTAGATGATTTTATGAAGCAAAGTTTTAGAGCTATGGTGGCTATGTGGTTCCTCTCTATTAGTGTATATGTTATAACAATATGTGTATATATATAAGGTAAGATCAATGACATCTCTTTTTTAGATAAGTTTTGGCACCAATTTTTAGTTATTAGATCATTTTTTATTCAACTGATAAGATTAAAATTGAGTTGTAATTTCTTTAAAAAAATTGGGGTATAATTTTTATATTTTTAAAATTTTATTTAACTGCTAATAAATTTACCATAATAATAATATTATTATCTTCTCTCTTTTCATTTTATTTTTCTTTTTTATTTCATTCAACTTATTTTCTCTGTCTTAAATTAATGCTTTCATCTTTTATTGTACACAACCATTATATTTTAATTACTTTCAATCATAACTTCACTTAATTTTTTTTTAAATGACATTTATAAGTTTTGTAGACTCTTTTTTAAAAGTATTCTTTATTTTTTTACATGTGTTTGATTTGTTTTCTCTCTCATATTAATGTGTTCATCTCTTATCGTTGTACCACAGTAATAATAATAATATAACTTAGTTTTCTTTTAGCTAAATTTAACCGCTCAAGTTTTTTATTCTCATTTCATTTTTTTTTTGTTTTGCTAGGGACCAGCTTGTATATATATAAATTAACAAAGTATGAATTCTTAAACACTTATGAAAGTATAGTTATGATGAATAAGGCAATCTTAAAATAAAACAAGACAAACATCTTTCTTTTAACATAAGTTTGACAATAATATAAATAAAATTTAACAAAAAAACAACATTCTTATTGTGGGAGAAAAGAATTAATATGAAAGAGATAAAAATAAAACACATTTAAAAATAATAGAAAATATTTTCAAAGATGAGTCTTATATAATTTATAAAATTTATAAATTCATTTTATTAAAAAAAAAAAGTTTGTTCTAAATAGTGAAAAACCATATATCTATAACTATAGCTAGTCAAATGTAGTAGGAATTGATGATACAGATGATACACTATCGACGACAAAGTAGTTTCCACCTCCCTAAGCAAAGTATGTACGTGTGTTTGGATGAAACATCATCTTCACTGTATTTTGAAGTATTGAAGGGTCGGGGTCCAATAATTTCACAAAGCACCCACCAAATCGGTGATCCATTTTGCTTTTGTAATACAACATCATGTTCATGTGAATTATTTATCAATCTCTTTCTCTGTATTATGTTGGAGGCAAACATGTCAAACCTGCCAAATTCATATGGGATTTACATGTGGGGGCAACCAAAATGCGTTCTCATCAGCTCAGCTCAGTTTATGCATAGTTATTAGTAATTATTGAAAAGAAACAAGCCCCGTTTGATTGAAGTCCCCTTTGTCTTGCTTTTCATAATTGAATAATGGGAAAATGGGGAGGGACCCAAATCTCCATCGTCCAAAAACTTCGGCCTACAAAATGTAATTTTTATTTTTTAGTAAAGCAAGTGGCTAAGAAACATTGGCGCCTCAATTATTTGTTTAGTAACGAGTGTATAAGCTACGGCCACCTGTCTCTCTTGGATGTTGGAAGTTTGGTTTCTAAAATAATAGCAAGAGTTATGTGGCTGAGAATGATTTGTGCCCTCCCCTCAATTATTAATATGGCACCGCCACCTGTATCGAGCAGTTGCTCATATGGTTTCCAAACCTAAATAATTTAAGCAATTTGTGGTGTACAAAGTGACATAACTTCCCTTTCAAATCCGAATCAGCAATTAGTCATTAAACCTTGCTTCTTAGAATTAATATATCCAGCCACGTTATCATAAGCCGACGCACCTAATCAAATCTTGTCAAATACGGGGGACTATGAATACTGTTCTCTCTTCTAAATTTTCCAACAATCACGACTCTTCTTTAATCTTTCATCTCGACTCTTATCTTGAATTGGTCGCATCCTCATTTAAACCTTAATTGTTCCAAGTGACTAGACTACATCAAGTATCTTCTTTCCAAGTTTGTTTCTTACCCGCAATTGTTGTCTGATTGAGTATTATTTAATATTGTGATTTGTGAATGTTATTCCCACAAATTTTGAACTAATGTTTTTCCCTTGTCTTTAATTCCGAGTTTACCTTAAATAGGAGTCATAAAATGAATTACGGTAAAATTATTTAATATAAATTTAACACGTTTTAGTGAATATATAAAAAAAAAATTAAAATAATTAATAAATAAATTAAATTCGTATTATATATTTATTAATCATATTGAATATATATTTAAAATTTAAATTTTTTAATTTATTTATGTCACATTTAATTAACAAATAGTATTTGTATTTATTTATGTGTTTATTTGTTTAAACTACATTTAATAAAAATTTAATATTTCGTGTAAACAAATCGAATTAAATATTATTATTCATTTAAATTAATATAATTATAAACAAATCAGATTATTTTATAATCGTATAAACGAATTAAATTAAATTAAATTTATTTATTTAAATATATCTAATCATATTGTGTCGCGTAATTTAAATATTAGATAAATTTAATTTATATTTAAATGTCTAATTTATTTAATAAATAAATTATATATAAATACAATAAAAATTTATTAATATTTTATATTAACATAACACAAATACAATTCATTTACAAAATTTATTATCTTTAATTTTAAATAAGAGTAACCATAAATTTACGATGAACTAAGCGTATACACACCAGTTTTGTTTGATAATATTAAGCTCATTTTGATTTACAATTTGATACTTTGAGTATTATTATCATAAAGTCAAATTTAATGTAGCATTTTACCTCTTTCTTAAGGAAATTGTAATCAAACTATATCTCAGAAGTATTGAGAAAAACTGTATATAGATCAAAGTCGGACACTTGGTTTAAAAATCCTAGCATAACTCGGACAGATTTCCAATCCCAATTACAGTTGAACTCTGATTGAACTGATTAATTACCAAAACAAAGAATATAACCCAGATTGATCTGGCAAAATTATTTCACTTAAAAAGGATAGAATTATGAGGCACGGCTTCTACCAGACAACAAAACAAAACCAATGGTTAGTAATTACCACTGTCAAATTTTGAAAGTTCTAAACCGACCAACCTCGTTTAATAAAAAACAAAAACACACGATGATATCATGTTTTTTCTTATTGTCTGAGTCAGCATCTAATTGGACAAATTGATTGAGGGAACCTCCAGTTGTCCGAAATCCAAATCAGCTTCTTGTGTTGATTGTCAAATTGAATAATCTCTTCTTAGCCCCTCCATTGGAAAAGCTCTCCATAAATAGCACCATCATCCCCCCATCACATAATACAACGTCCCGTTTCCGGCTCTCAGTCTTTCCCATTCCCTCTTCTATATATATATATATTCACCTAATTCTCTTTTCTCTTCTCCATATCTCATAACAACAATAAAAAAAAAAAAATAGTTTCATCAATGGCTTCGTTCCTGCCAGTTTCAAGCGATGGGGATCAAGAATACAATCCTCTCACTGATGGGTCTCAGCCAAGACAGGCGCCGGCAAGCAGCCGCAGACTCCGTATCTTGGTTCTTTGCGGCCTGTTAATGGTCGGTGTTATTGTGGGATTGTTATTAGACAATGACAAGGGATCATCAACCAACAATGATGACGACTATGACCATTCACCGGTATGTGAACCCGATAGAGTTGGATGGCCGTCATTGTATGGGCAGAATGAATCGGAGAGACTCCGGCCCATGACTCGTTCCTCGTTGGCCGGTGTGTCGGAGAAGTCGAACCTGCGGTTGGGTTCCACGGCGACGGCGTATCCGTGGACCAACAATATGCTGTCATGGCAGCGAACGTCCTTCCACTTTCAGCCTGAGAAGAATTGGATGAACGGTACATTCTTTTCTTCTTCATTTCCTTTTCATTTATTTATTTATTTAATCTTTTTACGAATTACATTCTTTTCTTCTTGATTCAATATTGCATATAGTTTTTTTTTTTTCTTCTTTTGAAAAAATATATCGACTACACGCCTTGTGTGTTTAATTAATTTTGTTTTAAAAAGTCAACCCACTTTTTTAGAACGTGAAAACATTATTGTAAAAGAAGAAAATGATTGTGTTAACTTTATTTAGTTCCGTTTAATTAAATTATTGGAGTTTCTGTTCATACGTAAATATAAACTAATAATGCTACAATTTATATATATAAATTTTATTTCAAGGGCTGTGATATATATTAATAAAACAGTGAAAAAAAATATAATGAATATCTTAAAAATTATAAAAAATTTCAGTAATTCAGATCACTTGAAATAAAAAGAGTTGAGACATAAATTAAAAAGTGTAGTAATACTCAATATAAATACAAACATCATGAATATATATTTTTCTCATCTTCATGTAAAAATTCATGAAATAATGGCGTCATGGTTGGTCAAAGTCTATGTTTCGGGTCAGGATGGTTATCTGTTGAAGGAAGTTAGGTTCCTATTCTTCTCCTGGACCAAATAAATATTGTCCAGAAGCTCAAGCACATTAAGAATTGTCAATCGTGGGTTCCGTTACTGACTTTTGTTCCATTTTGATGCCTCCAATGCTCAACTACTTGGACTGTTATTGCTTTGGTGGTGGATTGTGGATCGGCCTGCTGTAGATCCTAATGGTAAGTCCTCTTTTCTTTTAATTTCATTCTGAATTTTTATCAACCATATATATCTTTTTATTGCTTTTAGTCGCTGAAGTTGTATGTTCACAATCTTCATAAGGATCCTGGATAGTTTAATTTGTCATTTCTTTTTTCTTCTTGAAAATGAATCAAGTTGTTTAATAGAAACTTTAGGCTGAGAATCTGGAACAGTTGAATCCAGAACAATACAGATTGCAAGTTAACTTATTAGCTAAAATTTGCCCATAAAATGCCTGCAACTCTGAACCTGGCCATAATGGTCACATGGCTAGTCACCTGGTTCTAATCTCCCAACCAACTAAACTATCAATGGTGTTCTTATTAAACAATAAGCAATTCATTAAATAATTTGAAATGTTGCCAGATAGTTGCCTTGTTGAGATCGGCAAACAAGAGTAAGGCATCAATGATTGCCAACATGATCAAGTAAAACTTTATTTATAAAAAGAGGCCCGAGGATTTAAAATACAATATGGTGGCTCTAGGCAAATTGAAGATTTTGTCCAGATTCTTTGATGCACTGGCGAAGCTATTGGCTAGGGACGGGTGATCATCTAGTGCATTTAAAGCCTTGACAATAAGATTAAGGTTAAACAATAGTTCAGACTTCAGCTTAAGATTGATAAACAAACTTGAAGACACATTTAAACATAATAGGAGCAGTATTGTCCTTAAAAACATCAATACAAAGATGCTACAACTATCATCTCCAGAAAGATGCACCTTTTCTGATAAAGCATTTTGATGACCACTTAAAATCTATTGTATTCCTAAGCAACTCATTTGCTTGACTATTATTCTTCATCAATAAAAGTTGTAACTATTTTTCCCCATAAATGAGTATAGATTTTAACATTAACCTTCAAAAATATTACAGGTCCAGTATTTTACAAGGGATTGTACCACTTCTTCTACCAATACAACCCAAATGCTGCAGTGTGGGGTGACATAGTTTGGGGGCATGCTGTATCCAAGGACATGATTCATTGGCTTCACCTTCCATTGGCCATGGTTCCTGATAAATGGTATGATATCAATGGTGTCTGGACAGGTTCTGCCACAATACTTCCAGACGGAAAAATTGTCATGCTCTACACAGGATCCACCAATGAGTCTGTGCAGGTCCAAAATCTTGCATATCCTGAGGACCCATCTGATCCTCTCCTCATTAAATGGGTCAAATACTCTGGCAACCCAGTTCTTTTCCCACCACCAAGCATTGGTGCCAAGGATTTCCGTGATCCAACAACAGCTTGGTTAACATCTGAAGGGAAGTGGCGCATTGTAATAGGATCTAAAATTAACAGGACTGGGGTATCTTTTGTGTATGACACTAAAGACTTCATAAATTATGAAAAGTTGGATGGGTTGTTACACGGTGTCACTGGCACTGGCATGTGGGAGTGTGTGGACTTTTATCCAGTGTCAACAACAGGAGAAAATGGCTTGGATACATCGGTTAATGGCCTTGGAGTGAAGCATGTGGTGAAGACAAGTCTGGATGATGATAGGAATGATTACTATGCAATTGGTACTTATTATGATGAGAATGCTACATGGGTTCCGGATAATCCCAAGATTGATGTTGGCATTGGAATTAGATATGATTATGGAATATTCTATGCCTCCAAGACATTTTATGATCAGAACAAGGGAAGGAGAGTCTTGTGGGGATGGATAGGAGAGTCTGACAGTGAAATTGCTGATGTGAAGAAAGGATGGGCATCACTTCAGGTATTAATTGTTAACTAACTCATAGTATGATTAACATAAAAACATTAAGTATCTATTTTTGAGCGTCATCTTCCTTGATATATAAAACAATGACAAATGTGTTTAATGGTACAGAGCATTCCAAGGACAGTGGCCCTTGACAGGAAAACTGGTACCAATCTCCTCCAATGGCCAGTGGAGGAAATAGAGAGTTTGAGGTTGACAAGCAAGGAATTTAACAAGGTGGAGCTCAAGGCAGGAACAATTATGCCACTTAATGTTGGCCCTGCCACTCAGGTATATTATTATTAATTATTATATACACCAATGTAATTCATTTTGTAAAGCTGGTAGGAAAATTGAGCTTACAACAAATGTTTGGCAATGTAACAGTTGGATATCATAGCGGAGTTTGAGCTAGATAAGGAGGCTGTAAAGAGAGCAGCTGAGGCTAAAGTGGAGTTCAGCTGCAGCTGTGGCAGTTCTACTAGACGCGGGGCACTAGGACCCTTTGGCGTTGTGGTTCTTGCAGATGACAGCCTCTCTGAGCAAACACCTGTGTATTTCTATGTTGCAAAAGGAAATGATGGAAAACTCAAGACTTTCTTCTGTTCTGATCAATCAAGGTATAAATATAATCCTGATCATAATGTTTCCTTTTCCTTGTACCTGTAATTAAGCTATGTGCAACGAGTTAATTCATCATAATACACAATGTTTCTTGCAGGTCCTCCAAGGCAACTGATGTCAATAAAAAAATATACGGTAGCTTTGTCCCAGTACTAGAAAGCGAAAAACTCTCCGTGAGAATATTGGTGAGTTGAGTTGATGATATTTTAACGTCCATTTATTGCTGTTGTTAATAGAATCACACACTGAATTTGGTCCCAAATGTAAACTATGCAGGTGGATCATTCAATAGTTGAAAGCTTTGCTCAAGGTGGAAGAACAACCATTACTTCAAGAGTTTATCCAACAAAGGCAATCTATGGAGCTGCTAGAGTATTTTTGTTCAACAATGCTACCCGTGCTAGCGTTACTAGCTCACTCAAAATTTGGCAAATGAATTCTGCATTCATCCGTCCATTCTCGGATAACTAGGAGTTGTAAAACATGTATCAAATTTTCCAACAAAATTAGTCCCCAAATTATTTCTCAATTTGATCATTGTTCATTGGGAGTGGAATTTATTTGATTCCCCCTTCATGAGAAATGCAATTTTCTTAATCATGTTGTATTGATAACTAGATGTTTATATTCATTAATTTGTAAATTTTTCTTTATTAATTTTAAAAGATTTGGATGGAATTTCATCTACTAAACACTAATTCTGTTCCTTATTTTACTCGAATTTATTTAGTAGCAGGTATAAAGGGTATTCATGATCATCTAAGCTACGCCCAAGGATATTAATTTGTAAAACATTAGACGTGCCAAAGCCGATTTTTATGTGTGAGAATAGGTAACACCACATTAACGATAAGGATCAGAACAGATTAAAAATGACTATATATTGTTATTTATTTATTTATTTATATATTTTTATTCTTTAGATATTTATTTATTTATTTTTGTTCCTTAAATTTAAAAAAATGATAATATCTTAAAAACAATCTTAATCCTAAAAAATAATCTGTTGCGAGATAATAATTTTAGCACTAATCCTCTTAGTAATAGCCTTTGCCCTACTACTTAATTGTTGTGAAAGCATTCAATTATAAACAAACAAGAGCAAGAATAAAAATAAGATCACAAAAGATAAGACCAATCACAATATAATCAATTTACATAATTTAATAATAAATACTTATGCATACAATGAATTACGGGATCCTAACATTTCTTATTAAATTCACAAATACTACAGATCACACAAATCTCTTTCAAAAGATAATCAAGGAATACAAAAATAGGAAACTCTCAAAAGATCTATTAGTGTTCCATTCATTCACTCAGAACTCAAACACTACCTATAGCCTCTCTTGTACACTCAGTACTTAAAGCTTTTTTGCTCTTTATTCTCTTTTGGAGTCTCTCTTGATACTTAATAAATTCAAAGTAGTTTATAAAGGCTATATAATATTTATAAAGTCTCTAAGAACCCTAAACCTGGTTAGATTAAGAGTTCATACGTGTGGGAGTTCAAATCTCACTCAAAGAAGTCAATTTAAGATAAAAACATACTTTTTTGAACAATCAATGCTACAGTATTTTGTAATCAACACTGGGATAGTAAATGAGACTTAGGCCAATGTCATAGCGTTTATTAACCAATACTAAGGCATTCTACAACCAACGCGGGGGTTTTTGGTTTCTTGCAATTATTATTGGGGTGTTCTGTCTTCTAACACTAAAGCGTTCAAATCTAGAACATTCCTAATTGTGTTTTTATGCCCTTATTTGCTTTTGACTCTCTATTTTATTTATTCCTTGTACGTCTTTCGCGTACTTCACTTCGTGATGACTCTTTATTAGTTTCTAACTCAAAATCATGCTCAAACATAATTTTAAATCATCAATTCTAACATAATTATATTCTAAAATCTCAAAATAAATAGAAAATAATGATAAATTCTAATCTTTAAAGGATTCTATAATTAAACCAACGATGCTTATAAAAAATAGCTAAACAATGAAAATGGTATGAAAATTTCTCCTCAATCACCAACTTATACATATTATTCTTCAGCTTATTTTCATTCTATTATTATTTTTCTCTATAATAGCTATAATGAATTCTTTGTACTTCCGTTGTAAAATTATCTTTTATTAGTGCCATATGAATGAGTCTATCAAACTCAGTAAAATGAACGTAAATTTATATTAAGTTAAACTAAAATCATTATAAATTTTTGTGTCTTGTTGTATTTTTTATATTTATTTTTGTTAATTTTGTTTTTGTTTTAAAGAATCAACAAATCTGACCTGTTAACTTTGAGATCACCCAAATTTCAAAGTTAACTCTGTGGGGGGGGGCTTCTTTCTCTCTCAAACAATTCCTGAAACCTTTTTTGGAAATAAAGCGATTCTCCTGCAAACAAAAACACTTTAATGCTCAAAATAGTAAACAACAAAAGAGATCATGCTATGTGTGGAAGTGATTATTCTAACAAAAAGGTTTCTGTGTTTGGTGGTTTCTTAGAGATTGAAGATCTCAATAGAGCTTTGGGTTCTTTGCTAATGAATGCTTTCTCTCTCAATGTCTTTGTATTGAAGTTTTAGTCTCTGAATAAATGCTTGTAATCGATTTATACATGCATTTTATAGTGCCAAGATGCATTGTTTAATCATATATGATCTTCAATCTGTTTTAAGATTGAAGAGATGCAACTAATTTATTTGATCTATATCTCTCATAAAGAGTAGTCTCATCATGACTCTCTTTGTGTATTTTAGTAGATTCCTCTTATGAATTCGGTCCAATTCTAAGATTAAATTCAAGTTAATCTTATCACACAATGAAAGTATAATCAGAATACAACTTTATATTACTCAAATAATAAATATGCATCAAGATTAATCAAATAGGAGAAGAAGTATTTAAAGCTAACTCAACTTCTTTGTTTGTTTTCTATTAAAAAACATGAGAAAACTTGAGCTCGAGATGAATTTTTCCACGTGCTTGGATTAGGGCCCATTTTCATCCGAGCTAGACCCTATGTCGTCCAGAGGAATATTTGGTAATTTCTGAAACTTGTGAGCCTGTTTCTCGGGTCTGACAAAATTTGGGGTTGTCAATTCTTCACTGTCAATTTTTGTTGGGCTTCGTTACTACCGTGTCTCTATTTTACTATTAAGGCAAATAATTTCTTTAATTGGACTAAACCACCAATTGGACCTCGACCAAATATGGGTTCAATAATAATAAATTTAGTTTTAAGTTAGTTTGGAGAATGCCATTAATTCAATTTCAAATATATAAATAATGTTGGGTCATGGTATTGGAACTAGACGGGAGGCAGTAAAACTATTTAACCATTTAAGATATCATTAAAAGAAAAGTTTTCTGTTTTTTATACAAATATTATATTACAAATTTTACATTTTAATAAATTACAATATTAGATATTTACAACACATAATTGTCTCCAACAATTAGAGAAATAAAAATTTCTTAAATTCTCTAATTTTTGTGAGAGTTTTAACTCTTAATTTAGATTAAATGATGCACAGACTTAATTACTGGAGTAAAGTAATTTGGTGCACAAGAAAAATTCTCTTCAAATGGGTAACCCATGATATTGTCAACACATCCAAAATTTTATAAGTAATTCCTACAATTCATTTTCTTGAATCATGACCAATTTTGCACTTTTAATTATGTTATAATTTCTTCATTAGGAGGTTAAGGCTTTATATGTATGTATAATCACCATTTTCATGTTAATGAAAAAATTATCTTGAGCAACGGCCCACTTAGAGCCAATTGCGGGTTTTGAGGAATGGACCGAAGCCCTGCTGCTGGATTTATGGCAAGTGAGAGTGTGAGACTGAGTGACTCCACCTTATTTGCCCATTTGATTTCGACCACTGAAATAATGTAACGTGGGTGCATTCATTACTCAGCCGACTCATTTTACATTTTACAATCAACCAAGCCAAACTAAACTGCCTATTTTACTATTAAAGTATTAATCATGTCTTTTGCACTACATCAAGGTATCCAAAACCGAAATAGTACAAGTAAATCGAAATGATCAATTGACAACATTCTTTTTATGCAAAATTTTGATCAGCTCCCAATCGAGGCCTTTCTTGTCTGTTTGATAATAGGATACCATATTTTAATATTGCATTTTAAGGGTGTAAAGGCAGGTTCCTGTGCCCTAGGTTTGAGTTATGCCATGTAGCCGATTAGTTATAAGCCATGCTTTGCTATTGCCTGCTCAATCAAATTTGATCCGAACCTACCATACTAACGTATTATAAAGTTAGATTTATGCTGCTAGCTAAATATTAATATTCTAGGAAGTGTTTTTTCTTTTTTGTTTCTTGCAATGCTTCCCTGCGAATATTTGAGAGATAGAGAATGTTTCCATTCTTTTCAAGTATATTGTTCTTTTCTTTTACCAAAATACTTAAGCTAGTAACTACATGAAGTGGGCCAGATTGGTGTGAAAATTTGACGACCCTTCCAATAACGTGAAGTCACACTAATCGCGCTATATGAGTTTATCACACAACAGGTGATTTGAAATGATTTACGCCCATTTTCATTCAAAGAGATAATAATCATCGACCCGGCCCATATTTCAGCCACCTAATTCATGTCTCGCTTTCTTCCGCTTTTAGAACTATATTTGTAAGGATTAGGAATATTGTTTAAGTAGTGATGCATATGTATATTTAGTGATTAAAAATCATGTTGAATGTGGTTTTGAATTGAGTTATAGATAAAGAGATGACGCGAAGTCGATAAGTAAATGTGAAAGAATGAGGAAAGAATTGAAACTGGTAGCTTAGAGAAAGAAGCAGATTTTTGGTCTGAGCGTTGGAACGCTGAAATCAAAATATCCAACACCATAGTGCTAGTCCCACCTCCCAGAAAGAGGCACAACTTATTCATAGGATTCCATGTTCAAGGCAAGGCACCAAAGAAGAAATTTAGGGCTTAGCTTAACAAAAAAAAAAAAAAAAATGAGGGAGTCGCAATGAATAGGAAAAAGAATGAGTCCACTTGCAAAAGCAAGAAATGCATTATGCTACATTCGATCTATCCATCCCATCACCAGAGGCTGATATATGCCTAGGCATTTGATGCCTTTTAGACCTGTAAGGGAAATTAGTTATAGATAGGCCTCATAGCCATCTCTATTCATCAGAAACTATCAATTACGAGTTCGGGGCAGACTAACCACCATTATCTCTTTTCATTATTTCTGGTGGTACTAATAGAAAAAAAGTAGGTGCTGGATCTGAAAAACCAGCGCCCCAATGAAAGAGCCCACCTGGATCCCTGTGCAAGGTATTGTCCGCTTTGGGGTTCACGCACACGTCCTTCCCCCTCAAGGTCTTATCCTTTATGGGCAGAATGAATCACCATCCCCAAAAGGCACCTCACAAGGGTAGGAAGGATTTCTCTTTATAAGGCTTTCACTTTGGACGAGTCTGCCCAATGTGAGATTTGGGTCGTTACAATACTCCCCACCATTGAAACAGAGCCATCCTTAGCTCTGATACCAAATGAAATAGCCCACCTAGATCCCTATGCAAGGTATTGTCCTCTTTGGGGTTTACGCAGGCATCCTTCCCCCTCACGGTTTTGTCCTTTATGGGCGGAACGAATCACCATTCCCAAAAGGTGCCTCACAAGGGTAGGAGAAATTTCTCCTTATAAGGCTTTCACTTTGGACGAGTCTTCCCGATGTGGGATTTAGGTCGTTACATCCGATGCCACAAAATGAATGCCATGGGGCTAATACGATTACACCTTATTTTGGACTTTCTATTTTGGTTAAGTTAAACTTTCTTTCTTTCTTTATACAACTCAAACTAGAGTTTACTTAAGAAGTTAAATACTATAAATAGGTCTTTATATTGGTTTAAGAGATATCACCAATATTAGCAAATTAAAGATTAATTGTAATCTCTTGAGAGATAAATAGAGTTTTTTATGATTCTTGATAGAGAATTCTTTGTGATTTTTTTGGTTCAATAAAGGACGTATGGATCTTGATTCGCTGTGGACTTAGAAAATTATCGAACCATATAAAACTTTGTGTGCTTTATCTTACCTTCTCATACTTTCTTTGGTGCTGCTAATTATCATACTAGTGAGTAGTTTCCATCAACAAACTAGTATCAGAGTAGGGTTTTACAATCATAGTGACACACAAGTATGAAGTAGAGAGATTCAATGGTGAGAATGACTTTAATCTATAGAAGGCTAAAGATATAGCTTTGCTGGTGAGCCAAAGGCTCGACTCTGCTATTAAAGAGACTATAGCTCGATCAAACGAGGAGAAAAAACCTAAGACATATAAATTTGAAACAGATAGAGATTCCATTCAAAATATTATTTATAGTACAATCATTCTTTCATTGAGCGATGAGATTTTGAGAGAGGCTGTTTGAGAGAAGACAACAACTATAGTCTTTAAAGACAGCTTGATGACCTCTATATGATAAAGTCGCTAACAAATCATATGCATATGAAGAAGAAGCTTTATCAGTTGTTTATAATATAGGGGATATTAATTAAAGACTATATAGATGCCTTAAATAAGATCATCATTAATTTAGAAATAATTGACGTAAAGATTAAGAATGAAGATAAGACAACCATCTTGTTTAGTTCCCTACCCTAGAGTTAGAAGCACTTCGTTAACACTTTTCTTTATGGCAGATAGAGTTCGACAATCACGGATGTTTAGTTGTCACTAAACTCTAAACAGTTGGGAAAGAAAGTAGAAGTCAGCAAAGCAGAAGGATTAACTATAAGAGAATGGTCTAAAAATAAAGAATGAAAGTTTATGAGAGATTCAAATTTGAAGTCACGGGGTAACCTAAAAATGTCACTACTATAACAAGGAATGACACTTTATTAAGGATTTTTCATAGAAGAAATCAAAGATGAAGGAAAAAGGATAGAGACGCTGCAATAGCTTATGAAGAAAGTTATGCTAGTACAAATACCTTAATTGCTTCTTATTGGGGAAGTTCTAATGATTAGATACTAGATTCTAATTGTTCCTTTTATATGTGTCCAAATAAAATCTTATTTAATAATTTTCAGCCTAATAATGGAGGAAAAATATTAATAAGAAGTGACATACTTATCAAGTAGTTGAGATTAGTAGTGTGAGGTTGAAGTTGCAAGATAATAAGGTTAGAAAGTTACTAGAAGTTAGATATATTCTTAACCTCAAAAGAAACTTAAATTTTCTTAGTATGTTAAACTAGAATTGGTGTTCAATCAAAGTTGAGAATGAAATTCTGAAGGTTTTAATAGTGGTCATGAAAGACAAAAGGCGCAATGGAGTATATGTGCTACTTAAAGAGGCAGTAAGTGGTTCTGCATCGATCTATATAGATAATGAGAATATGTAGACCAAGCTATAACATTTAAGGTTAGTTCACATAGATGAAAGAAACCTAAAGTAGTTATATGATCAAGGAATATTTGGCAAGGATAAGTTCTAACCAATAAAGTTTTGTAAGCATTAAAGCACACAGATTCAAGTTTAGTACTTGAGAACACAAGACTAAAAGAACTCTTGATTATATACACTCAGATCTTTGAGGACCAACATAGATGACACATGATGAAGCTAAATACTTTTTAATATTTATAGATGACTATTCTAAGAAGTTGTGAGTATATGTGTTAAAGAGTAAAAAGTAAGTGTTTGAGACCTTCAAAACATTAAAAAATCTTATGGAGAATCAAACTGACAAGAAGATCAAAAGATTAAGGACAGATAATGGTCTCAAGTTTTTTAATAAGGAGTTTGTTAGCTTTTGCACCAAGCATAGGATTGTAAGGCACAAAATAGTAAAATTAACACCACAACAGAATAGTCTTGCAAAAAAGATAAATAAACCATTGCATAAGAGAGTAAGATGCATGCTAACCAAAGTGAGAGTGTCTAAAGAATTTTAAGGTGAAGCAATAGTCACATTGGCTTACTTGATAAACAAAAGTTCATCTTCAGTGATACACTTTAAGGCACCAGAAAACAAGTGGTTTGGCAGCCTTAAAAAATATAACCAGTTAAAGATGTTTAGTTGCCAAACATTCATACTTGTGAATAAGGAAAGTTAGAACATAAAACCTTGAAAGAGATATTCATATGATATTTAGAATGTGTAAAAGAATACAAGATATGGTGTATAAAGTTGAAGCCACCAAGAAGTATCATTAGTAGAAATGTGGCATTCAATGAGATGACAATATTGAAGAGCAAACAAGAAAAAGTGAAGAAAGAGCATATGCCTAAGGGGGTTTTAGCACAAAAAATCATTGAAGTTGAAGTGGAAAATAAAAGTAGATCTAAGAAGCCTCTAGATTAACACTTTACTAAGTCATCCTTTTAAGATGTGTAGAAAACACTAATTAGTTCCTTAAAGTCTACCAAAAAATAAACTAAGTCTTTAGAGATGAAACTTAAAGAATACCAACTAGTTAAAGATAGACTAATGAGAATTATTAAGACACCAAAAAGGTATATACCAGCAGATTTAATAGCTCATGCTTTTAATGTTACTTTCACTATTTAGTATAATAAGCATAAAAGTATAGAGAGGCTATGAAGAGTGAAAATAATGAGGAGTGGTAAAAAGTAATTCAGGATAAGGTTAGTTCTCTTTTAAAGAATAAAACCTAAAAATTGGTAGAGAGAACTCAAAATAAGAAACTAGTTAGGTATAAGTGGGTGTATAAGATTAAAGAGGAGATACTGGGTATAGAGCCTATGAGATTTAAGACTAAGTTAGTGGTACAAGGTTTCACTCAATGTGAAAGAGTTGATTTTCATGAAATATTCTCATTTATAGTCAGGCACACATCTATTAAAATTTTGTTAGCCATTTATGTGAACCTAAATTTATATTTAGAGCAAATGGATGTGAAGACCACTTTCCTCTATAGAGAGCATGAAAAGAATATATACATGTCACCGTTATAAGGGTGTGATGAACCAAGTACGAAGGATCATGCTTGTTTATTGAAAAAGTTATTGTATGGGTTAAACTAATCTCTAAGGTATTGGTATAAGAGTTTTATTACTTTATATTACTTTATGGTTTTAATAAGAGCAAGTAAGATGGTTATGTGTACTATAAAACTTTAAGTAGTAGGATAACTATATATTTACTTTTATATGTAGATAATATGCTCATTGTATGTTAAGATATAAAAGAGATCTAAGTTGAAAAAACAGTTGAAGACGAATTTGAAATGAAAGATTTAGGAGCAGCTAAGAGAATTTTGGGTATGAATATCGTGAGAGAAAGATCAGATATTATTTACTTATTTCAGCAGAGATATATACTCAAGATACTAAAGAGATTCAGTACGTCTGATGCAAAAGTTATCTCCACTCTTTTGACCATGCATTTTAAATTATTGGCAGCATAGGCGCTAGAAATAGAAGAAGAGAAACTACAAATGCTTAAAGTATTATATACCAGTGTTGTTGTGAGCACCATATATGCGATAGTTTGTACAAGACCGAACATAGCTCAAGCTATGAGCATTGTAAGTAGATACATGACAAATCATAGAAAAGAAAATTAGCTTATAGTAAAATGGATAATGAGATATTTAATGGGAACGTTAGAGCATGGTTTAATATATATAAAGGTAGAAAAAGATGATAAAATGGTTAAAAGATACTTGGACTCAAATTATATAAATGATCTCGAAAAAAGAAGGTCATTAGATGGGTATATATTCATAGTGTTTGGATGGAATATATGCTGAAGGCTGGTGTTATAGCATATAATAACATTATCAACCACATAAGTAGAATATATAGCTATGGATGAAGCGGCGTGTGATTTCTATGTTAAGCGCAAGTGCACGTTATCGGGAACAAGTAATATATGATAAGTTGAGTGTCGATTCCATGAGGAATTATTATTATTCTTAACCAAGTACTAAAATTGTGTCATCTCACTTTTATTCAGACAAATGATAAATTTGATTTATTTATGTTAAAACTAATTATTAATTCTACAAATCAATCTTAATTGTGCAAACTATGTAAGCGCAAATACTATATGAAGAGTATCTAAGATTATAGCTATCCTTCAATATGAATTTATTATCCCATTTTTAATCTCTCAGTTTAATTATTGGTCACAACACGTATTTCATCACAAACCTCTTTCGATAGTTAAGTGATTATACCTTAATCTACCGAATTCTTATATTTTTATGGTAATTTGAATAAATCAAGGTTCATTACGAACAAGTTGTATTGACCATACATGTCATATAGGTATATTCCTATCCTATATCGAAACTTGTAGATATTACTCCACAATCATGCATCAATTTGTCTAGATCTAAATAATAAGATGCCTTTTTCAAGTTTATCCTAATGTTCCATAATCATTCAATCATAATTCCTAGCATATTAAAAGCATTAAGAACAACACAAATTGAATAATAAACTGAATTCATAACAATGGGAATCAAATATTACAATTAAGTCCACATATTAAGTTAAAGGCTATAATCCTAGATAATGAAATTAAATCAACATAACAAGAGTTTAATAGCTAAATAATGATAATTAAACATGATACAACAATCTCAAACCGAATTTATTAAGACAAAAGTGCCTCCAATCAATCTATGGCCTTTGGTTGAATCCTTCAAAAGTTAGCCAAAATGTTCTCGATTGTGTAATCTCTCTCCAAAATAGGTTTAAATATTGTTTTTGCACAATATGAAGATAATTTCTGGGTTATACATGTGTTAGATTGAGAGAAAATGGGTTAAGGTTATGTTACGGGCTGAATTTTGCATTTAAAGGCGAAAGAGTGTATTTATAGAATCGTCAGAACGCTGGGGCATTTACTATTCAACGTTAGGGCGTTTAGTTTTAGATGCCGAAGCATATGTCACTGTAGCAAATCACTATTTATAAATAATGTAGCAATTTCCTTTATTTGCTCCAATTTCATCATTTTTCATATTCTCTTTATTTAACCCTATAACAACAACATTTAACGCATAAAGACTCTTAAATTACTAAAAAACGAACAATTATTAATATAAATGGGGTTGGATTATGAATCTAAAATATACTCATCAAATACCCCTAAATTTAGACAATTGCTCGTCCTCGAGCAATTAGAGAGAATAACACAAAGTGAAAATAAAAAAAAAAACACACAAACACATATGAAAAATCAAAAACGTAAAAGTAACAATTGGTCGGATTGATTTAATTATTACCCTTATTGTCTCAAAAACTGCATCATTATTCTCAATTCTTTTGAAATTAATAAACACTATAAATAATTCATAAACACCACAATTAAGCACTTCTATTCTTCTTCATAAGTGATCAACTGTGCGTGTGTGTGAAACATGCAAGTATTAATTGAATTGTACATTAGCTCAACTACTCAAGATCGTACACAAAAGAGGGGTTTCGGCTTGTTTTAAGTACAAAACACTACCATAAGCCTGTTTTTTCATATAAGTCTCCACTAATATAGAAATATACATGTTTAAGGATCTATCAGGTCTTTTATTAGCTTTTAATGTAGAGTTAGGATCAAGGTGGGCTATTTTGGATACAAATTTAGTTTAATTCACACCATGAACACTAAGTCCTCTTGACTACCATTTAAACTTTCTACACTTGGTTTAATTCTCCAAAACTTATGATTTTTACCCAATTTCAATCACTTATCCTTTTTTTTATTTTTTTTATAACTCTTCCAAACTTAAGGTAGCGCTTACTCGCCAAATTTCATTATTTTTCCTCTTTAAACAATCATAACACAATAATCTGCAAAATATTTTTAC
The DNA here is from genome assembly GCA_946807835.1 of Ailanthus altissimus. NCBI lineage: Eukaryota > Viridiplantae > Streptophyta > Magnoliopsida > Sapindales > Simaroubaceae > Ailanthus > Ailanthus altissimus. Next base: position 24,264,263 of record OX327696.1, on the reverse strand, counting down.
TATGCTCAGTGTTTATAGTGTTAAGGTTATTTTGGGTACTTAAATTCAAAGTTGAGCTTATAATGTGGTTATTCAATAAAATGGGTCTTTTAGGCTCAAATGAGTGACTACGGATAAATACACATCAAAGGTATGCTAGAAAGGCTCTCCAAAGATAGCCTAATTTTATTTTCCTATTCATGTGTTTCCTAAGATTTTGCCTCAAGCCATAATCAAATAAGTTCTAAAGTGTTTGTCTGTTCATCGAGACTAGAGTGTACTACTTGAGCATGAACATCTTTGAGAAAAAATTCAACTAACACAAGCCTTATCCAAGTGCTAAAAAATTGGTGATCACAAACAAGGTCAAAATCCGTCTAAGTATTGATGCATGAATTATTTAATGTATCTATTATTTCTTAGGGAATTGAAAAAATAAATTCTACTATCACATTTCTTATCATGGACTAGCAATCATAATCTTAATTCAATATAAAACACTTAACACATAAAATAATAATTTTTTATTTTTATTTTTTATTTTTGCAAATAAAACAACTAAAAGTAGCAGTCATAAATAAATATACATGACAAAAATGAGTAAATAAGCAGTACAAAAGTAAATAAACACCAAAGAGTATTTTTCTCTCCCAAACTTAAATTTTGACATTGTCCTCGATGGCGAGTAAAAGAAAATGAGGTTAGAAAACTCTCTTAGTGGATAATGTTTCAGCATGGCAGTGTTTGGATTTTGAAGCCAATTATGCTAATGAGTTGATGCTGAGTAGTTGAAGTAGGCTCTAGCTTGCTACCAAGATTTTAAAATTGCATCTTTTTTCGGTTCCTTTGATTGCATCTTTTTGGTATGCTTCAACCTTTTTTTATTACGATCTACTAGGCATCGACTTATTGTTTCACATGCTGCAATACAAAAACAACATTAAAAACAAAATATTACAAAAATTAAAAGTAAAAATTGAAATTCACTTGGGTTACCTCCCAAGAAGCGCTTGATTTAACGTCATCAGCTTGACATCCTCTTTTTTGGCTCATGGAGGATTAAACTGCATATCTGAGGCATCTCCCTTATAGAACTTAAGTCGATGTCTTCGGGTGTTAATATTCTTTTTCTTCGACTTCCACAACTCTATAAGAAAATCTTGAAGTGGCATCCCTGACCTTCTTTCTTTGAGCCTTCTCAGAAAGAATTTAATCTTAGACTGAAAGCTTGAACCCCAATGGCCTATTTTGGTTGTTTTCTTTTTTAAAGTACTTTGACTCTTTTTAGTTATTATTCTGTACAGAGATGTCTTTTCATGATCTTGGTGTTGGATAGCTTCTATCATTTTTAGCCTCGGAGGTAATTGTGTTTCATCTGGAATTACCATGTCGATCTGAAAACAATGGGAATAATCCTTAGAAATCTGTAAATTAAAGTAATCCTCTTGAAGTCTCTGAGGTAATAGAGGTGGTGAACTACATTGACTTAGAAAGCTTTGTTGTTGCTGTTCTTTTTCTTCTTTTTCTTATGCTTTCTTTTTTCCCTCTATTTTCACTTTATCTACGTAATGTTCATCATTTGATTTGGCTAGGTCAACGGTTGCAGGTTGCTCCATTCCACTATTTATAGTGATTGCCTTCCAGTGCTTAATATTTTCCATCGAATTGATCATTGTGTTGCTAGGTAATGCTTTTGGAGGATGATTATAGCTTGTGTCTATAATTCATTCAACTTGAGTCTCTACAGTCTGCAGAGAAGCAGATTGACTTTGTAAGAGAGCATTTGCATTCTCCATACTTTGTTTAAACACATCCTCTAACGTGAATTTCTTCTTATACTGCAGTAGATTTTCTGTTGGAAGTTTAGGAGGACTCATTTGTCTTGAAGTTTGTTCTTGGTGGCCACTCCAAGAAACATTTGTATGATCCCTCCATTCTTGATAATAGAAATTAGAAGTGAGGTTGTGTGGTGTTATTGTTGGTTACAACCTCTAATATAATGTGGAGTTTCAATGTATTGATCATTTGGATGGTTGTCACCACAAAAATCATATATAATATGTTCTCTGCTCTTGGTGATTTTTATTGAAGCAATACTTTCGGCTGTCCAATGATACTCGTTAAAGGTCATCTCTTTTAACAAGTTATAAGCATCATCAACAGACTTATTCATGAATGTACCCCATGCTGCAGTATCAATTATGATTCTCAAATGTCTAACTGACCTATAGTAGAAGGTTTGCACAAGCATCAATTTTTGAATCCCATGGTATGGACATTTTCTCAGCAATTCTTTGAATCTCTCCCATGCTTTATATAGAGATTCTGAATCATTTTGTACAAATAAAGTGATGTCGTTCTTCATTCTTACTATCCTTGCTGGTGGGAAGAATCTAGCAAAATATTTCTATGCTAAACCATCTCATATTGTAATAGATCCTGAGGGTAATGACCTCAGCCAAATCTTTGCTTTGTCCCGAAGTGAAAATGAAAATCTAAGCCGGATTGCATCATCTGAAACTCTATTATATTTGTATAGATCACAATTTCTAAGAAATTTACAATATGTTCACTTGAATCTTCATTTGGTAACCCGCTGAATTGTACTGAAGCTTTTAACAATTGAATTACCTTCGGCTAGATTTCGAAGTAATCGACATCTATGTTTAGTTTTCAAATGCTAGATTGTATGTGGCTTACTTGTGGGATAACAAAGTCTCGCAGTAGTCTTTATGTTCTAACTTGATTTTGCTCAGCCATCATATAAGAATTAAGCATACTGTGAGATAAAAACAAAACAAATTAAAAGTAACTGTTTAACAATAAAAGAAAATTCACTGTACAAAAATATATCTGAATTAAAAACAAATCAAAATAATACAACACAAAAAAAAATTCCAAACAATTAACAATATAGAAAAAAAATAACAGTAAAATAATCACAATTCAATATAAACAGAAATAAACAAAAGCAATTAAAAACATAATAAATGAAATAAATAAGACAAAATACAATAGAAATTAAACAAAACTAAATTAAAGCAAACAACAATAAAATAAAATAGAAAATAAAATCTGAACTAAAAGCAAGATAGATTGATATTGGTATTGGCAAGAATAAATCTAATTCCCCGACAATGGCGCCAAAAACTTGTTGTGTGATTTCTATGCTAAATGTAAGTGCACGCTATCAGGAACAAGTAATATATGATGAATGTCAATCCCACGAGAAATTATTATTATTTTTAACTAAGTACTAAAATTGTGTCTTCTCACTTTTATTTAGACAAATGATAAATTTGATTTGTTTATGTTAAAATTAATTATTAATTCTACAAATCAACCTTAATTGTGCAAACTATGTAAGCGCAAATACTATATGAAGAGTATCTAGAATTATAGGTATCCTTCAATATGAATTTATTATCCCATTTTTAATCTCTCAGTTTAATTATTGGTCACAACACATATTTCATCACAAATCTCTTTCAATAGTTGAGTGATTATACTTTAATCTACCAAATTTTTATATTCCTATAATAATTCGAATAAATCAAGGTTCATTACGAACAAGTTGTATTGATCATACATATCATATAGGTATATTCCTATCTTATATCAAAACTTGTAAATATTACTCCACAATCATGCATCAATTTGTCTAGATCTAAACAATAGGATGCATTTTCTAAGTTTATCCTAATGTTCCATAATCATCCAATCACAATTCCTAACATATTGAAAGCATTAAGAACAACACAAATTAAATAATAAACTGAATTCATAACAATGGGAATCAAATACTCCAATTAAGTCCACATATTGAGTTAAAGGCTATAATCCTAGATAATAAAATTAAATCAACATAACAAGAGTTTAATAGCTAAATAATGATAATTAAACATGATACAACAATCTCAAACCGAATTTATTAAGACAAAAGTTCCTCCAATCAATCTATAGCATTTGGTTGAATCCTTCAAAAGTTAGCCAAAATGTTCTTGATTGTGTAATCTCTCTCCAAAATAGGTTTAAATATTGTTTTTGCACAATATGAGGATAATTTCTGGGTTATACATGTGTTAGATTGAGAGAAAATGGATTAGGGTTAGGTTAGGGACTGAATTTTTGAGTTTAAAAATAAAAGAGTGTATTTATAGAATCGTCGGAACGCTGGGGCATTTACTATTTAACGCTGGAGTATTCATCAATGCATGAATGCTAGGGCGTTCATTTTTTGATGTCGTAGCGTTTGTCACTGTAGCAAAATACTGTAACAATTTCTCTTATTTGTTCCAATTTCATCATTTTTCATATTCTCTTGATTTAACCCTATAACAACAATATTTTACGCATAAAAGCTCTTAAATTACTCAAAAATGAACAATTATTAATATAAATGGGGTTGGATTATGGATCTAAAATATACTCGTCATGAAGCTATTAAGGAAGTCATATGGTTAAAAAGGATACACACAGATATATTGGCTATGGAAGACATAGACACTAGTGTGTATTGTGATAGCTAAAGTACCATACATTTAAGTAAGCATCAAGTATTTCATGAGAGGTCAAAAATATTAATGTGAGGCTATATTTCATTAGAGAGTACAAAGGGGCAAGATTTAGTTTAATGAAGATTTTGTCATTTGAGAATCCCACGGATATGTTGACTAAGTCGATGCCCTCAGTTATGTTCGTCCAGTGTTAAGACTTAACTGAAGTCAACTCTGTGTAATAAAATAGGTGACGCAAAGACGATGGATCCATAAATACTTCTTAAGAGATTTTGAATCAATGAGAGGATTGTAAAGAATAGTGATTAAAAATCATGTTGAATATGATCTTGAATCGAGCAATAGAGAAAGAGATGACGCGGAGTCAATAAATAAAGGCAAAAGAAAAAAAAACAGGACTAAAGTTGGTAGCTTAGAGTTAGAAGTAAATTTAAGGTCTGAGCATTACGTTGCTCGAAAACTCAGCATCGTGATACTGAAGTCATACATCCAGTGCCATGGCGCTAGCTTTTTAGCACAGTGGTATTAGAGCTAGAAAACCAGTGCCGTGATGCCACAAAATGAATAACGCAACATTAATGTGATTGCACCCTATTTTGAACTTATGATTTTAGTTGAGTTAAACTTCTTTTTCTTTTTACAACTTGAACTAGGATTTTCTTAGGATATTGAATACTATAAATAAGTCTCTATATTAGTTTGAGAGATATCACCAACATTAGCAAATTGAGAGATTAATTGTAATCCTTTAAGAAAGATAGAGTTCTTTGTGATTTCTTTGGTTCAATAAAAGAAGTGTGGATCTTAATTTACCGTGAACGTAGGTACTTATCGAACTATGTAAATCTTTATGTACTTTCTCTTTAATTACTTTCTCTTACATTCTTATACTTTCTTTGATGCTGCTCTTTATCATACTTGTGAAGCGTTTTTGTTAATATATATATATATATATATGTTGATAAAAAATATTTAGGTTCAAAAAGATGGCATTACCTGTTACTATAGCATTAATGCCCTTTTTATAGTCATTTCTTCATTTATGTAAACTCTGAATATGGTAGGTAGATGATCAGGCCATTTTCCCTTGATTTCTAACGTACTTGTGGTATTTAGAATCCCCAAAATTAGGGCTACTTGCCTTATGAGCTAGCTATGAAGATCATAATCACTTACCTTATAGGAGATTTGCATTGAGTTTTCCATTACCTTAGGATTGTTGCTTAAATTGGGAGAAGCGGTAGTTTTAGGTTCAATTTGTTGTTTAAGGTTTAAAACCATTTGCGGGTATACGATTAATGGGGCCCCGAGCAAGATGGTGAGTAGACTGGTTGATCCAGATGAGCTCGGGACTACCAGTTAAGGGTATTCAATCTCGAATTTTATTTGGATGGTATCCAGAGTAATTTGGGAAGCTCGAAGTGCAATTCGTTGAACTTAAAGAAAGAGTTTGGGCTGACAACTTCAAGCCGACTTCTGAGTTGGGCCTAGGCTCATGGTCAATCCGAATCTAGAGAGAACAATATATATTACCCATTGTTTATTTTTTTGGAACAATTATGAGCTAAACACCAACATCAATTTGTAAATTTTACAAAATAATTGAATAATGCTATATTTGTATAATTAAAATATAAATTTTATATTTTAATTGATGTGTCATTATTTGGTGATTATCACTTATTAGATAATAATTAATTTTTTTTATTAATATAGTAATATATAATACCAATTACTAATAAATATATAAATTAAAATACAAATTTTATATTTTAACTATAAAAAAATAATTTTATTAATAATAATTATAAAAATGACTGACTTTGACTTTGTAGGTCACAAATTTCCAAAATAACAATAAACGTTTATCACACATTGCATGCAACTTTCATTTGGTCAGGCTTCTCACTAAATACAGAGTGAAGTTATAATGAAGAGTGAATTAGGATGTCGTCTGTACTACCGATCAGATAATGAAATTCAATTCTACGAAGTTGCATTGTAGGGAGTGGCGATGTGTTGCTTGTGATTAGAATATTTGCAACTGCTAGTCTGTGAAAGTGCAGTGTGTGTATCCAAGAGTAAGCTAAGAGTGTGAAAGACAAAAGTAATTAGGTTTTGAAATTACAATATTGAACTGTAATTTACAGAAGATTGCTGTTGCTGCTATCAACTGTAATTTATAATTTATGTTTTTTGCTGGGATAATAAAGCCTGGTCTTTTGTCACCCACCCCAATTTTACCACTACACTCGCTTGAACCGTGCGTGGCCCACAATCCTTTCACACACACACACACACACACATATATATATATATATATATATATATTCATTGATCACGAAAATAATGTGAAAAAAGAAGAACATAAAAATCCAGCTTAACGATTTCTAAAATTTGGAAGTAGATTAGATGCTTATTTCTTAAATAATAAGAATAGAAGTATTTTGTTGATTTAAAAACTTTAAAAATTCCTATAACTGACATTTGATAATATTAAAATTTTTAGTGCCAATTCTAAAAACATCTTAATGCTACCCGGAAGCTTTTTACTTACAAATAACTAAGAATAATAAAGATCACATAAATAAAGATATAAACAATCATACACTAAAAAAAATACACAATTAATATACGTGATTCAAAAATAATCACTTATATTTATGATAGATTTCAAGATGCTAATTTCTTTTATTTTATTTTTTTTGTACATAAAAAATCCCCACAAAAGATACAAAAATATCCAAATACTTAAGAATTCTCAAAGATTTATACTACACTATCATGTACACTCCAAGCTCTCAAGTGTAATCTAAACTCTCTACTCTCTTTCTCTCTCTCCCACTCTTATTAATACTTTGATATTTAATAAATTTTAAGAAATTACAAGACTTTATATAGTATTTAAAATATCCATAAAAATCTTATTTTTTATTAGAATAAAAATTCACACGTTGTAAGAGTTTAAAACTAATTTTAAGATACAATTCTATCTAAAAATAGGTTTTTTTTTTCAAATAGACGGTGCCATTACGCTAAGAGCTAATGTTGTGATGCTAGACCCGAAATAAAACCAACGCTGCAGTGTTTGGTGGCCAATGCCGCAGCGTTGGGCATGCTGTTCACAACACTACGGAGTTGAACTCCCAACACCGCAACGTTCACACCTAGGCACATTCTCCATTGTGCTTCTCACCTCTCTCATTACTATTATAAATCCTTCTATTATCTCTAGTATTCTTTTTTTCGCATTGAATGAATAACTCTTTTTCTTTAACACTCTTAGGGATATCAAATTTCTCATAACTTTAGAAATATGTCGTACACCATGTAACCCCTTAATCTCTCCATCATGCATCATAACCCTAATACTACAAATCTTCATGATTTATAAGACATATCATTCCCCATAATATTTTTTTCCTTAATGATTTTATAATTGGTAAATAAAATTTTTTCTAAACACATATGATAATTACAGTTAGAATCAAGTATACATCTATCAACATATTTTTTACCAAAAGCTATCATTGACTCTACAACTTCTAAGTCCTTATCACAGGCTATTGCAGCTTCTCCATCATCCTTTGCCTTTCTTTCTAGGCAATCTCTCTTCAAGTGTCACTCCTTGTTATAAAAGTAGCACTTCTTAGATCTGCTCTATTAATTGTTCTTACCATTTCCTCTTGCAACTAACCCAGTTGTACTGCTAGTTTTGATATTTTTCATAATCTTTAAAGTTTAATGAGGCTTTAACATTAGTCACCATTAAAGTCTTTTTACCATATATGAGTGTGTCCATAAAGTGCTCATGACTTAAAAATAGAGAACACAATAAGATTATCACTTTATCCTCATCTTCAATCTTGATATTTATTGTCTCAAGATATATGATAATCTTGATGAAGGCATTTATATAGTCTTTCATTGAAGTTCTCTTAGCCAAGACAACTAATATAACTTCTTTTTTACATATAGATGATTCGCTAAAGACTTTGTCATGTAAAGCGCGTTAAATTTCTTCCAAAAATTCAGTGTTGTCTTTCTTTTCAGTCACTTCCTTTAAAACCTCATCACTCAAGAATAGTATTATAGGCTCTTTTTTTAATGGTTTTCCTTTTTAAATCACCAAGTTTTACCAATTTCTTCTCTTAACTAGTTGTTGATTGAGTTTTATCAAGAGCTAAATCTAACCCTTAACTCATTGGTAGAGTCATAATCTTTACCTTTATAGATTGAAATTATTCATCCTCCTCAACTTTTTCTATCTCATGCTTGTGAGTCGAGTCATTATTAATATCACTAAGGTATTTTCTCTAACCTAGGCTCTGATACAAGTTTGTTGAAATTTTAGTGCGCACTCTAAGAAACCTTTAAAGCCTTATGAAAGGGATAAATAATGGTTATTACCAAACCACGTATATTTATTGATTATGTAAACCTTTAAAGATCACACAATCAAAGGGATAAATAATCACACAACAAAGAAAAGACACACAATCAATATACGTGGTTTGGTAATAACCATTTACATCCGCGGTGGATCTCATGATCCTAGCTTCTTTTATTCTATTCTTTTGTACACAAAAAACCCCTATAAGAGATACAAAGAATACTCAAGTACCCAAGAGCTCTTAAGAATCTATATCACATTATCTTGTGCATTCAAAGCACTCAAGTGTAACCTAAGCACTCTATTATCTCTTATTGATACTTTGATGCTTCATAAATTCTAAGGAGTTATAATATTCAGAATGTTCCTAGAAACTTTATTTTTTGTTGAAATAATTCAGGTGTTATAGGAGTTTGAAACCGACTTTACGACGTAATTCTACATTAAAACTGATTTTTTCTAAATATATGATGCTATAGTGCTAAGAGATGACGCTGCAGCACCACACGCGAATTCAAACTAATGTTGGGGTGTTCGATGGGAAATGCTGCAGCATTAGGCATGTTGTCTACGGTGCTGCAATGCTGAACTCTTAATATTGCTGCGCCCACACCTGGGCAAGTTTCCTCTTATGCTTCCAAGCCCCTTCTCGCTCTTGGTTCTCTATTTTCGTATGTCCAATGCATAGTTGACCACGTGTTGACTCTCTATTGATTTTTAACTCAAAGTCAAACTCCAACTTTAATTTTGAACCACGAATTTCAACAGATCATACAAAAATTAAAAAAAAAAATTATCTAACTTGTCCTTTGTATCAATGATTAATTTTTAACTATCTAATGTGAATGTTTAAATTTTGTTCAATTTATTATTGAAATGTTATTATTTACATTGGAACAAAAATTTGCCAAATAAATTTTAAATTTAATCATGCAGGCCAAAATTCTTAATTCATAAAATTAAAGGGTTTAAACTATAGGACATAAAAGGTTTCAATCTACTTAAACATTTTAAATTTTGATACACAAAAAATTTTATTTATATCACATATATGTTTTAATGTAGAGATTGGTGATTTAAAATTACATTTGATTCTAATTTTTGAGTCAGAGACCAATGAGAAGGCAACACGAGATCAAGAGCGCATTGGACGGATGAGACTTGAAGTAAAATAGAGAGTCAAAAATAATGAGGGGCTCAAAATGAGTAAAGAGTATATTTGCAAGCCTTGGGGCCACAACACTGACCTGGCAAAACTTAGACACTGTGATGCAGCTATAGTGGGGCTGTGACATTTATTTTTCTATTTTAGTGCCATTTTGACGTTTTCAATTCAGTTTTGGATTCTTTTCAAACTTAAATTTCTATTCTAGGTCGACACAGAATTTCTAATGACGTTTTGAAGCTTATATAAATCATTATTATGCCATTATAGTGGTAGACTTCAAGAAAGCAATGAAAAGGCATCAAAGAGAGTGCCGAATAGAGAGCTCATGAAACGCTACGTGCGCAAGACGTAATTTCATAAGAGCGATTGAGTGCTAAATGTATAAGAAAGTACTATATAGGGAGCGCTTGAGTACTTAATGTACAAGAGAGTACTGTATAGACTTTTGGGGAGCTCATTCTATTGTGTATTCTTTGTAAATTTCTTGAGTGATTTTTTATGATCGTTGAGTGATTTTTGTGATCAATGCATGAGTGATATTTGCGTTTATTGAGTGATTTGTGATAATCACTGAATAATAATAAAAAGTTAGAATTATTTGATTCCTATGAGTGTAGACAATTATTAAACCACATAAATTCTTATGTATATTTTGTTACTTTCTCTATTATATATATATATATATAATATTTTGCAATTCTTGTAAATTTATGAGTGAAGATTTTTAAAATCTCAATATTTAATTTACCTTTAAGAAGTAACAAAGAAGTATCTATTCTTTGTCAACTATTAAATAGAACTATAGAAGTGGATTATCACTATTTTTTTAATATCACTATTCATTAGATCAATGGCATAAACTCAAAAGGATACATAACATGAAGAAGAAAGAAAGATTAAAAGTAGAAATGATTAATTGTTAGTGATGTATGTAGGTCGTAGATTGTAATGCCCTGACCTCTGTACTACAAAAGTAACATTTATTCATTAGCCATTGAGTGCTTGGTTGGGATTTTTTACTGACCAAAAGAGTTTTTTTTAATATTAAAAGTTCTTTTCAAATATTTTGATGACATTTGGTTATAATTAGAGAAGAATTTTTGAAAATTAAAAAAGTTATTTTGCCTTTACTTATAAAAGTTTAAAATTTGGGTTTTTAAGAGTAGAGTTTTTTGAGTTTTTTTTAATATTTATGTAATATTACATATACTCTAATAATATTTTTTTATTTTCATATTGTACCTTAATAAAAATGAATCTTATTCAACTAACATATTTTAATATTTTTTTTAAAGTCATTAATCTCTAATTCTCCATATCTCTACAACTATTTTATTTTTACAAGAATCTACCAAAATATATTGTTGATTATTTTATTTTTTAAATAAAAAGAAGTATTATTTTATTTTTAATTTTTGTACAAAATACGATAATTTATATTGATTCGTTGATTATTATGTATTGATTTTACTTAATTATTATTTTTTAATAAATTAAATTTGAGAAAATACATGACAAATTTAAACTTATATATAAAAAATATTAAATTATTTAAAATTTGAATATAAGTTTTATCAAGTGTTATTTTTGGTAATTTAATAACGGATAAACACTTTTAACAACGTATAACCAAACGATTTAATATTTGAAAAGAGTTTTTTTAATGACAATCAAACGACTAGTGGCTTTTTTTAAAAGCTCTACTTCTAAAAACTCTATTTTAAAAAACTCTATTTTTAAAAATTCTATTTAAGAAACTCACCCAAACGAGTCCCAAATCCTATTTTGTTACAATCATAAAGTGCATGTAGGATCATTACCACTACTAAATAATAACATCAACGAATTTCTCTATGTGTTTGGCATCTCTAGGTTAATTTTTTTAGAATTTGTTTTGAGTAACGATTCATATTTCACAGGTAATAACATTCCAGTCTATAAGTTTACAAAAATGTTTAGAGAAGGACATAATTTGTCCTTTTGTTTTATTTTTTACTTAAGGAAGAGAAAATTCTAACCTCTACAGCCAAAGTACTCTCACAATATTGCATTATGATAATTATATTCTAATAATATGTAACTTTTTTTCTTAAAAAAAGAAACTTAATATTAAAGGTATTTAATTCAATTATAGGGGCTTATTTAATATAATGAACAAACTATGTCTTTATTTGAGAAATCATAAAATTTTTGGTACCTATCCGTTATTATGCCGTTTGATATTTAAATTTGGGGCTACTACCCATTGTCTTGTCTGTGTATAATTTAAAATGAAAAATTTATTGGGATATTAACACTATCATCCCTTAAGTTGGCATAAATTGTATATTAATAATAATTTTAGTTTTAATTATTTTATCACTTTTTGATTTAATTAAAAATAAAAAAATATCTTTACTTTTTAAAAATATTTTAAATAAAAAGTATAATTACAAAAATATTTTTATTTTTTAATTTAGTAGAGGATAATATAATTAAAACTAAAAATATTATAAAAAATATAATTTGTGCCAATCTCAAGGGTGACAGTGTTGATACCTAAAATTTACCATTCCTGAAGACATTCAATTAAGAGTTAACAAATCAAACAGTTATTAGGTAGTGAGTTTATGTTACGTATCATTTATCAGACACCCAACGCAAACAAAACACAATCGCAAATTCTATTAAGGGAGAAGAACATCTTTATCTTTGAAATTTGGCCCGACACATAATTTTAAATTATTTAAATTTGTTTTTCTCTATTAATTTAGATCTTATTATTAAATAGTAAAATTATAATTTAATAAAAAAATATTCTTACATTATAACACGTGTCAAATAGTTATAACTTATTAAATAAATAAATAAATAAAATTATACTACGGACCATCATTATCGCAATAGACATTCGACAGTGGTGGGTCATTATCGGTCATCAAACTTCGACGATAAAAATAATCAAAATTTATATTATTTAATTCTAATTTTTTATGATTTAACAATGTGGTTGATCTATCCAACGGTGGTGACGTACGCCGTTATTTCGTTTGATGTGTACTGCTGGACGACCTTCTAATGGTTCCCATTGAATATTTGAATGTCTTTTATATTTTTAGTAAAAAATAATCATATTATTATATAGATTAAAAAAAATAGAGTTCAATAATATAAATTGTAATCGTTTTTATCAACGGAGTTCAGCGGCAAGTCATTGCCGAATATTTGTATCAATGGAGAATTTTTTTAATAATTTTTTTAAAAAATAAATTAAAAATTATTATTAAAATTGAAATTATTCAAATGTACCGTGTGTCTATTTTTTAATTAATAGTCAATTATTTATTAACATGTGTAAATAGTGTTAACATTTGAATTTTTTTATAATGTATTAGCTATTTTAAATATTTTAACACGTGTATAATTATTATTAATAAAATAAATATTACATTAAAATAATTGTATTTTTATTAAATTTAACAGACAATGGTTAATGAAGAGGAGTAAATTTAAATAATTTAAAATAAGAGTGATAAAATTAAATAAATGTCAGGATAAATATGTCATTTTCCCTTCTGTTAATGACAATTGGAGGGGTCCACTGTTGGACAAAAGTGCGAGCGTGTGTGTAAATGGGCTGGCAATCATGTGGCATCTTCCGCAGCATCTGAATTCTGAACGTTGGGGCTATTAACTTCATCTTGTACACGGCAATACGTTTCCCAAATTTAATATCATACGCGTGCGTGCAAATGTAACTTATGTTTACATATTTATGCGACTTTACAAACTAGGTATTAAATTACCAATTTAACCTCTCTTTTTTTTACCAAAACAATTGCCCCCAAAACGTTTAGTTCATGTGTGAACTGGCTGTCATTTTCTCTGTCTAACAAAATTTTTATTTTTTTCTGTATTTTCATGGAATGAATTAATGATCAATGGTGACCGACAAAAGATTGGGATAATCAGCCACTCAATATTCAATAACCATGACAAAAGTGTTTTCTTTTTTGTGCAAGACTTTTTTTCTCTTTAGTAAGCCCAAAAAAAACTGCCTAAACACTAGCCAACAAAGTGATCGCTCACACACACACACTCTCTCTCTCTAGGACATACACGCTCTCTCTTTAGCACTCTCTAGAGGCCCTGGTTTCTTCTTCTTTTTTTTCTTTTTCCTGTTTTTTATAATCTGATAATGTAAAATCCAGAAAAAGCTGAAAGAAAATTCAGCTCTAAATTTGTTAAAAGACTTCCCAAGTTCGGAAAGATTCACAAATGGCTTTGTATAGGGGTTTAGCTTTGTTTCTTATCCACATTGGCTTGCTTGTGAGCTTGTGTTTTGCTGAAGATCCGTTTGCTTTCTATAACTTTGAGGTTTCTTATATCACTGCTTCTCCTCTTGGTGTGCCCCAACAGGTGTTTTTTTTTTTTTCTTTTAGATCTCTTTATTTACTTACTATCTTCTTTGTTCCACTACTTTTCGTGGATTTTTTTCATGCGGGATGTGTAATTTTTATAAATGACAAATGGGTTAGCTTTATATTTCTTCAAGTTTCAATTTTTAGCTTCGGATCGATAAAGTTGCCTGCTTTTTTCATTATTTGAGTTTAGTGAGCTGCGAAATGATGCTCTCGGCATTGCTTTGCAGGTTATTGCTATTAACGGGAAGTTTCCGGGTCCGACTATAGATGTGACTACAAATTACAATGTTGTTGTCAATGTCAAAAACAAATTAGACGAGAGTCTACTCATCCACTGGTAAAGCTTACTTCATTTTTCTTGCAAAGTACGGCTGTTTAACGATTCAGTAACTAAAATTTGTGATTGTGTGACAGGTCTGGCGTTCAGCAAAGGCGTAGTTCATGGCAAGATGGAGTTTTGGGCACGAATTGTCCCATTCCTCCTAAGTGGAACTGGACTTACCAGTTCCAGGTTAAGGACCAAATTGGGAGTTTCTTTTACTTCCCATCACTCTATTTTCAAAGAGCATCAGGTGGTTTTGGTGGCTTTATTATTAATAACCGGCCTATTATTCCAATTCCTTTTCCGACCCCTGATGGGGATATTACAATTTTGATTGGTGATTGGTACACAAGGAACCACACGGTTAGTGGTCATTAACACTAAGCGAATTTGGTGTTTTGAGTATGGTTACATTTAGAGTTTAACTCAGTCTAATGCTGTTTAATTGTAGGCTTTGAGGAAGACACTTGAGGCCGGCCAAGATCTAGGAATGCCAGATGGAGTTCTAATTAATGGGAAAGGCCCTTATCAATATAACACTACACTTGTTCCAGATGACATCGAATATGAAACAATTGATGTCCACCCAGGTGGGTATTTGTAGAAAAGCCATTGTTAGAGAAACGTCTTTGGATGGATAACACATCTCGTATAGTTTATCAACCTTCCAAATTAGTCAAATACTAGCTAGCTGGGTGCTCATAATTATGCTGAACATACTGTGCTATCTTGACTATTGACTTATTATGAAGTAGTGGTTAAGCTCAAATTAGTGTGAATATTAATTTTATAGATGTGCATTGTCTTCATTAGTACCTGGGAATTGCTAATTTTGTGGATGCTCAGCATTGCTAATGCATGTGGGCTACAGATGTGAATGCACTAAATCATGCTTAATGTTTTTGGACTTGAATTTAAAACACTAAATCATGCTTATTGATATGCCTGTGTTCAACGTTGCATAAACTATCAATTTGAAGCTCTGTGTACAATCATTCTTTACCTTTGCATATGGTGGAAGTGCTCAAGCTCATAGTTGAAAATTTATTATGTTGGACAGGGAAAACTTATCGCATTCGTGTGCACAATGTTGGAATCTCAACTTCTCTGAATTTCAGGATCCAAAATCATAACCTGCTTCTAGCAGAGACAGAGGGATCATATACAGTGCAACAGAATTATACTAGCTTAGATATACATGTCGGACAATCTTATTCTTTTTTGGTAACCATGGATCAAAATGCTAGTTCCGATTACTACATTGTAGCAAGTGCCAGGTTTGTGAATGAATCCCAATGGAAAAGAGTTACTGGTGTTGCCATCTTGCACTATTCGAATTCCAAAGGCAAGGCACATGGCCCCCTTCCAGATGGACCAAATGATGAATTTGACAAAACCTTCTCCATGAACCAAGCAAGATCCATCAGGTTGGTTTTTCTTATGCATTACCCCATTGGTAACAGGAGATTGATATGTTTTGTTTTTTCCTTGTCATAAATGTGGAGGTGCTTTTTTTGCATTTCATGTACAATGACATATTCAAAGCATGGGAATTTGTAACTTCGTTAGCTCTTTGTTTGGTAACTTTGTTTTCCCTCATAACTGAAGAAGGGAAATTGCTACTTTGGTAAAAAAAGTGTTGCTTTGGTTAGAAACCCTCATACCCTTTGCTCTAAATTTATTGATAACTTTGCAGTAATTGTACCATATGTGGAATCAAACAAGCTTCTATATGGTTGGAATTGACACTAACTGAATTTCTGGCAGCCTGACATCTCTTCATACTGTTAAAAAGTACCCTGATTTTTTTGAATTGGCTATAACTTTTACTCACTTTTGATGGTTCTGTGATTGAATTATGCAGATGGAATGTATCTGCCAGTGGTGCTCGTCCAAATCCACAAGGTTCTTTTAGATATGGCTCAATCAATGTGACTGAGGTTTATGTTTTGAAAAACAAGCCACCAGTAACAATTGATGGAAAACGACGGGCAACTCTTAGTGGAATATCGTATGTTAATCCTCTGACACCAATTAGGCTTGCTGACTGGTTCAAAGTGAAGGGGGTTTATAAGCTTGATTTTCCCAATAAGCCACTTACAGGACAGCCTCGGATGCAAACATCAATAATTAATGGAACATATAGGGGATTTATAGAAATCATCCTACAGAACAATGAAACCAAGATGCATACCTATCACCTGAGCGGATATGCCTTTTTTGTAGTTGGGTAGGGCTTTGTTTGTCCTTTATTTCTGCATGTCCTCGTGCATAATGGCTGTAATGTGCATTTAACCACTTCTCTTTAATCAATCTTTTGCAGCATGGATTATGGTGAGTGGACAGAGAATAGCAGGGGTACATATAACAAGTGGGATGGTATTGCTCGCACCACTGCACAGGTGTGTTATTGGGCGAATGCCACTCTTACACTTCTTTGGTTTCTTCGAAAGCCTTTGTCAGTCTGTTTTATAATTTTCTGTTGATCTTCAGAATTTTTAGCAAATTATATTGAGTGTTAAGTAGGGAAAATATTTGAATTTAGACACTTGTCTGTTGGGTTTCAGATTATGTGTATTTAACATTTTCCCTTCAGCTTAAGCTAATGCTGTCTTGTCACCTTCATGGTTTTATGATAATTTTTCACCTGCAGTTAGTATGCTACTTTGATTTGCACTTTTTCTTGCTTCACACACTGCAGTTGAAAACAGCTGCAAACAACTAACAAAAACAACAAATGACAGATTAAACTTTTCACCTTCATGGTTTTATGATAATTTTTCACCTGCAGTGAGTGTGCTACTTTGATTTTCAGTTTTTCTTGCCTCGGACACCACAGTTGAAAACAGATGCAAAAACAACAAATGACAGATTAAAATTTTCGTGGTGTTGTTTGCATCTTCAGAGTTGACTGATAAGGGTAACTTTCATGACAGATGGATTTCATGAAACATTTGTGCTATAAATGTCAAACCTAATCCTAGTGATCAAGACATTTAAATTGTAATTGAGAAAGATGAGAGTTGCTCATTAGAATTGCTAATTTTTTGTTTGCCACATCATGGCCTTGAGTGTAATCTATCTCTTTCTCCTGCTGTCTAGGTTTATCCTGGAGCATGGACTGCAATCTTGGTATCACTTGACAATGTTGGGGTCTGGAATCTCAGAACAGAAAATCTTGACTCATGGTATCTTGGCCAAGAAACATATATCAAAGTTGTCAATCCTGAGGCAACAAACAAAACTGAGTTGCCCTTACCAGACAACGCACTCTTTTGTGGTGCCCTCAGTCACGTGCAGAAGTATGGACTGTGATCATTTATGTCAACTATTTTCTACTTAAAAGTATTTCTTAAAAAAGACTTATCAGTTCTGATTCTACATGATATCCTTTTCAGGCCAGAAGATATATCTGCAGCCACAGCAATTATAGGTGATAGATTGAAGCTGTTCACACTGCTGACTACCACGTGTGCAGTACTGTTCCTCTTCCGCTAAGCATTTTCCTTTAGGATGTTTCCCCCTATTCCACGTCGGATCTTGGCTTCTTAGTGAGTTTTGTGGTTGCGAGTGTTTAGGTGTGTAATTGTAGCCTTGTTGATATGATTCTTCAGTGATTTTGACATGTATATTTTTCTTCTGTCCACAATTCTGTTAATGCTTCAAAGGTATCTTGTTTAATTTATTGGATCTCTCATTCTTTTATTACCTACAGTTTTTGTACTGATGACAATTCATCAAATTTCAATACAATTGAACATCCAGCGTCCTAGTTTTAGCTGTTGTAACATCACTATGCTTGTGTTGCTAGTATTGTTGAGGCTTACAACTAGAAAAAGCACCAAAGAATTTTTTTTTCAGAATGGGAGTTCGTTCGAGGCTTGAGAGCTTTGAAAATAATACAACGCGAGTACTCGTGAGGGGGCTAATGATACAGAAGATTCTGTCCTTGGTGCTGGAGGTGTGATAATTGCCATATTACGGACCAATTTTCTTTATGAATATAGATGTGAACCAGGAGAAATAAAGGTATACAGGTCCCGCGTTGCTAACGTATCTGTGATGAAAAGTCGTAGATCCAGCTGGAAATCATGTTTGGTTAGATTTTGTGGTCTTTCTTAGCTAAGCTTCGTTGTTGTGTTGCCATGCTCATGCAAATGCAACTCAGGCCAGCTGGATGGATCACTACACCCATTCGTAATTTTTAGACGTAGTGCCGGAAACTCTGGCCCATGTTTTCTAATGCTCCCAACCCAAGTAAGCCATTTCCCCTTTACGCCTTCTTGTCTCCTCGGTTTCAATCCAGCGTCAAAGCCTCCTGATTACACATGTTCAGAATATGTATATGCTAGTTTTGATTTAGCTAATTACGTATGATATTAAAGTATTTACATGATTGAACTGCCAATCTTCTTAAGTAGCCTTGATGTGGTTCTCTGTTGAAAACGAGTAACGTTAGTATTAAAGATTGACTAGCAGTGTTTGTTTGATGAGAAAATAAAGGAAAATGACAGAATTTTTCAGAAGAAATTAACCGGGAGCAGTGTTTTATTGCTTTCAATCAATAATATAAATTACAATCAACATCATCTTTTATATAAAGAGAAATGAATCAATCTAAAAACATGAAAAAGAGCAAAAAAGTTAGTTATAGTTGAAACTAACAATGCCATGCTGTCATCTCTTAGCTCATACAGTGGCAAGTTTGTTACAACTAAACCTTCCCTTGTTATTAACTATTCAACACCTCTAGATCTTCAATCTTCAACTGTTCATTCGGATGAAGTTATCACAGCTCTTAAGTTCACCTACATACCATTGATGCCACTGTTTAGACTTCCAGAAATTATCTTCTACAATATTTTCATAGAACAACAGATGCACTGTCTATCAACAATATAAATTAGCATTCTCCCTTAAGCTGATGGTCTAGAATAGACTAACAACTTGGACCTTAAGAATGCAAATCGATCATAACCTAAAGGCTTGGTAAATATATTTGCAGTTTGATCAATTAAAGAAACAAATCTGACCTATATTTCATTTGCTGCAACTTTCTTTATTATAAAGCGAATATCAAGCTTTATATGCTTGGTTTGAGAATGGAAAACAAGGTTAGTGGCCAATGTTTGGGCACTCTGGTTGCCACACTAGATTATAAGAGTAGAGAGAGTTGAGAAATGAAGTTCTTGTAGCAGAGATTTTAGCCATACAACTTTAGAACATGTTGTTGCCAATGCTTTATACGCTACTTTAGTACTAGACTTGGCCACTACATGTTATTTCTTAGAAGATCATGAAATCAAATTGGTGCCAAGGAATACTCAATAACCACTGACTGATTTTCTATAACTGGGATTAGTACTCCAATTTGCATCGGAATAGGCAGTGAGTGCAAGAGAACCAGTAGCTCTTATTTTCAAACCAAAATTTAGAGTCTTTCGCAGATATCTTAACACATTTTTACATGCTTGATTGATGGAGCACTTATAAACTGACTAAGTTTATTTACAATAAATGATAATTTTGGCCTTGTTAAAGTTAAATATTGCAGTCCACCAACAAGGCTTCTTTACAAAGTTGCATCACTGAATGGTTCAACTCCTTTCAGAAACTTTTGGCCCACACTTATAAGAGTGTTACAACCTTTGCAAGACATCATATTGGCTTTTTGTAGTAAATCATTGGTATACTTTGCCTGAGACAAATGAATCCCATATTTGGTATGACTGACTTTTATCCCTAAGAAGTAAGGTCTATAGATCTTTAATGTAAAAATAGTAGCTATATTAGCTATGAACTGTTCTATGTCAGTGCGGACATTTCCTATGGCAATGATGTTATCAACATAAATGTTGACAAGTAGTAAACTCCCTAAGTCTGATATTTCTCTTTTCATTGAACATTCAAGAGGTAGTTTACTACTTGTCATCATTTATGTTGATGACATTATTGTCACAGAAAATGTCCCCATTAATATATAACATTTCATAGCTAATATAGGTGCTACTTTTGCACTAAAAGATCAAAGAAACCTTAGTTACTTCCTGGGGATAGAAGTCAATCATACCAAATATGGGATTCATTTATCTTAGACAAAGTATATCAATGATTTATTACAAAAGTCAATGTGATGTCTTGCAAAAGTTGTAACACTCTTATAAGTGTGGACCAAAAGCTGTTGAAAGAAGGAGATGAACCATTTAGTGATGCAACTTTGTATAGAAGCCTTATTGATGGACTACAATATTTAACTTTAACAAGGCCAGAATTATCATTTGTTGTAAATAAACTTAGTCAGTTTATGAGTGCTCCATCAATCAAGCATTGGTAAGCATGTAAAAAGGTGTTAAGATATCTGCAAAACACTGTAAATCTTGGTTTGGAAATAAGAGCTACGGGTTATCTTGCACTCACTACCTATTCTGATGAAGATTGGAGTACTAATCCTAATTATAAAAGATCAGTCAGTGGTTATTGTGTATTCCTTGGCACCAATTTGATTTCATGGTCTTTTAAGAAACAACATGTAGTGGCCAAGTCTAGTACTGAATCAGAGTATAGAGCATTGGTAACAACATGTTCTGAAGTTGTATGGCTAAAATCTCTGCTACAAGAACTCCATTTCTCACCACTCTCTACTTTTATAATCTGGTGTGACAACCAGAGTGCCCAAGCATTGGCCATTAACTGTGTTTTCCATTCTCGAACCAAGCATATAAAGCTTGATATTCACTTTATAAGGGAGAAAGTTGCAGCAAATGAAATATAGGACAAATTTGTTTCTTTAATTGATCAAACTGCAAATATATTTACCAAGCCTTTAGGTTATGATCGATTTGCATTCTTAAGGTCCAAGCTTATGGTCTAGAACTATAACTTTAGTGGTTGTTGTTACTGGAACCAAAGACTAGTTTTGATTATTAACTAAAGCTTCAAATTCGTTTTTTATAGCTTGTCTCCATTATGCATTATAAAGGCTTCTTTCACTGATTTGGGTTATAAAAAAATGGTACTAGTCTGACTATATACACCTTTGGTTTAAAGATGTCATTCTTTGATCTGGTAAGCATTTGATGTATTGAAACTGTTTGAGGTAGTTGTGTTTGAGTTGAGGGTTGTAAGGGCTGTTGATTTGATGTCAGGTGTTCTATGTTATTGTTAGGAATTGAATTTAAAATAAACTGAAAATGCTATTAGAGAGTGGTATATTTTAGAAGTGTGGTATTGTAGAACTTGTAGAAGATGAACTAGTTATTGCATTAATGTTTGTATGAGGACCTGGCATACTTAAACTACTACCTTAAGTTGGTGAATCTATATGAAAAGTATAGGAAATAACTTGTGGTTTTGTAAGACATTGGCAAGAATATTGTGATTATTAAAAAATAGTTCTGTGTAAAGAAAAGAGCACTTATCAAAAGACATATACCTTGCAACATACTCTTTACTAGATGGATGCAAACACTTATAACCCTTATGTATGGGACTATACCTTATAAACACACATTTTTTTGAATGAAAGCTAAACTTGTGTTTCTGATATGGCTTGAGAAGGGGAAAACAAGCACAACTAAAGGGTTTGAGAAAGTGATAATCAAGTAAAGTGTCATGTATCAGCAAGTATGGTGATGTATAGTTTAAAATGGGTGTAGGCATTCTATTTATAAGATAAGAAGCTGAATGAAAGGATTTCCACAAAAAAATCAAAAGAATTTTTAATTGTGCTTACAATGTTAAACCAATTTCCACAAAGTGTCTATGCTTTCTCTCAACAACACAATTTTGGTAATATGTGTGGGGGCAAGTTATTCTAAGTTGAATACCATGTTGCTGTATATATTCTAAGAAAGGTTTGAACTCCCTTCCCTAGTTACATTGAATGGCTTTTATTGATAAATCAAGTTGTTTCTCAATTTGTTTTTAAAAAAGAATAAAGGTGTTTAAGGTTTTTTATTTGAGTTTTAGTGGAAAAACCCAGCTATATCTACTATAGTCATCAACAAAGTGCAGCAAGTATTTGTAACCATCTTTAGTTGTTATGAGTTTTGGCCCCCATATATCAACATAGATCAATTGTAAGGGTTGTTTATAAGATATGGATTTAGAAGGAAAGTGAAGTTTATGCATTTTTCCCATATGACATGTATTACAGAACACAGTTTCAAACTCTTTATTATTGAATCTGTAAGAAGTATAATCTTTAAGAATGCTTTTGAGAATTAAAGGACTTGGATGACCAAGTCTTTTATGCCAAAGACTAAAGTCTGTTTTGCTAAGATTTAAAGCATTCTTGACAGCAACATTAGGCTCAATACAAGAGTTTAATTATTGTGATACACGACTTTTAGAACATGAGCCAATGACAGTAAGTTGACCTTTATTTATATTACAAGAGGGTGTAGAATACAAACACATAGAAAACAAAGACTCAGGCTTATATGCAAGATAACTTTGTAGATTTACAAAGGCAGTGTTAAATGTGTTTGGTAACATCTTATACAGTCCCTTTCACAATAACACTATACAACAGTAAGATTCCCTTATGTTTTTCCTTGACAAAACAAACATGAGAATGAAATTCAATAATCACATCATTGTCTTGAATTAGTTTTGATATGCTGATAAGTTTTTTAGTAATAGAAGGGATATAAAGTATATCATTTAGAAGTAAATTGCTACCAATTTTTTGTTTTAAGACAAGCATCACCAAAATAATTCATAATATCTAAGCCAAGACCATTTCCAATTATAAGTTTGTTCATACTTGTGTATTTTGACTTCTTGTTGAAGTTGCAATTATCATGAGTGAGATGGTGAGTTGCACTTGAGTCCAAATAGCACCCTTGATCTGTTGGACCATCCTACATTGCTTGAGTTGCTATATAGGCAACTTTATTTGCTTGATTCAGTTGACTTCCATAATTACTTGGACCTGAACCTTAAGGATTGTAATTGCCATTCCTACTATTGAAAGTTATTTGTTGCTTAGGAACAAAGTTGTTATAGTATCTATAATAACACTTTAAAGCAGAATGACTTGTTCTCTCACAAATTTAACATAAAAGCTTTATATGACTACCTTTTCCATAGAAGCCTTTGCCACTCTGCTGATGGTTTCTACGTCTTCCTCAACAAAAACCAGCAAGATTTGTAGCATTATTTTGATTTCAAGTGCTAAAGACTATTTTGTCTCTATTATAATTGTTATTATTACTCTTTGTCCATTTTCAGCAAAGTTTGCAGAAAAAACACCATGACTGGTGGTTTTAGAACCTGAATTCATCATTAATTTTGTTCTATTGAGTCAGAAGCATTAAATGTGCTTCACTAACAATAATTGAACTTATCTTGATGTCAATTAAAACTATAATTGAATCGAAGTCAAATCCAACTCCTATACCAGTGATAAGATGAGTAATAAAGTCTTCTTCTTCGATTTTGCAACCAGCATAGAAAAGCTCATCTATAATACCTTTGAGCTTAATGAAATAATCTAAAATTAAAAGCTGATCTTTCTTTAACAAAGACAATTACATCTTTGTTGAAGCGGAAGCATATAAATAAGCAAAATCTCCCAAGCAAATAATAATGCAGAACAGGTTATTAAGAAATAAAGAGAGAAATGGGTAGAAAGAAGAACACACAAAGAATTACGTGGTTCGGTAACTTACCTACGTCCACGACGGATCAAGATCACATTCTTCTCTTATTATGAATCACAAGGTACTCACAAAGTCTGCCTTTTACAATAAAGATCACAAAGAAACTCTTTCTTATACTCTATGGATTTGCTCTCACAAAGATTATCACTAAGATCACAAAGATTGTTGTTTGATCACAAAGATCAATTGATGATCACAAAAGATGTGTTTATAAGCCAATTGATAACCTTTATATAGGCCTTGGGATGACCTAGGTTTACCCTATACGTGTGGGAGTCGTATTA
This sequence comes from Ailanthus altissimus, assembly GCA_946807835.1. Lineage (NCBI taxonomy): Eukaryota > Viridiplantae > Streptophyta > Magnoliopsida > Sapindales > Simaroubaceae > Ailanthus > Ailanthus altissimus. The sequence goes on along the minus strand of OX327696.1, from coordinate 24,239,532 downwards.
GGGAGTCCTGAAGCAAGTGGGAGACGAAATAAGAAAGTTTCCTTATTTCGGGATACTGTTCCCATCTCCAGCGCCGCGGCGCTGAGCTCTCATCGCTGCAGCGCTGGCGCGCCCGTCTGAGCGCTGCAGCACTGGTCTCCTGGCGCCGCGGCTTTCAGGTTCTGGAATGAGCACCGCGGAGCTTATGCCTGGTTGCTGCGGTGTTGGCGCCTAGTGCGCTATTTTTCATTTTCTGCCTCCTTTCGCGTCCGTCTTTGATTCGTGCGCACCTTACGTATTTGGCTTGATCTCCAAATCATATTCTGATGATTTTCAATCAATATTCTCACAAATCCCCTCATTGATTCAAAATCATCCACAAAGCAACTCGATCTCTCATTTTCGCATCTTCGGCCACCCTCACAAAGTAGTGACTCTGATTAAATCCTTGCATAGAATGAACTTAACCGAGGGCAGTGGTTTAATCAACATATCAGCAGGATTATTAGATGACACTATCTTTGTTAGACTAACTTCACCGCATTGGACAATCTCACGAATGTAATAGAGCCTCACATCAATGTGTTTCGACCTCTCGTGGAACACTTGATGCTTGCTTAGGTGTATAGCACTCTGACTCTCACAATACACACCAGTGTTCACATCTTCACTAGCCAATACCTCTGTACATATGCCTTTTAACCACATGACCTCTTTGATAGCTTCACCAATAGCTATGTACTCCGCCTCTGTGGTAGATAGGGCAACTACATGTTGTAGAACTAATCTCCAACACACACTACACCCAAACACTGTGAATACATAGCCCGTCAACGATCTTCTCTTGTCTAGATCACCTGCATAATCTGAGTCTACGTACCCTCTTACCATTTCATTGTTGTATTAATCCCTCTTTATATATCAACCCGTGATTTGATGTCCCATTGAGATATCTCAGAATTCACTTTCCTACAAGCTAGTGATCTTTTCCTGAATTCGCCATCTACTCACCACACTCACAGCCTATGCTATATCTGGTTTTGTACAAACCATTGCATACATGATGCTCCCCACAACGCTTGTATACAGTACTTTGCTCATCTACAGTTTCTCCTCATCGGATGTCGGTGACTGTGCTGCTAAAAGTCTAAAATGCATGGCCAAAGGAGTAGAGACAGCCTTCGCGTTTGACATACCAAACTTCTCCAAAATTTTGACTATATATCGTTGTTGGGACAAGAAGATAACATCTCTTCTTTCCTTCATAATATCCATACCCAAAATTCTCTTTACTGCTCCCAAATCCTTCATTTCAAACTCGCCACTCAACTGCTTCTTGAGCTTCTGTATTTCTTCCATATTCTTGCATACGACCAATATATCATCGACGTATAGAAGCAAATACATCATCCCATAACTTATATTCTTGAAGTACACGCATCCGTTATACTTGCTCCTACTAAAACCACAAGCCATCATAAACTCATCAAATCTCCTATACCATTGTTTAGGTGATTGCTTTAACCCGTATAATGACTTTTTTTGGCAAACAAGCATGATCTTCTTTTCTGGGCTTCTCGAACCCTTGCGGCTGTGCCATGTATATCGTTTCTTCAAGCTCTCTATGTAGAAAAGATGTTTTTACATCCATTTGTTCTAGATGTAAATCAAGGTTTGCACACATGGCTAACAAAATTCTAATAGATGTGTGCTTGACAACTGGAGAGAATATCTCATGAAAATCGACTCCCTCTCTCTGAGTAAAACCTTGTGCTACTAACCTAGCCTTGAATCTTGTAGGCTCAATCCCCGGTATCCCATCCTTCACCTTATACACCCACTTGCACCCGACTAGCTTCTTTTGAGGTCTCTCCACCAACTTCCAGGTATTGTTCTTTTTAAGAGAACTAATTTATTCTTCCATGGCTAGCTGCCATTCTTTCTTGTTTTCACTCTTCATAGCCTCGCCATATGTCATAGGCTCATCATACTCAAGAGTGTAAGCAGAATTAAAAGTATGTGCAACTAAGTCTACTTGTGTATACCTAGTTGGTAGGTTAATCGTTCTCCTTAGCCTATGTAGTAACCAGTATCTATAACTGGTAAGAATAAGTATTTATATATATAAATATACGTATTTTATTTGTATATGGGTGATACTTGATTTATATATTGTTATTAGTAGTGTTTGTATAGGTTAAGGTGATACTATTAGCATTGGGTTTAATTGCAAGACTTTAGATTTATTTTAGGGACCAAATTGTAATACTTTGAAAGTTTTGGGGGTAAATTTGTAAATACTAAAAATTAGCCACTTAGTATAAAAATACACTTTTAAAACCCTAATTCTCTCATTTTGGTCGAGCTACCTCTTTTAGAGAGAGAGAAGAGAGAAAAGAGGGGAGAGAAAGAGAAGAAGGAGAAGAAAAAGAAGAAGAAATTGGAATTTTGGATTTTAAGAGGTATATCACAACTATTTCTCAATTTATTGGTGTTAATTATGTTAATTTCTTTAAATTTTGATTTCTGGAAATATGTATAATTGAGGATTTGATGTGTATTTCGTATGATATTTTGAGAATTGATGATGATCTATAAGATAGTTTGATAAATCATGATGGATTATAGAATTTCTGCTTGATAGTCTCTTGATCCAAGAATTTTATAAATTGTTGTGATTAGATTCTGGTTTTGAGTTTTGAGTATATGAAATTAGACATGTTTAGAATCATTTGAGACTTTGAATCGATTCAAAATTCCAGAAATTGAATTTGTTGTGAATTTACCAAAATGACCCTGAAATTCTGGAAATTTCCTATGTGAACAGTATAATACAGTGACGAACAATGTTTGTCCTACTGAATGATCTTCAAAAATTAGGAATTTGTGGAATATGATAAGTTTATATGTATAATATGATATACTCGGAATTGAGAATTTAGATCAATGTGGTTGAAATGTTATGATTTTCTAAAGTATATCCGCTTATTACAGTATTTGATTAACAGATTTTTAAAGCTATGGAATAAAATAGTTTTAAAATATTTTTGGCAGTGATTTGGAAGAGAAATATTTATCATGAACTGAGATATGTGTTAAGAGTAATTATGTGGTAGTTTTATAATTTTTGAGTTAATATATGATTTTATAAAATTGGGAGATTGAATACTGTTCAGTAAGTATCTTGATCCTGTCAGGTTTGTAGTTTGGATTCAATGGTGTGTATGGAATGGATTGTGTAGGAATTTTGATATAATATTCATATATAAGAATTATATATGAGTCAAGAATGATATATTCTGATTTCGGAGTAATTGGACATCATTTGATGTATTAGAAAATTTTGTTAAGTGTAAGTGGTCAAAATGACAGGTTTTGAAAAACCAAGTATTTAGACCAATTTGATGTGATAAATGCATTGTGTATAATTTTGTAAGCTATTTAAAGTATTTTGTGTGAATTTTGAGGCTTATGAAATGATTAATCTCCATTGATAGGTTAAGGAGATTTAAGTCTTGTAGCTGAAAGTGTTAAGAGGTAAGTATACTAGACTTTTTACTGGAATCACAATAAACATAGTAAGTGTTATGAATGATTTTGTAAATATGGTTAAGAATATGTTTATGTTATGTCAAAGTATGTTTTGATATGAAATGTAAATATATGTTTATGAATGTGAGCATTGACATTGAGCATGGACATACATGTGTTTTTTTGAAAGTGAGCTTTCAAAATAAGATATGTTTAACAAAGAAAGCTTTTGAAGTGTAATATGTCCATGAGAAATATTTTGTGTTTTGAGGGTACTTGAACTCACTGTTAACTTAGTAGGCATTTTATGTGATTTGTGGAGCCTTTATGTGTGGCCTTTCCTTCGGGATTGGTATATGTTATGTGTTCCGTATGTAGGAAGGATCCTATTGGTACCTAAAGGAAGTGTGAGTCATCACATTCGTGTGGTGGCGTATTGGTGCATGTGAGAGGACTCACCGATGATCAGGGTGAGGGTTTGGCTTTTACCTTCGGGCATAAGCATTATATGTGTGTAATTTCAAGACCTCACTTGTACTATTCCTCTCATACGGTATGTCACCTACGAGTGACATTTGGCTCATTATGTGATATGTGATATGTAAGTCCTACTAAGTAATAGTTGAGTGATGGTATTCCTATTATGTGTTTTGAAAGAATGTGTAAGCGCTTACATGATATGTAATTTGATAAGATTATGATTTTGATTGATCACAACATATCATACATATGCATTGTGTACATATATGTATTGTATTTGATATATGAAAAACTAGTATGCTTACTGAGTTTTATACTCATTATAGTTTATGGTGATTTCAGGTAAATAAGGTACATGTGTGCTTAGCGGATTTGGCAAGGCTTCTGCTGTTCCTTGGGTTCCCTAAGTTGTTAGGTTGCTAAGTGTTTCATTTGGGGACACGTGGGATAAGATATTTGATTTGTCCCTAGTGAATAAATACCTATGTATTATTTTATTGTGTGTGGTTGGACTTAGTTTAAGTTTCACTAAGTATAATAATGGATTGATTTTAAGTAAGAATTTACAATGAATATATTTTGGGCTTCCGGTAACAAAGTTGCTACTGGTGACGTAGTAGAGTGTTAATCTCTGAGAAAACTCTGCGTATCTCCGATTTACTAATTGTCCCAGTCATAATTCAATTGCTATAATTCTGAAAGAAATTAAAATGAATGTTTAAGTATTATTGAATGAATGTAAGTGATGTCGTGTGTCAGATCTTTTGGGTCTGGGGCGTGACAGCCTATCTTTGCCTAACTGGTACTCTTCAAGTTCCATCTTAGGAGTCCTAGTCTTTCTTTGGATGAACTTGGAGGAGCTTTCCGGTGTTCTTGGTTCATCTTCAAGGATCTCGTCGTTGAAGTGTTGATCTGGGGGCAAATCAGATCCATGTTCAGGCTCTACTTCAACTTCTATTGAATCGGGTGTTGAGCCTTCCTTGGGCACAGGTTCTTTTTTCTCATCTTCTTGGGAGGTTTTTAGCATCGTCATCTCATCGGATGTCACATCACGACTTATGATACTCTTTGGTGGTGTCAAGTCTTTACACTACACCTTAGATCCTTTCACTCATTCGGGATATCCTATGAACACCCCTTTGATAGCTCTAGGTTGCAACTTCCCCTCCTTAACATGTACAAAGGCAGGGCAACCAAATATTCTGAGGTGGTCATACTTCGGAGGATTGCCAGACCATTTCTTTTCTGGCATCTTAAAGTCAATTGTTGAGGAGGGACTTCTATTAATCAAGTAAGCTGCAGTTACTACAGCTTCTCCCCAGAATGTCTTGGACATCTTTGCATTGGTAAGCATGCATCTAACCCTTTCAAGTAGAGTCTTATTCATCCTCTCAGCTACACCATTCTGCTATAGTGTTGATCCTACTATTATATGCCTTGCAATCCTATGCTTGGCACAAAACCTATCAAATTCTCTGTTGTAAAATTCGAGGCCGTTGTCAGTCCTTAGCCTTTTTACCCTTTTGCGAGTCTGATTCTCAACAAGAACCTTCCAAGTCTTGAATAGTCATTGCTCTTCAACACATAGACCCACAACTTCCTTGAATAGTCATAAATTAAATTGAGAAAATACCTCGCACCACCACGAGTAGCTGTCTTAGCTGGTCTTCAAAGATCCGAGTGTATATAGTCAAGAGTCCCTTTAGTCTTGTGCTCGTCGGTACTAAACCTTACCCTATGTGCTTTTCCAAGCACACAATGCTCATAAAACTCTAAGGGCTGGAACTTATCCTCACCAAATGCCTTTTGACTATATAACTCATTTAGGTTTCTCTCGTCTAGGTGTGCCAATTTAAGATGCCACAACTTAGTTTGCATACTCTCATCATCTACAGAGAACATCTATAGAGAATAGCACAGAACCACTTATGACTTCACCCTTAAGCACATAAACCCCTTTATGCTTCTCTCCTCTCATTACCACCATGGAACCTTTCAAAACTCTTAAAATTCATTCGTCGATCCTGATGGAACACATATTCTGGCCTAAAGTCCACAGTGAAATCAAGTTTCTCTTTAAGTCAGGAACATACCTAACATCTGTCAACTCTCTCACTTGTCCATCATACAGCCTAAGCTTAACACTACTAATTTCCATCATCTGACACGCAATGTCATTACCTATTAGGACCTTACCACCACTAATGAGCTGAAAATTTGTAAACCAAAACTTGTGCGGCACATGTGAAAAGTACAACCAAAATCTAAAACCCTTTTTTTTTCAGAGTTCATACCATCAGTAGCGACGAGTGTCTCTGCACTGTCATAGCTATCATTATAGGCAAGCGCAGCATCTACTTTCTTCTTTTCTTGTCCTGTCCTCTCTTCTCAGGACAGTCCTTTATGAAGTGCCCCTCTTTCTTGCAATAATAGCACTTCCTAGGAGTCCTAGACTTCGACCTTGAGCCTTTTTTTCTTCCCATCTCTATATGAGGGCCTTCCTCTTACAGATAAGCTTTCTACATTGCCCTTGGTCTGCTTTCTTAATAACTTTGAGTTTAATGATGATTTCACATCACTCATCGTTAAACTCTTTCTGCCGTAGAGTAGCATATCAACAAAACTCTCATAGCTCTTAGGGAGCAGCAGGATAATTGCTTTATCTTCATCTTCTATCTTGATGTTGATAGACTCAAGATCAAGAATGATTTTATTAAAGGCGTCTATATGATCTTTCATCGGCGTCCCTTCTGACATGGACAGCGGATATAGCTTCTTCTTTATATGTAATCTGTTGGCCAATGATTTTCTCATATAAAGAGAGTCTAGCTTCTTCCAAAGACTTATTGCCGTTGTCTTACCTGCTACTTCCCTTAGTACTTCATCGCTTAATGACAGAACGATTGTGCTATGAGCTCTTTCTTGAATGTCTCTTCTTTATGCTTCAGCTCTAGATGACTCTGGTGTCTTCTCTTCATCACTAAATGGAGCTGCAGTCTCCTCTAATGTCGAACCAAGCCTTTGGCTCACCAACAATGCCTTAACCTTCATCTTCCACAGATTGAAGTCATTCGTACCGTTGAATTTCTCTACCTCGTACTTAGGTGTGGCCATGTCTGCTTAGAACCAAGCTCTGATACCAGTTTGTTGAAGCGGAATCACATAAACAAGCAAAATCTCCCAAACAAATAATAATGCAGAACAAGTTATTAAGAAATAAAGAGAGAAAAGGGTAGAAAGAAGAACACATAAAGAATTATGTGGTTCGGCAACTTGCCTACGTCCACGACGGATCAAGATCACATTCTTCTCTTATTATGAATCACAAGACACTCACAAAGTATGCTTTTTACAATAAAGATCACAAAGAAACCTCTCTCTTATACTCTATGGATTTGCTCTCACAAAGATTATCACTAAGACTACAAAGATTGTTGTTTGATCATAAAGATCAATTGATGATCACAAAAGATGTGTTTACAAACCAATTAATAGCCTTTATATAGGCTTTGGGATAACCTAGGTTTACCCTATACGTGTGGGAATCGTATTAGGGAGTCCTGAAGCAAGTGGGAGACGAAATAAGGAAGTTTCTTTATTTTAGGATACTGTTCCCGTCTCCAGCACCGCAGCGTTGGGCTTTCATCGCCACGGCGCTGGCGCGCCCGTCTGACCACTGCGGCACTGGTCTCCTGGCACCGCGCTCACGCCTGGTGATGTCTAATTTTATGACCTAGCGTAAGTGCACGCTTTTTGTATCAAGTAATATAGGACTAAGTCCAAATTATCGATCCTACAGAGACTATTATTTCTATTTTCTTCAATCAAATACTAAAATTACTCTACTTTACCCTTATCCAGACTAGCTTCAAGGATGGAGTTTAACTAACTAAATTATTGCTATTGAATTGAACCTAATTAAAATATTACAAATACTTAGAGATAGAATTCACTAAATTGATAGGTAATCTAGGGTATCGATACATCCTCTAGTAGTTCACTGAACTCTTTAACCTCTTAGTTATTTCCTTTTTTATCAATTGATTAGCTAGACACTGATTTCATCATAAGCTTCTGTCAACAGTCAAATGATAATATCACACCCTAACAATTACCTATATGTCTATGGTAATCCGAATAAGATGCAACTCATTAAGACTAAGTCTAATCAAACCATACATGCCACTTAGGTATATGTCTATCCTAGATGGAACTCATAGATATTACCCTATGATCATGTATCAATCTACTATAGGCTAAACACATGATTCCTTTTGTCAAAGTTATCATGGTTCCTAACCAATCAAAATAGTGATCAAGTATAATGAAAGCACTAAGTATAGATAGATTGAATCAATTAAGTGATAAAAGTTTATAACTAAGAGATTAAAAGAATCAATTACATACTAGGTTCAATAACATCTAACCTTAGATTAAAAGAAATTAGCTCATGTTCAAAACAAGAATATCAAAGCAAAAGTATGAAAATATAATGAACAAAATCATTTCTTAAAAGTAAGGAATAAAACAAAACAAGTAATGCCATGAGTTGTTCTTCTTCCTCTTGTTTTGATTGCTCAAGAGTTGATTCCTCAATCTTCAATAACTTCACTTTGATCTCTTAGCTTGAATGTGTATTTGTTGCTTGTGTTATTCTCCTTGATAAGTCTCTCTATTTTTGCCTCAAAAGAGTGTTTTTGTTGCTATGAGAAACCCTAGGTGCGAGGAGCTTCGAATCCCCCTTTAATAGGCGAGTTTAGAAGGGTATTTAAACATCCGCACGGGCACCACGGCGCTGGGCACGAGTACAGGTCTGTCAAGACATCGACGAGCGCTGCGGTGCTCACACGTTGTTCTGGGTCCTGCGGCGCCCAGCCCTGGGCCCCGCGGCGCCCAGCCACCTGCTGCTGCACTTGTTGTGTGATTTCTATAACACAAATTAGCGCAAGTGCACGTTGTCGCAACAAGTAATATATGATAAGTAGAGTGTCGATCCCACAGAGAATGATTTATCTTTTCTAGTTTAAGTACCGAAATGGTGTCTTTCTACTATTATCCAGAAAATGATTTAATGTATGATGATTAAACTACTCAAGTAAAAGAACAACTTAATTATGCTAAGTGATAAACTAAATTACCAACAAATTATATTCAATATGAGAAATCCTAGGATTACAAACTATCCCCCATTATGCAAATAAATTCAGCAGAATCTCTTTGATGTTTATTGGTTCTCAACTTGATATATTGACCAAAACACTCAACACATCACAAGCCTCTTTTGCAGGTCAAGTGAATCTATTCCATCCAATCAAATATCTATATGTCTATGATAAATAAATTGAACAAAATTCATTAAGCACAAGTTTTATGAGCCATACATGCCTTATGAGTATATGTCTATCTCATATGAAACTCAAGTGTACTACACTATGATCATGCATCAATATGCTTAAGACTAAATACCTAAATGCCTTTGTCAAGTTTATTTAAGCATTTCTAGATCAATTTAACCACTGGCCAAGTAATCAAATAGCATTAAGCACAAGCACAATGAATATATCAAAAGCTGAATTAATACCATAAAAGAGAGAACTAAAATCAATCACATAATGAGTTCAAGGATGTAATCCTAGATGAACGAAATTAGCCCATCATTAAACTACACAATCTTGAAGCTAATTCCATCAATACATGTAAACTAAACATCTTACAACAAGTAAAGAATCAAAGAAAAGAAGACATCCCTGTCAAATGCCTTTGTTGTTGAAGTTTGCTTCCCTCCTCTTTGATTTCTTCAAACTTAGAAGTTAGGTGTTTCTTTGTGTTTCCAGCTGCTGTCCCAGCTGGAGTCCTCCTCAAAATATAAGTTTTGAGCAATTAAATAGGTAAGAGCACGGAATTAGGGCGCATTTTGAGTTACTTTTGGGTTTCCTGATTTTCAGGAACCTGTCAAAACTTGTTGCCCAGGTCCCGGCGCCGCGGCGCTGCGTTTTGGCGCTGCGGCGCTCAGTTTCTGCAATCGGCGCCGCGGCGCTGAAATCCAGCGCTGCGGCGCTGCACTGTTGCTACAGTGGTACTGTAGCAGTGTACTGTAGCTCAGTGGTACTGTAGCAAACAGTGCCCCATTCGTATTTTTATCTCTAATGCTCCGATTTGCGTCCGTTTTCCGGTATTTTTGCTCCGATAATGCTTCAACCTATAAAACAACATTAATACGCATAAATAGCCCAATTATTAAGATAAATTGAACAAATATCAAGTTAGGAAGATAAAATAGTTTATACAATTTCGCCTTATCAGCACTACTTTTGTATTTTGAGCGTAACTTCTTCGTTTGACGTTCGCTTTGCCTCCCGTTTGTTCCTATGCGTCACATTGTTCATCATGCATCTGTTTGTGATTGGAAAACATAATTAAATAGTCAAACACTTATGATTTTGAGCAAAATACAAAAGTTAAGTACAAATCTTACTAGTACTTTTATACCCCTATCACCTGGTCTCCCCTATCACCTGGCGCTTGGTGCGCCTTTTTTCGTTTTTCGCCTCTTTTTGCCTCTGTCTTCGATCCGTGCGCACCTTACGTACTTGGCTTAATCTCCAAATCATATTTCGATGATTTTCAATCAATATTCTCACAACCTTCAATTGCACAATCTTTGTTTTTGATATTGAACCAAAGTGTTTATCAAGTATATTCCACAGATGATAAGAAGTCTCACAATTTATGATCAAGCCGATTATGCTTTCATGTATAGTAGAGAATATTCAACTCAAAAGCATTTGATCTTTCTTTATCCAAATTTCAAACTCTAGATTCACAGCTCATTCAACAGTTAGATCTGTATTTACACCTGATTATATTGAGAAAATGAACTGATATGGATAGCTACCACTCTCTTTAATAAATTCTTCAAGAAGATTTGCTCTGATTATAGCCAAAGTTTGAGCTTTCCATATTATGAAGTTTGATATGTCGAGTTTCATTATTGTAGAAAAAGTGAATGTTGTGGTTTGATTTGTCATTGAGTTTATTTGAAGATTTGTTGTGTAATATGTCGAGTTTCATTATCGTAGAAAAAGTGAATGTTGTGGTTTGATTTGTCATTGAGTTTATTTGAAGATTTGTTGTGTTAGATGAGGAGGCATTTTTCATTTACTCTAATACTATATTAAAGATTGACTTGTAGTGTTTGTTTGATGAGAAAATAAAGGAGAATAATTGAGAAATGTTTTCGAGGAAATTAACTTAATAATGAGACCCGTGTTTTATTACTTTCAATCAATAATACAAATTACAATCAGCATCATCTTTTACATAGAGAGAAATGGATCAATCTAGAAATATGGAAAAGAACGAAAAAGTTAATTACAGCTAAAACTAACAATGCCACGCTGTCATCTCTTAGCTCATACAGCGGCAAGTTTGTTACAACTAAACCTTTCCCTATTATCAACTATTTTAGCACCTCCAGATCTTCAATCTTCAACCGTTTATCATCTGATGAAGTTATCACAGCTCTTAAGTTCAACTACATATCACTGATGCTGTTGTTTGGACTTCTAAAAATTATATTCTGTAATATTTTTATAGAACAACAGATCATAAATTTGTATTTTAAATTATATTTTATAATGTGATATGTTAAATAAATATTAAATAATGAAATAATATAAATTTTAAAATTATTTATTATATTTAATGTTTATTTAATATATTATTTTATTAGATATAATTTAAGATACAATTTGAGATTTTTAACATTATTTGTTAAAAAATTAATATAAAATCTCATATCATTGAAGACAAATGTCAATGGTTCTGTGTGGTTGCGTCTCAAAGCTTACTCGATAAAAAATCTATTGTGAGTTACAAGATGTTAAATTCAAGAGTTGCAGTGTATGATCTTTGGCATATTCTAAGAAAAACGGTGAATGAATCCAAGACTTGGCATTGGCAAGATATTATTGATGATTTGAAATACCCCAACTTATTATTAGGCTTGTTTTAACCCATTTGGAGTCTAGCGAAAAGAACCGTTATTTACTCCCAGTTGTTTTGGACATCGTCATCGTGTCAAGCTTTATATGCAGATATTTAATTAATAGGTAAGTTTTGGATGAATATTTTTAAATTTGTATTTATTTTTAAAATAATATATTAAATTTTTTTAAACTCTTTGTAAGTTTAGAGTTATCAAATCCGTTTTAACGGATATGTATTCTTTATCAAATTCATAACGAGTTATTTGTAGATTTTAAGTGGTTATAAATTAATATAATAAAAAATATAAAATTATAACATTAATTTTAAAAAAAATTCATAAAATAAAACAATCAAAATCATATCAAAAATATAAATTACATAAAAATCTTTTCATTAAAATTAAACTCATTTCTAAGTTAAAATTAATAAAAGTAATTTATAAATATTTAATATAAACTAAACAACGTAATTAAAAAGTAACCCAGTTAAATAAAATAATTTTTCTTAAGCTTGATTTAAAATTAAAAAATATGTTTTATAAATGAGTTTATATTGACATATTATAATCTTAAGGTAAGCCAATTTGCTAACTAAATAAACCAATAACATATTAAACATTAAAAGTGTAACAAAGTAAAATAAAATGGCTATTAATATCCAATATGTGAAGAAAGTTAAAAAAACGTTAAACAAAAAAATCAATCCATCTCTTTTAAAATATTCATAATATTTATTTAAATAATGTAATGTCAATAAAATAAAAATTAAAGAAAGATCAAAATATGTAATTTAATAATTAAATAAATACTTGATGAGCATAAACCAATAATTTTGTGAAAATAAAAAATGAGAGATGACAAAGTTGGAGAGCAATGTTTGTACTGCTAGTGAGCTGAGAACAATTAATAGATTAAAGAAGAGATATAATTGTTATTTTTATTTTTTTATTTAGGATTACAATTAAAGTAAACATCATTTGATTTTTTTTAAAAAAAAATAAAAAATGTAAATATTCATGGATATCTTAATAGGTATTTGCAGGATGTTCCATTAAAGTCATATCCATTTTAATTTTGTTGTGAATTTTAATTTTGTATAACAAAATTATTTCAAATTTGTTTTAAATTTTATCAAATTTTTTCATACAAAAATAAATTTGTTATGAATTTATGGGTGATTTTACCATTCTACGTTCAATACTTACAAGCATTAGCTAAAATCATTTATGTGATCTGCATTTGCATGCTTGTATAAGGCTGTGCCAAATGCCATTTCAAAAAGATGCAATGACTTGTATGTACTATCATCACTATGGACTCTTCTTTTCATAAGCCACTCTTTTCTAAAAAGCTGGACATGGTTGAACTACTTGGCATGTCATGTTGACTTAAATGATGTTCCCATGCTTTTTGCAGTGAATGGAGGAACAACTTGAGAAGAAACAGCTTTTAAATCTAACTTTCAGACTTTTATGATAAGTACTACAGTGTTAAGATGTGGTGGGTTGAAATAGGCTTTTGGTAATGGGGGCATCCGATGCACATAATTTCAACTTTACAAGTCACGCCATCCGGCTCCAAAGCTTCATGTCCCTGCAATTCCATACACATAATTTCACATTCATCATGTCTTTTTCTTTAGTTTAAATTTTATCATTACTTTATTCTTTGGCTAATGGGTAATGTGACCTTCAAAGTGTTGCCTGGTTCCAGGCAAACCGTTGTGAACTTGTGATCCTACCGCAAAGTCTCCGTAAGTCGCTGTTATGCTAGCTGGTAGCTTGTGAATTGTGAGTTGTGACACCGCCCCCAAAACATCAGGCTTCTGCTATGTGATTCCCCTTCTTCTTAAACCTATTATAGTTGAGCCCAGAAACCCAAGTAGGTTACCTCTTAAAACTTAAAATGAATAGCAGAGCCCATCTACGAACTAACAACTAAATATTGGCCCTCTAGCCCCTGAGGAACTCGTGAATTGCATTTCCAGTGGGGCTATTGGCACCCCGCACCCCTAAAAAAATCCTCATCAAATCCTTTCAGTTTTTTTTTTACAGTTTTGCCCTTTATTGAAATTACATATGAATACAAAAGAAACATATCTAATTAAAGACCAGTCAGCCAAATATAATAGTCTTAATGATGATAGGTTACTTCTCCAGCCGATGATGGGCCATCCTCTCTTATAAACTTATTCTTAGACTACTACAGATTATAGCAGGGACGAATAAAGCTTTTGGTTAAATTTTAATGTATCAACAACCCTATAATACTTATAATTTGTTTTTATCTCTCGCTCTTCATCCTCTAAAATGGCTTATATATCCTTTTGAAAATGTATTTGTTAAATATGTGGAGTCTAATTAATAGTTATATTTATATTTATCCTAGTTTGTTTCTTGTTAGTGAAAGAAAATAATGGCAATTTTTTTCTTATGAGTTAAAGAATAGTATCTTAATATATTTTTCATTAGGTGTAAGATTTGACGATGATGCTTTTGTGTCTATATAAAGGTGGTATGAAAACAAGTATTGCATCTTATAATTCTTTTTCATTATAGTGGAAAAAGTACATTAGTTGTAGACTAAAAGCTCTAGGATTTGGAACTTTACGAATTTATCTTATTGTCTTTGAAAAACTTTTTGAATTTATAAATGAGCACTACCCTCCTATTAAAAAAATATATTTAGATACTCAAGTTAGTAATTTCTTAAAGAAAAATGTGCTCGATCTGTGGAGTACTTTGAAGACAAGCGGGATGTATATGCTCTCAATTTTCTCTAATGAACAAGCATGTGTGATGAATCAATTGCCAATGGAATAATATGAATTTATTGTCTACGAGAGAATGAATAACGAGTAAGCATTCATATACATATATATATATATATTTATAGTGTGCAAATTCTAATTCGTACTAAAATGTGAATGCATGAATTCAAATCCCACATCAAATTATAAATTTAATTAAATCTGAGTTAATTAAGAATTCTAATATGTTTCAGAATTATCAACCAAAGAAGAAGGATTTCAATGAAAATTTTCTACTTGCGAAAGTTTCTTTTTCATGGAGAATAATAATTAATTAATTAATTAGAATCTGATTAGAATTTAAAATTTAATCCATTCTTACCTCGTCGTGACTTACATGGCTCATTTTTTAGGTCCATGAGCCAGCAAGTACGGTTACCTAATATATTTGAATTTGAAATCTAGGTTGAGTTTCTCAAAGGTTGGACTTTGCGTGAGCTGTTTAGGTCATTTAGATAATAGACTCAACAAATGTCCCTTCACAAGTGAAGGAGAGTGTGGAATCATATATTCATTCGCTTTCTAATCAGTAAGCGTTATGTGTTATAAAAGCTTCTCATATTTCTTACTTCTTTTTTGACGTTATTGTTCTCGGCGATTACACTTCGTTTGAATACTAGTGATCTTTCCAATTTGATGAACGGATGCGTGCATGGTTTCATGCATTAACTTTTTTTGGTTTGAATTAATGACTGAAACTATGCATTTAAAATCTTTTTAGATCTGTTTAAGACTCTTCCATCGCAATTCTTCCATTTTTCTCTAATTGCTCTAGAAGCAATAATACTTACTTTCATTTATAATTTAGTCCCTAAATAATATCAGATAAAATGAATGCTTATATGTATGTGATATAATAATCATGTGATCATATATGCGATAATTCTTGCAATCATGAGAAAAAAAACTAAGTCTTTTTCTATGAATATAAAATCAAAAAAGGAAAAAATAATTAGCTATGTACGACTTTCCTTTTTTCCTTCTTACATTTCATGGTCTTATATTTGCAAAGATTCCTATAAGAAATGGGATTGATTTAGAGGAACCTTACTCTTTACAGACCCATTTTTGTGTAACTTAAAGGACCATATTCCTTCACAAAATGGGAGCAGGAAGATAAATGAGAGCCTATTGATCTATGTTACTTCATTTACTTCCTATGATAAATTTTAGTTAGAAATGTGATAAGAATTCAAATAAAGTGTTACTTCCCAAATGTTAATTGAATGTGAAATTTGAATAAATCAAATAAGATAAATGATACTTCCTATTTTTAGATGCGATTCTGAATTAAATTTTTGAGAAGCCTTTCAATATGGGGGCTTCTTGGTAAAGGTACTAGATCCTTCAAGAGAAGTCTTTTGATATTTTTAAAAATCGTCTTAGGTCACATAACTCTTCCTAACAGGGAAAAAAAAATTGAGAACAAAAAAATTGGCCCTAATCGAACAGGCCGATTCGATTCGATTTTTTATTTTAAAAATATGACTGGTTTTAAAATATACAAAATCGAAAAAATTGGTCTGTATTCGGTTCGGTTTAGGTGAAAACTGAAACCGAACCGAAAAATTGATTTTTTAATTATTAATGTTTAATAATTAAAGTATAAAATAAAAAATTATGTTTTAATGTCAATATTGGTTGTTGCTTAAGTGGTAGGGCGTGTTTATGTCTTCTGTGTGTCCATGTTTCGAATCCAATTTTTTTTTAATTATTAATATGTTAAATATTAAATATAATAAAATTTGCTCAAAAATATGCTATGGCTTAATTGGTAAGTTGTTAATATTTGCCCTTTTAGGTTATAGGTTCGATTCCTGTGTTTTGCCTTCTGGATTTTAATTATTAATATTTTTAAAGTTCATATAAAATAAAGTTAAATGCATTATAATTCAAAATTCATCTTTAGCTTAGTTGGTAAAATAAATGTTTTGCTTATATTTATGTCAAAGGTTTGATTCCTCACCTTTGTGTTGTTGGTATTTTTTAAAATTTTAATATATGAAAGTAGTAATATAAAATACTTGATTGCATTTAAGTTTAAAAGGTATCTTAACTTCATTATTTGTGGGCATTGGTTCGATTCCCCCTTATGTCGTTGTAATTTTTTTAATTGTTAATATATCAAAGTGATGACTATGAAGTATTTAATTGCATTTAAGATTGAAAGCCATCTTGGCTCAGCTAGTAAGGGATATTTATTGGTTAATTTGCGCGTTAATTTGATTTCCATATTTGGCCATTCTTTAATTTTTTTTTAAAATTAACACCAAAAATAAAAAAAAACTAAACTGAACCGAATCATAAAAAATGGGTTCAAGTTTTACCCTAAACAAAGTGGTTAGGTCTGGTTCGCTTTTTACTCTTAAAAAAATTGTTTTCGATTTTATTTTTTAAAAAAACTGCACCAAATTGTTCAGTCTGATTTCGAAAAAAACCTGATCGAACTGAACTGTGCCCAGCCTTAACTCTTCCTTAATCGTCACAACCCTATAGTGGAGGATCCCTTACAATCATTCTATGACATAGTATAACTCAACTAGATAAGAATACCTAGTGAATAAATGTCCATTTATCATATAATGATTTCTGTTCAGTAACAATCTAAAAGTACTTCCAAGAGAAAGTAATCGTTAGGCACTCAACCCTTCTAAAAAATGATTTTAATATATGCACTTCCCTAGTAAAGATACTAGACCCTTCCAAAGAAGTCTTTCAATGTGTGCACTTCCTTGGTATAAGTATTGGACTCTTTCAACGAAGTATTTTAATATGTGCACTTCCTTGGTAAAGGTAGTGGACACCTTTCTAAAAAATTCTTTCAATATATGTGCTTTATGGTGGTAAAGGTATTGGAATCTTTCAACAGAGTCTTTCAATACGCTTACTTCTTTAGTAAAGGTATTAGACCCTTTCAAGGAAGTCTTCTTGTGTAATCTTATTTGTTACACCTTTATTACCTTCTTGGAGGGGAGCTATGAGGATATAACCCTTCTAGCGAAGTCATCTTATCTTTTATGTTTTATTTCTTTTGTAGAAGGGAGCTCCGAGGATACAACTATTCCAATAAAGTTATCTCTTCTCATATATCTTATCTCATCCATGGAAAGGAGCTTTAACAATACAACCCTTCCAGCAAAGTCATCTTATCTTATATATCTTATTACTTATATAGAAGGGAGCTTCGAGGATATAACCCTTCAAGCAAAGTCATATTATCTTATATGTCTCATTTTATTTTCATGGAATTGAGCTTTGAGAATACAACATTTTTCAGCGAAGTCATCTCATTTCATATGTCTTATTACCTTTGTGGAAGAGAGTTCCAAAGATACAATCCTTTTCAGTAAAGTCATCTCATATTATATTTTTTACTACCTTCGTTGAAAGGAGTTTCAAGGATACAAAATTTCTAGCAAAGTTGTCTTATCATTTCTCTAATCCTTTTAGATTTTCAATTTTCTTATAGAAAAAAGGTATACTAAGTACTTCTAATTCTTCAAGGTTTGATCTATTCTTAGAAGGAAGGCACTAATTACTTCTAATCCTTTCGAGCTTTATTTTTCTCATGGAAGAAATGTATTAGATACTCTAATTATTTCCTAAATTTTAATCACATTGTTGGAAGGAAGGTACTAAGTACTTCCAATCTTTTCAACCATGATCTCATTGGTGGAAGAAAGGTATTAGGTAATCCAATCCTTCCAGTTTTTATTTTTCCCACAGAAGGAAGGTTCTATCTTGCATTTTAATTTCTTCACTAAAGAAAGGTATTATCTTGCATTTTAATTTCTTTATTAAAGGAAGGTACTAAGTACTCTAATATTTCAGTTTGATTTACCTCTATAAAAGGAAGGTACTAGGTATTTCAATCCTTTTGAATCTTGTTGTCTTTACGAAGGAAAGGTATTAAGTACTTCAGTCCATTTGATTTTTTAATCTCTTTACTGAAAGAAAGGTACTAAATCTTTAATCCTTCCATTCATGATCTCGTCCCGAGATAAAAGGTACTAGGTACTTTAGTCCTTTTCAAACTTTATTTTTTCTTAGTAAAAAAGAGGGTAATTAATGCTCCACACCTTTCAAGATTTCTTAGGTATAAGGGGAATAATATTATGTACATCCAAACCTGTTAACTTTGTTCTATGCTGCTTAGAAGAAATGTAGTTGATGCTTTATACCTTTTGAGCTTTCCTAGATGTAAAGGGAATAATATTAAGTACGTCGAAACCTTATGATTCTATTCTTTATTATTTAGAAGAAAGGTAGCTGATACTTTATATCTCTTGAGATTTCTTAAGAGTAATGAAAATGATACTCTGTACATCCAGATCCTTTATTTATGTTCTTTTATGTTTGAAAGGAAGGTAGCAAATGCTTACTCATTCTGATATTTCTTTAATGCAATGGGAATTATATTAAGTACATCAAGACCCTTTAATTCTATTCTTTAATGCTCAGAATAAAGGTACCAAGTATTCTAATCCTTTCGGGCTACTTTTGTGCAAAGAGAAGGTGTTAAGTACTTTTAGGATCCTCAGCTTCATTCCTTATTTTCCTCAGAAGGAAAATATTAGGTACTTCAGTTCTTCTAAAAAAATTATTTACATCATCTAATTTTTCTAAAGAAGAGCGATGGTAGTTCCACGACCCCTAAGGAAGGATTTTTCTATGAAAGTATTAATCGTAAATGTTATATCATGAGATATAGAAAAATATTATCTTACTAATAACTGATCAAATAAGAAATAATTATAGAGATACTTATACATAGAACCTTTTTAGTTTGGATATATTCTATGGAGTGGGAATAGGTTTCCTTTCTATAGTTTGCAAAAGGTATGCTTTTATAATCTAGCTTTTCGATGACCTTGTAGGGTCCTTTCCAATTTTTGGCCATCCTTCTAATTCTTGGCTTTATTCTACAAGTCCTACAAAATTGAAATCATGTATAATACGATTATTTTAATATATTATTTTTGTTATCTTCCTAACCATTCTAGAAATAAACAAATTGGCTATTTTCCATTGAGGGTCTCAGATCATTCTTACGACATTCCGTGAGATAATACAAATTTTTTTTGTGTATGGCCTAGAAATTTGGATGAGAGATTTCCTTAACCACTTTCAATGCGTTTATGAGCTTTACTTCTTTTTTCAAATCTCTTATTATTATGTCTTTAAAATCGTTCTTCTTTCAATCTTGTTCTCTATGTATATTTTCTCATTTGTTTATTGTTAATCTCTATCAGGTTTACTGATATTATGATCACTTCTTTGATTGCATTTTAAGTGTGGCCAGTGGATTGTGATCCTAAGCTATTTGGGTTATTTTAACTTTGAATATTACTAGATCCCTTAAGAGAAACAATTAATTCCAGAGGACTTTCATAATGGAATCCTAATTCAAGTGTAGGTGAAACTTCCCAAAAAGCCTTTGAGATGTAACGAACACCTAAAAAAAGATGCAAACAACAGGGAATTAATGTATGTAAACAAAAAGCTGAGGTAATTCAGTTATAAGCAATCTGGAACTTGAAAAAAAGTGCTTTTTTCTTTCTTATTTTCCTAATTAGAAGGAGATTATGAATTTCACGGTGTTTCTTGAACTCATGTAGATTAAATTAACAGGCTGCACAAAATTACAAATAGAAAATACAACGATAAGCTTGTTTGGTAGCAAGTTTTGGTGAGCGATTCATTTTTTGGTCTCTTTTTAGCGATTCCAATGGTTGGATGACAACGCGAATCACATGGAAATGTTGATTGGACTTTTTTTTAAATTGGTCAGAGACTTTATCGGTGATTAATGACAACCAAAATGGTAAGATTTGAAGGGCAGCAACCAATCAAATTTTTTATTCATTTTCAATGATTCCAGTAGTGGATGGCAGTAGAAATTGCTGGGGAAGGTCGTCCAACCCTCTCTGAGTTGATAAGAGGGCTCATTGAAAATAAACGATGGCCACAGTGGCAACCAATGATTACGAGTGATGACTCTTACGTTGGCTAAGGTTTCCATTTCAATTAATTTATGTTTTTTGTTAGTGTTTTCGTTTGAGCATCAGTCGGCTACCCTGGTGGTTCTTCTACTATAATTTGCTTGGTTCTTTTCTCACAGGTCCTAAGTTCAATCCCTGGACAAATTTCCTTCTTTTTCCTTTTTCCTTCTGCTTTTCTTTTTTTTCTTTTTCTTTTCTTTCTTTCTTCTTTTCTTTTCACTCTTTTTTTTTTGTTTGTTTCATGTAGTCCATGCATGGTTTCAGGTTCCCCTGGTCGTCAACTATTGATTTCTCTTTTATAATTTTTTTAACTATAACTTTTTTCCCCTAAATAATTCATTGGAATGCATTGGCTTTTCATTCAAAAATCCCTATAAATGGTGCTATTGAAAGCTCCATTAATTGAAACTTCACGAATTTATCTCCTTGTCCTTAGGAACTCATTGAATTTTTTGGTGAACACTGTCCCCCTATAGAAAAAGATACTCTAATGCTTAAGTTAGTAATGTGTTTAGTATGTTGAGTGTTTCAAAGACAAGTATGATGCATATACTTTCAGCTTTCTCTAATAAACAAGCATATATGTGATGAATTAATTGGCAATGGAATAATCCAAATCAACTGAGAGAATGAACAATGAGCAAGCATTCATATATATATATATATATATATATATTTATAACATGAAAATCTTAATTCATATCAAACTATGAATGCACGAATTCAAATCCTTATCAAATTATGAATTTAATTAAGAATTTTAATATGTATCAAAATTATCAACCAAAGAAAAAGGATAAAGTTATTTTACTTGTGAAAAATCATTCTTCATGTAGAATAATAAGTAATTAATTAGAATTTGAATAGGATTCAAAGTTTAATCTATTTTTACTTTGTTATAACTTACCTGATCCATTTTTTAGGTTTATGGGTCAGCAGGTCTAGTTACATAGCATGTTTGAATATAAAATTTAGATCAAGTCCTCAAAGATTAAGCTTTATGTGAGCTGTTTAGGTTATTTAGATAACTGCCTTAACATGGACATATCCCTATCTTAAGGTGAATCTTTATAAATTTCGTATGTCTTTTTGTGAAAAAAAAAACTACATATACAGTAGACATAACCCTAAGTTAAGGATGAACTTTTATAAATTTACATGTCTTTTTATAATATTACACATTATTAATTTTTTATTGCTCTTGTTTATAAGTATATTGGGGTTTAAATATGCAATAATTGATATTAGAGCTAGGTCTTGATAGTTAGAATATGGATCGACTCACTATGTCGAATGAAAGGCCTGTTTCTACTATTTATTGGCGGAAGTTTCATTCGAAGAGAATATTATTGAGTGAGTTATTCTATATTGGCTAAAAAAAGAGAGATACTTAGGTTTTTAAGTAGTAGTCCACTCTAAAAAAATAAGCTAGTCTTTTGGGTTGGACACTTGGCTCATAAGCTCAGTCTCTCAATAAGTGGTATTAGAGTTAGGCCCCAATAATTAGAATGTGGAGGAACTCAATATGTTGAACGAAATGGGCAATATTGCTCTCTATGGACGGAGGTTTTGTTTAATGGATGAGAGAAGATAAAAGAGATTATTGAGAGCTAGTTCTTAGTTGTTAAAATGTGGATGGACTCATTGTGTTGAATGAAAAGGACTATCTTGCTCCTTATAGACGAGGGTTTTGTCTGATGTGGGGTTATTAAGTGAGTTATCTTAGATCGACTAAGAAAAGAGATACTTTAGCTTATAAGTAAGAGGGTCATTTTAGACTAGTTTTTTTTTGGGTTGAACACTTAAATCTTAGGCCTAATCCCTCAACAATGTTCGTACTATGATAGCATTAAATATTCTCCTTAACCTTATTATGAGAATGTTAAAAGTTTTACTAACAAATCAAAATCTAATACAATTTACAATGGTATATAAAGATAAAAATTTTTCCCCTTCTTTATCATAAGATAAGTGAGTAACTTGAGATTGATAGAGAAATTTTTATTTAATGTGATATGAGAATAAAAAGAGAAGAACTTGATTAATTAGTAAGTGAAATGATGTTCATATGACACTTGCATAACAAAAATGTTAGTTATGGGAAACAATCAATCTTATATTCGGAGAAGCTTATTATGAGGGTGACAAATTCTTTAGAAATGAGTCAGGTAGTTAATAAGTCGAGGAAACAAATAGAAATATATAAGAGCAATTAAATTCCAAGGATTTTCACTCTAAAACCTTTATTTCTTCCATCTCTCTTTCTTGATAGCAAAGTTGAGTTGTTGATTGATAAGCAAAATAAATAGAAGATGGAGGTACTAGAACAAAACTTTTAAGAAGAGGATATGAAACAAATTTAGACATTTTTCTACTTTTAGTTAAGATGAAGGACACAATTTGTTGGTATTATGACAAAGAAGAGGTGTATTCTATCACAAGTAGATATTTTGTGGCTTTGAAATAAAAGCTCTTAATCGTTCCAAATTCTTCAATAAGCATAGAGAAAAGGTAGAAATATATATGTTCCATCTTAGTTCCAAAGAGAGTTAAAAAAATTTTATGGAGGCATTATCATATTTGCTCCCTATAACTTTTGCCTTATTTGTAAAAATGATTATAGATCAACTAGTTTGCCAAAGGTGTTTTTGTGAAGAGGAATGTAGTTTTCATGCTTTTTTGGCTTGTAAAACAGCTAAAAGGTTATGGAACATTTTTCAATTTATAGGCTTAATTAGTGGGTTGAAGAAAATGAATTTGTGAAGTTTTTTAGAATATGTAGCATATGTTGCCACAAACGAAGAGTTTGCAAGAGTGATTATGATCATATGGGCTAACTAGCAAGTTAAGAATATTTTCATAATGAATGTAAAATAAGAGGATCCAGTACAATCTATAGCTAGCATAAAGCCTATTTCTCTAATTATTCAAGATCCTCGGGTCAACCAATTCTTAATCTTAATCCTAAGCTTAAAGAGACTTAGGATTGGGAAGTACCTCTAATAGATTGGTACAAATTGAATGTTGATCCTGATATTAACTTTAAAAAGAAAAAAAAGTTAGGTTAGGAACTATAATAAAGATTCGTGTTGGAAATTCAATGGCAATTGCAGTATCTCCAAGTGTATATTGTAGAGATGTTAAGTTAGCTAAAGTACATGCTATTAAATTTGGAGAGTAAATCACAAAAGACTCAAATGCAAATAATGTGGTTGGCTTGGTACCGGGTATAATGAGCTCCTTGAAGGAAATCATTTAGGTTGTTAAAGATATCTAGAAGGTAATGGAAGATAAGGATTAATTCAAAATTAGCCACATACCTAGATCTTGTAACACGATAGCTCGTCACTTAGCCAAATTTGCTTTTAAATTTTCTATTGTTAAAATTTAGTTGCAAGACTTTCTAGTTAGCTTTCTTGGTTTAATGAATTTTCTCTTAAAAAAAAACACAAGTAATAACTCTCTTCCTCAAGAAATAAGTTGGCATAGTTCTGTATCCTCTTTGAATGTGCATTTCTATGTGTGATAAATGTATAATATATATTCTTTATGTATAATATTTATCATGGAACAGAAAAAGAAAGAGTTATGTATGAAAATAAATTAATAATATAAAGATATTTAAAATTTAATTCTCTAACTTAATTTTATTCTGTGATATATAATATATTTTTCGTATTTAACTATAAAAAACAAATGACTTATAACACTTTTATTGGAGAATTGGTGATTCAACAATCTTATTTGGGTAAGAATTGTGAAGAATATCAAAGAAGAGAGTCACAAGAAGTCTAGAATGTGTGGGACACGCATAAGAAAGTCTAGGACATGTGGGACACGAAGAGGGAAGCGAAACGGGACTCAAAGACATGAAAGAAAGTGAGAAAAATACGAAGGTCGATATAAGACTGAGCGCTGCAACGCGTAGGGCTGGATGCTGCGGCACCCAGAACAGCATGACCAGCATCGCGGCACCAGGAATCCAGTACTGCGGCACTAACCGCGGTATGTCCCAGCGCCAGGGTGCCAGGTCCTCGGCACCGCGAAGCCAAAGTGGTGGGAAGTTTGTTTCCAATCCAAATTTATGAGTTTTGAGAAGTTTTGGACTTCTAAAACACGTAGACTTTTATTCCAATTAGGATTAGTGTTAGTAAGCATGGAATAACCCCTATATAAATATTGTAAACGCTTTAGTTTAAATTAAGCATTAAGAGAGACTCTAAGATAGGAAAGAACTAAGTAGACACTGAGTGCTTGTGTGTGCTAAAGTGTAACCATTGTTTGGGTGTTCATTATTCATGGGGGAGCAATGGTACACTAAACATTAGATCTTTTTGAGTGTTCTTCATTGGGTTTTCTTGTAAATTTTCTAGAGAATTAATAAGAGAGACTAGAATTCTTGGATCTACTATGGACGTAAGTGATTAGCTAAACTATATAAGTGATTGTCTTGTACTCTTTATTATCTACTTTATATTCTTGCTATTTTTGCTTGATATCTAGGTTATTCTGCTCCAGAAAGAGGTTAGGGTTTAAGGTTGAACTTGGTTTGAATTCTTCACTTTAATCTAATCTCACAGAGAAAAAAACGATTCCTCTAATAAATTAGTATAACAGCTAGGTTCTATAATACACATCAGGGGTATTTAAACTATGGCTACAATCAAGTAAGAAATAGAGAAGTTCAATAGGATGAATGACTTTAATTTTTGAAGAAAGAAGGTTAGGGCTCTATTAATGATGGAAAGACTAGACTTAGCCTTGGAGGAAGCTAGTTCCTCAACTAGCGCAGGGACGACAACCTCAAAGTTCGAGCAGAAAGATTGGGACACGATTCAGAAAATAGTTTACAGCATCATAATTTTAGCATTGAGCGACAATGTATTAAGAAAAGTTGGTGATGAAAAAACTACTTTAGAGTTATGAAAGAGACTCAAGGCATTATACATGAAGAAGTCTCTTACAAATAGACTTCTTTTGAAGAAAAAACTACATCTTTAACTATGCATGAGAGATCTTCATTGAGAGCCCACATTGACGAGTTCAACAAGATCACTATAAGTTTTGAGTAATTGGGTATCAAGACTAAGGATGAAAACAAGGCTATAATCTTGGGGAAGATACTAAAGTTATAGACACGCTAGTAGCCTTAAGGGAAAAGTATGCTAGAAAATGGATACTAGATTCGGGATGTAGTGTCCATATATATCACGACAGATCATTATTTACCCACTATAAAGTTAAGAGAGGTAAAGTTCTGTTGGGGAATGACATAACTTATAAGATCATAGGAGTTGGTGACATAAGGCTGAGGATGCAAAGTGAGAAAATTAGGGATTTACATAGTGTAAGACATGTTCCTAATCTGATGAGGAGCTTTATATCCTTAGGCAAGCTCAATGAAAAAGGGTATTGGTTTAAGTGGAAAAGAAAAAACTGAGGGTAAAAAAAAGATCTATAAAGTTTGAGAATAAGAAATACAATGAGAGGCTTTTTGTGCTTAATAGGATGGCCATAAGTGGCCTAACGTAAAGTATTGGGATAATGCAGACCATTATGAGACATTTAAATTGTGCTCGCTGAGGTGATAACGGTCGAAAAGTAATGCAATACATCAGTACCCTATACAAGGTGCACGAATGCCTTTGGAGACCAAAGATACCAATTTGGGAAAAGTTAAGTCTTGGTGGAAACGTAATTGGACTCAACTCTAGGTGATAGAGTATTATTGGTGTAAATCAGACTCAAAAGCCTTATTATTTAGAGATTTTGAATAAAGGAATGTTTTATTAGAGATTTGGTGATTCAACAATTTTATTTGGGTAAGAATTATGAAGAATATCAAAGAGAAGAGTCACAAGAAGTCTAAAACGTGTGGGACACGTATGAGGAAGTCCAGAACGTGTGTGACACGTATAAGAAAGTCCAAAACGTGTGAAACACAAAGAGAGAAGCGAAATAGAACTTAAAGACACAAAAGGAGGCAAGAAAAATATGGAACTAGGTATAAGACTGAGCGCTGTGACGCCTAGAACAGCATATCCAGCACTATGACATCGGGAATCTAGCGCTGCAGCACTGGCCGTGGCATTACCCAGCTCCGGTGGTGCTAGGTCCTTGGCGCTGCAGCACTAGAGTGGGGAAAAGTTTGTTTTTAATTCGAATTTTTGAGTTTTAAAAAATTTTGGACTTCCAAAATACATGAACTATTATTCCAATTAGGATTATGGTTATGGCACAAAATAACCCTATATAAACCTTGTAAACCCTTTAGTTTGGATTAAATATTAAGAGAGATTATAAAAGAGAGAATAATTAGGTAGACACTAAGTACTTCTGTGCGCTAAAGTGCAATCATTGTTTAGGTGTTCATTGTTTGTGGGAGAGCAATGATACACTAAACATTAGATCATTTTGAGTATTTTTCATTGGATTTTCTTGTAAATTCTCTGGGGAGTTAATAAAAGAGTTTAGGATCCTTGAATGCATCATGAATGTAGGCAATTGGTCAACCACATAAGTGATTGTGTTGTGCTACTTACTATTTACTTTATGTTCTTGCTATTTTTACATGATATTTAAGTTATTCTACTTCGCAAAAAAGTTAGGGTTTAAGGTTAAACTTAATTAGAATTTTTCACTTTAATCTAATCTCACGGAGATAAGAGCAACTCTTTCAACAAATTTAAATACTAAATATAAGTTAAATTGAGTTTTTAGTGAAAACACAAACATCTTTTTAAAATATATTTGAGAGTGTATTGGTTTTTAAAAACATCATTTTTTGTCTAAATTTTTATATAATAGTTTTTACAAATAATTTTATAAGATGTTTGGTAAAGTAAGAATATTTTAAAATCACTTTACAAATAGACTAATTTATTTGATAAATATATTATGTAATTTTATTGAAAATATATAATAACTAAAAACAGACATATAATATTTAGTCATATATTAATATATTTAGCTATTAGTACTATACTTTTAAATTATTAAATAACTAAAATAGAAATATAATATTTAGTCCTATATTAATATATTAAACTATTAGTAATATACTCTTAAATTATTTCAAATCATATTATTTAATTTTTTTTGTTGTCCTTTTACTTTAATATTTGAAATTATTTTATGACATTTAACTACATAATAATTTTGTGTTTAGAACATATTTTTCCTTCAATAAAAAACATGTATTTTTTATTTAAAGAATAAAAATAATTTTATATTAGGAAATGATATTATAAAAATTTTAATTTCTTAATTTTAACTTTTATAATAAATTTTTTAAAATCTTTAAATTAAAAAATACAATGTTGGAGTACCAATTTTGATCACTAATGACGAAAAATTTTAATTTCTCTAATATCATCAAAATTATTAAAATTAATTTTTAAAAATAAATCTTTGTGATGATAATTTTGTCGTGGTTGAAGAACATACATAGATGAGCAAATGCTTAAGAAAATGTGATCCACAACACTCAACACTATTGTCAAATGACAATGAGTTGAAGTGCACCACCAACACCACCAACTTAATCAACTTTTTTTTTTGAATAAACCAACTTAATCAACTTGAGCACCAACTTAATTAACTTGAGCAGCAGTTAGAAAATCTGAAATGAACAATGATATACCATAAACCATGCCGTTTGATGGTGACCGCCATTCTCTAAAACAAGCAATGGAACATCATAAATCATGCCATTTGATGGTGGTCACCATTTTTTTGAGATGTGTGTATTGCCTATAATCCTTCTTTAACCGTTTCTAAACCATTGTTGTATAGATTAAAAAAAAATTACAATTCTAAATGTGTTGGTGGTGTTGTCATAAGAAAATTGTTCATCGGCAAAGATTGTTCCAACATGGTCATTGGCAACGATAAAGTGTTGTCGATGGTTTTATTTATATTTATTTTAATTTCGAAATATGAATTTACTATTTGATTTTGAAGCAAGGTTAGTTTGAAAAATTATAATTTTTATAAAAAGAAAGTAATTTAGTATTAAATTTTGTAAAAGAAAATTGTCAAAAAATTAGTTTTGAAAAAAAAATTACCCTAACTAATATTAAGATTTTAATATATAATCAGATTATTTTAAATATTTATCAAACATATTTTAAGGTGGTAGATTGTCAAAAAAGTGCTTAAAACATTCAAGGAGGCAATCAATACTAGAATAGATTGGGTCCGACACTATTACTAAGATCTCTATCCATCATTTACATGTTTTAAAACCTGATTTTGAAGACAAATGATCTTTTGCACTGTTTCAATACAGATGGGTTATCAAAACCCTGGTGCTTCAGTTGGTGGGTTTTATTTTCCAATTTCCATGATCACCATACATATATGATGTTGTTTTCGGTGGTCTGCTGTGATCAAATTATGTTTGACGTTGCAGAGGAAGTGGCCATGGCCGTAATTTATGCTATCAGTGTGTTGGCTCTCATACTCAACGTGTGGAAGTTCATTTGGCTTAAATGTAATTCTACTGTAGTTTGCATGCAGCCATCTCGATCTCATAACTCCGAAATTCTTTCTTAATTTAAACCTGTTGATGGGGCCTCAACTCTCAAATGTCCTGTTATTGCATACCCACTCATCGTCAACCCAATTCAATGCATGATTTTGTGGCGAATTGACGTCTAATTTTTGGAATTTGCTTTATTTAGAGTAGTGTTATATTTATATGGTTGAAATATTAAATTTATATTTTAATTGTGTTATTAATTAGTAATTATTATTTATTTAATGGTTGTTGAATTTTTATATTTTATTAATATGATAATTATAAAATATAAATACGTTAGATGTCACGTCACTTTAAACACAGATTTTATATTCAAATTATTAAGTATAACATTACTGTTTGATTTAACATTCCTCCCTACAAGTTTCATAAGCTCCATTTAGGACAAGCACATATATAAATTTCCGGATTATAGATTTCTTAATTTATTTTTATCAGTTTTAGGCCTCTTTTCTTATTCTCCTAATTAACTTCTTTTTTATTCATATTAATTCTTTTAGTTAGTTGAATCGATTAACCTAAATTATAAATATAATAATAATTTAATATTAATATTAAAGACAAATTAATACTAAAGATAAATTTTAATAAACTTCACGCAGAAAAACTGAATTTGAAAAAGCTGAGATAAAGAGTAAACCAAAATATTAAAGATATAAAAAAAATGGAAAATTAATTAGAAAAAGAGACCAAGAGCTTCTATCGGACGCTGGTTGTAATAATATGTAAGAGATATACATGTACCAGATTCAGCCTCTTTATGTTGTCTAAGAATAAGAAAATAGGATATAAAAGGATTGGATGGAGATGAAAAATTTTACTTACTAAACAATAATTATAATTTCGTATTTTTACTCGAATTAATATCCACAATCTCGAAGTGCATTCACAATTATTTTGCTACGACTTCTTTGCTTCTCTTTGGTTGGGGTTTTGGTTTTTACCTAGTCACTTTTCTCCTGTATTCTCTTTCGATTGAAATATAGTAGCAAATACATATGAAAAGAGCATTCAATTAAAATCAAGTGTTTCACGTGGATCTATATTGGTGCATGTTTCATATTATAAATTTACATAAACCTAATCCATCATAATTTAAGGGATCAACTTAAAGGAGCTAAAAAATAATATATTATAATAAGTTCAAGTTTAGGATTGATATATATGATAATGAGTAATGCTACACTTTCTAAATAGTATCTCAAATTTAATTCTTAATTTAAATTAATATGTTAAGTAATTATTGAATAAAAAAATATCATATAATAAAACTCATGAAACAGTAACATTTTCTCTAAAAAATTCTCTAGTCACCCAAGTTATTATCTCACTGGATAGAAGGCTTAGGGCCTCCTCTCCGATGAACTCAAGCCACCGATGAACCCACGTTATTTTATGCTTTCTTTTCTTTTAGATTTTTTTTCCCTACTATTTTCTTTTCCTTTTTCTTCTATTCTAGCATTTTTCCTTTTCTTCTCTTATTCTGAGCAAACATTGCAAAGCAACTACTTTTTTAGACTCATCAGCGAGAAACAACTTGGGTTTTGGCCTTTGCGGAGATTCTCGATCTCAGTTGAGCACAACCGTTGTACTGAGCAAGAAAAGGTTGTCGATTGCTATGGTAGTCTCGATCTCTATCTCCGACCATTTTCTCATTGCCCACTCGCGTGACTTCCATCTAAATAAAACTTTGGCATTAACCGTTAGTTGCTGCCGTCTATCATCGTCAGGTAGTAGCCACTATCAACCGACAAACACTGCTCACCGGCAACCACTCAACCCCTTTTTTGGTGGGATACTTTTTTTTGTGACTCCATTGCCTTATATGGCCACATGTTCTTGATTGAGTTTAACTTATTGTTGGCTTAGTTTATGGTTGAAATGGTAGTGCTAGATCTATATTGGATGTTTAGAATAGTGTGGTGTGCTGTATTTTTCTCCTTACATGGGAATCTTTTTTATACCTCCTACATGAGGTTTATTTTTGTACCTCCTACGTAAGGGTAAGACTCCTCATCTTCTATAAGGGTAGCGATAGATTCCAATGTAGGGATGGTCCCCAGTAATATGGTTGTTTGTATTATCTTTTAAAAAGAGATTTAGGTTCGAATGTTTTTAAGTAGATTTATCTTGTGTAAAGTCTCGATAATTTATTTGATTTTATATCAGTAGTCCTAAAGTGTAATATAGATGATTTAATCAATGATATTACATCTATTTGATGATTAAAAAAAGTATTTATTGGACAATAAAATAGTATAATTTTTAAAATTACTTATTATACCATTTTATTATTTAATAATTGTTTGACACAATATTTGAATGGAATAATTTGAGAACTATAGCATTATTCTATGACAATTAGTGCTAATTACTCTTACTGGCTCCATTACGAAGCAATAGTCATGAGTCATGACCTGAGATGTTCTGAACTTAAATAGACAAAGTAGATGTTTCTATTTGTATTTTCAGAGAGTACCAACAGAAAATAAATTGTATCAAGAATTAATCTACAAATGCATAGAAGTGCGAAACAAATTAAATCGTATTAAATATCATTATCAAAGTGAAGAAACACCTGATCCTTAAAACTGGATATAAGTTTAAATATAAATAAGAGATGAGTAACATTAGTAAAACAAATAAAATGGAGAAGGAATATAAATAAGCAAAGGCAATAAACTAGTCAATAAGCTACATAGAATCATGAAATTAAGTCTTAAAACATAGTAGGTTAATTAAGGTCTTAAAAGGTAAAAGCAAAAGGTACACATACAAATATCCAGAAGTACATGCTAGCTAGACAGAAATATCAACACTAAAACGAAAATTTGTTAACTACATAACAAAGCATCGATATATTTTCGACCTTTAAACATATCATACTGCTACTAAGAGACAACGAGGTGATACAACTAAAATCAGCAAATGCCCCTCTTAATTAGTAAGGGGAGACACCCACATTAGCTGAAGCAAAAAATCCGTCTTTCATGAGAACCTCCTCTCCAGCTTCCTAACATATAATCAAAAGCAAAACTCAAATCAAATCAGAGGATTATTATCTAATAATATTTCTCAAGTCTATATATGAGTACTCACTCTGTGTGCATATGTGCAGAACAAGAGAGTTGCATTGCATAGGTTAATTACCTGCTGGCGCACGTTAGCCTTCTTCACTGCGGTCTGATCAGGCATAAGACCAAAGTGAATGTGTGGAAAGTGGGCCCACTGACGAAAAGAAAACAAAATGAAGGAAATCCGTCAGAAACTGTATAGAATTTATTTATTTATTTATTTTTCTTTATAAAAGAAAAATAAATAAATAAATAAATTCAATGAAACCCAAATAAAAAAACCCTAATTTGAAAGAAAAATAAATAAATAAATAAATTCTATGAAACCCAAATAAAGAAACCCTAATTTGGTAAAGAAGAAGCCCTAAAGATTTTTGTCTTGGATCTTACATTCTTTGCAGCTGCACTGAAGGCTTCTCTGTGGGTTATATCAGGATTCCCAGCCTTAATGCGTTGGATCTCGTCCCTGCAGATGGAATTGGATTGACCATTAGTATTTGCTTTCAGATTTAGCAAGTGTAATTGGGTCAAAACATAGTATAAATGTATGGTTGAAAGGAAAGTGAGAGAGAGAAAGAGTAATGAGGGCCTGAAATGATTACTCACTTGATGAATCGGTTGTACGCCGAGGGGACTCTTTGTCTCTTCTCCGGAGCTGAACATGGGGCAGACATATTCACAGATACATTAAAATCACATTGTTAACTTTTAGTGGAATTCTGCATTTCTGCTTCTTTTCTTATCTCTTTCTGTACTGTCATTTCATCATCATTATTTTTCAACTCCCTTTACTAACTAGATTTCCGGGAGAAGAAAATGCTCTATCATTCTTTACTAACTATATTTTCGGGGCATCATAAGCTCTATTTTACTCACAAAAAGATAAACAGCCAAGTAAGGCTTTGTCACTGGGCTAGATTAAAGGTCAGATTGAAGTAAAACCAAAACATAACAAAATTCAAAACAAGAGAAGAAATAAAGACATGAAAGAGGTAATGACCTCGAGAAAATATTTTCCAGGAAACACTAGATTGGGGTTAAATTGCAGTTCTTAGGGCTTTTCTTAAGTACCATCTGGTAGTAAAATGAACACACATTAAAGTTGTTTCTAAATAAATGCCCTGAAATAAAATGGAAGGCCGAAATTGCAGCATAATAATGTTTTGTCTCTGCTTAATGTAGGTCCTTTTTCTTTTACCCGAAGACCAAAAGGACTTGAAGACTGTTAGCAATGATGAAAAAAGTAGACGGTGTTATTCCCTTTTCCACCTCTTTTCTTGATTCTCTAAGCGAATGCTGTATAATGAACATAGAAAAGTGCGAATTGAACAATCTATCCAACTTTAACGATAGGTGTAATAATTCTAACCTCTGCTGGTAGCTGGGGGCCTTGGAAGCTCATCAACTACTCCTCGAGTTGCCACATTAAAATCATTGGTGTTGGTTTGATTCATGAGAAAGTTTGGAGATGGATTAGGGATCTCTTCCTGCAAAATAGTCGTCAATCAAAAGAATAACAAAAAACCTCCTACAATTAGAGTGCATAAGCAATTATATTAAGCGAGTTTAGACTATTAAACCAGGTTCATCATCATATACCCGAAGATTATGGGGAGGAGAGAAAAAACTGTGGCCCAAGTGAAACTGATTAGCTGAAGACAGAAGCAACCCACGCATATTCACAGGAAGGAGGTTGGTGCAGTGGCCACATCGAACCGTTACGGTCTTGAATAAACTTGTGCAAGGAACACTCACCTGCCATAAAACAAAGAACCCAAAAGGAGAATGAGAACTTGTGAGAAATCCTTTTAGTAATAAAACCAAAAAAGAAAAGCCCTAACCCTAGCGAAGAGACTTGATTTTGTGAATAAAGAGAAGCAAAATGGGTAACAGGATTGTCCAATCTAGAGCACACAAGCAAAATGAGATGATACCGCGAGCACAGTGTCGCAAAGATTGCAATGGACATAACAGAGCTGCTCGGAGGAAGGGAAGTGGTCCAAAGACAAGGTAGAAGAGGAGGACATCTTCTTTGATTCCCTTTTCCTTCTCTTTTAAAATTGATTGATGATTGGTGTGGTCGATTGATTGATTGATTGATTGATAGATTGACAGCTTAACCACCACCTTGGATCTGCTTTTGTTTGATTTTTAGTTGTGAAAGAGAGAAAAGTCCTTTACTAGTGTGTATGTGAAAAAGAGAGAGAAGATGAGCTATTTGGTCTGGTAGATATAAGACGGCACAGAGGCAGAGTGTTACTTATAGGATCATATATGCATGTATGTCCATAAATATATGTATACGATCATATCATATAATGCATCATTATCATTATATGATCATATCATATATGATATATAATGAATGATCCCCGTATTGATGTTAATAGGCTTATACGCATGGCGTTAATTAATTGAAAGATAATTACATGTGTGGTTGGCATTCCCAATGCATTATTAGAAGGAGAGCAAGAGAGAGAGAGGCGGCAGATGTGGGGGAGAGGAGCTCGAAAGGGACGTGTGCATGGGGTGATAGAGCTTTCACTTACTCACCTGTTGTTTTCAGTAGTTAAGAGCCTGTGTATACTCGGCTCTTTGTGGTCACTTTTTCTTTTTCTTTTCCTTTTTTTTTCCCACTTTGCCTCAATTTCCGAACCAAAACCCTAACTCTTCCTTTGTATCCCGGGACAAAAGCCTTCCTCTTCCTCCGCTTCCTTCTCTTAGGGCCATGCTATTACCCTACACAAATACAACATTTATATATATGTATAAATACAGTTTTTATAACACTTGAATTACATGACAACATAATCATGACAGTATGATTTAAATTCTTATAATAATTGTTATCAATATTATTATATGTTCACAATTGAATGAGAGGTTTCTTTTGGTGATATGACCACTCATTCTCCCTCGTCTTACGCAGAGACAGATACGTGTTTAAGTCAGTAGAGACCATCTAAGTGCACAGACTTGCATCTGTTACCGCCTTTGTCCTTTCCTAAATTTCTACTTCTTTTTGGCTTATGATAGCTAATTTGGCTACTATCTTTTTTCACGCTTCCTTCTGATCATCCAGAGATCTCTAGCTTTTTAGTTAAATAAAATTCAATTTCATTTTCTTTTAATTCATTTTATAGTTTCAGTTTCACAAATCACAACCATCACCATCTATATTCATTTAAGCCTATAGGTTTCCTCTTCCCCAGAAAGTAGCGCCTTAAACGTAAATGTTTCTCTCAATTCTCATTCACTCACTTGTGAAGGGAATGGGTCCTGCTGCATAACTCCTATGCGATATATATTTAATGCGACTGCAATCAGTTAAAAACAAAAAAAAAGATTGTAAAGTTCGTTGGCCTTTCTTAGACCATCAAAATGACTATATTCATATTTTAATTTATTACCACTTTGACATGTTGAAAGTGAAGTAAGCCTGAGAATCTGAGACACACCACTTGAATTAGACAAGCCTAAAAAGTCAATTCTGGATACAAAAGGAAGACACAATTACTCGATGCGCAACACAAAGCAGAGAAATTAAATTCACGTATATCACCACGCCAAGTTTTACACGTGCATTGCAAGGATCATGGGAATTTTGCAGAAAGAGCCTTTATTTTTATGTCATTTTTTTTACCACAAATAAATAAATAGACTATTCATTATTAGCCAAAAATTTTGAAATCGGACAATTATAGTCTCGAATCTTTTTTTTTTCCCACCTAAAAAAACTAAAAAAAATATACTCTCTCTCTAACTCGATGCCCCCCTCTTTCTCTACAAAACTCTCTTAATTCAAATTCGGTTAGATTAAGAATTTAGAAGTAAGCCTTTGTAAATCAAACTTTGTATAACATATTACTCACTTCAAATTTAAAAAATGACTGACACTTGGTGAGTATTTTTTTTTTCAAAATATAGATAAAAATTGACTTGTATTAAAAATGAGTTAGAAATTAGATTGTGTTAGAAATAAATGCAATATGTGAAATATATTAGAGAATTAGGTTGAAAAGTGAAAAAAAAAATGGTAAAAATCGGCCAAAAATTGTGTAGAATGGATAAAAAATTGAGTGCGGATCAACCACTAACCAGTATTCATGCTCATATGGCTTGTTGCACACCACACTGCCGCACTCACTATATGCCACGTGGCGTGCTTATTTTAAATTAAAATTCATTTATTTATTTTTGAAATTGAATAGTAATTAAATTGATGTTTAGAAAATAAAAATGATTTATTAATTTATTAATCAAGTTGATATAGTAATTTAATGTTTGAAAATTACACACTAACTATAAATTTATAAAATTGAAATATTAATTTATTTAATTAATTTATAAATAAATAATTTTTAGTTTAATTATTAATTAAGTTAATCTTTGGAAAATAAAAAATAATTAATGTTTAATATTTTTTGTTTTATTTTATTAAATTTAATATGTATGTTTGTTTTAAGTTATTTATTTTTATTATTTAATATATGCTTGTTTTAATTTATTTGTTATTTATTTTTACATGAGGAATAATATCTTTAAACGATATAGAATTTTTGAGAATAAATTCTTTTGCATATCAATAACGCGTTACTTAAAAGATGTAGGCCCTAAATGCTATAAGATAGAAACTGATGCTGAATCATATGGAGTTGTTTAGGCGAATTTATATGGACATTTTTTAGATATGGCCAATCTTTTTTTCTCTCGTATTTTAGTCCATGAGATTTTATTGGGGGAGGTGGAAACCTTCAATTTTTACGAAGAGATATGGTTTCACATTGGCAATAGACACATTTGATTCTCTCGAAAGCAGTTTATTTTAATTATTAGGTTGGAGATGGAAGATCATATGCCCATCTAGAAGTTAAGGAGAAATTGGGAAATCGCATGTAGGAGATGTTCTTTTCAAGTAGAGAGAAGCTGACCTACAAGTTTATGGATACTTGGTTCGTTTCTCTGCCCTTAGTGCGGCTCGACGATAAAGACGCAGTGAAATTGAATTTATTCTATTTTGTTAATAGTATTTTGATCTCATACGACGACTGTAGAGAGATTCAAAATTTTGTTCTAAGTATAGTGAACAACTCTGATGAGTTCAATAAGCATCCATGGGCAACATTGCCTGGAGTGTACTATATGACTCACTCAGCAAAGCAACCTTCCAGAAGTTAACGAAAATAATAACAGCTCTGCAAAAAAAGAGATAGAGAAATATAATATGTACGAATTTTCGTACGCATTCCAAGTGCATAATAATTTAATTGTTTATTATTGATCTTAATTATTTATTTTTATTGATAATAAATTGATAATTTTAAATTATCTTAAGTATAGATTTATGAAGCCATTGAGGTCTGCTGTGGGATTTTTGATATTTGATGTGGTGACTTCTTCCCTTGTATTTTGAATTAGAAGAGTTGGGGGACTCATTTGTTCATGAATGTTGAGGAGACAATTTTAAAGAAAGGTTTGGTATGTTTTTAATCCGTTCATATTTAGTTATATAATTATTATTTCTAAATATGTGTAACCTAATTTTAAAATATTTATAGGTTCTAAAAGTACATCACAAGTTAATATCGAAAGATTATGAGAATGAGGAGAATGCCATCTGATTGGTCAGACATTTGGGGATTCCCCCCAGGAGTTATACTGAGGACTTGCCACATCTTTATGATTCTTAATAGAGCTACAGTTGGAAAGGCTTTGTCCATTTCATTAACCTCTAAGATGATGGTTTGAATATCGATGAGGGTGAACAAAAAAAAGCAGACTCACTAGTGTCTAGAGCAATGATCTATTTTGTTTTTATCTGATTATCTTAATTAGTGCATTCACAAAAATTATTGATTATGATTATTTTTGCTTGTAGTATGAACATAACACAACTATAAATCACGATGTTGCACAACAGATTAAGCAACTGCGGCAATATATGTTGCAAAGAATTGATCATGTTGATATTGCATTGATATAAAGAATGGATTAGGACCGTGAGATGCTATTTAGGAGGGTTAATCAGGTTAGAATTGATCTTATGCATCAAATGCAACAGATGATGCAATAGTTTCAGTAGCCATACTCCTTCCAAGTTGATGAAATTTTACAATATAATAAAGAAATAAATATTGCTAACAGAAATTAAATTTAAGTTACATGACACTTATCCACTTGTGTATTTTATTTTAGTTTGAAAAGAACACAATGGATGATTTTTAGACCTCAGCTGCTAAGTATTACAGATAGTCAACCGACTTTCTGAAGGATAGGAGATGAAAGTTACAGTCTAGCAAGCATTCAAATCTTACGTAATCCACGTAAAGGTGTGAATATATGAGGGCGACAGTATAAGAATACATAAATTAAACACACCATACATACCAATCATAGACCATGAAAGATTAGGAAGAGAAGGATTGAGCTTCAGGTATAGCCTCAAAAGATGGACGTGAATCTATTGCAACCGATAGACACAGTGGTGAGGGTTAAGTCAACTTACTTAGCCATGATGCTTCCCCGACATAGTTTTAAGAGCTATTAGAGAAATCAAGGGATGACTTTGTAAGTAAAAATTATAAATATATATATTGAATTTCATTTGTATTAAATTTTATAAATTTTTAACTTTATTTATTGGGTTTTGCAGCACATTAATGAATACTTGAAGTTTGTTTGACAAAGTGTCATTGGTCAGGCGCTTGCCATTGACCCTAAAAACTAACCTATTAGGTAATGCTGTCAACCTGTTCATATATATCTAAAATCCACTCAATTTCTATTCAATATAAGATGTGACATTCTCCTCTACCCAATCACCGGACACCCTCGTCATTAGGAGTGAGCACGGTCCGGTTCGGTTTTTTTAAAAAATAAAACCGAAATCAATTTTTTTAATGAGAAAAACCAAATCAATTTTTTTCGGTTCGGTTATTTTTATTTTTTTATTTTAAATTATGAATTTTTTTAATTTTTAGTCAGATTTTTTCGATTTTTTTGGGTTTTTTCGGTGGAAAAAACCGAACCGGTCGGTTTTTTTTTCAAAAAAACTGAATCGATTTTTTGTTAAAAAAAGGGACCAAACTGAACCGACCAATTCGGTTCAGTTTTTCGATTCCCGATTTTTTTTGCCAACCCTTACTCGTTATGGTTTGGCTCAAATTCAAGGGTCAACCTGACTTATATTACCCCCCTCCCCAATTTAGGGGACGTACTACAAACACATCAATCTCTATTAAAGTTCAAGGCATAAGATTTTAAGGGCCCACTTAGCCTATCCTCCAAATGCATGGGGGACCCATATCCTATGAGGCAATCTCCAATGGGACAATTTTGGAGCTCACATGTAAATGAGAATTTGGATCTGCTCTAATATAACTTGTCATGGGCCGGATGCTTGTTATTGACCCAAAGGGTTAGCCTGTAAGGTAATGCTACCTACCTGCACATATATACTCAAAATTTATCTAATTTTTATTCGATGTGGGACATGACAAAGGCAATGTAAGTATCATAAGGCATTGAAACAATTGTCCACTTGTGTGAATTCATATTTTTTTGTAAGTTTTTTTAGTTCTTTAAAAAATTTAAATTAATTTTCTCATGCATATATATATATTGATTACTTGTTCTGTTGAAATTTTGGAAGGCTTTTAGGCTTGTTAACATACAATACGCCATAGACTTATCTACCATTGTGTGGAATGATAGTGTGCATCGTATGACTTAGAACTCAAAGATGATTTACTCAACAGAAAAATGTGGGTTGAGGTTGACAAGATAAAATATTTGTACATTAAATGATTTAATTTTCATTAATAATAAATTATTTACGAGACAATGTCCAATTTCATGTAGGTTTATTTTTCTGTCAACTATAAGATGTAACATTAGATTACAGTTGAGGTGGATCTCATGCATCAAAAGATCATCATTTACAATTCCAGCCTCAATAGATATGCTGACATCATGATGGAGATTCATATCACACCATTATATATGCTGATGCCCTACTACCTATAGGCTTATAGATTTTATAATATTAGGATTGATGTTGTACTAGACTTATCCCCTTTGATATAATTAGGTTACAAGAGTGTGTGCCTTACCATGCGGTCAATAGTGAGGATTGTAGGACTTTTGTGTATATGTTTATATAATTTCTAATGGTAGGTCGACCCTTAGATTTTCTCCTTGACACTGGGTCTTTTTTAGACAAAAGATGGCCATCGATTTATAAACACATGCCTCTAAAAAATAAATAATCTTTTTATACATGATTTAAAGGTCACATTTGTTATTATAACACACTACAACTTATAATGGCTATTATAACTAAACATCACAACATGAAAAAAAAAAAAGTTACCCAAAATATAAATTATTTATTTTAATTTTTTTTTAAATTTAAAATAATTACTAACATTCGCATGTGGAATGTTAATAATTATTTTAACTTTTTTTAATGTGTGGCTATTCACGTTTAAGAAATTATAAATAAATAAATAAAATAAACAACATAAAAAAATTTAAAAAGAAAACAAGCCATTTCACTTGAGGTATGTCGCGCGTGGGATGAGCCCAATAGGCCTCTGCGCATGCACAACACACTTCGAATGAAATATATATATTTTAAAACAAATTAATTTTTAAAATAAATAATATTTTAAAATAATATTTTAAAAATAAAATAATTTTTTAAAAATTAAAAATATAGGTATTTATTACGTACTTATTAATTTCTAAAATGTATAATTATTTAAAAAATTTAATGCGCGTGAGATTCGTGCACGCGCGTTAAATTTTTTAAATATTATTTTTAAATTGTGTGGAATTCACGAGTGCCAGAATTCCACGCGCAAATTGTTTCAAGCTTGCATTCTCACATGTATGATGCAACTTTCGATGGAAAGTTGAAGAGTTTTCTCGTATTCTTTAGATTTATAATTTTTTCTCCCCCTTAACTCTATTTCTCTCAAAATTTTCATCACCAAATGTTCAATTTTCTATGAAAAGCTACAGAGGTTTTCCATATTTTAGAAATGGCCCTTTTAAAAGGTCTACTTTCAGTGTATTTTCATAAAAAAATTTATTTTTCGTTATTTTTTTCAACAATAATGATTTTGTCTATTTAGTATTATTTTGATTAATAAAGATTAATCCATTTTTTGTGATTAAAAAATTAATTTAAAAAGGGCCATTTCTAAAATATTCCCAAGGATCATTTGATGAGGTGAAATTATTGCTCTTGCTTTTCTTTAAATAGCGGCTTCAAAATTTTTTCCGCTGATCAGTAAATATTTGATTTTAATGTTGTCTTAATCTTTATATATCTATTTCATAGAGGGAACATGAGATATTATGAAGCATGTGTTTTATTCCTAGTAAAAGCTCAAATTAATTAGAAAGAGAAAACTCTCCCTTAATGGAGTTCAATTGTAATAGATTTTGACGATCATCTTCCAGTAACTAAGTTCATCCAACATTTTAATCGTAAAGACTACATTTTCTTCTTCATCAGAGAAAAGAGGAAATAAAATAAGAATAATGTTTTTTTTAGAATAAAAGTAAGAAAAATGTTATATTTTTTATCTTAATATTTTTTATTTAAAGTGA
Organism: Ailanthus altissimus; assembly: GCA_946807835.1. Lineage (NCBI taxonomy): Eukaryota > Viridiplantae > Streptophyta > Magnoliopsida > Sapindales > Simaroubaceae > Ailanthus > Ailanthus altissimus. The sequence continues at coordinate 24,197,509 of OX327696.1, read as the reverse complement.
TGTGTCAAATACTTATTAGATTATTTTTAATTTTTAATTACTTATTATACTATTTTACTATTTAATAATTAATTAATATATTATTTAATATAAAATATAGGAGATAAAAGCTGAGAAGTATAACATTGCTAATAAGACAATAGGAATTAAAAGCAAAAATTCTTATTCACTTTTCTATTTACATAAAGAAGCTACGAATATATATATATATATGAGCTTGGCCATTATAAGAAGTTTATGATGGATGATTATAATTAAAGAGTTCTCCTACAATTAGATTTCACTACAAGAAATTTGACTTTTAATCACAAAAAATATAGCTATGAAATTGTTTTTGTGGCCTATAGCGATAATCAGCCACAAAAATTTTGTTCATGGCAACAAGTCAATATATTTAGTCACGAAATTTCATTTTGTGACAAATGTGTCATATTTAGCCACGAAATGAGATTTCGTGACACAATGTGTCGTATTTAGCAATGAAATGAAATTTCGTGGCCAAATATACAGACTTTTAACAATGAAATAAGACTTTGTGGTCAAATGAGCTGATATTTAGCCACGAAGTTACAATTCGTGGCTAAAAAGTAATATATTTGACCACAAATAAAACTTTGTGGCTAATTATCAAAATATTTAGCCACAAATAATAATTTTGTGACTAAATTTAGTGATTTTTAACTTTGAAGTTTGAATTTATAGCTAATACAGTAATATTTAGCTACGAAATATTAATTCGTAGCCAAAGGTAGCATTATTTAGCCACGACTATTTAATTCATGACCAATAAGTTTTTTCTCTAATTTTTTTATTTCCACCCAATTATTATCCATGAAAACTTTCGTGGCTAAAGGTGACATTTAGCATTGGAATTATTATTGAAATTATATTTATAATGCTGTATTTATAATGAAATTATGAATAGTATTTAGTCAAAACATTGTAATTAGCATGTAATTGGAATTATAATTGAAATTGTATTTATTAATTCGAAATATATTTATTCGAATTAAAATTTAAACTAAAAATGTAATAATTATAAACATAATTAGAATTGCAATTGTATGTGATTGGAGTTAGAATTGAAATTGTAATTGAAATGTAATCATAAGAATTAAAAATTGAATAGAAAATATAATAATTATAAACGTAATTAGAATTGGAATTGGAATTGTATGCATTCAGAATTAGAATTAAAATCATAATTGTAACTGAAAATTAATGTAATAAATAGAATTGGAAAGGTAATAATTATAAATATGATTATAATTTAAATTGTAAATATTATATAATTAGAATTATAATTAAAATTGTATTTATAATTTGACATGTAATTATTAGAATTGAAATTTAAATTGGAAACTTAATAATTATAAAATTAATTAAAATTGTAATTGTACATGCTTGGAGTTACAATTAAAATTGTAATAAAGCAAACTTCACTTCCACCAAGTGTCCCACGTTGCCACCTCCACTAAATGCTCAACCTTATTGGTTCAGCTCTTTGAGAAGTTGTCTGCTTCTCTGCAAGTGTGTCATGTTCGAGTATCCAAACCACTTCAGACATTTTAAGTCTGTGGGTTGAAATATACTGAGTACATAAGAGGGCTACTTGAACCATTTCTTCAAGCTCAATTCATTCATAGTTGCTTTTCAGGTCCTTATCAACTAACATCTTAAGCATATTTTCCTGGTGGATTTTCTTCACTTGCAATCATTACAACAACTCAAATGAATTTAGAAAAGCTAAAATAACAAACTTGAATCAATAAAAAAAAAATTTAACCAGTACAAAAAGTTTTCTAACTTACCCAGTCAAGCATGGCTCATTTCTGGTGCATTATTTTCATGAGTTGTAGAGCTTTCAGGCCAATTATTAGATCAAGCAGAAGGACCCCAAAGGCAAAAACATATATTTTCTCCGATGACAGGCCAATTAATAAATACTATAGGGCAATATGCCCTACAATACCCCTCATTGTTGTTGTTATATGTGAATCTTAATGATCCAACAACTTTGCCAACCCAAAATCTCCCACCATAGTCTCACAGTAATCATCAAGCAATATATTTGCAACCTTCACATCTCTGTCAATTATCTTGCCGTTACATTGTTCATGCAAGTATAATAAACCCTTTGCAGCTCCTATGGCAATTCTTTTTCTAGTACCCTAATCCAAAACCTGTTTGGCTACAAGAGGAAAAAAAAGAGCTATAAGAGTTATGTTCATGTATTCAAATCATTATGACTTTCAATTCGACAAAGTGAATTTATAATTGCACAATTTTTAATTAGATATTAGGAACTCCCAGAGATGTTATAAGCTGCCTTTAAGACGAGAAACAACACTACAGTTGGACATGTAGGGATAAACCAAAAGTCGTTCTGTTGCTGTCATGCAAAATCCAATGAGCTTGAAGAGGTTCCGATGAACTGCAAAGCTGATTATCTCAACTTCAGTCTGGAATTGAATTTTACCTCTAATGGCATTTCCATCTTTGAGCCATTTTACAGCTACAACAGTTATATCTTAGAGATTCCCTTTATAAACATTTCCAAAATAGCCTTTTCCAACCAAGTTCTTGCTGTTGAAATTGTTTGTAGCAATCTGAAGTTCTTTGAAGTGAAAAGTCTTCAAGTTTCCTGTGCAAATTTCTTCATGATGTTGTTCTGAAATATTTGAGAGAAAAAACTTAGGTTGTTTCTATCAACTATTTGAAGATGCTAGTATTTTACAAATGTCAAATATAAATTTCACTAACCATTAACATCAATGGATATTTGTTGCTGGTTACTTCTTTCCCTCCACCAGAGAAGAAATCATTATGCACAAGTACATAAGCAAAATAAAATCATAGAACACAAAACAACATCCTTCATTCCCATTTTTTGTTGAACTGAATGAAAAAAAATAACAACTCAAAAACTAAAATCAACTTTTTTTAGTGTAGGAAGCAATTACAGAGGAGGTAGAAATGTTAAGATTATGTGATAAATGACTATGTCTATGATTGGCCATTCTTTTAATGTAAATTCTATATTCTTTTTTTTTTCTTCACAATTATTACAAAAATGTAAGGATCTAAAAAAAAAGGCAAAAAAGACTTTGAGATTGATGATCTAAATATAGCTCCTCGTGATCTTTGTTGAGTGAAATTATTAGTAAAGTTGAAAGTCTAAATACTGTTCCTCGTGATCTAAATAATTTTCTTCAGACTAATTGCCTCCGTTTTCATGATGACAAATAAGTAATCAGATGGTTATTAGTTAAATAAACAATTAGACAAAAGAAATTCAACCGCTGACCATTTATTAGTCAAGTAGTATATCTTTTACACCTTTTAAATTAAATAAAAATGTAACACTTACACTTTCTCCTTAATAGAAAATATTGAAATAGACAAAAGTGAGTGAACAATTTTCTCTTTAATATAATAGACAAACATGTATAGATTTGATTATTTTAACTTTTAAAAAGAATAATTGTCAAGTCACATTTAATCTCAAATTGCAAGTGTCCGAATTTTAAAACATGCATAACACTGGTGCATATTATTTTTAAAAAAATAAACAAGCGTCTAAATATATTCCACTAATAACAAGTATGCAAAAAACTTATCACAAAGCTTAAACTCTTTAAGTTTTATTTAAATAATACCTTAACAATTGAGTATTAAAATAATATTAGTAGAGAATTATGGAAGTGCTTTCTGATACTTATCTTTGTTGAAACATATTGTTAACAAGTATCTTGCACTTGTCTTTAAATAAACATTCATAGTGAGCACTTTTTGGATAAGTTATGATAAAATGAATATCATAACTATTTAAATTACAAAGATAGTACATGCTTTACATGTATGAGAACTAAAAAAAAAAATAATAGAGAGAGTGCTTCTAGTCTTTTGGTTAAGAAAAGAAAAACATACAAAATGTTTGCATGTTTTGGCACTTTAATTAACAAAAGCAAAGCCTTAACGTTTTTTTACCTATAACTTAGCATTTAATAATTTTTTTTTAACTAAAGTGGAAATATTAAGAATCCAATGCTTTAACCAATCTTTTATTATAAAGCCTTAAATTTCATATTCCATTTTTGGTCTTCGTAATTATTATTTTATATTATTTTGTTTCTTTTTTTTAGACATGTTGGTCATAATTTAAGACTTGATAGAAAGAAGAAGAGAGGAGAAAGAAGAAGGAAGAAAGAAAACAAAAGAGAAAGATAAAGAAAGAATGAGAAAGTAAAGAGAAAAGTAAAAAATGAACAAGCAAAGCAAAGCCCATGAGTGGATATTTACTTACTAAGAAAAGAAAAACATGTAAAATATTTGTGTACTTTAATAAAAAGCAAAGCCCCACTGTCTCTACTTTCAAGTTTTACAACAAAATTCTACCCTAAACACTAAATTTCATTTTTCTTTAACTCTCTTGACTCTCTAAGTGTTCCAATCTGATTCTTTGGTAAGATTTTATATTTTTGATAGAATTTGTTAATCATTAAATGCTACATACCTCATTTTCATTTGCTTTTCATTTTAATAGAGTTTGAAGTTTAATCGATCAAGGAAGCAAAACACCATCCAAATTTTACTTGCTGCAAACACATTAGATTTTACATAAGGTTTTTGTTAGATGTTAGCTTTTATTTATTTTATAATCATCTATCGTATTTTTTATTTGTCTTTTAGAGAAAAATAAGGAAGTATGAACTGTATTGTATTTTACTAAATAAGGAAGTATGAAATGTATTGTATTTTACTAAATAAGTTATAAATTTGAAAGTATGAATAAATTTGTTAAGTAACATAACATGTAATATGCCTTTAGTGTTAAACAACGTAGGATTCATTATGCTTTTAGTGTTAAAAAAATGTAGAATTCATTATGCTTGTAATTGGCACATTAAGTTTTGGAAAAATAACAATTTATTATTATTTAGCAGGAGGTAAAGAATGGATAGAAGAGTTATGCTAAGTTTTCGTCACATAAGGAGGCACTAAGACATCCTCCAAATAAGATCTCGATTGAAGATTGAGAGTATTTATGTGTCCTTTGGGATCAAGAAAAGTATCAGGTATTAATTTTATATTTAATTAATTTTCTTTTAAATGTATTAATATTTTAATTAACAACTTTAAAAAAGAAGAAGCTTGACATTATTGATGGTGTTTAAATTTTATTGTTAAAGTTTACAGTATATTGATGGGATATGAGATTTTGATACCATTCTTATGGGTAGTGAATATTATAAATGTTTAATTTTCACGTATTATAGAGTGTTTATATCTAAAATATAGGGAGTTGCTATCAAAATATTTGTAGATTAATTTTGTTTTCAAAATTTGTAGAATACTATTATTTAAATATTTATTAAATATTGTACAAAAATATACTTCTTTTTCGGGAAAGGTGTATGAAAAATGCAGAAAATAGAAAGAAACTCCCATATAATCATCGTGGCAGGTCTAAATCATTTGTTGCTCACCGTGAGAACTCTAAGGTAAAATAATCTCTTCATTTTTATATCTTAACAATATTTCACAAGTTTTTCATATGTTTTAAACATTTTGTTCAAACATAGGGTGAGAGTGGTGAAGTACAAAACTTTTCAAATTTATTTTTACTACCCATTATAGTGCTAATAAAGGATGGGTGAATTTTGAAGCACAATCACGATATGTAAGTATTTTTGTTATTATTTTTACATGTTCAACATAATTTTTTTAATTAATTTATATATTAATCCGAGAAGTTATTATTGTTTTTAATATTTTACTTTTTATAATTTATAGGAGAAGATGAAACAACTTCAGGAGGAGAGAAATATTGAGGGATGTGAACAACTCAGTGATGAGCATTTATCTCAAGAGATTTTTGGAAAGAAAATGCATATTACTCGGGACTAGGAGATAGGAGGTAATCACGTTTACATGAGATATCTAGTCAAAATGAGTCAGCATTACGTAATGAGTTAGATGCAACAAATAGTGAGTTAGAGGCAATAAAGACAGAGCTACAACAAACCAAGACTATTGTGCAATCCCAACAAAGTACTATTGATAATTTATCTACTCGACTTAAACAATTCAAGACTGTTATTAGTAGGATCCTTTCGGGTGATATACCTTTATCATTGGAGCAATTTTCACAGCTATCTCAAGTATGGTTGTCAATCTTTACTTTTATTTTGAATTTTTTTATAGATATTTTTGTTTTGTACTTAAATTATTCTATTACATTTCGTTGAACTAATTAACATAAATAAATATTATTGTTTGTTCATGTACTCTTACATAATTATAATATATATTTTTAAATTATCTATAAAAAAAACTATTATAAATATATATTCATAATAAATTAAAAAATGTATAAATATAAAATTTTAAAATATAATAATTATAATATATTTTAATAATATTTATTAAATTAAGTTTGTGGCTAAATATATTTTTCATCAAATAACTTTAAATAGTGATATATTTAGTCCATAAAAATTTTGTGGCTAAATAGTAACATATTTAGCCACAAAATATTTCGTGACTAAATACAATATTTAATCACAAAAATTTTTGTGGCAAAAAAATAGAATATTTTGCCACACATATAAATTTCGTAGTTAAAGCTTTTGGCCATAAAAATGTTTCATGAAAACTTTTGTCTCTTATAGTGCGTGATAGATTATATTTATCTACAAAATTATATATTGTATTTAAATATAATTAGCCACAAAATATATGTGGCTAAATTATACAATTAACCACAACTATTTTCGTGGTTAAAGTTTTTTGCCACAGAAATATTTCATGGCAATTTTCATCTCCTATAATGCATGGCGGAATATATTTATCTAGAAAATTTATATTTCGTGGCTAAATATAATTAGCCACGAATATTGCATGGCTAAATATGATATTTATTCATAAATTATTCGTGACTAAATATTACATTAAGTCACAAAATATTCGTGCATAAATAATACATTAAGTTACAAAATATTCGTGGTTAAATAGTATATTTAACCACGAAGAGTTTGTGATAAATATCACATTTAGTCACACGTTATTTGTGGATAAATATCATATTTAACTACAATATATTCGTAGCAAAAATTTTGTGACTAATTATATTTAGTCACGAAATGTAAAATTTGTAATTAAATACAATCCGTCAAGCACTATAAGAGACAAAAATTATCATAAAATATTTTTGTTGTCAATAAATTTTAGTCATAAAAATTATAATTTTAACTATGAAAAATGATTGTGGCTAAAAATAAAATTTCTTGTAGTGATTATACCGCAACTCGATGACAGGCTGTGAGGTTCTAGCCGTTGGAGTCAATTCTTGCAACTGGAGGTCGTTTGGCCAAGGCAACAAATAAGGCTAAGGGTCAATAACTAATTTGTCTACTTTCAAGGTTGCGGTAAACGGTAGTATTTGAAGTAATCCTATTAGGTGCAAATCTTGTAGCTAGAGAGTAGAGAAAGCCATATATCTTTTAAGATAAATAGCATATATTTACTATCCAATTGATATTAATTTGATAAAAAAAGATTGAGATACTAGTTTGAAATATATAGGGTGGCCTTTCCCAACCTACCTTATTTTTTATTTTAAACTTCGTTCACTAATATATTTTTTAAAATTTAACAAAGTAAAAATGGAGAATTCCCACGTGAAGAGTAACTTTCTTATCATCATCCTATTTTTTTATATTTTATTTATTAATATTAAATATTAATTTATATTTAAAATTTAACAATATTAAAAATTTATGTATGTACTAATTATGTTATGATAAAGAAAAGTATCAACTTAACAAACTAGGTGAATATGACAATATTTTTTAATAATGTTAATAGTAAACAAAGTTTCAAATAAATAATAAATAAACGGATTCTCTATCTTTTAACCGGTTGTTCTTTTTTGTCAATACAATTAAGTATCTATAGGTTTGCCTATTTGACTTATGAAAAATAATAAGAATTAGTTATTCAAAAAGAAAAAGGCGCTACTATACAATACATTAGTAGAAGTAAGTGGCTAAGTTAGCAAAGCCTACCCTACAAATGTATTGTATAGTAGGGTATAATATAGTAGGCGAGTGAGTTGGGGAAAAATGCTTAGGCTAATAGATAAGAGAGCGTCAATGCGTAGCAAAAAAAATATCAAAATAAGAATTTAAATAATGTTTTAGTGCTAATTAGTATCACTAATTTTTTCATTTATTTATGAGATTGATACTTTATTCTTTCATAATAAATAAACTACTTTTAATTTCTAATTAATTTCTTAAAATAATGTTTAATAAATAATTTTAAAATAAAATTAAGCTTATAATAAATTATATCAAAATCTACCTCATTTGTATCTTCAATAAGTGTATTACATTTAATTTTTGTAAAAGAATTTGAATTTGAACTTATAATAAAAATAAATCATATAAAAACTAATTAGCTAACATCAATTAAACTAAAAATATTAAAAATAAAAAATGAATTTTACAAACAATACATAATTTTATAAATATATATTAAGAATATATTATATATTCATAAACAAGAGAGCAGGGAATCTTAAACTCATTTTTGCCCAATAATAATTTGAGGAATAAAATTTTCTCATACCCTACCACATTTGTTTTTTAGATCACCCCATTCTTACAGAGTATTTTGTCACCCTTAAAGATTTATAACATTATTATCTATCTATCTATTTATCTAACACCACTCTCAAGACAGTGCTGCATTATTTTATATATAAAATTTAGCATACAAAGCTTGTAAATGTAGTGTTATTTATTAATACTAAATTGTTGTCTAGACACTTAAATTTCCAATAATAGGATCGTCGTTCCTCAGCCTTCTCCCTCTTTCTAAAAGAAAATATAGCATGCTCTCTATCTAATTCCATCCTTATAATTAGAACTACCCTTGGGAAGAGAGAAAAAAAATATATATTGGTGAATGCATGCAGGATGCCGCAGGCATAGAAATGGAAGACAACGAGGGTTTGTTTGATTTGTAGGATTGGTTGGGATTGTATTAAAAACAATCCAATTTCGTGTTTGTTTGGTGTAAATAAAATAATTTGGCACAATTTATCTTAACTTCGGTATAGTTATTACTTATTCTAGACCTATATTTTATTCAACACTATTGTTATATATAGATAATTAGAATTCAAAGTTTATATTTTAAATGATGTGATATTTGATATGTCAGTTATTAATTAATATTATATAATTATTACATTAATAACAAGTAAAAAGTTAAACAATTATTTGATAAGTGATAATCACTGATTAATGACACATTATTTAAAATACAAAATTTATATTTTAACTATATATATATATAACACTATACTTTATTGAAATAAACTTAAAATTTATTATTGCGCATAGAACCTTGGGATAACTAAAGGTAAAATATTTAAGTTTGAAAAGTAGGATGAAATTAACATTTTTAATTTTTGTATTAGTTTTTATTTAATATATCCAATGTAGTTAGTTTTATTACATTATTTTAGTTATCAAATAATATAAATATTAGAATATAAATATATATTTAATTGCATAAAATAAAATCAATATTGTTAATAAGTATATTAACTTATTATTACAAATAATTTTTTATAAATATTTAATGGTTAATTTAAATTAATATTAGTATATTTAAATATAATTTTTTAATAAAAATTAACAATTTAGTCCAAATATTTTTATTGAATTATTCATTAGATCCTTAACTTTAAAAAAATATAATTACTCTTTTTTATTGCTTTTTACTACTAATATTATCTTTGAAACGTGACGATTTCATCCCTAAAAGAGGTAATGGGTATTTTTTAAATCTTAAGAATCTAGTGAGTAATTCAATAAAAATACAAGGATTAAAGTGACAATTATCTTTTTTAAAATTATTTTAATTAGTCTAATCAAATCCAACATAACGCTAAACATAAGATTGTGATATAACTACTCTAATTCTATCCTTATCTTATCTTATTCTATTTAATTTTAACACTTTAATTCAATTTTATCTAATCCAATTCTAAATGGCAGTACTTACATTAACGGCCAATAGTAAACAACTAATAATACATTTATACCTTCATTTTTGTGGAGATCATCAGTTCAAATTGTCCTCATCATCCTAAAAAAAAAAATATGAAATTGCAAACAGTAATTTCTGACATGGGTGCTCCTATCAATATTTTTGAATCTTAACATTCAATAACAAGATTTAAGTTTTTTAGGGCTTGGCTTTAATTTTGGGGTTTAGTTTTCTTTTTTTTTTAAAATATTACGTTCAAACGCTCGTCAATAAATATAAAACTTGTGTTGTCCCGATAATTATCTGTTTTTAAAATAATAACTTTGTAATATTTTTTATTTTCAATCAATGATATTTAGGTTTAAAAAAAAAACAAGATTCAAGCTCATATAACCTTCCAATTAAACATACTGGCTAGCAACTTCTAACAATAACAAATAGATGTTGCGGCCTTGATTAATATGAATCCCCATAGTCTTCTAATATTTATAATTAATATTGAATTAATTAAACTTCTTTGTGGGGGGGATCGGTGCCTTCTAATATTTATAATTAATATTGAATTAATTAAACTTCTTTGTGGGGGGGGGGGATCGGTGCAATTAGAATTTAGAATTTCATAAATTTCCTATTTTTTAATTTACTAGAAATAACATCACATCATTCTGCAGTTACATCCTGAAATAGTTATTCTTAAGTATCATCCTGCATGGATACAGAATAAAACCATCCTTCATTACATTGATTTACAACCGTTTTTCTTTAAATGATCTCTCTAATTTGCTCAGCCATTTGAGAGATTTACCACTTCTAAACAAAATGAAAATTTCCTTTTACCAGGTGTGCAAATTAATAAAAGTTTTTTAAACGCCAAATTTCTGACGTAGTCGGTTCTTAATATGGAAGATTATTCAGATATGATGCAGTGCACATAAGGAAAAAGACGAGTCACCTCAACAGGTGGGTTTCCACTTTCCAAGTTAACCCCAACAAATTCCTTTCTAGCTAAATGACAGCCTTGACAAAAATAGAAAATGATCATATTTGTCAAACTAGGGTTTTACAAGTTAAGAGAAGACAATGACCCATCAATCATGGGAGAAAAATTATTGGTAAAAAAATCTAGTTATGGGCTTTAACATCTTTCCAGTTGATAAGAATCTTGTATTACCGTAATGAATGATATTTTTCCAACACTGCAACTTGCAATAACTTGACTAATTTGATTTAGGTTAATTCCTAATCTTACCCATAAAACAACCCTAAAGCGTTCTTGACACCTACTGCCTAGTTGACAAATTTCCATTACTCTTAGGAAACAATTCAACCAGAGACTCTTGGATTCAACTGATGTCTTACATCTGAAGGTAGGAAAGCACAAAATTGCAACTTAAGTGGTTTAAACTTTGTGTCTAAGCTGGCTCTAGCTAGGATCCTATACCAACTCTAGGGCTGACCCCTTAAGATCTTTAGACATCAGCTAATTTCTGTAGGAGTAGGACAGATCTATCAGGATTCTGGCTCAATAATCTAATCTGCACCTTGCTGGGCATTGTTGCTTTACTGATATATGGCTAGAGCACAGGGCTCGAGTCTTCAGAGTACTTAGCATACAGGTTTAACTATAGTGAATAATCCCGCTTCAACATTAATGCAAGGGTCAAGACTCAAAGAGAGATTTTTTTTTTAATTTTTATTTTGAGAGTATTTCTCAATTTTGTTTTTATGCCAATAGCATAAAAAAGTCTAAACTTATAATGTGCAACTGCAAATGTCATCATCATGAGCTGATTATAGTGTGCTTATTGGAGTGCGAGTAAATTATTATCATTTTTACATAGCCTAATCATTAGCACCTAAATTATTATTATGTTTAACTTACCTAAACTTATCTTTGATTACGGCTTAAAAAGTAGAAAATGAATTCATCACTACGTGATATTCAAAACACAAAGTGATCTCTTCTTTTTACTAGCTAGTAAATCCGATGTTGTTCACTAAAATCAAATAGACCTGAAGACACAGAAATGGACATGCACATTCCATTTAACACCCATGCCAATATATGCATCGTCATATATATGCATGATGTCACCATGCATGCATATTCATGCTTTAAATGTAGGTATAAGGTAAAGCTAATATCACTGTAAAAAGCCTGCGACGAGCTATTTGTTGCTGTTTGTGGGGATATGAGGATCTCTTTCTCTCTTTCTCTGTGTCAATGTGGTGGGGTTGGGTAGAAACCGATAAAGTTGATTGTCAATTTGGTTGTGGTGTCTGATGACTGATATATGCTTATTAATTTGGCTCTCTAAAACTGACCGGGCGTGGCTTTGATTCACAATCCTCTCTCTGATTCACTTATGTACTGATATTAAAGGTGATTGATGGATCATAGATACCTATGCTTTAGATAACTAGATAACCAAAAACCAACCCCACATGCTCTCCTATATCTATGTTTCATGGGCATGAGGGATTTCTTGTTCTATTTGAACCACACAAAGACATGGCCACATGCCCCCACAAAAGGGATGGGTCTTGGGGAAGCACAGATTTGCCCTTATTTTTATAACTCAATTCTGATTCTTCTTCTTGTTATAACTCGGAATAAGATAAAGGACGAACTCTGTATAAACTCAAACTCAGTTATACTGAGTTAGTTTATTAGTAAGCATCTCTCCTCACTCATTCATGACTCAGTGATTTTATCTTTTTTTCCTCTCTCCAATTTGTTTCCCACGCAATGTGAAATGAAAAGATTCTGAGAATAAATTTCATTTGGGAATATGGTAGATGAGTGAAAGATTATACTGCCAAGTAATGGTTAGACCTAACTGTCATCTTAGCATGACAGCCAAGTGTTTTATGTCTAGTTTAAAGAAAATTACATTATCATAAGAAAAACATTCTACTATTCTATTCATATATTCTAAATGGTTCAATAGCAAAAATACCTTATGCGTTCACATATTCATATAAGAATCTGACCTTTACCAATTGTAAAGATGAAATAAGAAATGGTAAAATAGAATTGTATTTAATTTATTTATATTTGGATTAAATGAGAAAGAACAAAGAACCATTCCCATAATGAGAATTTATGAGAATAATCTAATTCTGAAAAGGAACTTGGTGTTAATCTCTACATGTTCGTGGTTAATAAAAGTTTCATTACATCTAACCATGCTTTCAGATCGTAACTTCGAAGAATCCGCCCATTGACGACCATAGTTTCTGGGCCTCTTTCTTTGTATCCCTATATATTTGGGCTCATATGGGCTTTAACATACCAACTCTCTATTTGTATAACATTTTCCCCCTTGAAGATGAATATCTTCGTTAACTTATCACCCACTAATATATAGAGTGTAAATAAAAAATAAATCTGAAAATAAAACAAAGTAAAGAGTGAAAATTTCATTCACAAAGTTGTAAATTTTGGATTAAAAATGGGACTATTTATAATAAACAGAAGTCTTCTAATTGTTGATACTTGGCGTAGTAAGTGGCATGAAAAGTTCTTCTTTTCATAAATTATGCTCTCCTTGATCTAAAGCTTCCCTACAATTGTATCAATTTGATAATTTGCTGAGACAATATATATCTATGCCATATATCATGTGTTTGTGTGTAAAACTTTGATGAATAAATCTACAAAATTAACAGTGGAGTGTATATGTTTTATATTAATTTCTTATTTTCTTAAATCTTATAAATGTAGAAGAATTTTAGTTACATATGTATAGTTTTGTCCCTTTTGATGTGCTCTTCTTTAACATGAGCAAATAAATAATATTATCTTTGTATATAATTGTTGGATTATTTGTAATAAATTTTTTTTATGTATTTTCTAAATATAATGGATGATTGATCATAATCATATATAATTTTAGCTTGTTTTATGTAATGCAAGAATTTTTGCATGATATGAGTAGGTGACAATAATAGTCTATTTTATTGATTTTTAAGAGATTGTTGTACCATTATAAGTAAAAACATATTCTCTTTACAAACAAACTTTATGAGAATTAGATAAATAACATACATCTGCATAACCAATTAGATTTGAATTTTATATTAACTCACAAAAATAATATAATCCTAAATCTATTATTCCACAAAGATAATAATAGGTTTTAACACCATTTGAATGTTTTCTAATTGGTTTAGAACTGATCTCGTCAATAAATTAATCGAGGATGTTATATCTCGTTTAGTGCATTATGCTTGTTAAGTCTATTTCCAAATAGGCCCAACCATTTTTTATTGTCAAATAGGTTGAAAGGAGTTGAGCCAAAATTAAAAGAGGAGTTAGACTTATTTAGTCTCATAGTTTGGACTAGCCTTGAAAAACCTAGGTAACTGTTGTATATTTCTATCTAAATCGCAAGTGCATACTATCATAACAAATAATACAATGATATGAGTTAAATATCATTCCTACAAGGACTTTATACCCTATTCTTTACCAATTATTAAAATTATACTACTCAATTTTTATTCAGATAAAAACTTAATATTGGTAACTTAATTAATCTAACTATACTAGAAATTCAAGCAATAAACAAACAAAGATATGAATTTACCAATTAAGAAAAATTAGAGTTACAACTTATCACCCAATGCTTTATTGAACTTATTATTCTCTTATTTTAATCCTTCCATGACAAATTGTTGGCTAGATCTCTAAGATTGTTATAAACTTCTATTGATGGTCTAATAACTATAATTCACTATAACAATTACCTATATGTATGTTTGTTGGTACTTATCTTCTTGGACTTTTATAGCCTTGTGATCAAACTTTTGACAATGGTTTCCACTCAATTTACGTTGTGCTCATTTGGAAAGAATCTAATTTTAAAATCGAAGAGAAAGTTTCTTTTGCCAATGTCTTTTAACCTTTCTTGAAAGTGATGTTAATGCTTTTTCTTTCTTTTCCATTTTATACCCCGATGCTTTCTTTTTTATCCAGAGATGCAATTCTTTTATCTTCTTTACTTGTAGGGATTATTGTTCTTTGTTTGGATATTTAAAGACCAAGATAAACTTTAGATAAAATTAGTTCACGGCGAATTTAAGAGTACCAAAGAAAATATTTAAAGATAAATTTTACCTGAATTTTCTCTATCCTTCTCTTGTTTGCTATACAATCTTTGCTCTTCAATCTTTATCTTGCCTTGGTCTCTCTTGTAACTATAATTTGTTGTTTCTCTTACTTGTGTTCTTTTTTTCCTTATGAAAAGGTCTTTCTATAAATTTTCATAACCCACGGGTATGTTGTTTCGTGTCCAAGTCGTATTAGGGATCCAAAATAGGCTTTTTTGTTTTAGTCACATGAGTGTCGTAGCGCTGACATTTTAGCGCCATAGCACAGAAGTTTCTCTCTTAGATGTTGCAGTGTTGATGCTCAAGCATTGCAATGCTAAGACTTAGGCATTTTCATTTGTTATGCTAGTTAAGTGCCTGTGCTTCGGGTACAGGGCGCCGCGGCGCTAAATTCTCTGAGTTGGGCGCTGCAACACTAGATTTTGGACGTCGCGACGCTAGGCCCTAATCTTCAAATTTCTCTATTTTTCATCCGATTCTCAAAGTCTTCATTCTAAAGGGTTGAAAACCTATATTTCATTAATAAACATTCATAAATAGCCATACATTAATCAAATTAAGGCAAAAATTTAACTTTGAGAAGATATAAATAATATTTTCTATAGGCCCCTATTAGTAACCTAGACTCATTAATCCTTGGGACCTATAAATAGGTTGTAGGTATTATAAATAGGCAGAAACAAATCAAATTATCAGTTTTATTTCAAATTAAATTGATTAACAATAATTTTAATAGAAAGAATGGCTCTAAAAGTAATGGAATCCATTTATAGTCCTTATATCAATACATAAGTATTAATAAAAGACTTGATCAAGTAAAGTATACTATAAAAGGGAGTCAAATTCAATTCATGCATGCATACTTAGAAAAGAATTAAAACTCATGCCCTATAAATAAAGGGGCAATTATTCATTCATTGGGGATTTATGATTAATTCATTTATAGATATCGCAAAACAACTCTAATTGTTTATGCATACACTCCTCTATATATGAGCACCTTCTTTTTCCTACAAACATTGACTTGAGCATTGGAGTATTTTTTCTTGCAGAAAGACAAAAGTTGAATTCGCTAATCAAAAGAGTAATGTAAGTACAAAAAGGTAATTGACTACAAGGGTTTCAAGCCAGGGCATTTTAGTGCTAAATACAATAAATCACCAATCACACTTAAATAAGGTACTTCTAGATCAAGTACCTATTTGTCTCTCTTTTTAGAACGAAATGGATCATTTTTATGGTAAGAGACTAAACAACTATTACGGTACTTAACGAAAAATTTTAACCATGTTGAAACATTTCAAAATTTTCTCAACATAATTTGTTTAATAGATATATATTCCATTTGAACTAAGCTCAATTTGTAGCCTGAGACATTATTTAGTTTTTCCTATCTCCTTCATCTCAAATTCACTTTTTAAATACTTAGCAATTTTTTAGAACTCATTAAAGTTCCCACTAAATCCATGTCATCAAGATAAACTATTATAATTGTAAAGTTAGATTCTGACTTCTTGGTGAACACACAAGAATAAATTGGATAAATATATATCGCTTTCATGAAGTACTTATAAGGTAATTATACTACATGCATCTAGATTACTTCAACTTATACAAGAATTTTTGTAACTTTATAGAATATATGTTATAATTTAGTGGTTGAAATGCTTCAAATATTCTAAATCATTTAGGAATTTTCATATAAATATCAGTATCAATTGACCCATATAAGTAAGTTGTCACCACATCCATGAGATGTATGTTAATTTTTTCTAATATAACCAAATTGATTAAGAATCAACATAATAGTATCTATTATAAGAGAATAAATCTCCTTATAATCTAAAAGTCTTAAGAAATAAGTTTGGTTTTATATCTCACAATTTTTTTTATTACATTTCCTTACAAAAAGTCATTTGTACTTAAAAGGTTTGACATTCTGTAGAGTTCGAACCACAGGTTCAAATACTTTATCTTTGACTAAAGAAATTAATTCTACTTGATTTGCTTCTTTACTTTTTGGTCCGTCGTGCCTTAGTTTACATTCATCAATAAACAATGGATCAAAATCACCATTCACAATTTTAATAGCTACTGTAAATGTAAACACATTATTAATGATTGTTTATTTCTTTCTGGCCTCTTTTATGACTTGAACTACTCCTAATACTTGAGCCCACTTCTGGGGCTTTCATTATATCATGAACATTATGCTCTCCCTGAGCATTTTTTAATTATAGCTTGAGCATTTATAATAACATCCTAATTATGTATTTGTCTTTTTTTTTTGTGGAACAAAATTTTAAACCTATTGGTTTAACATACTTCAATATGCAATAGACATATCCTTACTTGCTTTTTCTATAGGATATTCTTCAGGAATAACTACTCGAACTGATATATTAGCAGCTGATATATATAACTTGGTTACTTTTGATAAATCTATAAATGCATCAAGCAATAGATTTACAATTTGTTGTAAATGAACTATCCTTCACACTTTATTTTTATTTTATGTGCTACAAGGATCTAAATGAGATATATAGGTTACTTTAGGATAATTGTTGCCTATTTTCTAAGGGAATTTTTCTCACTCCTGATAGAAAAAAAATATTTGTCTCATCAAAATAGCAAACTGCAAAATGTGTAAGAAATATATATTTATTTTCAAATACCTAGTAATAAATGGTGAGTCAAAACCCACATAAATTCTCAAATGACATTGATATCCTATCTTAGTTTATTAAAGAGGTGTAACTGAAACTTGTAAAACACAATGAAATATATATATATATATATGGGTTATATTAAGTTGATGACTAAGCACAAATTGCAATAGAGAATATTCAAGATAAGGAGTTGGCCTTATGCATATTAATGTTATAGCAAGCAAAATGGCATGACCTTATGTTGAAGTAGATAATTGAATATGTGGGAGCAAAGTTCTTGCAATCATCTTGATTCTTTTAATGAATGATTCTACCAGTACATATGCGTATGAACACGTGGTGCTGGATGTTCCACATCAATCCCTATTAACATACAGTAATCCTCAAAAGTCTTAGAAGTGAATTAACCAATATTATCAAGAAGTAAAATCTTAAATGGATAATTTGAAAACTATGCATAAAATATGATAATTTGTTCTAATAATTTAGTAAAAGCAAGATTCATGTGATCATTAAGCAGATGCATCAATCAAATTCATAGAGTAGCAAAATAATCCACTTGATAGGTGAATTGGTCCTATAAATATCTCTTTAAATTCTCTAAAAAAATAATGGAGCCAATTTTAGAAGGAGATGGTCTAATCATCAATTTATGAATAAGTAAATTGATGATCCAGAGAATTTTCAATAACTCTTTACATTATTGTTGATTGAAGATGGTTGAGATAGTTATGCCAAAGCATAAAAAACTTTGGATATTTTCGTTTCTCATTTAAGGTTGTGTAGCTCTTGAATGCTCTGATCATCGTATAGTATAAACTAGATGAGAAGGCATAAAGCTTCTCCAATTTTTGCTTTAGGTTAGAGACTTTAGAATTAATATAGAAAAATTCCATATTATTCTTATTTATAGTCTATATGGAAGTCATTATAATGAATATCTTTAAAACTAAATAGGGATTATTTTTAGCTAGGTGATTACAAGGCTTCATAAATATATAATTTTGTGTCGTTTGTTAAGATTATAGCTCTTCCAAAATCTTCAATCAAGTTTATAGAGCTAAATATAGTATTCTCTTTCACTTCAACTAATGTCAACTTTGAGAAATACCTCTTATTTCGAAGAATTATACATGTTGTCGCACTTTATGTTAAACATATCTCTCTATATTCTTAGGAACATATAATTCATTATTTAAATGCATATCCTTTATAAAAAGATGAAAACTATTTATATTAGATATCAAGATAATAACCTATATTCACATTATAATACAAACATGAAAACAAAATAGTAATTAAAACTTAATTAATATGGATATTTTCATCAACAACTAAGTGATTATCCTTTCCAACGAAGTCTAATACATCAAGATGTATAGTGTTTCTTAAATTTATGTTGTCAAGATAACTGATCTTGACATTCTTTCCCTTTTCTTTTAAAGATGCCTCGTATAGATTAGTTAAATCTTGGGCATACGACAAGCACGTCAAAATCGGCCCTTTGTTCCACACGAAACACAAGTATTCGTATTTTGCACTTCTTTTCCTTATTTTCATTGATTGTAATCACATTTGAATTTGTTTTATTATAAATTTCATAAGGTTAATAATTATATTGATCAAAACCTTGACCTTAGCCACGTCCACTATCATGACCACAACTTTGACGATGCCAATGAGTACCACTAAGACTATGTGAAGTCGTATTTGCTTTATAATTTTGCGAGTCACGTTTGCTTTAGGTATAGTGCAACACCAGTAAGATAAGATTGATGATTATTCATTAAAAGCTCAATATTCTTTTCAAAAATAAGGAGTCATTAAATTAGATTAAAATATTCTTGTATCCATGTGCTTAATATTATTGCTGTAAAACTATACTTAAGGTGTGAAAGATTGAAAATGTCAATCTTTAATATGTCCTGATCCATTACTTTCTCAACACATAATATTAATTGTGAATCAATCATAAATAGTGTTTAATTATATTCGTTGACTGACTGAAATCTTGAAACGTAAATGTATTTATTCGTTACGAGCATATGGTATCCCTTACTTCAAGTAGCTAAATCTTTCATTCAAGTTGTTCCCAAGGATCCGTGGGTCTTTTATATTAAGGATGTTTACTTTTTAATGCTTGATGAAGATGGTGGTGAAGGAAATCATAGCTTAAGCACAATCCTGTAAGAATGCATTATTTTCAATCTTGATTGTGTTACCAAATCCTTTAGCATCCAAGTGAAATTCACCATTTAGAATTCAAGACAAATAGTTCTAGTATATTCAGAGCGTCGAACTCAAACTTTGCGAGGTTAAATATTTTGATGTAATCTTCAACTCCTAAATAATTCTTCTAATTCTTAAAGATCTTCAAACTTTAAGGTCTTTAAATTTTTTTAGCTATGAAGTTAAATAGTATATATTTCTTCTTCTTTGTTTTCAGAATGCGAAAAAAAAAATTGGAGATGCTATTTAGTATAATCAAGCATATAAAATTATCCTTATTTTTTAATATAGAAAATCTAATTTAATGACAATCACAAAGCATACTTATAAGAAAAATTATATTAAATATGAGATTATATTGACAAATAGAATCTTTTTAAAATAAAGTTCTCATATTAATAAAGTATTATAAATTGAAAACAAGACAAAGTGGATGAACTTATATGATATTAGAGTGAAAATTTCATTCACTATAGTTCAAAATCTGGTTAGGAGATGGCTATTTATAGTAAAGAGATGTTTTCTAACTGTTGACACATGGCATATTAAGTGGCATGAAAACTTTTGTATGCTTGCCATTTGTAAGCATGTGGTGGATAGACAAAATCTTATCACAATAATAGTTTACTTAATTCTCATTCCTATTAGAAAATTGTGAGGTGATGAAGGGTCATAGTTAAAGTGAAATTGAGAAAAATAATGAAAATAAAAATAAGACAAAACACAAGTTTATATGGTTCGACTATTAGCCTATGTCCACAGGCGAAGATAGAAGAATCTTTTACTATTAAAAATATAGAATATAAGTATTGTAGTATTTTAGCCTTACAACCCAATTCTCTCAAATCACTCAAAAACTCTCTCAAAATTCAATATGGAATGAATTGCTAAACTCTCCCATTTATAGGGAAAGTTTAGCATGGTGGACAACCAAGAAATGGCTGTCCACCATTGCGTAATTGTTGGCACCGTGTGCCAGCAATAATTTAGCTGGCACACGGTGCCAACTACTAACAATTCTCTCACTTGGAGATTTGATTGAGAATCAATCAAGTCTCTACACCATTCTTTCTTCTTTGCCAAAGTCATGTTGCCTACATATCTGTTAGGCTATATAAGGATCTGCACCATACAAACTGGTTGGTATTGGTGGGCTTAGTCAACGCATCTGCTAGGTTATCATTTGTATGAATTTTTTTTATATTCACACTTCCATCTTCTACCACTTCTCGAAAAAAGTAATATTGAACACCTATGTGCTTCGTTCTTGAATGAAAAGTTGAATTCTTTGCAATATGCAAGGCACTCTGACTGTCACAAAACAATTGAACTTTCTCTTGCTTGTGCCCGACCTCCTCCAGTAATCTTTGTATCCAAATTGCTTCCTTGTAAACTTGTGTAGCTGCCATGTATTCTGCTTCTATATTAGATAATACCACAATAATTTACAGTTTCGAAACCCAGTTTACAACTCTTCCTGCAAGTTTAAACACATAGCCAGTAGTGAATTTTCTTTTATCAAAGTCTCCTACAAAATCTGAATCCACATAGCCCTTAACAATAAAATTTGATCCTCCGTAGCATAAAGCAACATCTGAGGTACCCTTAATGTATCTAAGGATCCTCCTGACACAACCCCAATGCTCTCTACTAAGATTTGCCATGTATCTACTAACTGCTCTCATTGCTTGTGCAATGTCTGGTCTGGTACAAATCATAGTGAATATTAAACTTTCCACTGCTGATGCATACGGTACTCGAGACATCTCTTTCCTCTCTGCTTCTTTGCTAGGACACATCTTAGAAATTAACTTGAAATTAACAGGGAGTGGGGTATTAATTGGCTTACAATCTTGCATGTTGAAGCGCCACAAGATTTTCTTTAAGTAGTTCTTCTGAGAAAGCCAAATCTTCCTGTTATTTCTGTCTCGATGAATTTGCATCCTTAGAATCTTGTTTACTGGTCCCAAGTCCTTCATATCAAATTTTCTAACCAACTGTGCCTTCAATTCTTGGACTCGATCTTTGTTGGGGCCTGCCACCAACATGTCATCCACGTACAACAGCAAAATAATGAAATCATTATCATCTTCAAACCTTTTGTAGTATGTACAATGGTCTGAACTAAGTCTGTTGTATCCAAGGCTAATGATATAGGAATCAAATCTCTTGTACCAACACATCGGCGCCTGTTTAAGACCGTATAGAGATTTGTTCAATCTGCAAACCAAGTTATCTTTTCCTTCTTCTTTAAAACCTTCTGGTTATGGCATATAAATTTATTTTTCAAGTTCTCAATGAAGAAAGGTTGTCTTCACTTCTAGCTGCTCAGTCAAATGTAGTACACATTGCCAAGACTATTCTGATTGTCGTGAGTCAAATCACAGGGAAAAATATCCCATTAAAGTCAATATCTTCTTTCTGAGCATAACCTTTCACCACCAATCTCGCACGATACCGCTCCACTTAGTCATTATCATCCCATTTGATCATGTAGACCCATTTGTTACCAATGACTTTTCTTCCACGTGGTAGTGCAACCAGCTCTTATGTTTTGCTCTTATGCAAGGCTTTAATTTCTTCTTGCATTGTTGTCATCCTTAGAGAAACATCTTGACTTTTAGTAGCCTCCTGAAAAGTTGTTGGCTCTCCATCCTTTGTTAGAAGACAGTATACAACATAAGCCTCTATGATATACTCCGAGTACCACGCTGGTGGTTGTCTCTCACAAGTTAATCGATGATCATCTGTAGCCTCAGACTCTACTAGTTCTTATTCTTCGTACTCTAGTACTGCTTCAGAAGAATCTGAATCTTCTTGTACTTGATTATTTTTCATTTGTACCGTTGTAGTCTCTAAATTTTCCTTCACTGTGCTATCATCTTTATCATTCCTTTGCCGTTTATCTTCTACAAATATCACATCTCTGCTGATGACAACCTTGTGGGTAGTGGGATCCCACAGGCGATACTCTTTGACTCCATCAGCATATCCCAAGAAAAGGCATTTTCTGGATTTTGGATCCAGCTTCATTATTTCTTGAGGATTATACATCACGTACACAGGACTTTCAAATGTATGAAGGCGAGAATAATCAACTGGTTTTCCAGTCCACTTCTCCATCGGTGTCTTCAACTCGATTGCTGTTGATGGTGACCGATTTACCACATAACAGGCAGTTTTGACTGCTTCTGCCCAAAATGCTTTAGCTAAACCTGCAGTTCTCAACATAACTCTTGTTCTCTCCAACAAGGTTCTGTTCATCCGCTTTGCTACTCCATTCTGCTGATGCATGTAAGCTGTGCTGAATTGCCGCTTGATGGCTTCTTGTTGACAGAATATAATAAAATCCTCACTAGTATATTTTCCTCCATTATCTGTCCTTAAACACTTGATCTTCTTTTCTGATTCAAGTTCTACACCCGTTCTGAATATTCTAAAAGCTTCAAACACATATGACTTCTTTTTGATTGGATACACCCAACATCTCCTAGAGTTATCATCTATGAATGATATAAAATATCTCGCTCTTCCTAAGGACATCACTGGTGCTTGCCAAACATCAGAGTGAATTAATTCTAGAATTTCTTTACTTCTAAAATTGGATGTGCTGAACTTTAATCTGTATTGTTTACTTGTGACACAGTGCTCACAAAAAGGTAAATGAACCGATTTGAGCCCAGGAAGTAAATTTTGATAAGAAAGAATCTTCAAACCTCGTTCCGACATATGGCTCAATTTACAATGCCACATTATCGTTGACTCTTCTGCTGAACTAGTTGATACAACAGATGCATCTCCTTCCTACAGTATTTCTCCATTAAGCATATACAAATTTGCAGTAACCTTTTTTGCCTTTATTACTACAAACGTGCCTTTAAGAATTTTCATTGTCCCATTTTTAATTTGGGTCTTACACATAGTGTTATCTAATTGTCTTAATGACAAAAGATTCTTCTTGAGGTCTTTCACATGTCGCACCTCCTGGATAATATAAACAGTACCATCATACATCTTCATCTTGATGGATCCTATTCCAGTGATTTTTAAAGTATGATTGTTCCCCATATATACAGATCCTCCAGAGGTAGGTTCATATTGATGAAACCATTCTCTTTTAGAGGTTATGTGCCATGTAGCTCCAGAATCTATGAGCCATACATTAGAGAACCGTTTTATACTTTTAACAACTGTTGCTGCCTCGCTGTATAAAATTTCACCGTCATCTGAGGTGCTTGCAATATTCCCTTGAGGTTTGTCCTCTGTAATTTTCTTCAATCCTCACCAATCCTTCTTCATGGCCTTTCTTACCACAATGGTAGCACTTGACGTTCTTTTTACTTCTAGATTTTAGTCTACCATGATTTTGACTCTCACTGGGGCCACGTTCTATTGATCTACCTCTCATCATTGTCAAAGCTTTTACTTGTTGCGAACATTTCTGTTTGTTTTCTTTATTTTTTCGTTTTCGTTCTTCTCCCAGTACAGCAGTTGTAACATTATCAAAGACTAAGAAGTCTGTTAGGATATTATTCATCAAGTTGATGATGAATTGATCATACGAATCTGGTAGGTTTTGAAGCAAAATCTCCGCACGTTCACCTGCCTCTATTTTATGCCCCAAGAAAGTGAGTTGGAAAAATATAATATTTAATGTGTTGATGTGCTCTATCACTGAAGTGGATTCTGTCATTCGAATAGTATACAATCTCTTTTTTAAGAAGATCTTGTTGTGCAAAGATTTGGCCTCATACAATTTTATGAGAGTATTCCAGATCTCTTTTGCTGTCTTCTTTTCCGCCACACTGGATAGCACATTATCAACAAGTGCTAGATGCAGATCAGCAACTGCATTACTGTCAATCTCATTCCACTTGATATCATCAGTGATACCAGCGAGCCTTTCATTAATTGCTTCTAAGCACTTATTTTTTTAAAACATTGCCTTTATTTTTATTTTTCACAATGTAAAATTACCTCCATTAAACTTCTCAACTTTGTATTTTATTGCCATTGCTTTTCACCACAGACTGCTTTCTACTAGGATCGGCTCCCACCGATTTATATAAATAGTAACCATATGTATGAACAGTACCTGTATACGTGAATAGTGACCTTATTCAACCGGAAGCTTTGATACCACTTGTTAAAAAATTATGGGGTGATGCAAGGTCGTAGCTAAAACGAAATTGATAAAAATAATGAAAATAAAAATAAGACAAAAATACAAGTTTACGTGGTTCGGCTATTAGCCTACATCCACGGGCGAAGACAGAAGAATCTTTTACTATTAAAATGGAGAATACAAGTATTTTAATATTTTAGCCTTACAACCTAAAACTCCAATACACTCAATTCTCTCAAATCACTCAAAAACTCTCTCAAAATTCAATATGAAATGAATTGCTAAACCCTCCCTATTATAGAGAGAGTTAATAGAGAGAGTTTAGCATGATGGACAGTCAAAAAATGACTATCCACCATTGTGTAATTACCGGCACACGGTGTTAATTATTAACAATTCTAAAAGTATCAATTTTGTTGATATACAAAATTCAAATATTATCAACTAAATATCTGTGAGAACTGAACCTACAATAGCCAAATGTCTGGACTTGATTAAGTATTTTCAATTTGATTGAGAACATATAAACTTCACGTTATAGAGTTGTTATGTTTAATAATATAAAGATATCATTTCCATTATTTTGTAATTTGTAGTAACTTTTGTGGGGGACAAATTCATAAGAAGTAAATTGACATAATAGGGGATCAAGAGAATTTAATGGTCAATTTGGAGTCTGCCTAGAAAGAGAAGAATTTTTGGGAAGGCCCATTAAAGTTTGCCTAGCAAGAAAAGGCTATCGTGATGTCAACCGATGCTCAATGTCCATTGCCATTGCCCAAAACTTTTCATTTCCATGCCCATGCATTAGTACGCATTCGTATATGGTAAATTTTTGTAAATAACCTCAGATTTTAAAGGTTATTCTTTTTTTTTTTGTCTCGTTATAATTTTTTAATCATTTTAGTCAAAAAGCCAATAATAAGACACTTTTGCCCCTCCCACTCTAAAAACAAAAATTACTCTATCTCATACTAAAATACACATAAAACTCTCTCAAATCCATTCAAATTCATCAGCCATTTGTGGATCACTTGTAGATCAAACTTCAAAATCATTATATGTTGAAAATTAGAAGTTAAAAGAACTAATTGTGAAATTAAAAATTACTAGTGAGTTTTGAATTTGGTATTATTTTATTGAGTTTTTTTTTATTAGTGTAGGTAGGTAGATATAGAGTTGAAAATAATTAAAAATAATAAAAAATGGACAAAAATGGTCAAAAATAGTGAAAGCTTGCGAAGATAGATGAAAATGACAAATAATCACCAAAATTTGCATCCTGTTCATAGCACATGCACTGGCATACTAAGCACCTACGTTAAGCACATGAAGGCGCTTGGTGCAAACTAATAACGATGAGTGCTGTTGCACCGTTGCCTCTCAATTTTTGCATAACATTTATTTTTTTATTATTTTTGCACCCATTTTTTACTATATGTACTCTTTTTCTAACAAATGTACTCATTTTAAATATATATATATATGCAAAAATATTTCATTATCTCCATATATTGTATAATACTTTTTTAATTTAAATAACCTATCAAATACTTAACATCAATTTACTAAAATATTTTGTCTACTTAATCGAATTTTTGAAAAGAAGCGTCTGTATTTATTTGAAGGATTTAAATTTTTTTTTTCAAGATAAATTGTTATAATATAAAGAAAATATAACTAAGTGACAAAAGTGGTTCTAAACTAAGTCTTTTGGTTAAATAGATTAAAAATTGAATATATAACTAAAAAAGAATAAGAGGTAAATTTTGGAGTCATTTCCGAAAATTTCATATGTCAGGGTCCTTGAATGTATTGGACTTAGACAATTTTTATAGCATCAAAGGGTAACAAGTGGTATCCCACCAACCAAACAATAAAGTAACCTATGTGTGCCCATCTGAACCAATCCTCTAGCGACAAAAATAAGTGGATATTAAGACCGAGCAATGTTACAACTGCAATGTTTAACACCTTCTCATATCTTTCATATCACTCTTTATCTTATTATCTCACTCTTCTCTTCACTTCGCTCCATATTACTCTTATCTTGAACCTTGGCAAAAACGTTATCACCTTGTAATGGCACTCACTTCTATCTCCCCACTCCATTAAATCTCTTAAATTTTTCTTATTCATCTGGAAAGGGTCCATATCAACTGCAATTTTTGTCCAAGCCATTTCGTGTAGCTTATCAGATCAACTCTGAAAGGGAAGGCCAATCTCTCGGTGAGTACATCTTTTCTTATGCAATTTACCACCATCAAGTCATCAACAGCATTTGTTCACAACTAATTTTGATTGAAAAGGAAGATTGTTCCAACAATCAGTGTGCAGTCAATAATGCAAAATCAAAGAACTGGCGAGCCTTTGTGTCGACTGCATTGGCAGCTGCAGTTGTTGCATGTAGCTCCAATGTGGTTGCTCTTGCTGATCTCCATAAATATGAGGCAGAAACTCAAGGGGAATTTGGGATAGGATCGGCAGTGCAATTCGGTTCTGCAGATCTCAAGTCAGTTTCCCTTATGAGGATTGTTGACTTGGTTTTGGTTTTGAAAGTTGAAACAGAACTGAATTATCTGTTTTCTTTCTATGCAGGAAAGCAGTACATGTGAAAGAAAATTTCAGGTGATTCTTCATCTCAGAAAATCTCTGCACAGTATAACCTTGTATTTAATCAAAATTTGTTTGCAAAAAGAAAATAAATAAATAAATAAGAAGAAAATAATTTGATAATGCTAATCTTCCATGTTTTCAAGCCTGTTAAAACTAATACCCCAGCTTGAATATATGATCTCTGTTCTCTTAGAAACTAAATAATATAAAATGAAGTTATCTCTCTGCTTCTCTAAAGATTATCTAGCCTGAATAAGTAAGCAACTGAGCATCTTGTAACTTTATCATACAAGAAAAAGAAAAGAAAAGAAAAACTCACATTTCTAACTTTTAAGTATCGTATATAATGTGAGCCACTTCAATTTGAGCTAAACAGTCTTGCTGATTCTTGAATGAAATTTACTAATAAGAGTGTTTGTCATTCGTGTGTATTCAATCTATCTAAATGGCTGATACAGAAGAGCAAATTTCACAGCTGCCGACATGAGAGAATCTTATTTAATTGGTTCAACATTCAACGGTGCATACCTTGAGAAAGCAGTTGCATATAAGGCCAAATTTACAGGTACACTTGGTTGCCTCAAAACTATACATTGCTCTTATAGAAGCTGTGAGATTTTCTGGTAACATGTCACTAAGAACAATTGTATATAGCTCTTCTATCCACCGAAAGATACTTCCCACTAGTTAAAGCTTAGATGTAGGTTAACACTTATAACCCTTTTTTTACACGTAATAGATGATATTTGTCTAGCTTGCCAAATGCTTTTTTACTTTGCCTATACCTCTCTTTGAATTTTGTTTCCGTGCCCCCTTTCCTGGCCTCCATGGACATTTAAGTGAAGCCATCAATCCCAGAACAATCATCCCAGACACTGGAAGAGCCAAATCAATGGGCACTTGTCCCTCTGAGTGATTCATGCTGCCACATTGTCTTATCGAGTCATCTGCTTTACCAACTATGATTTCCCCTCCAACTTTCTTGCTTGCTTGTGAGACCTTTGTTCCACAATTTTTGGGAAAGCACCGAGTAGCTGAAGTACTTCTCTGTGGTGGGTAAGCTCTAGGCAAGATCTTCTTAACAGTTTTACTTTCGTGTGTATCACTCTGAATTGCTTCTGCAAATGAAACGCCTTGCACGCAAGATATTTCATGTTCCAATCCCTTGGCCTTACTAGAATTTGCTTCTACTCCAACTTCATTTCCAGACAATGAAGTCTTTCTCCCACAACCCTCAGGAAAGTATCTAATACAAGAAATTCCTCTACGTGATGGATATACTCTAAGAAAGATCTCAGATACAGCCTTCTTGGATGATTCGCTAGCTTCCTCTTTCAATGTTTTCGACAGGCTGAATTATCCTTCAGTATCCAAAGGCTTTGGCATATCTATTCCTCTTATGTTTTTCCCCTCATGCCATTGCTGATATCTACTCGGGTTCTAAATCATTCAAAAAATCCCTCGCCCCTGGCTGAATTAGATATTTTAACGTGCCAGCAACAACTCTTCTGTGTCGACCACACCCCTTTGGAAAATCTCAAATAGCATTTATCTTCTACTTTTTTATATTTCATTTAAGGCATTAGGAAAAGCACTTTTGATACTTTTGTATGACTGTATTTTAAAACTCAATGTAGGGTAACCACCATTACTAAGTTTTCAGAACCATTGTTGAATCTTAAATCCCAATATGTCCAAGAGCAGCCTCTTTTCTACTCTGCAACTTCAATTTCCCAAGACATTGTAAGAATTAAACAAATGAAGGTGACTTAGCGAGAAATTAGGTAACACATAAAAACCAGAAAGTTTCAATGGCATAATTTCTATCATCATCATCAAACAATTCAAGAACACAAGGCATAAAAAATGTTAATCATGAATATTAGATAAATATTTCCTTGTTTTTCCCTTAAATCTCTTCATCAACCACCTAATTTTAATTCTTGTTCCCGCTTCTGATTTAGAAACAAAATTAAGAAATTAATTGAAAGAAATATAAAGAAGGAAACAGAGAGAGAGGAAGCATTCAATCAATGGGTTCGTTGATGCAACTAAAAGAAAAGGCACAAAGAAACAGAATTCCAACTGAAAAACAAAAATAGTTATCAGAGAAGAGAATCATAAACCCAACTGTAATAACATTGGGGTTTAAACAAGAGACAGAGATCAGAATAAATTAGATTATCCATTTGACAAATATCATATACCCGTCTTTTTCGGTAAATAATTACAAATTGTCTGTGTAGTGTGTACTAGTGAATGAAAATTCTATTATTTCAATCTAATTATGTTTTGTTAAAAAATTTGCAACACTAATTTAAGACCCTAAAGAAAATTCACACCTACAAACTTAATTCACAGAACAATTTAGAATTATCGTTCAAGTCCAACACATGTAATATTTTAAAATTAAAACCTAAATTCAAAACATTAAATATTCTAAAATCAAAGCACCAGCTCAAGGCATGAAATATTCTAAAATCAAGGATCAGTCTAATACATAAAATATTCTCTCATCAAAGTCCAAACTCAAATTTTAAAAATTTTTAAAGCAAGTGAAAATATTTTTTTTATGAAGTAGTTGATAAAAAGATAAATATTTAAAATTTGTATAGTTAAAAAATATTTAATTGTGTGGTTCAAATTTGATGGTGATTAATATAAATACCCTCTTACCTATTTAGTTTAGTCATTAAGTATATAGGAATTCAATCAAATAATAAAAAATATCAAGTATTTAAAAATTTAATCAAGTGATAAGAAGTGATTAAGTGTTAAAAATTAGATCAAGTGTTAAAAGTTTGTTGGAAAATCGGTGATTCAACAATTTTGGTAGGACAAGAATTGCGATGAATACTAAAGTATAGAGTCACAAGAAATCTAGAACGTGTGGGACATGTATGGAGAAGTCTAGAACGTGTGGGACACGAAAGGGAAAGCGAAATGAAACTCAAAGACGCGAAAGAAGTGAAGAAAACGCAGGAGAAGCTACTAGACATGAGCGCCGCGACGCCCATTATAGAAGCCCAACGCCGCGGCAATGGGCGCGATAATGCCCAGCACTGCGATGCCCAGGGACGAGCGCCAGACGTGTCAGAAGTCCTTTTTTTTTTCAGGATTTCGAGTTTTGGAAAGTTTTGAACTTTCAAAACAAGTTGACTCTTACTCCAACAAGAGATAAGGTTAGTAGGCACGAAATACACCCTATATAAACTCTTGTAAACCCTTTAGTTGAGATTAAGTATTAAGAGAGACTCTAAGAGAGGGGAAGAACTGGGTAGACACTAAGTGCTTGTGTGCGCTAGGGTGGAATCGTCGTTTGGGTAGGCATTGTTCGTGGTAGAGTAAGGGTTCACTAAATATTAGGTCATTTTGAGAGTTCTTCAGATTGAATTTTTCTTATAATATCTCTAGGGAGTTAATAAGAGAGGTTAGAATCCTTGAATCACCGTAGACGTAGGTAAATGGCTAAACCACATAAGATTGTGTTGTGTTATTTTGTTTTCTGCTTTGGATTCTTGTTATTTTTGCTTGATTAACAGGTTATTCCGCTGCGCAAGGAGGTTAGGGTTTTAGGTTGAACTTGAGGTTCTTCGCTTTAACATAACCTCGAGAGGGAGAAGAGCGTTTCCTTCCTCAAAAAACTGGTATCAAAACTAGAGGTTCAATAATACACACTTGGGGTATTTAAACCATGGCTGCAATCAAGCAAGAAATAGAGAAGTTCAATGGGATGAATGACTTCAATCTTTGTAGGAAGAAAGTTAGGGCTCTACAAGTGAAGGAAGGGTTAGACTCAGGTTTAGAAGAAGCTAGCTCCTTAACTAGCGATGAAACGACAACCTCAAAGTCCGGGTAAAAAGATTGGGACACGATTCAAAAAAAGGCTCACAGCACCTTATTCTTGGCGTTGAGCGACGAAGTATTAAGGGAAGTTGGTGATGAAAAAACCGCTTTAGGGCTATGGAAGAAACTCGAGGCATTGTACATGAAGAAGTCTCTTGCAAATAGACTTATTATGAAAAACAAACTACATTAGCTAACAATACACGATGGAACTTCATTGAGAGCTCACATTGACGAGTTCAACAGGATCATCATAACTCTTGAGCAACTGAGCATCAAGACTGAGGATGAAGACAAGGCCATCATCCTGTTAAGTTCGTTGCCAAAGAGCTATGAGAGTTTTGTGGATATGCTGTTGTATGGTAAGGAGTCTTTAATGATGAATGACGTCAAAGCATCATTGAACTCAAAAGAATTGACAAAGAGATCTGAGTCCGAGAGTGGAGCAGCATTGCTTGCACAAGAAAGGAAAAGCAACCAATCAAGGAGGAGATCTAAGAAGTGTTTCCTTTGTAATAAGGAATGATACTTTGTGAAGGATTATCCGAAATCAAAGGCCAATGAGGGTGGGCTGCAATCGGTACTGAGGAAGATACCGAAGATGTAGACACATTGGTAGCCTCAAGGGAAAAGTACGCTAGCAAATGGATACTAGATTCGGGGTGCAGCATCCATATGTGTCCCGACAGATTGATGTTTACCAACTATAAAGCCAAGAGAGGTAAAGCTCTAATGAGGAATGACATAACTTGTGAGATCACGGGAGTTGGTGATATAAGGGTGAGGATGCAAGGAGAAGAAACTAAGGACTTGTGTAAGGCATGTTCCTAAAGTATGGAGGAATTTGATATCCCTAGGCAAGCTCGATGAGGAAGGGTATTCGGTTAGAGCAGAAAAAGGAAAACTAAGGGTAGAGAAATGACTTATAAGGTTTGAGGGTGAGAAGCACAATGAAGGGCTTTATGTGCTTACTGGGATGGTCATGAGTGGCCCAACGCGGGGTGTTGGGGTAATGCAGACCACTAGGCAACATCCAAACCGTGCTCACTAAGGTGATGAGGGTCAAAAATGAGTGCAACACATCCATACCCTATGCAAGGTGCACTAATGCCTTGGAGACCAAAGTCACTGGCCCGAAAAAAGTTAAGTCTTGATGGAGACTTAACTAGACTCAACTCTAGGTTATAGAGTATTGGTATGGATCGGATCCCGAAGCCTTCTTATTTGAAAGATTTTGAATCAATGAAGGGTTTGTTTAAAAATTGGTGATTCAACAATCATAGTGGGACAAGAATTGAGAGGAATACCAAAGTGGAGAGTCACAAGAAGTCTAGAATGTGTGGGACACGTATGGAGAAGTCTAAGACATGTGAGACACGAAAGGGGAAGCGAAATGGGACTCAAAGATGCAAACGAAGTAAAGAAATGCGGGATGAGCTGCTAGGCATGAGCGCCGCAGCGCCTAGGGCTGAGCGCCGCAGTACCCATTACAGAAGCTTAACGTCGCGGTGATGGGTGAGATAATGCCCAGCGCCACGGTGCTCAGGGACAAGCGTTGCAGCGCCAGACGCGTCAGAAGTCCGTTTTCTTCGAAATTTCGAGTTTTGAGAAGTTTTGGACTTTCAAAACAAGTGGACTCTTACTCCAACAAGGAATAGGGTTAGTAGGCACGAAGTACACCCTATATAAACACTTGTAAACCCTTTAGTTGAGATTAAGCATTGAGAGAGACTCTAAGAGATGGGAAGAACTGTGTAGACACTAAGTGCTTGTATGCACTAGGGTGGAATCGTCGTTTGGGTGGGCATTGTTCGTGGTAGAGTAAGGGTTCACTAAATATTATGTCATTTTGAGGGTTCTTCAGATTGAATTTTCCTTGTAATATCTCTAGGGAGTTAATAAGATAGGTTAAAATCCTTGGATCCACCGTAGACATAGGCAATTGGCCGAACCACGTAAGATTGTGTTGTACTCTTTTGTTTTTTGCTTTGGATTCTTGTTATTTTTTCTTGATTGACAGGTTATTCCGCTGCGCAAGAAGGTTAGGCTTTTTGGTTGAACTTGAGGTTCTTCGCTTCAACATAACCTCGAGAAGGAGAAGGGCATTTCCTCCCTCAACAAAGTTGATTGAGAGTTGAGCATGAGTAATAGGGTTGTGAAAGAGTGTGTGAATGTAGAATTATATGTATTATATTATAAGTAATGAAGAGTGATAATTTTTAAAGTTTCTATTTGTAAGTTTTGTGTTTGGTGTATAAGAGTGTTAATATAAGTGTACTTATATTGATATATATGAGAGTATTTCAAATAAACCAATGCACATTAAAGATATAGAATAGAGAGAAAATGCTGAGAAGAAAAAAAGTGAAAAGAAGAAGAAAAATGACTAGTCAGACATCATAGGTTCTCTTCTTTTGGGTGCTGCAGCACTAGTTGTTGAGCGTCGTAATGTTGGGAGTTAGGAATGTGACCCTTGGAAGAGTCATCTACCTATTTCAATGGGTGTGACCTTTTAAAGAGGTGTTGTGTCTCTCTAAAAAAATATCTCATCTCTATAAATACTACAGGCACATTCATTTGAAACATTTAACTACTCTTCTTCTCTTTTGATTAACAATCTCTCTTCTTATCAATTATATTTAAAGTCATTGCTTGTTGTTCAATGAATTTATATTAGACGTGTACTTTTATAAATTCTAATTGTCATTGAATTTTAAAAATTATACTACCATTCAAATCCTATTTCACCTTAATTGTTATCAGTGTAAAAATTAAAATAATTTTAAAAACAATGTCTAACATGCCTTAATACACAACTTGTTATATCCTTTTATTTATACACATTTCTAACATACTATTTGTACTTCGTTGTATTCAATATGTGATATCAAAATTGTGATTGCTCAAATCTTGAAATCCAACATGTTTTTCTAAAAAAAATCTCAATATAATTCCCAAGCTCATATGTTATTATTAATTTTTTAACTTTTAAATAAAGCTAAAATTTAAAAGATTAAGTATAAGTCCCTACAATGTTTTTTAGAGGAAAAGAACAAACGAATCCCTAACATTTTTAAAAAATGACATGTAGATTGTAATGATTTTAAAATTTTTTTATTAATATTCTTGTTAAATAATAATTTTTTTTATCTATTTTAACCAAAAAAAAATTGCATGTTTCTTTTTCTGAAATTTTGAGAGTTCAAATGTCATTTTTGTTTTGTTAAAATAGACAAAAATAATTACTAAAAATGTCAATAAAATTTTTTAAATCATTAAAATCTACGTCTTTTTCCTAAATCGGATTAGATATTTTTTTCTTATTTAATTGAATATTAAGATGGTAAAATAAATCTCTCTTATTTTAAGTGGCATTCAATTCTTAGCAGAAGTTAGGTGTGGCTTAAAACATCAGTTATCATTTTTTTTCTTCTAAAAAGAGTATCGAGTTATTGTTATGTAGGCATAGTTTTCTTTCTTAGAAATAAAAAGGAAGCAATAAGTTTTTGTTTTTTTTGATAAAAGCATCTCTAAAGTGTAATTTCAACTCATATATGTACTGTTTTTTTTTTAATATTTTGTACCATCGTTATTGGAGTTTTTTTTTTGGTACGATTAGTTATTTGTTCCTTGTTGGCGCTTTGCAGGTGCTGATTTAAGTGACACATTAATGGATCGCATGGTAAAAGCTAGTTGCTATTATAAATTCTTAGCCATCTGTCATTCAAAAAAAAAAAAAATCTTAGCCATTTGAGTGTGACTAATACTTTCTTCTGATACAACTTATTCACGAAGAATTCAAACACTGTTCAAGAGGGAATCATTTATGGTAAATTCTAGTAGAGAAGTGCTAAATCCATTAAAGGGTTTTAATTAATTTTAATTGAATTCTGGGTGAAAGCTTATTAATGTTTATAAACCAGCAACAAAACTTAGCATTTGTTTAAGTAGTGCCTCTGCATCAAGTTAGTCGAGACACTAGCTTCAAATTATCTTTTTCTCCACAGAAGAATATGGATATTGATCTATGTTTCTCCCCATGATGCCAGGTACTTAACGAAGCTAATCTCACGAATGCTGTGCTTGTTAGATCAGTGCTAACTCGAAGCGATCTTGGGGGGTGCCATCATTGAAGGTGCTGATTTCAGTGATGCTGTTATAGATCTTCCCAGAAGCAGGTTCAGTCAAAAAAAAAAAGAACATGTTCTTGTTATCATGTTATAGCTTCACAACCACTGTTTCGTTTAATTTGGTCTGAAACATTGTTTAGGGAAAATGTCTTATGTTCAGTGCATTGTTGTGATTTGCTGCTCATTATCACTAGAACATAAGACATTAGCCCTAAACAATGTTTCGCAAATATCACTTTGTTCTCTTCCTAGCTAGACTAGAACCGCAATAGTAGACATGAGGTGCTGCTGGTGCTAGACCCAAGCTTGAGGTCACTGCAATAGTAGACATGAGTTCGTGCATGGTGCATAAGTAGTTGAAGTGTGTGTACTATGTAGAATATGAAAATTTTGGAGAATTTGCCAATGTTGCAAACAGTTGGTGAAATTTCTTTTTCACCCAAAATTGTCCCTAATACCTCATTCACTATCTGTCTTTAACATATTTCCCCTTAAAATATTGTTTTTGTTTATGTAGGCACTTTGCAAGTATGCAAGTGGAACCAATCCTATAACTGGGGTGAATACCAGAAAAAGCTTGGGTTGTGGAAATAGCAGAAGAAATGCATTGGTTCCCCTTCTTCTCCTCTGTTAAGTGCTCCACCTCAGAAACTGCTTGATCGTGATGGTTTCTGTGACCCGAGCACTGGTCTTCGTGATGCTAAATAATTTGTGCTGACTGGTGATTCTGCCATACAAAACCTTATATGTGTACATAGATGCATGCAGGAGAAGTTCTAAGAATACTGCCAGTGGACGGTAGGCCTACTACATACTAAAGGTCAGAAAACTATTCTGAAAAAATGTAAAAATTGAAATGGCGAGCATCAATTGTTTGAATGTTGTTTTGATCGATTTGGATAACCATTTGAATGAAGTTTGGGCTCTCTACCATATACATCCTGACTTGATTGAGTAGCTAGACTGCTGAAATATAAAATGCTGTAGAAGAGCCCATTAACCCATGAACAAAAGTGCACATTTTTGGGACATAAAAACATGATTCGGCATGGATAGATCATGTTGGGGTATCTACATAATACAAGCATGTAAAGCTTTCGGCCTACATGTCGTCGTCCTAAAATTATTAGGCTTTATTCTGTCCTCAGATCTTTCCTTCTTACTCCCTTGGATTTTTGTGGGAGACGATCATCTACTCATGTTAGTTTGTGAGTGGACTGTCGATAGGGTTGGCAATGGAATGAGTGGCTCCATTTCTATTTTTGAATGGTGTAAGGATTTTTATATTTATTCATTCTTAATATATGTAATTTAAGTTTAGGGTTGAGAATTTTCATTAGTACTTCATACTTAATTATTTTAAAATTTTTTAAATTTTTTTTATTTGTACTGATTTAATTTTATAAAATTGTCTTTTATCTCATATAATCATAATATTAAAAAAAAAATTGTAAACATCACATAAAGATATAAGCTACATCAAGTTTTCAACTAATAATTTTAAAAATTAATAACATGAATTAAAATTTAAAAATCACAAATATTATTGGTTTAATTGAACTTTGGCATCTAAATTACCATACTTCATTTGTAATCAAAACATCAAATCTCTATTCAAATTCTTCTCAAACTTATAACACAAAGTAAAAGAAAATTTGAGTTAGATGAGTAATAACTAAAAAATTAAGAATGATAATAAAATCATTTACCTCTTTTGTTTGTTCTTTTTTATCTTTTTTATTCAACAAATGAATTCATTCCAATTTGAAAGTAAATACATAATATTAAATATAATTAAAAAAATAAAGAAATGAATTAAAATTAAAAAATATGAATAAGAACTAAAATTAAAATTTTAAAAAAATATAATATAAATAAATTTTATACGTTCATATTTAACACGTAGTTAACTTTGATTTATATAAATAAGTAAAAAAGTTTTACACTAATTTTTTTATTTCGTTTTTAAATCAAGTATTTGAGACGGGTTTGAAAAAATTAACTTATCTCCAAACCCAACCCAAATTTTATTTGAGTTTGGCTTACTGTACCTAAACTTGCCCTATCCTAAAAAATATCTAAATGCAACTTGAATTACTCTCCATTTAGGGCGGGTCCCCGTGGCACCCCAACCCCGTGAAAAATTCTACCATCCTTAACACATGGAGCACCACCTAAACTATTCTTACGAGTATAATTCTTGAAACTTACAATAAACTAAGAATTATCTTAATAGAACATTCATATTGTTTGATAATATCTAAAACATGAACATCTGAATTACAAACTCCAAATTAACTCACCGATTAAATATATTTTACTTTTTCTTTAACTACTTGTTTATTAGGTAAATTTTGCATGCAAGCGGGACGGAACTTCGAGCCCTCCTTGAAAATCAAGGAGGATCTATGATGACATATGATTAATATGCTCTATACTCAATATATCTGACATAACGAGGCTACTTGTTTTAACAAAATCATACATGTGTACATAATTATACAAAACATAACACCTTATATAGCTATACGAGTATAAGCCAAGCTCAAAATGTGAAGACTGTATCACACCACATGAATTCTTGCAACAACATAAAGAAAAAAAGAGTGAGCTTGTAGCTTAGTAAGTAGACATAATTTAAATATATTATATATTTAATATATACTATAAATAATAACTTCTTAATAATTATTAATAATACTATGTGTAATGTACACGTATAAATTTATAATATAAAATAATCATGAAATTGAGTACTGAACAATCAATAAAACTATACTGAAAACATGAGCTATTATAAAATCTGTGTTAAAGATGAAAGTCATAATATAATACTGAAATAAATGTATACTGAAAATCTAAAAATTTGAAAGCATAAGTTGCCATGAAATCTGTGCTAAAACTAAATAAACATAACATATACTAAGAATAAATGTATATTGCATATATATTGAAAATTATACCAAATTTGTACTCGAAAAAAATTGGTCTAATTTAATAGAGTAACTAACGCACAAGTAAAGCGGGAGATCTGAATTGATCTACCCCTGTGAAATTACTACGTCACTCGAATAGAGTAAACTAAATTAGTCTTACGCATACGCAAAGCAAATTGAAGATGAGAATACTTATCTGATATTTAAAAAAACTACTATTATATAACATTATGGAGACACAATTATTCTAAATTAAATATATCTATACTTAATGTAATTATAAACTATGATATAATAAATTCTGAAAGTATTTCTAAATATAACTAATTACTATAAATATTTATCTGTCTAAAAGTAAATCATAGATAACAAAAAACTAATAACATGTAATTAAATCATAAATTATTGTATTGAAAATATATATAAGTATCCCCTCACAAAAAACGTACATATCCCGAGTTGAGTCTAAATCTTAGAGTCTATTACCTATTGGTACTCCTAAATTATAGAGTATAAAAATATGTCATTAGAACTTATATTTATTATAAATATTTGAACAAAAATACTTTAATTCTATAAAATCATTGCCTACTAAAATATTGGATATAAATCTAACTATCTAAACACATTTCTTGTAATTTTTCTTTTATTCCTTTTTTAATTTCTCTCTTAGCATTTCTTTCTCTATTTCTTTCTTCTTTTTCTTCTCTTTTGTTTTTCTTTCTTCTCCTTTCTCTTCTCTCTCAAATTTCTTCTATTTACTCTCGATTTCAAATGTAATAAATTGAAGTAATTTGCTACAAATCAATTTATATCAAATGTTGCCTCTTTTAACCAATTCAAATGCCACCGCTTGTACTTAATATTATTTTTTTATTCTAAATTTTTACTTCTTGATTAAATTTAGCTCATGCTTGGCATATATGACACGTGTATTACAAAGCAACTTTAGAAGTTAGAAGAATATAGCATTATAGTTTAGAAAGATGGATCCTTGATCAACTTTATTTATTTTTCTTATCAACTAGTGCTATAAGATTTAATAGTAGTTGTAGTAAGATTCTCCATAAAATTAATTAGTTAATATGTGGAAATAACAATTAAAAATCATAAAGATAATAATTAGAGTCGAGCCAATGAGAAGGGAACATGTAATAAAGGTGTAGAAACACAAGGCATTGCATGAACGTTGGGACAATAAAAAGCCACTACCGTGGCGACAATTCCAATATGTTGAGTAATTCTAAGTTCAAGTGAATGTTGTAATGGTAGAAAGCCATTGCTGCAGCAACAATTTCAGTAAGTCTAGTGCTCTAGTGTTCAGTTCTTATTACTTCAATGCCAACACTTGTATATCAATGCTCCAACATTGAAGCCAAATGCTGCAGCATTAATGCTAACTCTCCCAATTTTAGAAGATTCATAAGTTAATTCGAACACTCTATCTTATTTTAAATCATATTATGGTTAACTTATGACGTATTAGGCTATACAAAGGCCTTGTTTTTTACTTGAAAATATATCACCAACATACAAAAATTGAGAAGAGTAATTGTAATCCCTTCTATAAAGAGAAGGAGTTCTTAGTGATTCTTTATAAATAATTCTTTGTGAGTTCTTGTTGATTCAACAAAAAAAGGGAGATCTTGATTCACCGTGAACGTAGACAATTGTTGAACCACGTAAATCTTTATGTGTATTCTCTTCTTTTGTGTTTTTTTTATTCTCTTTATACTTTCTTTATTGGTGCAATATCATACTTATGTGAAGTATTTTCATTAATAAACTGGTACTAGGGCAAATTTTTGCAATCATGGCCACATACAAGTATAATATAAAAAAATTCAATATTGAGAATGACTTTAATTTGTGAAAGGTTAAAATTATGTCTTTGTTAGTGAGTCAATAGTTAGACCCAACTCTTGAGGATACTGCAACTCCGTCCAGTAATAAGAAAAAACCCGAGATGTCCAAATCTAAAGCAGATAGAAATGTCATTCAAAAAAAGGTTTATAGTGTAATCGTTCTATCATTGATCAATGAGATATTGAGGGAAGTTGCTAGACATAAGACAACTATTAGTTTTTAAAAAAAGCTCGAGGATATTTATATGACGAATCACTAGCAAATCGTCTGTACATAAAGAAAAAACTCTATTAGTTATCCATATCAGAATTAAAGACTATATAGATACCTCTAATAAAATCATCATCAATTTGAAAATAATCAATGTGAAGATTGAGGATGAGGATGAGGATAAAACGATCATCTTATTGAGTTTTCTACCATAGAGTTATGAGTAATTTGTTGATACATTACTCTACGGTAGAGAGAGTTTGACTATAACAAATGTGAAATTTTTATTAAACTCTAAGTAATTGAAAAAGAAAGTAGAGACCAGCAATGTAGAAGGACTAGCTACAAGATGATGGTCTAAACAAAAAGATTAAAAGTCTAAAAATGGCTCAAGATTAAAGTCGATGAAAAAACCTAGAAAGTGTTATTACCGCAAGAAATAAGACAAAGATTAAGGATAAAAAAAAAGAAGGGAGATACTGCAATAACTTATAAGGACAACTATGATAGTGCAAAAACCCTTGTCGGTTCTTACAAGAAAAGTTCTTATAAATGGATATTAGATTCTGATTATACTTTTCATATGCATCTAAATAAGTCTTATTTACGAATTTTTAACCCATTAATGGAGAAAAAGTGTTAATGATAAATAACATGACTTCTCAAGTATTAAGGATTTTTAGTATTAGGCTTAAGTCGTATGATAAAAAGGTAAGAGAGTTGCTAAAAGTTAAGTATGTTCTTGACCTTAAGAGTAACTTACTTTTTCTAGATATGTTAGACTAGAATTGGTGTTCAATCAGAGTTGAGAATGTGATTCTTAAGGTGTTAAAGGTTTCGTGGTAGTTATAATAGGTGATAGGCACAACGATGTATTTGTGCTACGTGAAAAGACAATGAGTGGTTCTACATCAATCTCTATAGATGATGAGATTATGCAAACTAAACTATGAAATTTAAGGTTAGCTCAATTAGGTGAAAGGAACCTAAAGATGTTGTATGATTAAAGAGTGTTTGGAGAGGATAAGCTATAACCATTAGAGTTTTGTGAACATTGTTGTAGTAACCACTTATCCACAACCGGTAAGAATAAATATTTATATATATAAATATACATATTTTATTTGTATATGGGTGATACTTGATTTATATATTATTATTAGTAGTGTTTGTATAGATTAAGGACCTACTATTAGTATTTGGTTTATTTGCAATATAGATTAAGGACCTACTATTAGTATTTGGTTTATTTGCAAGACTTTAGAATTATTTTAGGGACCAAATTGTAATACTTTGAAAATTTTGGAGGCTAATTCGTAAATTTTAAAAATTAACCTCTTAGTATAAAAATAAACATTTGAAACCCTAATTCATTCATTTTGGTCGAGCCGCCTCTTTTAGAGTGAGAAAAGAGAGAAAGAGAAGAAGAAAAAAAAGAAAAAAAGTTAAAACTTAAGCTTTAAGAGATATATTATAACAATTTCTTAGTTTTTTAGTATTAATTTAGTTAATTCCTATACGTTTTGATTTCTGAAAATATGTACAATTAAGGATTTGATGTGAATTTTATAAGATATTGTGAGAATTGATGATGATTTATGTAGATAGTTTGATAAATCATGTTAAATTGCATAATTTCTTCTTGATAAACTCTCGATCCGAAAATTTTATAAATTGTTGTGGTTTGATTATGGTTTTGAATTTTGATTATATGAAATTAGACATGTTTAGAATCATTTGAGATTCTGAATCGATTGAAAATTTTAGAAATTAAATTTTTAGTAAATTTACCAAAATAACCCTAAAATTCTAGAAATTTCCTGTGTTAACAGTATGATACAGTAAAAAATAATTTTTGATCTGTTGAATGATCTTCAAAAATTACGAATTTATGGAATATGATAAGTTTATATGTCTAATATGATATACTCAGAATTGAGAATTTAGATCAATGTGGTTAAATTGTTATGATTTTCTAAAGAGTGTCAGCTCATTGCAGTATTTGATTAACGAATTTTTAAAGCTATAGAATAAAATACTTTTAAAATACTTTTGACAGAGATTTTGAAGTGAAATATGTATCATGAATTGAAATATGTGTCAAGAGTAATTCTGTGATATTTTTATAATTTTTGAGTTAGTATATGATTTTATAAAAGTAGGAGACTGAATACTGTTCAGTAAATATCTTGATCCCGCCAGAATAATAGTTTAGATTTGATGGTGTTTATAAAATAGATTGTGTAAGAATTATGATATAATATTCATACATAAGGAAGATATATGAGTTAAAAAAGATATATTCTGATTTTGGAGCAATTGGACATCATTTGATGTATAAGAAAATTTTGTTAAATGTAAATGGTCAGAATAACAGGTTTTGAGAAACCAAGTAATTAGATCAGTTCAATGTGATAAGTGCAATATGTATAATTTTGTAAGGTATTTAAAGTATTTTGTGTGAATGTTGAGGCTTATGAAAGGATTAATCTTTATTGATAGGTTAAAGAGAAGTAAGCCTTGTAGCCGAGAGTGCTAAGAGGTAAGTATACTAGACTTTTACTGAAATCACAATAAGTATAGTAATTGTCTATGTATGATGTTTATAAATGTGCTTAGAAATATGTTTATGTTATGTCAAAGTATATTTGATATGAAATTTGAAATACATATGTTTATGAATGTGAGCATTGACATTGAGCATAGACATACATGTGTTTATAAAAGTGAGCTTTCAAAATGAAATGTGTTTAACAAAGAAAGCTTTTGAAGTGAAAAATGTCAATGAGATACGTTTTATATTTTGAGGATGCTTGAACTCACTGTTGACTTAGTAAGCATTTTATGTGATTTGTAGAGCCTTTATGTGTGGCTTTTTCTTCGGGATTGGTATATATTATGTGTTCCCTATGTAGGGAGGATCTTATTGATACCTAAAGGAAGAGTGAGTCATCACATTCGTGTAGTGGCGTATTGGTGCATGTGAGAGGACTCGTCGATGATCAAGGTGAGGGTTTGGCTTTTACCTTCGGACATGAGCATTATATATGTATAATTTAAAACCTCACTTGTACTATTTCTCTCATACGGTATGTCACCTACGAGTGATATTTGGCTCATTATGTGATATGTAATGAAAGTCCTACTAAGTAATAGTTGAGTGATGGTATTCCTATTATATGTTTTGAAAGAATGTGTAAGTGCTTACTTGACATGTGATTTGATAAGATTATGATTTTGATTTATCACAGCATATCATACACATGCATTGTGTATAT
Organism: Ailanthus altissimus; assembly: GCA_946807835.1. NCBI lineage: Eukaryota > Viridiplantae > Streptophyta > Magnoliopsida > Sapindales > Simaroubaceae > Ailanthus > Ailanthus altissimus. Next base: position 24,153,424 of record OX327696.1, on the reverse strand, counting down.
ATGTGTATGTGCTTAGTTGATTTGGTAAGGCTTCTGCTGTTCCTTGGGTTTCCTAAGTTGCTAGATTGTTGAGTGTTTCATTTGGGGACACGTGGTTTAAGATATTTGATTTGTCCCTATTGAATAAATATTTATGTATTATTTTATTGAGTGTAGTTATGGGTTGATTTTAACTAAGAATTTACAATTAATATATTTTGGGCTTTCGGTAACAAAGTTACTACTGGTGACGTAGTAGAGTGTTAATCTTTGAGAAAACTCTGCGTATCTCTAGTTTATTAATTGTCCCAGTCATAATTTAATTGTTATAATTTTAAAAAATTGAAATGAATGTTTAAATATTGTCAATAAATGTTTATGTTTATATTTTAGGTTATGAGTTGATTTTAGCGTTGAACTTACTAGCAACTTGCTAAAGATTCCTATATTGAATTAAAGTTTAAAATTTTATGCAATATTATTTATGAGTGCATATTATTGAATGAATGTAAGTTATGTTGTGTATCAGATATTTTGGGTCTGGGGCGTGACAATTGTGTTCTTAGCAAAGCACATAGAGTTAGGTTTAGTACGAAAGATTACAAAGTTAGGGGACTCTTGATCATATACACTTAGATCTTTGAGGGCTATCATAAATAGTCATACATGGTGGAGCGAGATACTTTCTAATGTTTATAGATGACTATTCGAGAAAGTTGTGGGTGTATGTGTTAAAAAGTAAATAATAAGTGTTTGAGACCTTTAAAACATAAAAAGCTCTAATTAAAAATCAAACTAGCAAAAAGATTAAGAGATTAATGATAGATAATGGTCTCAAATATTACAATAAAGAGTTTGATAGTTTTTGTGTCAATCATGAGATTGTAAGGCATAAAACTATGAGATCAACACTATAGTAGAATGGTTCTTTTAAAAGGTTGAATAAGATCTTACTTAAGAGAGTGAGATGCATACTGATTAACGTTGAAGCATTTAAAGCATTTTGGGGTGAGGTTGTAGTCACAACAGCCTACTTGATCAATCAAAATTTCTCTTCAGCGATAGACTTCAAGACACCAAAAGAAAAGTAGTTTTCTAGTCTCTAAAATATAATAACCTAAAGATATTTAGTTTCCTTGCATTCGTGTATGTGAATCAAGGTAAGCTAGAACCAAGAGTCTTGAAAGGAATATTCATAAGGTATCCAAAATGTGTGAAATGATACAAGGTATGGTGTACAGAGTTGAAGCCACAGAGGAGTACATTAGTAAAGACGTAACATTTGATGAGACAAAAATGCTAAAAATCAAATAAGAAGAAGTGAAAAAAGGGCTTGTGCCTAAAGGTGTTTAAGCACAAAAAATAATTGAAGTTGAAGTGAAGCTTGATAATAAATCTAAGATGCCCCTAGATCGACACTTTAGCAAGTCATCCCTTGAAAATGTATTAAAGACATCGGCCAGTTCCTCAAAGTCCACCTAAAAATAAACTAGAACTCTGGAGATGAAACTCGAAGAGTACCAACTAGCTAAAGATAAGTCGAAGAGAACCACAAAACCACCAATAAAGTATGCTTAAGTAGATTTACTTACACATATCTTTAATTATGCTTTCACTATTGAGTATGATAAGCCTAAGACGTACAAAGAGGCTACGAAAAGTAAGAATAATGAAAAATGGCAGCAGGCCATAAATGATAAATTAGTTCTCTTCTAAGTAATGGTATAAAAGATTTGATGACTTCATGATGACTTATAAATTCAATAGAAGCATGTATTATGGGTGTATGTACTTCAAGACCCTAAGTAGTGGGTTATATATATATATATATATATATTTACTTCTATATATTGATGATGATAAGATGATCGCATGTGAAGATATAAAAGAGATAAATAAGTTGAAAAAATAGTTGAGTGGCAAGTTTGAAATGAAAGATTTGGAAGCAGCCAAGTGATCTTGTGTGTAGATATCGTGAGAGAAATATTATATGTCATTTTTTTGTCCCAACAGAAATATATACTCAAGATACTAGAGATATTTGGTATGTCCAAAGCGAAAATTATCTCCATTCCTTTAGTCATACATTTCAAACTTTCAGCAATAAAGTCGTTAAAAATCGAAGAAAAAAAATTATACATGCATAAAATGTCATATGCTAGTACTGTTGGGAGCATTATGTATGCAATAATTTTTACAATGTCGGACATAGCTCAAGCTGTTAGTGTATATGGCAAATCTTGAAAAAGAACATTAGCTTGCAATTAAGTAGATATTGAGATATTTAAAAGGAACGTTGAAGCAAGATTTAATGTATAAAAGGGCTGATAGATATGATGAAATGGTAAAAGTATATATGGACTTAGATTACACAGGTGACCTCAACAAGAGAATGTCGTTAATTGGTGTGTATTTACAGTGTTTGGATGTATTGTATGCTAGAGGTCGGTTCTACAATATGTGGTAGCACTATCGACCATGAAAGCAGAGTATGTAATGGTAGATGAAGCTATTAAGGAAGTCATGTGGTTAAAAGAAATTTATGCAAAGATGATGGCTATTGAAGACATGAACACTAGTGTGTATTGTTGTCACGCCCCAGACCCAAAAGATCTGACACACGACATCACTTACATTCATTCAATAATACTTAAACATTTATTTTAATTTCTTTCAGAATTATAGCAATTGAATTATGACTGGGACAATTAGTAAACCGGAGATACGCAGAGTTTTCTCAGAGATTAACACTCTACTACGTCACCAGTAGCAACTTTGTTACCGAAAGCCCAGAATATATTCATTGTAAATTCTTACTTAAAATCAATCCATTACTATACTTGGTGAAACTTAAACTAAGTCCAACCACACACAATAAAATAATACATAGGTATTTATTCACTAGGGACAAATCAAATATCTTATCCCACGTGTCGCCAAATGAAACACTTAGCAACCTAACAACTTAGGGAACCCAAGGAACAGCAGAAGCCTTGCCAAATCCGCTAAGCACACATGTACCTTATTTACCTGAAATCACCATAAACTATAATGAGTATAAAACTCAGTAAGCATACTAGTTTTTCATATATCAAATACAAATACATATATGTACACAATGCATATGTATGATATGCTGTGATCAATCAAAATCATAATCTTATCAAATCACATATCATGTAAGCGCTTACACATTCTTTCAAAACACATAATAGGAATACCATTACTCGACTACTACTTAGTAGGACTTACATATCACATATCACATAATGAGCCAAATGTCACTCGTAGGTGACATACCGTATGAGAAGAATAGTACAAGTGAGGTCTTTAAATCACACATATATAACGCTTATGCCCGAAGGTAAAAGTCAAACCCTCACCCTGATCATCGGTGAGTCCTCTCACATGTACCAATACGCCACCACACGAATGTGATGACTCATACTTCCTTTAGGTACCAATAGGATCCTCCCTACATACGGAACACATAACATATACCAATCCCGAAGGAAAGGCCACACATAAAGGCTCCACAAATCACATAAAATGCCTACTAAGTTAACAGTGAGTTCAAGTACCCTCAAATCACAAAATATTTCTCATGGACATATTACACTTCAAAAGCTTTCTTTGTTAAACGCATCTTATTTTGGAAAGCTCACTTTCAAAAACACATGTATGTCCATGCTCAATGTCAATGCTCACATTCATAAACATATATTCACATTTCATATCAAAATATACTTTGACATATCATAAACATATTCTTAACCCCATTTACAAAATCATACAAAACAATTATTATGTTTATTGTGATTCCAGTAGTAAGTCTAGTATACTTACCTCTTAACACTTTCAGCTACAAGGCTTAAATCTCCTTAACCTATCAATGGAGATTAATCCTTTCATAAGCCTCACAATTCACACAAAATACTTTAAATAGCTTACAAAATTATACACAATGCATTTATCACATCAAATTGGTCTAAATATTTGGTTTCTCAAAACCTGTCATTCTGACCACTTACACTTAACAAAAATTTCTAATACATCAAATGATGTCCAATTACTCCAAAATCAGAATATACCATTCTTGACTCATATATCCTTATTATATATGAATATTATATCAAATTTCCTACACAATCCATTCCATACACACCATCGAATCCAAACTACAAACCTGACAGGATCAAGATACTTACTGAACAGTATTCAATCTCCCAATTTTATAAACTCATATACTAACTCAAAAATTATAAAACTACCACATAATTACTCTTAACACATATTTCAGTCCATGATAAATATTTCACTTCCAAATCACTGCCAAAAGTATTTTAAAACTATTTTATTCTATAACTTTAAAAATCTGTTAATCAAATATTGCAATGAGCTGATACACTTTCGAAATTCATAACACTTCAACCACATTGATCTAAATTCTCAATTCCGAGTATATCATATTAGACATATAAACTTATCATATTCCACAAATTAATAATTTTTGAAGATCATTCAGTAGGACAAAAATTATTTTTCACTGTACTATACTGTTTACACAGGAAATTTCTAAAATTTCAGGGTCATATTGGTAAATTCACTATAAATTCAATTTCCAGAATTTTCAATCGATTCAAAGTCTCAGATGATCCTTAACATGTTTAATTTCATATACTCAAAATTCAAAACCAGAATCGAATCACAACAATTTATAAAATTCCTAGATCAAGAGGTTATCCAACAGAAATTCCACAATTCATCATGATTTATCAAACTATCTTATAGATCATCATTAATTCTCATATGATCTTACAAAATACACAACAAATCCTCAATTATACATATTTTCAGAAATTAAAACGTAAAGGAATTAACTTAATTAATACCAATAAATTGAGAAATACGTATGATATACCTCTTGAAATTCAAAATTCCAATTTCTTCTTCTTTTTCTTCTTCTTCTCCTCTTTCTCTCTCCTCTATTTCTCTCTTCTCTCTCTTAAAATGGGTAGCTCGACCTAAAAATGGTAAATTAGGGTTCAAAAGTGTATTTTTATACTAAGAGGCTAATTTTTGGTATTTATGAATTTGCCCCCAAAACTTTCAAAGTATAACAATTTGGTCCCTAAAATAAATCTAAAGTCTTGCAATTAAACCCAATGTTAATAGTATGACCTTAACCTATACAAACACTACTAATAATAATATATAAATCAAATATCCCCCACATACAAATAAAATACGTATATTTATACATATATAAATATTTATTATTACCGGTTGTAGATACTGGTTACTACAATTCTCCCCTCCTTATATGAATTTCGTCCTCGAAATTCATGACTTGAGTAAACATATTAGGATACTTAAATCTCATTTCTTATTCTCATTCCCAAGTTTCCTTTTCAACCGTATGGTTTATTCATAAAACATTTACAAAACAATCTTCTTGGTATATAAGATTTGCTCATAGCTTAGTCTGTGAGAGGAGTACGAAACATTCATCCATAAAATAAACACATGACACATATTATGGACTTATAAAATTATACACACATAATTTTTACTCTTTTCTCCCATTCGTTCAATATTTAATAGGCATCTATACACTTCACCTTTTATTCATTAAAGAATAACATAGATGTAGAATACTCATACTAATCTCTTAAATAAAATTTTTAACTCTTCTGAAAATTTTAATCCTTTCAACATATACTCATACGTCATAATATCATTCACTTCTTTGATATCATTCTAAAAAAATGTAGCATTTCTACGCAACTAAGTTGTCATTCAAATCAGAATATTGAAGGTATTATCTTAAATGATCAAAAATCAACTTCAATAAAATAAAATAAAAACCTTTAGTTCAATTGATTCTCAAACTATAGATCTCAACATTATATCTCTTACTCTAAATCTTTAAAAAAAATAGTCCACCTTATTGGACATCATTTTCTCATTGAGACTGACATGTCTGCTTTTTCTAATATGCTCAGTTTCAAACAGAAAAGATTGCACTAGCACAATTACTGCAATGGCAAATATGGTTTTTCAACTATTCCTTTAACGTCATCCACGTAAAAGGAAAGGACAAAAAGATTATTGCTTTTCTTTCACAAAACTCTATAAATAGCCTAAACCTCATAATCACTTTTCTAGCAATAAAGAAAACCAACCCTCTTACCATCTTCATAAGGAATCCCATTATCATAACTCTTCATGTTCCTTTTACTCCACCACAATTTCCAGACCTAATCAGAACCAGAACACTCCATTCCCGTGCCAAAGAATTCATCAAACACTACGCCATCTTGGCAGTCCAAGAACACGGCCTCACAGTTCTTGGTGGCCCTTCGTTCAACTTAGAATACCCTTTCTTTCACCTGCACTATTTTTTCCCATTTTCCCAATGGTCCAAATTTGTCCTTTACTTGTTATGGTACCTATTGGATCTGTATACAATCGCCATGGAATTCCCATTACTTAGAACCGTCCAAAAATTAGAAAAATGTGATGAAGATCATCCAGCCCTGATTTTTCTCCAATAGTTTTACCCAAAGACATGGTGGATAACTAAATTTCAACACATGATTGCAAACAACACAAATGCTGCAGTCCCTAGACAACATCTTTGGTCTGTTTTACTTCTCCAACGAAAGGGTATGATTGTTTCAAATCATGAAATCTATTATTACCCCACTGTTAAGGATTACTTCACATTTACCCTTTCACTAAAGGGATCAATTAAGCTCTGGCCTAAAGAAGTAATTCAGCAAAAGAGAGAACTTGAAAGAATTCTTGCTCAGGAAAATCAAATAATTCCTCCGTCTGTTTGGATCTCCCCAGAAGATGCTGCACCTTGGGAACAAGTTGAAGCTGACTTTACAGAAGACCTGAATTTTGCCAATATACTCAAATTCCAACAAAGACAAAAATATCATCTTTCACATCTCAGAAATACAGATTACTCTACTCATCATCACCATATCCCAAACATGACTTATTATGCCAGATACAGACAAGCAATGGATAACCTTCACCAATGGCCTCAGCTAACTGTCCCGACAGAACCTACCCAATCTCAGCCAGTTGTCCCGACAGAACCTGACCAACACCAACCCAATCTTGACTTATCCCTCTTTCAAGACTCCCAACCTTATCTAACCGACACTTAAATCCAAGGGGAATCCAGCACATCCCTCATCCAGACCAGCTCACCTGCAGAAGATCAAGATATGATAGACCCACCTTCCACTCAGCCAGAGCCTTCATTCAATGTATGGGAACAACAACTCCATAAGTTTCTCTCTTACGGATACGACACAGATGAAAGCGACCAGGGAGACTCATTTTAACCTACATTGCTGTTTCTGTTTTTCACAGAAACTAGATCCGTGTTGTTCTATCACATCAAAGAGAGACTGACTACTGCTTTATCTTTATGTCAAGTGTGCTTTATTTTTCTTTATGTCTGCTTTTAATCTATCGGCCAAAAATCAATGTTAAGACCACAAAAATTCTTATAATTAATAAAGTTAATTTGGCCTCATGTCCAAAGTCTAGTTGGTAGCTTTTAAAAGTCTTCAAGTCATATATGCATTGTCGGCCATTAGTGCCAAAACAGCAAAGTCCCTAAATCCATAAAATAGGCATTTATTGACTTTTCTTAATCATCTTACCTAACTCATCACGCTTCCGACACAATTTTATTACACTTACATATCAACAAATATTTATTCAAAATTTTGCGGCCTATTGTCCTTTATAGAATAATAAAGTAAAACTCATTCTTTTCTTTTTACCTCACAAGAATTGAGAAAAACGTATATACTTGAACATATTTACACATATGCTCCACAGCTATTATCAATTTGTTTCTCTATAAATACATTATTTTTGCATCCTTATACAAACTCAAAAATATTCAAAGATTAGGGTGAGCGTAACAATGGAGGAAACCTCAGCTCGTCGATTTACAAAAATTTGTGTCTTTTGTGGATCCAACCCTGGAAATACTGAAGAGTTTACAAAAGTTGCAGAAAATCTTGGTAAGGTATTAGCTGAGCGAAATATACATTTAGTATATGGAGGAGGTAACCGAGGGTTAATGGGGTCTGTGGCAAAAGCTGCACATAATAAAGGTAGTCGAGTTTTGGGTATCATTCCAAAACCTCTAGCTATTGAAAATATTGTAGGAAAAACAGTTGGGGATGAGTTACAAGTCTCATCTATGCACGAGCGAATGGCTCAAATGCTTAGGCATGCGGATGCTTTCATAGCTCTACCAGGAGGTTTCGGGACCTTGGAGGAAATTTTTCAAATTGTCTCATGGGCACAATTACAAATCCACCAAAAACCCATTGGTTTGTTAAATGTTAATAGTTTTTACGACGGGTTGATATCTTTTCTTGACTATGCAGCGGGAACACAATTCATCCCACTTCTAGCACGACGGATTCTTATTTCAGCTCCAACTGTTGATCAACTGATTGATCAATTGCAGTCTTTTATTCCTCTGTCTAATCCAACATTGCATCAGTTAGATTGGTCTACTCATGACAGTCAGAAGAAGCGCAAAATAGACTTAAATCTCACTCCATAGCCTCTATTGTATTTTTGTTGCTGCTATTGTTGTTGTGTTGTTGTTTTCCTTTTCAATAAAAGTTGTTTCAATTGATGTCTTCAATACTCTACTTCTCTATATTTTGTCATTGAGAAAATTATCTCAATTTGATCTATCACATGCAAATTATCGTTATAAGATATTCAACATCACTCTTACTAAGCATATTAGTCATAACTTAAAAGAAAATCTAAATGGTAACATTAAGATCCACAAGGTACCATTATCCACAACAACAACAATCTTAGCAACTCTTGGATACTGTGTCATCTTCACAAAATCATACAAAATTTAAGGAATATGTCAAACTTTTACACAACAAAGCTACAAATACAATCCTAAGGATTTGGCATCTGCTCGGTTCCCTTGACTCGACACTTAAAAGTCTACAGAATCATATCTTAGCTCTGATACCAATAAAAGCTGTCACGCCCCAGACCCAAAAGATCTGACACACGACATCACTTACATTCATTCAATAATACTTAAACATTTATTTTAATTTCTTTCAGAATTATAGCAATTGAATTATGACTGGGACAATTAGTAAACCGGAGATACGCAGAGTTTTCTCAGAGATTAACACTCTACTACGTCACCAGTAGCAACTTTGTTACCGGAAGCCCAGAATATATTCATTGTAAATTCTTACTTAAAATCAATCCATTACTATACTTGGTGAAACTTAAACTAAGTCCAACCACACACAATAAAATAATACATAGGTATTTATTCACTAGGGACAAATCAAATATCTTATCCCACGTGTCCCCAAATGAAACACTTAGCAACCTAACAACTTAGGGAACCCAAGGAACAGCAGAAGCCTTGCCAAATCCGCTAAGCACACATGTACCTTATTTACCTGAAATCACCATAAACTATAATGAGTATAAAACTCAGTAAGCATACTAGTTTTTCATATATCAAATACAAATACATATATGTACACAATGCATATGTATGATATGCTGTGATCAATCAAAATCATAATCTTATCAAATCACATATCATGTAAGCGCTTACACATTCTTTCAAAACACATAATAGGAATACCATTACTCGACTACTACTTAGTAGGACTTACATATCACATATCACATAATGAGCCAAATGTCACTCGTAGGTGACATACCGTATGAGAAGAATAGTACAAGTGAGGTCTTTAAATCACACATATATAACGCTTATGCCCGAAGGTAAAAGTCAAACCCTCACCCTGATCATCGGTGAGTCCTCTCACATGTACCAATACGCCACCACACGAATGTGATGACTCACACTTCCTTTAGGTACCAATAGGATCCTCCCTACATACGGAACACATAACATATACCAATCCCGAAGGAAAGGCCACACATAAAGGCTCCACAAATCACATAAAATGCCTACTAAGTTAACAGTGAGTTCAAGTACCCTCAAATCACAAAATATTTCTCATGGACATATTACACTTCAAAAGCTTTCTTTGTTAAACGCATCTTATTTTGGAAAGCTCACTTTCAAAAACACATGTATGTCCATGCTCAATGTCAATGCTCACATTCATAAACATATATTCACATTTCATATCAAAATATACTTTGACATATCATAAACATATTCTTAACCCATTTACAAAATCATACAAAACAATTATTATGTTTATTGTGATTCCAGTAGTAAGTCTAGTATACTTACCTCTTAACACTTTCAGCTACAAGGCTTAAATCTCCTTAACCTATCAATGGAGATTAATCCTTTCATAAGCCTCACAATTCACACAAAATACTTTAAATAGCTTACAAAATTATACACAATGCATTTATCACATCAAATTGGTCTAAATATTTGGTTTCTCAAAACCTGTCATTCTGACCGCTTACACTTAACAAAAATTTCTAATACATCAAATGATGTCCAATTACTCCAAAATCAGAATATACCATTCTTGACTCATATATCCTTCTTATATATGAATATTATATCAAATTTCCTACACAATCCATTCCATACACACCATCGAATCCAAACTACAAACCTGACGGGATCAAGATACTTACTGAACAGTATTCAATCTCCCAATTTTATAAAATCATATACTAACTCAAAAATTATAAAACTACCACATAATTACTCTTAACACATATTTCAGTCCATGATAAATATTTCACTTCCAAATCACTGCCAAAAGTATTTTAAAACTATTTTATTCTATAACTTTAAAAATCTGTTAATCAAATATTGCAATGAGCTGATACACTTTCGAAATTCATAACACTTCAACCACATTGATCTAAATTCTCAATTCCGAGTATATCATATTAGACATATAAACTTATCATATTCCACAAATTAATAATTTTTGAAGATCATTCAGTAGGACAAAAATTATTTTTCACTGTACTATACTGTTTACACAGGAAATTTCTAAAATTTCACGGTCATTTTGGTAAATTCACTATAAATTTAATTTCCATAATTTTCAATCGATTCAAAGTCTCAGATGATCCTTAACATGTCTAATTTCATATACTCAAAATTCAAAACCAGAATCGAATCACAACAATTTATAAAATTCCTAGATCAAGAGGTTAGCCAGCAGAAATTCCACAATTCATCATGATTTATCAAACTATCTTATAGATCATCATTAATTCTCATATGATCTTACAAAATACACAACAAATCCTCAATTATATATATTTTCAGAAATTAAAACGTAAAGGAATTAACTTAATTAATACCAATAAATTGAGAAATACGTATGATATACCTCTTGAAATTCAAAATTCCAATTTCTTCTTTTTTTTCTTCTTCTTCTCCTCTTTCTCTCTCCTCTATTTCTCTCTTCTCTCTCTTAAAATGGGTAGCTCGACCTAAAAATGGTAAATTAGGGTTCAAAAGTGTATTTTTATACTAAGAGGCTAATTTTTGGTATTTATGAATTTGCCCCCAAAACTTTCAAAGTATAACAATTTGGTCCCTAAAATAAATCTAAAGTCTTGCAATTAAACCCAATGTTAATAGTATGACCTTAACCTATACAAACACTACTAATAATAATATATAAATCAAATATCCCCCACATACAAATAAAATACGTATATTTATACATATATAAATATTTATTATTACCGGTTGTAGATACTGGTTACTACAATTGTGATATCCAAAGTGTCATACATCTAAGCAAATATCAAGTATTTCATGATGGATCAAAACACATTGATATGCTACTTCATTTCATTAAAGATATTGTATAAAATGGTAAGATTAGTCTAACAAAGATTCTGTTGTCTAAAAATCTTGTAGATATTTTGAGTAAATCACTGCCTTCAGTTAAATTCGTTCTATGTAAGGATTTAATTGGAGTCACCTCTATGTAAAAAAGAAAAGTGATGCAAAGATGAAGAATTCATAAAAACTTATTGAATGATTTTGAATCAATGAGTAGATTTGTAAAAATAATGATTAAAAATCGTGAAGATAATAATTGGAGTTAAGACAATGAGAAGGAGACATGTGTTAAAGGTCCAAAAACACAAGGCATCGCATGAACGTTGATAGCAGAAGAAAGCCGCCGTTACAAAGACAATTCCAATATGTGGAATAATTCTAAGTTCGAGTGAACATTGCAACGGTATAACTATAATTCCAATAAGTTTGGCAATCCAGCATTCAATTCTTATCTCTCAAGTGCCAACACCTTATTTTTGGCTTGAAAACATATTATCAATATAGAGCAATTGAGAAAACAATTATAATCGTTTTTGAAGAGAGTAAGAGTTCTTAATGATTTGTAGAGAATTTTTTTATAAGTTCTTGTTAATTGAATAAAAAAAAGTGAGATCTTAATTTACTATAGACATAAATAATTGTTAAATTATGTAAATTTGTATTTGTTGTTGTTGTTATTTATTTATTTATTTATTTTTGTGTTTTCTTAATTCTCTTTATATATATGTATATATTGATGTGCAATATTATATTTGTGTGAATCATTTCCATTAACAACATATGATCTCTTTGTTGAGTTTGGCCGTGTTCTCTTTCTCGTACTAATTAGTTAAATCCTCCAGTAGCGTGCTAGAAAACAAGATGACAAGACAGCCTTAGAAGTTAAGGTCAACCTATTACATACATAAAGGAAATAAACACGGACAGAGAGGAAAGAGAGTCCTGGCTTTTGCAAATAATTGAGTCTGAATGCACAAAAGAATTGGAGGTGGTGAAGTCTATCTGATCTCCCATGTGAAGAAATCGATCAAGTTGCGTAGCATTTACTTTTTATCCTTTTCTAGTGGACCAACAGGAACAGCACACAGAAAGTGAAACATTCATGATTAATCAAAGAATTCATTGTCCCCTTTATGGCTGCCCCCTCAAGCAATTCCAATCAGGGAATGTGCCCTCTTTCCCTGTCAATTCTCTTTTCTCTTGTGTCCATCCTCAGTCCTCATGCCTCCCTAAGACTTTTCTCCCATGATGAATTGAAACCTTGCTAGATCCTCTCATTAAGTAGAAACTAGTCTTATCTCATACGATTCTAGTTATATATGAAGCATAATATAGGGTATTTCAAGTACAATAAGTACCACTATTATCATACAACAGATGATACTATATCGTACGTTTAAATAGTTATGATGTTAGATAAAGAGGGTCTGCATATACGTATATTGCCTATATTATTATTATTTTATAGCTTGTATTATAATAATCCATGCTACATGTATACGGTATCTGATAAACAGGATCCCAACAAAACCAATCATTTTCAGAAAGTTCGCCGATTTGGGCGGCCTTTTGGTATAAAGCCAAAAGGTTATATAACATTTTAAATCCACTGTGGATAAATCTTTTTATTTATAAATAAAGAAATGAAACCATTCAATAATACTTTTTTTTTTAAGGCTTACTACATTTTTTTTATCTTATAAATAGAAAATTCATTCCAACCTATATCTATTCACCCAGTTTTGATATCTGTAATCTCATTAAAAAATATTCTCATATACATATATTAATATATATAAAGATTCGAATCTCCACCACTTAAATAAAGGGGAAATGCACTTCATCGTCAGATTTCGTAGAGTTTAAGCAATAATATCAAGTTAAGCTTATGAAAATTGATCATAAACAACGCTATACGGCTATACCCTTGATTTTATTTGAAAGACGGAGGAGTTTATTACGAAAGCACTACGTATCAATAACTGTTATCAGAGCATATGGTTATTCTAAGTATAATACACAAGAGTAACAAAACTACACAAGAGAAGGACGGCGCGGACGCCATAATTTGGAATTTGGGAAGCTAAGGAAGCACACTAATAATGTTGCTTCACATGGGATTGTTTGACACGGTCAATGATGTTATCTTACTTAGTCAGCAAACAACGTTTTTAATAAACCCTAATTATGTAACTCACAAACATGCATCGATTAATGAGCATGGTATGCTGGTTTGGGGGTTACAGGACACTGTAACTCCACCTTCTCTCTTCTTACATTGATGAGAGAAAATGAGAAATATCTTTACTTCTTTTATCACTACGTGACGCAAGAGAAAAGCTAAACAGGCTGTGAATAAAACCCAAATGAGGAATTAGCTAGAAAAGCCTGCCTGTCAAACTTAGTCAGAAAGAAGCACTCACTTCCTAAACCTTTATCCTTTTATCCAATTAGGGATCCTACTCTTTCGCATGCTTCTCTCTCTCTCTCTCTCGGAGAGTTCGGTGCATGATGAGTCCATGAGAGCACGCCCAATGATTATGTCACTAGAAAAAATTGTCATTGCTTTGAAGGGATTCTAATGCTTGACTTCAACCCAAGTAAGAGGACACGCTCTCTAGGTCAATAACAGCCAAAGAGATATCTTGCTTGTTAGTCTTATTACCCATCATTCGAGCCTTAAAATTTGCTTCCCTTTCTCTTGGTATTTAAACGCAGGTATTTTTTACAACTCACTTCACGCGGTCAAGCACATTATCTACTATTTTTCTTCAAATCTTCGAATCTGCGACTATTGAACTCAACTTAGGAAAGCTGAGTTGGGTAACAGATGTGAGCGTAGTTGCAGATGTATACCTCACGTTTGTAATTGGTACATCTTTTATCATACTTTATTCTTTTAAATTGTTGGATGGTTGATACTTAGTAGCAGCTGCAAAGCTTTTATTTCTTGTGCTTGTACATCATGTTTATCAAATCCAAGCTTTTAATGCAAGAAGCCAACTATATTGTATTTGCATGGAAAATAATATTTTCTTCTTGAAGATATATAATCGTTCGGGGTTTCATTTTAATAATCCATCTTCTGGCACAGGTATGTATTATATTAAAAATGAAGTTAGGAGAGTTTTAGGGCACGCCAAAATATTGCCACAAATTATGTGTAAAAATGGCGTCGTGGGCTTGCATTCTTTAACAAGTATATCTTTGTGGAACAATGATAGAAATACACGCGTTCGCTCTCTAAGCTTTAGTAAAAATGCATTTCATTTGTTCGGGAAGATCTTAGGTGGAATAGTTCCAATTTTGACAAGTGTACTCATTCTGAAATTGAGCAATCATATAGTATAAAAGTTATAATAAAAAATGAAATTTAAAGTTTCATTGGATTGGGTATTTATGTTAACAATTCCGTAATAAAGAGTTAACAGTATATTTATATCTTCGCTAAAGTAGAGGTCTCAAATTTAAATTCATTCTTTCATGTCATATATATATATATATATATACAATGGTTTCATTAAAGGGTCCGTTAGACCATTAAGATTGCTTTTTTGGAAGATTTTCTTCATTTATTCTGACACGCACTAACTCTTTCTAATCGTTTGTTTCAGGTATAGCGATGACTCTTTTGCTATTTCACTGCCATTTATTAATATCTAAGGAGCTTTACAGCTGTAGAAACATTTGTCATATGCCCACTTCTTTTGCTATTTCACTGCCATTTATTAATATCTTTCGTATCGTGCTGAAGTGTTTAGCACCTATATGCACCACCTTTACGTAAGATTCATAATTCATCATAACTGAAGTGTTCGGCACGGCCACTTTAATTTGCTTCAAAATGACATAAGATTGTGCTCATTTCAATTTCAGGCAAATAAGTTAAAAGCTCTTCAGAACAAAGTTGCACTAGGACTGAACGGAACAAATTAAATGGTTTCATAAATCAGAGTTTTAAAGTTGGCAGAAATCTATGCAGCTAAAATAAGAATAGGCAATCTTTGGTGTATGCATATGGAACATTGCTGGGTCGCCTGGCCCGCATTGAAGCTTTAAAAAGGGAACTCACGAAACTGCAAAACTGTATATTCTAAGAAGGACCCTTGCGGTAAGTGATTGTGTTACTCCATTTTACAAAATGAATGGCTCAATAAACTTATTCCTGTTTGACTATTGCTTTCTGCCTTGGTAAATTCAAGAATAATTGTTCATTTTATATCTGAAACTTCGTAGTCAAGGTAAGTTGATTATTCTAAGAAAAGTCTCCTTATTTTGAATATGTTGTGCCTTAGTTGGGTTTTCCAATTGAGAAAGAAAAAAAAAAAAAAAGCTACTCTTTACGAGTAATAAAAATGAAGATGTGCATTTTTAGTCTTTTTATTAACAATTTTGGCTCAGCTTGCGTACATAAACTATCACTGGTCAATTCTCCTTCTTTTACTTTTTAAAAAATAAGAAAAAACCCATTGGATTATTTAATTATTAGAGCATTCATCAATGATCAAAACATCTTCAACGGGAGGAAGAGGGAGAAGGAGTACATAGCACATCAATAAAGATGTTAACCAAAAAAAAAAATTAAAACAAAGAAAGAGGTTGACGAAAAAGAAAGAAGAAAAACTCATCCTTGACATAACGCAATTTTAGGTGAAATTTAATTCCTTAAAAATATATTTATCTAAACAGAAGAAGGTTATAAAAGCAAACACTTAATAATATTAATGCAAATTAAGCAACAATATAAGGCAAAATACATTTAACATTCAACATCAGCCGAGTTAATCTCAATTGCAATCGGCCACACAGTCCACCTAAAACTAATAATTTATTTGTAGTCGGTTTTTGTAGTCTAGCCAGTTGCCTAGAATTTATCAATACAGAGGATATATAATAAGTTTTAATAACTAAAACAATGCCATTTTAGTTTCATTATTTACAGCAATCTCAATAATATTTCTCGTCTTGTAGAACTGTACTTCCTAGAATTAGTATATAACATATTATCCAAGTATTATAATATACTTTCACTTCCATAGATCAATTTGGCAGCTCGAGGTGGACGTTGAGGCATACTCTTGTGCTATCTCAGCCCTCTTGGATCCATTGGCTAGAATGTTTATTTGTTCAGCCACATTAAAATCTCCAGCATTGGAGAAATTGGTGTCCTTCGAGGCATCTTCATGGCTCAGCTGAGACGCAACAAATTTGTCAAGGACTCGCCAATCTGTCACTTGATCCACAGCTCGCTCATTGTTGTTGCTGCTGTAAAGTGAGTTCAAATCTCGCTGATGGCCTTGTTGAGTGTGTTCTTCTTGTGTGAGAGTTGAAGACTGCAAAGTGCTTCCATTGTTTCTATCATACCCGTATGGAACCACTGAGTTGCAACTTACACTAGCTGCTGATTGTGGAACTTTGGGGCTTTCTAACTGAGGAAGCTGGAGGAAAGCATCGTGATGAGACATATTATACTGCAACTGAAGCTCTTGTTTGCAGGGATAATGGAGATGATATGGCGTAAAAGGCTGAGGAATTCGGCGGCTAGGGGAATCAATTTCTGGCATGAACGAGACTTGGTCATCGTACCAACATGGCGACTCATACTCACCCATTTTGCGCACTGTGGCCATTCGCTTCTTGAACACCCTACACACAACCCATCCTTCTTCCTGGTGCGTTTATAATTAACAATGTCAGATTATGCATGGATAATATAATTACTAATGTTAGATTATGCATGGATAATAACTTGCCTTTAGAAAGAAATTAAAACTTAATTTATGTTTATTGAAGAAAACAATAATATATATATAAATGGAACGCACAGATTGTTATTATGAAGTAGGAAAAGGAAAAGGAAAAACAAAATTAGTTAGAAGCAGAAACAATTGAAGAGCTGTATTATAGAAAACAAAAGTACATGCATTTGTTTTCTAATGTTAATAGAAAGGCAAGAACTGAACTATTGATAAGTTAATAAGTTTCTCTTAGATGTCCAATTTCCGAGTAAGAATAAAAACTAAACTATTGATTAAAAAAAAAACACTAGCAATTGTCAGGCCTCTTTGTCAGGATAATAGAGACTAAAAAGATTGAAGAATCGATGATCTCTAATGAATACTGACAATTACTTATTTGGAATTTGATCAATGCAAATGGGAATATAGTACAAAATTAAAATAAAGTGATCCCATTCCTCCTGATAATCAAACGCATGATCAACCACTTAAAGATGCAGCTATTCACCTACTGGACGAAGGAAATTTTTTCCTCGACAGATTAGCTTAGCTATATATGCATGTCTACTAAATGTTGCTAAATCATCAAAATATGTAGATCTAACAACTGATTAATTGATATTAGACTCGAAGCATAGAGGTCAAGATGAATGGGATAAAGTAATGTGTTAGAATCCTGCATCACCTTTTTAAAGGCGATTGAATTGAATATTTAGTGCCTTTCTCAATTAAATTCCTCGGGATAAGTTATTATTTTCAGGCAAACAAATCTGTTTTTGAAATGATTTTAAATAATATATAATTAGATGTTATTTTACAAAAGTGGCCTATCATCTATTTTTTATATTCTTTAATGACCATATACTCTCTTAATATCAGATTTTTATCTGAAATATAGAAGTGTGATTGGTAAGTAATAAAAAAAATATCTTAATAATATACTAATAATACACATTAAAAGATTATTCAAAGCTTAATTTTTTTTTCAAAAAGGAAATTATAGGAATGTTCAATCATGGGAAAACCTTAATTGATTATATATACATTCAAGCTGTAAAATTAATTTCTTATCCATACTGATTTTATGCATGCCTTAAATTTCTTAGTATATCTAGGTCTTAGAAAAAAAAATATTTTAAAAATAATAAGAAAAAATGTGTTCAATTATTGTTTCTTCTTCTCGCATTATCAGCTTATTAAGGTTTGCATTTAGTAGCATTCCACGCTTGAGATTATCTCAAAGAATGGCATGGCATGTACATGAAGAGGAGAAGTAATACTTGCCTGAGGAGTTCCATTTTCATTTGTTTCGAGTCGATATTCATGCATGATCCAATCTGACTTTTGTCCATTGGGTGCTCTTCCTTTGTAAAACACTAAGGTTTTTCTCATGCCAATCAGGCTATGCCTCAAATATATAGCCTTGTCTCTTCCTGTGGCTTTCCAGAATCCTGCTTTTGTTGCTCTGTTAGTGCGTGTTCCAGTTGGATATTTCTTATCCTTGTGGCTAAAGAAATACCATTCATTCTGCTCTTCAGTTCCTATTTTGCACAATTCTAGAAAAAATAATAATAAAGAATCAATGTGAGTGCTGGCAATTCGAAATGGTCGCTTTCCTTCGTAAAACAAGTTTATCATGGAAACTAAAAATATTTATATATATGGAATATTGATACCTTGAAGATCCCAAGGCTCAATTTTGTAAAGATCAACATCTTTGATGACATCCAGATCAATCCTTTTTGAAGCAATTTTTTTTCTAAGGTAATAATCAACGAGTTCTTCATCTGTGGGATGGAATCTGAAGCCTGGAGGAACATGTGAAAATGTATTCATGTTATCCTAAGGACTCAAGACCTGCATTCAAACGCCACCAGTATCAGTAATCAGACAATACATTGTTATAAAATCAATAAATAATTTACTATTACCAACTTAATAAGCTATGTACATCTTAGGAGAACTTAATTTTGAAATAATTATATATAATAATGATAAAGAATGTACATTATGTAATATATGTTTCCCAATCTGTGTCAAGTTTCATTATTCATGTTTCAAATTCCTGGGAAAGCAAGCAGCACGGACCAGGCAAAAAGAAAAGAAAAAAAAAGCATTATATTGACAGAACATAATTAATCTTTTGTTTCACTAAGCCAACATGGAGGTTTAATGTATCAATAAAAGCAAAGAAGTTATAGATCAGTGTTACATGGCAAGCGTGTTATATAATTGTTTTTAAACATATGAGGAATAATCATTTCAAGAATTGTCTAAAAACATGGTTAGCCTTATTACATCTTTTTTTCGTAATTTACTACAGCTTATGCAAAGAACATACCACATACGCTAAGCTGAGAGAGAAAATAAGCAAAGAGATAAATCATCTTTATTGTGGACAAGTCATTTCTAAACCCAGCATTTTTAGTTAATGCATTTAGACTAAGAATTATTTGGCTTTGAATTAATGGATGGCAGACATTAGAGGGAGCTGTAGAGCTGTTAAAATGGTAAACCAAGAGCTCAATGTGGATCGGTAGGGATTACTGATGGAAAGTATAATAATAAAATTTTCTCATTACTTCCTGGTGAGATTGTGCAAACAAAGAGAACAATGCCGAATAATCTCGCGTAATCTTATGATGAATTTTCATTTCTTATACAATATTAGTGATCCTAGCTAGAGCATGATGTTCCTAGCTATAAATTTAGATCTGTTTAACTATATATAACAAAACAAGACCGAAGAGAACGTGTGATATAGAAACATATTCCTCCTACATGATTGTTATCCAAAGATCGTAAAAATTCAATAACAGAAGAACATTCATTTACAGCAATGAGAAAAACTAGACTGTAGAAACATGACCCAAGAGAAAAGGAGCAAGAGAAAAGAAATATTTAGTTCTCAAAATGGAACATCACCAAATGATTATAGGGATAGCCCACACCACACATGATCATCAAAACCTAGCTATATGGAAAAGCTCCATATGTTTATAACTATGTTCAAAATCAAGCTATGTTATGCACCCAGAAGCATTTCACAACTCAATTTGTGAAAGACATGATATATATTTTGATATTATCTTTGGTTGTGTTTTGATATTTATCTTGCTTGGCTTATAACAAAAGCATCCTCCATCGATGCTGTAAACCCTTATAGATAATCATTCAAAAAAAAATTTTAAAAAGAAAAACATTCACGATATGAAGACATGGAAATCGACTAAAGAAGACAAGAAAAGAGAATATGTAGAAGATGATCATGAGGTTGAAGAAGGAGAAGCTCACGATATGACAACCTTGATAGTTGATAATCCTGTAGAGCACAACCTCAACTTCGTCCACGGATGGATCTGACAAAACTCGGCCTCTCAAGCAGGCAGCAATTATCAGCTTAAAGATAATAAACTTTTAAGCTTTGCTTTTAGCACTCTCTTTTAGCTTCCAGAAGGCCACTGAATCAGACCAAAAAGAGAACTAAAAGATAGAGATCAGAAGAACAAACAAAACAAAAACAAGAAAGATGGACGCGATGAAAAGGGATCCTCGGGAATTGAACTGAACCCAACTGGTGTACTCTCAACAAATGTCTAGTAGTTGTCGAGGGAAAGAGATCAGATCCCGAGGAAATGAAAAGCAAAAGGGTTTAGGAATGGGAAAAGAGAGAAGAGATAGGGTTAAATAAGAAGCATAAGAAAATGCTGCTATGAATATGAGTACAAACACAAACACATATGCCCTAATAAATCTTCTCTCTCTCTCTCCTTTATCTTTTAAGTGGAAGCTTGATTGCTGCAAAAGCTTTGAGCAAAAAAGGGGAGGCGAGTAATGCCTCAAGCAAGATTGATGATACAAGAGTTTTAGTTTAATTAGAGAGATTAATTAGAGTTTTTCTTTTTCTTAAAAAAAAAAAAAGAGCGAGGCTGCAACCCCTAGCATTACCCACCAGCTACTGATAGGGACCAGAAGAATGAAAATGTTTACTTTTTTTTTCTAGATAGAGAATGGTGATGTCAGTGATCGGACGGCGAGGATCAAATGGGCGTCTTAAAAGGGGTTTCAAAAGACCCCAGAAAAAAAAGGTGCAAATATTTTATATATTTGACAAGAAGAAAATTAAATTTATGCATAGCCAGTGATGAAAATTGACATGTAATGGATGGACGATATTTTGCGGGGGGTGAGCAATTACACATACGGTGGACATTCTCGTGTCTCAAAAGTTACACCGCGTGATATACACACGATTCGATCAATTATAACAGGAATATTGCCTTGCCCTTCTAGATATCCACAGTTATGATAAGCAAAAGGGATAAAAGGACCTTTACCTCTCACTCTCTTCTTCCGTGGTTCCTAATTAATTTCCTTTATCTTGCACTCTAATCTTACCATCTTAAGAGTCATATCACCATTAACAAGAGTATGAATTGAAATTAATATTATTTCATTAATCATGAGTTGAGGAAAAAAATGTCCTTCTTTTTCTTGAGGTTATGTTAAAATAAAAAATTTAAAATTCAACTTACAACCCTAACCTATTTGCACAACGAAATAATCTATTAATTAAACAAAATAGCAAGAATCTAAAACATAATATAAAAGAGTACAACACAATCTTACATGGTTCAATCAATTACCTACATTCACAGTGGATCCAAAGATCCTAACCTCTCTTATTAACTCCATAGAGATTTTACAAGAAAAACTCAATTTAAAGAACCCTCAAAATGACCTAATGTTAGTGAACCCTTACTATACCACGAGCAATGATCATCCAAACGACCGTTCCACCCTAGCGTACACAAGCACTTAGTGTCTACCTAATTCTTCCCCTCTCTTAGAGTCTCTCTTAATGCTTGATCTGAAATAAAAGATTTACAAGTATTTATATAGGGTGTATTTCGTGCCTACTAATTCTATTCTTTATTGGAGTAAGAGTCCACTTATTTTGGAAGTCCAAAATTTTTTAAAACTCGAAATCTAGATCAAAAATGGACTCACTGTCGCGTCTAGTGCAGCTGCGCTCATCCTTGGGCGTCACGGTGGGCGTCACGACGCTGGCCATGTCGCATCCATCGCAACGGCGCTGAGCTTCTGTATTGGGCGCCACGGTGCTCAGCCCTGGTGGCCTCCCAGCGTGTTTTCTTCATTTCCTTCGCATTTTCAAATTTCGTTTCGCTTCCTCCTTCGTGTCCCACACGTTCTAAACTTTTTCATACATGTTTCACACATTCTAGACTTCTTGTGACTCTCCACTTTAACATTCATCTCAATTCTTATCCAACCAAAATTATTAAATCACTAATTTTTCAGTGCCATTTAATATCTTCAATATTAACCTGCCAATTCAATTCCAGCTTACATAAACTGCATGGTCATATTTGAAGATGAAGTAAACATATAACAGAACAGAAAAATGTATGCCATATCAGTAGCAAAGCATCAATTAATGCCCGCCGAATTGAAACTTGACCGTCTTGAATTTGATTCATATTCAATGTATAAGTATCCGAATTTTTTTCCTCTTGAGAAAAAAAAAAGTGCTTGCTTGTTAAATAACTAACCAAGCTGCTTTAACAAATTTTTTTTTAAAAAAAAATTGCATTTTCTTAATTACTGTGTCATTACGGGAAACCCAACTTGCCACAAACCCGTTAAAGTTATACAATTAATGTTAACACACAGGTTTTGTATAAGCAAATTAAGCTGGCGCCTAATAAAAAAAACTTTGCAATTCGTTCGAAAAGTGCAAATTTTTTAAGCAACATTGAATAAATTAATACATATAGAAAGGGTTTTTAAGGTTTGGTGGTATTTAAGGAAAGGAATACACTCCAACTCCCTCACCAACGGCAATTGCACGCGGTCTCTGGTTGGTCAGTCTGCAATTTTATATATTTATTCCTGTATTTTTTTAAATTTATTCTCCGCTTGACCCTACAAACCGACTCCAAATAACCAGATTGCGACTCTTCTCCAAATTACATAATAAAAAAGGCCAACTCAGCTCGGTTCAGCGGCTAAGCCGAATTAGATAGATGATTAAGCCTAGACGAAAAGGGCGGAAGAATGTTTGATGTCTCTACGGTTGTGTGTTTTCCTGGTGGAAAGTGGGGTCCACAAAAAACGGAATGATGTGCTGGGACTTATTACGTGGCGGCTTGAGGTCCGGCGTGGGGCTGGCCCGTGATCATTAGGCTCGCAAATTCAATGGCAGGCCGGTTGTCCAAGTGGGTCCCATCCCGTTATCCCAGTTTGGACCCTACACGTGTGCGGGCCCATCGTTTGCCCTTTTCTCTAAAAAAATTACATTTTAAATTTTTTACGCCAGGGTAGCTTGTGGCACATTTACAAAATTGTTTAGTGATATGCATGCCGGTAAGTTAAGGTAACCCTAAAAGAGCCATCACCTTTTTCCCTTGTACGGGGCCGGTTCGTCGCCTAGGGTTTGGGACTTTCTGATAAAGAATTAACTCTCCATAATATAAAGAACTCCGGATATTGTATTTTGCTAATGTCTGGCTCAAATTACAAGTACAGAAGTGAAGCAAAAGTCTTACACGTTATACTAGTGTCATCTTGTCCCCACCTTGCTTATCTGGCAATGGACTTCGACGCCATGCTCTAAAATTTAAGTTTAATCCCAAGTATTAAGAGTGTAATTGGCCGAACCACTAATTTCAGATCTCTTCAAGAATTACGTTTTAATTTTTTAAATTATCTTAAATTATTTTAAAAAAATTAATCATTTTTTTACAAAAAAAAATACTTTAACACTTAAGTTAATATATAATCAACATAAGCATATAATATGTAAACATGCTTCGAGTAAGAAAATTTTAATGCTCTTATAATTTCTTTCTTTTTTGTTTGTAAATGTCATGTTATTTTTAAATAAATATAAACGTATAATACATGCTTTATGATAAGGTGATCATCACCACAATATAATCATTTTATTGTTATTTAATTATGATAATGCAATAGTAATCCTAAATCAGATGAATGTTAATGTTTAATAGAACTCATGCATAATTAGAACTGTAAAAGAAAAAAAGAAGAGAACGAAGTGTATTCATACTCTTTTTACCTCACGTGGCTTGTTTCAGTTATTTTACCTTTCTTCGAGCTTCACAAAGTAGTTTGACGCAACCAATATTTTCTATCTAGATTTTAGCTTTTGGGCTACATAATGTCAATGGATTTGGGCTTTGTTTTATTTGGGTCTAATTTTCCTTTAAAAATTTATAAATCTTTATTTTAAGTGGAGTAGACTATTGAGTTTATTAATAATAAAGCAAACTGTTACTATAAATTAATACTAATTTTTAGTAAAGTCTTGACTCTTGTGGATGGAATCACCAAAAATAGGCATCTTAAAACATCTTTCTGCCTTCTAAAACCATCTATCTATATAGGAAACCATGCTCTTGTATTATTTCATATGAAGTTTACGCCACAATGCCCATTTCACGTAAACAACATAATTAATAATCAGAAGTCATGATATATGATAAGTTAATGTTTGGCTGAATGTTATTGAAGATGTTGGTTGTTTGGGTATAATTATGAAAAAGAAAAAGAAAATAAATATAGAATGGGAAAATATGATTTTTATTATTATTATTTTTAACTTTTTTTTAAACAACACCAAAGACCCATATAAATAAGCGTTTTTATCTTATCTAAATAAGAATATAAATCCTAACTAAACTCTTACATAAGAAAGTCTAAATAGAACTAAAACTTATAATATTAATTGTAATTTAAATCACATTAATTAATAGAAGACATTATCTTCTAAAGGGTTAACTACAATATTGTTCTATAAAGTAATTAAGTTGATGAATTTATTGTTGGGAAGTGTCGATCATCAAAAGCCAAAGCAAAGAATGTATTTTATAGTCTGACAAATAAAAGAAATTAAAACTATATACAAGAGTGTGGTCCTTTTAGCTTAACAAATGTTTTTGTTATGTAATGTTGCATATAAATGAATGTTTAATGTAGCAATTATCGGAGCTAAACAAAGAAAGTGGTAAGCTGACCTGAAACCCAACTAATGGTGGGGCGTCTTTTAATCATTGCTGATAGAGATTCATTATTGTCTTGGTTCCCCACGTTTAACCAAGGGATGGGCACCTCCTCTAAAAGGCCTAAATAAATTTGGAAAAAAATTTAGATGTCTCTTGTCTAATGTCTATATATGCCCTCACTTTCATGTCCATGAGACGTTGAGAGATGTTTATCTGTTACATTCTATTAAGATAAACAGAATAATCTCTAATAGAAGAAGAGTATTGATATTTTTTAAAAATTTTGGGTATTAATATTAATTTTTATAACTTTTAAATATTTATGTAATTATACTTTATTTTAAAAGTATTCATGATAATAACCATTTTTTTTTTGTTCTATGTATAACTGACAAACGGTAACTTTGGTAAGTTCCTATAGGAAACCTACCAAGATTAATTTATTAAAACTACTTTTCCATGTTATTTGCCGAGATTTAGATGCATATTAACACCACATTAGAACATATCATTGTATAATTGTGTTCTTAAATAACAATCTCATAAAGAAAGTCTTTTTTTTAGTTGACCCACTAAATTTAAATATTGTCATCCTTATTTATGATCGTGTTCTACCATAAATAAAACATGATATTCACAGATTTTATAATCACAATCTATGAAAATAGTTAAAACTATCTATAAAAGTATTTGTGAGAATCATCATGATGTATTTGCTATTCTAACAGCTTAAATAATTGTCACTGCAAGCATGCTTAAAAATTAGCAGCGATATCGGCTAAATATACACTGTATATGTATTGAGTAGATAAGGAAAAGGTGAGAAGCGCTATAAACAAAATTGACCAATATGCCACTTTCTCTCCCTGACCCCTTTTTTTTAATGAGGTGCCACTGCAATATTTACTGTTTCTGGAATTGATGTTTGGGCCAAAAGTCTTATTACCCTAAGAGTCTTTTTTGTACCTACAGAAGTTATGGAGTAAAGTTTTGGCAAGATCAATAAGAATACAAGTAGACAATACGTTTGATATAGAACAAAAAGATTTGCATAAGATATCAGTTGGTGTAGACCGATGACTGTTCACCAGCTTTTATAGTTTAATGAATATACTAGTGGGGCTAAATCTTCCTCGGTCTTTCACTGAATTAAACATCGGCTAGGGTTACACTTACTCAATAGTGTATGTTTTCAGTGTTTTTACTGCCCTACGCATGAACGTGTTTGCAGAATTAATCCTTCCCGCATTGCATTTGATTTGGAAATAGTTTATTCAATTACTTCTTATCTTTAATCACTGTCCTACATTATCTCTCACCAATAATTATCAGTCACATTAAACCGCACTTTGAACTGAACCGATTGGTGAGAGAGAGTAATTAACAACACAGAGAGAGAGAGAGAGAGAGAGAGAGAGAAAGTTGGGCTGTTTCTGTTTATATCAGTTTGTAAGTACATGCGCATAAACACGCGGCAGACAGGCATTTATCAGACGAAGTAACTATCACTGTCTGAAAATCATGATTACAAAGAGACACCTAAATTAAAACACGTGAGCAATTAATCTTCTATTTGCTTGTTACCCAGATAGAAGACTTTATTGCTAACCTCACCAGCACTATACCACGTCACCCAACATACATTAGCATCGATCACTGATCATTAATCAGATGTTTCGCCTGAATTCCATTGTTCGGGTGAGGTGACTGCCGCAATCTTCTTGTTTTGTCTGGTTTGTTGAAGTGCGGCCATTAATAGCATTCCGCAAAATCTCATGAAAAGACAAAGTGGTAGGTTAATGTGAATTTGCACTTTAATTATAAGGATACATTTAGATCCTGTTTGTACTAGTATATGCCCAAATAGAAAAAATAAACAAATGTGCTTTTTCAGGCTTAAATAATGACCAAGGTTGGAATTTCGGATCCATCACCAGGAAAACTTTTGACTGAGAGTTACAACGATTTGAACAAAACCCTATGCCTACCCAACAATATTAATGTAAATAGTCATCGTCTATGCCTATATATAAGATTATATTAAAGCACCTGCATCGTGGCTTCTCATCAAAGGTTAAAAAAACATAATAACAGCCTTCTCTTGGTAAGCCCTATTGACCAACTAGAATAATGTCCGACGACTGAATTATATATTACTCGTCTTCAGCCTGATATAATGATTTTACCATCTCTTATTTGGCAATATAAATAACGCAAAAGTTGCCGTCATAAGCTTACTCAATTGTTGATCTAGTTTTTTCTACTGCTAATTCTACACTCTAAATGACTGGCATGCAATTAACATCATCTCAATTCTCACCCATCAAAATACTGGTACTCATTAACATAACTATTGCTGCCACTACTTGCATTATAACATAACTAATCCATCCACTCAGTTGATTAATCCAGAACAATGCATGAGCAAATTAAAGAGACTGAAAAACCTCAATCAGAGTCTATACATCTGGTTAAAAAAAAACTTGATAGCCATTATTAATTTTAATAATGATCAAACTGCATGAAATGGAATTAGTACTCATAATTGCTGTAAACTATCATCAAATTGAAATGCTTTACTTAATTCGAGACTATGAATCATGTATTTTCCTCCAATGTCTTACGTCCACTAACTTAAGAAATAATGACTGCTGGTGTCCACAATTTCATTTTCGGAGTAGGTACCAAAGCCTGCTCAAATGGAGGAAATTTGCAATTTAGTTCAAGGACTAATTAATAATCTTGAAGGGCCTATTTAGAATTACAAGAAACACGTTTTCCAATTTTCTTTTGTCAGATACTTTCAGAAAAATAAAAAAGAAATTGTTCTGTCAGATATATAATATCCCTTTAATTATTGTTCAAAATAAATAGCATAAGATAAATAAATAAATAGCTGACTGTTGACTCGAAGTCAACTGTTGCTGCACAAAAACACATGCAGAGTGTAATCATTTACTTGTTTGTTGCTCAAGGCGTGATGACTAATAATGACGATTTTAATGTCATTTTCTATGGTTGTGGCTCTTTCCGGGGTTGTTGATTGCTAAGTTGGGAATGGAGAAATGAAATAAACAATAATAATAGTAATAACAACAGAGACTGAGACTATGATTGCGTTTTGGTTTATATGTCTTCTTCAGAATAATAATACCAATTATGGCAATAATAATAAAGATTAAGAAATGAGAACAAATAAAGGGTAAGGGGAGTGGAACTTGGAATCATTACCATCATATTCAATTTTATCTAATCAAAATTTTACAATAATGTGGCAGAGTCTCCACCAGAAGGCAGAAAGGTTTAACTTGCACTTTTGCCTATTGGCATTGGGGGACTTTTGTGATGGTTAGTACTTAGTAGTAGAGGCTATATATGTATATAATCTATTCAAAGGACTTGCCTATTGTTGATTGGCAGTGAATAATTACTATTAACCTCGTTAGATTTACGGAAATTTGAATTTGCCTATGTGCGTAGATTTGAAATTTCTACTCAATTTTCAAAATATTTTACAAATATGAATTCGAACACAAGATGGCGCGGTCGATGCTCCAGCTAATTTAAATTCGGCATGCTTCTCTTTTACCTGGTGGATTGTTTCACCCTCAGTCATTAATCCTTTTTTTGATTAAAGATGATGATGGCATTTTTATTATAAATTTTGTTCATCATTTGTATCATATTCTTCCGTTTGCCTTTTTTTTTTAAGTCTTTTAAGAGAGTTTATTCTATTTTTTAATATTAGCATATGATTTTATTGAACAATAAGATTCATTATATTGTCTCTAACTGAGTGTTATTTGTTTTAAGAAACTTTTTTGTCTTTATGTGGAGATTAGTCAAATAATAATAATAATAATAATAATAATAAAGGAACACATAATTTTTTACAAATTCTAAAAAGATTTTACAATTTGAATCAATAACTCACACTCACTTATAAACATTTCATGAAAAATTGAGAAATCAAATATTCATTCTTGGATGAATGCTAAGATGTACTGAAGTTGAGGCACCTTGCTAAATGTTAAAGATATAAAGAAATCAAGACAATTAATTCTTATCATATATATTTTATAATTAATATGTTATATTTAGTTTCCTTATATGTATTTATATTCCTTATTTATGTTAATTTAAGATTTATATAAATGACATCTATGTAGCATTTGTAATACACGGAATTACAGCAACAATGTAATCATTAAAGTATTTCAATTTTTCTTTATTATTTTTTATGTCTTTTTCTTTTCTTTTTGTCTTTTCTTACATGGTATCGAACTACGTTACAATCATTCTCAAAACCTTTTGATTCTTTCTAAGAGCTAGTTTTCATTGATTTCTTTATCTTTTCTAATATAGAATTTCTCAACACACTTGCACTCGCAACGGTTAATTTTTTGTCTCCTATCAACGCGTTTGCAATCGCAGTGGTTAATCTTTTCAATGCATTTGCACTCACAACGGTTGATTTCTTGTTTTCTTTATCAACTTGTTCGCAATCGCAGTGGTTGATCTTCTCAACATGCTTATCACTCAGATAACATTGTCACTCTACGACAACATTGTCTCTCTTCTACAAAGGTTATCTCTCTCCAACAAGAATTTTTATTCGTCGACAGCGGTTGTATCTCAATGTGCACAATTACAATCAAGAATGTTACTTTTCAAACTAAAGCTTCTACCATCTTGAGTTTGAAGGGGGATGTTAAAGATATAAAGAAATCAAGACAATTAATTCTTACCATATATATTTTATAATTAATATGTCATATTTATTTTCCTTATATGTATTTATATTCCTTATTTATGTTAACCTAAAACTTATATAAAGGTCATCTATGTAGCATTTGTAATACGCAGAATTACAGCAACAATGTAGTCATTAAAGTTTTTCAGTTTCTCCTTATTATTTCAGTTGTCTTTTTCTTTTCTTTTTATCTTTTCTCACACTAAAAATTGTTCTCTTGGCAACTCTGATATCAACATTTTGTTTAATTAAATTTTCACATCATTAACTACAAGCCAAAGGTTCATCTCAGTCTAAGAACTTCATGCACATGTAGCCGAGCACTATAGAGTGATTGACATTTGCCCTAGGTTGTTAAGAATATCAGTGTTTCTGAATGTTTGTTTAATGTGATTTTGATTACAAATAGTATTGTGAGTCTCGCTTTTATTTAGATTTTCTTATGTAAAAAATTATTTAGGATTTATATTCCTACCCAAATAAATTAAAATTGCCTATTTATAGGTTTTTTGTGTTGTTTAAAATAGAAGTTGCAAGAAATTTAAAAAGAAAAAAGAAAAACATGTTCTCTCATTTTACGTTTTTTTTTTCCCCCATAATTATACTCAAACTACCAACATAAATTGGTATCAGAGTTAGAGATCAAAGAAGAAAATTGTGGTGAAGAGACTTGCCATTAAAAGAATAAGTTCATTAAATACGGTAATTTAAAAGTCTTGTGTGCTTGTATTTGAGGGAAATAATTATGATTTTTATTATGTAAAGATGAAAAATATTTCCCTCTCCCTTAATTTATGGGATTTTATAAAAGAAAGAATTCAAGAATTCAATTCAGCAAAAGAAGATCCCAGAGAAAAATTGATAGAAGAGCAGAAGAGATTTCTAAAAGAGAAACAATAAAAAGATGCTCAAACTCTTGAGAAGATTCAATAAGAAGTTTCAAATACAATTTTTACAAGACTGATTGGTTCAAAAATAGCAAAGGAGGCATAGGATATTCTCCAAGAAAAATTCAAAGAGAGTTTAAAGATAACAACTTCTAAACTTCAAGATCTTAGAAGAGATTTTAAAAATATATAATTAAAAGAAAATAAAACCATGTAAGAATTTTCATATAGATTTATAGAACATGTGAACCAAATGAAATATATTGTGAAAATACTAAAAGTAAGAAGATAATTGAGAAGGCCCTTATTAGTGTTGTTAAACAAAATTCATCTAATTGTTCTATGATAGAAAAAAACAAAAGATCTTTCTTTATTGATAATACAGAAGTTAATGGGTTGTCTAAAATCTTTTGAGAGAAAATTGATGCAACACTCTGAAAATTTTGTTAAGAATGCGTTTCAATCTAATGTTAATCAAGAAAATTTTACTAGAAGGGCCAAGCAAGGAAGAGGTTGAGGGAGAGGAAGAAAAATAATGAAAGAGGAAAAGAAAATTTTAATAATGAAGAAGTATCCCAATTACAAAAGAAAAATAAAAGTGCAATATTTGTAAAAGAAGTAATCATGTAGAGAGAGATTATTAGAATAAGAGAAAACCTCATTGTTTTGATTGCAAAAAAAAAAAATTGTAGATTCAAAACAATCAACATACAAGTGTTGCAGAAGAAAAAAAAGGTAAAAAGAATTTCTTTTTTTCTTACCAAAGTACCTCTAAAAAAAAAAAAGATGTTTGGTTTCTTAATAGTGACTATAGTAACCATATGACTAGTAATAAAGATATTTTTTTTTATATGGATACCTTAGTTACTTTACAAGTAAATGTGGATAATGATGCTTTGGTGTAAGTAAAAGAAAATGACACAATTGAGGTTCAAACTAATATAAGAACTAAATAAATTTGTGATGTGTTGTTTGTTTCAGATCTAAAACAAAACCTAATTAGTGTTAGCCAGATTGTAGAACATTTTTATATTGTTCACTTTGAAGGCAATGATTGTATTATTGTTAACAAGAAATATGGGATGCAAATTCTAAAGAAGACAGCCTTAGAGAAAAATTGGAGTTTTTCAATTATTTTAAAATATATAGTAGGTATAGCCTTGAAGATTGAAACATTTGATAGATTATGGCTATAGCATAAACTATAGCATAGAAGATTTGGCCAGTTAAATTTTTATGGATTGAAATTGTTTTATCAAAAGAATATGATTATGAGGTTGCCAATTAACTTAAAAGATAAAGAAGGGGTTTGTAAAGGGTATGCACTTGGGAAATATCATCGATAACCTTTTTCAAAAGTAGTTACATGGAGAGCAAAGCGAGCATTTAAATTGATTCACACAGATGATTTCGGACCAATATCTATATCTTCCTATGATAAAAATGAGTACTTTATTCATTTCATTGATAATTTTACAAGAATAACATGGATATTTTTTATGAGAGGAAAATCTGAATTTTTTTTTCTATTTTAAGAAGTTTAGAAGCTTTGTTGAAAAAAAAAAGCAAAAATTACTTGAAATTTTTAAGAAGGGACAATGGCAAAGAGTACAACTTATATCATTTTGACAAGTTTTATAAAGAAGAAAACATTAAAGACAACTCATTATTGGTTATACTCCACAATAAAATAAGGTGTCTGATAGAAAGAACCAAAAGTGATGAAGATGGCCAAATCAATGCTTCAGGAAAAAGGGCTGCAAAATTTTTTTTTTTTTGCAGAAGCAATATATATATTTTGTATACTTAACAAATAGATGTTCCACAAAGGCACTTCAGTAAGGCATAAAGCGGAAGAAATCCATCAGTAAGGCATCTGAAATTTTCGGTTATGTTTGTATACATAAATTCCAAAAGAAAAGAAGCACAAACTTGATGAGGTAAGTGAGAAATGTATTTTTCTATGCTATAGCTCATAATCCAAGGGCTATAGGCTTTATAGTTTGAAGAACAACAATATTATTACAAGTGTGATATGTTGTTTGATGAAAAAGTAGCATAAAATTAGAAGCATGATAAAATTGAAAAGAAGACTATTCTTGATAGAAGAAATGCTCAAAAAGGGAAATGAAGACAAAGAAAATTCACCTAAAACCTCTCCACTAGTTATCAATAGTGAGTCTCCAAGTTCATCTACTTCTTCGTCATCACCAACTTCATAAAAAATAAAGAATTTGAGTGAAATATATGAAAGTTTCAATTTTTATGTCTTTGAACCTAAATTTTTTAAAGAAGTTATAAAAGAAGAAGTATGGAGAAAAGTTATGCAAGAAGAAATTTATGTTATGGAAAAAAAAAACATAATATGTTGTAGAGAAGAAAAATAGGAAAGAAATTACTAGAGTAAAATAGGTTTAATAGGGTGAAATATAATGTTGATGAAAGTGTGCAAAGAAATAAGGATAGACTAGTGGTCAATGGCTACTCACAACAACCAGGTATTAACTACAATGAAACTTTTGCTCCAGTTATTTGCCTTGACACTATAAGAACTCTCATTGCTATAGTTGTAGAAAAACAAGTTGGCCATTATACCAACCTGATGTCAAATCAACTTTTCTAAATAGAGAATTAGAATAATATATTTATGTTGAGTAGCCTCGAGAATATATTGCCAACGATAAAGAGCAAAAGGTAAATAAACTTAGAAAGGTTTTGTATGGCCTAAAACAAGCCTTAAGAGCTTGGTATACATAAATGCATGGCTATTTATTGGAGAAAGTATTTACCAAAAGTAGAAGTGAGCATACCTTATATATAAAATGTCAAGGCATGTCCAATATCCTTATTGTTACCCTTTATGTTGATGACTTAATTTTCACGGGGAACAATGAAAAATAGTTGAAAATTTTAAGAAGATAATGCAAAAATATTAGATAAGTGACATGGGTTTATTGCATTATTTCTTTGACATTGAAATTTATCAAGAAGATGACAGTGTGTTTATTTGCCAAAAGAAATATGCAAAAAAAAAATTCTAAATTTTTTTGATATGTTTAGATGTAATTAAGTAGTAACACCATTGATGATGAATGATAAATTAAAGAAAGAAGATGGAGGTAAGAAAGTTGATGAGACTTATTATAGAAGTTTAATGGAAAACTTATTTTATCTCACAATTACAAGACCTGACATTATACTTGTTTCAATTTCATTGTTAAGATTTATGCATTCTCCTAATCAATTTCATTTTGGGGTAGCGAAAATAGTACTTAGATACTTACAATGCATAATAAATTATAGCATCAAATGCTTAAAAAAATATATGAATGTAAATTTGATTAGTCTTTTTTTTGTTTGTGACAATGGCTAGTATGGTTGTAATAATGATATGAAGAGCATCTTAAGCTATGCATTTTCTTTTAATTATGGCATGATTTCTTGAGTATCAAAGAAGTAACAAATAATGGCACAATCATCTGTTGAAGTAGAATACATTTCAACATCAATGACAACTTCTCAAGTTATTTAGCTGCAAAAAATCTTAAAAAACATTTTAGAGAAGCAAGAAGAAGGCATTGAATTATTTTGTGATAACAAATCAGCCATACTAATCATAAATAATTTAGTTTTTCATAGCAAAACTAAACATATTGCCATCAAATATCACTTTATACGAAAAGCAATCAATAATGGAGAGATTTAACTTAAGTAATACAAATTTGAAGAGCAAATGATTAATATATTCACCAAAGCTCTTCCAAAATAAAAGTTTCAACAAGTAAGAGAGTTTTTGGAAATTCAAGAATATCACATTAAATGGGAGAATATTAATTAATGTAATTTTAATTCCAAATAGTATTATAAATCTTAGTCTTATTTAAATTTTTCTATGAAAGAATTTAATTAGAATTTATATTCCTACTCAAATAAATTAAAAATACCTATTTATATGAGTTTTTAGTGTTGTTCGAAATAGAAATTGTAAAAAATTAAAAAAAAAAAAGAAATATGTATGCCCTTATTCTATATTCATTTTGTTTTTCTTTTCTCATAATTATGCTCAAACAACCAACACTCAACTAAATAAGGCCGGGACACATGAATGAAAATGGGGTCTTTATTGTCCCCATAAAATTCCAAGATGTTGGATTGGAAGCATATTGCTGTAGGCATGTTCCCATGTCCACAATGAACAAGTTGGTGGGTGAGATGTAAATCACATCAAATTCAGGAGACAACTGATGAGATCGATGCTATTCTCATTAGAACAGCGGGACCTGAACCTTTTCATTGATGCTACAGCTTAAGGGTAGTTAATGTGGTTTATATCATAAAGATTTTAAACCATTATCATCAAGTATCAACTCAACTCATATATCTAATCAGGAAGGAGCATCAAGTTGACAAGTTGTTTCACATATATGAAAGGTAATGGGGATCATTTTCTTATAATTAAAGCAAAACTGCTTATCAGATGGTGCTAATTTATTGGCAAAAGAACAAGCACATAATTTCTTTTTTATTGACACAATAATGAGCAGCTGGAGAGCAACAGTATTCACACGTAGAGAACAAGGCAAGGGTTTTACTAGACTTAGCCACTCTTAACAATCTATCTATCTAGAAGCAAAATGCAAAAAAAAAAAAAATCTATGAGCTGGTCCATTAGCCACATATTAATTTCTCTCTCAAAAAGGCCAGGTTGCCATATCTCTTGCTTTTAGAAAAAGGCAAAAGGGCACTCTTGGTGGCATAGAAACAATTAGTTTTGGCCAATTTATATGAACTGAACTTGATGAGAATTGGAGAGGAAGTGGATATATATATATATATATAGCTCTCTTAAATGTGATCATATGCAATAGAATAAGTATATGTTGTCCCACAAAGAAGTTACAGACAGTAGATGAAGATTGAAGAAGCAATCTACATAGAGATCATCATGGGGCATACACAAGATAAGGTCATCAATTGCCAACTCCTTATATAAGGCGCTGTGCCCAATATGATCTGTTCACATTTACACCTGCTAAGGGGTTGTTTTTCAACATGACATGGGGTTGCCTTCGGTTCCTATCCGGTTCTGAAATAACCCCAATCTTAAAGAGGACATAAAAAAAATCGCAGTTTCTTATCAAGATGTTGAGACTGATCGATGGTAAGGAATTCGAAATTTTTATTTAATAAAGTTAAAAAAAAAAAAAAGAAAAACAAAATAGAAAGGTTCAATAACAACATACCAGTGAAAGATATAACAGAATATTTATTAGTAAGGAAAGACCTGAATGGAGCACTTTAGATCTAACATTAACTCAATACTGAGTAAATCATTAATGAGAAAGAAAGTAGCTTAGATTTTTGGATAGATGTATGCTCTATATAGACATTTTACATGGATAATGGAAATGTAGATGACAACTTAAAAAGGATTAGTTTTTGTTGAATCTCAGATCATTTTCACAAACAGAAGAGGCATCATACTATGGTATTAGGTAAGTTGGTAGTGGCATTAGCTAGCGTGCTTCTCATAAATCATAATCATACCATAGCTAATGATTCATACAATAAATGAAAATGTAATATTTAATCAATCAAATAAAGTTTATGACGTTTAATTAGAGCATTTAAACTCAAATAAACAACCCAGATAGCCAAAATTAATATACAACCCAAAATGTTTGTTATCTTCAATTAGTCTTCGTGCCTTTGTTGTAACAAGAAATAAACTTAATAGTATTGAGTGTTTATTTAGTTGAGCTTTTTTATTGGCTAAAACAGTTTTTTTAATGTTAAATTTTTTTTTTAAATTTTTTGATAGCATTTGATTATAATTAAAAAAAAATTGAAGATTAAAAAAATTATTTTATCTCTACTTACAAAAGTTTAAATTTTAAATTTTTTAAAAGTATAGCTTTTTGAGTTTTTTTTAATATGCGTATAATATCACATATACTTTACTAATATTTTCTTATTTCTATAGTGTACCCTTAATAAAAAATAAACCTATTCAATTAAAATATTTTTAATATTCTCTTAAAAATCATCATATATCTAATTTTTCATATCTCTATAACCATCATATTTTTTATAAAAGTCAACTAATATCTTTTGTTGATTA
This sequence comes from Ailanthus altissimus, assembly GCA_946807835.1. Lineage (NCBI taxonomy): Eukaryota > Viridiplantae > Streptophyta > Magnoliopsida > Sapindales > Simaroubaceae > Ailanthus > Ailanthus altissimus. Next base: position 24,116,050 of record OX327696.1, on the reverse strand, counting down.
TTTTATTTTTTAAACAAAAAGAAGTATCATATTATTTTCAATTATTGTACTATGTATAATAATTTATATTAATTCGTTGATTACTATGTATTAATTTTATTTGATTATTATATTTTAAGAAATTAATTTTGAGAAAATACATGATAAATTTAAACTTATATATAAAAAAAAGTATTGAATTATTTAAATTTTGAATATAATTTTTATTAAGTATCTATTTTGATAATTTAATAATAGATAAGCAATTTTAACAATGTATAATTAAATACTCTAATACTTCAAAAGAGTTTTTTTAATTGATAATTAAACAATCAATGATTTGTTTTCCTAAAAACTCTACTTCTAAAAACTCTATTTTGAAAAGCTCTACTTTTAAAAATTTTATTTAAAAAATTTAACTAAACAAACTTTGTTAATGTACTTTTTTTTTGAATGAATTTCGTTTACAAGATTTTATTTTTCAACTGTTAAATATTAGTGTCATACATCTTGTGGGTATGATTTTTTTTTTAAAAAAAAAGGATATTTTATTCTTGGAATTTGGATTAATATTTAAAGTTTTCTCACGAATTTTTAAAATGTCAAATTTGTCACAATTTATTAACTTATTATCATTTATTTTGACAAAAAAAACTCTTTTGACTATAAAAAGATATTTTTATCCTTAATTGTTATGTTAGATAATTAAAGTCGTAGTACATGTTACAAAATTTTGATAATTTAATTAAAAATATTAAATTTTAGTTTTTTCGATATTATAAATAGATATTATAAATTTTATCTCAAAAATAAAAATATATAAAAAATTTTAATAATTTAAAAAATATTAAACTTTGATCAACTCTCACCACCACTCCTACCCAATTAGAGCCCCACTCCGGCTCTCCTCCACTGCCACCGGCGATGTTCACGCTCACCAGAAAAATATCTCCCCTTTATAAAAATTTTGTTCAAATCACTATATTTTTACTCTCCGAAAGTAACAAAATCACTTGGACACATTACTTTCGTCTCATCATATAAGCAATTTCTCCTTTTCTTTCTCTGCACTTGGTGCAGAATTGGCTTGGTTCGGCAGGGACGATGGGATTCATTATTGATTGGTGCAAAAGTTTCTTTTTTGGTCTTGCCTTGAATTGCTTTTTTGTTTGGTTCTTTCATAAGGCTTTATTTTTGTATAGGGTCACTTGATTCAGAATGAAGCTCTTGTCTTGGCGAGTGTGACCATAAACCAAAACGAAGCTGACGGTTAGATTGATAGAGGGGCGGCGGTGTAGGAGGAGGTGACTAGCCATGGTGAGAGGGGAGGCGGGTTTGGACTCTAGGTTTGGGTATGAGAGGTGATAGGAGTTGACAAAATTTAATTAAAAATAAATGTTAAATATGTAACTTATTATTAGAATAAGTCTCGTGTTCTTTTTATTTTTTTACTTTTATTAATAACGGACAATTGTGATTGACACGTGTGACATGACATATCAGTCTTTGATTAAAAAATTTTCTTTTTTATTTTTAAAATAAATAAAAACAAGTTAATAAATTAACATTCTTAAAATTTGAGAGACAAATTTAAATATTAGCCTAAACTCTAAAAATAAAAATATCGTTTTCTCTTTTTTTAATTCTTTTTTTTTGATTTCTCGACTAACATCAAAAGAAGAACTCTATGAAATCAATCAATCACTCATCTCTTCTTTTCCATTCTTTTCTTTCTTTCTTTTGTCCTTGTTTTCTGAAACACAAAAAAATACATAACAATACAAATATCTATGTTTTTTATTCTTGTTTTTTCAAAAAGACAAACAAATACATAACAATACAGCTACGTCTATTGTTATGTATTTGTTGGTAATCTAATTCATCCCACTAGTAGTAACAAGGTGTGATGACCGCTGTCATATTAATAGAATTTGGAAGAAACTAATTCAGAAAGTCCAGCCCAGAGAAGAAAACGCACCTAGCTGCTATGAAAAGTCTGGGCTGGATCAAGAATAAAGAACTCAAGATCCAATACTCTTGGGCTTATAATCAGTTCTTTTGAATTAGTTGGTTTAATATACAAGTGATTGCAGTGGGTGTTAAGAAGCTGTACATATAAATAAAATTGGCTTTCAATTTTTATGCAATTGCAGGAGAATTTACCATGTCAGGGGTGACTCGGTTCCACTTGCACGTTTGACTTTTGAGTGACATACAGGATCTCATGAATCAAATGGTAGTTGCATCTAATCTAATGGGATCAATTAGATTTGAGTTAAATTATTTTTTTAACTAGTAAATTAAATCAGTATTTATTGAAAGATTTTCAATCAACTGCTACATCACATTACAATGATTCTTTTTATAGAGTTGACAAATCTTGATAGATCTTTTTGTGAAGTTAGTTCTGAACCTTTTCTATTGTTGCTGGCTGTTAAATGGGCATTAGATTAAATAAAGTGAATATAGCCAAAATGAATGATATCATATACAAGATACAAAATCATTATCAGGGCAATGGATTAATCATGGAATTAAATTACTTTGTGATTCTGTAGGCCAAGTAAGAGAATCTTCCAATAATTGAAATCCTTAGTGATTGGCTCCAAGTTCCAACTTCCGGCAATGTAATCTATTTGATGCGATATGTTAATTATTTTTTTGCATATAAGGCTCAAAGCTTATACATGCAGCTATCAAGTGGAGAATTCCAAATCTTTGTTGACATAAACAAATGCAGGTTGTGGCAATATTTGATTCGCTCTTGGCGTTAAGTATATGAACATAAAAGATAATTCAAACAAATCCAAATATCAAGCAAAATGTTGGCATTTTCTCTGACTTGTTTTGCTCAATTACCCATTTGCAATTTGCAAAAAGGCTGCTGCTAAGAATAACATAACATGACAAGGAGCATCGTTGGCTATTATTTTATTCCAGAGTAAAAGGAAATCATACGAAGTACTATGTATTTTATTAAATAATTTTGAGTACAAAGTCCATCCAAGTGCAAAAACAAAAATAACGTCACCGTTATATTCTTAGTTAGCAATCTTGCCTTCTAACCTTCGTATGTTTCCACCCATGCATTGAAATAATATTCTATTTTTTTATTTATATTTTGTATTTATGTTAGTTCAGATACCCATTGCCATCAAATTGTTTGAGGATGTACCAGTGTGTAAATATGGTGATTCTTTGACGTACGCTATCGCGGATACAAAGTTGTCATGCGATCAAAATACTAAAAACGGAAGAATTGGGTGGTTATTATTGTAACTATTGAACAAGATATTACATAAATTTGAAAAAGAGGAGTAAAATATTGCTGAATTGATAGCCACAATGTTTTGCATGGGTACGTAGCTTATGGTTTTGGATCCACGTGAAATTCAGTTACGTAAAGATCTGGCCATCTGTAAATTTGTTCTTATGATCGAAACTCTTTGTTACTCCACTAGCTTGGAATTTCCAACAAATACAAAATCAACACTACATGCAGGAGCAGGAGCCATCAATCAAGTAGACTTAAATAGCAAAAGTAGAATTTGGCAATAGAAAGTATTACCCCGGCCTATGCAAATCTGTAAGTATGAAATCCATTAGCGTCATTGATTAAAAACTTAGTCATCGAGAATGAAGGACGATCTCACCACATAAAATTCTGGTACTAAAAACCGAAGTTAGTAACTAAATCTATAACTTCATTATTCTGCCTAACTGAATGAGCAAATTTTATTCAAAAAAAAAAAAGAAAAGAAAAAGAAAATTGAATGAGCCAAAAAGAAAATCATATAGAAAAAATAATGACAATAATTAATCCAACAATTCTAAATCAACAAAGGAGGATGTTGCGGATATTAAGCCATACACTTCAGTTTAACACTCATATAATATTAATTAAGTCACAACTTTAATACTTCGCAGTGAAAAATCATAACTTACACCATAAGTAAGAATATATAAGATCAATGCACCAATAAAGATAAAGAAAACAAACCAATCAACAAAATACAAGATCTACGTGGTTCGGCACAAAATTATCTATGCCCACGAAGGATCCATGCTCCAGCTTCTTATTATTGATATAAATCACTAAATATCTTCTTACATCATCAATGATCCCATAAGACCCCCTTAATATCTCCTATAGAGACCTCTAAATATCTATCATTGACCACCATGACTCGCTAAGACCTCTTAGTATCTCCTTATAAAAGATTTTTACAAAAAATACAAGAATAGCCCGAACATCTAAGTCAAAAAGATCTATGATATTTCTTTTGTTCACTTAAGAACAAAAAAAAACACTCCTCAAATGTTACACCCTAATGCACCACGCACTTAGTACCTACTTAACTCCTCTATTCTCTTTTATGATTACATATTGAAACTTTAAATGCTTCATTTTCTCTTGTGTTTATAAAGGTTTATATAGTGAATTAAATACTTTTAGAAACCTTAAACCTAATTGGAATAAGAGTCCTTACTTGTAGAGTCCTAATCCTACTTAAAGAAGTCAATTGAGGCAAAACAGAAAATACCATAAAGTTGCCACATGAATAGTAACTACATGTAATATACCCGTCGTGAATAATACCTCGTCGCCGCGCACAATAGTGCTTGCCGTGAACAGTGTTACCTCATGAATAGTATCTGTTCTTTTGGCTTTCCGTTTTACTCCTTCCTTATACACCCAATGCGTACTATACTTCATAATAACTCTTCTCTTGATATTCATCTTAATTCTTACTCATACAAAATTATTGAATCGTCAATTTCCAACAAAGGATGCAATAAAAAATTGAAGAGAAAATGAATCACAAGCATATAATCAATTTCAAGACAAAAATTAAACCACCCCCCTTTAAAAAGTATGCTCAATAACAAGCATAACAACCACAATGTCTATATAATAATATCAATAATATGATTAAGAATACAACTGAAACCACCAAGAAAATTACTTTTATCATTTCTTATATGACAATATCACAAATAAAAATTTTTGGATTGTTTTTATAGTGAGACCACCAAACTTTGTCTTAACCCGATTAAAAAAAGGTGGATATTATTGCAAAAGAACTATAACTGATTACACTTTTATTGTTTTGAGCATTACCCACATAACCCACCTTTCTCCAACACCTCTGATATTTTATATTACCCAAAATATCTTTATTGCTACGATAATTCCGTTAAATCTTAACTTTTATTTTCCTTTTACTAATTTACTCTTACATTATTGTCATTATCTTTTACTCTCTTTTTTTTTAAAATTAATAATGTATTTTAAAATTTTTTTAAAAAAACATAACGTATCTATATCTATTTTAATAATAATAAGTCGATCAATCTTTTCCCATCCTTCGTTATGAGCAAAGAAGCTTCGTTTTCATCCGGCGTTCTCACCAATTAGTGAGCCATCACCGAGTCTCCCGCTAACATAGTAGAAGGATAAATATTATAGTTATTTTTATATTTTTTAAATGCATTAATATTTAATACTCATTATAAATACGTTACGGTTGACAGATGGATGAACATTCTAGGTTTATTTTTACTTTTTATGTTTTATTTTAAAATTTTATTAGTATTTAAAAATTTTAAATACATTAATATTTAATACTCAATAAAAAGAATAAATATTTTTATTATTTTTTTCAAAATATTAAAAATTAAGTAAAATAATAAAAATAAATAAATTTGTAATATATTTATTCTTTTTCAAAATATTAAATACTAACATATTTAAAAATATTAAATATTAATAAAATTTTAAATATAAAATAAATTAAAATTTAAAAAAATTAAAATATTCATTCTTCCATCATAAAATAAATATATTATAGTTATTTTATTTTTATTATTTTTTTTATAAAATTATATTAGTAATTTATGCATAAAAAAAAAGTAAAAGAATGATGTCAATAATAATATTAGCAATATAAAGATATATTAGTGAAACGATAATAAAAATTAAAATTTAACAAAATTTTTGTAACGCCGAAATTTTTTTAAAATAATATAAAACATCAAAAAATAAAAAGGTAATACTTAAAATAATAAATAGTTATACAACCATTGCAAAATTAAAGATTCTTGGAGCCTTAACCTAAAGAAAAATGAAGACCAAGAAGCAATAAAAGTCTCACAGTCAATTCCAAAAGAAACAAAGGCCGAGAGTAAGAATTGCAAAACTAGTTATGTAGGGTAAAATTTTATTATATAATTAAATAATAAAGTTGATCCCAAAGTATGTGGTTCTATTTAAGATGGCTTTACAACAAAATTACCACTATTCGTCGCCATTAATTTATAGGCTTTGTTTGAAGTTTTTTGCTTCAAACTCTAGCTAATATTACGGCATCGATCTTTCGCTGTATTCAAATACAATTGTAGTTATGGCAACTACATCAGTTCATAGCTTTGGCTACGTCTTCATAAAAGATGATCATAAAATTATTACTAATTTGCGCCAAATTTTTACTTATTTTCCACAATAAAATTTAGGTTTCTTTGGTCTCCATAAATAATAATTACACAATAGATTGTAGATGGACATGAAAACAAATGCTAGACTTATGGAGTCAAATAAAACAGTTATTTTTTTACATTTTAAAACCCGGAAAGTAAGGGTGGGCACAATTTAGTTCGGTCCGATTTTTTTGTGAAATCGAACCGAACCGGTTCGGTTTGATTTTTTTTAAAAATAAAACAGAAATCAGTTTTTTTAATGAGAAAAATCGAACCAGAACGAACCGATTTTTTTTTGTTCAGTTTTTTCAGTTCGGTCTTATTCAGTTTTTCTGATTTTTTTATTTTTTATTTTAAATTATAAATTTTTTTAATTTTCGGTCCGCTTTTTTCGATTTTTTTGTGTGAAAAAAATCAAAACGGACCGGTCGATTTTTTCCTCAAAAAAATCGAACCGAATCGGCCGGTTCGGTTTGATTTTTCGGTTCCCAATTTTTTTTTTCCACCCTTAACGAGAAGTGTGAGAATATTAATTGAAAACTATTACAATATTATTTGGAGAGCAAACCAAGTACGTAGAGTGCGCACGGATCGAAGATAGACGTGAAAAGATGTGAAAAATGAAAAAGGGCACACCAGGCGCCAAGGCCGCGGTGACCAGGTATGGGCGCCACTGCGCCCAATCCAGCAACTGAGCGCCGCGGTGCTGGAGACGGGAACAATATTCCGAAGTAAGAAAACTTCCTTATTTCGTCTCCCACTTGCTCCAGGACTCCCTAAAATGACTCCCACATATTTATGGTAAACCTAAGTCGTCCTAAAGCCTACATAAGGGCTATTAATTGGCTTGTAAACACATCTTTATGATAGGTTGAGAAATCTTAGTGATCATCAACAATCTTTATGGTTCTTTGTAAGAGAAAATCCCTAAAGTGATAGAGAGAGTTATCTTTGTGATCTTTCTTGTAAAAGGCATACTTTGTGAGTGCCTTATGATTCATAATAAGATAAGAGTGTGATATTGATCCGCCGTGAACGTAGGTAAGTTGCCGAACTACGTAATTCTTTGTGTGTTCTTCTTCTGCCCCTTATCTCTTTATTCTTTAATTACTTGTTCTGCATATATTACTGGGGTGATTTTACTTATTTATGTGCTTCCGCTTCAATAAAAAGTCTTTCTACTTTTGGTGGAATCCATGGATGGATGGATAATCAATAGTTGATAAATTTTCTCACGTAAATATTTCTAATTCCGACATTCCACAGGACGCTAAGGTTGTAGATATATAGAAGCATGAGCGGTGGAATACCTGACCCCTTGGACAAGTACATCGCCAATGTTTGGAATCACATTCGCAATAATTTCTTAATCACTTCAGGCGAGGATAGAATTATGTGGACAGGAAGCTTCAATGCCAAGTTTTAAATTGCTAGTACATGGTGGTGCCTTAATAACTCTGAAGCTATGATGGGATGGTATAAATTAGTATGAGGATCTCAATATATCCCTAAACACAATTTTATCACTTAGTTGACATTAAAGAATAGATTATCTATTAGAGAGAAGCTCATGAAACGGGGGCTTATTACCTCATATGACTGTCCATTGTATGATCGAGACAAAGAGACAGTTCAACATTTATTTTTTCAATACTACTTTTCTCATGGTATTTGGCATAATGTTCTTTTAGCTTGTCAAGTCAATCGTCATCTTGTTAGTTAACAGTGCGAGATTTCTTTTTTCTATAAAAAAATTTAAGGCAAATTTATTCTTTGGAAGATTAGAAGAATCTCCTTTTGTGCTATAATCTATTTTATATAGAGGAAGCGTAATCATGTGGTATTTCATCATAAAAATTCTTCTACGATCAATATATTCCATCATATTAAAAAAAGTTATCTAAATTAGATGCTTAAGTGCTTTGAATAGTTAAGGAGTAAATCACATTACGAATAGGTAGTGATACTAATTTGTTCGTAGACTCTTAAAATGGGTGTGTAATCTTTTGTTATTAAATTCTCGATTTGTATCCTTTGTACAAATTGTTGAACTAACAATAATATCATTCAATTTTATTTATGAAAAAATAATAATTACACAATGAGTATTTTGGTAATAAGAAACTATTAAACAATAGGTGTGATAAGTGTTTTTATGGGTTCAAAATTTTAAATGTGCTTATGTTTGTATTAAAAAAAATAACTTACTACTTTTCACAGAATTTATTTTATTCAAGTTAATTTTAAAAACAATTTTAAAAAGTTTGGCATGCAACTGCTAACAGCCTAACACCAATTTTTTAAAATATGATTGATATATGCATATAAGTTTTTTCTTTTCTTTTTTTTTATATAAAGAAAAAGTGATTATAGTCTCATAAATAGTAGATTAAAGCCTTAATTAACAATAAGTTAAAATAATGAACAATGAGTAGAAGTACAAGCGACCTTCGATTTAGAAAAGAACAACTCAGTAAAGGCTTTGGTGTTTCTTACGCAAAACTTTCTTCTTTATGTCCAATCGGGTCCTAAAATTCTTTTGCCTTTCTCCAGAAAAATTATCAGAAGCCATCGATTTCAGAAAAAGAAACAAAACCCCAACCAAACCCGTGGCCGAAAATACCGAAATCCAAAATGAGAAAACACTTTTTTATTTTGCATTTCAAGGACACGTGTGTGGCTCATATCAAGAGAGCAATACCAGAAGTGATCCTCACAAGTTTTGCTTTCGGTAAATGCTTACGGTCCACTATTCTGTTTGATCAAACGCGCAATATTCCATTTCCATATGCCCAATTTCACCAAATACTATTGCTGATTCTTGACCTCCGAGTTTTCGTTGCCAATCAAAACAATATTATTTATTTATTTATTTATTTAATGCTCTATTCCAAAACGGAAATTGGATTTTTAATGAACTTTCATTACAATTACAAGCTTATCCTATCTACTAAAGAGGTCAAGCAAATAAACGGTCGTGATTTATTATGCTCCATTTTTTTTCAACCGTCAAAGTCGTACCATTACCAAGTACAAAGTAACGCTGTAACGGTACCATCAAAGTTTGACCCTAAATAATGTGTGGACACGTGTCCGATCTTTATGACCCAAAACAAATATATATCCGACTTCTGAAGTACCCCAAGGCCGCAAAGCATCAAAACCGCTGTCCCAGTTGACCTTTGACCTTTCTCACATTTCGACTTTCTAATTATTTTCTCGTAAATTTTTCTTAAAAGAATAATTAATTAATAAAAAAGGAAGGAAAATAAAAAGATTTATGCAAGATTATACAAAGAGAAATATTAGTTAAATCATCCCAAATACTAACATAACATGCCTAATTATTTAGCAATCTCACATGGACTGGGTAGACTTATAAGTATGTTCCAAATTTAAAATTTTTAGGGTCCCACGTTCCAAAGTCTGCACCGCGTGCCGACCCTATCTTCTCTGTTGATCTGCCTCTCCATCTCCATTACCATTAATCATACATAACATTTTCATATAATTATAATTTTGATTGACACTCAAAATATATATATATATATACATACACATAATAAATAGGGTTCTCTGAAATCCTGGAACAAAGGAACCTCATTTTTTCATTCTCCTCGAGTCCAAGAATATAACCACACCACCCCTGCAAGTCTGCAACCACCAAGAATTCACTTACAAAATCCACACAAATCAACCATAGTGAAAAGCCTTACCATGTCCATTGCTGAAGACCCTTGTAGCTACCCAAAAACCACAACACCAATTCCACGAAAACTTCTATCTAATTAATATATCAATACCCTTTTATATTTATATCCTTCTTCTTCGACTATGAAAAGGTTTAGAGGATTTAAGCTTGGGCGCAAGATAGTGAAGATCTTCAAATGGATAATCCGACCCAGAGGAAAACCCGCCAAGATCAAAAGCTGCAGCGGCAGCGCCTTGTCAAAGCTTTTATCTTTTGCTCGACATCTTCAACGCGGAGCCAAAAAGCTTGGATTTCCGAGTTCAAATCCGGGATACATCCAGTTGGGTCAACCAAAACCCGTAGAGGTACCCAAGGGTCATTTAGCAGTGTACGTTGGGGAATCAGACGATGAGACGAAGAGAGTTTTGGTGCCCGTGATTTATTTTAATCACCCGTTGTTTGTGGAGCTGTTAAGGGAAGCAGAGAGGGTATACGGGTTCAATCATTCGGGTGGGATCACGATACCATGTAGAATATCGGAGTTTGAGAAGGTGAAGATGAGAATCGATGCATGGGATCATTGCCGGAGGCGTAAGCACCGTCTGCATTGGTGAAAACTACCAGAGTCCTATCATATTAATTCTTCACTATACAATATTTAATTTTAGGATCACTTCTTCTTGTTAACATTTATCTATATTGCTTGATTCCACCCATTTCATTTTTGTAAATAAAAAGCTGCATAGATATATATATATATATATTTTCTTTCTTATAGTTTTAGTCTTTTACAGAATATTTTTCCGATAATCTTCAAGTTATTTTAGGATAGATTTTCAATAAATCATCCGAATCCGAAAATCATGCATATTAAGTGAATTTAGATATAACTCTCTCTCTCTCTCTCTCTGGGGGGTTAGTCGGAGACACATTCGATTTGCAAAATATCCAAATTCATGGCTATAGTCTCATTCTCATAGTTCTCTTTTTCCTCAACTCACCTCCCCCGTTGGTGTGTTATCGTTCTCTTTTCAGCTAATCACAAGGCCTTCCTAGATTCCATATAGAATTTTTTTCTCATCAAGATTTATTTAGTAAGAAGCAATGGTATTTTTTTCTATATATTTGATGTCAGCTACACGTGTTGCTGATTTATGTAAGGCTGTTAACCATATGCAATCAGCAATGCAAATCAAAGCCACAGCAAGATCTTAGGCCTTGGCATCTAATAGCCAATTAAAACATGTATGTATAAAAGAGTGCTTCAAAATTAAGCTTTGCCTCGTGATGTATCCAAGATTAAAGTCGTACGGGAGTTTTGGTCGAGCTCATTTTCCTAGAAAACGACAGAAACCCAAAATATAATTATTCCAGCCGCCATCTAGGATCTAGCTGCTGGTACTTATCCACAGCACAGGAATTGGAAAGAATTTCACTAATCAATAAGATGATGCATACTAAATATTAATTTAACATTAATCAAATGTTTTCTATTGACCGTTTACGGACTCGATACGTCACTAGTTCGAAGATTAGTCTGAAATTGAGAATGATAAATTAATTAATAATATAAACAAAATTGTGAGAGAGAAAGTAAAACAGATGACAAAATTCTAACTTTCAGTCTTAAGCTATGATGAAAGTAAGACTAAGAAGGCATCAAGCAAAAGAAGGTGTCTAAATAAAGCAGAGTCGTAAAAAATTTACATGTAAGATATTGACGGCTTGGATTGGAGCGTGATTATCCTCCGAAGAATTGCAGCCCATCTCATGAGAAGGAGCAATCAAATCCGTATCACGTCTTGCTATCTTCTAATGATTGCAAAATTACAAATTCAACGTAGGCTAATCAAATTTCAGACTCAGTTTAATAAAATTAATTGGTTAATTAGTTGTAGTTATCTCAACTTGACTATATTGTCTACCTAACAAAGTAATTTGATATCCAAAGTGACTAGCAATGAGTTTGAAAGATATCTTTACATTTTTTAAATTAAAATGAAAATTAAGCGTATGACATCAGTATCATTCCTACTGTATCACACTAACGCAATTTTAATAAAAGTTTGAATAGTAAAAGCATATTAAAATAAATGAAAATTAGCACATCAAATGGTGCCGCGGCGTCGACTGACAAGCGATTTCTGTAATATATAATAGCCCAGAAATTTCAAAAAGGACTCTTTTTCAATCCCAATTGCCATTCCCCGTTTCTACGATATAAATATGATGAAGTAGAATACATACGTTACAACGACGCATCAGTGACTTTCATTGGTCTTTCTCTATTATACGATATAATTCAAATATTCGGAAAAAATTTATTATTGAAACAGACATTAATTTTAATTGCTTGGTTGAATAAACTTTCAAAACATAGACATCGATTCAATCATATCATAGCCATCCGCCCGGTCTGCCATGTATTTATGTTAGATTATGATCAATGATCATCAGAAGAAATATGAAGTCCAAGGTTCCACACTAGGCATTGACCGGAGCTTAATTGAACTTTTTCCAAGCATATGGAACTGGGAACAAAGTTTTATAATTGTGAAAAAATAATTAAATTTTTTTTTTCTTTAAGTTTGAGTGAACTAAGAGTAAGGAATATACAAAGAAATTATAAAGATGAGAAGAGCTTGAAAAGCACGAAAATTAGGTTGGACGCTATATTGCTAAAAATTCACCGCCACAACATTCGAGACAGAGCTTGGAGCGCTTTGGCATTATATGTAGCACCGCAACGCCTAACTCTAGGTTTCAACGCTACGACGCTCAAAGGATAGCGCCGCACACTAGAAATAGAGATCGTGAGATTGTGACTCCCAAGAGTTGGTGCCACGCCACTACTGCGACTAAAATGCTATCTCGTTGGTAGCTGGCACCGTGTGCCAGCTACATAATTGCTGGCACACGGTGCCAGCAACCAAGCTATGGTGGACAGCCATTTCTTGGTTGTCCACCATGCTAAACTCTCCTTATAAATGGGAGAGTTTAGCAATTCATTAGATTCATTTTTTAAAATTCAATTTGTTAGAGAGTATGTGTATTTTTTGAGTGATTTGAGAGAATTGGGTGTATTGGAGTTTTGAGTTGTAAGGCTAAAACACTACAATATTTGTATTCTCCATTTTTAATAGTAAATATTCTTCTGTCTTCGCCCGTGGACATAGGATAAAAGCTGAACTACGTAAACTCTTGTGTTTGTCTTATTTTTATTTTCATTATTTTTCTCAATTTCGCTTTAACTGCGACTCTGTATTACCCCTCAATTTCCTAATAAGTGGTATCAAAGCTTCTGGTTGAAGGAGGTCACTATTTACGTATACAGTTACTATTTACATATACAGTTACTATTTATATATACAGTCACTGTTTATATGTACGAGTACTGTTTATACGTATAGGTATTATTCACGTGAAACAGTGAGAGTCGATCCTAGTAGAAAGCAGTTCATGGTGAAAAGCAATAACGGTAAAATATGAAGTTGAGAAGTTCAATGGAGGTAATTTTACATTGTGAAAAATGAAAATAAAGGCGATTTTAAGGAAAAACAAGTGCTTAGAAGCAATTGATAAAAAGCTCGCTAGTATCACTGATGATATCAAGTGGAATGAGATTGACAGTAATGCAGTTGCTAATCTGTATCTAGCACTTTCTGATAATGTACTATCCAGTGTGGTGGAAAAGAAGACAGTAAAAGAGATCTGGGATACTCTCATAAAATTGTATGAGGCCAAATCTTTGCACAACAACATCTTCTTAAAAAAGCGATTGTATACTCTTCAAATGGCAGAATCCACTTCAGTGACAGAGCATATCAATACGTTAAATACTCTATTTTCCCAACTCACTTCCTTGGGGCATAAAATAGAGGTAGGTGAACGTGCAAAGATTTTACTTCAAAGCCTACCAGATTCGTATGATCAACTCATCATCAATTTGATGAATAATATCCTAACGGACTTCTTAGTCTTCGATGATGTTACAGTTGCTGTGCTGGGAGAAGAACAAAGACGGAAAAAAAAAAAAGACAAACAGGAATGTTCGCAGCAAGCAGAAGCTTTGACAATGATGAGAGGTAGATCAACAGAACGTGGCCCCAGTGGGAGTCAAAATCATGGTAGACCAAAATCCAAAAGTAAGAAGAACGTCAAGTGCTACCATTGTGGCAAGAAAGGCCATCTGAAGAAGAATTGCTGGGGATTGAAGAAAAGTGCAGAGGATAAACCGCAAGAGAATATTGCAAGCACCTCAGATGATGGTAAAATGTTATACAGCGAGGTAGCAACAGTTGTTGAAAGCAGAAAACAGTTCTCTGATGTATAGCTCATAGATTCTGGAGTTACATGGCATATGACCTCTAAAAGAGAATGATTTCATCAATATGAACCTACCTCTGGAGGATCTGTATATATGGGGAACGATCATGCTTTAGAAATCTTTGGAATAGGATCCATCAAGATGAAGATGTACGATGGTATTATTCGTATTATCCAGGAGGTGCGACATGTGAAATGCCTCAAGAAGAATCTTTTGTCATTGGGACAATTAGATAACACTGGGTGTAAGATCCAAATTGAAAATGGGATAATAAAAATTCTCAAAGGCGCGCTTGTAATAATGAAGGCAGAAAATGTTGCTGCAAATTTGTACATGCTTAATGGAGAAACACTGCAGGAAGGAGATGCATCTGTTGCATCAACTAGTTCAGCAGAAGAGTCAACGATAATGTGGCATCGCAAACTGGGCTATATGTCAGAACGAGGTTTGAAGATTCTCTCTGATCAAAATTTACTTCCTAGGCTCAAATCGGTTCATTTTCCTTTCTGTGAGCACTATGTCACAAGTAAGCAGCACAGATTAAAGTTCAGCACATCCAGTTCTAGAAGTAAAGAAATTCTAGAATTGGTCCACTCTGATGTTTGGCAAGCACCGGTGATGTCCTTAGGAGGAGCGAGATATTTTGTATCATTCATAGATGATTACTCCAGGAGATGTTGAGTGTATCCAATCAAGAAGAAGTCATATATGTTTGAAGGTTTAAGAATATTCAGAGCGCGGGTAGAACTTGAATCAGAAAAGAAGATCAAGTATTTAAGGACAGATAATGGAAGAGAATATACTGGTGAGGATTTTATTGCATTCTGTCAACAAAAAGGCATCAAATGGCAATTCAGCACAGCTTACACGCCTCAGCAGAATGGAGTAGCAGAGCGGATGAACAGAACCTTGTTGGAGAGAACAAGAGTTATGTTGAGAACTACAGGTTTAGCCAAGACATTTTGGGCTGAAGCAGTCACAATCGCTTGTTTTGTGGTAAATCGGTCACCATCAACAGCAATCGAGTTGAAGACACCGATGGAGATGTGGACTGGGAAACTAGTTGATTATTCTCACATTCATACATTTGGAAGTCATGTGTATGTGATGTATAATCCCCAAGAAACAACGAAGCTGGATTCAAAATTCAAAAAATTTCTTTTCTTGGGATATGCTGATGGAGTCAATGGGCATCGCCTGTGGGATCCTACTACCCACAAGGTCGTCATCAGCAGAGATGTGATATTTACAGAAGATAAACTGCAAATGAATGATAAATATGATAGCACAGTGAAGGAAAATCCAGAGACTACAATGGTACAAATGGAAAATAATTAAATACAAGAAGATTCAGATTCTTCTGAAGCAGCACCAAAGCATGAAGAACAAGAATCAGTAGAGTCTGAGGTTACAGATGATCGTCGATCAACTCGTGAGAGACGACCACCATCATGGCACTCAGAGTATGTCATGAAGGCTCATGTTACATACTGCCTTTTAACAGAGAATGGAGAGCCAACAACTTTTCAGGAGGCTTCTAAAAGTCAAGATGTTTCTCTATGGATGACAGCAATGCAAGAAAAAATTGAAGCCTTGCATAAAAATAAAACATGGGAGTTGGTTGCACTACCACGTAGAAGAAAAGCCATTTGTAACAAATGGGTCTACAAGATCAAACAGGATGGCAATGACCAAGTGGAGCGGTATCATGCGAGATTAGTGGTGAAAGGTTATACTCAGAAAGAAGGTATTGACTTAAATGAGATATTTTCTCCTGTGGTTTAACTCACGACAGTGAGAATAATTTTGGCAATGTGTGCTACATTTGACTTACATCTAGAGCAGCTAGATGTGAAGACAACTTTTTTTCATGGAGAACTTAAAGAAGAAATTTATATGCTCCAACTAGAAGGCTTTAAAGAAGAAGGAAAAGAGAACTTGATTTGCAGGTTAAACAAATCTCTGTACGGTCTCAAATAGGTGCCGAGGTGTTAGTACAAGAGATTTGATTCCTATATCATCAGCCTTGGATACAACAAACTTAGTTCAGACTATTGTACATACTACAAAAGGTTTGAAGATGATAATGATTTCATTATTTTGCTGTTGTACGTGGATGACATGTTGGTGGCAGGCCCCAACAAAGATCGAGTCTAAGAATTAAAGGAACAATTGGCTAGAAAATTTGATATGAAGGACTTGGGACCAGTAAACAAGATTCTAGGGATGCAAATTCACCGAGACAGAAATAACAGAAAGATTTGGCTTTCTCAGAAGAACTACTTAAAGAAAATCTTGTGGCGCTTCAACATGCAACATTATAAGCCAATTAGTACTCCACTCCCTGTTAATTTTGAGTTATCCTCTAAGATGTGTCCTAGCAAAGAAGCAGAGAGGAAGGAGATGTCTCGAGTACTGTATGCATTAGCTGTGGGAAGTTTAATGTTCGCTATAATTTGTACCAGACCAGACATTGCACAAGCAGTGTGAGCAGTTAGTAGGTATATGGCGAATCCTAGTAGGGGGAAATTAAGGTTGTGTCAAGAGGATCCTTAGATACATTAATGGTACCTCAGATGTTGCTTTATGTTACGGAGGATAAGATTTTATTGTTAAGGGCTATGTGGATTCAGATTTTGTAGGAGACCTTGATAAAAGAAAATTCACTACTGGCTATGTGTTTAAACTTGCAGGAGGAGCTGTAAGCTGGGTTTTGAAACTGCAAACTGTTGTGACATTATCTACTATAGAAGTAGAATACATGGCAACTACACAAGCCTGCAAGAAAGCAATTTGGATACAAAAATTACTGGAGGAGCTCGGGCACAAGCAAGAGAAAGTTCAATTGTTTTGTAACAGTCAGAATGCCTTACACATTGTAAGGAATCCAACTTTTCATTCAAGAACGAAGCACATAGGTGTTCAAAATCACTTCGTTCGTGAAGTGGTAGAAGATGGAAGTGTGGATATGAAAAAAATTCATACAGATAATAACCTAACAGATGTGTTGACCAAGCCCATAAATATCAATAAGTTTGTATGGTATAGATCATTGCATGGCCTAGCAGACACGTAGGCAACATGACTTTAGCGAAGAAGAAAGAATAGTGTGAAGACTTGATTGATTCTCAATCAAATCTCCAAGTGGGAGAATTGTTGGTAGCTGGTATCGTGTGCCAGCTACATAATTGCTGGCACACGGTGCCAGCAACTAAGCTATGGTGGACAGCCATTTCTTGGCTGTCCACCATGCTAAACTCTCCCTATAAATGGAAGAGTTTAGCAATTCATTAGATTCATTTTTTAAAATTCAATTTGTTAGAGAGTTTGTGTATTCTTTGAGTGATTTAAGAGAATTAGGTGTATTGGGATTTTGGATTGTAAGGCTAAAATACTTCAATTCTTGTATTCTCTATTTTTAATAGTAAAAGATTCTTCTGTCTTTGCCCATGGACGTAGGTTAAAAGTCGAACCACGTAAACTCTCGTGTTTATTTTATTTTTATTTTTATTATTTTTTCAATTTCGCTTTAACTGCAACTCTGCATCACCCCTCAATTTTCTAACATATTTAAGATTTTTAAGTTATATTAAATACCCTGTATATTCTAACTTAGATTAGAGTTAACTTATAACATATGTAAGTCATATAAAAATTATATTTTAACTTAAAAAACATCATTATAATATAGATAACAAAAAGAGAGCAATTGTTAAAAAAAAAATTTTATTAAAAAAAACTCTTTGTTAACTTTGTAATATTTATAAAAATATATTTTATAAGAGCTTTATAATTTAATAATAAAAAATAAGATTTTGATCCATTATGAATATAGATAATTATTGAATCACATAAATTGTTATATGTATTTTTTTTATTCATTTTAAATTCTCTTTCATTTTATTTGTTGCGTTATTATACTTATGTGATTAAGCGGTTCCGCCCCAACGGTAATTGCACGCAAAAGATTTGATCTTCAACTTCCGAAAGTGATCTTGCAACTCTCTCCAGATATCCGAGTTGGTTAGACGGATTTTACATTACCGAGGGTATAATCCAGGAATTGTTTTAAAGCAAGTGGCTCCCTGGAAGTGCCACAATAGAGATGGCACAAGCCATTGTGTAATGGGAATGGCTGTGCTAAGAAAACAACTTCCTCGTATTGCAAACCGGGTTCCCATCCCATTACATGCAAAGGGAATCGATACTTGCGACGAAAGTCGAGAGTTGAAGCTGGAATTATTTTTAATTTGTAGGGAAGATAGATATCCAATGAGCTTTACGTTTTGGTTTCAACCCTGAAGGTGCTGATCCTTAGTTCATTCCTGATCTCTTTGCCTCCAGGAAAGATGATTACAAACATGGGGTGGGGACCAAGAAGACCAATTAGCAAAACCACTAAAAGGGGTGATGAAACAGTAACGCGGCTGTAGCAATGACGTTATATTTCAAAGATTTCTTGGTTCTATACATTTACTCCTCTGTTATTCTCAGCATCCTTACATTTTATGCTCCACTTATTTCATTCTATTCATGGATTTTAGATTCACTTGTTCGTTGCCGGCGCACAATTTTTGTTAATAATACTCTATTTATTAATATATTCTATTAAGTATTATAAATACACGCTAATTATTATTTTTAAATATTCTTATTATTTAATATATTTATAATCTTTTAACACATTTTTTTATGATCATCACTCCTTTATTTATGAAACAATATCATTAAAATTGAATCATAATCTTGTAAAATATATAATTTTATTTTTTATTATTTAAAATATGTTTTAATTCAAAAAATAATAGAATATATATAAATAATTCAGATTTATATATATAAATATTTCTCAAATTAATATAAATAATAATTAAATTAATATTACTTAAGTTTTTAATAATTTTCTTTAAAAATAAATTTGTAATTATCAAAATTTTCAATTATAAAATTACAAGTATAAAAAATTTCGAAGACCCATAAACTCTTTATCATCCAACATCACTTCATGGTTAAAAAAAAAAAACCAACAACTTAACACGCATCTTTCATTTAAAGCCAGTGTGTTAGTCGAGTCATCGAAATCTTATATTGATGGGCTTCGACGTCCAATCATGCAATTGAAGGTCTCATTCTAATGGGCTTACGCTTGGACAATTTTATAAATTTATTCATTACTAGTGGTGGATAATTTAAATTGTAACCTATAATCTAAATCAAATAATACGAATTAAATTGAGTTTTGATTTTATTTGGAACCGATTTAAAATTTTTAACTCATTTAATTCAGCCTAAACTAATATTTAAATAAAATTATTATTATTATTTTAAAATTATTTATTTCACTAATTCTATTAATAAAATTAAATTAAAATCCTAATAAGTTTCACTTTCTTTTTAAGAATAAGTTTCACACACAACCTTTTTTCTTTAAAAAGATATTTAATTATTTTTTTAACAATTATTTACTATTTGTTCAAATTGATAAGCAGAAAAATATTTATTTATTATTGTGAATGAAAAATTATGTCATTTTAAAATTTTTATTATTATTTTAAATTAAGTTATGTTAAAAAAAATTATTATAAAACTTATAAGTTATAGATGATATTTTAATAATTAAAATAATAATATTTATATTATAATTTTTAAAAATATATTTAAAAAATAGTAAATAACACAAGTCGAACCAACCCGATTTACATTAATTTAGGTTACATTGAGTTATAATCTTATTTAAGTTTATTTAATTTATAAAAATAACCCTCGAATTTTTTTAATTTAATTTAAATCCTAACCCAATCCTAAGTTTATTTAGGTTATAAAAGATAGCCCTCGAATTTTTTCACTTTAATTTAAATTTAATCATAACCCAATGTTGCTCACCCCTAAATAATGTAATTTTAGCTAAATTTTCAATGAACAATATTACACACAAATTATAAATAAAAACTATAAATACAAACTGAGGTGTTAAAATATTATTAAATAAATAAAATAAACAAAAGAATAAAAAAATATAATAATAATATTATTATTATTATTATTATTATTTCACTCATCTAATATACAACGTTAATTTGTATAATAAATATATAATATCACTTTTATTCACTCGTCCAATCATATCATACCGCGATTAATAAATTAATATAATAATTTTTATATATATTATTATTCTCTATAATTTGTGTGTGTAACATTATTCGTAGCATTATCCTATCACTATTGACCGAAAAAGCAAAACAAGAACAATAGCTTAGATAGGGAGAGAAAAAAGGCAAAACCAAAAAACAAAAGCAGCGTATATTACAAAGGGACAAATGTGCATCTGTTCCTGCATAAGCTAAGCTTATATGACTATGAACACCAAAGAGGAAAGAGCTGACTACTAGATACGAGAACCAAGTTTGAAAGAGCAGCATATTCAAAATGTTATAGTGCTTCCCCATATCGTTTTATCAAGCGCTATAACCTCTAACTAACGGATGCCATTGGCCCAGTTCGTTGCCGCTGCACGCAGCCGCACAAGCAGCCTCCATCGTGGCCTGGGAGATGTCACTGTTGCAAATATTGGCAAATGCTCTCATGTGTTTCATCCCATATTGAGTCAGCGATCCACAGTGTCTCTCAAAAACACGAACCTGCAATATGACGTTTTAGTTGTGCACTAATTAATATGTTCAAGAAAAGAATGATATACAAAATGAATGTTTTCAACCACAAAAAAAATGTTACCGTTGATTTTAGGCATTGCCAGTCATCAACAAGAGGCAGACCAGGTGCCCTAACCGAATTAAGGAGACAAGAACCCTCTTTGGGTCCAAATAAAAGCAGTCCAATCATTTCAATGCTAGCATCCAAGTGCTTTCTGTGCCTCACTGTCTCTGTAATCTGCTCGAGTATTTCAGATTTCTTCTCTGATCCATCTTTTGCTTTCTTGTACTGTAAACAAGTCAATCAAACTATGCACGTCAGCAATCTGTTGCTATTAAACATTCCAATTAGACCAGGAAACCAGATTGGCTACTTGAAATGGATAGTTGGATTAACAAAGATATTAAATTAGCATTTTCAAATGTAGAATTTGCACGTCAAAGAGGCAAAGGCTCACCATATGCCACATGAAGAGAAGATCAGCATCTCTTTGGTTAACAACTCCCACTTCAGCATCAGGTCCAAGTTTATTGGGGGCAAAGTTGACAGTGGCAGGATCGAAACCCTGATACAGATAAAGCTTCTCTGATTTCATACTTCTGTTACCATATTGCATCACATGGGATCCATCATTGTAAGTATTGGAGTTGGAAGTCCGTTCCTTCACCTGAAGCCAAAAAAAGTTAAGTCTTGTATGTATCTGGTGAATTTGAATTCGTTGTAGCTAAAGATACTGAGCTGAGTCTAAAAAACAGCAGAGTCTAAATTTTGTTGCTCTTACAGCTTCATACTGTTGCTTTATTGTCTCTTTCTTCAAATTGTGAGTCTCACTGCAGAAAATTATCCGCATAATCAGTTTCCGAGTTTCATCATATAGAATCAGTTTATTGCTTATATAGCCTAAAAAGGATCCGCAACAGTTTTTTTCCTTTTTTCAAGGAACAAGATCAAATACCTATCCTCAATCCAAGCAATACTGAACAAATCCCCCAAGCAAGTGATGTACTCTGGAGGCGGAGAAGGATCCATTCCAGGGCAATAAGTCCCAAAGCTACTCTCTTGTGCATTTGATGCTGTTGTGACAAAAATGTTTAGATCTTTGGGCATTACACCCTCAAAAATGCTCCCACTCTCACAGGCTTCCACGTATATAACCTGTGTTTCACCATAGAACTCTGTCAATAACTATATCTGTACCTTGTTATCACACATAACTTCCAAGGGGAGTATGATCCTTTTACCATTTCTTTATAGCCCTTTGCTGCATGTTTCTTCTTCAAGACATCAATGAACTCCATAGCATACAGATAAGGCGTATTTGGCATGCCTGCAATGACAAATAGAAAGTCTATTAGCTCTAACAGCTATTCTAATCTTTTTGAATCACTTCCTTGCAGTTGACATTCTCTATACGAATCTAGCAGAAATACGGGACTCAACCAAACTTTTTATGGGAGTTATCATCAGAACCATGTTGCAGTAATTAACAATTTAGATATCACAACCTCAGTTAAAATAACATAAAGGTACAGGAGATGTACCAAGAACTCCAGGGCCTCCATGATCAGAGTAGTATAAAAAGATCCTGTCATTGGCTGTGCTATTCACCACCTTACCGCTTCCTCCTTTCACCGTACTCTTATCACCAAGAAGTACCGCATATAGATTCTTGGCAGTTACATGCTTTCCAGTGTAATCCTGCCACAACAATAGTAGAATTCAGTCACATATGAACTATAACATAAAGTAATTTGCACAAAAATGGAACTACATCATTTCAAGTCATATAATAGCCTCATCAGCTCTGTTAGTACTGAAGAACCAACTTTTATAATAAATTATTTCCTGTAAATCTCACACACACAGTTATCATGAAAGATAATAACGATTACATAGCACATGCTCCAAAAGAGCTGAAATTCTCATGAAATCAGGCCCTAGACTATTGGCACCAAATGATTTACATCAACCAATTAAATTGCTAAATTATAATTACTCCCTTCATGTGTAAGGAAGAGATGAAACAACATCATTTGTTTCAAATCTAACATCAACATCAAGAATTGAGCCACAACTATTGAGATGTTAAGTATAAAGCATTTAATTTCTTCAAGGACAGTGCAAATATGATGTCCCTTAAGAGGATAGCCTGATTGTTAATTAGATTTGCTAGAGCAGCAAGAGGTTTAGAATCAGACAAGAGAGGATTTTGTTTAATGTGTGTTTATGCATAAAAAAAAAACCAGGTCTGCTTCTGAGATTAGTCAACCCAAAAAAATAAAGATTAGTGCAAAGAGAAAATCTATTTCTTTAATTGCATGACGACGATGGAGCCTAAAGTCCGGCTTCCAAGCGATAAACTTTGTGGAGTCATCTGTTGCCAAATTATTATTACTTTGACTTAGCCAAATTTTGAACTCCAAGCTGACGGTCCAAAATGCTTACAGGTATAAAGTAGCATCATTAGTAGTTCAACTTTCTTATCAACTTGTTTAAGAAGCTGTCATTACTGTAATTACGCACGTCAAGACTAACAATAATTGCAAAGAGCCGATCGAAATTAATACATTATATAGTGGCCCATCACTATCAAGATGGGGCCGTCGTTGACAAAAGCAAAATCCAAATGTAGCCCAACCAACTCACAACAACGGGGCCATGATTGACATATTTAACCTATAAACCTTAAACATGAGATATTGTAATTGAAGTAGTGATCCTAGATTATTTAGTCTTTTTTTTCTTCTTTATTTTAATTTTTTTGGTCATTGAAAATGAGTGGAATATACCTTAGGGACACCAGCATAAACATCTTCGCCTTGGGGATGGTTGATGATCACACCAGGCCTTGGATTCAGCTCATGCATGGCTATGTCATCGTACATAAACACCACTATGTTCTCTTCCTTCAACCCACCTTTTCTCAGCAACTGATATGCATGGCATACATCCGCCTACGTATATAAAATTTGTTCATACAAATTTAATTAGGTTGAATAAAAAAGCTAGTGAAAATTCAATAGCGTTACAGTAAGGCAACACAAAGAGTATAACCTGGTGCCTGTAATTTCCATAACCAGATGATCCAGCGACGAGAACTGCCCATCTTGTGCCAACGTTGTTGCCATCTTCCTCGACAGGCTCTTCTCTCTCGGTAGGCAATCTGATTCTCGACTCCGTTTGGCTGAACCGGGTGGCTTGGCCACCTCCAATAGCTCCAAAAAGAACCAGTAATAACGAAAGGAACAGAGTTGGGTTCGCGTGGGAGATAGAGAGATGGGTTGCCATAGGGAGTGAACCAATTTGAGGAGAATCGGTTGCAACAAATTGAAACAAGAAGAAACAAAACTACGAGAGAGAAAGAGAGACTTAAAATGGAAATGTTGAGAATTTAGAAGTCTTAAGAGAGAGTGTTATAAAGTAGAGGGTGGTACGTGCCATGCAAACTAAGGGATTGACACGTTTGAACTTAAATAAGAGAAATGGGTCCCCAAAATCATACCTTGTCAACAAATGGGCATGGACGTTTTATTCACAGTAAGTTGCGTTTCTTCGGTCAGCTTTCTGCCTGATTTTTTCCCCGTCTTCCACTTTTTTATTGTTCAGGAAAGTCGTTTTGCAAGGCTCAAAACTGAGTGTTTCTTTTTGTGTTACTAAAAAACAAATCAAAACCCAAAGTGCAATGCTAGTGTTGTTTTGAGCTTTGGTTTGTTAAGATGCTATAGTATATATTCGTTTATGATGATGCGTTATTGAAAAAAGAAAAAAAGAAAACAGAAACAAATGAAAATTACAAAAAATATATTATTTTTTCTACTATGGGAAGATAAATTATTGCATGTTCATTGATTGATATTTCGTGCTCTGCTTTTCTACTATTTTTAAAAGAAAAATCATAGCGTCGGTATTATTACGGTGTCCTTGTTGAATAGTTTATAAGACTCCGGTGGATATTTAATTAATAATGGTATGCCTGTCGATCTCTTCTTTTACCATCACTAATGGCCTCTTGACACTTAATATATGCCTTTATAAAAAATAAAAAATAAAATCAATAAGGACAGCTATTTTCAAAAGCACATATAACACACACACGCTTTCAAAAGTTTATACACAACAACTACAGTGGCTAATGGGCCGCCAAAGGGCCTGAAGTCATCAGTATAGTCATGATGTTTGATTGCTGAAGGCATTTTCTTTTTACTTTATGCTCGATTTCACAGTGAACTGTAACAGCATCATTTCTACAAATTGGTATGTTGAGTAACAAACAGGGATTACAACTTCAATTCCCGAAGAACAGTAAGATGGACAAGTTAATTCTCAGGGGAAGTTACAGAACACAGCGCTGCTCAATTCAAACATAACAAGTCAAATTAGAACTAAAATTTTGATTTAACGAAATTTTCAGCAGACTAGTCAAGGGTATGAATGACCATGAGAATATATCATAATATTACTAAATGCAGTATCGGCGAATCTTCGAGTGCTAGAAGAAAGCTAGAATAAATCAAGTTTATGAGAAGTCCTACTGCGTTAGCTACATCTTACAATAGATTCAGAACATACAAGAGTTTCTTGCAAGTTCACATCATCAAGGTTTCTTGCAAGTGCGCATCATCAAAAGTATCTGCAATCAACTATATAAGGTGTCTCCAAAAATCACAGAATAGCATGTTGAAAACTATGGGAATATAATTTCGGACAAAGAAATCATTCCCTAAACAAGTTATCCTAATCAACCAGCCTAGCATTTCCTCTGCATCAATTCAAAATGTTTCAAGACTGTCCCCAAACCGGGTCAAGCGAAAAAATTGAGAAGATTTACAATTAGCATGCATGTGGACTGATCAGAGTATTGTAAACATGATTCGACAAAAACAGGGGTCAAAATGTACTCCTTAATGTCTCTGACATATCCTAGGATTCCCAACCAAAAATAAATGACCCATTAAACCAGTAAAATGATATATAAGTTTCAGTATTTTCCCCTCCATGAATACCACTTCAATTTCAATTGGTACCACAATGGAGGAACACCCAGCACTCCTCGGGCTAACCTCGGATCAAAAACGTCAAAGTTTACCCGACCCAAGGAGTCCAAGAGAACTTGGGCAGGCACTGATTCTAGAAGCACAGGACAAGCCTCATTAGGCACTGTCCCAGCTAACTCACGAGCCTTCATCAAATGGATATTTGCTATTGATGCCATCTCAAAAACAGAATTCCATAAGCCCTCACGTGAATCCAAGCGGATTTCTGAACGACCCCCCTCCTTAACCAGCAAACCATGCTTAGCTGCCACTTTAACTGGTATGAAAAGTGACTGTTGCGATTAACATGATAAGGTAATGACTTAACCAGCAAAAGAAGGCCACTTGCCTTGCCAATATGAGATGCTGCATGATCAGCAGCTGTCGACCTGATACCACCAGCTTTAAGTGTCATGTACAGAAGAGTTGATATAGTATCCTCAGCATATTTTTCCAATTCTTCAATACTTTCTGGGAGGTCAGTAACCTCTCTATTTGCATCATTAATTCGAGCTTCAACAGACCTTTCAGCCATCCCTTGCTAATTTTATTCTCTGATACAACTGATGCAAGAGCCTGTGCAGTTGGGTGCTCAATTAGCTTATTAGCATAGATTTTGTCTATGGCTTCTTGCCACCAGACTAGGTGCATGAGACCAATCCTGGGATAGAAGCAACATCCATGGCTCTGGAGGTTTCAACATTGAAGGCACGGAGTGCAAAGGCAGCTTTTCGCATTTTAGGAGGAAGTTCGAGGAGGCAGAGATATTGATGGTAATCATAATTTCGCACTTGCTGTACACAGTGGGAGAAAGCTGCTCGTAAGCTACTTGAAGCACCATTCAATAAATCCTTACTGTGACTCTTCCTACAACATAAGTATAATATCAAAGAAAACAGTAAATAATGATAATCCAAAACAACAAAATTCTTTCTTGAAAGCATTTTCTAGGTTACGTATGGTTCACATAGAGAAAGATGATTTCCACCATCTGTGCTTAATTAAGTCATATGTTCCCACCTCTTTCCTATGACAAACAGAAATCTACCAGGTAAGCAACTGGTTTATTCTAAATCCATTTATGTCTTGCTCTTGCATACAATATGTAAACATTTTGAATGCACAAGGCATTGTAATGTGTGCAAGAGGGGAAAGGCCTCTTACGCACTCCATCCACAAATGATTAGAGCAAAATGAACTTCAGTGGTCAATCAAAACTCAGGTTATTTACACTTGTCATTCCTTCTGTACCAGAAGACACAATCATTGACATATGGACTGAACTAGAGGCAGTGTGATGTTATATAGTCAACTCTAGAAACATAATATCTTGAGATAAGAGCACCGTCTTTTGAAACCGCACAATGTAATAAAACTCCAGAGAACATTAAATAAAGTGAGAAATCTATTCAACAGAAATTCCATCATCCTAACACACCTTTTCCCCTGCTTTTTGTGAGTTCACATGGCTCATCACATAGCACTGGCAAAAAGCCACCATTTTGCCACATAATTTGTTCTCCAATCTCCATTGGAAATGCTTGAACATCCAACCACCCACCCCAGAAAAAGAAAGATAAAGAAGAATTTCTTTTTAAAAAAAAAATGATAGAACTAAAATAGATTATCAAAACAACCTTCATCCATGCTGTTCTTGGAGTTTCTAATTCTAAGCTAATGTCAGCTTTCTCCAGCTCATTTTCCAAAATGTTCAATTTGCATGATTTGTCCATGAAACTAGAAAAGGCGCACAGAAGTTCAAGTTTGCAGAGTGAACTGAACACTTTCATTGATGGAGTTATGCAATAAAACAATGTCTTACAGAATTCAAAAACAAAGCTAAATGATGTCTTCCATACATGTTAGAAAACTTAATCGTGACTTCTACTTAAGCTCATTAAGAGCCTCAACGCAGAAATAACTATTATCGTAATATATAGTCTACGACACTTTGATTACAACTTCTCCCTCCTAAATACATCACGAAAAACTGATGGCGGGACAATTAAAATGAGCTTATATTCATTTGGCCGAAGCTTATCCATTAAAGACAGCATTTCTACAAATTGAAGCAAGCTGTAAAGACCATTCACGGGATCAATAAGCTTAACTATGAATTATCAAAATGGGTATCCGAAGTTTTATCGGATAGCTTAGTATTGAATTTCTTAGAGTAATTTCATCAAACAGGTTTATGGCTTCGGATCAACCTAAGATTCCGATCAGAAACGAAAACAGCGACGAAATCCAAATAAATCGCTCAGTTAAATAATGAGCATTGGAAATGAAAGCTTTCCGACGGCGAGTGTTGCAGTGCAGTTTGCAATGCAAGAGAACGAGATTTAGATCAAGGTTGATAAATGCACATGTGGCTTCCTTCTAGTTCTAGGTATGAACTGTACATGATGGCCTGAGGCTTCGGTTTCGCCTCCCGTAAGAACGACGCCGTTCTGGTGATCCATAACGCTACGATTAAACGTCGTGTCGCCTCCATGACCACGAGGCATGATTTGAACGAGTAATGTTTTACTTTGGAGGGCTAGTTTATGGACCCTGTAACTTTTACAAGCCCATTAATCCATTGGGCTTAAAAACCCATCCAATCATTAATAAATTATAAATCTCGTGTAATAATTAATAAAAATTCGATATCAAATTCGAATTGAAAATATAGTGCCAAAAAGAAATTTGATAAGAACTTTATCACATTTGTAAAATTTTGAATTGAATTGAAAAATCCTCGTGAAGGCTTTCATTTACATCTTGACAAGCTCTAATAAACATAAACTGGAACCAGTGATTAACATTTAACAGGGACAACTAACACGCTCCTTAAAGTCGCGCAAATACGTGTAACCAAACAACCCCCTTTACTTATTCGAGTAAACGCACGACTGTATGGACGAAACGAACGACTCAGCGGAACCTTCCAGAATCCCTCTCTCCACTCCAGAACTCTCTCGTCCCTCACGCTTCTTTTATATTCCAAACTCCATCGTCTCCTTCCTATCACATCTCAATAATTTGAAGTTCCAAAACTCTTATAACTCATAACTATACCACTCTTGCAATAATTTCTCGTTCATTTTGATTTAAGTCTGTTTGTGCTGACATGGCAGATGAAGCGAAAGCGAAAGGTAACGCGGCGTTTTCAGCCGGCGACTACGAGGCGGCCATCAGCCACTTCTCAGATGCCATTGCTCTAGCTCCCACCAATCACGTACTCTTTTCCAACCGATCCGCTTCCTACGCCTCGCTCCACAAGTACGCTGAAGCGTTGGAAGACGCCAAGAAGACCGTCGAGCTCAAGCCGGACTGGTCCAAGGGCTACAGCCGGCTCGGGGCCGCTTATCTCGGCTTACAGAACTATATGGAAGCTGTTGACGCGTACAAGAAGGGCCTTGAAATCGATCCTAACAATGAAGCGCTCAAATCCGGCTTGGCCGATGCTAAGGCGGCGGCCTCGGCCTCGTTTAGATCTCGTTCCCCTCCGACGGATAATCCGTTCGGTTCCACTTTTGCTGGGCCGGAGATGTGGGCGAAATTAACGGCGGATCCAACGACGAGAAGTTATCTCGAACAGAAAGATTTTCGCGACATGATGCTTGATATTCAGAAAAACCCTAACAATTTGAACCTCTATCTGAAGGACCAGCGTGTGATGCAAGCTCTGGGAGTCTTATTGAACGTGAAGTTAAGGGGGCCCACTGGTGGTGATGACGTGGAAATGCAGGAGGAAGATTCTCCTAAGAAACCGGAGCCGGCCAAGGAGGAGACGAAGCCGGAGCCAGAGCCGATGGAGTTGACAGAAGAGGTGAAGGAAGCAAAAGACAGGAAAGAAAAGGCGTTGAAGGAGAAAGAGGAAGGGAACTCTGCGTATAAGAAGAAGCAATTTGAGAAGGCAATTGAACATTATACCAAGGCGCTGGAGCTTGATGATCAAGACATTTCTTACTTGACTAACCGGGCCGCTGTTTATCTCGAGATGGGCAAGGTAATAGTTGCTTTATCGTTTTGTTTTATATGTTCTCTTTATTGTTATATGCAAGTGAATAAATACTATAACGTGCACGATTGGAAATTGTAGTAAGATCATATAAGGTATTGCAAAAATTAGGCTGGAATGAGGTCTTAAGTTGTTTATAGCAATTGTTTCTTCCTTTTTTTTTTTTCCCATCTTTGTGCATATAAGACTTGAATCATAGGATGACATAGATTCTTGATTAGTTTTATAAATCTTCAAGGAGTCTATCAAATTTTGATTAGGTTCATGATGATGCTTAAGAATTCTACTTAAGGTTGTCAATGGATTAAGTTCTAAGAATGATGTAGGATAGTTCAAGTGGTTCCATTTTTGGACCCACTAATTGCATGGCCTTTGTTTGAACCTTGTTCCTACCGCCTTGTTAAACCTCTCCTCTCACTATTCATTAACTAAGATTTAGGAAGCGCTAGTGTTTAGTATGGTTTTGTCGAGTATAGCTCTTGTTATCTGAGCTTGGTGGTGTTGCAGTTTGAAGCCACATCTGTTGTGTAGTGGAAATGCAAACTCTGGAATGGAAGAAGGCCAGTATTTGGTAAATACCAAGATGTGGAGTGGTTACCAAATATTTTAGCTATTGTGCTTCCAAAGCACAAAAAAGCACCTCTACACCAAAGGAACCCATAAACTACTAGAGCCTTTTTTAGCAAAATATTTCTCTGTCGCTTGGTTTCTGTTCAAGATTTTTATTAAAAATTGTATACTTACGTTGTAGGTGAAATTTGGAGGGTTTATCTTATGAGAGGAGTGAAGTGCATATTGTAAAACTAAGGATATTTTGGACTATTCAGTATCCAAAATTTCAGCTTCTGTTATTAAACTTAAAAAGGGGGAAATTAATCCACCGTAACTATTACAATTGCAAGAAAACACAAGAAAATAAAAAATTAAAAGAATTCTGAAGAGCTTTTAATATTAAAGAAGCTCTTTTAGGATGTAGTGAAACTACCAAATAAGCTCTTGATAACTCAGTTGGTTCCACACAATTATGTCCTGTTAGGCCTCTATGGAACAATGGAAGCTTAGAGAATAGTAAGGAAAACAGTTGCTGTTGTATTTAATGAGTTGATAATTCTCTTTGCTTTATACCACATGCTTGCTTATTTCTGTTGTCCAAACAATGAAATAAGCCTGATTTTGAATCCCATCTTGTATTCTGTTGTCCAAACAATGAAATCAACCTAATTTTGAATCCCATCTTGTATTGAGCACCGCACCGCAAGTACAAAGTGAGCTGCTGCATCCAGCTGCCCAGTTTATGGATTAAAAAGCATATGATTTTTCTTATTAGGGGTTCTCTATGTCATTAGTCTTTATTCTTAAGTTCACTTGGTTATGAATTTTTAATACATTTATTATAATAATTTCTGTTTTAAGTCTATCTCTGATCCTTCTTTTACCATCAATTATTGTAGTACGAGGACTGCATTAAAGATTGTGATAAGGCTGTTGAAAAGGGAAGAGAGCTTAGATCTGACTTTAAGATGATAGCAAGAGCTTTAACTAGGAAGGGAACTGCTCTGGTGAAAATGGCAAAATGCTCAAAGGACTATGAACCTGCTATTGAGACTTTCCAGAAAGCATTGACTGAGCATAGAAATCCAGACACATTGAAGAAACGTAATGATGCTGAGAAAGCTAAGAAGGAACTGGAGCAACAAGAGATTTTTGATCCAAATATAGCTGATGAGGAGCGCGAGAAAGGTACATGTGTCTATGGCTTTTGGTGCTCCATGCCTTGTATCTTTTATTTTGTCTTTCTACAGCTTTATTTCATCATAGCATATTTCTTTTTCTCTCTGTGTTTTTGTCACAACATATACATCCATGTATGCACACACATTGCTACATGTGTGTGCAAATTGTATGGCAATAAGTTAAAGACCCATTTACATTCTTGGTGTACTTGATTTTAATGCATGCGGTACTATTCTTGGTATTCTTATTATTAAAGTTTTGATATGACTGGGTTTGACAATTAGTCAACTAGGCTTGTCTTAGAATGGATACTCTTCTTTTTGGATTTTACTGTTCCTGGAGAGGGAGTCTATCACAGTCCTGAAGTTCAAAAGAAAGATTTCCATGATGTGATGACTCCATTCTCAGATGTTCCTGACTATGTGCAGGCAATGAATTTTTTAAGCAGCAGAAGTATCCAGAGGCAGTGAAGCATTATACAGAGTCATTGAGGAGGAACCCCAATGATCCAAGGGTATGAAGTTCAATCTACTTTGTCCCTAATTCAGCTGTTTGTTAGACCAATTAAAGTGTATGTTTTATTAATCGTTGAAAAAAGAGCTGTCTTTTGCTTTTCAGACATATAGTAACAGAGCTGCATGCTATGCAAAGCTGGGTGCACTGCCTGAAGGTTTGAAGGATGCAGAAAAGTGCATTGAGCTTGATCCAACCTTTGCTAAAGGATACACCAGAAAGGGTGCCATTCAATTTTTCATGAAGGAGTATGACAAAGCTTTAGAAACATACCAGGAGGGGCTGAAACATGATCCACAAAATCCAGAGCTGCTTGACGGTGCAAAAAGGTAATGTTCATATATAAATTTGTGATTTGTTATTGTAATGATTGTCCCTTTTCCATACTGTGATTTGTTAGTGTAATGATTCCCTGTTGTGTATGTGTATCATTTTTCTTCAATTGTTGCTCTCAAATTCTGTGCAGATGTGTACAACAAATTAACAAGGCTGGTCGCGGCGAATTAAGCCCAGAGGAATTGAAGGAGAGACAGGTTAGCTATTTTTTTACACCACCTGGTGAGAGTGATTTGCTCAACAATCATTGGTTGTGTTTTTTAATTGAGTTATGTCATACAGGCCAGGGCAATGCAGGACCCTGAAATTCAGAACATACTTTCTGACCCCGTTATGAGACAGGTAAGAAGAAGAGTTATAATGCTGTTAGATGAGATAAATTTTGCTTGGAATACCAACGGGATTTGTTTGGAATATCAAATATGATTTTTACAATCCTGTTACATGAGATAAATTTTGCTCAGAAAACCATCAAGATTTGTATGGAATATTAAAGATGATTTTTTACATTTGTTTGAAATAGCAAAGGCGATTTTTACCATCTACTTCATAAGCAGGTTGGTTAAAGGGAATTTGTGTTGTGGGCAGGTGTTAGTTGACTTCCAGGAGAGTCCGAAATCTGCACAGGATCACATGAAGAACCCAATGGTGATGAACAAGATTCAGAAGCTGATCAATGCAGGGATTGTCCAGATCAAATAAATTTGAAGAAAGTTTTACCTTGAAAACATGAATTTTTTTTTTATCATCTTTAGTAAATTGTATGTTTCTGTGTGAATGAGTGGAGGATTAAGTGACAAAAAGTTTGGAAAATTTTGTTAGTTGCTTCTTTGCTGTATCTCTTGTTTCAAAACTCCCTGTTTGCGCCTTCTCTGTCTTACTCCCTCCATTTAACAATGGGCAAGGGGGGGAGGTGTGTGTGGTTGTGCATGCAGGTTAATGGAGCTCTGCGGGCATGGTATGGTTTGAAGCATCATGTTTACAAGTGCCTTAGCAGACCAGAGAAATAGGATGCTTGATTTCTGGGCAGATTATATTGCCATTATACCATAGGCCTCTTATAGACTCAATGGCTGGATCATAATCTAGAAATATCGGTGGGTTGGCATGGTTTAGTGATTGAAATGATAACGTGGAGAACAACCTTAGGTTTGGGAAGCTGAATTTTATTTCGTACAAGAGGAATAATTCTTCTAATTTTATGAATTTTTCAAGAATATTTTTTTCTTGAATTTTTTTAAATGAGTAATGTTATATTTTTTAATATTTTTATTTTAATAATTTTAATATCTGAAACGATCAATCAAAGCCACATACACACATATTTGGTCGTGCAGACAATAAGGGTAGAGGGAGCAACATGCTAGCAGCTACTTACCTCCGGCTAAACCCATGTATGAGCTGGCTGGTGACTGAGCGGCGACTGACAGCGGTGAGGACAACTATCGGCTGGTCTGTTGCTGATGGCTGGTGCAGTGCAGCACCGACGATGCTTGGTTGGGAACACGATGCAAGTTGCAGCTTGCTAATGGTGGCTGGCAGTGACTTTGTTTGAAGGATTTTAACTTGATCTTTTGAGGTGTTTTGTTTCGTTCGAGGGTTGCACTGCTGCTATTGGGCTGGGCCGTTGGTCGCTAAGAGCCAAGATTAATGAGTGATGAGTATCACTTACTATATCCAAAAATATA
This sequence comes from Ailanthus altissimus, assembly GCA_946807835.1. Taxonomy (NCBI): domain Eukaryota; kingdom Viridiplantae; phylum Streptophyta; class Magnoliopsida; order Sapindales; family Simaroubaceae; genus Ailanthus; species Ailanthus altissimus. Next base: position 24,081,612 of record OX327696.1, on the reverse strand, counting down.
TATATATATATATATAATAAGTAATATTATTGGTAGGTTAATTTTTTAAATTAATAATAAGTGTTTAATTTGTGACAAATAACATTAGAGTAGATTTAAATTTTTATTTATATATGAATTTTTAAAATTGTCTCTATAGGTTGTTATATAAGATGTAGATTTTTAAAACTAAAATAGTAGAAATTAATATTATGAGTTAAGGATTTTAAAATTTTTATTTTATAGAGATTTTTACGTTAGATGTAATTTTAAAAAATAGTAGGGATGAACATTTAAATAAAGTGGGTTTTGAATACGGGATAAATTAATTCATGAGTTTAGATTAGATTATGATAAAAATATTATGTGATTAGATAAAAAAAAATGTTATTTATTAAATTAAATAAAAAAATTAAGAAAATTTTATTTTATGATTTTTGTCTTTGCATAAAACTCTATGAAAAATTTTATTTTACTTAGTTTCAAATTTTTTTCAATTAATAAGTGAAAAAAAATATTGGATTTACAAATTTAATAAACGATGTTATTTATGACGTTGAATTTTATTAAGGTAAATATTTGTGTGAGAAGATGATTAAAAATTATTTTAAAAAAAAGTTAAGAGTTAATAAGTATAGGATATGTAAAAATAATGCGAAGGCGAAAGAAAATCAAAAAGTACGAAGAATAAATTGCGTTGCATTACTCGTACTCTAGGTCATAGCACTATAACATTAGTATCATTGGAAGTAGTGATCATGTTGTTGCAGCACCCAAAAGTTGGTACTGTAGCAAAAATGAGACTTATTTTAATTTTAGGGTGATTAAGTTATTTCAAACACTTTATTTTTGTTTCAACTCGAATTATGATTAACTTAGGACATATATATGTTATATAAAAATCTTATTTTTAATTTGAGAATATATCCCAACATATTATAACACATAATTGAGAGAACAATTATTTTAATCTTTTTTAGAGAGAATATTTTTACTAACTTTGTAAAAATATATTTTAAGTGATATGAGATTTAATAAAAAAAAAATAAGATCTTAATCAATCGTGAATATAAATAATTATCAAATTATATAAATTTATGTATATATCTCTTTTTAATTTTTTAATTAATTTTTTTATATTTTATTTACTTCATTATTATATTTGTGTGCATAAGCGTTTCAGCCAACAAATATTTGTTTGGCTCAACAAAATTCGAAGGGTTGGATAGTTGATGTATCTTTCACCAAGGTAAAAATATGTACAAGTGCAGCGTCTTTCCCAATAATCTTGAACTTATATTGTTGATGCAGTTAAAACATTTTTGCCCTTTATACCTTCGGAGATTTTTGATTCCAAAAGCTTATAGTTATGGAATCGGAGGTACAGTTCTAAATGTCAACAATATGATAAAACGGCACCAGGACTAAGTGATGGGAAGAAAATAGAAGACTAACTTTCACAAGTACCAAATTAATATCCAAAAAAAATCCATGTCTTCCTAAATATTGTTGAATTATACTCTGGAATTTATTGGGAGTCTCTTGTTTCTATTAAGACTTCTAATAGTTCCATATTCAAATAACTCTAGTAACCTTTGTAGTCTATGAAAACTACCACAAACAAATTTTGTAGACAAATTCGTAATTTTATTTTTTGAGAATAGACATTTGACCATCACACTTCGCCTGAAAACTCCTGATTGTCTCGTTAACTTTCCCGATCGTAGCTTAAACATATATAGCTTAGCATAGCCTGTCAGGTTAACTTCGACCTGAAAGAGTGGTAGATTCCATTTCAACTTCTTGTTTTTTGGTTTTCTCCATATGTTAATATAGTCGTCATCAAAGCTCTTCAGATCCTAAGTCACGAGTTCATTCATTGATATAAAACGTTGCACTGCATGGGGAAAATCAACTACCACATTCTTTGAAGTTTTTTCAACTCATAAATTGGTACAAAACTAAACCCGATTCGTTGACGTATCAGGTTAATGAAATATATAATGACCCCTATTAACTGAGAATTCAGGCAGCAGCTTCTTGTTCTTTTGCTGCTAGTTGGTTCTGGATGTGTTGAGGGACAATGTCAAATTTGGCTAATTGCATCGTGTAAGATGCCCGGCCTTTCGTCATCCCACGGAGCGTACTAACATATTGAAACATCTCTGCCAGTGGAACAAGGGCATCAACCACCTGCAATAATCCCAAACCATTCATGAATTTAGAATTGAGATGGGAAGCAAAAATGTGGGGAATTCAAATCAATTGATTTATATGTTCCTAAAGTCAGGAAAAAAGCCTTTTTCCTAAGTAAATTAGGAAGAGTACGAAATAGCACAAATAGTAAATAAGGAGAGTTGAGCAACAAATTCATACCTTCAGACCACCGGGTTTGTCCCCAAAGCTGTTGATTTGACCTCTCCTCGAGTTGAGATCACCAATCACATCTCCCAAGTGTTCTTCAGGCGTGATAACTTCAACTTTCATTATAGGTTCCAGCATCTTTGGGCCAGCTTTTTTCATCCCTTCCCTGAAAGCACCCCTAGCCGCAAGTTGAAATGCCAAAACACTTGAATCAACATCGTGGTAGGAGCCATCAACCAGCGCAGCACGCACATCGACAACAGGGAAGCCTGCAAGTACACCATTACTCATGCATTCCTCTAGTCCTTTCATCACTCCTGGAATATATTCTTTCGGCACTGCACCTCCCTTGATTTCACTCTTGAACTCGTATCCACTTCCTGCCTCCATAGGCTCAAAACGCACAGTAATATCAGCAAACTGTCCTTGTCCACCTGACTGTTTCTTGTGCACATATTTCACTTCTGAAACTTTAGAAATGCTCTCACGATAGTTGACTTGGGGTGCACCAACGTTAGCTTCTACCTATTTGCACCAAGGAACACAAGTTAGGACAATGAAAAGGACCAAGTAGCCAAAACATATTCTTCTTCGATTTTTAGAAAAAAAAAGAATTACACAATAAACAATTGTATTTCATTTTATTGTTATCTTCCACTCACATGCATATAATCATTGCACGTAAAAATGTACATTAACACATCTGCTAAGAGCAATGATTATATCTAAAATGAATAGCATAATGAAGGTTTAAACTTTAAGCACCATAAAGTGAAGCATGAACAAGACAATACTGGAAATTAACACAATGTAGATGCAAGGGGTCAAAATACACCTTAAATTCCCTCTTTAGGCGATCAACAATAATCTCTAGATGCAATTCTCCCATTCCTTCAATCACTGTCTGGTTGATCTCTTCATCCCGTGAGAAGTGGAATGAAGGGTCTTCTTGAGCAAGCTTGATCAGGCCATTAGCCATTTTATCAACATCAGCTTTAGTCTTGGGTTCAATTGCAACCTTGATCACAGGATCAGGGAAGTCCATTCGTTCGAGCAAAATTGGATGGTCAGGATCACAGAGTGTTTCACCTGTAATGGTGTCTTTAAGACCTGCAAGAGCAATAATATCACCTGCTAAAGCAACCTTAACGTCCTCTCGACTGTTTGCATGCATTTCTAGAAGCCTACCAATTCTCTCTTTCTTTCCTTTGTTTGCATTTAGCACGTATGATCCTGCACTAAGCTTCCCAGCATACACTCTCACAAATGTAAGAGAACCCACAAATGGATCACTCATAATCTTGAAAGCTAGTCCAGCAAATGGTTCATCATCACTGGCAGCCCTTTCAACTGTTGCTTCAGGGTTTTCAGGATCAGTTCCCTTCATTGCTGGCAAGTCAAGTGGTGATGGCAAATAATCAACAACAGCATCAAGTAATGGTTGAACCCCCTTATTCTTGAAAGCGGAACCACACAGGACAGGCACAAAACTGCCTGCAATGGTTCCTTTCCGGATTAATTTCTTAATGGTTTCTTCATCTAGCTCCACTCCTTCTAGATAGCTCTCCATAGCTTCATCATCTAATTCAATTATGGTTTCTATCATCTGTGATCGGTATTCTTGAGCCATCTCTTCAAGATCGGCTGGTATATCCTCATAAACAAACTTTGCACCCAATTCCTCTCCTGACCATATTGCAGCTTTCATCCTCACAAGATCAACAATTCCCGCAAAATTATCTTCTGCACCAACTGGTAACTGAATCACAAGTGGTTTAGCTCCCAAGTTTGTTACTATCATGTCTCTTGTCCTGAAAAAGTTTGCTCCCAAACGATCCATCTTGTTGACAAAGCAGATTCTAGGAACTCCATACTTGTCAGCTTGTCTCCACACAGTTTCAGATTGTGGTTCTACGCCAGCAACACTGTCAAACAAGCATATAGCACCATCTAAAACCCTGAGAGCTCGCTCCACTTCAAGAGTAAAGTCAACATGGCCTGGAGTATCAATGATATTAATCCGGTGTTTGTTCCAGAAAGTAGTAGTTGCAGCTGAAGTTATGGTAATCCCTCTCTCCTGTTCTTGTTCCATCCAGTCCATTGTCGCTGTTCCTTCATGTACCTCCCCAATTTTATAGTTTCTTCCTGTATAGTATAGGACTCGTTCAGTTGTAGTCGTCTTCCCTGCATCTATGTGAGCCATAATACCAATATTGCGATAGTCTTTCAGTGGCACTGCACGCTTTGACTCTGTAAAAAAGGATAAATAAAATCCATTTCAGCTGTTAGCGAACATGAGGAAAATCTAAATAATTATCAACAATAAAAAGTCAAAACACTCGTACACACTACAGTTTACTTTCCTTTGACAAGCAAACATTCAATTAACTCTTTCAAGCATAACTTTGATGGCGAAAAATAAAGCTTTTAAATAAATTTTCAATAAGGCAATAACATCATGGCTTTTCCATGATAAATAAAGCCATACGTTATGGAACAAGAATACAGGGTTTTCCAAGGAAGAAACATTTCACTTGTGCTATAACTATCCATTGCAGTTATTTTTTTCATAGAAGCAGAGAAAGATTTTCCCGGGATTACATCATGTGATTTTTAACATTGAAGTTAAAGTATTAATAGCTTCATGTCATCTAATCAAATTACTTTGAAAGATATCTATGAAAGAGCAAAAACTAAAGCAAGTCACTTTAAAAGATATCTATGCAAAAGCAAGAACCATAATTCCAAATACCACTTATTAATTTTCAAATTTCTATCCAGACTACACTCTTCAGGAGATTATTTTTTTCCTAGAAATATGACAAATCTTGCATCATATGCCGGGGGGATTATCCAAAAAGTACATCTTTGATGCCGTTACCATACCAACAAAATTAAAATACTAATTGTATGCTGAAATAAAAACGAATACAATCAAATTAAGTATTTAAACATTTGCAAAAGGAAACCATATGTATATATATATATATTTTAAAAAAAAATGCAAACTTCGATAATATAAACAAAGGGTAGAGCAAATATAATCCAAATAAACGAAATTCAATAATCCAAATAAACGAAATTCAATTCATAAAAAAATAAACAACGAAAGAGAGATACCGTCAGCGGCCATAGCAAAAACAGAGAATTGCCTTCTGCTTTTGTGGCGCAAATTGAAGAGATTGGAAGAAGAACTTGGGGTGAAGACACGCGCGCTTCCCAAGAAATGAGAAGCACGAGGAGGGAGACCCAGAAAGCGAGTTGTTGGTGGAGAGAAAGGGAGGAGCTTTCTTTGGGAGCCATTGATATTATTGAAATTGCACAACGCTGATGAACACGAAGCTGTTAATCTCTCAGCTGCCATGTTTTTTTTTTTTTTTTTTGCTTCTGGAGTTTAATAAATGCTAGTTCTATCTGTTAATTTGCTGTGCTCTCGTCCCACCCGACTGTCCGCTTCACTTCACTTTTGGTTTTGTGGTGACATAGATGTCAGAAGTGGTAACCGGCAAGCTCTGGTTATCTTTTGTTATATGAAGTGTGCTTGGATTGGAAAATAGGGTGTATTTATAAATTTTAAAGTATTTTTTAAAATAAAACTATGAACCTTTTTTTTTTCCTGAACAATTAGTGTTATAATAAAAATATAAACAAATGTTTTTTATCATTACAAAATAAAATCCGAAAAATATCTCATTTTTAGTTTTTTTTTTTTAAAAATTAAAATTTGATGATAGATAATCTTCACTAAATTAGAGAAGTGGCCTCCAGAAATTTGAAATATTAAAAAGCATAGTAACGTTTCTGAATTTTACATGGAAATATAATTTAAGCAATAAGTTGAAAAGAATTGACTTGGACCTTAAATATTAAATAGCGGATTCAAAGAGCAGAGGCTGAAACGAGGCCACATAACCAAAATTAACCTATCCGCATATACTCGATAGTGGTGGGGCTGCGGGCCTTGTAGCCTGTGAATTGGCTTAGCTTTAGCCTTTAGCATTCGCTGAAACTTAATAGTGAATGTGAATAGATGTCCTGAGACTGTCGTCAGCCTATGGGCTTTGCCTATCCAAGCGTGAAGTTAGGAATCCATACACGTGTGCATGACTACGCACGAGCTGAAAATTTTCTCTCTAATCCATTTATTTTGCTCTCATTTCAAGTCTTTATCTTTTTATTTTCCAACCCCATTTCATTTCTTCATTGGCAAAAGATTTTGTTTCGAACAAATTGAACTAGTCTCCACAAATTCATTTCTTTCTGTGAAATAAACATGATTTGAACACTACAACTCCCCCAATGGTTTGATTCCTTGTGTGATTCTCTTTTTCTTTTTATATCATTTTAACATTGAAATGGTCAACTCTAGTGCAACGATAAGAAAATGTATCTAATATTGTGTCATCAATTTATATATATATATATATATATATATTGTTGAGCCCGATATTAATTGTTTGTGCTCATATTTAGCAAGGTAAGAATTCAATCATAATTTGCGCACAAATGAATGAATATTTGTTTTAAAGAAGAAAAAAAAAAGTTTAGTAAAACTTGTCATAGCTTAGAAGTGGTGTTTAGAGGAAGTCATTTTACACAGTTAAATTAAATAAAATTTTGATGTCATATTTGAGGTCAAAAAAAGTGTTTAATTGACACATAACTAATTTAAAAAGAGTTTATATTAAAACTTAGAGTTTCATAGGAAGGTTGTGAGATGACCCGTATCAAAGCTAACATCAAAAGGTTATTCATGTGTAATTATTATAAAGCAAAGCTCCTCATGAATTAAGTTTAGAGTTTGATATTAGTGTAGAGAATAGTTTTTTACATCATAAGTTCAATATAAAAAAAAGGAGTTAAAGGTCAAATTAGATGTATGTTTGAGTTAATCTCGTGATTTTTAAGTTAAACACAATGTGACAAGCAATTTATAAGAAAAAAATGATATAAAAAGAAATAAATATGAAATTTATGTAATTTAGCCTAAAGACTTGTATTTACAGATGGAGCTCATCACCAAATCACTAAATAAATAGATATTACAAAGCATAAATTAAACTAAAATTGATAGATAAACTAAGATCTCACATGTAATATTTTTTCTTTATTTACATTAGTGGAAGTGGTTTTCATATATTTTAATGGAAATTTTTTTGATAAAGATAAAGAGTAATTCTTGAAGATTTATCAACTAGATTGATAGTAGTGACAAGATTTATAAAACAAATTCTAACATAAAATTAAAAAGAATAGAGCTTTAAAAGAAAGTGGAAATAAGATGGATATAGAAAAAATGACATAAATTACTTGAATTTATTGTCTTGATTGATGGCAGTAACAATAGTCATAGGATAAAATCTTAATATAAAAATTAAGAGGAAGAGAGTTTTAAAAAAGAGCAAGACAAAGATAAATACAAAAAAATGAATTAATGAAAGAACTTATTAAATTTATTATTTTTGAAAAAAGTAATGCTTATATAGATATGAACTTATTAAACTAATTAGAGGCTTTTTAATATAGACAAGCGTGCTATATCTTTAAGATTAAGTGTCATTTTTAAGGAATCAAGAGAGAAATATTCAAAGTTATATGTCAAGTTTTTAGAAAAGAGTATAAAAATAATGTACTAAAAAATATTTTACTCAACTAAAGCTATTTTAGTAAATTTATTTGATTTAAAATTTTTTTGATGATTAAGAAGATGATGGTGTAATTTGCACTTAGTGCTATTTAGAGATTTGTACTTATTAGCCCTTTTGTAGATAGGACAACATGGAGTAGCATTTGCTCATATAATTTTATCTTTGATGAGGTGTTGAAGTAGATAATAATTTATATAGTATTATTTATAGTAAAGAAGTGTTAGGGTTGGTGCTTACGTGCCATCCCTGAATGTACATATACTTATTATTTATATAAATGTACATTCTCATTAAATTGTTAATGCCTATTTATATGATACCATGTAATATAACATTACAGACATTGTATGATCTGAAAGAGTTTAGATCTGATCTAAAACAGTTTAGATAAGGGTTCACAATTGGCTAAGCTAAGAAATATAAATGCTAAATATTAGCACAATTAATTATTAACTAGTTATAATTCTCAGCAAAGATCCAAGAGTTAGAACCTTGTTTGTAATGGGACAGAAACCCAAAAATATACTAGAAACTGTATAATTGCAAAAGTTGCAATTAGGTGCCAGGAACTGTCAGTTGCGAAATTATGTTCTCGAATATTGTCCATAATATATTTCTATCGATGCGAGTCTGTCGGTGGATACCTTTATATAGATCAGCATTTATCGTACCTATAGGGTATAGATGGTTATTCCTAACCGACCGTGAGTTTAGAGCTCGTATTAACATATGGGTATTCAGATAGGATTGGATATAAGACGAACTTACGAGGGTCTCCGATAGACACCCTATGTAAGCTGTCAATGGAGGGTCCTCTCGAGTTGAGTAGTATGCGTAATCCTTTGACCTAAGTGTTGTGTGATATGGTGTGTGATGTGTATAATTTATTTAATTAAATACGCAACGGAAGTATTCATACATATTAAACAATATGTAACATATTCAAGCATGTTTGATCATTCAAGTACATATATATATCTCATATATATATTTCATGCATGATATAAAATGAATAACAAATTAATAATCTACCCGGATATGAAGGTAGCTTTACAAATCTTCAAGAACTCCAAGCTTCAATTTGTTGAGCTCACCTTGAAGTGTTCCCTTGCACAATTCTAGTTCACAACTATATCCGGTGGGATTGTGAAGCTAGAATGGTAGCCTTGAATTTTCAGCAAATGATTGTTTTAACACTTAAAACAATTTGTCCTTATGATTACTACCAAGAGATGAGAAGAATTGGGTGTTTTCTATAGTTCTTTACAACTCTATATGTTGTAGTTTGGTAAGCCTTTGCATTTTCTCTCAACACTTTGAGAAAAACACTTAGGAAAAGCTCTCAATTCTCTCTCTTTTCTCCTAGAACGAATTTCACTCTCTCTTGCATACATTGAACTCTTTCAATTCTTTCTTAAGTGCAAAGAATGATTTCTCTTAGTGCTCCACCACCACTTAACCATGTTTGCCATTACAAACATTAATCTATCATATTTTTCACTCACCAATTTGATTCAACCAATTGAATCAATTTCTAGAGAGTAAATGGCATTTAATCAATGTTAAGTGGTTTTACCACTTCCTTAGTGCATCATTTAAGAATTACAAAGTGGTAAACTTTCCTTATTATTAATAACAAGTGCATTCTCCATTAGTAAATGGTGTTTGCCACTTATTCCAATTAATAATAATAATTTGATTAATATATAAAATATTAATAATTCAAAACTATTTTGATTATTTATATTTACCATATATGTATTTACCAAGCAAGGTAAATAGGTAAATACATGGTAAATAATTTATGGAGCAAGATTATGTCACTTGTCAATTTCTTATTGGTTAACAACTCTTGTAAACCAATAATGTGTTTTACCTTCAATTATTGACGAGTGAATAATAAAAGGAACTCAGAAACATTTTTCATTTTGCTGAAAATTGTTGGATTAATTATTCAATCCAATTCGCCGCCCCAGTGCACAACGAGTACACTTCATATTGTGAGACTCTCTAGGTCCATGCCCGATTTGTCATATGAAACTATTTCACATGTCCGTGAACAATGTCCCACACACATGTTACAGATATTACGAAACGGCGCATTAGACCATACAAGTTGAGGTTATAACATATTCGTATAATCCTTCCATCATCAATATCCTAGAAGAGCGGAGATATAGATCAACACCGTCAAGTCTCTATGTGCTCAACCATAAACTTATCTCTAGATTTGTATTTCAATAAATAATATCCGTAAACACTTTCACGATATTATTTTCCCAAAAAATTCTTGGATGTCTGCTTATGGCCATAAGACTTTCTGAAATACAATCTTAGAGTTACATGATATTTTACTCACCCAATTGAGTTGATGGATCCCATATCTGTACACACCGGACTCCATGAGCATCGGACCATACCCAGCGACACCCAGCGGTCAGACCATGAAAGGTATCTGACATGTGTGGAATCAAAGTATGATGGATCACTCACAAGTCCACCGTGGCACTTAGGTCTAAGGACCACGAATACTACTCAACTCGAAAGATCCTCCATTGACGGCTTTATGGGATGTCTATTGGAGATCTTTGTGAGTCTGTTCAATATTCAGTCCTTACTGAATACTTGTATCTCTATATGAGTTTCTACTAAACTCATGGTCTGCTAAGACTAACCATCTGGACTATCTAGATATAGACATACACTGATCTATATATATATTAAGATCTTCACTAGCAGACCCGCATTAGTGAAGGTAGATCAGGAACATTAAATTTAAAAACATATTTGCATAACAACATTTCTTAGCACCATTTGCAACCCATTGCAACTATGTCATTATTAATATATTCTTAGGTCTTTGTCCTATTTCAGACAAGGCTCTAACTCTTTAGATTTTACTAACTCTTAGTTCTGATCTAAACTCCTTTAGATCAGATCTGAACTCGTTCAGATCATACAATGTCTAAAACGTTACAAGCATCTTACCATATTTATAAATAAAATAATTAGTGATATATTGAAATCATAAATGTATAAACATAAAGCAAATATTTATACATAAAATGGATGGCACGTAAGCACAAATCCCAACACTAAGTGCCACGGCGGGCTTGTAAGTGATCCACTATACTTTAGTTCCACGCATGTCACAGACTTTTCATAGTGTGACTGCTAGGTGTCGCTGGGTATGGTCCGATACTTATGGAGTTCGATGTGTACAGATATAAGATCCATCAGCTCACACAGGGAGTTAGATATCCAGATGCTTCAAGACTATATCTCAAAAAGTCTTGTGGCCACAAGCATTTATTCGGGGAAAGAGTTTTCGCCAGGGTGTAACAATATGGTATAAGAGTTTGCACATATTGTTCAGTGAGATACAAGTTTAGGGATGTGACATGGATGAACATATGTGGATTTGACGGTGATAATCTATATCCCTACATATCCAGGATATTATGACAAAAGGACTATACGTATGCATTGTGACCTCAGCTTGGATGGTCTGACGCACTGATTTATTTTTTCTTGACATGTGTGTGGGACAATGTTCATGGATTCGTGGAATAGTTTCATTTAGTGAATTGGGCGTGGACTTAGAAGTCTCGCGATATAGAATGTACTCATTGAGCACTGGGGCAGCATGCCGGATTAAAATGTTTAATTCAGTAATATTCAACACTACCACGAAAATGTGTGCGCGTTTGTATTTAAGCGTTAAATACAATAATTAGTCAATAATTATTATTTATTAATTGTATAATGACACGTAACACATTGTGATCCCTCGATTGAATTTACCCAAGTGTGAGATTTGGTGAGACCCACAAAAGAGTATACTTAGTAACTATTCATGAGGAGTAAAATGATTATTTTACGTAATAATTATTTAATTGTTAAATAATCATAAATATCTCATTATTATATATTATTATATTATATGATGACATAGTTATCATCTATTTTTTTTATTTTATATTATTATTTTTTATAATAATATTTTTTATCTAAAAAGGTGGCCAAGTGTTTAATATTTTATAATATATATTATATTATTATTATTATCTTAATATGAGATATATATACATGTGTGTTTGAATTCAGTGAAAAAAGGAAAACAAAATAAAATTGTTTAATTTTTTTTTTCTTGTGAGCTGAGAGAAGGAATTGAAGAGAATTGCTTTATTCTCTTATTTTCGGTTGTTTTGAAATCAAATGATGGTCGAGCAATAAGTGAAGGAAAAAGGGAGATTTGATCTCTTATGATTGGTTTCAAATGTTGAAACTAGTTTATAATTTATCATTATTATTGGTTATCAGTTAAAACAACTAGGATTTTATTTCATTGATCAAGAAAAAAATATATTCAAAGGGTTTAAGTGTTAAACCCAATGCTGAATTTGAAGTTATTGTTTTAACTTATTAAGTCCACCGAATTGGTGACTAAAATGTCAGTGAGTTGGTCTCCAAGTTGACTCCCAGGATACACATGTAAAATATTATACATTTCGGTGATTTCTCAACACTTCAAATATATTAATATGATTTGTATGATTTAATTATTCTGTAGTGTTAAATATATATGAGATACGTATTTTATGCAATAAATACTATTACATTTACATACACCCATATATATTAGATTCTCGACTAAAAGAATTGTCTATAGTTTCTCACTAAGTGCTCTTCAAGTTTGCGGTTAATTTTTTTTGTATGCCCTTTTATCTATTTTTTTACCAACATTCATATGACACAGTCTCCGTAAAAGGTAGTTGTTAAGCTTAAACAATTAAGTGATTACTAAAATATCTCTTTCGATCCTTTTTTTTAAGAACCTCTCTCGATCTTTTGACTATTCGATTATTAAAATATGACAATGTGACAAGTGTGGGCCTTATTGATACCCCCTCAATTGAACTTGACTTGAAATATCTCATATTTTGAATGGAAAATCCTAACTATTTTAGGTTTCTCTTGAGTATGATTTTCTTTATTTTTTATTGAGTTGAGCAAGGGTGGACAAGAAAATTTGGTAACCAAAAAAATCGAGCCGAACAGGTCGGTTCGGTTCAGTTCGATTTTTTTTTCACCACAAAAAATTGGTTTGGTTATATTTTGGAAAATTTGATAGATTCAGTTCGATTTTCTAAAAAATATAACCGAACCAGTTTAATCAATTTTTTTTTTGTAATTATGTTAATAAAAATTTAATTTATTGCAAATTATATAAATTATAATTATGTTAATTTTTAAATAGACCAAAAAATTAGGTCAACAAATTATTTATTAAATTATTTAGACAAATAAATTAAAAAACCTATAATTTAAAATAAAAAATCGAAAAAAACTCAAAAAATAGCGTAAATTTTTAAAAACTTATATAATATATATGAAAAATTTAGTGGTTTACGTAATGTGTAATAAAATATTTTTTGATTATATAATATATAACGTGTAATATATATTAATTTAGTCAACTTAATTTTTTAAAAACTTATATAATAAATAAGAATAAATTTAATGATTTATGTAACGTATAACAAATTTTTTTTATTATATAACATAGAACGCGTAATGTAACTTGTAATATATAATAATTTAGTCAACTTAATTTTTTAAAAACTTATATAATATATAAGAATAAATTTAATAGTTTATGTAATGTGTAATGAAATTTTTTTATTATATAATATATAACGTATAATGTAATGTGTAATATATATTAATTTAGTCAACTTAATTTTTTAAATATTTATATAATATATAAGAACAAATTTAGTGACTTATGTAACGTGTAATAAAAAATAAAAAAATGAATTAAAATGATTTATTAAATTATTTTAACAAATAAATTAAAAAATATATACAATTTAAAATATTTTTTTTTAAAAAAATAAAATAAATAAAAAAAAACTTAATTGAACTAAAAAAAAATTTGTTCAATCTAATTCAATTTTACCTTTTAAAAATTTAATTTTAATTTTAATTTTATTTATTTAAAAAATCAAATCAAGCCGTGCCCACTCTCAAAGTTGAGTGACTTCTATGAAGCAAAGATTATAAGATTACGGTGGCTTTGCGATTACTCTCAATTAATCTACTTTTCATCAAAATCATCTTCCAGCATTAATCAAAGAGAAAATAAAGGGCAAAGTAAACGAGATTCATTATATTTTGTGCAAATGTCTCCTCCCTTGCAGGAAAAATAAAAAAAAAAATAAAGAAAGTATGAACATTCATATCCCTGCTTATTTTAATATTAGACTATGTTTGGTGCATAGGAGTGAACTGGACTAAAATAACAAGATACCGCAAAATAGGATTAAATTAGTATTACATTGAGTTATATTTATTTGTATTATATTTGGTACAATTTAGAATTTAACAATATTAAAAATTTAGCTTCACCATTAATCTAATTAAGATTAATTTAATATTTAAATATTATGTATATTTAATTATGCAACATATAAATGTGTATAAAAAACAAGGAATTTAGAAGCATATCCAGTTTAAATTTTACTCTAAATTTAATTGATTAGAATATGCTATTATCAAACTAACAAATAAATTAATTGTTTTTAACCAAAATATATTATTATTTAATAAATTATTAAAATACATAAAAGCCATTATCAAACTAATAAATAAATTAATTGTTTTTAACCAAAATATATTATTATTTAATAAATTATTAAAATTATTAAAACACATAAAACTAGTTACTAAGTATTCATGACATATTGATTATCTACTAATAATTTTATATTGTTATTCATTATAACATTATTATTTATTAGTTATTAAATACTTTTGCAATTATAAAATTTAATCCATGAAAATTGAGATAACTAATCCTATAAGAGACTATTTGGTGGGTTAGGATTAACAATTTTATCCCAAAAATTAACAACAAACGTAGAATAAGACTAATAATCCTATCAATTATCCATTTCTACTAATTATCCAGCTTCCAAAGCATGCTCTTGCTTCATTATTTAGGAGGCCAATAGCCCAGTAGCCATTCTTTTTCCTAATCTTTTCTTGCAGATTATATACGAGCTTAAGTATACATTTCCTAAGGCTAGGAAGAAATGGTAGCCTTAAGTATACATTTCTGGCTACAGAATTGGGTTCTTAAAAAGAGAACCCGAAATAAATCTGGGGAGTTTCCATGAGCAGAAGAAGCCCAAGTTTGCAGAGGAAAACACTTTTCAACTGTTGAATTGTTTGATCCCAAAAAAATCTGTAGTGTGGTTGTAGAACCCTCTATTGGAAGTTGTTAATCTACTGGATGTTCTTGTAATTAAGTTGTTGTTTATTAATGAAATTCAGTTTTTTTATTTACGAGTATTATATTTTAATTACAAATTATAAAATATTACATCTGAAATATCAAATCGTAATTCAAATTACAAACAATTTCAATTTAAATATCTACTAAAATTGTTTTTAATAATTGAAAGAACTAAAACTCTCAAGTAAAATTGTCCTAACCATTACTAAAATTTAAACCCTGATCTAAGTTAAAGAAGTACGCAAACATTATTGCTGGAGCAAATAACTGAGTGCAATAAAATTCAGTTATTCATTATAGGTTCTGATGAGTTTGCGGTACACTGACTTTGATTTCATATATATTGAGTGATGAAAGAATTTCCATCTACTTTCTGCAGTGAGCGTTATTTCAACAGTTCAACAAAACCAAAAGAGGAACACAATCGATTCAGGACAGCACGAGGCAAAATCCTCTGTACTCTATATACATATATCACATTAGACTTGCATATTTCCTTGATCATTCATCATTTTACTGTTTCCTCTATTGGGTCCCTGAACTCACTTTACTAATTTCTGCACTTTTAAATAGTCCATGAAATAATTGATAAGATGGCGGCATAAATTGATTGAAAAACCAATGGACCACCATTGATACATCAAAATCTGGCCAGCACATGTGCGTAAAAAGTTGTACACTCTATAATGGACGGGTCGAAACCTCTTACTCAAAAGACTAGCAAGCGTATTTTAATTAATACAGCCTGGGATAAAACCGTATACATAATAAACTAAAAGAAGCATGACTTAACAAATTCTGCTTTTGTATAGGATAAAAAAAAAAAAGGCCCCGTCCCCAGAACTTGTTGAAATTTGGCAGGAGAGCATGTGACTATACTAGCAGAATACATCTTCTGGCTTCCATTTTTATAAGTAGGGTCCGGGAAAATGAATTATGGGAGTTACACTTTCCAGTTGGGTATAATTAAATTGAATATATGCGGATACTGGGAACGAATTAGCACATGGGTTCGCTGCAGAATATTTCGTGATCGAGCTGATTATGGAGTTACTTGAAATGACAGGTGAATGAATTTTTTAAGTAAATTCTTGGTGCATACATCTCTTATGTGGGTGAAATCGATTGGAATCCTATCTATATAGAAGTGTGTGATTTCATTATGACAAGATAGAATGTCAGAGAACGATACAATGGTTTCATCATTTTATACTAATAATTTTTTTTTTTTGTAGTGATATTCAAGCTGCCATCAATTGTTCTCATGGTGTACTTCTCATAAGGAAAGGCCCGGCAGAGTCGTCTTGCCATCACTTTTACGGTCAAATTTCTTCCATTTCGTTTAACCATCGAGGCTCGAGCTTCTTCAAAAAAGATCAACATTCACATTGTCGATTTAATCACTTTTTTCGGCATAGTTACAAATTTGCTTGACGCCAAAGCCTACGCATACAGCATATTTAAAAATAACCCATTCACATTCACAACCATCGGAAATCAAATTCTCTGCAACTACTGCTTTATGCTAAACTTCCTATTCTAAAGAACTGTTTGGGGCAAACACACACCTCATGCATCTGGGAATAGAATTAGCTGACAAAAACCATAGACAAACCAATAACTAGAAGCTTAAAAAGAATACTAATTACACGCAGTTGCAGACTGAGCCCAACACAATTACGTATCCATCTAATATCTCACTTAGGTGAGGCAATGGAAGCATAGTTGTTAATGAGAGCCAATGCATTGCTCGTCAAATGTGCAACAAGCACAATTTGGCTCCTTACAGTGGTCTTAACATTCCCATTCATGGAATTCTCAGAAAAGCCATCCATGCAAGTATCTTCATCAGTCAATGCAGCACTCACCCATGTTTGCATATTATTCATTTGCAGGGCAAAATTTTTGCCTCCATTATGGCCCATTTCACTAATTGACTTCTGAATCTCATTAACCGAGTCACCCAACTCTTCGACGCAATCATACACGGCTGCAGCTTCTCTAGGAGTTAAGCCCTGGCTTTTGGACAATTTAGTCATAATTTTTGTGGTAGAACGCGTGGCATTGAGGGTCACAGAGAGAGCTGTGGCGACTAATAGTTTGGGATTGGCCTGGATTTTCGTTGCATAGCTAGAGAGAGTGGTGAAGCACAAGTTAGGATAAGTTGTGACACCACATGAGGTTTTGATGAATTGGGTGTTTGTTTCATTGGAAGGGATTGGTCTAGCTGCTGAACAGTACGAGTTCATGTAAATAGCAAAGTAAACGAAAACGAGCACAGTTAGTGCATGGGAAAAGGATGAATCTTTCATTTCTGAGTGTTATGTTTGTATTGGTGTTGAAGCTGGGGAGTCTGATGATTATACGGAGAGGCAGAGTGATCCTCTGGTTATATAGAGAAAGCTCGTGCTTGTGGCTCCCACACAAAAATGAAAAGACGACCAGCCTGGTGCCTTATTTCTGATTTTCTGTTATGAGCAGAGCAGTTGAGCAACAGGTTCAATAGATCAAATTTTCTTTTGGGTAGTGTAAAATGTTTAAATTTCCAAATACTTTTAATATCAAAATTTGAGAATCTTGTTTATATACGTGTAATTAAATAAGTTGAGCAATGCCCAAAAATGAAAAATTCAAAACCAGAATACCTGTCCTTTCTTCCCAATCAAATGATGAAAAGCTTGAAACTTGAACATTCAAAGTTTGATAATTTTCAATCTCATTTTCACTTAAGCAGCCACCTCTTTTTTAAGTGGCTTTCGTTCTAATACAAACAATCGTTGACGAGAAATCAAGTATCTGAATTTTTTGGATTGTATCCGAAGGTCATTAAATGTTAGTTTAACTCAACAACCAAACTATTCCTAATGCTTGATGACAAATTGTTTGTTAATTACTGAACCTTGTGACATGTTGATCAATCAATTCGACATTTAAGAAGTCACTCAATATATCAATTCGAATAAAATTTAAAGGACTTAGATTTGTGTATGTCTAATGTTCTGTTAGAATGACGAGTTATCTTGAATTTTTAGATAATTGAAATTGAGTAGTAGTTGAGCAAAGTAATGCCGATTTCGACTGACAATGAATAATGTTTAAGGTAAATTTAAGCTTTAAAATAATAAGTAAATTATAGAGTTTGAGTTACTTCACGAAAAAGAACAAATAAAACTCTAACAATTGGGCTATAAAAAGATCAACAAGCAATGATATAGATTTTAGGTTGAATGTCCACTGTAATATTGTCATCAAATGGCAACGAGTAGAGGTGCACCACTACCACCATCCGATAGAATGCCGTCGGTGATTCCAATGGTGGTGGCATTAAACCTCCACTCACCATCGTTTATTGGCAAAGTTATAGTCGCCATCACTCTTTTTATTTTTAGCACATTTTCAGTACTTTATTGATGAAAACAAAACTTTACTATTTCATAGATCACTAAACTTTTAGTTCAAAATGTCAATTATGAGTAAATTCATCACCGGTCATCGATGGCCGACTAAGCAGCTGGTGGTAGCCATTGGTCACCAATTGCTCCTTTTTCATGTGCTGTATATATAATTAGACTAAAATACCCTTATTTTGTTTAAATTAACAGATTTATATAAAATTGAGTATTTTCAATCTAATTAAGACAGAGTAGTCAATTAGGCCAAACTTGAGGGATTGTACTATCTCTATTCCAATATTGATTCCAAAAACTCTTATTGGACATATAGATCAAATTTGAGCTGAAAGTGATGAACATTAATATTTTGGACCAAAGTTAAGTTTATTTTTCCAACAACCCTATTTTAAATTTGATTTTATTATGCCAATTAATGCTCTCATCTTGAAAAGGGATTTGTGCTTGAGCGGCTTAATGTTGATATCGGTAACTTGATCTTAAGACTTGGCGTACTTTAATTGTACCTCATTCTTTACTATTGTTGTATTCAACAAGCTCGAAGTTATGAGAAGATGAATAAGATAGTCCAAAGCTAAGAATACCTTTGATGTAGTGGATGATTCTCTTAACAGCCTTTGTATGAGTAATTACAGGTGACTCCATATAACTATTAACAAGTCTAACTCTAAAGATAATATTAAAGATTGTGCATGTTAAGTACCACAAGCTTCCAACCAAGCTTTTGAAGGTTTTAAGATTAACTTCTCATCTTTTTTAATTTAACAACTTGATCACATATTTTATAGGGGTGCTCACCAATTTGCACTTCTACATGTTAAACTTTTAAAAACTTCTCTTTCATAGTCTTCTTGAGAGATGAAAATGCCTTTATTCTCTTACTTCACTTTAATGCCGAGATAGTTATGGGTGTTGGAATTTATGCTTACTTGCCATCCCTTTATGTATGAATATTTGTTTAATATTTATACTAATATTATCATTTCATTAAATCACTAATTATATTTTATATATGATAAAATACTTGTAACGTTGCAGACATTGTATGATTTGAAAGAGTTCAGATCTGGTCTAAATGAGTTTAGATCAGGGTTAAGAATTAGCAACGCTGAGAGTTATAAATGTTAAGAGTTGGCATTAAGAGTTATCAGGTTATAAGAGTTTGCAATATCTAAAGAGTTGGAGCTTTGTCTGAAATTGGATAAAGACCTGAGAATATATATTAGTAATGAAGTAGTTGTAAAGGGTTACAAATAATGCTAGAAAATGTCATTATACAAATATGTTTTCAAATATTATGTTCTTGATTTATATTCACTGATGTTGTTATGTTAGTAAAAAACTTAATAAATGTATAGATCGGTGTATGTCTATATCTGGATGGTCCAGATGCTTAGTCTTAGCAGACAATAAGTTTAGTAAAAGCTCGTATAGAGATACAAGTATTCATTAAGGACTAATACTAAATAGACTCACAAAGACCTCTAATCCTATAAAGTCGTCAATGGAAGGTCTTTCAAGTTGAATAGTATTCGTGGTCCTTTAACCGGAGTGCCACGGTGGCCTTGTGAGTGATCTACCATACTTTGGTTCCACACATGTCAGAAACCTTTTATGGTCTGACTACTGGGTATCGTTGGGTATGGTCCGATACTCATGGAGTCTAGTATGCATAGATATGAGATCCATAAGCTCAATTAGGTGAGTAATATATCCTAATGCTCTAAGATTGTATTTCAGAAAGTCTTAAGACCATAAACAGTAATTTTCGAGAAAAGAGTTTAACCCTAGGGATAAATAATATCACAAAAGTGTTTGGAATTATTATTTATTAAAATACAATTCTAGAGATAAACTTTCGGTCGGGCATATAGAGATTTAACGGTGTTGATCTATATCTTCTCTCTACCCGGATATAAATAATGGAGGGATTATAAGAATATATTATAACTTACTTGTATGGTCTAACGCACCATTTTGTAATATCCGTAATGTATGTGTGGGGCATCATTCACGCACGTATGGAGGAGTTCCATACGACAATTCAAGCGTGGACCTAGAAGGTCTTACAATATGAAGTGTATTTGTTGTGTACTGTGGCAGCATTATGGATTGAATAGTTCCATCCTAGAAATTTCAGCAAATCGAAAATATATTTCAGAGTTTCTCGGGTTATACACTTGTCTAGACTTAAATGTTAAGTACATCATTTAATTAGTTGGCATTAGTTGGCATTAGTTGGCAAGAGTTATTAACTAATTAAATATTGACAAGTGGCACAAATTTGTTTCATGAATTGTTTTACCATGAATTCACTCATTAACTATGTTAATAAAATCAAATAAGGTAAAAATTAATTATTCAAATAGTTTTTAAATAATTAAATAAATATTATTTAAATAAATAAAAATATTTATTTAGTTATTTATTATTTTGGTTTAAGTGGAAGACATATACCTAATTAGGTATAATTGCCACCAAATATTTTTTTTTAATTTTTTGGTAACTTAATCAAATTTTGGAGCACTTGTAAAGTGCTTAACACATCTAAATATTTTTTTGAATATTTGATTAACAAATGGTGAAGCAAAAAAAAAATTGTGCATGTAGAGAGAAGATTGTAGAGAATTTGATTTTTGAGAGTTTTTCTTTAAACAAAGGTGAGAAAAATTAGAGAGGAAGAAAAATAAATTTCTCTCATTTTTCTTTTAAGTAACAAAACCTTATTGTTGAAAATTCAATTGCTGCTATTCTAGCTTCACAATCCCACCGGATTATTATGAACTAGAATTGAACAATAGTGTACTTCAAAGTGAGCTCAAGGTTAGAGTTAGGAAGAATCAGGAATTGAAATTTTCAACGAATGTCATCAAAGGTATGTTTCTACAATTTTAGGTTGTTAATGATTTAAGTTACATGTGTATATATTGATTACATGATTAATTTCGCAAAATTCGTGTATATGATATATATATTTAATTTTTTCAACATGTAAACAATCACATGCATACACCCTAAAACAAGTTAACAATGGAAAGATGAATAAGATGATAGTTCAAAGTTAGGAGTACCTTTGATGTAGTGGAGAATTCTTTTAATAGTCTCTATATGAGTACTTTGGGGTAATTCCATATAGCAATTAACAAGTCCAACTCTAAAGAGAATATCAAGGATTGAGCATGTTAAGTACCACAAGCTTCCAACCAAGCTTTTGAATATTTTAGGATTAACTTCTCCTCTTTCTTACTTTGATAACTTGATCCCATATTTTATAAGTGTTCTCACCAATTTGCACTTTTTTTTTCAACTTTTAAGAATTTCTTTTTCATAACTTTCTTGAGAGATAAAAATGTCTTTACTTTCTTACTTCACTTTAATGCCAAGATAGTATGACATTAGACCAATATTTGTCATATTTTATAAGTGTTCTCACCAATTTGCACTTTTTTTTTTTAACTTTTAAGAATTTCTCTTTCATAACTTTCTTGAGAGATAAAAATGTCTTTACTCTCTTACTTCACTTTAATGCCAAGATATTATGACATTAGACCAATATTTGTCATCTTGAATTCTTTAGTCATTGCTCATTTGAATTCTTTAAACATAGTTCGGTTGTTTCCTGTAAAAATCAAATCATCCACATATAAGCAACAAATCTTCATTTTTATTCACCTTCACATAAAAGGCATGTTTGTGTAGGCACTTTTGGAAAATTATTATCATAAAAGTATTTATTAATTCTACTATATCACGCTCTTGGTTCTTGTTTCAAGCTATATAAGACTTTCTTTTATTTCAAAACTTTATTTTTATGCTTTTTCACCTCATACCATAAAGATTGTTTCAAACATAATTGGGTCGTTTCTTGTAAAAATCAAATCATCCACATATAAGCAACAAATCTTCATTTTTATTCACCTTTACATGAAAGGCATGTTCATATAGGCACTTTTAGAAAATTATTATCATAAAAGTATTTATTAATTCTACTATATCATGCTCTTGGTTCTTGTTTCAAGCTATATAAGACTTTCTTTAATTTTAAAACTTTATTTTTATGCTCTTTCACCTTATACCCTAAAGATTGTTTAATGAACACTTCTTCTTCAAGATATCCATTCAAGAAGGCAGATTTTACATCTATGTGATAGATTTTTCATTTATTTTAGGCAGTGGAAGAAATTATTAACCATATAGTTTCCAAGCGAACAAGAATGAATACCTCTTCATAAGCAATGCCAACCCTTTACTGTAGCCTTTGGCAACTAATCTTGTGTTGAATCGATCAATTTCTCCTTTAGCATTTTTCTTTACCTTGTATACCCATTTGACTCCAATGACCTTTTGTCCTTTTTGAAGAGTCGCTAACTCTTATGTTCCACTCTTCATAACTGCTTTGATTTCTTCATTCATTGTATCTCTCTACTTTTGTCTTTTACCATTTCTTCAAAAATATATTGGTTCATAATTTGCAAAAAGACCAAAAAAGGATTTTGATTTTCTATCACTTAATAAATTTCTTACAAGCTTCGGACACATGATGTCTTGGACTTGATCTTGAGTTTGAGCTTGGGCTTGCCACACTTTCATCCACGCTTATTGATGGTGAAAGTTACAGAGTGATGGGCTGTTGAAAACTTTTACATGGTTGGTCTTTATCTTCGTCAAAGAAAAGAAAAAAGTCATAATTTTCTTCTTGGGCATTCTAACTCCACATGGCTTCTCCATCAAATTCAACATCTTTACTAATCATCGTTTTCTCATTGCTTGAATTTACAATTCACACATTTAGACCGTTGATGATTCAACTTGTGAGCATAATCAATACTCTTAAATACCTTCAAATGATAAACTCCAGATTTTCTTTCACTTTATGCTTCTTGAGACCTTTTTTTTCCACACACTTTCAGTACGAGAATGGTTCATCAAATATACTGCATAATCAATAGCCTTGGCCCAAAATTGTTTAGGCATTTTATTACTCTTTAATATACTTCAAGCTATATTAAGAATAATTTTTTTTAACCACTCTATTTTGTTGGGGCGTAGGAACCATTAAAGGGCTACGAATACCATTATTTTCACAAAATTCATTAAATTTATTTAATGTAAATTCAACACCTCTACCGGATCTCATAGCTTTAATATAATGCTCACTTTTTTTTTAATAAATGCTTTAAATTTCTTTAAATCACTAAATACCTTCGACTTATTTTTAAGAAAATATACCTAAGTTTTATTTTTTAAATTAAAATCATCAAAAAAATAATTATTTTTTTCAAAAGAGCTTTAGTGAATTAAGCCATAAACATCAGTGTGAATAAATTCAAGTGACTTGTTTGCTTGTAATTTTTATTCTTTGGGAAGCTTTTTCTAAATTGCTTTTAAAGCAAGCATCCTTCACATAATTAAGGATGATTAATGAAAGGTAATCTTCTCACTATTTGATTATTAGATAAAAATTTAATGTCATCGAAATTAAAATGCTCAAATCTCAAATGTCATAACCAATATAGATTTTCAAAGCAAGCCTTTAAATATTTTATAATATCATTTGGAAAATTCAACAAAAATATTTTGTTTTTAGTCATTGCATCTTAGCTATTAAATTATTTTTACCATCTCTTCTTGAAAAGTTATTATCTTATTAGAAAGCTTTTTTCTAAGAGTTAGCCCATGCTTAAAATCTTATTTTTCATATTAGGCATATGATAAAAATTTGAAATTATAAATTGATACTTTCAAATTTTCATTGGAATTTTAGAATCATCTCTAAAGGTAACATTACCAGTTACCGATTCATCAAGCTCTACAAATATATATATATATATATATATATATATTTTCACATATGTAATTGCTAGCGCTGATTTTAAAATGCCAAGTATTCTTTTTCCATCATCTCTTCCTCCTTTGTATTCCAACAATAAAATAGACTTATGGTGGTCTTTATTTTCTACAAAATTAACTTTGTCTTCAACATTATTAGTAACCTTGCAATTTGAAGCATAATGCCCAAAATTTTGGCAATTATAGCATTTAACTTTTGAAAGGTTATATCTTTGCCTTGAATTATTTTTTCTCCCATGCCCTCTTGTAGAAAATGACAATTGTCTTTGTTCTTCTCTACTTGTTGCCTTGAAACATTCTCTTCTTTGACTTCTACCATGACCTCTTTCATGTTAGCTTTTTTATTCTTGGTGCCATCATATTTTTCCTTCAAATTAAACTTTGTTGAATAACTTGTTCTAATGTTTTTTTTCTTCTTTTACGTATCTTCATAGGCCTGCAAAGATCATATGAGTTCCTCAATGCTCATATTCTCCAAATCTTTAGATTCTTTAACGGCACTATAATAATATACTTAAATTTTGAATTTAAAGAGCAAAGAATTTCCTCTACTACATGTATATCTTCCAAACTTTGTCCATTTTCTTTTAATTGGTTAATTATTGCCAAGACTCTAGCAAAATAATAGAAAATGGTATCTAAATCTTTCATATGTAAAGATTTAATCTCACCTCTTAAAGTTTGAAAACGTACCTTCTCACCTTTTTCACTCATTTGTAAGAAGTATTAAGCAACTCCCATGCTTCTTTGATGGTAATTGCATTGGCAACTTTCTCAAAGACACCATCATCTAAGGCTTAATAGATGATGTAGAAAGCTTTCTTGTCTTTCTTTTTTACTTCATTCGAAACATTTTTATGCTTGGGAAAGAGATGTCACATTTTCTGGCTCCTCATAATCTTTATCCACAATCTCTTTAGAATCTTGAGAACCCAACAAAGCCTTCATTTTAATACTCCAACTATCATAATTAAGCTTGTTAAGTGTAAGAATTTAGAAAGTAACCATCCACTTGCCATTTTTGTTCAAGTGATATTCGTATAGTATGATACCAATTTGTTGGAAGATGATTTTAGTATTTATGCAATATTGGGGAGAGAAAAGATTGAAAGAGGAGACAATTAATAGAGAACAACTCTTATTGAACTCTTAAATTTAGCTTGTTACAAAATATAAAAACTCGTCCTGTATAGAGATGGAAGGAAAGTTCTACACTCTAATTCCAAACTAACTCATGAATTATTATCTTCCATCAAATAATTGACATCTAACACATTTCTTATTTAATTGGATATTTTCATATAGAATAAAAGATTATTCTAAAAATATTAATTCTAAAAACTCTAATTGTATATTAATTAAATTTGGGCTCAAAGTGTTGAACTCTAATATTTTGAACTCAAATTAAGTTTATTTTTAATAATTACTCATATGTAAGTTTATTATAATATTTTAAACTCCTTATTATATCTATCTTCCATACAAATAGAGGGACTCAAACTTAGCACCTTGAGGTGCTAAAACTAATAAATTTATCCTAATGCAAATAAAGGGACTTGACTTAAACTCAAACTCAATATCTTAACAACAGTTGAATGAGTAATACTACATTTTTTAAATTTTGATTTTAAAATTTTCATTCTAATTAATATATCAAACAACTGTTGAATAATAAAATGATGTGAGGAGGGACTTTGAAAATTATAAAAATTAATTATCCATTAAATATTTAACACTTCACTTAGAATGAAAATTTTGATATCAAAATTTGATAAGTATAACATTATTTATAATTTAAGTTATTTAATTAGTCTACCCTTTTCTATTAATTTCTTTGAACTCTATGCTCATTAAGAAATTTGAAATGTCATGCGGGGATTCACAGGTTAGTTCTTGGGCTTGATAAATTAAAATAAAAAAATCTAATGGGAACAGCTACGTGTGAGTAATAACCTGTTTCTTGATTGAGTGAATAATAACGATTTAGTACATATTTCTCCGGATTTATTTTAGAGTTATACATATTTTAATACCCACTTAGATATAGGGATTCTTCGAGATAGAGTTGTGAAGTCGATATTTCTTCTTCTCTCTTTTATTTTTCTTCTATTTTTGTGTTTTTGTTTTTGTAATTAAATTTAGCAGTCAATTAGTATCTGATAAGAGAATCCGAAAAATAACGCAAGGATCATGGGTCAAAACTAACATTAATTAACAAAACCCAAAGTTTATTAGATAGAAATAGAAGTAGGACTCACTAAATATTAAAATAAATATTAAATAATGTTATATTTTTTAAATAATATTTTAATTTTTTTATCTTAAATTAATATATTAATAATCAAACAACTATAATTCGGTGGTAAAATAACATAATTTTTAAAATAATTTATTATATCATTTTATCTCTCAATAATATTTAAAAAGTACAACATTTTACAAAAGAGTAATGATATACTTTTTAAATAGTATTCCAAATTTTTCATAGCAAATTATCAAACTTGATACTTTGTGATTTTTTAAAATAACACGATAAAAAAAAAAATTACATCCATAAATTATTTTTATTATGCAACTAATTTACAATTTTATATTAAGCAAAAAAACTACGACATTTAATATTTAAAATTATATGAAATAAAAAATTATAAATGTTATTGTTAATTTTTTTAAACATAAAATTATGTTTTTGTTATAAATATAATTTAAAATTTTAAAATTTATTGTGAATATATTATATAATTACGAGTACCAATATTTCGGTAATTTAAATTGGGCAAAAGTCATACGTATTCTAAACTTAGGGTTTAAAAGACACTTTTATCTCAATGAAATTTGTAGTACCCAATTTTGTCTTAATTTATTAAATTTTGTCGTTAGTTTGGATGAAAATAGTGCTTTAAACATATAATTACTAGTTTATCTTATAGTTAACTAAGTTTTCACGTACTATTTATTTGGGTAGATTACTATTTTACCATTCCATCATCCAAATTGATGGTAAAATTTGACGAATTAGAATAAAATTGGGTATTAAAAATTTCATTAAGATAAAAGTGTCTTTTAATTATAAGTTGAAGGCAAAAATATCTTTTGCCCTTTAAATTTAATTGCTCGTCTAATTTTTCATGATTATATATGTAAATACGATAATACATGTGTTAAAATTTGAGACCTGTGCCATTAGGGTTCATGCCCTTTTGATAGCAATATTTGTTTTTAACAATAAGCGGAAACAATTTTTTTTTTTACTTGTGCATTTCAAGAAAAGGGAAAGGACAAATATACTCTCATGATATGGTCAAAGGAATAGATTAGTCACTTTATTTTTAAAAATACCAAAAAATATTTAAAAAATACTCTGTTAAAATTTTTTGTTAGTTTAAGATAATATAGTATTTTACTTATAAAAAGACATAAAAGGGACAATTACACTTTTATAATATAGGTAAAGAGATAAGTTAGTCACCTTATTTTTAAAAATACCCAAAACACCCTCTCCATTAAATTTTTTTGTTAGTTTAGACGATAATAAGAATAATATAATATATTAATTATAAAAAGACACATAGCACTATCTGATTATTGACTAACTGTTAACTAATGTTAATTGACAGTGACTGATTGTTGACTAATTATAAATTTGTGTTGCCCATTATTAAATTGATTGAATCAACTTATGCCATTGTATGTATTTATAATTGAAATCCACTGTAGGCAAGCCTAAATCGGGCATTTAAATTAATTTTATCCCAAGACAAAGCTTGATTATAGCAGGTAACCCAACTTGTCGACCTATAGACTTGAAAATGGGTCGTGTAAGGCCTGACGAGGCAAAAGCAAATTAAAAAGACTATTTTATTTGAATTTAGATTAGTTTAATCATGATTTTATAAGAAAAAAAATTTCTTACTAAGTAGATGAGTTTCTCTTAAGCCTCTGCTTTATTTGTTGCATAATAAATTACAAAATTAAATCAAGTTAATCACATTTTGTATGTTCATGCATACCTTGAATACAGTTTAGATTGATGCATTGTAAACAGGATTAGTTTAATTGTCCATTGATCATCTAATTTTAATATTTATTAAGCATTTGTGGCATCCTACTTATCTTTAAAACACTTCATATGCTGAGCACTCTCTTTCTAAAAAACAAATTACTAACTTGAGTGTTAAAATATATTTTCTTGTAAAAAAATAATACTTACAACAAATTTAAAGAGTATTCAAAGGTAAAATAGTAATTTTATGGAGTTCTAACTTCTAGAATTTTCAACTAGCATTGATCGATCATTGACCAATTTTAATTGCATTGATCGACTGTTGACCAATATCATACTAACTCACCATAGATATCATCGAACTTCAAATTTTATGATCTACATAATTGTGAGGTTATTTTCACCAATAAAATATCAAATGAGTCCTAAAATTAGTAAGAAAAATAGTGAGATCGCCACTTTTTGTTAATTTTTGAACTCTTATTATACTCTATTAATAAAAATAACTCGATTTTTGTGTAGATCACAAAATTTAAAATTCAATGATATCTATTGTACAACACCAATGATCAACACCAGTCCACGATCAGTCAAATTAATCAACACCAATCAATAGTCAAATTATTTTTCATGTCAATATTGTATAATTTTATTTAAATGTAAAAACAAATTACATTTTAAATAGTATTATAATAATTGTAGTAATTGTCATTCAATTTAACAGAAAATTTTAATGAATGAAGGCGTTTTCGAATATTTTTTAAAAATAAATTGAATAATATATCCCTTTAACCACTTTATGAGAATGTAATTATACGCTGAAGAGTAATATTAAAGAGTTGTACAGGAATCAAACTTCCTGCTGCTTTATTGATGTTGTAACATGTAGATAATACAAATATTAATAACCTTGTATTGTCAAGACACTTGATCATCAATTATTTAGAGAATAATAACTGTGTTACTAGGAGAAAAATAAAAGAAAATTTAAACACTTCACTTAATTAACTACATATGAAATTACATTTGTTCAAAGATAATCTCCTCATGCTGTCATGCAGAAACCCGCATCTAGATAAATGATAAAAGTGTGCATTTACTAACAAATTTACGAAGAAGATGCAAATAATGACATCCTTTATTGAGTTTTTAGCTTTTTTCTCAAGTTTCGAGGCAGGTGCACAATAGTGGCATCTTTTATTGAGTTATTATAAGCTTTCTTTCTTCTTTTTTTTTTTCCTTCATTTATATTTTAATATTTTAAGAACCAAATTTTGTGGGTTAAGTGGACTTGATTTTTGCTAAGGCATAGTTATTGATTAGAGTGAAGTGTCACGGACTGTTTTTGAATTGTGCGGCCTTAGACGCGTTGCGTGCTAAGCAGCTGAGAAAATCACACAAAAAGAAGAAAAATAAGCACACCAAACGTTTGCACAAATGCTCTCTATATTGCTGAAGAGAAAATAAAGCTATCAGATGAATTATACAAGTGAGGGTCTCTCCTTTATATAGTAGTAGCCCTATACAATCGACGGCTGAGATCTAAATAATCTAACGGTGTATATACAAGATGGAATAATATTCCCTAAAATATTCCTATATGCTATCACATATTCCTTGAAATATTTCTTTCCTAATTAAGGTTAACAATCCTAATAAGTTGTAGGCTTGGCCCGGTTCTTCACCCATGTCAGCGGGTCTTCTAGAAGCTCCAGTCCGTAAATCATTCCAGCAGCCCATATAGCCTCTAGGAGACTTTGTCGCGTACCAAGTGTTCGAGGAAATGCCTGAGAACACTTGGGGTGTGACACAAGGCATTACTTGTTAAATGAGAAAGTTTAACAATGCGTTTCCGAATCTTAGACTTCACCTTTTTACTCATGTCCATGCGTGCAAAAGCATCCAAGCATGTATTCTCATCCTCCAAAGCAGTGTTCATCCACGTATGAATATCATTTATGTGAAGCCCAAAATTTGAATCTTCTTTAACATGATTCAATTCCCACAAAGACTTTTGAAGCTCTTCAACTGAATCATTAATGTCCTATAGGCAATCTAGCACGGCAGCAGCCTCTTTTGGCTTCAACTCGTAGATCTTCGACATCTCTTTCAGCATCCTTGACGTATATTTGATGAATAAGAGCGTTATGTTAAGAGCAGTATGGGCCAATAGCTCGAGGTTGGCTTTGATTACATTTGCATGTTTTGACAAGGATTTCAAGCACAACCTAGAATAGGTTGTGTTGCTACATGATTCTTTGATGTAATTATGGTTTCTTTTGCTAGGAGATGCTTTAGTTGCTGAACATGAGTTCTTAAAGGATTGAACAAAAATGACAGCTACTAATAAATAGCTTAAGAGAGAACATTTCATTGTAATGAGAAATAGAGAGTTTGATGAAATTAGAGAGTGAACAAAGATTGTTTAACTTACAGAATGGCGAGGGAGATAAATAGCTAGCCGGAATTTATAAGAACGGTTGACGTAAGACATTGATGCTAAAAGGAAGATATGTAAGGACTAGTATTAGGTTATTTCAAAGCTTTAATTTCTCAATTGCTCCATACTTAAATAAATGATCAAGACACACCATTATTAACATTCCTGCCATTTATTCAGAGCAGTGTAAGTGCACAAACAAATTGACACATCTCCTAGAATACTATAGATTCAAGTTTTGCATGTGGAATTTCATAATCACCCAAGTTTTCTGGCATGAACCCTCAAATGTGATGGAGAAGAACCATATCGAAACCAAATGCCATTATTTCCTTAATGAAGAAGTAATATGTTACTATCTTTATGAAATTTTTCCCGGTTTTTAATTTCGAGTTGATTCTTAATTAAGGCCACCTCTCAAAGTTTTAAAGTCGCTGGTCCTCTTACCTAATTCACATTGCCTATCCAAATACCAAAATTGAATATGCTTTGTATTTGTTAGGTGATGAAAATCAAGGTAGCAACAATAAAAGCAACCATGATCCATTGCACATTAGGGATGGGCCAATCATGAGGGTTAAAGCTAAGATGGTGCATCAAGCTTTTCAGGGGCTTATTGAAGCTAGTTGGGCCAAGACACAATGAGTTATATTTGCATAAGAAGAACAAGGCCTGGTTAATTTAATTCAAGCCCAAGATTGAAGAATATATTTGTACTCAATATTAATGGGCTAATATTAGTAATAAAGCCTAATTATATTATTTAAGATATATTGGGTGTGCCTATGCTATTTAAGGCTAGGGAAAACTTTATTTAAGTTGATTAATTTTATTTTCTTTGAATTTGTCAAAACTGCACAAATAAGGATTATGGCTAAACCTTTTTTTATTAAGTTTAATCCTTATTTGACAGGGAACAAGTAGATTTCCTTCTGATTTTATGGTTTCTAAATGCTATAAATACCTTGTTAAAGCCTTAGAAATGGAGACTTGATTATTTTGAATTTGAGAGAGAATAAAAACTATCCAACTTTGTTTTTTTTTTTTTAGAACTTGTGATTCTTTTTATCCAATTCACCTTGTGGTGCATAAATCTAACTTATCACCCATCATATAACTTTGGTTCTTGTCTCTTTATTAGACAACGGGTCTTGATTCTCTTTCTTGAATCTGATTTAGCATTTCTGGGTTTATTAACAACGTATTGGTGTTGGGTTTCACCTTTTTAGGTGTGGTTCGCATCATTAGATTTCATAAAACCCTAAAGCAATACGTATTCAATTATTCATTAAGGAGTTGTATTGGACCTTCCCAACCATCCCTAATTAACTCCATAAATGTATAAACTTCAAGAAAACATGTCACGTGTAAGTTTTAAATCACCATCTGAATATTGCGAGTGAGAAAGTCGCACACACACAAAATTCGTGCAATTGAATACGTTGTCCCATCAATTAATATCCCAACAGAGTGAGATATAATCTTACCCCACAACTTTAAGCGAACAATAATGAACATTTATCTTTTTGGCTCAGTAGTTAATCTTCTATTTAGCTATCATGAAATGACAATTTTATATTTAGAATTTTAGTCTTATTCAAAATTATGTGCAAAATATAATTAAGATAACTAGTTCATTTCATATGAATTTAAGTTAATATATCCTCACTCTAAATAAAATTATTATTTAAAAAAATATAAATTCATATTATCTTTTTACTTTGATTTTAATACTGTATTTCTTAAAATTTGGTGATTCAAAACTGTGTTTGAGCATGATCTTGAATTAGAAATCAATTGAGTAAACAGGAGGTCAATGATGCATTGGACGTGTAAAAGATAGTGCTTTAAAAATATGTAAGTGTCCTATTTTTATAAAATAAATAAAGTTACAATTTTGTACTTGAAAAGTGTTTATAATATGGTGACGTAAATATCAAAAAATTCATTGTTTATTTATGTAATCATAATTTTAATATATAATTATTATATACAAAAGGATTAAGGTTGTAGATAATAAACAGAAAAAAGTCCGTAATAAATTAATTAAAGCTTGAGATCTTTAATTAAATATTACTAGTACGGTCTACAGATATTGAGAATGTGGTAATTTTATCCAAATCATTAATGTAGTAACATGATGATAAAGACACTTTATATAATATGATTATATAGAACTGAACCAGACGTAATTTGAATTCTTAGGTAAAATAATGTTGTTAATTAAGAATTCAAATAATGTCAATTAATAATCATATGAAGATTAACCTCAATCCTAAGTGATCATTTGAAATACTCGTTACGGTTTATTTGAAGAATAGGCTAAAAACTTGTATTTTAGTGGCATGATGAGATAAGCGACTGAAAATGTGATTTACAAATATAAAATTCATTCCTTCTTAACAAAAGTTAAAAAAAAAAGTTCTCTTAAGTATTAATTCTAGAACTAAACAGTTTGAATACTCAATTTGTAACAAGTTTAAGAATTAAATATTCACTGATAAATTAATTGCACTTAAGAATAAAGAAATAATTAAAGGAGTAACACAGTAATTGACCTAACTCTAATTATGAAATATTTAAAGAGGGTTGAATTGCATATAGTGATTAAATCAATAGGCTACTCTAAATTTTTTAAGTAACTTATATTTGCAATTTTAAGAGTGTAATTTCAAGTTTTTTGTCACACTCTAGAGCCAAAAGATCTGATACACGTCATAATTTATACTCATTCAATAATGTGCACTCATAATTAATATTGCATAAAATTCAAACTTAAATTCAACATAGGAATCCTTAGCAAGTTGTTAGTAAGTTTAACACAAAGTTTCACCCATAACCATACTTGGTGAAACATAAACCAAATTCAACCACACCTAATAAAATAATACATAAGTATTTATTTAATAAGGACAAATCATATATCTTAAGCCACGTGTCTACAAATGAAACACTTAGCAACCTAACAACTTAGGGAACCCAAGGGATAGTAGAAGCTTTGCCAAATCCGCTAAGCACATGTACCTTATTTACTTGAAATCACTATAAACTATAATGAGTATAAAACTCAGTAAGCATACTAGTTTTTCATATATTAAAATACAAATACATATATATACACAATGCATATGTATGATATACCGTGATAAATCAAAATCATAATCTTATCAAATCACATGTCAGGTAAGCACTAACACATTTTTTAAAATATATAATAGGAATATCATCACTCAACTACTACTTAGTAGGACTTTCATATCACATATCACATAATGAGCCAAATGTCATCTGTCGATGACATTTCGTATGAGAGGAATAGTATAAGTGAGGTTTAAATTACACATATATAATGCTCATGCCCGAAGGCAAGAGCCAAACTCTCACTCTAATCATCGGTGAGTCCTCTCACATGCACCAATACGCTACTACATGAATGCGATGACTCACTCTTTATTTAGGTACCAATAGGATCCTCCCTACATACGAAACATATAATATATATCAATCCCAAAGGAAATGCCACATATAAAGGCTCCACAAATCACATAAGATGCCTACTAAGTAAATAGTGAGTTCAAGAATACTCAAAACACAAAATATTTCTCATGGACATATTCTACTTCAAAAACTTTCTTTGGTAAATACATTTCATTTTGAAACGCTTACTTTCATAAACAAATGTATGCCATGTATGTCCATGCTCATATTCATAAACATATGTCTTTCATATTTCATATCAAAATATACTTTGGCATAACATAAACATTTTTCTAAGCACATTTACAAAATCATACATAGAATATTATTATATTTATTGTGATTTCAGTAAAAATCTAGTATACTTACCTCTTAACACTTTCGAGTACAAGACTTAATTATCCTTAACCTATCAATGGAAATTAATCCTTTCATAAGTCTCACCATTCACATAAAATACTTTAAATAGTTTACAAAATTACACATATTGCACTTATCACATCGAATTGGTCTAATTACTTGGTTTCTCAAAACCTGTCTTTCTGACCACTTACACTTAACAAAATTTTCTTATACAACAAATGAAGTCCAATTGCTCCAAAATCAGAGTACATGTTTTTTAACTCATATATCCTTGTCATATATGAATATTATATCATAATTCCTACACAATCCATTTCATAAACACCATCAAATCCAAACTATTATCCTAACAGGATCAAGATATTTACTGAACAGCATTTAGTCTCCCAATTTTATAAAATAATATACTAACTCAAAAATTATAAAACTATCACATAATTACTCTTGACACATATATCAATCCATTATAAATATTTTACTTCAAAATCCATACTAAAAGTATTTTAGAACTATTTTATTCCATAACTTTAAAAATCTATTTATCAAACAGTACAGTGAACTGATATATTTTATAAAATCATAACAATTTTATCACATTGATCTAAATTCTTAATTTTTAATATATTATAGTATACATGTAAAATAATCATGTTCCAAAACTTCATAATTTTTTAAGATCATATAGTAGACCAAACATTGTTCACTACCTTAGCATATTGTTAACATAGAAAAATTTTAAAATTTTAGGGTCTTTTTTGTAAATTCACTAAAAATTTAATTTCTAGAATTTTCAATCGATTCAAAGTCTCAAATGATTCTAGACATGTATAATTTCATATTTCAAAACTAGAATCGAAGTACAAAAATTTATAAAATTCTCGGATCAAAAGACTATCAAGTAGAAAATTTGTAAATTTCTCATGATTTATCAAGTTATCTACATAATTTTATAAAATCATCATTAATTCTCAATATATCTTACAAAATTCACATCAAGTCCTCAATTTTAAATATTTTTAGAAATCAAAACTTAAATAAATTAACTTAATTAACACTAATAAATTGAGAAAGAGTTATGATGTACCTCTTAAAGCTTAAAATTCTAATTTCTTACTCTTTTTCTTCTCTTTCTCTCCCCTCTATTTCTCTCTTTTCTCTCTCTAAAAGGGGTGGCTCGATAAAAAAATGAGTAAATTAGGGTTTAAAATATGTATTTTTATACTAAGAGGGTAACTTTTAGTATTTACGAATTAACCCCCAAAACTTTTAATGTATTATAATTTGGTCCCTAAAATAAATCTAAAGTCTTGCAAATAAACTCAATACTAATAGTAGGTCCCAATCTATACAAAAAATACTAATAACAATATATAAATTAAGTATCATCCACATATAAATAAAATATAAATATTATATATATGTATAAATATTTATTCTTACCGGTTGTGAATAAATGGTTACTATATTTTTAGTGGAATAATAATAGAATTAATAAATTAGATTAATTAATTAAAATTTTTAATTAATTATCTAAAATTTATTAGAGCTTGAAATTGTAAGTTCATATGTCCTCAATACCACTTCTTTAGTGATTATAGGGAACAATTAAAAGGATTATGTTATTACACAAATTGTTTGTGTCGATAATAGTTTTAGAATATGTATATTTTATATTTAGATAAAATTAATTAATTTTAGAAATAATATCTTATCCAAATATAAATCAAATATTTATTTTAAGAAATTAAATGGATAAAAGCTCAAGGATTTTTTTTTTAATTATCAAAAAGGTTTTATTTATTTTTAGTATTTTCCTTTTATTAAAAAACTATTAGACTATTTATTTTAAAAGTCTTGTAACACTTAATTATTGGGTGTTACATGTTAACTATAAAGAGTGAGACTCTTGGTAATTCACAAAGAGATTATAAAAGGAGAACAAAATGCTAAGAATAAAATATGTATAAAAAAAGGAAAATATGTATTTTTCAAGGAAAAAATTTTGGAAGCCCACTCTTCCACTCATTATGATGCAAAAGACTTTGTTTGAATTCTTTTGATGAAAGAAAACTAAACGTGAATTTAAGATATGTAAGATGGAGGGAGAATGGTTGAAAACGGAGAGCCAGAAGGGATGAAGGGCTTGAAGGGTGAAAGGAACATTTTCTAGGCCTTGGGGTTGCAGCACTGGTAGAACCTAAGTGTCACAGTGCCACTACGATGCCTTAACTAAGTTGGCAAAAAGGCTCTAATCCAAAACCTAGCTTGAAAAATTCAAGTTTTTATGTGGATTCGATTTTTTCTGTAAAAATTTGATCCAGGTTACTAGAAAC
This sequence comes from Ailanthus altissimus, assembly GCA_946807835.1. Taxonomy (NCBI): domain Eukaryota; kingdom Viridiplantae; phylum Streptophyta; class Magnoliopsida; order Sapindales; family Simaroubaceae; genus Ailanthus; species Ailanthus altissimus. The sequence goes on along the minus strand of OX327696.1, from coordinate 24,044,445 downwards.
CCGACCCTAATCCCCATTTTTTTATTTTTTAAAGGATGCTAATAAAGAAAAAAGGAGAGAGACGACAGGCAGAAGAGAAGGCCTAATTACACCACCCTTCCCTCCCTCACTTCAGTATGCGATATCTACTATAGGATAACACTTTCTAAGGCTGAAAGGAATGGCATTGGTTAAGCATCTAACTCTGAACGTTTGAGCAACGGTTGGGTCTAGTTATAGGTACCATCCATTCTTAACTTTACCAAAACCATCATGGCTCAATCAATGAAAAGTGACCTTTAGCAAAGAAGAAGGATTAAGTTAGTGTTTAGTGAACTCAAAATAGCTACCTGATGAGAGGAAGGGACATTTTTGAAAAACAAATCGTAAATTAATTCATAATCTTTGATATATATGAATATAACAATTGTTTAATAAAATAAATGCCCACAAAGTTTAAATTTAAATTAAAAAATTAAAACAAGGATAAAAAAAGCATATTAAATTATGAATATAAATTATACAATATAAATTTTACAATCTAATAATTGTTTTATAAAATAAATACCCTAAAAGTTTAAATTTTACCAAAAAAAATAAAAAAATTAAAAAAAAAATCTGGTTTAACATAGATCCGGCTCTGCCCAACCTAGCCCGAATGTAAACCAGAATTTGGCCTGGCCTTAAAAATTCAGGCTAAACCTGGGTTCTGAGAAAATAATTCGGATCCAAATTTTCCACCCCTAGTCGCAAAGGTGCTGGCCTTTGGCGCTGCAACGCTACTTTTTTTAGAAACTTTTGTTTTAAGTTATTTTGGTGAGTTTAAATCAGTTTTGAACTCTTATAATGTGTAGAATCTTATTCCAACTAGAAATAGAATTTTTAAGGATGTTTTAAAGCCTATATAAACCCTTATAACCCTTTAAAATAATCAAGCATTAAAGAATAAACTCTAAGAGAGAATAAAAAGGTAGAAAGCGCTTGAATGCTGATTGCACAAAAAGAGTACAATAGGAGTGCTTGAGCACTTTATGTACAAGAAATCACTGATTGATCCTTTGTGATTTGTGAGTTTGTGATCTGTGACTTCTTTGTGAACTAATAAAAGAAGTTAAAATCTCATAATCAATTGTTGATGCAGGTATTTATGTCAAACCACGTAACTTTCTTATGCCTTGTGTGTAATTATTTTCTCATTATATGATATTTTTTATTTTTTTTTACTTTTAAGTAAAATCTTTCACATATGTTTAAAAGATTTTTAGAGTACACATTATTAAAAAAAAGAACCTTAATAAGTAGTATCAGAGCTAAGGTCAATACTTAAGTGGTATAGCAAAACATAGGGTGTTTAACTATGGTGACCCACAAATATAAAGTTGAAAAGTTCAATGGGAAAAATAATTTCAATCTTTGAAAGATTAATGTTATGGCTCTATTGGTGAGTCAATGATTAGATTCAACTCTTAAAGAGATTCAAGCAATAACCAGCAAAGAGAAAAAAACTTATGACATCTAGATCTGAATCAAATAGAGAAATCATTTAGAAGAAAGCCTATAGTACCATTGTTCTATCATTAAGTTATAAAGTTAAAAAGAGGTGGCTGGAGAAAAGATAACAATAGGTCTTTGAAAGAAGTTTGACATCATTTACGTGACAAAGTCCTTTGCGAGTTGTCTATATGCTAAGAAGAAGTTATACCAACTATCTATAGCTGAAGGAACTTCAATTAAAGATCACATTGATGCTTTCAACAAGATAATTATAAATCTTGAGACTATTGACATCAATATTGAATATAAAGATAAAGTAATCTTCTTGTTGTATTCTTTAACCTCTAAGTTATGAGTAATCCATGAACTACTCATGTATGATAAAAAGACTTTAACAATGAGTGATGTTAAAGCCTCGTTGAACTTAAAAGAATTGAAAAAAATATTTGAGTCTAATAGTACAACAAGTTTGGCTGTAAGAGAAAGAGATAGAAAGAACAACTAATCGAGGGGCAGATTCAAGAAGTGCTATCATTCTAAGAAAGAATGGCACTTGATAAGAGATTGTTCAAAAAGAAAGGCAAAAATAGGTGAAGATGTTGTAATAGTCAGTGAAGAGGACTATGAGGTTACAAAATCCTTAGCAGCTTTTGATAAGAAGTATACTAGTAAATGGATATTTAATTCTAGCCGCAGTTTTCGTATATACCTTGATATGTTCTTATTTATCAATTTTAGATCCATTAGGGATGATAAAGTACTAATAGATAATGGTATGACTTATAAAGTCATGAGGATTGGTAATATAAGGATAAGGATATATGATGGGCAAGTGAGAGAGTTACTTGGTGTATAACATGTTCTTGAAGTTAAGAGGAACTTGATATCCCAAAGAGTGTTAGATCAAGTGAAATGTTTATTCAAGGTAAGAAAAGAGATATTGAAAGTGTTGAAAGAATCTATGGTTATTATGAAAGGTGAGAAGCACAATTGGCTATATATGCTTTATAGGAATGTTGTAGTTGGTTCAACATAGGTTACTGATGAAATACAAACTAAGAGGCAGCATTGAATATATACTCATCGAGGTGATAGGGGTTAAAAGTGAATGTATGGTAAGGGTGTTGATGGCAAGAATAAGTTTTAGCTAATAACGGATTGTGATTATGGTGTCAAAAGTGATATGGGAGATCGCAATACAAAGAGTACTCTAGGGAAGATACATTCGTATCTTTGGAAACTGAAATCACAAGTCCTAAAAGAGTTAAGTATAAGCAAAGACTTAACTGAAGTTAGTACTAAGTAAATTGAGTGTTGGTGTGGATGAATTTTGGAAAACTTCATAAGAAATTTTGAATTAAAAAGGGGTTTGTTGAAATTTAGTGATTCAAAATTGTGTTTGAACATGATCTTGAGTTGGGGGACTAATGAGGACTTAACACACAAGGTCGATAATGCATTGGATAAATGAGAAATTGTTGAAAATAAAGAGTCAGAAGCAAGAAGAGGCTTGAAGCATTAAATGAACATTTTATAGGCCTTACCACAGCCCCAATGAGCTTAGGCCGCAGCTCCAACCTAGGCAGAACCTGGGCGCCACGATGTCGCAACGATGCTGTGGCACCAGCCCTTGGCGCTTCGGTGCCACTTTTTTGGAAAACTTCTATTTTGAGTTATTTTAGCGATTTTAAGTTGGTTTTGGACTTTTAAAATGCGTTGACTCTAATTCCAACTAGAAACAGTATTTCTATGAACGTTTTGAAGCTTATATAAAATTTTGTAACCCTTTAAAATAATCAAGTATTATAGAAGAAACTCCAAAAGAGAATAGAGAGCTAAAAAGTGCTTGAGTGCTGAGTGCGCAAATAGAGTGCCATGAGAGTACTTGAGTACTGTGTATACAAGAAAGTATTGATAAATCTTTTGAGAGCCCATCTATTATTGTATTCTTTGGTAATCTCTTATGAGAGATATTTGTGATCTATAAGTTTTTTGTGAATTAATAAAAGAAGTTAAAATCTCATGATCCACCGTAGAATTAGGCATTTATTATCAAAAATCAATAATTTTTTTATGCTTTGTATGTGTTTGTTATCTCATTGTATGGTCTTTTTTTATTTTACTTATAGGTAAAAAAATTTATACATACTTAAAAAGTTTTTAGAATACATGTTAAAAAAAATTTAAAAGTATTTTATGAATTCAATAAGTCAAAATTTATGTCAACAATACAGTTAAAAATTTTAAATTAATATATTGGTACCTTTTATTTAGAGAGAAAATCAAAATTGAAGATAAAACTGATAATCAAGGATCGATGAGATGGGAAGGGATGAAATAGAGCCTAACTATTCGCAGCTTTGTTATCACTAATATTTCCATGAGCCTTGCATCGATCCATGGCCCATACAGTTTTTTTTTCATTTTTCTTTTTCTTGTTTTGGTCAAACACATGTTCATGCATTAATGATCGAACCACTATATAATATAAACTTGAATTAGACCCATGCACGATGCACGGTCCATTAGGTGTCACTTGAAATATTCAATTGCAAAGCACATTAAATTGATGTACGACGATTCGATCAGGGATGACTAGTCTTTTTTTTTTTTTCCATTTTCCCTTTTCTTTGCAGCTTTGCTAGTATTGAAGTAAGTGTGGCCTTTATCAACCTTTGGGTATTGATTTTTCTTTTGTTTCTTGAGTAAATAGTAAATATGACAAGTAGGTCGTACTGGTTTAGATTGACTATTGTGTTTGAGCCAGTATGGCATAAAACTTTTTTTGTTATGTGTTAATTTTGGCACGACATCTTAGAATTCAGCTCAACATGGCTTATAGGTATGGTCTGTTACCGTATCGTGCGATACCGACACGTAACGCAATAATTCATGCCCATCGGTTGTGTAAGAAATATTTTTAAATAATTATTATTGCCTATTCCGCATTTTTAAAATTAAAAATAATTATTGTTGCCTATTGTGCTGGAGCATTTGTTTTTAATATAAACTATTAATCAATTGTCCATATTTATTGTGCCTTTAAATGGCACAGTTCTAAATGGCACCCACTGTGCCAGTTTTAGGCATAACAAATCTCTCTCAACTTTTTTATTTCAATTCAATTTTTTTAAATTTTTTTAAAAATTATTTTAACTATCTTTAAAATTATTCAAATTATTTAAATTATTTTAACTATCTTTAAAATTGCTCAAATTATTTCTTTATTTTTTAATTTTTATTCATATAATTACAAATTCGTGACATAATTATTTATCATTCATATAGTGGAAAATTTAAATATTCTTAATGAATTTAAAAAATATATATTTCAATGCCATCACAAATTGTACTAAAGTTTTAGAAGCTAAAATTGTGGGTAGCACCATGTATTTGAATCGACATGCTAAGGGATGTTTACAAAAATATAATTCCAAAGAGTCAATTCAAATTGAACTTACCTAAAATGCCATTAAAGAAAATCTTTTTGGATTCAAATATAATCAGCAACACATACGTAATTGATTGGCTAAATGCATTGCAACTAGTGAACAACTCAACTTTCATTTTCATTCACGAAAATGAAAGGTATGAGAAATTTGTAAAAATGTATATTCCATTCAACTTCTCTCGTATTCTTAGAAATGCAGTTAAAAATGATATTTTTATTATATATCAACAAGCTAAATAAAATCTAATTAATAAAATCTCACAATTTAAAAGAGTGTTTATTGTTACTTTTGATTGTTGGACCGGTGTTAATAATTTATGATATATTTGTGTTACATTACATTATATTAATAATAATTGATTTTTGCAAAAAAGATTTAGTAAGTTTTGTGAACTAGAACATCTACACACATCTAATGTTATTTTTAATTCTTTAATAAATATTTTTAGAGAATTTTAAATTATTGAAAAACTTATTAGTATTACTTTTAACAATGAAAGTGCAAATATTGTTGTTATAAATTTATTTTCTCGTCAGTTAACACATATGTGGTTCAAATTTTTTTTCATGTGAGGCATTTTTGTCATATTATTAATTTAATTATTCATGATGGTTCCAATATAATTAATTCTCATATTAAAAAAATAGATAAGCAATAAAATTTATTGCTTCATCATTTTTTTAGAGAACAAGAATTTAAAGTTGTATTAAATAATTATAGAATGGATAGTAGAAAGTTCAAACTTGACGTAAAAATTCGTTGAAATGCTACATATATAATTGTGAATTCTTGTATGGTTTAATGATTATATTATATATTATTATAATAATAAAATGAAAGGCACTGTACTAACTAATGATGATTGAAAACTTGTATTTTATTATATGCTTCTTTTTGAAAGTATTTAATGATGTTGCACTAGTATGTTTATGTGTGTATCAGCCTTTATCTTTTATTGCTTTTACTCATATATAATATTAGTTACGTTTTGTTAAATATAGAGATAATTCAATATTTTCTTATATATGTATTTTTATGGAGATTAAATTTCAAAAATATTATAGAAATAATTCTATGCTATTTATTTGCGCAGCGATAATGGATCATAGAATCAATTGGTCTGGTATTAAAGTTTTAATAATAGAGATTTTTGAAAATTTAAACTCTAAACTTTCTTATGATTTTAACTAAATTAAAGATTTTATAACATAATTATTTATTTTTTATGAAAATAAATTTGGACGAGCTTCATCTATAAAAGATACAAATAAAGAGCGTATTTATGATCAGACTACTTAGAGTATTTTGTTAAAAGGTAAAAGAAAATTTAGTTCTAGTTCCACTATTTCTACTACTTTTAAATTGAAAAAATTTATGAATAGTGACTACTCTTTTATATTGAGTACACAATAATAAATAAATTTTAATATTTTGTCACGGTGAAAATCAAACGAAATAATTTATCCTGTGTTATCCGTCATGACTCGAGATCTACTAAATTTCTCAATGTCCATTATAGCATCATTTTTTTTTTAATGTAGGGGATAAGATATTAGACGAAAGTGATCAATATTGACATCAGATATTTTAGAAGTTTTAATGTGCGTAAATGATTGAAAAGATGTAATGGATCAAAACAAAATTGGTAAGAAGACATGTTTAGAGATTTTAAAAACTTTAAAATTTGATCATTAGAAATAGAAATTTATAATTTATTAGAAAAATGATTGAATTTACAAATGATAGATGGTTTAATAGATGCCAACCTAGTTAGGATGTATTATAATTATAGTGATGTAAATTTGACCATTTATTCTTGTATTTATATCAAATTTTCATATTTAGAATAGTATAAATAAATGTTGTTGACTTATTCACTAAAATTTTATTTTAATGTTATTTTTTTTCCATAATAAAATTATATTTCAACATATACTATCAAGTACCAAATTTTTTGTCCATAATAAAATTATGTTTAAAATTAAAATTTTACAATTAAAATTTTAATTATATTTACATTAACGATAAATCTAATTAAAGTCATAATTATGATGCAATTTGTAAAAATATCATACCAATATAATTACAATTAATAATTTTAATTTATTATAATATTATAATTATAATTATAATATTTTAAAAAGATAGTTATTGATTTAATTGTATATTCTATGAAAAATATTAGATTTTAAAAATATAAACAAAAATGTTATTTAATCTAGTGGTTGGTAATCTCTACTTAATTAAATTTTTGGTCATATTGTCTTGAATTTAAGACCTCAAGGTTACAAAATTTAAATTTGTATAATGAGGCCTATCACAGATTGTGCCAAGTACGAGCACATGGGCTTCATTGTTGTCGAGTCCGTGGGCTTCATTGTTGTCGAGTCCATGATGAGCTATACATGATACTAGCCCATTACGGGTTTGTGCTGGCATGCCCGGTCAAAAAATTTGACTCAACACGACATGACAAACATATGTGATAGCCCACGATATGCTACAGTAGCATGCAAGGGCGGGGTGTGCTTGGACAACACGGTCTAATTAAGACTTGTGAGCCCATCACAGACTTGTGTTTACCAAGCCATTGCAAGCACGAACCCATGGAACTCATTTATATCGAGACTGTAATGAGTCATGCCTAACACTTAATATGAGCCTATTACAGACTAGTACCAGCATGCTAAGTTAAAAATTCGACTCAGCACAATACAACAAGTTGGGTCATACTATCTCACAACATGCTACAGTAACATGCTGGGCCGAGCCATAATTAGGCGGCACGGCCTAGTTGCTGCCCCTAGTAAATAGGTACTTCTACCGGGCTGATTGTTGAGCATTTATCAAAATAACCTGTAGCCTTTGAGTTTTGGGTGGGTTTGTTTTGACGATGATGATGACTGAATTTAGTCCAAAGTTGTTAGGGAGCAAAATAATTATCTGATAGCCAGCATATGGCATTACAGGAAAGCACAAATTCTCGTCTCCCTGCATTTTACTTTCACACGTTAAAGGCGTGGAAGTCAAAAACAGATTCATATGTGCATGAGTTACGGAGCAAATTAAACGTCAAATCTAAAAATAAATTGGACAAGACAACTTAGTCCTACTTGATTATATATGCAACACGTAGACGTTGCATCTACACATGTAAATGAATAATTAATAACAGAAAACAATTCTGTAGATGTGGGTGCATGTATCATTATCACTTGACAGCATTCCAATTTGCGGTTAATTAACTGACCCCAGGTTTCTATTATAATTTTATAATATATAAAGAAAATTATACGGTTTACACACCAGCTTGCAATCCACGCTACACTTTTCTGTACACTTTTAAAAAAGTTCGCTCATAATTCTATGAATACCAAATAAAGAAATTTGACCAACAATCAAGCACAAAGGTACACGTACAGGAGAACGCTGTATTATTAATCATACTGACATTAAGCCTACCTAGGTTTTGCAGAGTGCCAAACAAGAACGCTGGTAGATGATAATGACTTCATTTGTTTATGTAAATAGCAAATCTTATTCGCTTAACTATGGTGACGAAAGGTTGCTGGAGGCATAACTGTTTATCAGAGCCAACGCATTGCTTGTCAAATGTGCAACTTTGACAATATGTCGCCGGATCATAGCCTTGACATTTCCGTTCATGAGCTTACCTTCAAGTCCATCCATGCAAGTATCCTCATCCGTTAACGCTGCACTGACCCATGTTTGAATATCACTCATTGTGAGCCCAAAATTTGAGTTTCTGATATGACCCATTTCATCTATGGAATCCTGGAGCTCATCTATCGAGTCACCGATCACCTCAATGCAATCTGCCACTGCTGCTGCTGTCTCTCTAGGGATCAAACCTGGGATTCTCGACATCTTGACCATCATTCTCGACATCGATTCTGAGGCTTTGAGGGTTATGTTAAGGGCTGTATTGGCTAATGTTTTGGGATTGGTTTTGATTTTGCTTGCGTAGATTGAGAGGGAGTGGTAGCACAACCGGCGATACGTCGTGGCTGTACATGATGCTTTTATGTACTCTATGTTTGTATTAACTGATGGATCTGAGGCTGTGTTGCTGGAGAATTGAAGGAGAATGAGCAGAGTTACTATTGCATGGATCAAAAATGAACCTTCCATCTCTCTCTCTGTCTTTTTTAGGATATTGATAGGGAAATAGTAGGGTTGTTTAATGAGTTCAGAGCGGAAGTGAGGCTATATTGAAAGAAAGAGTCGGTCAATTATAAGTTTTTGCGTCCCACTAAAAGGGCAGTGATAAAAGCCTGATTTCGAGGACGAATGGATTACCTGAAAGAAAATTAAGTAAACGTATCCTAGATAAAGATGATGATAAAGCTAACAGATAATTAATGTACGACCTCCAAGCTTTTTCTTTTCTCGAAAGGTCCATATGCTTTTATTCGATCATTTTCAGTTAACCCAAATATAAAAATAAAAATAAAAATAACACACACACACACACATACTATTACTTGCCAAAGATCATCTATTCCCTACGTAATTAACCAGGAATATCGCCAGAAGTCAAGAGTTTGTAGGAGTCATAAGGTCCTTTTTACCCATCAGACAGAATAATTAGCAGTTCTTTAATTCTTTAACCCCACAAGACAGACAAAATAATTAACAGTTTAATTTCTCTTAGATGTGCCCTACCCTACAGCTTAAATTTTCTTGTGAAATTTTTATGGTAAATATTTTCATTTAAATACATCCACACACACACATGTAACTATAACAACTGTTGCTATATATTGATTCTTAGTTATCACGATTTCCCATCAAGATTTCCTAATACCTCTAATCTAAATCCCATCATCTCTTGATTTTTGGGGTGGCTGTTCAGTCTTGATCCTCCATATGGAATGATGTGGCCTCAATATCTCACATGAGCCAAAAAAGAAAATCAACCTATTGATCCATGCAAGAGTTATGGCCCCAAATTTCATTAACCAACAAGAAAAAAATAATGGAGAATAATTCAGGAACGAAGCATATCGACACATATCATTTGTTTATGGCCTCGATCACCATCGGAAATAGGACAAATATTAAATCAACATCTGAATACTGCTTTTGATCAAGCACAAAACACCAAAAACAAATTAATAAAAATCGTGCACGCAATTTGAGAGTGAACACACCTTGCCAATTGTTCCCATGATCTTTTTCGTGTTTTGTTTTCAGATGTTACGATATTATAGTTTAAAGTCGGGGAGGTCTTATCTTAGGCTGAATTGATAGAAGTGGCAAATAATATCGCAGCTCGTATTTTATTTGTGATAAAGATCATGTCTGAGCCGGTTGAAGCCAAATTAAATTAACGATGTACGTGGAATTTAATATTTTGTTTTTATGTAGAACGTGTTTGTTGAGGTGGGCCTTTGATAGGTGCCCATGATCAGATTTTTGCGGAGAAAATATCAGATTTGTCCGAGAGTTGTTATAACAAATTCGTAGACTCAATCCCTAAATCTTGGTTCAGTTGTATAAACAGACAAATTTAAGGTAATAATTCTTCTAAGGTTCACACTTAGCTCATATTTGGTTTGGCTTTTTTATTAAAAATTTTTTTTTTTATAATATTAGACTTTTTTAATAATATTTAATTCTAATTAAAGAAAAATTTAAAAATTTAAAAAAATTATTTTTCTTTATTTAAAAAATATTCAAATTTAAATTTTTAGGAGTATGGCTTTATATATATTTGTGTATTGATACATATTTTTTATTAATATTTTTTAAAATTTTATAACACTCCTATTGAAGTGAAAGTATACAAACAAGTAAAATCACTCAAGTAATATATGCTGAACAAGTTAATTAAGGAATAAATAGAGAAGTGGTAGAAGAAGAACACACACAAAATTACGTGGTTCGACAACTTACCTACGTCCACGGCGGATCAAGATCACACTCTTCTATTATTATGAATCACAATGCACTTATAAAGTATGCCTTTTACAAAAAATATTACAAAGAAAACTCTCTCTTTTACTTTAAGAATTTTTTCTCACAAAGAACCACAAAGATTGTTGATGATTATAAAAAAATTTCAACTTATCACAAAAATTATTCATTGATCACAAAGATGTGTTTACAAGTCAATTGATAGCCTTTATATAGGCTTTTGGACGTCCTAGGTTTACTCTATATGTGTGGGTGTTGTATTAGGGAGTCGTGAAGCAAGTGGGAGACGAAATAAGAAAGTTTCTTTATTTTAGGATACTATTCCAGTCTCCAGCGCCGCGGCGCTGGCGCGCCTCGGCGCTGGCGCGCCTCTTTTAAGCGCTGCAGCGCTAAGGTTCTCGATTGGGAGCCTCGGCGCTAGTGCCTGGTGCGCCTTCTTCATTTTCCACCTCCTTTCGCGTCCGTCTTTGATCTCTGCATACCCTACACACTTGGCTTGCTCTGCAAATCATATTCCGATGATTTTCAATCAATATTCTCACAAATCCCCTCCTTGATTCAAAATCATCCACAAAGTAACTCGATCTCTCATTTCTGCATCTTCGGTCACCCTTACAAAGTAGTGACTTCGGTTAAGTCCTTACATAGGACGAACTTAACCGAGAGCAGTGGCTTAGTCAACATATCAGCAGGGTTTTTAGATGACGCTATCTTTGTTAGACTAATTTCACTACTTTGGACAATCTCTCAAATGTAATAGAGTCTCACATCAATGTGTTTCGACCTTTCGTGGAACACTTGATGCTTGCTTAGCTGTATGACACTCTGGCTGTCACAATATACACCGGTGTTCACATCTTCACTAACCAATATCTCCGCACATATGCCTTTTAACCACACGACTTCCTTGATAGCTTCTCCAACAGCTATGTACTCCGCCTCTGTGGTAGAGAGTGCAATCACATGTTGTAAAACTGATCTCCAACACACACTACACCCAAACACTGTGAATATGTAGCCCGTCAACTATCTTCTCTTGTCTAGATTACCTGTATAATCTGAGTCTATGTACCCTCTTACCATTTTATTGTTGTCCCCATCCCTTTTATATATCAACCCGTGATTTGACGTTCCCTTGAGATATCTCAGAATCCAATTTACTGCAAGTTAGTGTTCTTTACATGGATTCACCATGTATCTACTCACCACACTAACAGCCTGTGCTATGTCTGGTCTTGTGCAAACCATTGCATACATGATGCTCTTCACAGCGCTTGCATACGGTACATTGCTCATCTGCAGTTTCTCCTCTTCGAATGTCAGTGACTGTGCTGCTGAAAGTCTAAAATACATGACCAAATGAGTAAAGACAGCCTTCGCGTTGGACATACATAACTTCTCCAGAATTTTAACTATATATCGCTGTTGGGACAAGAAGATAACATATCTTTTTTTCCCTCACAATATCCATACCCAAAATTGTCTTCGCTGCTTCCAAATCCTTCATTTCAAATTCGCCACTCAACTACTTCGCTTCTGTATTTCTTCAATATTCTTGCATGCGATCAACATATCATCGACATATAGAAACAAATACCTCATCCCATAACTTATGTTCTTGAAGTACACGCATCCGTCATACTTGCTCCTACTAAAATAACAAGCCATCATAAACTCATCAAATCTCCTATACCACTGTCTAGGTGATTGCTTTAACTCGTATAAGGACTTCTTTAGTAAGTAAGCATGATCTTCTATCCCGGCCTCCTCGAACCCCTGCAGTTGTGCCATGTATATTGTCTCTTCAAGCTCTCCATGTAGAAAAGCTATCTTTAAATCCATTTGCTCTATATGTAAATCAAGGTTTTCACACATGGCTAACAAAATCCTAATAGATGTGTACTTGACAACTGGAGAGAACATCTCATGAAAATCGCATCCCTATCTCTGAGTAAAACCTTGTGCTACTAACCTAGTCTTGAATCTTGTAAGCTCAATCCCAGGTATCCCCTCCTTCACCTTATACACCCACTTGCACCCGATTAGCTTCTTTTGAGGTCTCTCTACCAACTTTCAGGTATTATTCTTCCTAAGAGAACTAATTTATTCTTCCATGGCCTGCTGCTATTCTTTCTTGTTTTCACTCTCCATAGCCTCACCATATGTCCTAGGCTCATCATACTCAAGAGTGTAAACAAAATTAAAGGCATGAGCAACTAAGTTTGCTTGTGCATACCTAATTGGTGGGTTAATCGTTCTTCTTAGTCTGTCTCTAGCTAGCTAGTACTTTTCAAGTTCCATCTCGGGAGTTCTAGTCTTTCTTTGGGTGGACTTGGAGGAACTTGCCGGTGTTCTTGGTTCATCTACAAGGATCTCCTAGTTGAAATGTTGATCTGGGGGCATATTAGATCCACTTTCAGGCTCCACTTCCACTTCTATTAACTCGGGTGCTGAGTCTTCCTTGGGCACATGTTCTTCTTTCTCATCTTTTTGGGAGGTTTTCAGTATCGTCATCTCATCGAACGTCACGTCACGGCTTATAATACTCTTTGATGCTGTCAAGTCTTTACACCACACCTTGTATCCTTTCACTCCTTTGAGATATCCTATGAATGCCCCTTTGATAGCTTTAGGTTCCAACTTTCCCTCCTTAACATGTACAAAGATAGGGCAACCAAATATTCTGAGGTGGTCATACTTCAGAGGATTGCTAGACCATTTCTCTTATGGCATCTTGAAGTCAATTACTGAGGAGTGACTTCTATTAATCAAGTAAGCTGCAGTCACTACAGCTTCTCCCCAGAATGTCTTGGACATCTTTGCATTGGTAAGCATGCATCTAACCCTTTCAAATAGGGTCATGTTCATCATTTTAGCTACACCATTCTACTATGGTGTTGATCTTACCATCCTATATCTTGCAATCCTATGCTTCGCACAAAATTCATCAAACTCTCTATTGCAGTATTCGAGGCCATTGTCAGTTCTCAACCTCTTCACCATTTTGCCAGTTTGATTCTCAACAAAAGCCTTTCAAGTCTTGAACACATCAAATGTTTGATCCTTGCACTTCAACACATAGACCCACAACTTCCTTGAATAGTCATCAATCAAGCTGAGAAAATGCGTGGCACCATCACGAGTAGTTGTCTGAGATGATCCCTAAAGATCAGAGTGTATGTAGTCAAGAGTCCCCTTAGTCTTGTACTCACCGGTACTGAACCTCACCTTATGTGCTTTTTCAAGCACACAATGCTTATAAAACTTTAAGGGTTGGAACTTATCCTCACCAAACGCCTTTTGACTATATAACTCCTTTATGTTTCTCTTGCCTAGATGTGCCAGTCTAAGATGTCACAACTTGGTTTGCATACTCTAATCATCTACAGAGAATAGTGCAGAACAACTCACTACTTCACCCTTAAGCACATAAACACCTTTGCGCTTCTCTCCTCTCATCACCATTATAGAACCCTTTAAAATTTTTAAAATTTCTCTGTCGATCCTGATGGAACACCTATTCTGGTCTAGAGTCCCTAGTGAGATCAAGTTTTTCTTCAAGTCAGGAACATACCTAACATCTGTCAACTCTCTCACTCGCCCATCATGCAGCCTAAGCTTAACACTACCAATTTCCATCATCTGACATGCAACAGCATTACCCATTAAGACCTTACTGTTGGGATTTGTGCTTACGTTTCATCCCATAATGTATAAATACATAGTGATTGTATTTATACAATTATTATTTCTAGTAAAATCGTTAATATTATTTTTATTAAATGGTAATATGCTTGTAACGTTTTAGACATTGTATGATCTAAAGGAGTTCAAATTTGGTCTAAAAGAGTTTAGACCAGGGCTAAGAGTTAGCAAAATCTAATGAGTTAGAGTCTTGTTTGAAATGGGACAATGACCTGAGAATATATTAGTAATGATATAGCTGCAATGAGTTGCAGATGGTGCTAAGAAATATCATTATACAAGTATGTTCTCAAACATAATGTTCCTGATCCAATTTCATCGATGCGGGTCTATCGGTGAAACCCATTAATATATATTAGTGTATGTCTATATCTGGATGGTTCAGATGGTTAGTCTTAGCAAACCATGAGCTTAGTAGGAAGCTCGTATAGAGATGCAGGTATTCAGTAAGGACTGGATATTGAACAGACTCACGAAGACATCCAATAGACATCTCATAAAGCCGTCAATGGAAGGTCTTTTGAGTTGAGTAGTATTTGTGGTCCTTTCACCTGAGCGCCACGGTGGGCTTGTGAGTGATTCACCATGCTTTGGTTCCACACATGTCAGAAACCTTTCATGGTCTGACTGCTGGGTGTCGCTGGGTATGGTCCGATGCCCATAGAGTTCGGTGTGCGTAGATATGGGATCCATCAGCTCATATGAGTGGGTTGTATATCCTAATGCTCTGAGATTATATTTCAGAAAGTCTTGTGGCTACAAGCATAAACCTCGGAAAAGATATTCCGGAGGAATAAACAATATCACAAAAGTGTTTGTGGATATTATTTTGTGAAATATAAATCTGGAGATAAGTTCGTGGTTGAGCAAATAGAGATTTGACGGTGATGATCTATATCTCTGCTCTTCAAGGATATAAATGATGGAAGGATTATACGAATATGTAATAACCTCAACTTGTATAGTCTAACATGCTAATTTGTAATATCCGTAACGTGTGTGTGGGACATTGTTCACGGACGTATGGAGGAGCTCTATATGACAAATTAGGTGTGGACCTAGAGAGTCTCACAATATGAAGTATACTCGTTGTGCACTGGGGTAGCGGATTGGATTGAATAGTTCAATCCAATAAATTTCAGCAAAGGAGAACGATTGTTTAGGGATCTCTCGGATTGTACATTTGTCAAGACTTAATTGTTAAGTACATCACTTAATTAATTAACAAGGATTGTTAATTAATAGAATATTGACAAATGATAAAATTTGTTCCATGATTTGATTTTACCTTTTTACCATTTAACCATGATAGTAAAAATTAGTAAGGTAAAAAGTAATTATTCAAAATTGTTTTGAATAATTAAATCATATATTATTATTATATTATTAGATAATATTATAATATATATAGATCATGGCATTGTATTTTAATACAATGAGGAGGCTAGATGTTGGCCATTTAATTACCCATTATAATTAAAGTAATTATAATTGTTAGGTAAAGATTAATTTTGGTGGCCATTATTCTAGTGCTTGGTTTAATTAATTCTAAATGGGAGACCAACAATAAAATTGGTGAAGCACTTCATTTTGTTTATTTTTGTTTAATCAAAGTGTTGAATAAACAAAATGAATTTTGGCAAAACAATTGAATTCATTCATTCAATTTTGGGAGAAGAATTTGGCAATGGCAAGGAAGAGAGGTAATAGAGAGTTCTTTGAGTTTTATTCTTTCAAGTGTTGAAAAATAAACAAACTTCTCTTCATCTCCTTCTTTAATGGATGGCCAAAAATGAATGTTATGTAAATGAAGAAAAAGATAATTATTTTGTAAAGAGTTGTTCAAAATAATTATCATGTAGAAATTGTTTCTAAGATTAATATACAAGAGTTGTATGTTAAAGATTTTTAATTTATACAAGAGTTGTATAGAAAATATTTACCATCTCCATTTAAAAAACAAAATTGTATTCAAAAGAGTTTGAATACAAGTGCTGAAAATTCTAAACACTAAGCTACCATTCTAACTCCATAATCCCACCAAAAGTTATGGACTAGAATTATTCAACATATACTTCAAGGTGAGCTCTTTACATGGATTATTGAAGAACTTGAAGAATTTGTAAAACTACCTTCATTAGGTGAGTATTTTACATTATGTTATAATATAATATTGTTCATCATTTATTATTGTATAATTGTTATACTTATGCATATATGTGATATATGTTGAAATTGTTAAAATTGGTGTATTTTGTAACATGCTTCTGCTGCGCATATAGTAATTTTTGAAATTACGTATACACTCGTATAATCACACACTCTATGATACAACACCCAACACTTACTACCACTAACGGGCTGAAAATTTGTAAACCAAGACTTGTATGGGCACATGTGAAAAATGCAACCAAATTAAGAAATCATTGTTCAGAGTTCTTACCATTAGTAGCGACGAGTGTCTCTGCACTGTCATAGCTATCATTATAGGCAAGTGCAACATCCGCTTTCTTCTTGTCTTATGCTTTCTTCTCAAGATAGTCCTTTATGAAGTGTCCCCCTTTCTTGCAGCAATAGCACTTCTTAAGAGTCCTAGACTTCGAACTTGAGCCTTTTTTCTTCCCATCTCTATATGAGGGCCTTCCTCTTATAGATAAGCTTTCTGCATTGCCCTCAGTCTACATTCCTAATAATTTTGAGTTTAATGATGATTTCACATCACTCATCGTTAAACTCTCTCTACTGTAGAGTAGCGTATCAACAAAACTCTCATAGCTTATGAGGAGTGAACTCAGCAGGATAATTTCTCTATCTTCATCTTCTATCTTGATGTTGATAGACTCAATATCAATGATGATTTTATTGAAGGCGTCTATATGATCTTTCATCGACGTCCTTTCCGATATAAACAGCTGATACAGCTTCTTCTTTATATGCATTCTGTTGGGCAATAATTTCCTTATATAAACAAAGTCAAGCTTCTTCCAAAGACCTATTGCCGTCGTCTCACCTACTACTTCCCTTAGTACTTCATCGCTCAATGACAGAACAATTGTGCTATGAGCTCTTTCTTGAATGTCCCTTCTTTTTGCTTCTGCTTTAGATGACTCTGGCGTCATTTTTTCATCATTAGATGACGCTACAGTCTCCTCTAATGCCGAACCAAGCCTTTGGCTCACCAACAACGTCTTAACCTTCATCTTCCACGGATTGAAGTCATTCGTACCGTTGAATTTCTGTACCTCATACTTGGGTGTGGCCATGTCTGCTTAGAACCAAACTCTAATACCAGTTTGTTGAAGCGGAAGCACACAAACAAGCAAAATTACCCAAGCAATATATGCAGAACAAGTTAATTAAGGAATAAATAGAGAAGGGGTAGAAGAAGAACACATAAAGAATTACGTGATTCTGCAACTTACTTACATTCACGGCGGATCAAGTTCACACTCTTTTATTATTATGAATCACAAGGCACTCAGATGTGTTTACAAGTCAATTGATAGGCTTTATATAGGCTTTGGGACATCCTAGATTTACCTTATATGTGTGGGAGTCGTATTAGGGAATCCTGAAGCAAGTGGGAGACGAAATAAGGAAGTTTCTTTATTTCGGGATATTGTTCCCGTCTCCATCCCCGCTGCACTGGCGCGCCTCTTCTGAGCGCTGCGGCGCTCAGGTTCTTGATTGGGCACCACGGCGCCCACGCCTGGTGGCCGCAACGCTAGCACTTGGTGCGTCCTTCTTCGCTTTCCGCCTCCTTTCTCATCCGTCTTTGATCCGTGCGTACCCTACGCACTTTGCTTGCTCTCCAAATCATATTCCGATAATTTTCAATCAATATTCTCACAACGCCCTTAATAAAAATAAATCATATTTCACTAATATATTTTTAATCTTTTATTGAAAGATATCATATATCTATATTTTTACAATCATCATATCTCTAGAAGGTTCTACAAA
Organism: Ailanthus altissimus; assembly: GCA_946807835.1. NCBI lineage: Eukaryota > Viridiplantae > Streptophyta > Magnoliopsida > Sapindales > Simaroubaceae > Ailanthus > Ailanthus altissimus. The sequence goes on along the minus strand of OX327696.1, from coordinate 24,025,912 downwards.
AAAAAAATTGTTATAGGTACTTAGTATTTTATTTTATTTTTAATTTTTACACTAAACAGAATAATTTATTTAATTCATTGATTGCTATGTATTAATTTTATTTGAATTGTTATACATTTGTATTTATTTATGTTTAGAGTTTCAAATATTTTGACCATTATTTCATAATGATCGTAAACTAAATTTTAGCATAAATCGCTTTTGTGTTGTCTATAAAAATACGTTAGTAAATTTTATAGATTAAATTATAAATTTTATTTTGTAAAAAGACTCAACTGTATAGAATTTTAATGTAAACTTTATTAGATGTCGTTTTTAGTAATTTAATAATAGATAAATACTTTTAATGATGTATAACCAAACGACTTACTAATTCAAAAGAGTTTTTTTAATTTATAACTAAACAATCAATAACTTTTTCTTAAAAGCTCTACTTTTATAAACTCTATTTGAAAAGCCCAACTAAACGAACATTTAGTATCTAGTGAGCTAGCAAGGAGCCTAAAGCTTTGTCCTTAGCAAACTCAGGTATACCAGCCAATTTATTGAAATATGGTGTCTATTAGTTTATCACTCAACCTAAAAGGTTAAGCTGATAGGTGAAGACTCAATATTAGTATTAAAGACAAGTCTTTAACAGTCTCTCTCACGTAAAATATGGATTCAAGTAAGTTTGAATTAGGTGAATCTCCCGTCTCCAAGAAACCCAAAAAACTAAGAAATTAACTGAAAACAAAGACATGGGGACTCGAACTCAAGACTTTAACTATGATACCATATAAGAAAAATAATAAACCAATATTTCACTGTGTCAAATAATATACAAAATTTACCTTTATATAGGCTTAAGATATATACAAAATAGGAAATAATATTTACATTAATAATAACATATATATATATATATATGGTAGGATAATATTACGGAATTATTTTGGAATAATTTTTTACTGCTACTTCTTCTGGATTAGGCAATGTAGAACGGCCGAGATATAAAGTGGCAGTGAGCGGCGGCCCAAGATTTTGGGCGGCACGTGACAGTGGTTCCGATCTACAACTGGCGTGCTTCCAAGGGCGTTGAAATGGCCGGTGTCAATCACGGTAATTTTCAACGACTTTCGACGACTTTCTGATGAAACTTTGTTGAACTTCCATTGAGTTTTCGAAAAAAAATTCAGCAAGTTTCCGACTAAGCAAAAAGACAATAAAAAAATCAGAGCTCTAATACCATATTAATTTATCACTCAATTCAAAATTTTAAATTAATAAGTAAATGCTCAACATTAATATTAAAAATAAATCTTTAACAGTGTCATTGAAATCTAATTATCCCAAGACATATTCTTAACTAATCTACATCAACTTTCATAACTAAGATCAATCTAAATTCATGTAAAAATAAAAAGTAGAACTATTTGAATCCACCAAACTACTCATTAAATTTATTTTTTAAATAAATTTTAATTACTAAAATATCTGTAATATAAATTACTATGAAATAAATTTGTAGTCATTAAAATGCTTATAATGTAAGGTACTATTAACTACAACATAATATAATTAAATAACAAAATTTACTCACTATCCCATTTATAAACCATCTCTAAATTTATATTTACCAAATTTGTGAATATCTGTTTTTTATCCGCACTTTTTCGTTGATGGTGTGCAGATTGAGTGAAGTTAATTCTGCATATAATTTCTCACTGGCAAAGATCTCTTTGGTTGAGTCAATAAGTTTTTTCAGCTGAGGCTCCTTTCGGATTCAACCAATGAACCTTACTAGTCAAGCTCTTTAAATGTCAAAAGGAAAACGCCATGCGAGGATGGGCAAATTGTTATAGGTATCATTTTATTGCCAATCATTTTGTTTTATTTAGTTAAGCTTTCTTGGTCTCTCCCCAGTCAAGCTATTTTGTTGATTTTCCAGTTCATGACGAAATGTTAAACTTTTTTTTTTTTTAAATAGACGAAATGTTGAACTTGAGGGGTAAAACAAAGATTTAATAAAGGTACGTTGAATTGGCTTGAGAGATAAAGAGAAATTTAGTTATGGAACTATGACAAATAAAAGATAAGAGATATCATGAAATTGCTTGAGAGATGGAGAAAGGGCCGAAAAACTTGGAAAGAAAATCATGACAAAGAAAGGGCATATATTAAATATAAAGAATAATATCATATTTTTGAAATATTATTTTATAATTTTTATTCTGAATAATTTGTTGTAAACTGAATGAGGAAATAGTATAATAAGTAATTTTAGAGATTATATTATTTCACCATTTAATAAATTTTTAACACATTAATTTAAAATAAAAAATTTAAAATACCATTTAAGAAGATAAAACTCAAATATAAAAGTTTAATAAAGGTATGTTGGGTATTACAGTGGGTTTACAAAGTAAAATTTAAAATTTTATGATGAATTTATTGAGCAAATGAGTTTAGTAAGTGTTTTGAAGGGTTCAAATAGTTCCACTCAAATAATTTTTTTTTTGTTTAATTTGCAATTTAAATATAGTTAGGCATTTATAAAAATCGAGCTACAAAAATCACATATTTGATTGGGTATTACAACAGTCATTTGGCTTAATCAATCTTAAAAAACCTCAACCAATAAAAGACAATTTTACTGTTTTTTTTCACTTAAATTGTTTTTGAATTTCTCCTAAAAAGTCTAACTATGTCTTGAATTTTTGTTTGAACCTGAAAAAAAAAACCTAGATAAGAAATAATTTTTTATTTTTTATTTTTTGGGAAAGAAGATAAGAAAGACTTGGTTTAGGTAAAGTAAGGAATATCCAACTCAAATTTGTTTTTTCTAATCAAAATCTTAAAATTATATTTCCTGGCGTATAAATTTGACCAAGTTACTTTCAAATGTATAAAGAGATGGGAGTGTTTTAATTTGGGACTCTTCTACAATCAAAAGTATTAATTTAAGCTGAGTTCCCCCTCCAATGTGTTTAAACTTTAATGTCTCAAACTTTTGCCATGGTTAACTAAAAGTTGTATGTAAAAGGAAAAACAAAATAAATAAATAGGAGAGAGGGTCCATTTCTCCATGCATGGAAAGGGTCTCAATGACTCGAAGTTTCTTCTTAAAATTTCCAGTCGCTTACTTTCATGTGCCTGTCTATTCTATCAACCTTTCTCGGCAGTTGAACCCAACATGCTCACCCATCACTTTGTCAGCACTCCAAATCATTTTCAGCTTTCATGCAAAAACGATTTAACGGTTTCCCACCATTGCCCATTACGAGTTTTACATGGACCACGTACTTCAAAATTAATTAATCAAATAGTTGCACTTGGTTTGTTTTTCAAATGATAAGTATCAAATTACTTTTAAATTTGGTGTTATTGAATTTGTTTACTTCAAAAAAATCAACAAATTGCACTTACTTAAATGGTCTAATAATAAAGAGCTTTTTAATGCATTTCAAACTAAGGTGGAGGTCTCCTCTCTCCAAGTTAAAAAAAAAACCAACCAAGAAACCATTTGCAGGCTCATCAATTTGCAGTAAATAGTGGAAGTAAGTGCTTAAAAGAGGCAGTTTTCCATATAAAAATGGCTGAATTGCTTTAGAAGATAAGCTTTCATAACGATGTTCACAACTTTTAACGTATAAGATTGCGTTTGTGACGTGGGAAATCTGCGATAGTGGGATTTGGTCGTCTGAAGGTAAAGTAGTAAGTCCAAAGTTGTCAAAAAAGAAATTGTAATAATAATAATAACCATGATTCATAATCATACCCTGCTTTCAACTTTGTTTGTTAATTATTCCCGCATGTTCCGGCCCGACTGTCTCCTGTTCTCTTTGTGCTTGACCCTTAAAGTTTGGTATTGGTCGTTTAAGAGTTTAAGATCATTCTAGAATTGTTAGAGAAGTCTAATTGTGGTTTTTAATTGTTATCCAAATCAAATCACTATCTAGAAATAAAAACAAGCACTACTTTCTCCTATACATCTTTGCAGAACAAACAAGTTTAGGTCTAATTTATTAAGTTTTGCTTAAAGATAAGTAATTAAGATTTTAATTTAGTTATTTAATTTAAATTAATTTGTTTCAATTTAGTCATTTAATTTAAATTGATTTTTTTTTTTAGATAAATTCGTATTCTAATAGTATTTGACTTCTTAAATTCTATTAGATTTATTTCTCTTTTAAGTTGTTATTTTTTCTTTTATAGTTTATATAAACTCTAAATATATTTATTCATCAATAAGAATACAATATAATATTTTTCCTTTTTTAAATCTCTACATGATGTCAGAGCATCTCCTAAATTAATATTCTTTTTTCACCTCCTCCAAGTTATTGTGCAATGGCCACACAAAGCTGCGTGTTCAACTAAGCAAGGGCTGCTGCACAACAGCTACAACGAGTTCATGGTCAATTCTTTTTTTTTTTTACTTTTTAATTTTAAGCATTAACCAATTTCTTATCACATTCAATTTCCCTCTACTAATGTGTTTCTTTCATTCTATGAACAATACGTGGACAATATCTATGAATAGTTCATGTGAACAGTACTCGTGACCATTGTCGTTGTCTTGGTCAACCATAGTTGAGGAGAAAAAGATGAAAATAATGGTTGACCAAGACAACGGTAATGTTCATGGTACTATACACGCACACTGTTCACCATACTATTCATGAGAATGAAGAAACAAATTGATGGAGAGGATTAAATACGATGTTAAGAAATTGGCTAGTGCTTAACATTTCAAAGAAAAAATAAATAATTGATTATGAACTCGTTGTGGCTACTGCACAACAACTCTTGCTTGGCTGCATAGGCAAAAAAAATGTTAATCTAAGAGTTCTTTAATACCATGTACAAATTTAGAGAGAAGAGAAAATATTATATTGTATTTTAAAATTTGTGAAACTAGAGAATCTTCTGAATTTTAAAAAGTGGAAAATGACCATGGGAACTTTTGAATAGTTTGCAAATACACCCTTAGAGCAAATCAGAGAATCGATCGGGCAAAAAGACATCCTAGATTGATAGATTCAGTAAAGAGAAATCGAATGATGGTAGAGGTGAGCGCAAACACACCAAAAAAATGACCAAGATCTGAGACAAATGGTGGTGGACAATAAGGTAGTTGAGTGGCGCATGAAAGAGTGTACGATGTTGAAACAACACAAATCTTGTACCGTTCGAATGGCCAGCGTGTTTAGAGTCGTCTAAGAAGGGCAATGTACAATAATGCGTCGAGATCTAGGTTGGATGACATTGAATAGCTAGGCGGTTGGACATCACATTTAGGCGTGTTTGATCTCAGATTGGAGTCATTTCAGTGGCCTTAAAATCAACGGCATGTTTTGTGTTGACTAGATTGGGTGGTGCATAGTCACACACGAAAAAAAAATTATTGTTGGTGAACAAACAGTAATCTGCAGTGAGTGAACAATAGCCCAAGAGATTGTTATGGTTTGTAAAAATAGAGACTTTTCTGACCAAAATAAGAGACGGCAGAACTTGCACGATTGATCTGAGACTTGAAATAAAAATTCAGCAAAATTCTGATAAATAGAAAATGAAAATAAACTAAATAATGAAAAAGAAAATAATAAACTCTTAAAAAAGAAGGATTGAAAGACTTCGATAATATATTAAGAAAGATAAAGACAACAAAAAATCAAAGAGCAACTAAAAAATACTCTGAAGGCTATATTTTTGCTACACAACATTATATCTCAATTGTTACAAAATAAGTCTTTATATAGGCTTTAAGTTGACATAAATAAGGAAGCTAAAATCTATATAAGAAAATAAAATATAATATATTAATTATAAAATATAATGATAATTATTAGGTACGAATTGTATATCTTTAATAAATAATTACTATTTATATTTATAATTAATAGATTTTATTTTATTTCGTTATATATATTTTAGCTTTCTTGTTTATGTCAATCTAAAGGCTATATAAAAATTTATTCTATAACAATTGAGATAAATATAGTAAAAATATCACCTTTAGAGTATTTTTCAATTTTTCTTTAGTTTTTCGCTTTCTTTGATACCATATTAGTTTAACATAACGGATCTTTTATTTTTTACTTTATTTCAATGGTTAACTCTCTTTAATTCTCAAACAAATCTTTATTTTTCTACTTTATTCTAAAGAGTTAATTCTTTTTCATTCCTAAATGGGTCTTTTATTTTAATGCTTTAAAGATTAATTCTTTCCATTCTCAAATGGGTTGCTTTATTTTAAGGGCTAATTCTCTTATATTCTCAAACTAGTCTTTTATTTTTCTGCTTTCATTTAAAGTTTAACTCCCATCTATTGTAAAAAAGGATCTTTAATTTTTATTTTTTTTAAAATATTTTTACTCCTTTCACTCTTAAAAAGGTATTTACTTCTGCTTTTATTTTAAAATTTTCTCTTCCATTTTTAAAAAGTTTCATTGCTTCCTAATACTTTCTTCTTCTTATATTTTCAAAATCCTTCAAGTTCCATGACTTGAGCTAGTCTTTAGCTTCCTTTCTCATCCCTAATTTCTTTTCTATATATATCTCTCTTTCTCTATGATTATTTTTTGTTTTTGATACTCCTTCAATTACAGGAGAATCACCAATAATACCAAATTCTTGTTTTTTTTTTTTACAATTTATTGCTCACTGAAATAAATCAATAACAGTTGCATGCACCATTTTGCCAACAAGTGCTTTAACTTTTTTTAGCAGTCATTATCACAGTTAGCGCAAATACTACCATAACACCATTTCTCTACATCACTGATGTTGCATCACTGTTGTTCCATCGGCCACGAAGCCCTCACCAAATCGCTTCCATGCACTCAATTTCTCCTCTTGAAGAATAAGATTAGACTCTCCTACAAGAACTCTATCTTGCAGGGGCATGATAAGGAATCAAGATTCTAATTTAGTTATTTGGTTTAAATTAATTAGTTTTAATTTAGTTATTTAGTTTAAATTAATTTATTTTTCTTTTTAAATAAATTCATATTCTAGTATTATTTACCTTCTTAAGTCTTATTAAGTTTCTTTTTCTAGGTTTATCTTTTTTCTTTTATAATTTATTGTAAACTCTATATATACTCATTCATTAATAAGAACACAATACAATATATTTTTTTCTCTTTAAATTTTTACATTTAATTCAGTTTCATTGGTAATTCATGCTTTTTGCATGCGCTCCAAGTGGAAAGTTTACTAAGTTCAGTTACTGTAGATCTAAAATTTAATATTAGTGTATATATATATATATATATAAATAAAGAGAATTAATCTAACAGATTACGTAACTCACCACATAATGAACTTTATTGCCACATATTATTATCTAATAAATTCACAACATTTTATAATTTTTGTACAGTGTATAATATACTATAAAATCTTACCATATATCTAAAAGCTCTTCAGAACTACATAACTCGTTAGATAACTAATATATATGCTGTATGACTCAATTCCAATTGCGATACTTTATTATTTATTTTCTTGCACAGGGAAGAATTAGTGTTGTGTCAAGACACCAATGTCATACTAATAAAGTGGTTGCACTTCGCATTAAAAACAGAGCACTGAAAGTATTTTATTCATGCCATGTCTAAATGCAAACTGACAAGAAATAGCAGCAGTTATAGAGTTGGATTTAGCTAATCGTACTCAAGAGGAGATTATGCTTAACAGTATTATAGAAGAAACAAGACCCAGATTTTCTGCAAAACAGAAGTTGGCACACACTTTGGCTTGATTTGTCTTATCATTACTCTGAACCCAATATCACACAAAGAGAACTTGAGCATAAACTCAGGTTTGGCATATATCTTACATTTACTTACTCTCCCACAAGCTTAAAAAACTAAAAAACTTAGAAAACAAAGAACAGTTTTGACACAAACTATAAATTTTAGATACTGGTATTTTTGGTCATTAGCCAGTAATGCAAGAAACTCCATGACAGAATCTAGAGGAGGCTCAAACCCAGGGCATATTACACCGAGATATTGTACATAAATCAGAGGTCACCTAAGACCAAATCTAAGGCTTCTGGGTGACTGCTGCAGCTTGGTGTCTTGCTGCAAATCGATTGACCAAAGCAAGAGCATTACTAGTAACTTGAGCAACATTGGTAACCCTTCTCCTGATTGCAGCCTTGACATTTCCATCCATATAACGACCGGCAAAACCATCTAAGCAAGTGTTTTCATCGGTTAGTGCAGCACTAACCCAAGTCTGCACATTACTCAGGTGCCACATGAATTCCTGACCACCAGCCTGACCTAGATGACCAAGCTCCCTAACGGATTGATTAAGTCGGTCTACACCATCACCCATGTTCTCTATGCAGTCTTTCACGGCTAGAAACTGTCTCTTCTTGATTCCCCTTACTTTAGTCAGCTTGCTCACAAAAGCAACTGCTGATCGTGCCCTCCTTAGACTCACTGACAAGGCAGTTAGAGCTAGCTGATGCTCGCTCCGAATTGTACTACCATAACCTGAGAGGCATTGAACGCACAACGCAGGATAGCGAGTGGCTTTACAAGACTTCTTGATAAAGTCAGTGGGATTGGAACGTCTGTGAATAGCAGATTCTGCCATTCCAGCTATGTAAAGGTGGAAGAAGAGAGATAAAGAGAGAAGGCCAAGTTTTGCCATATCTTTCTAAAACAGAGGGCAGACTGATACTCGAAATGAATATGATTATGGGAATTGTTTATATAGAGATCAAAAGTTAGATGCCTATCTTCTTCTAAGATTAAAGAAAATCTTATCACGTGTCTTCTTTCCTTTAGCTCCTGTTTCCTTTAATGCTTTTCCATCTTCTCTCTTTAATTTATTCCTTTCTTATTTATGTCAAAGCAATTACAGGCTTCCATATTTTCTTTTCATTTTCTTATATCTATCTCTAAGAATGAAGATAATTATGTACACGTAAATCATAATGAGTGTGCCTAACCCTCTGTAGCTCCAATGCGCCGCGCCGCTAAATTACTATCTTACGCATAGTTGAATAGGGTTTGGGACAGACACACTAAAAGCAAGATTTGGCAACCAAGCATAAAGCTTTGTAAACTGGTCAATGATCTAACTACAGGTATACAAAAAAAATTTCTTAATGAGATAATATGATCATGTTATTTATAGGTAAAATTAGGTGGGTCTAAGTAATTTATCCCCAAACTAGCTAGTTGAATAAATTTGAGAGATATGGAGTTGGGAGTATAGAATTAAGGACCACGGCTCAAGGTTGCACTAAATACTCCGATTCATACAGACACGGATCGATGGATGTTGAATTAAATACAAATGTATATCAGAAATTTCAATGGAACACTACCTGTGGTATATGTGCATTCCAAAGTGGGCCAATGCCTTCCATTAGGCAATATGGTATATCACCTACTACACCATTTGCCTTGACTTCTTATTTGATATTACTATATGATAGATAAATGACAGACAACGTGACAACAGTATATGTACAAGTGTGTGATGCATGTTGACGTGAATAATAGAATAATCAATTTTCATAAATTAAGGATCACATAGTTTTTACATGTGTAGTTTGTTTGTTTAATATAGTCATTAGATAATTCAAAATCTATGTCTTTTATAATCTATAAATAGCCTTGATACACACATTATGAATATATTGAATAAAATCGTTAAAACTTCTTCAGCAGCTCTTGTGTAGTTTTTGTGTTTGCCTTCTGAGAAAATATTAGAACATTTCTTGAAAAATATTTCTTCTGCACAAATCATCTTTCTATCTTAGTATCAAAGCTAGGTTATGGCAAATGCCTACTCCTCAAGCACAAATAATACTAGCTACACCAATCCTATTATCAGTGGTAACTCAGCTGTAGGTGAACTGAGTAGCCACTTCAGTTTTATTACATCTATCAAATTAGACTACAATAACTTTCTCTTATGGAAATCTTAAATTCTTGCTGTGGTTCGTGGCAACGATCTTGAGGATCTCCTACTTGGTCAGAGAATTTGTCCACACTATCCTACAGCGCATTTAGGTGAGATCTCTTAATCGACAATTGCTGTAAATGCTGAATATAAAGTCTGGAGAAGGCAGGATGCAATGTTAATGAGTTGACTGTTTTCATCAATGCCTGAATCTGTTCTAAGTTCAGTTATACAATATAAAATCTCTGTTGAGATTTTGTCACATCTGGAGAAGATGTTTGGAAGCTAATCGATTGCTCGACTAACTCAGTTAAGAGCTCAACTACAAACCATCATAAAATGCAATTCTTCAATAAGTGACTATTATATGAAGATTAAAACCATAGCCGATCTGACCATGGCTGGGAAGCCTATAACTGATGGAGATCTAATCACCTATATGTTAGCTGGTTTAGGGACAGAATATGATCCAGTGGCAGTTTTTGTTTCAACAAGAGTTGAGGAACTAAGTCTTGCTGAAATTTACTCTATACTGCTAAGTCATGAAGGAAGGATGGAGTTAGCCAATGTTACAGGTGGTGCAACTATGACTGTTAATGTTGCACAAGCTGGAATGAAGTAGAATTACAAAGGAAACTTCAACAATAAGAATGCCTTAGGTAATAACAAAGCTACAGTGGGATCTGGAACCTTCAATTACTAGAATAACTATAAAGGTAAAGGAATGGGACAAGGAAGGAACTATGAAGGACAATGCAAGAATACTTCAAAAATTATATGCCATATCTACTATAAAGCTGGACATGGTGCTCTCAAATGCTGGAACATGTTTAATGAGGAGTTTGAACCTCCTGTTCAACTTACAAATCAACAACCAGCTGCTGCCTGTAACTACTACTGAAAACAATAGAGACAATGGCTGGTACATAGATAGTGGAGCAACACATCATGTCACCAACAACATCAATAACATGGTGAATCGAGGTAAGTTTATAAGTAAAGAAGTAATCACAATTGGTAATGGAGTAGGACTGGAAATATTACATATTGGCAACTGCATCTTAAAGAATAAATTTACAGAACAATCTATTCTATTAAAGCATGTATTACATGTCCCACATATGACCAAAAACCTAATTAGTATCTCTAAGCTTATCACAAATAACAATTTGAGAGTTGAGTTCATAAAAGATTTTTGTGTTGTTAAGGATCAGAAGGGGAAGCCTCTACTTCAAGGGGTAGCTAGAAGAGGACAGTATCAGTTGGTAGTCTCAGATTACAAATACTCACCAAACCTGTCTAAAGACACCAGAATCTTTGTCGGTGAATCCTTGTTTGCTCAATATCATGTCAATAAAGTGCCTTGTAAAATACAAACATGTAATGTTTCTAAACCAATAAAGACTTTTGCTGCTGCATACAATAAAATGTATGTACATAGTCAAGAAACTGAAGATACTTTACATAAGAGATTTGGTCATCCAAACCTTGATGTGTTAAAGAAAATTACAGTAAAGTGTAATGTTTCAACCTTGAGTAATAAAAATTCTGTATTAAATTTTTGTCATGCCTGTCAGTTGGGAAAACTTCATCATCTGCATTTTGAATCTTCTGTTAACAAAACTTCTGAGCCACTAGAACTTGTACATTTAGAAGTTTGGGGTCCAGCATCTATATCCTCTGGTGATGGTTTTAGATATTACCTATATTTTGTAGATGACTTCTCTAGATTCAGCTAGATATATCCTCTACAGCTAAAATCACAAGTATCCCATGCCTTTAAACACTTCAAAACACATGTAGAAAACCTCCTGAACAAACAAATCAGAACACTGCAAACAGATGGTGGTAGAGAATACATTGCCTTAAGTAAAGATTTAGAACAATTAGGCATTACTCATAGAATATCATGTCCATATACACACCACCAAAATGGAAAAGTTGAGATGAAGCATCGGCATATAGTAGAGACATGCCTCACCTTGATGGCACAGTGTGGTTTACCCTTGGAATTTCGGTGGGATGCATTCACTACAGCAGTGTTCTTAATCAATAGGATGCCTCTAAAGGTTACTGAGTATAAGTCTCATTTTGAGCTTATATTCCATAACAAACCTGATTACTCCTTTATGAAAGTTTTTAGATGTTTTTGTTACCCATACTTGAGAGAATATCAGAGACATAAACTTAATTTTCACATAAGAAAATGTGTATTTATAAGGTACAGTCATCAATACAAAGGCTATAGATGTTTGAACCCAAATGAGATAGTGTACATAGCTAGACATGTCACATTCAATGAGTCTGAATTCCCTTTTTTATTTGATCTTGTCTTCAATAAAAAAAACTTTATACAGTCCCAACACATAAGTTCCACTTTTTCTTCTAGCCCCTCTCAAAACTTTATACAGTATTACAACCCTGAAATCTTTTCCAGAGCACAGCTGATAGAGTTTCATTAATAGCATCACCAAGAAGCATTGTTGTCTCTGTTGATTCTGATATTCCAACAAAAATATCTCAGCCTTTCATCAACACCAACACTGATTATACACAAACACAATCCCCTGGAAATAATACTTCAAGTGAACCTGCCAACCAAATACCTGTCTCATTCTCTGAATCTGCTTTATAAGAAACACTTCAAACTACAAACCTTCATCCCATGACTACAAGAAGCAAAGCAGTAATTTTTAAACCCAAAACCTTTGTTGCCAATATGCTTAATAGTCCAAACTATACCAACAACAGCAGTAGAAGCTTTCAACATACCACACTAGAGAAAAGTAATAGAGGAAGAATTTTAAGCTTTAACAAACAATGGAACATGGTTCTTGGTTCTTGGTGCAGAAACCATCAGATAACAAATTAGTGGGCAATAAATGAGGGTTCAAAGTAAAAAAAAAAATGCAGATGGCAGTGTGTCAAAATATAAAGTTAGGTTAGTGGCAAAGGGATATCACTAAACACCAGGATTAGATTATAAAGAAATTTTCAGTCCTGTTGTGAAAGCAAGTACTATCACGATTGTGTTAAGCCTTACAGTCACAAAAAGGTGGAAAATAAGAAAAGTAGATGTCAACAATGCATTCTTGAATGGAGACTTGACAGGAATTGTGTTTATGGAACAACCAGAAGGCTTCTTTGTACAAGGCAAAGAAACTTAGGTATGTAAACTACAAAAAGCATTATATAGACTCAAACAAGCCCCCCAGGGCTTGGTATGACAAGCTTCGAAACTCTATGCTCAACTGGGGTTTCTATAACACAAAATCAGATAGCTCTGTTTTTGTTAAGAAAACTAATCTGCATATATTGATAGTTCTAATATATGTAGATGATATAATCATCACAGGAGATCATGCAGAAACTCAATAATAATTTATCAGTAAGTTGAACACATAATTTGCCTTAAAAGAGCTTGGTGAGCTAAATGTTTTCCTTGGCATTGAGGTTACAAAAACTGCAGATGGTATTCACTTATCTCAGGCCAAGTATGTCTCTAACTTACTGCATTTAACACAAATGATCACTGCTAAAAGCTGTGGAACTCCAATGAGTTCAAGATAAAAAATAACCAGAGACAAAGGGGAGGCATATTCTGATATCACTCAATATAGAAGCATTATAGGAGCCTTACAATACTTGACTTTAATTAGACCCAAAATTTCATATGCAGTGAATAAGTTAAGTCAGTATTTGGCAGCCCCTACTGTTATTCATTGGCAATGTTGTAAACGATTGCTGAGATATCTACAAGGAACTAGGGATCACGGGCTGCTGTTCAGACCTGGAAAGCACATAGACATGGTTGCCTTCACTGATGTAGATTAGGGTTGTGATGAAGATGACAGGAAGTCAATAGGAGGATATTGTGTTTATCTTGCAAGTAACTTGATTTCTTGGAGTTTAAAGAAGCAGAAAGTTGTCTCTCGTTCCTGTACCGAGTCAGAGTATAGAGCTCTTGCTCATGTTACAACTGAGGTTACTTGGTTACAGTCCCTACTCTCTGAGCTTCAGGTTCCACTCATCAAAGCACCAATTATTTGGTGTGCCAATCAGAGTGCGGTTGCCTTAGCAGCTAATCCGATCTTTCACAATCGCACAAAGCATTTGGAAATAGATTTGCATTTTGTATAGATAAACTGTTAGCCAAAGAAATTGATGTTTAATACATTCCCTCAAAAGCACTAGTGGCAGACATCTTCACCAAAGCTCTGCCTTTCTCTCACTTTCAGTCCTTAGCTTGCAAGCTCAATGTGACTTCCCGCCACATGAGCTTGATGGGGGATGATAGATAAATGACAGACAACGTGACAACAGTATATGCATAAGTGTGTAATGCATGCTGACGTGGATATGCACAAGTGTGTGATGCATGCTGACGTGGATAACAGAATAACTGATTCCCATAAATTAAGGATCGCACAGTTTCTGCATGTATAGTTTGTTTGTTCAATATAGCCATTAGAGAATTCAAAATCTATGTCCTTTGTAATCGATAAATAGCCTTGATACACACATTATGAATACATTGAATAAAATCGTTAAAACTTCTTCAACAGCTCTTGTGTAGTTCTTGTGTTTACCTTCTGAGAAAATATCAGAACATTTCTTAAAATATATTTCTTTTGCACAAATCATCTTTCTATCTCTATAAAGTCAAGATCCTTTATTAATTGAGTTTTTTTCAAGCCTTGTATCAGATGTGTGATTTGTTCTTTGATAAGAGAGAAAAGAAATTGATCATAATTACACACCATTGACAGTAGACATATATGACTAATATTTTTCATAATCAAGATGAGCTTAAACAAGTGGGAATCAAAATTAGACAATTAACAGGTAATGGAATTACTATATTTCCAAAGGAGTCAAGAGTTAATACTTTTTACAGGTAGTTGTCTTGTAAAAATGAAAAATTATATAGCATCGTTCAAAATCTTTACAATTAATCGCCCTTAACGATTCCATGTAACAAGGGGAAAGTATTCTCTACTTTAATGTCTACTCTTCCCTCTTTTTAACTAAATGAATCACGTTGATGGTTCAGAATCAATACGCTTTTATTCATTAGTTAACGAATTTGATGTTTTATCTATTAAACATTGACATGACATTCCCCCGCCAATTGAGTATTCCATGCCCTCACTTTTTTAGACAGGCAAGCAGTATGGTCAGTCACATCCACTCGGGCGTTCCTTTAACTTCATTCTTTTGAAGTGGTTTCCAAATAGGAGACTATTATCTATGGCTAGTATTCTTCCTCTTGGGTTCAAAGTTTATAATCCACTTGACATGAATCCAGTTCTCATAATGTTCCTACATGGTCTCTCCCATTTCCTGAAAGCTATAATTCTTAGACATTTAGAAAGTAATTTATAAAGGGTTTCCTAATGTTTTAGTCATACATTCATCAGATAGTATTCCCATTCAAGGTGAATATGGTACCGAATTATTGCATGTAATTCCGTGTTAGCAAAGAAAGTTCACCTTTTCTTTCCTATAATGTTTATCGACCTAATGTAGTTAGCAACAGTGGTATTAATGCTGAAGCCAAACTCAAAACTCATCAAGAATACATTATATGGATTGACAGTTTGTTAATTATTTGGCACATGAATATTAAACTGTTATGTATTTTAGAACAGCTGCGCGAACCTTTTCCATGAATTCTGCCGCTTGTTTCTGCAAGTCAAAAATCAAAGTTTTGTAAACCAGTGGGTTTAGTCTTTTGTTGGAAAACAGAAGTTTATTAATTACTAACATACTATTCATTTTTATACCAGCAATAGCTTGCATACATTTCCTCTGTTCAAGACGTTACAGAAAATTGATGTAAAGATTAGGGTCCCCATTGATAGCATTTTTTAATTGGAATAGGACAATAGGCTGCTAATTTTGAATTGTAATACAAGGAATTAACGCAACATTTTACATGTATGAGAAAAGAACTTTGAGGCATGTCAATCACATTGCATTTGTTTTTGGGCCACGTTATATGGTATGATTATTTGAATAAATTTCTACCACTCTACTTCAAGAAGAGAGATATTTTCATAGTAACAAATAGCAAAGCAATATGAAAACTGTTATTCACATAACTGAAAAGATTATGGAAGCATGTATTAAATTCAATAAACTCACTTGGAAACAATCAGTTTGCATATGAAAGCAGAGTTAAGTGCATCGATTATTTGAAATTTCCTATAGTTCTATCATCTTGATGCTAGAATCATACTAGTTCAATGCATTTTCTTTTTGGACATCAACATGAAGCAACATTTTCAAATTTAGCATAAGAGTAATGCTAAGCATGCCAAACTGCACCCCAAAAAATGATGTGTCAAGCAATCATTGAGTAGTGAAAATTTCAAAATCACCCATTAAACCATTTCACTATCTAATAATTACTTGACACATCATTTTTAAGATACAATTTGAGATGCCTAGCATTACTCTATTGCATAAAGGTAAAATTGAATTCAAATTTGACACATCAGTGAGTGATTTAATCCTCTTATCCTTTTGATTTAATTAGATATCCATTGATGTGTTCATGTGTTACTTTGGCCAACAGTGGAAGTGAAGGACTTAATTTCACTCTTCTCAAATGTAATTTTAACGGAAGACAGTGTTCTAACATCTAATGTATCTTAGTGTTCTCTAACACCAGAGCAAACTGTGTTAACCTATTCTTTTTCCTTTTTTCGATTTTGTATTGGGGGGGATGGGGGGGCGGGCTTTGGGACACTTACACTCCACATTCAACATCATGAAATGACAAAATGAGAGATTTTACTGGAAGAAGATAGAAGGAATTTTTCCAACAGCACTAACCTGGTCACCCCTTTGTGCATTTGCTATGTTTTCATCAAGAAGTGTCAACAAGGATCTATTAATCTCATTCTGTTCAACCATCTCCAGCAACTGCATAGAAACATAAAATTCAACTTAATTGGGAAGCACACTACCAAAACAAATATCAAAAGTGGAGGCTTATGGCCAAAAACAGTAAGGCATACTGTTGCTTTCACATCCTTTGATGTCAAGATTTTGGTTAGACTCTTCTTTGCTGTCACAAGGTCAGCTTGCATTCTATCATAGGCTTCTGCAATCGAGAAAAAGAGCCAAAGGTTGGGCATGACATGGCTGGTAAACATGGAAAATTATCAATCTTCAGCAGCAGATCAGGACAGACAAACCTGTTCGTTCCAGCAGAGCCTTCTGTAATGATTCCAGCTCAATCAACCTGTCTTCCATGTCCTATGAGTTCCATCAGCAGTGTCATATTGTGGTTCTGTCCGACTATGCATACAGGATTCATCTCAATACATAGTTAGAAGAACAAACCTCAGTTTTTGAAACAGCGAACCGCAGTTGGCCTATTTCAAATTTTAGGTGCGAGAAAAATTCCAGGTTCAGTCTGTAAATTTTATGAGTTAACATGGCATCATTTAAGTTGGAAGATCAATTATGGGTTCTGAAGTAAAAGTAGTCTCAATCAGTAAGAGTAAATTGCCAGTGCAATAATTAAAAAAAGGGTCTAAAGAAGGTGGATGTAAGGAAAGTACACATAAAATCTTATGCCTGTCAGATCCATATTCTTGAAGGAATTGTGCCACTGATAGTAATTACAGCATACAATACATGCTAACTATTCTTCTTCCTTTTGTCTTGCTGCTAGAGGGACAAGACCAAAGAAAGGAAGTAATCATTGTCATCAGAAACTGTTAATGGAAATGAGGGAACTCAAAGCCATAGCACATGTTTTTGGCTGAAAGCCATTACACCTGAAGTGTAAAAACAAGGAAGTAATCATTGTTGGCACATATGGTAAGAGAAGAGTGAAGTTACTAAAGAATAGTTGAAGTGGCTTGTAAACCAAAAGATGCAGTTTTCCTTGAGGCAACAGAAAGCCACAGAGCCTTCAATGAAGTATCCAAGAAGGGAGGTGGTAATTGAGTCAATTAAACCCAATCAATGGTGTGTGGAAGTTAATGGAGGTGGTTGTTCAAAAGATAACTCAGGTGCCTCTGAGGGCCATCAGATGCAGGGGACTGAGTAGGGATGAAAACGGAGAGTGACCAATACACTTGTTTCCCATCATCAAACTGCAAATTGAAGGTTATACAGTCTTCGTAGAGAGTGAAAAAAAAAAAAACTCTCGAGCAATATACGCGAGGGATATCATTTTCTATCAGCAAGCCAGGGACTTATAGCAATGCTAATCAGTTAATACTTAACACACACATTGTTCTCACTCTCAAATACAATTTGAAATTGTGTCATAAGAACAGAAGATGAACCAATAATTAACAATTTACGTATAATTACAAGGTTATACCACAATGACCCTTTTCATGCAAGTCAAAACTATTATTTTCTTGGAACTGGCAAAATCACAATCAAGTGGTGCGCATTTCAAAAATAAAAATCATATCTCCTAAATTGTAACATGAAGAAAGCAACTAACCGCGGCCCCAGCCTCGCAATTTCAAACTCAAACTCCTGAGCTTCAGTGTCAAGAAAGTACTCGATCAGCTCTTCTGCAGTATCTGGTATAACCCGAGACTACAACAAGCCCATCACCAGAAACCTTTTTAAGGGAAAAAAAAAAAAGGCACAAAATCTCAAAAAACAGTTCATCTAACTATAAATTATACGCATCAAGATTCAAAATTTACTTGGCGAAGAGCTCTGCGACGCTCATTTTCTTCACGAACTCGTTGCTCAAAAGCTTCTCTTGCCTCGGCGTCTCTCTCGAACCGTCTTTTAAACTCTAGTCTCGCGATATGGCCCGTCTGAGGTGGCCTCAACATGCCTTCCGGGTCCTTCAAAAAGAATTCAGTTCTTCAGCTTGTATAAATGACTGAAACATCATTTTAGAAAAGAGACTGAGTTGCTTTTTCTTTAGTTTAAATTTTTTTTTTCTCCTTTTACCCACTGAACGCATGAGATTCTAAGTCTGGACCGGGCCGGTATTTGGCTTGTACGGACGGTGGCAATGGTGCTGGTGGTGGCGATGCCTAGTGACAGAGTGGCCATCGGAAGTTCGCTGTGCTGATTTCCCTTTGTTTCGTTTACTTATTATCCGTTTCACGTGTTGACAAATTTAAATAATGATTAAAAAGATTTGCTTTATCCGCTTTGATTTTAGTTGGTAATTTCTTGCTGGCGGGAATCACAGCTGAAAGTGGAGCATAGAGTTATACTAATAAACGAAAATAGTACTCTAGCATTAATCACGATTCCTTCCCAAAAGTTGATTTGTCATATTTCATAATTGAGACATGCAACAATAAATAAGAGAATGCGAATGGATATGGGTATAGTTATTGACGAAAAAAAAATTTTATAGTCTATTCTCTTTTTTTGGATATAACTTTTTGTCATTAGTCTTATTTTAAAAGTCTCTACTTTTTCATTCACGCCTCTTTTTTTTTTTGAAAATTCATTTACATTTAATGGACCTGACATCTTCAAGTGAATCTACAAGTTTCCAAACTAAATTGGAGTACATAAACTCCATTTCTTGGTTAATGACTTTTTGCTATTTTTCTTTATCAGAATCTTCTATTGCATGTCTATATGTCAATGGATCGTCTTCTCTTGTGTCAGACACAACTACTTGTGCCTCTCTCTCCTCTCTGTAACCAGAAGGTAGTTTTACTATCCTCCCACTACGTCGAGGTTTCAAGGTGTTCTGATCATAATTGGTGGTTACTTAACTTTGTTATTCACTAACTGTCAGTGGTAAAGGTCTGATCTGATCAGAAAGCATTTCCTCCAGTACAATCTTACTGCGAGGTTTGTAGTTTAATATATAATCATTTTCAAGAAAAGTGGCATTTGTCGATACAATCACTTTCTTTTCTTGAGGACTATTAAACAACCTCCTCTTGTGCTTTTAGGATAGCCTACAAACAGACAAACTTTTGTTCGCCGTTCTAACTTTTCAGTCTTTCCTTTTAACACATGTGCCG
This sequence comes from Ailanthus altissimus, assembly GCA_946807835.1. Taxonomy (NCBI): domain Eukaryota; kingdom Viridiplantae; phylum Streptophyta; class Magnoliopsida; order Sapindales; family Simaroubaceae; genus Ailanthus; species Ailanthus altissimus. The sequence continues at coordinate 24,006,008 of OX327696.1, read as the reverse complement.
GACACTCCCATATGCAAAAATGGCGTAAACTAAGTTTACTACCATTCCACATCTCTAAGGGTCTACTTTGGATAGATTTAAAAGGTACTACATTCAAAATATAGACCGCGGTCTGTAGTGCATAACCCCAAAATGAGGGCGGTAATGAAGAGTAGCTCATCATAGACCTAATCATATCTAGCAAGGTTCTGTTTCTACTTTCTGCAACACCATTTTGCTGTGGTGTTCCAGGTGTTGTGAGTTGGGATAAAATCCCATGCTCCAATAGATGATCCTTGAACTCTGTGTCAAAGTATTCACCACCTTGATCGGATTGAAGGATCTTAAAAGTTTTACCTAATTACTTTTCAGCTTCTGCTAAGAATTTTTTGAACTTTATAAAAGTCTCAGATTTTCTTTGCATTAGATAAACATAACCGTATCTTGAATAGTCGTCAATAAATAAGACAAAATATTCATAACCGCCTCTTGCTTGTACATTTAATAGACCGTAAACGTCAGTATGTATAAGCTGAAATGGTTCCTTGACTCTTTCACCCTTAGCTGAAAAAGGTCTTTTAGTCATTTTACCCTCTAGACAAGACTCACATACAGGAAGAGTGCCAACGTTTAGCTCTCTTAAATGATCATCCTTTACTAACATGTTTATCCTATCTAGATTAATATGACCTAATCTAAGATGCCAAAGATACGTGTCATCGTTAGGAGAAAACTTTTGCCTTTTAGTAGATTTAGGATATTCTATTCTAAATAGTTCAGAATTATGCAGTGAGGGCTCATCGAGCCTTAAAACATAAAGCCCATTTTCTAATTTCGCATGATAAATATCTAAACCATTTCTATCAATAATAATCTCATGATTATAAAAAGAAATATTAAACAATTGTTCATGCAACTTAGAAACAGAAATCAAATTCCTTCTGAATTCAGGAATAAAATAAACATTATTTAAAATTAAAAAATTATTCTCAAAATCCAATCTAACCACTCTTACTGCTAAAGCTGAAACGACTGCCCCATTACCAACCCGCATGGTAAAGTCCCCATCAGTAAGCTTCTTAAAAGAGCTAAGCATCTGCAAGGAAGAACAAACATGATTAGTGGCTCCTAAATCAATTATCCAAAGAGAAAGTTCATCTTCCACTAAACAGGCTTCTAAAACCAGTAAATCATATTTACCTTTGTTCTTTTCTTTCAGCTCGGAGAGATACTTTTTACAATTCCTCTTCCAATGCTCCTCGACTCCGCAATGAAAACACTTTCTTTTCTTTACTTTGGAGTCCTTCTTTTTACTCTTGTTGCGGTTAAAAACTTTCTTGGCCTTTCCTCCATAACCTGAACCACCACCAATGTTCTTCCTCTTTTTATTTTGCTTAGAGGAAGACTTTTTAGCTTCAGCAACATTTGCCTCAGACTCTTTAGGCTTATTTGATATAGCCTCAAAAGTTTACAGTTCATTAAGTAGCTGAGTCATACTATATGAGAGCTTGTTCATGATATAATTTATTTTGAACTGCGAAAATGCTGGAGTAAGAGACTCCAGAATGATGCTGACTTGAGTCTTATCATCTATGGTGGCTACATAGATCTTTGTCTGATGCATTAAATTGATCATGTTCAAAACATGTTCACGCACCGAAACTCTTTTTTTCATTTTAGCATTCATGTAGCTACGAGTAGCTTCATGGCGGCTTTGTTCCGACTGCTGGCCAAACATCGCTTAGAGTGAGTTCCATATCTCATGTGCATCTCTAAGTGCTCGTGCTTCATTCTAAGCACATCGCTCATGCTGGCAAGCATATAGCAGCGGGCCTTATTATTGGCCTGTATCCACTTCTCATATTGCTCTCGTACATTATGATGAGCATTGGCTGCAGGTTCTGGAGGACACTCCTCCATAAGGACGAACATTTGGTCCTCACAGATCAGTACAATATTTATATTGCTTTTCTATTTTACAAAGTTATCACCGGTCAATTTTTTATTTGCTAAGAGGGCTATGATTGGGTTTATTCCAGACATGATGCTGAAATAAATAAATAAAGCAATTTTAAGAATACTTGAATAAATATCATAACGATTTTTAGAATAGTAAACATGATGTATGACTGCATTTATTTGAACACATAAATATATATACTAATCCACGATAGTTCAATTTAACAATTAATATCCTGCCGTAGGGTAGGTCACATTAAATTTAAATTAAAAATAAGACTATCTCAAATTAATAGAAAAATTTTAAAATATCTCATACTTTCATTTACCTATTAACTACCATTTATTTCGATCAAGACATGATTAACCTTTTAATTATATTTTTGTGAGTGTAACTCATTATTTCAGATTAAGATGACTTAACTCAAAAAATGTTGTCGTAGACACGGTCAATTATGAAATACATCACTTAATCCTATCTCTAGGAAGTCAACCTTATTATTGAAATAGGCGGACACCCTTTATAGGGAGAACGAAATCAAAGCGTCGCGAGGCACCACTTATATCTCACGATGTTGTGTAATAATGGAGACCGATGGGTTCATTGTCATGTACCCTCTCCCACTCACTATTTTTAACTATGTGTTTTTATAATTTATAAAACATCTTTATATTTTATAACTTCAGCAAATTATTATATCTTATATAACAAATTACTAAGTATAGTTAATTAATCCTAATAAAGTCCAATCTTATTAGACTTAAGTTCATTAGTCCAACTATTCCTATTAAATAGGCCTAACAATTTAGGTGAACTTAAATTTTTAATTATTGAATTAATTATCTACTTTTATAAATAATAAAATCAATAATTTTATTAATAATTATTTAAGTAATCTTAAATCAAACTATTTAGTTTAAGTTACCTAGAATAATGTGAAATTACAAATTTAACTATTAAATCTAATTTCATATTATTTAATTAATTATACAAGTTTTAAACATGTTAATCGGTCCACTATTTTAATTAATATGCCATAATAAAATAAAACCATTTAAATATTAATTATGGCATGTATGCATGTCATATTACAACAATGTGAGTGAGTACAAATGGATGACATGTAATTATGCATGATCATGTTATAATTCATCACATAAATAAATATTTAATATAACTTTGACTGGGTTCTCTAAGATTTTAAATTACAATCCATAAAATAAGAGTAAATAAATTACATAAAAAAATAGACACGCAGGCTCAGTTGCACGTGATCTTCTCAAGTCTATAATAAGCCAAATTTACTTTCTTTGTAATTTTATACATTTGAATTTAAGAATTTTTCTTAAATTTATTGTATATTTTATAAGGTAGTCCAACTCTTAGACACATTTTTTTTTTTAAAAAAATATCCATTTAAAACTTACACATTAAATGAATCAAATCCAATTTTATTTGGACTTTTCAGTAAGAGCTTTATATTATTGTAATTGCATCTAACATGAAAACTACTGCCTACGGTGACAGCAGTCGTAAACACTATCCCTTGGCCACTATTCGGATAGCAGTTGATAAATTGTTACTGTTTACTGCCAAAAGCAGTGGTAGTGGCTATGGAAGCCCAAAATTGACAATGGCACCAACAGTTGGCACCTGCTAAAACCAAAAGCAATTGATTAAGCTATTTTGTCTTATTCACTTGTTTTTTTTGCTTCGTACGACAAATGAAATTGAAAAGCACTTATGACAACCCTTTTTTCTTTTACTTTTCTTTTCCTTTTTTTTATACTAAAAGAAATAACAATATATCCTTACAACCATTTTTGTTGCTTTTATTGTCGCCTTCTGTTTCTTTTCTTTCTTCTATTTTTTTTCTTTTGTCTTCCAGCAGCAAGAAACAAAAATAAATATATTATCAATTCTTCCTTTGTGAGGCAAAAAGAGCAAAGCAGTACTGTGCAATCGTGTCTATCATTTAATAAAAAAAAAATATTACAAAAAATAAACCTATACCCGTTTACAAAATTTTGATCTAATAAAAAAAATATTACAATCAATCTTAGAAGATCATATAATTAACGATAAAAGGATTCATACATAAAATAATCATTTATTACATGAATAATATAAAATTGCAAGTACCCACTAAAACATACATATTCAATAAAATATAAACTAAATCATAACATAAAAATCATATATTCAAGAAACCAACTCTCTGATACCAGTTGTTGGATGATTTTATTGTTATGACATTTATAACGCAGCGGAATAAAAAAATAAAAATTCTTTAATCTTTATTTTCATTAGATAAAAACACATTTTATCTAAGGATCTTATGAATATATGATTTTGATGTTACAGTAAATAAAATTTAATAAAACATACCTTAAATCCACGCAGAGTTTTCTTCCACCAAAGGATTCCAAACCAAGTCTCTTGTTTTTTACAGTGAAGGGAAGAGTGGGCTTCTTTATTTTATTTTTCTTCTCTAAAGAAAAAATACGTATCCTGCGTTTTTCACATATGTGTCTTATGTTTTATTTAAACTAGTCTTCTTATTTTAAAAAAAAATAATTTAATTAATAATATTTATTAATTAAATTATTATCTCTTAAAAGAAGACCTAATTCATGTAAACCACGTAGAACCCTACTTTTTGTGGTTAACGTATAATACCCAACATTTGAGCATTATTAGTCTTTTAATAAAAGAAAAAGACTAAATTAAAATTAAAATCTTTTTGATAATTTCAAAAAATTATCCTTAAGATTTTATTTATTTAATTTTTTAAATTAAATATTTAATTATATTTGGATAAGATCTTATCTATTTTAATTAATTATTAATTAATTAATTTTATCCAAAACTATAAAATATACGTATTTGAAAACTATTTTCTGGACACAAATAATTTGTATAATAACAAAATTCTTTTATTTGTTCACTGTAATAACAAAAGAGGTGGTATTGGAGACCTACAATTTCAAGCTCCAATAAATTTTAAATAATTAATTAAACTCTTTAATTAATTAATTTAATTTATTCATTCCAGTGTTATTCTACTAAAAACTTGGAATTGCACTCTTGAAATTGTAGATATAATTTACTCAGAAAACTTAGAGCAGTCCATTGATTTAATCACTACATGTAATTTAACCCTCCATAGATGATTCATAATTAGAGCTAGGTTAATTATTGTTTTACCCATCTAATTATTTCTTTATCCTTAAGTACCATTAATTCACCAGTGAACAGTTAATTTGTAATATTATTACAAATTGAGCGCTCTAACCATTCAGTTCTATAATTAACCCTTAAGAGAACCTTCTTTCTAACTTCCATTAAGAATGAATGGATTCCATATCTGTAAATCATATTCTCAACCGTTTATCTCATAATGCCACCAAAATATAAGTTTTTAGTCTGTTCTTTAAATAAACCGTAACGAGTATTTCAAATGACATAATAACACAAACAGGAGTTTATGATCACTCAGGATTAAGGTTAATCAGTATATGATTATCGGTTAACGTTATTTAAATTCTTAATTAACAACGGTATTTTACATAAAAATTTAAATTACGTCTGGTCCAGTTCTATATAATCATATTATATATAGTGCCTCCACCATAATGTCACTACATTAGTGATCCGGATAAGATGACTACATTTTAAATGTTTGTGGACAGCACTAATAATATTTAATTAGAGATCCCAAACTCCAATTAATTTATTACGGACTTTTTCTGTTTATTATCCATAACTTTAATTCTCTTATATATAACAATTATATGCTAAAGTTATGATTACATAAATAAACAAAGAATTTTTTGATATTTTATATCATAAAATTATAAACACTCATCAAATATAAAATTGTAACTATATTAATTTCATAAAAAACTGTACAAGTACATATTTTCAGGGCATTATCCCAACAAATACATATTTTAAGTTAATATTAATGAATTAATTAATAATTTATAAATATATATATTTTACAGTAATTAAGTAAATTAATTTGAATATACTTTTTTTAAAGACATATATAAAGTAGATTCATGATTTTTTTTGTTGTTTTACAAAGATAAAATGAATATAAGTAATTGAAGATGGAAGGGTTTAGGTCCTTTACAATAAGCAGTTCTAGTGAGCTTAGAATTTAGTCATGCTAAATGAAATCAGAGCTACAGCCTAAGGGAAACTTAGCTTCTCCAATTTGGGCCACGAGGGGTGAAAATGAATTTTACATGATGACAATTAGTACACCCAAGCAAAGATATCCCGGATTATCAAACCAAATCTAAGAGAGATAGCGTCTTTGGAGAGAGAATTACAAAAAATTAAAGATGAGATTTAAGTCGAAATTAATTTAAATAAATAAATAAATAATATTATAAAATACTTTATGAAGATTTTCTAAACATATCATATATTTTTTTTTATAATGTATCTTATAAATTTATTAAATTATAAATTTTTATATTTAATTTAAATTAACATCAATAAAAACATTATTTAATTAAAGTAGTAATTTATAGAAGTTCTACTATAAATATTACAATTAAATAATTAATGGAACGCTTAAAAAAAATAATGAGTGGAAGATCACGCGCGACCTAGCCGACTTATGTATACTTTTGTAATTCCCATGTAATGTGAAAGCCAATCTCTAACACCAACGCCTAAACTAATTGTTTTTATATTCAAACACTAAGAACACGTCAAAGAAGTTGTAATTAATCAGCAGTTTTTTCTTCTTTGATTATTTTATTTTTTATTTACTGCCCTTTCCACTTCAACGATTATTGACCATCCGAATATAGTTTTTTGCTTGTGTGGACACGACGACCAGAAATCATTCTTGTCAAACAGGGCGACTAATGCTCGACGACGAGGAGGCCAATCTAGAAATTCAGCACCATCATAATTTTATTCGGATATGATATAGCTTCGTGCTTTTGAAAATCGAACAAAGTTAGGCTTTACAAGAAAGCAGAAAAATCAACACAAGCGCTATAATTTTATCATAATTCAAACCCAGTTAACCATAGACCTATGCTATCTTAATAAATGACTCAATCCTTTGACGTGAATGAATAATCTTCTGATATAACGTTTTTCTGTTTGTTTGTTGTTTTATCGTTTGCGAGTACCTACAGTTTACGCGTAGTGTTTCATATTTGTCTTCCTTCTTTTCGTCTTACTCTGAAAATGACCTGCCATATATACAGCCTCTGAAATTTTGATTTTCAATTTCATTCTGAAAAATATCTGTAGAAGATGTCAAAGTTTTTGGCGTTGGCATTCACACTCCGTAACCATTCATGTGAATATGAATGTGAATGTGAATTAGGGATGGGGCCGTATGGCAATTTAAAATTCAGCTTAGTTCAAGTTTAAAAAGTTAGAGTTCTTTCTTTAAAATTTAGCTTGAAATTCAGATTTTGTCTTTATTTTTTTATATAAAGAAAGTCTTAAATTGATTTTTAAAATTTATAATTTTTAATATATATATATATAAATCTAATATTTAGATTTATAAAATAAATATTTTAAAATTTCAAATTTAACATATAAATAAAAAAATAATTTTTTAAAAAATGAGTTTAAACCCAAAATTGAATTTTATCATCCTAATGTAAATAGACTTAATTTCAGGATTGTTGCATATATTAACACTGTCACCCAATGAGGTTTATACAAACACTTTGATGACAACTTTGGTCTTAATTACACTATTATTTTTTTTTATCTAATTTGAAAGAAAAAATTACCCTCACTCTTTTAAGAATATTTTAATTATTTATGTAACAAAAAAAATATAGATATAAAAATATTTTTCTCTTTTCAAATTAAGTACATGAGATAATAATATAATTAAAATTAAAGTCACCGTCAAAATATAATTAATACCTGACTTTGTTGTTAATTGTTTTATAACATCAAATCAGTCTATAAGCTAAATGTTGAGTAACATTTAGCATTTGAAAAAAAAAACTATACCTAAGAGCTTATTTTTAATTTTCTTGTGGTGCATATAAACCTTCCCTAAACCCTAACCAATTAAGTCAATTTGTCCTCGAACCAAAAAAGAAGTTTCTCAAGCTCATCAATCTTTCTCGACCAAACTCAACACTACCCTATGTCACGTCCCAAATATTCAGAAATTGGGTCGTGACACCTAGAAGTGTTATTTTCCATTAGAGATGAGGCCATTGGCCTCCTCTCTAGCAACATTTTTTTCCCTCTCCTTCTCTCTACAACCTTTAACTTTGCTTTCCTTTTGTTTTTTGAATTTAGTTTTGTTTTTTTTTTAAACCATGTTGGTTTTAGTTTTGTTTTGGTTAGTTTGCTTCGATTCTACTTGGATAGTAAAAAATGTGCAACTTAGCTTGTTCGTGATGGTGGTTGCTTCGGAAGGCTATATGTAGAACGTCCATCGACGAAGCCTCAGGGCCAATTACTAATTTTTTGACCTCCTGTGAGCCAAGGCATTTCTAACCAAATCATTTTGGGTTTTTTGTTGTGATCTTGTAATCCCAATGCCTTCTTCGGCCCAACTTCATCGAGATTATACTACCACTACTAATTTTTGTGTCGTGTGCTGTGATCTGTTCCTTGTTTATACGATTTTGGTGCTCTAACCTGTGGTTCTCGACTCCAACCACTTCAGGGTCGTAGATCTAATTCTGACGATGATCTAACAAGTGTTAAATCAATATTTACTTGTGTGGCTTAGATTTAGACTATGATTAGACTATGTTCAATACGTGTATTATATGTTGGGGTATGTGTGTAATTGTGTTTGTAGTTGAGGTTTTTTTTTATAATAAAAGTATTTATGTAATTGTATTTGTAGTTAAGTTTTTTTTATAATAATATTTGTATCGTCTTCTTTCCAGTTAGAGAGTTGTTCTCTTTTACTCTCTAACTATTATGATGTATTTCTCATTTTTTTTCTTCTTTGGGATGGGATTTTTTTAGTTGGAAAATTTTTTATCTTCTTAGATTTAAGAGGTAGTGGTTGAACATTTATCAGTTTAAAAATTTATTATTAGATCCTGTTAAACTCTTTAATTATCTATTAAAAGCTCTAACTTGACTGCATTCTTTAAAGGAAATTGAGTTTTATTTCATAAAAAGGAAAAAAAAAAAAAAAAAGATCTAAGCAATTAGTAATTACTTGAGCATTCGAGGCCAGCTGGCGTGGGGACAGAAGAAATTATTGAAAATTTAGTTATAAACAGAAGTCTTGGTCGTCCGCCATTAGATTGAAAAGTCTTGGGAGGCAAAATTGCTCATTCAAAAGGAAATTATCGCAAAGTTTTTGAACTTTCAAACATTGACTACGTCAAATTAAATTCGTTAAACAATATCACTGTGAGCTCTCTAGCTAAGCATCCACGAAATTTTATGGTTCATGTCCAGACAAAATCACTAACGTGCGTCAACTTGAAGTAACTTGTAATTAATCTTGGACACTCTTTCATATTTGATCTTCAATAAACCACAATTTTCTGAGAGAATAAGAAAATATATATCATTTTCAGCAGATTTTTTTGTTGCTTAGAATGGGCGTTGAAGTGATCTTTTTGATCGTGTGAAGCAACTAGTGAAGATGTTGAACATTTCCAATTTTCAGTCCATAGTAATATTTCGGTTGGATTGGCAAGAGATTAGAGCAATTGGCCTATATATTAAACTCAAAAATCCCATCTGGCAGTTGAGCTGCCAACGAAGAAAAACCAAATAAGTAATTGAATTAAATCAGTAAATCACCACACTGCCAATGCACTAAGAAGTATATATATATATATAATGATAAGTAGAGTAAACTCAATCATGGGATTTTAGCCAAGTTACCGTGTAATTCAATGACTGCATGTAAATCACTTAATGATCATGGAATCAGGATATTAGTTATTGAATAATTTTAGCCTCAATTAGTGTACGATACCGAAATCATGTTGTCCAAATCTTAAATTGCGAAACGCAAACGAAGTTGCTTTTTTTAGGATAAAATTTGCATGGCTAGCTACACTGTAGCTATAATTTGCACATTCGAATTAATATCTTCAAAACTTAACAAATGGAGAGATGGGAAGGAGACGAAGGAAATTTTGATGGAGTAGAGAGCAGCTGAATCTGTGCCAAGAAAATGGTGAAAATAGAGGTCATCTTTGTGACCTGACAACACTGATAATAATTATAGAAAAACGTTAAACTGGTTGTGAGGATATGTATTTATTATGTTATTTTAATTATAAAAAAAAAACTTGATTTTCTTAATTGTTTTCGTATCAGGTAAATTGGATCCCATTCGGTTTAAATTAAAATAAATATCATAAAAATTAAATAGTTGATTAGACCTGAAACTACTTATCGCAAACAATAAGTTTAAAATTAGGTTAGAAATTCTAAAGAATCAAATTCTCATAAGACTATCTACTTTTGAAGATATGTTAGCTCATATCTTCCCCACCAACGAATAGGTCAAAGAAGATAAATCGAAATTGCCGTTTTGCCAATGCCAACAACTGCTCATCTCTCGACACCAGGGTTTCGTTTTAAGCTTTTATTTGTATTGGTGTTATAAAAAATATAATACTATATTAGTAATGCTATATTCATATAATCACCTATTAGAGAAACATTATATTTTTTAAATTATATTCTAAATTTTTATCTTAAATAATATATTAAATAGTAAAATAATTAATAATAATTTTTTTAAATTAACCACTTAAGATTATCTGATATAGGAACAGAGAGTACTAGTTGAATTGACAGTTCTTTTTGTGATGCTCACTCAAGTTAGAGGTTCGAACCGCATATTAGCAATTTATAAGTGTGTGTATTGTAGAGGTGTGTGTGTTGTACACTAAAAAAAAAAGATTATTTAACACAGTACTTGGTGAAAATTTAGAATTAAAATTTAAAAAAATAATATTATTCTACTAATTATTAATACATTAATTAAAATACTTGTAATTTAGTGTAACACTAATCAAAATTATATATATTTTTTATAATAATGTTACATATTTTAAATTTTAATTTTAAAATTTAAAATTTAAATTATGTGTCAAATAACTATTAGATAATTATTTATTACATTATTTTTTTTATTAATGATAACTTAACAATCCATTTGAAATTCAAAATTTGAAATATGATTTGTAGACTCATTTTTTTTAAATGGAAACTAGTTAATACTATATTAATTTAAAAAAAAAAACAACCCCGAGCGTGGTATGTACGCTCATCACGGCACGTGGTGATCTCATTTTTTCTCTTAAAAGGTTTTGTATTGAAGGTATCTTTCCTTTTTTTTTTTTTCCTTTGAATGAAACCGAGTCCTAAGTCCTAACCAAATTTATATTTAAGGCAACAACAACCACAAGCAATAATCCACAACGACCTTTGGCAACCCAGTTACCACTTCCCCCAGCCAAATCAAATCAGAGAGAGAGAGAGAAAAAAAGGAAACAAGATATGGCTTTTGAAAACAAGCTCATGTTGATGGCCATGGCCGTGCTTGCCGTGGCGCTAGCCATCACGAGCTTAACAGAGGCGCAGAGTAATATTCCGTCGTGCGCAGCAAAGCTGGTGCCGTGCTACAGCTTTATCCACAACACAACAAAGCCAGACAACACCTGCTGCAGCTCGATCAAAGAGGCCGTGGCAAAGGAGTTGCCTTGCCTCTGCACTCTCTACACTACTCCTGGCTTGTTGACCACTTTCAACGTCTCTGTCGATGATGCTCTCAGAATCAGCCGCGATTGCAACGTTCCGACTGATCTCAGCTCCTGCAACAGTACGTTCACATTTTTAAATATCTAAATGTTTTTTTTTTAAAAATTACATTTATCAAAACCATTAGCTTAGTTGGATGTAGGGAATTTTTTTTTCTAAAATCTTTTTTGTCACCGGGCTGAGGGAAATAATTCTGTTTTGTAACTCTTTGATAATGGCATTTAATCTGATTATTGAATTTTGACTTTTGATTTTTTTGACGAATCATAATTTTTTTAATTCTCCTGCCACAGTCTCAGGCGGAGCTCCATCTCCGACGTCGGTGCCGCCGCCACCAGGTAACACTTTGCTGTTCATGAATCAATTTTATTTTCACAGCACGATCTGGCCGTTTATTGGTTTTTCAGCAAGTTTAATTTAAATTTTGATGGAAAAATATAAATATTGTGCGTATATATATGTATATATTTTGGTAAGCACAGCACAGCTAACCACCAAGTCAATATTGGTAACTAAAATAATTGACTTGTTTCTTCAAGAAATAAAAAATAAGAGATAATAAGGGCCTTGTAATAGGTCTTGTTTAGGCCTTAGCGACCATTGGTGAAAGGAGGCCCAACCCAACTGCTATTAAAAATTAATTTTGAATATCACGAGTGGATTAGGTGGTGCTAGCTATTGCCAGCTAATTCGTGCTTTCGGTGCCTCCCACCAGCTCCAAATTTGACCCAAAACGCCTAAATCTTACTTTATAGCCATTTTGATTTTGAGTCCTCGAACAATCACGATTTTGTGTCATTTTTTCAAAATGAAAAACACAAAAATAATAGAAACATATTTAATAATTTGTCATTCACGAAACATCAATATTATTAGTCCGCATTTTACGTTTGAATAATATAATATATTTTAAGTTGTATTTTAATAATAATGTATATAATAATTATTAAGTGATAAAATGATGTAGCGGATAATTTAAAATTTATACGTTTAATTATTCAATAATTATTAACACATTATTATTTATTACAATTTAAAATGTGTATCACACTCTTTTACACCTTATTTAGCATTCCTCGCTTCAAAGCACGGCTTTTATTTTCATTTGTATATCATTAAAGATTCCAAATCTAAAAACACTAAATTCAACACATAATTGATTTTTTTTATTAAAAAAAAAAATCAAAAGACACCCTTTGCAACATAAAGTCAGAAGTAATGTAAAACATCTCTCTGTGTTTATAAAATCTTGTGCCGTGTTCCATGTAGAATTAATAATTTTGCTATCTAAACAATCGATCCGATAACGTTGCAAAATTGTTGCAGGAACACCTGGCAGTAACAACGGTGCTTCAGCCAAGGTAGCATGGACTGGAATCACTAGCTTGCTCTTATTCTGGGCCTCAATGATGCTGCTTTATTAGGATGTTGTAGGAGTAAATAATATTTGACATCATTCGAGTTATTGTAGTTGATAACAGCAAGATGAATTGATATTAGCGATGTCAGTTTCCAGACCTTATTTTGCTGTTTGATATTTTACATTTCAGCTGTTTGTTGAGGATTCTTCTTCCATTTCATTACACACAGCATTTGGAATAATAAATTCATGGTTCTGGACATTTGCTTTTTCCGCCACCTCCTTTATTTGCCAGTGGTGTATGTGTTTGCGTTGAAACAATTGAAGCTACTAACTCACTATTTGCAGGTTTGGCAGCACAAATCTAAAGAAATCTTTATAGCTGAAATAGGATATAAAACTACTGCAGAATTCAATTTGAACCATCATGTTATAATACAATAGACCTACAGTTGTAAGGATAATGTAGATGCATGATTAAATAATTTGATAAATGTCATAAAAGTCTCGCATTACTCATATAATGTTATCAAATGATATTCATGAACAATATTGATAAGCATATTCTTTACCAACCGAAACAATCATATTCATATCAGAAGAGGCACAAATCGGACCGGGTTAATGGAACGGTCTAAAAGAGTTTATAAATTGGGTCAAGGTGGGTAGGATACGACATAAGAACAGTCCAAAAAACTTACAACTGGGACTTATTATGCAATTTATTTGCGGGTCGGTTGAGAAGCAAAACAAATAATTCAAATTAATCAAAATTTTAAATTAAATAAGATATCTTCAATAATTATCAATTATAACTCAATTACAAGTATGCGTTTATTATTTAGGAGAGGAAAAAAATCAAACCGATTTAGTTTATAGAGCAATTATTAGGTGGCTCTAGAGTCGATCAATTCGATTTCAATTCAAATTTATAATAAAAAAATATAAAATTAAATCAAATAAAAAATAAAAATGAATTAAATTTGTTCAATTCTTTCACTTAAAATCGATGAATTCCACATTTTTTTTTATAAAGATTCAGATTTTAATTCATTTAAAATTAAACTGATTAAAAATTGAAATTGTTCACCTCTATTTAAATATTTTCTTCTCATCTATTAAGCTGTGTCGGCCTCTTAACATCTCTACTTAAATCATAACCAATGCACACACTAGACGCTATGTTATAGTGGCCAGCCTCTTCCACAATGACAAATATCTGCCCTTAATTTTGGTGATCACAAGACTGTAATGTTACCTTCTTAAAGAAGTCATTGTAACATTACGGTTGAATGACGATGCATTATTTCTATTAGATTTGTTAATGTCAATCGATTATCCACCAAATAAAAATGAGAGTGTGTCATATTTAGGGCTCTTTTAATGCTTCGGTGTTGAAACAAACGGCAATATCACATCTGTAGATATTAACACGCAGCGGAATACGTAGAGAATACAAGCAATGAAGTAGATTAAAACAATCCAAGTAAGAACAACAAGCTAAATTGTAGAGTTAAGAATTGACAATAGAGAAAAGTAGAAATATACCATACCAAGACACAAAATACGTGGTTCAGCAAATTGCTTACGTCCACGGTGGATCAAGGATCCAAGTCTCTCTTATTCTTTGGTTGATTACAAGAGAATTGATCATACAAGATCAAGGAATGATACAATTGAATTTAAGAGCTCTAGGGTTTGTTCTAAAGAGTTTTGAGAGTGTTTCTCATCATACATAACCCTAGGCATAATGGGGTATTTATATGAAGTCTAAAATACCCAAAAAAACGGAAAAGGAAAAGCCTAAATTTGAAATTTTTAGATTGTGAACAGCGACAGTGAACAGTGAACAGTGAACAGTGCAGCGCCGCGGCATTGAGATCCAGCGCCGCAGCATTGACATGTGAACAGTGCAGCGCCGCGGCATTGACATTCTGCAACCAATGCCGCCGCCAGCGCCGCGGCTAGGGATGGCAAAAAAATCCGCAAACCCGCTAAAACCCGCCCGCATTGGGAAGGATTTGGTAAGGTTTGAAGCGGGTTTGGTACGGGTTTGGTATTTAAAATTAAAACCCGCAACGGATTTGGTACGGGTATAGTTTTAGTGAAAAATCCGCGGATACCCGCAACGGGTATCCGCACATACTACATTTAAAAAAAATTATAAAATATAAAATATAAAATATAAAATATAAATTGATTATTTTTGTATTTTTTTTATCTCACATCAAAAAATCTACATTTTATTTGACATTGCTCATACCATTAAATATAAATAAATAAAATTAGTTCAAAGGAATTAATGATTATAATTGAAATTAAAAATAAAATTATAGTATTTAACATAATTGAAATTGGAATTAAAATATTTAATATTTAGCGTAATTGAAATTGAATTTAGAATTATAACATTTAACGTAATTAAAATTGAAATTGTAATTGTAATTAGAATTAAATATTTAACACAATTGAAATTGGAAATGAAATTGGATTTAGAATGATAACATTTAATGTAATTGAAATTGAAATTGGATTTGAAATTATAATATTTAACACAAGAATTATAATATTCAATGTAAATAAAATTAGAATTAAAATTGAAATTAAAATATTTAACATAATTGAAATTGGATTTAAAATCATAATATTTAACTATCGAAATTGAAATTATAATTATAACAATTTAATGTAATTAAAATTAAAATTTGATTTAAAGTTATGATATTTAACGTAATTGAAATCAAAATTGGAATAAGAATTATAATATTTAACATAATTGATATCAAAATTATGATTATAATTATAACATTAACGTAATTGAAATCGAAATTGAATTTAGAGTTATAATATATAACGTAATTGAAATCAAAATTAGGTTTAAAATTATAATATTTAACGTAATTGAAATCGAAATTGGATTTAAAATTATGACATTTAACGTAATTGAAATCAAAATTGAAATAAGAATTATCATATTTAACATAATTGATATTAAAATTATAATTATATAATTATAACATTAACGTAATTGAAATCGAAATTGGATTTGGAGTTATAATATGTAACGTAATTGAAATCGAAATTGGATTTAAAATTATGA
Organism: Ailanthus altissimus; assembly: GCA_946807835.1. Lineage (NCBI taxonomy): Eukaryota > Viridiplantae > Streptophyta > Magnoliopsida > Sapindales > Simaroubaceae > Ailanthus > Ailanthus altissimus. The sequence continues at coordinate 23,989,847 of OX327696.1, read as the reverse complement.
TATTTAACGTAATTGAAATTAAAATTGGAATAAGAATTATAATATTTAACATAATTGATATCAAAATTATAATTATAACATTAACGTAATTAAAATTAAAATTAGATTTGGAGTTATAATATGTAACGTAATTGAAATCGAAATTAGTTTGGAATTATAACACTTTACGTAATTGAAATCGAAATTTGATTTAGAGTTATGATATTTAACGTAATTGAAATCAAAATTGGAATAAGAATTATAATATTTAACATAATTGATATCAAAATTATAATTATAATTATAACATTAACGTAATTGAAATCGAAATTGAATTTGGAGTTATAATATGTAACGTAATTGAAATCAAAATTAGGTTTAAAATTATAATATTTAACGTAATTGAAATCAAAATTAGAATAAGAATTATCATATTTAACATAATTGATATTAAAATTACAATTATATAATTATAACATTAACGTAATTGAAATCGAAATTGGATTTGGAGTTATAATATGTAACGTAATTGAAATCGAAATTGGATTTAAAATTATGATATTTAACGTAATTGAAATTAAAATTGGAATAAGAATTATAATATTTAACATAATTGATATCAAAATTATAATTATAACATTAACGTAATTAAAATTAAAATTAGATTTGGAGTTATAATATGTAACGTAATTGAAATCGAAATTAGTTTGGAATTATAACACTTTACGTAATTGAAATCGAAATTTGATTTAGAGTTATGATATTTAACGTAATTGAAATCAAAATTAGAATAAAAATTATAATATTTAACATAATTGATATCAAAATTATAATTATAATTATAACATTAACGTAATTGAAATCGAAATTGAATTTGGAGTTATAATATGTAACGTAATTGAAATCAAAATTAGGTTTAAAATTATAATATTTAACGTAATTGAAATTGAAATTGGATTTAATTATGACATTTAACGTAATTAAAATTAAAATTAGAATAAGAATTATAATATTTAACATAATTAATATCAAAATAATAATTATAACATTAACGTAATTGAAAATAAAATTAGATTTGGAGTTATAATATGTAACGTAATTGAAATCGAAATTAGTTTGGAATTATAACATTTAACGTAATTGAAATCGAAATTGAATTTAAAATTATGATATTTAACGTAATTAAAATCAAAATTGGAATAAGAATTATAATATTTAATGTAAATAAAATTAGAAATATAATTGATATTATTTTAATTGCTATAATTAAAAAAATTTAATTTAATTAATATTATTATTTTATTTTTTTATTATATTAATTCAAAATCCGCTTAAAATCCGCGGATAACCCGTTGCGGGTTTGGTAATAGGTACAAACCCGCAACGGGTTTGGGAAGGATATGGTATTTCATTTTATAAGCGGATATGGATATGGTATTAGAGGTATCCGTCCCAAACCCGCCCGCTGCCATCCCTAGCCGCGGCGCCCACACCTGGGAATTTTTCCCTGTTTTCTTCTGCAATTTTTTCAACTGTTCCATTAGAATTCCACCTCTTCCACACATGCTTCCGGCTCCAAAATAATTTCGACATGTTCCCGAATTTGTTCCAAACAATACCAACATCATAAACATGATTTTGGATCACAAATTCCACAAATCCCCTCCTTGATACAAAATCACTCCAACAACACCAAGAGAGCAAACAAAGGATCCATCCTCCACATCACAACCTTAATTGTAAGTTGTGATTCCAGTTAAGTCCATACACAACTTGAACTTAACTGAGGGCAGCGGCTTAGTCAACATATCAGCAGGATTCTCCGACGTCGGAATTTTACACAGACTAATAATGCCACTTTGCACAGTATCCCGAATGAAATGCATCCTAACATCAATGTGTTTCGATCTTTCATGAAACACCTGATGTTTGCTTAGATGTATGGCACTTTGGCTATCACAATGTACTGAAGTATTAACTTCATCCATAGCCAAAAGTTCAGCACATATACCTTTCAACCATATAGCCTCCTTAATTGCTTCTCATAAGGCTATATACTCGGCTTCGGTAGTTGATAGTGCTACAATATGCTGCAATACTGATTTCCAGCATACGCTACATCCAAACACCGTGAAGATATACCCAGATAAAGACCTTCTATTGTCCAAGTCACCTGCATAATCTGAGTCCACGTAACCCTTCACCATTTCATCACCTGTGCCAACCCTTCTGAATAGCAAACCATAATGTGACGTCCCCTTTAGATACCTAAGTATCCATTTCACGGCCATCCAATGCTCCTTTCCAGGATTAGCCATGTATCTACTTACAACACTCACCGCTTGTGCTATATCCGGCCTTGTGCAAACCATAGCATACATTATAGAACCAACAGCACTAGCATATGGTACCTTAAGCATATGCAATTTTTCTTCTTCAATTTATGGTGATTGAGATGCCGACAGTTTGAAATGCATTGCCAATGGAGTCGACACAACTTTGGCATCCCTCATTCTGAACCTGTCAAGAACCTTGAGTATATACCGTTGTTGAGACAAGAAAATAACATCACTGCCTCTCACTATATCCATACCCAAAATTCTTTTGGCTGACCCCAAATCTTTCATTTCAAACTCACCACCCAACTGATTTTTCAGCTTATGTATCTCTTCCATATCCTCACATGCAATTAGCATATCATCAACATATAGAAGGAGATACATACGCTTACTGTTATTCAATGCTTTGAAGTACACACATCCATCATACTTGCTCCTTGTGAAGCCACAATGCAGCATAAAATCATCAAATCTCCTATACCATTGTCTTGGAGATTGCTTCAGCCCATATAAAGACTTCTTTAGCAAACAAGCATAATCTTCTTTGCCCGGTTCTTCAAAACCTTTCGGTTGTGCCATGTATAGCTCTTCTTCAAGTTCACCATGAAGGAAAGCTGTCTTTACATCCATTTGTTCAAGATGTAAATTCAGATTTACACACATGGATAATAAAATGCGAATTGATGAGTGTTTTACAACAGGAGAAAAGATTTCATGGAAATCAACCCCTTCTTTTTGTGTGAAGCCCTGTGCAACAAGCCTAGCCTTGAACTTTGTAGGCTCAACACCCGGAACCCCCTCCTTAACCTTGTAAACCCATTTATAGCCAACTAACCTCTTGTTCTTTGGTTTCACCACCAATTTCCAGGTATGATTCTTATTAAGAGAAGTGATCTCTTCTTCCATAGCTTGTTGCCATTTAACATAATTTACACTCTCAATAGCTTCAGCATATGATTTTGGTTCATCATATTCTATAGTGTAAGCAGTGTTAAACGCATAAGCTATCAAATCAGCATGTGCATACCTGCTCGGTGGTCGAACAACTCTCCTTTATTTATCTCTAGCCAACTGGTACTCTTCAAGTTCAGCTTCAGGAGTGCTAGACTGCAATGGTGTTGTTTCAGAGAAATTTTCAGGTTCTTGTTCTTCATGTGCATCATCATTGAAGTGCTGACCTATAGGAATGTCAGGTCTCAAATCATGTTCCATCTCATGATGTTCAGTTTCAGATTCAGAAACTGAACTTGGCACATCTTCAGGCTTCTTCAAAACTGAATCTGAATTGGTTTCCAACAATGTAGATTCATTGAACGTCACATCCCTACTAATGATACTCTTGTGCGGATTAAGATCAGTACACCACACCTTGTATCCCTTAACACCTTCTGGATATCCAATGAATATCCCCTTCAAGGCTCTTGGTTCTAGTTTGCCTTGCTTGATGTGTACAAATGTAGGGCATCCAAATACCCTCAAGTGATCATATTTTGGAGTGCCTCCAGACCATTTCTGTTCTGGTGTCATAAAGCCAATAGCTGAAGAAGGACTTCGGTTTATCAAGTAAGCTGCAGTTACTACCGCCTCCCCCCAAAATGCCTTAGACAATCCGGCATTGGTTAGCATGCACCTTACCATTTCAAGTAAGGTTCGGTTCATCCTTTCTGCAAGTCCATTCTGTTGTGGTGTGTACCGCACCGTTTTATGCCTTGTAATACCATACTTAGCACAAAACTTATCAAACTCAGTATTACAAAACTCAAGACCATTATCCGTCCTAAGTCTTTTGATTTTCTTACCCGTTTGATTCTCCACAAGTGCTTTCCATTTCTGAAATGTTTCAAACACCTGCTCTTTGCTTTTTAACACATAAACCCATAACTTCCTTGAATAATCATCAATGAATGACAGAAAATACCGTGCACCACTATGAGTGACAGCTTGAGCAGGTCCCGAAAGGTCAGAATGTATGTAATCCAAAGTGCCCTTGGTGTTGTGTTCACCCGTGTTAAACTTAACTCTATGAGCTTTCCCAAGTACACAATGTTCACAAAACCCCATTGGCTGAATCTTTTCCTTGCCAAATACACCTTGATCATACAACTCCTTAAGGCCTCTCTCACCCAAGTGCCCTAACCTCAAATGCCATAACTTGGTTTGCATATTCTCATTATCAACAGAGAAAGATGCAAAACCAATGACAGCCTCTCCACTCAACACATACAACCCGTGTTTACGCTCACCTCTCATTATAACCATTGAACCCTTAATCACTTTCAATGTACCACTCTCACCCTTGAATGTGCAACCGGATTGATCAAGCATGCCTAAAGAAATTAAATTTCTTTTAAGATCAGGTACATGCCTTACATCTAACAACTCCCTCACACTCCCATCATGTAGTTTCAGCCTAATACTACCCATCCCAATGACTTGACAAGCCATATTGTTGCCCATTAATACCTTACAACCATTAATGGACTGATAGCTAGTGAACAAAGCTTTATTAGGACACATATGGAAAGTACATCCGGAGTCAAGAATCCACTCACTGGTGTTCTGCCCATTCGAGGCAACCAATGTTTCTGCAACTTCATAATCTTCTTCATAGACTATAGCTGCATCTGCTTCAAGTCTCTTCCCTTGATACTTAGCTTTCCTTTCCGGACAATCCCTTCTGAAATGGCCTTCTTTCTTGCAGAAGTAACACTTCTTGGATTTGCCCCTCGATTTTGATCTTGAAGAATTTCTCACTTTAGATTCTCTACTCTCAGCTCTCCCCCTCGCAACAAGTACAGCTGCAGAATTTTGTTGTTGTTGTTCTGACTTCTTAACTAACACCTTTGAGTTTAAGGCTGCTCTAACATCCTTCATTGTCAATGACTCCCTTCCATATAGAAGAGTATCAACAAAATGTTCATAGCTTTTAGGAAGTGAACTCAATAACAGAATTGCTTTGTCTTCGTCACTGATTTTGACATCAACCGTCTCCAAATCAATGACAGCCTTGTTGAAGGAATCAATGTGTTCATTTAGTGAACCACCCTCAACCAAAGACAACCCAAACAAATTCTTCTTGAGATACAACTGGTTTGCAAGAGACTTAGTCATATATAACTCATCAAGTCTTTTCCACAGACCAAGTGCTGATTTTTCTGCACCCACTTCCCTCAAAACTTCATCACCCAAACTCAAGATAATTTCACTCCGGGCTTTTCTATTAATGGTTTCAAGATCCATGTCTAACTTAGATGTTGAAGACTTATCACTAGTACTAGAGGGTTCCTCAAGGGCTGATTCTAGTCCTTGACTCTCTAACAAAGCCATCATCTTAAGTTTCTATAAGTTGAAATCATTATGCCCTGTAAATTTCTCTACTTCATGCTTATGTGGTGCCATGTTCAACCAATAACAAACTTAGACAGCCAATAACAGCTCTGATACCAATTTGTAGAGATTAACACGCAGCGGAATACGTAGAGAATACAAGCAATGAAGTAGATTAAAACAATCCAAGCAAGAACAACAAGCTAAATTGTAGAGCTAAGAATTGACAATAGAGAAAAGTAGAAATATACCATACCAAGACACAAAATATGTGGTTCAACAAATTGCTTACGTCCACGGTGGATCAAGGATCCAAGTCTCTCTTATTCTTTGGTTGATTACAAGAGAATTGATCATACAAGATCAAGGAATGATACAATTGAATTTAGGAGCTCTAGGGTTTGTTCTAAAGAGTTTTGAGAGTGTTTCTCATCATACATAACCCTAGGCATAATGGGGTATTTATATGAAGTCTAAAATACCCAAAAAAACGGAAAAGGAAAAGCCTAAATTTGGAATTTTTAGATTGTGAACAGTGACAGTGAACAGTGACTGTGAACAGTGCAGCGCCGCGGCATTGACATTCTGGAACCAATGCCACCGCTAGCGCTTCCAGCGCCGCGGCGCCCACACCTGGGAATTTTTCCCTGTTTTCTTCTGCAATTTTTTCAACTGTTCCATTAGAATTCCACCTCTTCCACACATGCTTCCGGCTCCAAAATAATTCCGACATGTTCCCGAATTTATTCCAAACATTACCAACATCATAAACATGATTTTGGATCACAAATTCCACAACATCAATCATATAATTTGATGTCTCTAGAGAAGTTTTTGATCACTGCTATGTTACTAATCGCACAAATGGCCAATGATGGTAGTGGGACTTGGTACTTTCACAAAATGTACTTTATTAATAGGAATTTAATTATATTTTATCATAAAATTTAAATATATGATATATTAAACATATATATGTTTAATTTATTCGATAGTTATTAGAATTTGATGATTGAAATCGTATTTAAATATAATTTTAAATCAAAAATTAATAAAGATATGACACGAGGTCCAGAAGGTAATGGATGGATGGGATTTAGAATGAAACGAAGAGTTAAAAGCAAAAAGGGGCTTAGAACACGCAAAGGACACTTCTCCAAGCCTTATGGCTGTGGCGCTGGCCTAGCAATGGTTGGGCGCTACAGTGTTAGCCTGAGGCTGAGGTGGTGCCGGGGTGCCAGCTCGTGGTGCCGCGGCTCCAAGTTTTTTATTTTGGTCTATTTTCGACATTTTCAAGTCTGTTTTGAATTCTTTTATGTATGGACTCTTATTTTAACTAGATATAAAATTTTTAAAGACATTTTAAAACTTATATAAACCATTATTAAGCCATTAAGGTAACATGTATCAAAAAGTATCAAAGATGCTTCAACAAAAAAAAGAATCGAGAGTTCCAAAGAATACTCAAGCATTAAGTGTGCGAGTTCAAGGAGTATCAAAGAGTTTATATATAACTTCTCCAGACCTTGGGACTGCAGCGCTTGCCTGGTAGTGGCTGGGTGCTACAACGTCGACTTGAGGCTGCAACAGTGCTAGGGCATCAAGTTTCGTATTTTGGTCATTTGTTTTTTTACGTTTTCAAGTTTATTTTAGATTATTTTAATACGTGAACTTCTATTGCAACTAGATATAATTTTTATGAACATTTTATACTTTATATAAATCCTTGTTAAACCATTAGGGTGGCATACATAAGAAAGAATAAAAAATGCATCAATAAAAGAGAATAGAAAGCTCAATGAACGTTTGATAATTGAGTACGCGAGATAGTGCTATATAAGAAGTGTTTGAGTACTAAGTGTGCAAAATAGTGTTGTGTAAACTCTTGGAGAGTTCGTTCTATTGAGTATTTTTTTATAATTTATTGAGTAATCTTTGTGATCATTGAATAATTTATTGGTAATCACTTAATAATTAAAAAAGTTAAAATTTTGTAATCTACCGTAAACATAAATAATTTATCAAATCACGTATATTCTTATACTTGATGTATTTTGATTATTATCTCTATTTCCTTTATTTGATATTTTATAATTTTTGAATATTTATAAAATTTTTACACTTAAAATCGCAACAATATCGTATAAAAGAACTATCAATTTAACATATCATGCCTGGACATTATTATACTTTATAAATTGAATACACTTATTAATATAATAATTTAAAATATATTATGAATATGTATTATTTAAAATATATAATATATTAATTAGGTCAAATCCAATCAAATTATTTAAACAATTTAACGGGAGCGTAGTTTTAGTTGAATCAAATTAAGCAATTATATTAAGGCGCCTTCTATACTATTGTATAAACTACGACATTAATATCTAAATTAATATATATTGTTGGACGAAATTCACGAACTATAATATTAAAATATATATTTTTAATCTAACAATAGTTAGCGACCATAGTATGTAAACTATGACTTATAGATAAAAAATTTCTTCTATTAATATGATGAAATTATAGTGATTGTTTAATCAGTTCAAACTTAAATCAACTTAGATACAAGCCATCGAAAAATCCCTCAGGTTTTCTCTTTTAGTTTTTTTTTTCTCTTCATTTTTCAGTAGCTTTTTTGGATTATTATTATTTTTCGATCCCAACAGCGGCTCGAGTTCGTCAGCAAAAAGCCTGCCCAAGATATGTCCTTTGTTGAGATCTCTGATCTCTGCCGAGCGTTACCACCATGCTATCGCTGGATGCGGCCGTTGGCTACTGCAGCGTTCATATCAACCATCGCTGATCTAACAATGCAGACATCTTCGTCGCCGACCGTCCATCTTAATACCATTTTTGGTGCTCATTGCCAGCTGCCAACGCCCGCCAAGTAGTAGCCTCTGTCTACCAAGCAAATGCTGCTTACAAACACCTACTCACCCTCAATTTTGGCAAGGATACTATTTTTTGGTGTCTCTCCGGTCTTTATGCCATTACTTATTTGGAATTTATTTGTTGTTGGCTTAGATTAAGATTGGAATGAGTAGTTCTAGAATTGTGTTAGATGTATGAAATATACTAGTGTGTTATAATTTCACTTCTGCGCGAGGGTTTTATACTTTTTATGTAATGTTATTTGTACTTCTTACATAAGTTTATTTTGACTATTTCACGTGAGGGTATGACTCCTCATCTTCAATAAGAATAAAGATCATGTATATAAAGATAATCTTTTATAATAGTATTATATGAATATCTTATAAGTAGGAGAATTAAGTTCGATTGTATCTTAATAAAATTATCTTGTGTAAAGTTTTAATAATTTATTTAATTTTATATCAACAACTATAAAATATAATATGAATGATTTATTTAATAATATTATATTTATTAATTTTTTTATAAAAAAACAATAAGTAGCACATGTTAAATAGTTGGTAATATTTTAATTTTTATTAACGTAACAAACATACAATTTTAATTAACTAAAGATGATATAAAACTTATATCTTAACTTTATAAATTTGGCATTACTATTTTAAAAGAATAATGTTATGTTTAAATAGTTTAAATATAAAAATTTATATTTATAATTAATATAATATTAAATTTATAATCATTAATAACTACCTAATAACTTACAATAATATTTATTTATTTGTTCATTTCACCAAATTTAAGATCTATATGTCGCTACAAAAATTGTACTAAAAGTAAGACTTAAAGCTACGTCTATCCAATACACCAATATTGACAGAAAATACTAGAACTGAGTCATATCATACCCTAGTCCAAGAAAAGCATATAAATACTCGAGACTAGCCACTACGCTTTCTTCGTAATCTTCAAAAACCGAAAACCCTTAAAAAAAATTATTGAAAGAAAAAAAATGGACGCATCAAAATTGGAAGAGCTGAAATTGTTCATCGGTAAGTGTCAATCAGATCCTTCCATTCTTTCCGATCCCTCCCTCACCTTCTTCCGTGACTACCTCGAAAGGTACCGTTTCTTTATTCACTTGTTTCAAAAATTCACTTGCGTTTTGTTAGGCTCCATCTTACTTGTTTTTCAAACTTTAAAACGATACCTTTTCAGTCTCGGCGCTAAGTTGCCTCCCGCTGCGTACAAAGCAGACGAATCCCAATCGGTATTCTTACTTTCACTCTATTTTAGTATTTTATTGTATATTTTAGTATTTATCATGTACAGTATTCGTATACATACGTGTTTGTGTACAGAAGAGCTATGTGGTGGAGGAGAACGACGAGGAAATGGTAGATGATGCCGGAGAAGAAAAGAGCGTCGAAGAAGAGAAGGAGGAGGAGGAGGATGAGATAATTGAATCCGATGTTGAGTTTGAAGGAGAAACCGTGGAGCCTGACAATGATCCTCCGCAGAAGGTAATGTATTTTTATCGTTATACTATTTTGAAATCTTATATTGTTTAATTTGATTGTATTTTTGCTGCTCTATTGTCATTGTATTAAATTGATAGTTGGATTCTAACTGTGTTGCTGCTTATATCTTAATTGTTGTTTTTGGTAATTTTATGGTGAAAATGAGTTGCTATTTGCAGATGGGAGACCGTTCCATTGAGGTAACTGATGAGAAGCGCGAAGCTGCTCAAGAAGCAAAGGCCAAGGCCATGGAAACCATCTCTGAAGGTACTCTTTTACATGCGTGGACATTTCTGTTTTGTTTTTCTTAATGTGTATTTCAGTATTTGTCTCACCACAAGGAAGTTTTGTGAATAGAGCTATAAGGTCATGGACTCTTGACCTTTTTTAATTTCTATTTTTAATTATGCAGGAAAGTTTGAGGAAGCACTGGAGCATATTACTGAGGCGATAATGCTCAATCCAACGGCCATTATGTATGCTACCAGAGGTGAATTTCAGTTTTCCATCACCTGTTATTTTACAAGGTTTTTGGTTTGTTGTCTGCTTTTTCATGGTTTTATTCATGTGTTTGTTTACTGCTAATATTCTGTGCTTGTGATTATTGACAGCTAGTGTATACATCAAGATGAAGAAGCCTAATGCTGCAATCCGGGATGCAAATGCGGCTTTAGAGGTTTGTTTTATGTTTTGAATGTTTTAGGATAATTATGTATTATTTATTTGTTTTCTTGTAGCTTTTTATTCCAATTGTTGGTATCTATAAGTTTCTAATCGATAAAGTAAGTAACTCCATGGGATGTGTGTGGTGGACATGTGTTTGATTCTGATTTAGCATGCGTATATGTACATGATTTTGATGTATTGAATATTTTCAAGATGCTATTAGGTGATTATGCTCTACTTTTGATGACTTACATTTACAATGTACTATTTTGAGCTTATTTGCTTGGAAGCAATGTTCTTTGCGAACAACAACTTAGTCTGATTGTGTTCTAAATTTAATTGCATACTACAATGCGTTCTATTTGTGAGAGAAATTCACAAAGTGCAAATAATTCTTGTCCAGATTAACCCAGATTCTGCTAAGGGCTACAAGACTCGTGGTATGGCACATGCAATGCTTGGTCACTGGGAGGATGCTGCAAGGGATCTTCACCTGGCATCAAGAATGGATTTTGATGAGGAAATAAATGCTGTACTTAAGAAGGTTTGTTCTTCCACTCCTCTCCTGTAAAGTCTTTTGTGCAGTACTTACTGTTCATTTTTCTATCATGTTTTATTTTATGTAAAATTTATATGGTGTCTTTTGGAGAGTAGATTAATATATGCAGAATACTCTGTTATGGAAGTAGAAATATTTATGAGCTTTCTGGTGATATTCACTCTATTTTGTTCACAAGTGTTTAGAAACAGTGCATAAGGAAGTGCTCTTTTCAGGAAAGATCTGCTCCCGAGTATCTAGACCTATAAATGTTAGTTGCAGTTGTGAAAATTAAAATATTTTTTATATTAATCTTTCATGATAAGATGAAATTTAGTAATTTCTGTTGTCTTTGTTAGCTGCAAATATGTCTGAGCAGGTTCCTCATAATGTTACCCAGTTAACTTGTTGGCAGGTGCGAAAATTGTAGATAGCAGCAATTTAATTGTTGCATGAGTGTGCACATGCTTTGGTAGCTCACAGCATCTTATAGCAGCAATTTAATTGTTGCATGAGTGTGCGCATGCTTTGGTAGCTCACAGCATCTTATTGGCTGCACAGGTTGAACCCAATGCACATAGGATTGAAGAACACCATAGGAAGTATCAAAGGCTTCGGAAAGAGAGGGAGGACAAAAAGATTGAGCGTGAGAGGCAACATCGACGTGCCAAAGCTCAGGTAATTACCTATATGCTTTATTCTTCTCTCAGTCTTGTCTTACCACACTTTTGTTATGGTCTGATTTTGATTGTGCATCTCTGTTAAAGGCTGCATATGAGAAGGCTAAGAAGCAAGAGCAATCTACTTCTAGTGGAAAACCTGGAGGCATGCCTGGCGGGTTTCCAGGAGGAATGCCTGGCGGTATGCCTGGCGGGTTTCCAGGAGGAATGCCTGGCGGCATGCCTGGAGGTTTCCCAGGTGGCATGCCTGGAGGAGTGCCTGGAAATGTTGATTTCAGCAAGATACTAAATGTACGTATGATGGGTCCTTGCTGATGTTCTCTTTCTTATCTATTGATAGAAGAATTAAGCATGCTTAATTGTTTCTATTGGCATATTAAGCAGGATCCTGACTTGATGGCGGCATTTAGTGATCCAGAAGTCATGGCTGCTCTTCAAGATGGTAGGCTTTCTGTTTTGATATGTTTCAGTCTTCTTCTTTTGACCTTATTTTTTTTCAATGTTTTTTGCTTCCTAATTAATTAGCTACTTTTGGTAATCTTTGAATCTTCATCTTACTCTACTAGTTATAATGATTTTACAATTGTATTTTAAGCATTGGTGCCATAAATAGTAATTGAAGGGTGAGAAGTCAGAGTTGTTCAATAGTTGGATTAGTTTTTTTTTTTTTTGGCTAATTCTTGTGTTGTGTTTATATTTCTGCATATAAGTATGGCTTTGACACTTATATTCTTCATATTTTCTGTTGGACTACGATGTCATTAGCAAAAATTTGGATCCACATACATTATATTTTTGGTCGGTTTGTCAATTCCATATATATCTAGTGTAGAATGCTATTAATACTCTGATTCGTTGAGTTCTCTGCATTGAGCAATTATTGACTTTATTTAATAATTTTATTCATGAATTACACTTTATGTTATTTAAGACTGTGAAACCTGGATGGACTTGCCATGTTGACTATGATAAGAATATTATCTCTTCCGTGGTTGGAATTTTCCATGTGGACAATAGAAGTAACATCGACTAACATGAGCCATGAGGTTGTGAGTGTTGATTTCGTACTTCCATTCAAGGAGTTCAGTTTTGAGGTCAGATTTTGGCTCAAAAGAATGGAGAAGCACAAATTGATTCGTCATTCTAGCTAGTTTTTACCTCAATGAAATTTTAGCTTCTGGTTTTTTTTGCTAAGTGTTGTGGTGTCGAGTCTGCTCAATCTGATGTTGTGCTTTCCAAGGATAAGGGGTTCAGTTTTGTTCTACAGATTAATTAATTGTAAACTGTAATTCTCTATGCCTTGACATGGTTCTTTTTTTCCCTTTCCTGTCAAAGTGAATACTTAGGCGAGTATGTTCAAGGTTCCTTTGGGAAGCTTATATTGCTCATTTCTATGTATCAATGTCTGACTGTTTTTCTTTCTTCTCTGCTTGTTTGATGGTTCTGCAGTAATGAAGAACCCTGCTAATCTTGCGAAGCATCAAGCAAATCCTAAAGTGGCTCCTATAATTGCAAAGATGATGGCAAATTTTGCAGGACCAAAGTAGGTTCTTTTCAATTATGAATGGTGCTCAAGAAATGTTATTTTGTGTCAGATATCAGAAAGTTATTTGTAACTTTTCACTTATTTAATTTTCTGAATACACCTGTTAGCATGGACAGTGGCTGTAATGACCACCATCAGATGGCTGAAATGATGTGTTTCATATATCAGGATTGAAATTTCTGCAAGTATTGATCAGTTTAAATACTTGTTTGTAACAAGACAATTCTTTTTTCATAGTTCATTGTGAAAACTCAACATGGGCCAGTTTTTGAACAAGAAAAGAATGTGCTTTTATAACCTTCAGAGAAGCACATCAGGTCCTGGGTTGGCATTGCAATTTTTCTCGAGATTGGTTTTTGTGGTTAATTTCGGAACTGTTACGGGTATGCTTCAGAATATTGTTATTGCCTTTGAGATGATATAATTGTGTTCGCTGATATCGAAGTTGGGATAAGTGAAGACTGATGTCAAAGTGGATTTGATTATCAGATCGAACGGTTAAATCCTTATTCGTGAGTTTTCTTCAATTAATAATGCTTCAATGTTTCTTTTGGGAAAATGTTGAAAAATTGTTTGATAAAATTTCAAGATTAGAAAGTGAAGCTAATTTCTTTTATCCGAATTCTAAAATCGTATTTTAGTCCTGAAGTATATCACTTAAAGATGATGTCAAATGTTATCTCGAGTTACACATATAGCACTGAATGGGTGCTAAGAGCAATGTGTGTGTGTTCTCTTGAACTACTTCAATGTCTAAAAAAAAAAAACAGAGGGAAAGAGAGAGAAATCCGATGGTGTCAATTTTCATTTTGCTTTGGACAAACCAAATTGGCAAAGGTACAACTCCGTACCAACAGACCAAGCTTCTGTCTCAGTCGCCAACTTTAAAAAAAAAAAATGAACAATATGTGACACCTGGCAAAGCTACAGTTGAAGTAATTCCTAATGAGTCTTCTTCTATTTCTCGATGGGAAGAAAATTGCAAAAGCAGAGAAATATGACTAACCACCCAACTGTGAACTGCTAAAGTCATGTCTTCAAATCTCAACGTAAAATTGTGTGAATTTTATTTGATTATAATTTATATGGCCAGATGATACAGATACAGATACTGATAAATCTACTTTCTTTTGGTTGGCCACACAAGAAAATGACACCTCACCCATTATAATAAGTTGCCAACCAATCACATTTCATCCTTGCGTAGAAAAAGAATGGTCAACAACCAGAATTAATTGTTTCCAGTAGATTTTTCTATAAATGTACATAAAACACCAATCCTTCAAAGTGAGACCGTATACCAACTTCTTTTAAATCCTCGCCGGTCTGGACATGATTTCTATTCTACACCGACTTTTATCAAAATCAGTTCACATCAAATTAACAAGTAAATTTTCACTGGCTTCTCATTTTCCTTCACCAACCATTATCATTAAAATATTTCGCACTCACCAGACTTTTGTTGAGACAAAAAACGATCGATGTCTAGTTACATATCAATAAATCAAAGATAAGATTCTTAGAAACTCCCTTCCTCGGAGCACAATTTTCAGGATTGATTTTTGGGTACTCTCTCCAGTTTCCTAGAGAATTGAATACTTAACCCTTCAAGTGGGCTGACCTTTAAATGACTGCGTAATTTTTGCTTCCTTTCTCTTAATTAATGACGACTGCATTACTCACAAATTACGTTATTAAACTTCATAATTTAAATAATGCTATACTTCTAAATATTTTTAAATTTTTTTATTTTAAATAATGTCAAACAATTATTAAATAATAAAATGATATAATAAGTAAATTTAAAAATTATACAATTTTATTGTCTAATAATTAATTGACACATTACCTTAAAATAAAAAATTTATAATACCATTGATTTAAGAAATATAACATTACTCTTATAATTGCATTCTGCAATGTAATAATCAAACACCCCAAAACATTGTGTAAATAGTTACCACAACTTTGAATTAATTCAAATGTGGTAGTTCACCTGTCACTTTAATATGTGCTTGATGGTGTTAAAACCATAATTATTCAGTTCACTGCTCATTATCATTCGAAGAAGTGGATAGTTTGATGCGACATATATATCGGGTTAATTTTATAATAATTAATATAGCAAAAAATATTGATAATTAATTACTGCATAGTGCATATAATGATATTATACTCGAACTCGACGACAGCGTGATAGTTAAAATGTTAACGATTGACTAATCGTATATTTCTGTAAGTATAGTATGAATCAGCTCCAGTTTAATCAATAAATGAGACTGATCTTCTACTGTAATACTTTATTTATTAGTTTACCACTCATATACAAAATTTAAGTTAATATACGAAGATTTAATATTAACATTAAATATAAATATTTAATAATTTTATTTATATAAAATGTAAAATTAGATAAATCTGAATCAAGTAAATCACTCATCTTATAAGTTAAAAATTAAGAAATTAACTGAATTTAAATTCAGGACAAGACCTTAACTCTATTTTCATATTAATTTATTATTTAATTTAAAATTTTAAACTAATATCTTGAACCAGACAGAACCATCTCTGCAAGCAATGTCTCTTCCAGTTGCCTTGCCACACTTAGCATTGATGACAAACTCTTCAACTCTTGCAACTAAATGTTTCCCCCTACCTGTTTATACCTAAAAATATGCTAAAAAATTTTATTAGCTCAGGATATGAGTCCATGTGTAATCTTGGATGCCGGTACTTCTACTTGGTTGGTCCTGAATTGGTTTGATTGTTGGGGGACCATAAGCAGGCAGCAAGTGTGTTGAAAAGATTTACGGCGAGCTTAAGCTAGCTGCATGTATATTCCACACAAGCAGTTAAACTATTTTGGTTTCGGAAAGTATATGTCTATGTTTAGCCACCATGCACACGATTACTTATTATGTCTATATGCAATTAATTGTCTGGTGACTGATGGTTGTGCCTTGCAAGTCATTCAATTACCACCTATTTTCTGACACCTTGCAATTTGCATGATTGAAGCAGATTACTATACAATTGCAAGATTTCGAAGGAATTCGTTACAAAGATGGGATTGTTAGCAATTGATTATTTGCTTATTTAAATGATGATGATTATAACTTAAAACATTATTAAAAGCTTGGAGGAGGATCATGAGATTACAACCATGAAGAAACCTAATGAAATCTAATAAAGATGAGCTTTTGAAAGAAAGGGGACCCACTTTGAGCTATATACACACCTAAGCCCAGAGATACAAACCAATGAACCAAGAATTTAGATTATTAACAGCCCCCATATCTACCAATGCTATATATATATATAATATAATGTTGCAAAAATACATTATATATGATACATGCATCGTAAGGTGAGGTCATGGTTTTCAAAATGAACTTTGACGTGGAGATCTCCTAGGCAAGAAACGTGTTTCATCAACATATCCTAAAACAAACTAGTGTTTGATCAGAAACTTGTACAATATCTGTTAGGAAAAAGCTCCCCCTTCGGATAAATGTAACTTCACCACAATCAACGGCCAGAAATCCAGAGCTATGATAACCTTGTATCGTATCTGGGAATACTAAAACAATCTAGAAAGACGTACACGTGGCGTATCATACGTATTAATCTCAGCTTGTTGTCCGTGTCAAAGATACTTAACCAAATTTGTTATAAATTGTCTGTTTCATTAAGATGCACACGTCATGTGTAGAAAAAGGCAAGGATTTTTTTATTTTTAAATTTTAATTTTTTGATATTCTTGATTGAGTTAGGGTTAAAGCATGAGCCTACTGTCCAAGCTAACTGAAGCTGGTACGAGTAATAATTTCTTGTATTTTGATAGAAAATGCAGGAAATTGAGAGGGATGTTCTGGTTGAAAATGTGACAGAATATGAATTTTATTCATAGGTATACGACAGAGACAGAGAAATATGATTTTGTAATATGGATTAATCAATAACTTGGTTTCTTGAAGGGTGTGTTATTTGCTTATGATAATAGAACTTAGAAGATAAGTAGATTTGCTAATGACTCCTGTGCTTTGATGGGAACTTATAACATGGTTTCTTCTCAAGTGTAACCTAGTATTATTTTGTGAAACACGAACAGGAAACATCTTGACAGCCTTAATGATATTGAGTAATGAGCTAAACTGATAAACATATGAACTTTAATTATATGATTGTGAAAATTAGGGAAGGTGGATCACAAGTTACAATAGGGACTTATTATATGTCTATATATGTCTAGAAATTTTGCGAGCAATTTTTTTTGTAGTAAACAAATCTATAACTACATGCTTTTTGTTACGCCCTAAGGGATCTTAAGTATTTATTCGAATATTTAATATTCGATAAAACTTTTTAAAAGTTACTTAAATTCATAGAACTTTATATGGATCGGAACTTTTAAAAAACCCATTGACTTAAATAGAGATATGGGCTAAATCCGTGACTTATAGAAGATATAAAATCCTATTTGGTAGAATAATATTTCCTAGAATATATATAAGTATCTGGGAATTTTTTTTGGGCATATTTTTTATCTTTATTTACACTTGATTATTGTATAACTATGTAAATCTTAACCGTTGATTTTATCGAACAAGTAGCATAAAAGGGAGAGGCCCTTAGTTGTGTCAAACTATTTTAACTTCTATCTTTTCTTCAGTTATATAAGGAACATTTTCTCAAACAGTTAATATGTGTGTTTCTTTACTCTCTCTCTTTATGTGATTTTTCAGGTTGCTTAGTACTCAACGTGTTTAAGGCCATATAGTTCTAAAAAGGTCTGTGACATTTAGTACTAATTTATGTAGCATTTGGTATCACTTTCTCCATCCAAGGTAATAAGCCTTTTAAGCTCTAGTTCATATAGCACTCTATAAGTCTAAGTAGCATCTAGGAGACTTTATTGCATACCAAGTTTTTGAGAAAATTTCTGAAAACATTTTGAGGCATGATATTGTTCCCACCAAATTCACGTGATACCCTCATTACTTCTTTATTAAAACTCATGCACTTTGTTCTTAAACTACCACAAAGTACTCTTGGATTCTTAGTCTGCTTCATTATCAAACAATCCTTTTTACTTGATGAAGTACTCACAACTCAAATGATATTTCTTTTCTTTATTGTCCTTACAGTAAGGATAAGTTCTACCTTCTTTTAATAAGATGTGAAAACTCCAAAGGTGCTCGAGTTTATAGCCCACACTTCGTGTTTTCTACATCCCTATAGTATGACTTCAAACAACTTTCGTGAAACACTTGTTGTAGGTATAATCTCAAAGAAAATTCCACCTTGTACGAAACATTGACAACTCTCTTAGAAATAAGAAATGACTTTTTATACTTACGAATAAGGCCCTTATAAAGTGGGCGTGTAAACTTATGTTGCATTAGAAGTATCTTCACCGTTATCATGTCTCTCACATTGAATTTGACATGCCTCTACTTGTCATTGACCTACTTTTTCATTCACTTCATCACGTTGTCGAGATATACTCTCACTATGTCTGACTGCTCATGCCAAGACTTTGTAGCTTTGTAAGTTATGAGACTCTTCCCCGCATCACTAGATAAGAGCGCATATGGTATAAAATGTTACTGGTCGGTAGCTAACTCGAACGGGGTTTGGTTTGTTGACTCTCTCTACTGCAAATTATATGAGAATTGAGCCACGTCAAGTAGCTTGACTCAATCTTGTTGATTTTGCTATCACAAAGTGCTGTAAGTATAGCTTCAAAAGTGCATTCATCCTCTTAGTTTGTCCATTCGTCTATGGGTGAAGGCTGGTGAAAAGATGAAGCATTGATCTCATGAGACCGAACAACCCTGTCTAAAATCTCTTTGTAAACTTTATATCATGATCGTTTACTATCACTCTCGACAATCCCTAGTACTTAAACTTATACTTAAAGAAAAGTCTCGTGGTCTCCCCTGTACTACACTCCTTAAGTGTTGGTATCAAAATAACATCCTTAAAAAATCAGTCCACTACCATAATAATAGTTTAACATCCCTCAAATTTTGGTAAGGCAACGATGAAATTCATAGATATGCTTTTCCAAGGTCTTTCTGAAATAGGTAATTGATCAAGTAGTCTTACGGTACTCCACTACTCAACTTTGTCTTGTTGGCATACTAAACAAGTTTTCACATACTGCATTATCTCTTTCCACATGTGTGGCCTGTTGGTGTTGTGTACGTGTGCATTGTACTACAGGTGAATGTGTGTATTTTAAACAATTTAAATATCATATGTCTCACATTCAACGCAGCAGAAATATAACACACAATAAATTATCTCATTATACTAATGAAATTGAGGACTCACTCTTAAATCGTGTTTTTGAATAAATTTAATTGAAAACACGGTGAGCTTCCTCAAATTAGACTAATAGTTTTTCTTTTCGAAAGTTTGAAGCAACTTTTACTTCTGGATGATTTCTTTTTTCTCGAATGAAGGTTAACACTTAACCATTTTGAAAGCAAAAGCAATAAAAATAAATTCTCAATTCATCTCACAATTGTCTGGGCCATTCATTCATATTTATAGGCAACTCTTACCTATCAACCATCCAATAGAAAGTGGCTTACTTGCCATATGTTAAAACATGACTAAGTAATCCAATTATTTAGTCAAATTTAGTTCAATACAGTGGTGAAACATTAGAGCAATTTATGGAATATGAAACACCACCTCTTGATAATGAATTGAATCAAATTCAATTCAATTACATTTGGCCAATGAAAAGTCAAAATGTAATCATTGCCACTTGATTCAACCAATTGTATTTTAACAAGTAGCTAATGCATTAATTCCATCTAATAGAAACATTACACATAAAAATATATTAAATCAAATGAAACATATTTATTTGATTATATAAATGGTCGAATGTATTATGAAACAATAATTTATTTTATAATTTTATCTATTAATGTCTTATTTAGTGCCCATACATATTATTGACATAATTTGAAGCATATAGTAGGTAGATTAAAGTGTCAAATCTCACTTGATACAATTTTAAGTTTAACACTTAAACCTTAACTACTCCCTGATAAACCCTAAAATAAATAAATAAATGGTCAAATAATTTAATTTAAATAAAATAAAAATGATTTCATTTGCTATATCCATCAATGCTAAATTTAGTACTTATATAAATTATTTATACAATTTGAGACATGCACTAGGTAGATAAAAATGTCAAGTCTCACTTAACACAATATTAAGTTTAACATTTACCTTAACTACTTCTTGAGAGATCTTGAAATAAATAAATATTTTTTAAAAACTTTTTAAATCGAACAATTAGATCCGATGCACTACCCACGTGCTTAACAAGTATACTTCATATAATGAGACTCCATAGGTTTACACCTATTTTGTCTCACAGAACATTTTCGTAAGTCCATAATCGATGCCCCCCATACACACGTTATGGATAATACAAAATAACACAGTAAACCATACAAGTTTGAGGTTAATCCATATTCGTACAATTATTCCGTCATATATATTATAGAAGAACGAAAACATAGATCAACACTGTCAAGTCCCCTATTGCTCAACCATAAACTTATCTTTTTGATTCGTATTCTAATAAACAATATCTCCAAACTCCTTTGCGATATTATTTATACTACAAGAAACTCATTCTCGGGTTGAATGCTTATAGTCATAAAATTTTCTAGAATACAACCTTAGAGCATCTGAATATTTAACTCACCTATATGAGCTGATGGTTCATATATCTACAAACACCAAACTTTACAAGCATCGGACCATACCTAGCGACACCCAAGGTCAGACCATAAAAGGTCTTTAACATATGTAAAATTTAAGTATGGTGGATCACTCACAAGCTCACCATAATGCTCAGGTCAATGGATCACGAATACTACCAACTCGAGAAGATCCTCCACTGATGAATTTATAGGATATCTATTAGAAGTCTTCATTGAATCTCGTTTAGTATTCAGACCTCACTGAATACCTGTATATCTATAGGAGCTTCCACTAAACTCATGGTTTGTTAAGATTAATCATCTAGATGATCCAAATATAGATATACACTAATTTATATTAATCGATTCCACTCGACAGACCCTTTATCGGTGAAAATAGATCAGGAATAAACAATTTGAGAACATATTTACACAATAAAATTTCCTAGCAACTTTTGTAACTATTTACAATTATATTATTGTAAGTATATTCTTAGGTCTTTGTTCTATTTTAGACAAGGTTCTAACTTTTTAGACCTGATCTGAACTTCTTTAGATCAATATAATGTTTGAGATGTTACAAGCATCTTACTTTATAAGAAATAATTAACGATTTGATGAAATATTTATTTATTTCATAAGTATGAAAATATAATATTCATATAAAATTAGGATAGCACATGAGTACAAATCCCAACATAGTTAATAGTACACTACCTTTAATATAGCACGTCTACGCCTTTGTCCCTAATATCCAGCCCATTTTGTATCACGATACTCTTAATGAGGTACTGCTGCAAGCTTATCTGCTTTGGCACATACACCTAGCCACCGTTATTTTAAAGACACCCGTTTTCTACCCTAAATCGCTATGTTTTCTTATAGGCAGCTTATCTTTCCCTTCCTTATTTTGTGGAGGGTGAGACTCCTTGGCTCCCCTGACCTTTACTATAATTGGACTTCAAATTCTTGGACTTCCTTACCAATGTAAAGGCGTCAGATATACTGGTCACTCCACATCGGTTGAACTTATTAGATCCCTATATTTATAAATCATCTAAAAAATTGAACAACAAGTCCTTCTCACTCATGTTAGGGATCTGGAGTATCAACATAAGAGTACTTATCTACGTACTTGCTAATGAACTTGGTTTGCTTTAATTCCTTCAGTCGCTTATGATCGCCATGTACCACATTCTCAAGATGAAATTCATTCTTTAATTTCTATTACAATTCAACCTAGATGTCGATAGTGTAGGTGCCTTTGCGGATCTTCTCACTTTTTCTACGTCACCATAGAATTGGATGATTGAAAAAATATAAGATTGTGGTATCTACCTTATCCTCATCCTACATGTCATGATGTAGAAGTATATCTTTATTTGTCAGAAAAAGTTGTCAAGCTCCTTGACATTCTTCTTATCACTGAACCCCTTCAGCTTAGGAACCCTAACTCTTGGTGTACCAATTGTAACTTGAGTGGCAATAGCTCTTTTGCCACCACTCACTTGCACAACACCATATCCTTCTTAGTAGCTTTAAACCTTTTACTTAACTATTTCACTTGGGCTTAAAGCTTGTACATGGTCGTATAAACATTCTGTTGAAAAGCCATGATCCAATCTTACTGCTTACCAGTATAACTCTCGAGGGATGTATTGACAAATGAGTGCAACTCATCTTGTCGAGGTCCACCTTGAGGTTTTTCACTTGTTATTTCGACACCTCAAGGTGATCCATTACTTTTTTCACAGCGCCACCAAGCTTTTTCACCATGGTTTCCAAATTATGACTAGGATCAACAGACTTCTCATGAGGAACACTGTTGTGCCTCTTAAATTTGAGATCCCTACCCCTATCTTCATGCACCTCTAACAATGTTATCGTATCTTGTGCCATCTTCTTTGAACTTGCTCTAATACTAAATGTTACAAACTTTTTTAAAACTATGTAGTCTTAGACACATTAAGTGTTAGAGTGAAAACACACACACACATACCAATTGTTTAATAAAATACTTTCTTATATAACTAAAGAAAAAAAAAACTAAGACGGTTTGGTACAACTGAGAGGTTTCTCCTTTCATATTATTAACTATATACAATCAACGGTTAGAATTTACAAAACTCAACGATTTAATAATGTGCAATAAAGATGAAAAAATATGTCAAAGAATATTCTAAGATGGTTCTACATATTTCGAAAAATATTCTTCTACCTATGCCTTAAAAGTTACGAATTTAACCCGTATCTTCGTTCAAGTCGACGAATCTTCTAAAAACTTCATTGTTTTGTTTCATCATTGTCATTCATCCTTAACTATCATCAATAAATCATACATTACAATCATCAATTAATAATAAAAAAATTTACATATCATTTATTTATTAATTACTTATAATTATTTCTTTAATCAAATTTTCATAAATTTAATTAGCCTTTAAAAATTTTTTGTCCCGTATTAAAAAAAAATACTTAAAAACAATTACAACGCGACACTTTTCTAACCTTAAATGCCCGATCCACTTTCCAATAGTAGTTGATATTCATTTACTCATTTTAATTCATTTGAGAAATCTGGCACTTACCACTAATCCTTCTAATCCACAAGACTAAAATATTGATGACTGCCAATCACTGAGAAGATATGATTGACCATTCAACCAAAATCAGCCTGCTTATGTGGAAATGCTTAGCGGTGATGACATACATAATTTGATCATAGCTGAAAACATATTTATGAAAAGTGAAAACAATGGAAGTCGTTTATTATGGTTCTTTATGGTATCAGTTTGTGCAAACAATTAAACCCAAATTAATAAGATGATGTCAATATTTGGCTGGCTACAATATTGTTTTGGTCAAATGAAATCAAACCCATATAATCTGAGGTTTCTCCAAAATTGAAAATGGTCATCCGATTGATGTAAACCAAAGACTTGTTATGAGCAGCAACACATTTTAATCTACTGCAATAAGGACACGTAAACGTGGTGATGACGAAAGGGCTGATGGAATCGTTGAGTAAGAGTGCAATCAGGGAGTGGGGTTGTGTAGGAAAATAGGAAGAAATTTGTAGATGCTTAAATGTAGCCATGTCTTTGGTCCACCGATCCTTCACTCTCACCCATTTTCTGTATCTACGCTCACACCAGAACACCCCATTTTAGTTCCCATGATCCTTTCATAAACCAATGGTGGGTCCCGGAATCATCCTCTCTCTTTCTCAGTATATACAGTAATTCAAATGCCTTTGTGCATATGTTATATAATTTATGTATATAATATTAAGGCTTGGGAAAGTTGTGGACCTTATATAAAGGTGGTTGTAGGGCTTTCGAGTCTTTACAATTAAGTAGGACTGGTGAGACTAACTTGTGTTAGCGGTGGTAGCTGAGGTAGTTATCAATGGGCAGGCAACCCTGTTGTGACAAACTTGGGGTGAAAAAAGGGCCATGGACCGCTGAGGAGGACAAGAAGCTTATCAACTTTATTCTCACGAATGGCCAGTGCTGCTGGAGGGCTATCCCTAAGCTTGCTGGCCTCCGCCGCTGCGGCAAAAGTTGCCGGCTGCGTTGGACTAATTATCTTCGGCCTGACTTGAAAAGAGGTCTTCTTACTGAGGCCGAGGAACAATTGGTTATAGATCTTCATGCTCGTCTTGGCAACAGGTCCCGCTACTTTCTTTATGTTGTTGTTTTTTTTTTTTTTTTGTAGATCATTCGCACCCTGCATTTCCTGGTGTGTTG
Source organism: Ailanthus altissimus (assembly GCA_946807835.1). Lineage (NCBI taxonomy): Eukaryota > Viridiplantae > Streptophyta > Magnoliopsida > Sapindales > Simaroubaceae > Ailanthus > Ailanthus altissimus. Next base: position 23,964,878 of record OX327696.1, on the reverse strand, counting down.
AAACTTTTAATGGCGTTTGGTATTATAGTTACTTATTGTGAGGCACAAGCTAGCTAGCTTCATCATTCTCATTCTTATCTTCTATCATCATTATTAATGCTGCAGAAAGATGCATTTTTAATAAGTGCACGTCAAAGAGCTATTTATGACCAACGCATTTGATACAAAAATTCTATTTCTTAAAAGTATGATTGATCGTACTGGTGCTTTTGTTTTGAATAATAGTTGTCATACTAATTTCTAGTTATTTATTCATATTCGTTACCTACTAAGTAAATAAAAAAGGTGGGATACGCATGCTACTGAGTCGGCAAAAGGGCAAAGTAACCTTTTATTCTTTGTCATGCATTCATTGTGTTTATTTGCTCAATGAGCCGGTGTAAAGTTTTTTTTCTTGGATAACTTTTCTTCTTGCCACCAACAGACATTCGCTTTCTTATTTTTCAGTAGTATAATTTTTCTTATGGTAATGGGTTTTAACTTTTAATGTTTGACCACAAAATTTAACTAAAGTATCCGACGTATTTTGGTTTTCTTAATTTTTCCTCAGGTGGTCCAAGATTGCAGGTAGGTTACCAGGAAGAACTGATAATGAGATTAAGAATCATTGGAACACCCACATAAAGAAAAAGCTCCTGAAAATGGGAATTGATCCTGTCACTCATGAGCCCTTAAACAAAGAAGCAAAGGCTGAAGAAAGTTCCTCTCCGGCAGATAACTTGCCAGACTCCGGCAATCATCAAACGGTCGAAACTGACGGCATCAACAACGTGGAAGACAACTCAAGCTCGCCGACTGAAAATTCTTCTAATGATGATTCAGGTTTGATAGAAAATATTTGCAATGATGACTCGTTATTGAACAGCTTGTGGATAGACGAACCTCTTCTAGTTGATTCACACTGGAACAATCCACCTGCTGGTCAAAATACCAATGACATAGGCATGCCATCTTGGGAGGACAACTGTTCGTGGCTATTGGATTGCCAAGATTTCGGTATTCATGATTTTGGATTCGACTGTTTCAGTGACATTGAATTAAACACGCTGAACACGTTGGAGATGGGTGACAAGCACTAGCAATAGCAGCACATAATGGCATCACACAAGAGCAGCAAATTAAAATATATCAAAGTGGAAAATGTTACCAATTAAGTACCATGTAAGCTAGTTCACGTTAGGTTGATTTTATTTCTTTATTTATTTTACCTTTTTTCTTTTTTATGTTCCATAAGTAATATTGTTGGAAGGTTGAAAGTAAACCTCGCTTCTTGAGTTTTCTCCCCAACCAAGTCAAACCGTGGATGATACCAACCATAGACGTAATAGTTGATAATCGTTGGTGCCTTACATGTGTTGTAATCTTCTGTAAAGTTTATTAGATCCATCGACACACATCGGAGAATATCAAAGTGGGTTTTGTAAACATGAAACCTCTTGTATATATGTATTGTATTTATGTCACGAATAAAAGAAAAAAAGTTTATTCTATATATATATATCGTATAGTTTTAATGTTTTATTTAGAAAATTACTGTTAATATTATAATAGCTCAACACTGTACAAAATGATAATCTTTCCCCATGGGAGAGAGAGACCTCGAATTGTATTACAAGATACATTTCTGAAATTAGCTTCTCATTGCTGGCTAATATGATAAACAAGATGGGTTGGAATTAGAACACATTGTAACTTGTAAAGTTATTGCTACACAGATTAGAATTCTTTTCTGATCTGATAAATTAACAAGTTACATTATTTTACATTGGCTACCACTTTGTGTTTGTGCATCATTAGATTACATAGCTAGATTGAAGAAGGTGATCTTAGGCCTCTTATCATCGAGTATGCAACCTGCAGTAAATGAATTAGAAACTATTTTGTATCATGAATGAATATAATAAATAATCAACAACAAAGTGCCCAGAATATGACAGTCATCCAACGATTATTTAAGCATATGATGAAATTGGGTGAGCACACTCTCCATTAATGTTCCTTTTCAGGAAAACTTGAGTAGACTGTCCACACTAATTTGATTAATTGCACTTTAAGCAAAACCTAACCATGATATCTCTCAACCTAACATGCCCATTACTTCAGTTCTTAGTGCATTTTTGATGGAATTTTTGGGTATATTAATTGAAGTGTTGAAAATGGGTTGAGGGGCTAATTAATTAGTATATCTCCTGAATAATTGTGCCTTTTTGTTATCATGATTTAATAAGAGCTGAGTACACAGAATAGTATTTACATAATATGTAATGCAATAATACTCGGTGATTTACATAGAAATATATCTCTCTCACTTTTTCTGCAAACAAGCTCAATCGAGAAAATACATTGCTGATAAATGATTTATTTCTAGACTAGACTGTGACTTCTCTGCTTAGAGAGCTTAAATTCAACACCAAGTATTTGTCAACATCTAGAGGTTGAAGATAAGCATGTGATCGACTTTCAAGCTTTATTGAACTCTAATATCTTAATTTCAACCTGATTAAATATTAAATTTCATTGTTCACACACAAAAAATAAAAAAATTATTTAGTAACCAACAAGTGTGATTCACAAAAACTTAATTATGTTAAACTTAACTATTTGATCATGTTATATACGTACATAGGGAAGCCCTCGAGTCAATAAGATATTTCTTGTAAGACACGTAAAATATGAAGTTACATAATTAAGGCGAACAAGTTCAACTCTTATATCATATATTAAGACAAAATATAAACTTTTGATGATGTGAATTTCCTTTGTCCGATCCATGTATAAGAATACGTTGAAGTATTAATGAATCACTCTATTATTGAGTTACTTTCAAGTAGAGTTCATCAATTTTCTTACTCTTATGTTTTAAATTTTTTGTTATTTGTCTCAATTTTGTTATTATACATATATCTCGGATTTCCATTGCATTTTTAGCTTTTTGTTGTTAGAATATAATGCATAAGTTAAGATATAAAAAAAAATTTAAAACATGTAATGCAAAATTTGAAACAAATAAATGAAAAGTTGGTAAAGCTAGCCACTTCATAATACTTCTAACTTTAATAATAATGGCAATACTTATAGTTTATTGTATTGAACATTATGAACAATTGTTCACTCGAGATCTAGTACATGAAAAAGACTTAAAACTCCGATAGAGGCAAAGGAAGAAGAAGACGGTCCCTTCGATGCTAATTAGAAAAAGAAAACAGACAAGAGTGCAAAAAGGAGGCAGACCCTACAACTAAGATTCTTCATCCCCCATTGCTGTCATCGGTGGCCAGATGTGGCCTCAAAAGAAAAGAAAAGAAAAGAAAATTTAATGTGGTTGCATAGTGGAACTTTACATCATTTGATATTTGTGGTTTTGAATTCAAATGGGTCATATATCCTATTGATAATTCATTTTAGTTGCTTCTGCAGCTTTCAAGTGTTTTTCTGAAAACTCAAGAAGAGTCCATATACGAGTTAGTGAAAGCCGTCCATCTCCTTTTGATGGGCATTTACCATCTACAGCTAAATGTTGTCGGCTTTATAGTAAGAAAATTTTTATTAATTATTGGTTATGTGTAAGTTATTTATTCATTTTCATAGAAGGCAAGGCACGTTCAAATGGTGGAGATTTGGCATATGTAGACACCTAAACCGTTCTTCAAAGAGAATCAAGCATAAGAATGGGGACGTTTAACCTTACAAGTCAATATGGAAAATTTAGCACATTGAAACTTGTAATTTTCTGACTCGAAGAGACCGGACTTGTTCTATATCTAATCAGAACTTCAACAAAGAAAGCTTTTGAGGGAATTGAGTCCCACTATCAGAATCAGAGATCTCTTTCTTTCTTTTTTAAATTTGTTTCTTGAACATATCACAATTGAAGTTGGCTGGAGGAAAGAGTAGTGCCATTAGATGTCAGTTCCTTATCATGAATTGAAGTTTGATATATAGGATTAGATTTTAATTTAAACATCACGATTTAGTTGCCTTAAAAGTAATCATGCCGGTGGAGGTTTGCATTAAAATTCAGGGAAAAGGCCGTAACTAGAGTAGGTGTCTATTTGGGATTTTATATGGGCCTCTCACCTTTAGTATTTTTTAAAGATTATATGAGATTATAATTCTGATATTACTTTAAATTATATTATTGATATTACAATTAAGTTAGAATTTTTTTTAGAGTAATATATATAATTTTAAAATATTTTATTTAAATTATACTATTAAAATTATTAGGAGGGACATCTTATCTAAATTGTATTATCAAGATTATTAGAATAACATGAACAATTTTAAGTATTTCCTTCTTAAAATAAATTTTTTTTTTACAAAATAAGAAAAATATATCAACGGTGTTAACATTTACCAAAAACTCGACCCCCACAAGTGCACTTTTATAGGAGGGTGCTTGCAAACACCCTAAGCGCCTCTCACCCTTTAGCAAGATCTCTCCTGCTTGCAAATTAGATGTTTGATTTTATGCCAAGTCTCTGCAATTCATGGTACTTATTTCATGGAAATTGAGAGTCAACGAGAAATTTCAATAAAATGCACTTGCCAACCATCAGGAAATAGGCATTCTTTTAATTTCATGCGCGAGCTACACTTTTTGTAATTGAGTTGCTTTTTGTGTTTAAAGTTTGATCGTGTATACTTTGACAAGTATCGAGTTAATAATTTTTTTTTTGAAAACATATAATATGAAAAAAATATTTTTTAAAAATATATTTATATTTCTTTAAAAAAATAATATTTATATTCTTTTGAATAATGTTATGAATTATGATATAAAAATTATTGTAATAAATTGATGTGATAATTTTAAAGGTAAAGATAGTCAACAAGTACTAAATGACTTTTAATCTGTTATATGATGGGGTAAAGTAATTATCACATGGATCAATGGTGGTCATGATCCTTCAATAATCACGTCTCCTATTAACGGAGCTCTGAATTCAAATACATAACTCTCAGATCAAAGTTAAAAAAAAAAAAAAAAAGTTAAGTTGTAATAATTATATATATACACTTGGGAAGGGATGAATTGCACAATTAAAATTTAATTGAATTATTTAATTTCATGAATTGCACAATTAAATTTTAATTTTGACTTATTCAGTTAAATTATTTAATTTCATCATCTAATTACAAAATTAATTAATTAAATATTGCACAATAGAATTCTAATTTTAATTTGCTCAAGAAGTTATTTCATCACATAAATTGCACAATTTAATTTTAATTTAGTCAATTAAATTATTTAATTTTATCACATGAATATAAATTAATTAATTCAATTGTGCATAATTGAATATTAATTTTAATTTATTCAATTGAATTATTTAATTTTATCCCATGAATTGCACAATTGAATTTTAATTTTTAATTTACTAAATTGAATTATTTAATTAAAAACATAAATATAAATTAATTAATTCAATCACGGCCTATTGAATTTATAATTTTAATTTGCTTAATTAAATTTGTTCATAATATGAATATAAATTAATTAAAAATATAATTAAATAAATTAATTTAATATAAAAGAAAATTATAATTAAATATTTAATTATACAAAATTCTATACTTATTTTATATAATTTAAGATCCAAAATATTAAAAAATCATTACGCCCAAAAAAATTATTATCCATTTGATAAACTCAACTAGCCCAATCTCAAAAAGTAATAGTCTAAAATAAAAAAGTCTAATTGCCCAAGTTGAATCGAAATCGAATTGAATTGGATTAATTTAATTTAATTCTTAAATTTTAAACCAATCCATTTCAATTTCTTAGAATCGATGAATTTAATTTCTCACAATCGAACTTAACAAAAACCAATAGTGCCCACCTCTAATAGGCATCATTATATCTAATTATGCCCCAAAAGTAACAACATTTATATTACTACTCCAATTCTTCACTTTTTACGGGTGTTAACACTGTCTTCCTTTGAAGTTTGGATTAATAACACGTTTAAATAAAGAATGTTTGCTTATACTCTCATAATAACACGAGCTCCGCTCTACTTAACTATAGTTTGTATTCAATATTAATTAACTGTAAAAAGTATCTGAAAATTTTAGTGAAAGTCGATAATGCCCTCAACTCTACTAAAAGACAAAAATGCCCTCAAACTAACGTCTCTAAATATATGAAAACAAAAATAAATAATTGTAGTTACACTTGCTTGAATGGTTAGGGGTCAAGGATTTGCAATACATTTTTTATTTATCGAAATATAGATCCTAAGTTTAAATTTTCTTTTCATGACCCCCCATCAAAATAAAAAAAATTTAATTATAGTTATATATTTTATATATTTACATAAGAATGGGCAAGAACAAGAGGGATTAAATTAGTCCGAGTCGAATTAATTGTTTAATTTGGTTTATGTAATATAAAAAATTATTTAATTTTTATCAATAAAATAATTAGACGGTTCTGTTTGATTTTAATTCGATTATACAAATAATTAAAATTGGACTGAAAAAATTGTTTTTTATTATTAATATTTTAAATTTTTAAATGCCATGTGTCATGTTTTGATTGGATTAAAACTAATGTAACTATGAGATCATCTGTACTTGATTATACACACACTTATATAATATATATATTTGAAAATAGAAAAAAAAAAAAAAAATGCCCCTAAAATCACTCTTTCTTCTCTCTCGGCCGCTGCTCTTTCTCGCCTTCTCGCGGGTTCTCCATCGTCAATTCTCGTCATAATATGCTGCCCCGCCAAAACTCGCAAAGTCAATATTGGAGAATAGCTGCTGCTGATTTGTTAAGATGAGTTGAGTGTGATGATTCTGATGACTGAATAAAGATATTTTTGTTTATTAAAGGAGTGTTGTTAAAGTTAAAAGACTGTTACAATAAGATGGCCAAGTCGGCATAACTTTGCTGACTTGGCATGCTAACATGGCAAAGAGTTTGTTACAAATTAATTTCTTCCCGCCAATTTTCTTTTACAAAGGCAAAGGAACTAATACTCTGTTTTTCTATATATACATATATATATATATATATATATATATATAATGCTTTATATCATTTTTCTTGTGGAAGGAAATACACCATCAATTTTAGAAACTTCTTTGTTTCACTTTCTTATTTTTTCTTTTATTTTCCAACCAACAAAATAAGATTATAGTGAATTGTAATAATCAACACCGCCACAAAGTCTACAAGCAACTCCTAGCTTGTTCAAGTCTCGCCCGCCCGCAATTTTGTGTCACCTGTCGTCCCTGAAACCTCCTGCCGTCAGCTGCCAACTCCCACCTCCAGCCGTCCACCAGCCAACTAGTATAATACACTGTCACTGGTTTTTGTTTTAATTTTTAATTATTAATTATTTAATAATTTTAATAAAATTCTACAACTATTATTAAAACTATCATTAAAGACTTTGATTATTTCTTATTTCTGTACTTTGATTGAAAGTTATTGCTGTTCTTGACATCTTGTAGTAAATGGCCACTGGCCTGGAAAGAACAGTTCTTTATTGATGTTCTTATAGTAATATACTACAAGTATTAAGTTTGTTCATTTTACTTTTGGGGCTGATGGGAATTGCAGAACTAATGGTCATATTGCTTTTCTTATTCGAAAATGTTTGAACTGATATCTTAAAATTTATTAAGTTTATGTTGATTAAATTACCAAATACAATCAAGTGTTGAATTGGTAGTAACTGAGTTTTGAAAATGGAAAACAAGGGGATGGGATTTGTGAAATCGGTAACATGTCTTTGTGTTGCAGTTCGTCTTCCTTTCCCTTACATCCCATTTCTTCTCTGAATCCCTTGTCAGTGTTCTTTTTTATTTTGAAAGATATTTAGCTTAAATTAAATAAATATTATTATGTAGATATATAATAAGTTTAGATTTTTGACTCAAAATTGATGGATTAAGGATAGAAAAAAAAAATTGAACCGATTATGAACTAAATTGATCAGTTTTTTTGGTTTGGTTTGGTTTAGAAATCAATTCTTGGTTGCTCTGGTTTGAAGACCAGTTCCATGCCAATTCGGTTCAGAACCATCCAAAATAGATCCATCACAAGTTTTTTTGCAAATAAAAAAAATCTATTTGAGTATTTTTTTTTATGAACTTCTTTATTTTTTTATGGAAGTTGGCTTCTTGAGAACTGGACACTTGTAAGGTACTCCTTTAACTATCTTAACTAGTCAGACCTTTTCATCCGACTCTGAGTTGTTAAAGTCATTCTCTGACTCGATTTAAATAGCAATTATTTCTAATTGATCCCTGTCGTAAGTACTTTTAGAGGACACCATTTTCTAATCTTTCTCTATAAAGAGTCTTTCATAATTGGTTGTTCTAATAGACAATTCATACAAATTCTTAAATAGATGCCCCTCAAAGTGTTCTCTCATTGCGAAGGACATCCCCCTGAAGACGATGGGTACACAATTGGTTTCAGTGATTTGGGTATAGCACTGTGATCTCAATTTTCTAAAATAGGCTATGTATTTAGATGCTGATGCTGACTTATCAAGCATCTGCATAACTCTAACTAGGTTGACTAAAGTAATTTTTGGAGGTGGTCTATGATATGAAATTTATCCTCTATATGTTCCAGCTAGCAATTGACTCTAATACCATGTTTGTGTACCAGGTGAAAGTCGTCTTCATCAGAGAATTGTTGAATAATCTCAATTTCCAGAAGGGAGTAGAGCTTGCATCCCCATACTACACGGTGAACCTTGAGATGTGCTAGAAGGTTGTGATATTCTCTTCGGCTGAAAACAAAAAGAACTTTGAAATTTTATACCCTTTCGAAAAAGGGAAGAGGGAATCAGTGCCGTGGGGATATGTCTTCCTATAAGATGACTTTGCCATTGGTTTTAAATCCACCCTTATATTTTACAAGGCTTTACCCAACATGTTCTTATCGATCTCATTACTCTGATAGCTGGTTGGTTTTTGTGACTTTATAGAACTAAATTTGAATCGGTTTTGGTTGAGACTAACAGATTTAGTCGTGCATTTTTTAAGCTGGCTAGTGCAAGCTCCTTGAGTTTATCATATTTATAGTAGAATCATAGATGAAAATTTATCTAGGTTGGCCTTGTTAGACTTGGGAATTCGTAGACTTAACTCTCTCAAGTTGCCTTAAGATGTTAACCGAACCATATTGTAAGTTAGGTTGATTATAATTCTAACGCCTTCATGGTTCAATGAGCTCTAGATTAGGTCAGCCTTGAAGTAAAGTCGTGAGCTCAATTTAGTTTTGTCTCATAGACTTCATATTTTTTTAATTATGCTTTGTGAGATACTCTAATTATCCTTGATCAGTAATCTAAAAATTGCGATCATCTGATTGGTAAGGATAGTACCCAATTGTTAGTTTTCTAAAGAAAAATGGGAAAACAACCCTTGAATGTCCGCCTTGGTAAATAACCTAGGAGATGGAAGAGAATCCCTCTGAATTTTCTTCAATTATCAGCTCAATAGTTCTTCCTCAACGTTGGTTAGACTTGTTTCTTCTACATATGCAGAATTTCAAAGGGTTTCTAATAAAAGGTAGGGTTAGGGTCGGCTTCTCTCCTTTTTTAGTTGCATTGGTTGGTTCTGCGACATTCTTTCTAGCATTGGTATTTTTAACTCCCTTTGTTATATTTCTAGTTGCTATTAGCATATAAAATGTGGTCCCATTGGCTGTGTTAAAAAAATGTTCGCGAATAAAATTTATTGATAGAATTCGTGTACATCCAATGTCCTGATTGAAATATGATTTTTCTCAAATTTTCAAAGAATGGAAATTAGGTCACGTTAAATAAAGAAAAGTTGAATTTGACTTATAATAAACAAGGCTTAAGATAAAATTTGGGTTATGAAATAGCGAGCAAATTGTAGAATTTGAATTACTTTGCAAAGAAAAACAAACAAAATGTTAACAATTGGACTATGGAAATCAACAAGTAAGAATGAGAAAATCTTGGGTTGGAAACTAAAACGAGAAAAAGATAAATTTAGAGAAAATTATAATTGTTGTATTGATTGAATTGAATGATCCATTACAACGAAAAATTAAGTCTTTATATATGCTTCTTAAAATCCTATTTTATTTTGAAAAATAATTCTAATTAAATAAAATTTCTATGCTAATAGACATCTAATATGGATTAAATACCCTATTGGACCTTGACTAATATATATAAAAAAAAAGAACTTAAATGAACTAATTATGTAAATTTTTAGGCCGATAACAACAGATTCAAATAAAAAAAATTGTCCAAAATATTAAAAAACCATTAAAAAGGAAATCAGGAATGAGTGGCTGCGCGTCAAGCTATGGTATAGGAGATCAGCTGCCAAGCGAACAGATGTGCAAATCTACTCAACCATACACAGCGGTGCATGACCTGCGATGTCTCCTTCTGGTGGTTTGAGATGTGCGTTAGTCATTGTAGATGATGAGTGTTGGAAAAGTGAGAGATATAAAAAAAAACCACTGAAAAGGAAATCAGGAATGGGCAACCGAGCGTCAAGCTATGGTGTAAGAGATCGGCTGCCAAGCGAACAGATGTGCGAATCTGCTCAACTACACACAGTGGTACATGACCTGCAATGCCACCTTCTAGTGGTTTAAGATATGTATTAGTCATAGTGGAGTATGAGTGTTGGAAAAGTGAGAGCAAAGAAGAAGTTAAGAGAAGAAAAAAAAAAGAGTTTAAATAGAATCGACTTTTGAATTTTAAGACTTTTTTTTTATACATTTACCACTTTACAATTTTTAAAGTATTACAATAACCATCAATAATACATTATAAATTTTAAATCTGGTTAAATAACTATCTATCAACACAACACAATAATTTTATAAATTTCACCAAATAATTAAATGAATAATAACTAATAACTTTACAAATATTATTTTAAATATGACTAAATAACTATCTAATAGCATAACATAATATCTTTACAAATTTTACCAAATAACTAAAGGAATAATAACTAAACTCATAATAACTTTACAAATTTCACTAAATAATTAAAGAAATAATAACTAAACTCTTTAAAATCTAGTTAAATAATTGTCTATCAACATAACACAATAACTTCACAAAATAATAATAATTAAACTCCTTAATTCTCCCGGACTTGAACATTTGACGTCAAATAGTTAAAAGAATAATAACTAAACTATCTAATTTCTCTGAGACTCAAACTCCTAACTTAAGTTAAGGAGTGCATAGATTGTTTCACTAGAAAAAATATTTAGATGTTTCAAGACTTTATTTATTTATTTATATGTGGCATAGGAATAAAGATTAATAATTTTTATTTTTTACAGCTCAATTTAAGTTATCATAATACCCTTCTTAAATTAACATATATTTAACGAGAGTTAAAATGTTATTAAACCATTTAAATTTGTTAAATTTTAAAAAAATATTTAAATTTGAGATGAGAATAGTGTTAAACAGTATATTATACCTTTTAAATTATATTTCAAATTTTAAATAAAATGTTAAATAATTATTAATAAAAAATATAATAAATAATTATAAAAATTAATCATATAATAATTACTTAAGACCTCGTTTAACATCTAAAATTTGAATCCAAATTTAAGATGGTTAGGATTATTGCAATGTCCAAACCCCTCGATTATTTTTCCCAAGTTCGAACATTTAACATCATATTTCAAGCATGCCCAAAACTTGCGTATATTTTTAATTACGTCCCTACGTTGCAAGTCTCCGCAGCTCTGTTAATCATTTTGTATCAAAGAAACCAGTCGGCCACTATAACTACTTCAAGGTAAACCCTTTAATAAATCTTGATTTTATTAAATTTATATACCAATGACTTGCAATATTATCTCAAATCTTGTTATTAAATTCTGGATTTTTTGGGTTCACATTCCGTTTTATGAGTTATAGTCGAATTTAGGGTTCTAATCTCAAAACATACAAATTCCCTATTTCATCTTGAATTTTGCTTTTTTTATAGCATTTTCATGATACATGTTTACAAGCTAGAGGAAATTTACTTTTTCTATCAGCACCCGTTCATTACCTGTCATGAGAGATTAGAAACCTAGAATTCTGGCTTGTTTAATGTTCTTTTGTTAAGATATTTAACATATTTTCTGCTACATAATTCTTTGTTTTTTAATTGAGTTTTAGTACTTTTCTCCCGAATTGGATGCTATATGCTTTACTTGCCATTGTATTTATGTATCTCTTAGCTCTGTGAATCCACTGTTCTTAAATTTTAATTATGTCAACATTTTTCTGTGTCTTATTTTTTACATTGCATCTTATATGAATGATCTTAAGTGCTTTATATATATAACTCTTCTGATTTGGTTTCCTTCTTCATTGTTTGATTTCATATGTGGCTTTTGTTTTCAGTTTTTACTATTTATTTGGGAGAATGAGTGCAAAATTCCTTGTGTGTTGTTTGCTTCTTTCCCTTTTTCTTCATGCAGCTTCCTTGAGAACTCTTATGTTGCCTTCTCTGGGTTGCATTACATTGTAAAATAGAATATTGACTGTTGGGAAATACAACTAAGTTGTCTACTTGTGAGCATTGAAACTTTTGGCTGATAAAACGATCTTTATAATGTCTCCTTTGTTGCTGCCGTTTGTCCATGTGTCTCCTTTGGTTATAGAGGATTTACTAGCAATGATTAGCAACTTAAAATTTGAGCATATGGGACCACTAAAGGACTATATTGCCTCTATAGATGTACTTGAAATTCTATAATTTGCCGGTTAAAAGAGTTTCTCTCCTAGTCAAGCTTTCTTAAACCCTCTGCTTGTCATAAGTGGAGATATAAATAGACTTTCTATAGTCATTGTTGATATCAAGAGTGGGAAGAAATTCACGAATCTCTTCACTTAACACAATAACTGACATAATTTCTTCAGGTATTCTGCCCGCAGGGTGCTGTATAATGGGTGATTTTGCAATCCATATTAGTGCCAACCTTGTCAATCGACTAGCTGAGGAAAGTGAGAAGTTGAAGAAGAAACCAAAGAAAACTAAACCTAAGATATCACGAGAGACCCAACAGCCCCAAACTAAGGTAAATCCAAAGCAAATATTGGATGATTCTAAAACACAGAAGGGAACTCCATCCCCAGCATGGCCAGTTCAGCATCCATTGTTCCTGCCGGTAACCCCGTCTGCACATTCAGCAGAGCTGGATGCAATTCGATCTGTTCTTCAAGAGAGTGAGAGGGTATTGGAAAAATTGCAAAAACAGGAAGACAGCATGGTGCACGAAGTAACAGAAAGAGCTAAAAATCTCCGGGATAAGGAGTTTAAGCTTCCTTACCAGAAGCCTTTGCCGTGCTTGGCTGAGAAAGGTGCTTGTGAGGCATGTTATAAGGAGTTTTCAAAGGACCCCCTAAAATGTCTCCCCGTGCTTAGAAATTATGCAGATTGCTCTCGCAGGGCTAGGCAGCAAGTGAACTCAGCAGATAAGTAGGCATGAGGCAAATTTTCAAATCACAAGTAAGAGCAAGCTAATTGCTAGTTTGAACACAAGAATTTTTGTGATGCAAATAAACCAAACACTAAATTGTTATCTGCAATATCGGATTGCCTGTTATGTTTTGACGAGTCATTTTTTGTTTAGCATCTCCAGACGTCTAATGGAGAACTGACATTTTTTTTTCCACCAATCGAACTTTAATGAGCTTTCTGTTTAAATTTTAATGCTGTCTTTATTACATGTCAATTCTATTAAACTAAAGTATAAACTCACCGTGTACTTACCGTTTCCATATCTTGTGCAAGAATTCATATTACTTTTATATTATCATATCCATTGACTTGTCAATTTGTTGTGGAGCAATTCATGCTTATCTCTTTTTGGAAGATGTTACAATATAGAATGGATTGCGTCTCTGTCATCACGAGAATTTGGTCCAAGCCATGGTGGGTATTTTATGTGGGTGATTGATTGGTTCATGAGTTTAACATTTGTCTTCAACTTCTATACTGTGAATTTGGTGTGGGTCTGCTGTAAAGTAGTAACTGCTGAACCATTTTCTGTTGGTATAGAATATTGCAGAGCAAACATCTTTACCTGGAAGTTCACGTGTTAATTTTTCTCATAATGAAAGGCTCAAATTGCCTTAAAAGTAAACTTTGCTGGGTTTAGGTAGAAGATGAGTGCTGGTGGAAAAAATGAATGAACAACCCCAGTTCCTTTGAAAGATAATGGAAACAAGTCGCCTTTTTGACAAGCAGTCGGCAAGTGCACTAGTGCTGGCTCACATTATACTTAAAACATTCTGCTCGTACTTGACGCGTAAGAACAGTAACTTCTATATGTGATAGACTGATAGTGATCATTTTTCTTTATCCGAAAGCAACTTAGCTTCCTTCCAGCCATATTACATTATTTTGAGATTTTACAGCCAACTTTGCTAAATTATGAGCTCCAACATTGCTCTGTCTTGGAGTGAAGCTGACTCGAAACTTGCTCGTCCTTTGTCATCTCGTGAATATCTTTGATAATCCAGGAAATCTCCATCATGCTGCTAAACTTGGCTATTTATCGTGTTTATGGCGTTTTTTTGAATCAGACTCAATAGTAGCAGGGTCAAATTTGCTTTACTTGCAATTTCCGTTCCAAAACAAATGGCTTCAGCTTCAGCCAGCTCAATGTCACCATTTAAACTTAAGTGTGAGTTGCAGCAGCCATAATGTCTACCATCGAGTCTCTTATTACAGCTCCTAGCCCAGCTCGTCATTCCACTGTATTGGTTGTAGCATCTATATTCACCTTAAACTAGTTAACAGGCGGTGGCGGCCAAGTTTCGCAATCTTGGTCATCAGATCTTTCTGTCAATAGGGTACTAGAAGTGTGAGCTCACTTATAAGTATAGGTGTCAAATAAGTCGTGTTGGCACGAGTTCATCATGAGCCATATATCGGGACATGACACAATACATGAGCTCATAATGGGTTGTGTTTGACACGGGTCCATCACGGCTTAACATAGTATAGATCGTAGATCGTGCCCATTTCTTAAATTTTTTAAAATATTTTAATACGGTAGATATATTTTTAATAATTTTTTAATATTTATATTATTTTTTCTTACAAATATTTTAAAATTGTGTTTATAAAATTATAATCATAATTCATAATTTAAAATTTAAAATTACAATTCTATTAAAGATAAAAACTTGTTGATATTATTCCAATTTCAAAATCTAAAATATAAAAATAAATTATAAAAATTTAATAAAACTTTATTGAAATTTATTTTGAGGTTTAATTATTAATTTATGTTATTTTATTTTATTTTTAAATATTTAAATTCCTTTAGATATTTTAAATATTCTTTAAAATTTTTATAATTATAAATATTGTAATAAAAAGAAACAAGTGAGAGTTCTAAAAAAGTTTCAACTTCTAACCACCAATCAACCACTAGCTTGAACTTTTATTTCACTCTACTTGTCTAACCTCCTTTAATTACCCTAGTTCTCTGATTAAGAACTATTATTCTAAGATGAGTTAAAAAATTTTAAGTAGGAGACTAGGGTAATCAAGAGAGGTTGGACGAGTGAAGTAGGGTTAGGATTCGAACTGGCTGGTATGCGATGGTTGACATAAACTTTTTGAAAAGTCTCACTAATCTCTTTTTATTATAATATTTATAATTGTAAAAATTAAAAATATTAAAAATATTTAAAAATAAAATAAAATAATTATTAAATCTCAAAATAAAAGTTTTTCGGCAATCCCCCCTACACTTTGCGGCATGCTGACAAATGTATGCTAAGCCAAAATGATTAAAATAGATCAAATTTTGGTTACATGTATTACATGTTGTAATACGATTATTTTCTGTTTGTGTTGAATCTCTGACTGTAAAATAATTTGAAATAAACTTTATTGCGTTATTACATTGTAATTATGATGTATTTTCATTGCTACTATTTTGGTGAGGTTGAGAATGAATATTGTTGTTATCATTTTAAATAGTTGAGAGTTTATTTTATAATAATATGCAGATTGAATTTGTAATTAAATAAATAAAAATTAAAAAATTAATTAATTAATTAATTGAATATAAATTTTAAAGAAAATTAAAATAATTTGAAAGAGAATTAAAAGAGATTTAAGTTGAGTTGAAAGAAAGGATGAAAGGAAGAGAGTATGTGAGAAATTAAAAAAGTAAAAAACTGAGGAAGTAGTATAGAACTTGATACGTTGTAATTGGGAGATTATAAGGCACCCACTTTGTTACTGTTGATCAACAATCAAATAAAAAAAATTAATAATTTTTTTTTAAAAAATTGTTGCCTACATCAGTCTTTTTCAATTTTTTCTTTTAAAAAAGAAAATAAAAAATAACCTTTGAACCATATCCATAAACACAGTCTAAAATGGACTAATTGTACTAGTGGACCATGCTAAATTGTGACGTATGTTTTTGTATTGACCTAGGTACAAAAGTTCACTTGAGCCCAATTTTTATAGGCCGTACTAACCTAACACAACTCATTTGCCACCACTATTTATAAGATTTCATGACACTTTCGGCTCTTACCAAAATTATCTCAAGGCTTTCCTATGCAAGAAGGAATTTCTTGCATGCTAGATACCTCCCTAGATCATAATTAAAAATTTAATGTTATCTTTGCTAAAAGATGCGGCTACTTTAGCAATGAACACACAGAAATCCATCCCTTTATTTCTTTTTAAGTAGGTTAAAGAGTTCAGTTCCAAAAAAAAAAAAAAAAGGAAAACGCTAAAAGTGACCGAAAATTAAAATAAAAAAATTAGTTTGACCAAAGTCAAACCTCTTAATATATATTAACCAAACAACAAACTCCTTTACTATTTTACCCTCACCCTCAAAAATTAAAATTTTCTCTCCAAAAACACTCCCCTCTCACTCTCTCTCTATCGGCCACCTCCCATTTTGTCCCTAAATTTTCACATTTCATAGATTGGCTGTAAACTTAATATATTGTGAAGATTTGAACTAAAATAATTAAGTGTGAAGTTGAAAAAAATTAAAAATGGATAAAAATTTGTGAGATTTTATTTTAAATTTTATTTTATTATATTTTTAAGTTATTTTTTATTTAATTATTAAAAATATATATACGTAGTGTTAGTAATATAGAAAAAGATTGAAAATGTATGTAAAAGATTGAAAATATATATAAAACAAAAGGTCAAAAATGATGGATTCCAACAAATTTCTGTGGAACACGTGCCCAAAAAAAATTAAAAATGTGTGTAAAAGGCTGAAAATGCAAAATAAAGGCTGAAAATGATGGATTCTGGTAATTTTCTATGAGACACGCGCCGACATATCGAAACTGGGTTTCACGTGCTCGGCGAGTGGGTTCACGCGCCTCCCCACGCGCCAGCACACACGCCCCACGAATGGCCTGTGCCAGGAGCGCGCATCCTATGCCATAGGGCGTGTACCACGCCTCTGCCATGTGGCAATTTTTAAGTTTTTTTTTATTTTTTAATTAATTTAAAAATATGGTAAATTAATTTTTTTTATTGATAATTATTTAATTTAATGTGTTTAAATTTATAATTATAATATTAGATTTTTGTAGAATTATGTATTGTTGGTTATATGTTAATATAATTTTTTCAATTTTGTATATTAATAATTTTTTTAACTTAATTTTTTTCAGAAAGGAGAATGTTTCAAAAAATTACGTGATTGTCGAAAATAAATTCTATCGATCAATCATTTATACTTACTCGAAGTTATGGGTTATAGAAAATATAAAAGATAAATTGACATCGAGCCAGGTCGAAATATTTAGAATCACATGTTTTGATTATTTTTTGAATGTATTGAATATTTCATTATCAAATATTTTAGTACATGAGATTTTATTAAGACGCGTACATATAAAAAATTTATATAAAGAATTATGATTTTATATAGGTAAAAAATGTATTAGATTCTCCAATCTAGAATTTTATTTGATTACTGGTTTAAGGATGTAGGATTATCCTATAGTAATTGTTGGATGATGATTATTCTAGGATGCTTACATGTGGGATGTGTTCATCATACAAAATTATACATATCTCATACGTATATATGCACAGCAGAAGAATAAATATTCAATGAACACATATTTATACACAATTAATCAAATTAATTACAGAAATGAGAAATATCACATTTGAAGTCTTTGGATTAAATTTTTGGAGTCCACATAAAATGAACTTGTTGACAATTCTAGTAATCAACTTGGGTGGGTTTGATTAGCTAGAATAGTAGTATAATCTAGCAATTATTTAACACTTAAACTAATTAGATTAACTCTTAATCTAATTAAATTAATTTGTTTTATCTTTTGTTCAACTCTTGAACAATTAAAATAAATCTATTTTAGTTATTATATTTGTTAGGATTTGTGTTTACGTGTCATCTCATTATGTATAAATATTTAATGATAGTATTTATACAATTATCATTTTCTATAAAATCGTTAATATTATTTATAATAAATGGTAAGATGCTTGTAACGTTTCAGACATTGTATGATTTGAAGGAGTTCAGATATAGTCTAAAAGAGTTTAGATCAATGCTAAGAGTTAGCACATTAATAGAGTTAAACGAAATTTAAATAATTAGAGCCTTGTTTGAAATGGGACAATGACTTGAGAATATATTTATAATGACATAGCTGCAAAGAGTTGCAGATGGTGCTAAGAAATGTCATTATGCAAATATGTTTTCGAACATGATGTTCCTGATCTAATTTCATCGATGCGGGTCTATCGGTGGAACCCATTAATATAAATTAGTGCATGTCTATATCTGGATGGTCCAAATGATTAGTCTTAGCAAACTATGAGCTTAGTGGAAGCTCGTATAGATATACAGGTATTCAATGAGGACTGGATATTGAACAAACTCACAAAGACCTCTAATAGACATCTCATAAAACCGTCAATGGAAGGTCTTCCGAGTTGAGTAGTATTTGTGGTCCTTTGACCTGAGCACCATGGTGGGCTTGTGAGTGATCTACTATACTTTGGTTCCACACATATCATAGATCTTTGATAGTCTGACCGCTGTGTGTCGCTGGGTTTGGTCCGATACTCATAGAGTCCAGTATGCGTAGACATGGGATCCATCAGCTCATATGAATGGGTTATATATCCTAATGCTCCGAGATTGTATTTCAGAAAGTCTTGTGACCACAAGCATAAACCTCGAAAAATATATTCCGAAGGGATAAACAATATCATAAAAGTGTTTGTGGATATTGTTTAAAGAAATATAAATATGGAGATAAGTTGATGGTAGAGCAAATAGAGATTTGACGGTAATGAACTATATCTCTGCTCTTCTAGGATATAAATGATGGAGAGATTATACATATATGCAATAACCTCAACTTGCATGGTCTAACGCGCTGATTTGTAATATCCGTAATGTGTGTGTAGGGTATTGTTCGCGGACGTATGGAGGAGCTCCATATGGCAAATCAGGTGGAAACCTAAAGAGTCTTACAATATGAAATGTACTCGTTGAGCACTGGGGTAACAGAATGGATTGAATAATTCAATCCAATAAATTCCAGCAAAATAGAATAATTATTTTGAAATCCATCAGGATGTGCATTTATCAAGACTTAATTATTAAGTACATCATTGAATTAATCAACAAGAGTTGTTAATTAATAGGATGATTAACAAGTGGCACAATTTGGTCCATGATTTGATTTTACCTTAGTTTTACCATTTAATCTTGATAGTAAAAACTAGTAAGGTAAAAAATAATTATTTAAAATTATTTTGAATAATTAAATTAGATATTATTAGATAATATGATAATATATATTAATCAAGGCCATTGTATTTTAATATAACGAGGGGTCTAAATGTTAGCCATTTATTTACCTAATATGATTAATATAATTATATTTGTTAGGTAATGATTTAATTAGGTGGCCCTTATTCTAGTGCTTAATAAATTAATCTTAAGTGGGAGACCAGCAACTAAATTGGTGGAGTACTTATTTTTGTTTTATAAAAAAATGTTGAATAACAAAAACAAAAGAGATTAAGCTAATAATTGAATTGATTCATTTTTAATTTGAAAAGAAAAATTCGGTCATGAAAGAGAGAGGTAAGAAAAAATTAATTTTTTGTTCTTTCAAGTGTTGAAAAATATGAAAAACCTGTCTTCTTCTTCTTCTCTCAATGATGGCTAAAAAATGAATAAAAAGAAAATGGAGAAAAAATAATTATTTTAGATAAGAGTTGTTCAAAATAATTATCTTATGAAAATTATTTTTAAAAATTGATACAAGAGTTGTATGTAAAATATTTATCATCTCCATTTAAGAAACAAAAATTGTATTCAAAGAGTTTGAATACATGTTGTTGGAAATTCTAAAAACTAAGCTACCATTCTAGCTCAATAATCCCACTAAACTGTTATGGATTAGAATTGTTCAACAATTCACTTCAAGGTGAGCTCTTCAATTGGATGACTTGAAGATTTTGTAAAGTTACCTTCATTAGGTAAGTGCTCTTTACATTTTAATTTTATGTATACAATTGTTCATCATATATATTTTATTGTATAATAGTTATATTTGAGTATATATGTGATATATGTGGTTAAGTTTGTTAAATTGGGTGTATTTATTAACATGCTTATGTTGCATGTAGTAATTTTAAAATTATGTATACACTCGTATGTCACACACTCAATATCAAACAACATTTAGTAGCCAATTATATTTGTTTTGTTGTTCTAATACTTAAAATACAAAACAAAGAATTCTAATTTCTCAAATTGAAATGGCCACCAAAATTGTAAAATTTAAAACTTATGAATTTTTAATTTCATTTCACTTTATATACTAATGCATAAATTTCAAACTAATTTAAATTTCATTTGTATTTAATTTAATTATTTATTTAATCAAGGTTAACATTTAATCTTAGTTGAGTTAAATTAACTTAACCCTTAAGTTAATAAATATCCAACTAACCTAATCTTAGAGTTAACTATTAACCCTAGTTAGGTTAATATTTATTTAATAGTAAAAATAAAATATCTAGATATTTATTTAACCTAATCATAGTTAATAATTAACCAATATTAAGTTAAGCATAAAATATCTTTTAACTTAATCCTTTGGTTAATAATTAACTATGGTTACGTTAGATTTTTATTTAATTATTGTTTAAATAAATATCTTAATTATTTAACAATTAAATAATCAATAAAGTAAAATTACCATTATACCCTTATTAGGTTACTAAGTTAACCCAAAGTGGATTTTACTATAACCATATATTTTAATTAACTCAACCTTAGTAATTTATTATATTTTATACTGTATTGAACTATTCAATTTGGTATATTGCCCAAGTGTACAACGAGTACATTTTATATTGGGACGCTTTAGGTTCACGTCCGATTCGTCAAATGGAACTATTCCATGAGTTTGTGAACAATGCCCCACGCACACGTCACGAATATTACAAATCAGTGCGTCAAACTATAAAGTTGAGGTCAGAACGTATACGTATAATCCTTCCATCATTTATACCCTAGATGTGCGAGAATATAGATCAACACTGTCAAATCTCCATTTGTTCATCCATGAACTTATCTCCAGATTCGTATCTCGATAAACAATATACACACATATTTTTACAATATTGTTTAACCCTGTGGAAAAATACTTTCTCGGGTTTATGTTTGTGGGCACAAAATTTTATGAAATACAATATTGGAGCATCTAATATACAACTTACCTATGTAAGCTGACAGATCCCGTACTTAAGCACACCGGACTTCATAAGCATTGGTCCATACTCAACGACACATAGCGGTTAGACCATGAAAGATCTCTGACATATATAGAAGCAAAGTATGGTGCATCACTCACAAGCCCACCGTGGTGCTTAGGTCAAAGGACCACGAATACTATTTAACTCGATAGGACATTTCTTTGACAGCTTTATAGGATATCTATTGGGGTCCTTATGAGTCTGTTCACTATCCAGTCCTGACTGGATACTTGCATGCCTATACAAGCTCTAAGCTCATGGTCAACTAAGAACAACCATCTGAACTAGTCAGATATAGACATACACTGATCTATATAATAGTGATTCACCGATAAACCTGCATTGGTGAATATAGATCAGGAACATCATTTGTGAGACATACTTACACAATGACATTTTCTAGCACTTATTACAACTCTTTGCAATTATATCATTACTAGTATACTCTCAGGTCGTTGTCCCATTATAGACAAAGTTCTAACTCTTTAGACCTCGCTGACTCTTATAACCTGCTAACTCTTAACAGTGCTAACTCTTAGTATTTATAACTCTCAGCATTGCTAACTCTTAGCACTGGTCTAAACTCCTTTAGACCAGATCTGAACTTCTTCAAATCATACAATATCTGTAGTATTACAAGCATTATACCATATGATTATAAATATTAACAATTTTTATTCGAAATATTTATTATATAAATATTAAACAATTAATATTCATACAATATTAGAATGGCACATAAGCACTAGCTCCAACAGAAAGTGGGTTAGGTGATAGACTATGGCACAAATACATTTTAGGTAGAAGTGAATTGACTTACAAGAATTGGATTTATGGTTCAAGAGTATTACATTTGATGATGATATAGATGCGGTAAAAATGTATCTATTTTATATATTTAATAAATTGTTAAAGTCACGTGATCGAAATAGAGCCGTACAATATTTTATGCTTCACCTTATAAATAATCTTAATGAGTTTAATGCATGTCCTTGAGACATAATTGCATGGACTGTACTCTATAATAACTTATACACGGCTTTAATTAAAAAGTTAGTGAAGCTCAGAAAAGTAGGCACTCTAGATAGGGAATCATACAACCTATACTCATTTAGTTAAGCATTCTTGGTGAGTAATTCTATTTTTTTGATTCATTATCATATTGAGATACAAAAAAAATTATTTTGTTGACATTATTATTTCTTTCATTTATTATCATATTAGGTGTGGATCTACGAGGCGATTCCGAGATGTGGGGAGCTGTTTGCCCGTGAGAATGAAAATTATTTTTCGCGTCTTCTAAATTGATCTAGTACTACCACCCCATTATACGAAATCGTATTAAATTTCCTCTTCGATGTTGTTGGGGTATGCTTTTACGTTCAACTTATTTTTCTAATAATGATTAATAAATTTAAAATATTATGAAGGTTTTGAAAGTTTATAGAAAGTTGGTGCCTCATAAACATGAGAAGAGTGCGAACTATCGTATGGTGGCAAACTTGAGGCTAACTACAAATTCACCGGTGATGTTAAGGCTGACTACAAATTTCAAGCCTGCCAGCGACTGAATCGATGGTATAATAATTTAATTTTTTTTTCTTGAATAATAATTACTTATGTTATTGATAAGTATTAGATTATGAAAATTGATTATAATTACTTATGTATAGTTTAAGTTCGAAACATCATCATCACAGTATCATGTCTTGGAGAAAATGATTGATGATCTTGAAACAAGGCTATTTATTAGGATTGATAAGGTTAACTTAGAGCTTTTCACCCAAATTGATCGTGTTAGCTTAGAGGTAATAAGTAGGGTGGCTATGACCGAAAAAGATATCTTGCATCAGATATCTCTCTTGATGCAATAGTTTAAGCTAGCCAAGATCTCTGAGGATGCAGGACGGAGTATGGTACGTTTTGAACCTAAATTTCATTGAGTATAAAGTATAACAAGTCAATACATTAAATGGTATTGTTTAGTTTTGTAGCGCTTATACCGTTGCTTCAAAATATGAGCAGGCATTAGCGCCTTCACAGGAAAGCAACAGCCCAAGTTAGTCCATATACAAATCCGTTGAAAAAGTCTGTGAAAAAAAAACTTCTAAAATTGCAAGTAGCACCTACAATTAACGTAAACGGGCAACTGATTCCTATTGATCAGGCTAAATTTACTGAGATTCTAGATTGGATAAAAAAAAATAACCCAACGCAGCAGGTTTGTTTGGACAGACTCGATCCCAACTGTAAATGGTTTAATGACCTACTGCAACAATGGCTTGACGATTTGGTGAAGACTAGTATTTGTATTTTTTTTAGAGTTGTCTAAGAGTATCGAAACCTATACATATTTTTTATTTTATAGCATATAAATGAGTACTTCAAGGTTTTGCATTTGCATTAAATGACGTTCTCTGACATGTACTCACAGGATTGTACAATTGCAGATGTATATTTTTATGTGAGCTATTTTTTATTTGTCTATTTTGCATATAATATTATCATACCGTTGTATATATTAACTATTAAGGAGTTAACATTGTATATATTTGGTTTTAGGAGTATATTCGACAAATGTGGAGAACATCATTTATTGTATCTCCTCCAGATGACGACCAATGGCTCGAACTATTATTGGCTTATGCACTCGAAACAAAGACCGAGTTACTTGGTGCTAAACCGTGGGCATTGATTAATAAGGTACTTTTAAGAACCGTAATAACTTTTTATTGTGTATATAACAACATTAAGTTTAAAATAATAGAATATATAGATTTTGTAGATATATATCCCTTTGAATATCAATTAGAAATATTGGTTTGTAGCAGAGCTCAACCTTGTTCAGATGGCGACTGTTCTTTATGATTCCAGCATGAACGGCCACTCTAACAGGACCATCATAAAATTTTTGGAGCCTCTACGTGTTACAATGCCTTTGTACATTCAAAAATGTAGATTTTATAGTTTGAGGGGCATACAAGGCCTAAATTTGTTCCCTTGGCTGGTAGTTTGTTTGCGAAAGAATGTATCACAATAAGAGGTCGGGAGCGGGGACTGTGGCGCCTTCGTCTGTATGTATATTGAGTATCTTATGTTAGGTCGGTCATTTAATTCCTTCTCTTAGATTAGTACATTTTACAGACAAAAGATGACCGTTGATTTGTGGACCGCTGCAGGATCTGCTTCATAGATGTTTGCGTATTGGGTAGATATGTGTGGAGATGAGATATAATTAGATAGAAGTGTATTTTTTTATATATGACAGATTTGGAAACGTCCATATAATAAGAGAGATTCTGTCAAAATTTCGTTAAAATTGTCAACATCAACTTTAAGTATGTAATAACAAGTACATTACGAAATAATTAAGTATGTAATAAAAAGTATAAGTGCATTACGAAATAAGTGCACAGAAGTTACGAAACTTGACACTCATACATAATAAAGCCTTAGGGTCCAACTCGTTTTCATATTTTTTAAATCTGTCTAAAACAAAAAAATAAATATTAGCATTATATTATAGTGAAATTAAATATCAACAAGGTAGTTTTATAAATAAACAAACATTACTTGCTCTGTAAAGGGATAGAGTTTCGACTTGTTTGTCGATTATCTCTATACTGTCTACAACAATTATATATATTCTTCGATGGTTTCTCCCCTTGAGATAGAATTCGATTCATCCGACGTTTGCCTGACTGACAATATGCTATCAGAGGCTGAATGTCTATATTTTTTAGATACTCCAAGACTATCAATCCGACACCTGGCTAATCGAAAGTACTGGCTCACTATAGGGAAGGAATAAAGTCTCAGATGTGTAAAAAGTCGAACAAAGACTCTCGTGTGATAATTTAATGTATCTGCATACTACAAGTGCATGGAACAAGGTAGTTGCTGATAGTTAAAATTCTAACAACTACATATTCTTTCGCCAATGTCCACTATCCAGTTCATGCCACCGTCCTTAACTACAAATTACAAATCATCAACAAGAGAAATTGTCATTTGACTTACATTATTATTATGTTTCATAACTTTATAATATGCCCAGTTCGTCAATATATTTATCATATTTTATGCTGCCAATTGTCTATGGTAAAATCACAATTGTGTTAGCTCTCGCATCTACTCCACCAAATTGGTCACCAGAAGCTTTCTTGTTTATTTTGTAGTTGCATTAATGCTCTCAGCAATATTAGTAGTTATGACGCCGTGCCTTCTGAAAACACTAGTTGATTGGGCCAATCTTACCTTACCAACATCCTCCTCTAAATACTCGTGCAATGTGTCGATAAATTTTAATATTCCGTCGGGCAGTAGAAGCAGCAAAAAGGGGTTTATTCATTTTCTTAGTTTTATTTTTGAGTTGAGAACCCATTTTAGGACGAGACGGCGGGCATTGGTGTTGGTAAATCAGTAGCTCTGAAACTGCTAACATCGTTGTTTCAAACGATTGCGATTGAAAGAGATGATGGCTTCATACGGTGGGAACGGAGATTGTTAAGGTACTAAGGTTAAGAATGAAACAGTTAGGAAGAAAGGCGCTTCACTTCGTTACGTCGGGTTTCATTTGTCACATCTTATTTAATTGGTATTGAAAATATGGGATACAATAAGCCTTGGCAGCAGTAAAGTAGGCAGACAAGTATACCTTATTTTTAGACTTTTTTATGGTAACTTATATTTTGTCATCAAATTTTCCTTTAAATGATAGACGCAAAACCTATGGTATGCATGAGGAAACACACCTCATATAGTCCTCTTAATACTAGCGTGTCGATCAGATATAAAGATAAGATTTTGATGGTCCGCAATTACTCTTCGCAGTTTAACCATAAACCACTCCCAAGAAATATCATTTTCTGAGTCAGTAATTCTCCAAGTTAATGAAAAAATCTAATTGTTTCCATCTTTAAAAATGACCACAAACATTGTACTAAGATAGGAACCTTTCAAAAATGTTGCGTCCACTGCAATTACTGGTTATATTGATGAATTAAAACCTTTGATGCATGGTCTTAACATAAAAAAAAAAATTACTTAAAGTGATTATCCGCGTCAATTTTTAAATGATTAACTGTATCTGAGTTATTTTGCTACAACACATAGCTATATGTAAGAAGCAATCTAAATGAATCATCTGGAGCACCTCTTATAAATTTTAATGCACGCTCAGATATAGTATACATTATCTGAACACCGAATTCTTCACGTATATATGCTTAAATGTCTTTTAGCCTATAATTTTTATTGACCGATGTAAACTTATTTTTATATCTTTAGCAATAATTCGGCTCTTGAATTATCGGTGACCATCTTGCAATTGACTCAAAATATAAGTGTGCTCTGCATCTACTCGCTTTATGATAAAAATGTCTCCCTTAAGTCGATACTACTCGTAATCTCTACTTATATTTGTCATCGTCGCATTTTTAACTCGAAACGATCTTTGGTGGATTTGTAAACTCTGAAGTTCCATTTGCCTTTCAGTGCAACTATGCTTATAGCTTCATGAATTTCATCTTTGTTGTTATACAACTTTCCTAAACACATCACCAATCCCAATAAAAGATATATTTTTTGATATATTCAAGTCAAATGGTGGTATTTCAGGCTAAAACTAAAATAGATTTTCTACCTTAACACTTTCTTCTCTGTCATAATCATCATTATCATTATTATGCTCATCGTCGTCATTATCATCGCCAGTATCATCATTTCTATTCCCAATCTCTTCATAATCATCATTATCATTTCTACCATCATCATCAACCTCATAACTAACATCGTAACCACGATTATCATTATCATAATGTTCCTAATTTTCCCCCTTCATTACTCATATTATATCCAACATCATGATTAATATCATAGCCAAGATCAACGCCAATATCTCAATATATCTGACTATTATAATATGTGTAGCATGGTTGTTCGAACGTCGGAAGAGAATAATGATAATCCTTGGGGGGATTTAGAATACACACAGGGGTTGCCGATGTGAATTGATTAGCATAATTTAGTTTTTGCTCCATGGGTGCTTCTGCATTACTTTCATATTTAGGAGCTAGAGCATCTACTATTACACAAGGTGGTGTAGTTATATTATTTTATAAGTTTAACCACAATATTACATCGTCGTCATTTTCAAGTGGAATAGGTATTAACTTTATTATACTTAAAGGAACCTCGAACTCTAGAGCTGTTTTATAATACACCTGATTAACTCTCAGAAGATGACAAACTCTTCTTAACAATGCTTCATATTTAATATTTTTGAACTACCATATGCATATTTTAATATCCAATGTATCTTTTAAAACCATCACTAGTACTCTCCCATCTTCCTCCAAAATATATGATGGTCGAAATTTACGACATGATGATATCAATAGCACTTGAAAAAAAACTAACGTTATTTTAGTATAATTATATATATAATTAAATTAAAAATAATATAAAATATAAAATGTAGAAATAAATATATTAACTTTACATAAATAAATTTAAAAAATAAAAAACTTTTGATAATTCTATGTGGCACCACCAAGTGGCGCGTTGCGCGCACGCACTTAGACGTGCAACAAGGCGTTGGCCTTGTTATGCGCCCATGTGCACTAGAAGTCGAGCATCACACGGCGTGGTGTGTGCCACAAGCCATGGGATGCAAGCAGGACGCCGTGGGATGCGCACTCTTGGTGCAGGCCATGTCATAGGGTGCACAGTGTGCACCACACCATGCATTCCACACTATGGCCACGCGCTGGTGCATGGGCGGCGCATGGAGCCCAATTTCGACGAAAATTGTTGAAATCTACCATTTTCAGCTTTTTTTTTTTTGCATTTTCGACATTTTATACATATTTTAAATATTTTTTCTACATTACTAACATTACGTATATGCATTTCTAATAATTAAATAAAAAATAACTCAAAAATATAATTAAATTAAATTTAGAATAAAAATTCACAAATTTTCATTTTTTTTTAATATTTTTTTCAACTTCACACTTAATTATTTTAGTTCAAATATTCACAATATACTAAGTTTATAGCCGAGCTATAAATTATAAAAATTTAAGGATAAAATATGGGATGTAGCCGAGAGAGGAAGAGTGAGATGAGTGTTTTTGAAGAGAATTTTGTTTTTTTAAGATAAGGGGAAAATGGTAAAGAAGTTTATTATTTGATTAATATATATTAAAATTTTTGACTTTAGTCAAATTAATTTTTTTTATTTCAATTTTCTGTCACTTTTAACATTTTGCAAAAAAATAGTAGGTTAAAGAGGATACCTTCCGAACTTTATATGAGAGTATATGAGATAACCTCCCAGGCTCCCTTCCATCTTAGACAACCAACACTTTCCATCACCTTTTTCAAGTTCAAATTATCAGCCATAGGAATTAAATTGGATAATTGGATAGTGATCTTAAACTTGGCTTCTTAGGTTTTGTAATTGTTTGCCATATGCCTATTATGAACACGTTGCTTATGTCAAAGCCCTAAGCAACTATTGATGGGATGAAACAGTAGACATAAATTATTAACCTCAGAACATTTCACTTTTTTTTTGTATGCTTAATCAAGCAACTAATTCTGTTTTGATTAGATGGTTTCTGTATTTCTATTCAAGCTATTTTAAATGTAATTTTTTAAGTGTAAATATCCATTTCATTGAAAACGAAATAACTTTACAGTTTAGATTGAAAATTGCAGAAATAAACTTTGAGAATAAATAATTAAAAAGATCAAATAGAATGTATAAATAAATTATTTTGTACAAAATATCAAAATCTTCTTTATTAAATAACAAATTAAGCTTTATTAGGAATAGTTTTATTGCTTTTTCAAGACGCCCTCCACCACCAATTTTGACCTTTCCAAATGATAACTGTTCCATATTTTTCATAAATTGATTTAAATAAATAAAATTTTAGATATGAAGTGTTGACATTCGATTTAGAAGTCAAAGTTAAATTTTTTAACCAACAATTTTTTTTATATATATTTATAACACGCACACAAATTTGCATCTAGGCAGAGGGGGGAATTAAACCTCCAACTTAATAATCGAGAGTAAGTTTTGAGGTACTAGTCAAATCTCACTTTTTAATTATAAATAATTAAATTTATACTTTGTGACAATAATTATAGCATTTGAACAAGTTGCTTCTATTCTTCACAAATTTTTTTTGATGGTTTAGATTTTTAATATTGTAAAAGAACAATTGATTTTTTTTTTATTGCATAAAGGTTTACCCTTATTTAAAATTTGGTGTGATTTTGGGCCTTATGATGAATTTCTCATCCTTATGAAATTTTATCTCTTTTTGAACTCCTTAAAGGGTGTATTTTATTTATTTATGAACTCGTATGTATCATATTCTATTTGGCTTCTGCCTCTTTGAATGTTATATTTTATTTATCTTTGAACTCTTTAAAGTTATTTTTAAAATATTAATAATGTTTGTTTTGATGAGAAGTAACTAGCTCTAATTAATCTCGTCAAGGAGTGATTAATTCTTATAAATAGTGCTTAGGTTTATAAGAAAAGTGAGGAGGATTAATGATAGCCAACTATAAACTGTTTATGTATGTATGGGCTTTCGACCATATAAAAGACTCTTTAATTGTGTGTTGAAAATAAGTTTGCTAATAAAAAAAATGGCTCATTGGTCCTAGTTTGGAGAGTGTTTATTCGTAGTCAATGAGAATTTTTTATTAATAGAATTACGACTTCTCGGCATAAGGTGGTAGACATTTATGCTATGATTTGATTTAGTATTGTTTTCAAGTCGAACACGACTCCATTGAGCTTTGGTAGCAGTGTTCTTCAAACTGGACATAGCTTTCTTGAATTTTTACTAAGCTTAAATTCTTTGGAACAACATAAAAAAAATATTAATATAAAATTTAAAAAGAAAACTAAAACTATTAAAAATTAGAGATCAAATTCAAATCAAGATCTGAATGATTTTAAAAAAAAGAACTAATTCAAATTAAGATCTGAATCCTTAAGAACTACTGCATAAGTCAAAAAATTATTAATTTATAAAAAATAATTTT
The DNA here is from genome assembly GCA_946807835.1 of Ailanthus altissimus. Taxonomy (NCBI): domain Eukaryota; kingdom Viridiplantae; phylum Streptophyta; class Magnoliopsida; order Sapindales; family Simaroubaceae; genus Ailanthus; species Ailanthus altissimus. The sequence goes on along the minus strand of OX327696.1, from coordinate 23,933,996 downwards.
TAATTATAAGAAAAGAAATAGATTGCATTAATTCCTCTTGAAGTTTTGTTAAAAACTAAATAACTTTCGTTAAAAAATTCATCATATTTTTTTAATATTTTGTAAAGTTATCGTAATTTTCTTTTAAGATTTATCAGAGTATGTCTTTGACAAATCTATCAATAATCTTCAGCGTTTCATTTTTAATTTAGACAAGTGTACTTACGAAAGAAAAAAAAAAATTCATTCTTTTTTAACCACTGCACACGTCATCCAACAAGAAAACCACGCACGGATCACGTGAAATCGGTAGACGATTTCCACGTTATCCTCGTTAACGCGTTTCGACCTTTCTGGCGATGAGCACTAATTTATCGCCGTGGTTTATCATTTCCTCGGTTACCTCCCATCTCCTAAATCGCCGATCAAAATTTCCAGATTACGACCTCCGATTTTTTCGGCTCTAACTTCATCGTCATCTTCTTGGAAGAAGCCCTTCTCTCTCAAACCAGGTACTCCATTTTTCATATTGTAAGGTCTGACCTGAGCTCACTTACTGTATTATTTAGTATCCATCGTTGATTTCCTTCCTCAAAATTGGTCTTGAATCCTTTGATGTTTCCAATTTAGGCAATGAATTTTAGTTTATCTTAGCATATGCACAAAATTAGAACATAAATGTGCATATGTTGATATAGACGGTAACTTGTACTAAAATTAAGTGATAAATAAGTTGTATTGTTATATCAAACCTAGCATTAACAGGAAAAGAGAACTTATGAAAAATATTTAATGTGAATTAGCTGCTTTTGAAGGAGCAAAGATGCCTTATGAGTAATTAAATAGTCTGTAACAAGCAAGAAGCAATTTCTTTTTTTCTTTTTTCTTGACTTGGGGGAGGGGGATTTAAACTTAGTACCTCCAATACCAACTTGGCCACAACTGCAAGTGCAGCAAAAAGCAAGGCTGTTATATAGCTGTTTTATTTATTTATTTTTGCCCCAGTCAGAATTTTATCAATTTTAACAAGCACTGATGATTGTGTTGTTTGTTGCAAGAAGATGGCTAAGTTGATTGATAAGCACTTTGCTAGAAGCTTATGATAGATGAGTAGAACACTTTTGACAGTTTACAAGACTTGTTTGACCGGTATAATGTACTTTGTATAGTTAATATCTTAAGTTTCTGGAGTTGTTATCCTGTGCTAACTGCCACCTTTGGATCACACTTTCATCTCATTTTTCCTTTCAGACCAAATTTAAGCTGTTCTTTTTTTTTCTTGTATTTGTTGTACTCATGCTCATTTAATATATATATATATATATATATATTATTTTTCTCATGTTGAAATCATGTGCTTTCATATAGTTGTTTGTACATTCAATGGGATGCACAATTCTGACTATGTTTGCTATTTCTTCCAAAGATCATGGTTCGTGGAAGGGATGCTTGCTGGGAGCACTGTGTGCTTGTGGATGCAACCAGACAGAAGGTGAGGTGTAATTATTGTCATCGGGAGTTCAGTGGAGGGGTTTACAGGATGAAATTTCATTTAGCTCAAATCAAAAATAAAGATATAGTACCCTGTGCTGAAGTCCCTGATGATGTTCGAGATCATATTCAAAGTATATTAAGCACCCCAAAGAAACAAAAAAATCCTAAAAAACCAAAGGTGGAGCAGCCAGCAGCCGATGGACAACAAAACAGCTCTTCTGCTGATGGCGGCAACCATCCTAACCATGGCTCTAGTGGGCAGCAGGGTAGCACCAGTCCATCTTTGCTATTTCCACAACGTTCGCCAAGTGTACAGCCTGTAGTGGATGATGCTCAAAAGCAAAAGCAGGGTGATGCTGATAAAAAGATTGCAGTATTTTTCTTCCATAACTTTATACCTTTCAGTGCTGCTAAATCAATACATTATCAGGAAATGGTGAGTGCCATAGCAGAGTGTGGGGTAGACTACAAAGCCCCAAGTTATGAAAACTTGAGATCTACCGTTTTGGAAAAAGTGAAAGGCGACATACATGATTGTCACAAAAAATATAGAGATGAGTGGAGAGAAACAGGTTGCACAATATTATGTGATAATTGGTCTGATGGTAGGACCAAATCACTTCTTGTATTCTCAGTTGCATGTCCAAAGGGGACGTTATTTTTGAAGTCAGTTAATATCTCAGGTCATGAAGATGATGCTACTTTATTGTTTGAGTTGCTCGAGTCAGTTGTCTTGGAGGTTGGTGTGGAAAATGTTATTCAAGTAATAACAGACAGTGCAGCCTGTTATGCTTATGCCGGAAGACTTCTTATGTCCAAGTACAATTCATTGTTTTGGTCTCCATGTGCTTCTTATTGTATTGATAAGATGCTGGAGGATATTAGTAAACAAGAGTGGGTGGCTATGGTCTTAGAGGAGGCAAGGAGCATCACAGGGTACATTTATAGTCATGCATGGACATTAAATATGATGAGAAAGTTCACTGGTGGCAAGGACTTAATCAGGCCAAGAATTACTAGATTTGTGACTAATTATCTATCCTTGAGGTCCATTGTGATCCAGGAGGAAAATTTAAAGCAAATGTTTTCACACTCAGAATGGTTGTCCTCCATTTATAGTAGGCGTCCTGATGCTCAAACTGTAAAGTCCTTGTTGTTTTTGGACAGATTTTGGAAGTCTGCGCACGAAGCTGTTAGTGTGTCTGAACCACTTGTTAAAGTCTTGAGGATTGTTGATGGAGACATGCCTGCTATGGGCTATATATACGAGGGAATAGAGAGGGCCAAGCTTGCAATTCAGGCGTATTACAAGGGAGTTGAAGAGAAATATGTGCCCCTTTTGGAGTTAATTGATCGGAGATGGAATATGCAACTTCATTCACCATTACATGCAGCCGCTGCATTTCTTAACCCTTCAATTTTCTACAATCCAAACTTCAAGATTGATTTGAGGATGAGGAATGGATTTCAAGAGGCCATGATAAAGTTGGCTACAACAGATAAAGATAAAATAGAAATCACCAAGGAGCATCCAATATACATAAATGCCCAGGGTGCTCTTGGGACTGATTTTGCCGTCATGGGAAGGACCCTGAATGCCCCAGGTATGTGTAAGTTGAAGTTATTCTTAAAATAGCTCATCATATTGGTTGAAGTACATCATGGTGAAAATGGGGAATACTCCCTTTTTTTATGACCACTGGATATTACATAGCCCTACAGGCCACCCTGTAATGTATATTACCATTATGTATTATATGCTAAAACCGTTGGATTAATAAGCTAAGCCCAAACATGACATCTTATAGGTCAAGAAAGACACATCAATATCAATGAGGACCAAGATAGCTCTTGATATGTTAAACAGTTCAGTTGAAAAGATTTTGAAGATATTTTCTTGAATGCCCCTTGAGAGAATTGTTTTCTGCTAGAACAATTCTTTTGAAGATATGGCTTGTCCAGAAATTGCAATTATATCTAATTTTCCATCATGCATCTGTAGGTGATTGGTGGGCGAGCTATGGTTATGAAATTCCAACACTGCAGAGAGCTGCTATTCGGATACTGGGCCAGCCTTGCAGTTCCCATTGGTGCAGACGGAATTGGAGCACCTTTGAGAGCATACATAGCAAGAAACGTAACAAGGTAGAAATGGAAAAATTCAATGATTTGGTTTTTGTGCACTGCAATCTCTGGTTACAGGCTATTTGTCGAAGTAGAGATGGAAAATGTAAGCCTATTGTCTATGATGATATAGATGTTAGCTTAGAATGGCCCAGTGAGTTGGAATCTTCAGCCCCTCTATTAGATGATTCATGGTTGGAAAATTTACCCCTTGAATGCAGAAGTAGTCCTTTAAATTGTATTGAAAGTGAAAATCGGAATGGCATATTCAGCCCTTGATTGTAAATTATAGTATTCAATTAGAGAAGATATTGTAGTAAAAATAAAATGCATTTGGTCACCATATGATTTCTAGGCGATATGTTTGATTTGATATAGAGTGGGTGTGCTTCGTGATTTGTTCGTTCTTGAGGTAACAATACACCACACTAATGGCCGTATTTCTCATAAGGTTCATTTTTTTGAGGACTGGTACAACTGGCCACCGAGACCAGTAAGTCATTTGCGGGGATTCCTAGGGAAGGGAGCTGCTCCAATTGAAAACAGTAAAGTGGTTCAAAAGATCTCCTTTTGTGTGAAAAATGATTCTTATTAAATTTGGGTTTTGTGTTAATAAAAGTTCAAATGAAAACGAATTTTGCTTATAAAAAGAAATGAATACTTAGTTTTATTTAAAATAAAAATCTAATGACTAATTACTTATCTTATCAAATAAACAATTAAGCCTTATTTTTAGAATGATTTTAAAGACTAAAAAGTGTTTTATTGAATTTATATTTTTTTATTATCTTAATTAGCCGAGTTGACCCTTGTTCGGGTTAAGTTTCTCAAATGAGTATGAACTTAAGATCTTTAAGTTTTGGAACTTATTTAGTACATTCTTATATTTATTAAACAATAACTTATAAATTAAGGTCCGTAAAATAGTTTGGGTTCACATACTTTATATATTTGATATATATGTTTATATATGTGAGTTTGGACCTAATCCGCAATCAATTATTTACAAATTTTAAATGATTTATACAATTAAATTAATAAAAATATAAAATAATAATTTTAATTTTAAATAAAATTCATAAAATACATCAAACAACATCATATATTCCTAAGTAAGAACAAATCAATGACCTATGTCAAATTTACATAAAGAAAACTTAGTCTTTTTATAGTTTAAACTGCTAACTAAAATGACATATAATTTTTACAGTAAAAAATAGTAGTTTAATCAATTTATAATTTGAAAACGCAAAGTAATTACTACAATGAGTATATTAAACTACTACAATGACTTAGACGTCAAATGGTTGCAAGGAAAACTAAAAGAGCCTAGATTTTACGTTAAAATGCTAAATAAATTCAATTTCGTCCAACAAAGACAACACCTTACTATATAGAAGAAGAATTCTAATTACCATAAAAATATAAATGTACACCACTTTATTTATTTATTTATTTATTTTAATAAAATAGCAGTAATCTAGATGGATGTGCTAAAAAAAGAAATAATGTTTTCATATTAATTTAAAGAAATAAAAAAAGACAAAATTTACTATAAACATACCTAAAATAGAAAAAAAAATTGTGAAAATTCGTTGTAGGTATTCACTAATATTTTACATAACTTCCATTAATTTTAAATTTATGACCAATTTTAAGTTTGTGTACTAAATTCATTTCAAAACAACGTATATGTTAACCTAATAACGAAAATAGATTTTTGTTCAAGATTTGTATTATTTGAAGATATTATATAAAATCGTTTGAAACATGTAAAATGTATGTTAATTTAATAATGAAAGTTTTCGTAAGGGATTGGAGTAGACTATCATGAATCAAAAGATCTTCTTTCTAAAAAAAATTAAATTAAAACCATTATACATACAAAATCCAATGTTCAAATAATTTTAAAGGTTCATACGAGCTCTTGATTTATTTGAATTTCATCATTGTTCTTTGCATTCATTCCAGCGACGATTGACAACAATAAATTAACTTCTCCTTCCTTCCTTACTTGGCCATTCACTCCGTGAGATCCATACGAGCACTTGATCGAATTCTAACTAGGGTGGTGAAAGAATCTCATTTGCTAATTTTTTAGACTGTATATTAAATGTTTTTACTAATAACGTGTTAAATAATTATTTAATTATAAAATAACATAATGAGTATTTTAAAATTTATAATATTTCACTATTTTATAATTATTTAAACTTTTAATTTAGAATACAAAATTTAGGATAGGAAAACTATATATGACCACGTGTTGTTTTGAACATTATTCATTTATTCTTGTGATGTTTTATATTACTTAAAAACTCTTTTATAGTTATAAATTATTTTTTTAAATTTTAATTTTTATTGTCTTTTTATTAATTTACTCTTAAATTGATGACATTATTTTTTTTTACTTTTTTTATAAATTATTATTATAATTTTAAAAAAAAAAATAAAATTCATAATATATTTATATTATGATGGAATAATGAATATCTTAATTATTTTATTTTTATTTTTTTCTTTTGTTTTATATTTAAAAAATTTATTCCTTAATTATTTTTTTAAATATATTTGTTGACCGAAAAAATGGCTCTTCGGGCTAAAGAGTTTTAAATTTATTTGTTAGCGAGAATCAGCACTTGGGATCTTGTCCTAGTTGAGTTTGTTTGTGGAAGCCTGAGTCTTCTTTTTCTCGTCAACTACGGCAGAACTTGCAAAACACAAGCGAAGTTGTCATGATAGTCTCGCCGAGGTAGGTTTCGGCGAAAATTTTTTGATGCTTAAGTCAGAAAGGGTCTTTATAGTAGGAGATTTGTGAAAAGATTAAGCAAAAATGTTAAAGAATAAAGGAAAATACCATTTTTCTCTCTGTGTCTAGTTCTTCTATTTTTTTGGCATCATCCTTTACTTTTGTATCTTTTTTTTTTATGGTACTGATCTTCAGATGACTTTTTGGGCATATTCTCTGACATGCTTCTAACTTTGCTTTTGTTGTACTTATGTCACACACCAAATATTTTTCTGCTGATCTTTTTCTGACATACTTTTGTTACACGCCAAGTATTATTTTATTATTTTTTTTCTGACATGCTTCTGTTATATGCCAGGTATCTTTTTGACATATATTAAGCATATTCTTGACTTATTCTTTATACATGTCTTCGCCGATGGATTTGGTGAAGTATGAGGTTAAGTTCGATCTACTTGAGTCAATTTTTTAGTAATCTCTTCCTATTTGGCTTGACCGTGATTTAGGGTCTTCTCAAATAGCTGATCTTCTTATGACTTCATTGGTTGTACCTAGTTGGCTTGTTCGGCAGATAGCCGATCTGTATTTATTTTGACCTGAATTTTTTGTTGATCACGCAGGCGCTGAGATGAACCGATCTGGTTAGTGTGTAAAGGATTATTTTGGCCGTATGCTAGCCTGTTCTTCTGAACAAGTGCTTTAGATTGTCTATCAAGTCCTTTGAATCTGAGCAGGTTCTCCACTGTCTAGCCTTACCAGGGCCTGACTCGATGCCTATTATCATAAGATTGTCTTCAGAATGGGCTATCTTGCAAAGAATGGTGGTCTTTGAGGAGGGTTGTCCCAAAGGAAAACATCTAGCTGGGCCCTTGGGGGCTAACTTTTTTTAGGCCTGTAGGTCTTAGGTCCAAAGGTGATTTTCTAGAGGGAACAGGGGTCTGCCAGTTTCTAGCTTTGATTAATTCAAAACTAAAACTTTATTCTATCCTGGCTGATTTGAGTCATTCTTCTGATCTTTGTTTGCTTTCTTCACTTTCTTTTTCATCGGTTTCTCCTCTGTTCAAGCTGGTCTGAACTAGTTTCTAGATGATGTTTTGCAATCACAAGTGATTGGCTATCTTCTAAGTTTGAGAATGTCAAAGATGGTTGGCTTAGTGTGATAATGTCATGGCTGCTCGATAGGTTACTGCCACGTAATGGCGATTTCTCCTAAACTTTTTTCAAGTAATCATGATGAATCTTCTCAAGCATCATCCTTAATCCATGTGAAAAGCTTTTTGAATAAAGAGCTTATCGTTAGCCGCTAATCTATTTTTGATCGTGTGGCTATGAGTAACTGGGATCCAAGAGTTATGTCTTTTCTACTTTTGAGTGGTGTTTACTTGATCAAAATGATATGGGCCCTTGATCTGCTGGATTTGATGGTCTGGGTCACCGCTCTTCGAAGAGACGTGCATTTAATACCCCATAGAAACTCGAAGCGTTATGCCTCCTTATCCCAATATATATCTCTTCAATATTTTGTTGATCCTGTCTGTCCATTTAATCTGAACGGTCTTGATTGCTCCCCTATTGTCTATAAATAGTTACCTTCTCTTTTATTTGCCTCTTTATTCTGCATTTTTTTTCCTATTGCTGCCACACTGTCTCTTTGGTGTGAAGGCTTCTTCTCTATCGGGTAGTTCGTAGCTGCTACTTGTGAATTTTTTTCCTTTTGATTTCTGTGCATCCTTCTGGTGAGTTCTTTTTTTTTTTTTTTGCTTTTTTTTCTCTGTAGTTTTCTTTTCTTTAGTATTTTTGCATCTATAGTGTAGGCTTTTATTGCTTAATCTTGCTTCTGTATCTTTTTTTTGCTTTTATTTTTTGCTCTTTCTTTTTTGCTATTTTCTAAGTGTGGTTGATTGTTTCTATCCTTACCCTGTAGTGTCTGTAGCCTTTAGGAAATATTTCTCTATATTTTGATGGATTTAAAGATAACTTTTTATTGTCTCTATAATTTTTTGTAGTGTCTAAGAGAGAGTGGGTCATCTCCACTAACTTTTCTTTTGATGTGGGTCTTTATCTTTTTTTGTACTTCATTCTTTTTGTTGTCCTGTACTATTCAGTTGACACTTCTGATTTTCTTGTAGTAACCTGGACTATTGACGTCGAGGTATCTAAATAAAGACTTAATCGGATAGTTGCTACACTCTAGCATATTTACCCTATTCATGAGTTGTTGTCGCCGGCCAGCCTCGTCGAATCCAATATTGTACCTTCTGTACCACTCTAGCTCATTGTTTGAAGTAAGTTTTCTTATTTTCCTTTGCCTTGGATCAATCTTCATTCATTTCTTCTGAAGCTTACACTGCATGCACTGTGTAGGGATGTTCAAACAAAGTGGTGGTGAGAGGAGAAAATGGAATCGGAATAAAAGACTCCTCTATTTCAGAAGGTCGAGGTTCTCTAAACCCTGACAATGTTATAAGACTTCTATTTGGCTCTGGCTTGGGAAAAAGCCGAGTGAGGGGGCCATCTCGTGAAATGGGATTTTTCGGCAATGCTACTAGTAAGCAAGCCCTCGAAGAAAGAACTATAATGAGCCCCAACTATTCAAGAGGGGGGACAGGTTCAGAGTGACTCTTCGGGGAGAAGGCGAGCTTTAACCTAAACTCTCTCTCAAGCACAAGACCCCATTACTCCTCAAACTCAAGGTAGGGGCGGGGTTCACCGACTCAGCTTTCAATATAGACAGCTTTAACTGGCTAAGCCATGAGGGCATCTAGCTCCAGAAAGTAAGAGGATCCATCAATCAGCGAAGGTCATCCCCTTCTTATTTCCTTCTCTGTACTGGTCCCAAATGTGAGGGAGGACTTAGGCTTTCTACTCCTTGTGATATTAAAGATGGAGATGTACTTGACCCTAGCCTGGGTGGGTTAGGTATCTTCTCTGAACTCGTCACAGGGTTTCATGCTGCAATGAGGTCTACCCTGGATATAAGTCTTCCGTTTCTTATTCTTGTTTTATTTTGTTTTGTTCACTTGTTTGTATGTTTATATGTTCTGAATTTTCTTTATTTTGTGTAGTTTGTTTATCTTCTCTTTTGGTTCCGGGCAAAAATGCTTAACATGGTAGCTAGAGCCCAAAGGATTGAGAATGATCTTGCTCGGTCTAAAGCCGAGACCCTGTGGGCAAAAGGAATTATCGAGCAAGAGAGGAATATGACGAATGAAGCGAACGCCAAGCTGGAGTAGATGATGATCGCCCGTGCCGTAGCAGAGAGCAAGCTGTCAGAGCTTGAACATCAGAAAAGGTTGATTAGATAGAAGATGACAAACTCTCTGGCTGTGACGGGGAGCCGTATTACCGAGCTGACAAGACAAAATGAAGAACTTGAGACACAGCTTGTGGTGGCTCTGCGAGAGAGAGAGCTGATCAAGCAGAATAGAAATTTCTTGGCGACTCAACTTGAGCAGTAGAGGAGTTAGTAGTCTGTTGGTTATGAAGAAGGCTTTTGCCATAGAGTGATAAGGGGGTTCCAAAGATCGATCGCTCTCTTCGAAGAGCACTACCCAGAAATTGACCTCTAGTAGTTGTGGAGCCTACCCACTGAAGGCCCATACCATAAATGGGAGACCTTTGGAGCCTGGGATATCGAAGAGGCATCAATGCCTTCTGGTATTGATGCTGATACTGATGATGCTGCTTTTGCCAATGCAACTGTTGTTATTGATGGTGTTACGATTGTAGGCACCAGCGAGGCTGGTCCTCATGCCAACAAAGGCCAAACTAATGTTGTTGTTGCTGTTTAGCCTCTTGAGCCAATTGAAGCTCCAGCTGATCCTTCTACCCTAGCCAATCCTCCAGTTAATGCCAACCTCGGGGCAGTTCCTATTATAGATTTAGAGGTGCCTGACACAGCTCCAGCAGTATGAGTTATCGTATTATCTTCTACCTTCATTTTCTTTCTCCTTAATTTTCTCTTCTTTCTCCTTTTGTAAAGCTTGAAATTCTTGTAATGTCTGAAACTTATTGTAATACCTTTTGCTAATGAATGCAAGTATATTTTATTCTTCTAGTTCTTATGTTGATCTGTTCTTCTTATAACTATTTGCAGTGAATTTGTTTTCTCATATAGGTAAAAGTATAATAACATAACCAGACCACTTATAATATTGAATTTACAATAAGAGAAGTATGTTAGTATAATCGAACTGCTCATAATAAATGTAACCTGTAATAAAAGCATTTTAGCATAGTCAAGCTGTTCATGATAATAGAATTTGTAGTAAGAAAAGCTAATCAAATTGTCGAACCACTTCAAATAATAGAAGTAGTTCATGAATAACTTGGTGAGCTTTTATTGTAAACGAGCAGTTCCTCTATGGCCATAAGGCATCAAGCTTAGTAGTTCTAGCGCTAATGATAACCATGTAAACTTAATCCTCCTATAATAATTTGAAATAGAGACCTGCTTGGCGTGCCTTATGGTAATAGGCAGTTTGGTGAACAGATGTGACTAAACAGTCATTAATAACAAGTTTTACCTAATAACTAAATCGGCGCAATGATACAAAAAAAATACATCTAAGTATTTGTGAGTTATCAAATAACAATCGGCACGGCGTGAAAATATGATAGTAGTAAGTGAAAATTAAGATAATAACTGACCTATCGTTGTAATAAAAATTATCCTGTAAAGATATGAGAGTTATAAAAAACAATGCCTTACTTGGTAGAGGCAAGACTAAGCAGTCATTAACAACAGAGTGGGTATAGTATAATAATTGGGCCAGTATGATGACGTTGTACGGGCAATTTATGACCACTTGAGAAATCGTTGAAAAACGATGGCCAGCTTAGAGTAATAATGTTGAGCGAGTAGCTTGCAGCAATTCAGAAATCATTGAAAAATGATGGCCGGCTTAAAGTAATAATGCTGAACAAGTAACATGCAGTTATTTTGAAAAACCAGCTCGCATAATAATGCTAAGTGAGTAGCTTTTATGGGTACTGTAGAAATGCTACAGTGATACCATAGAAAGGCCACGGTGATGCTGTGGAAATGCCATAATCCTCACTCTACCGAGCTGTCTTGATTATCCTTGTAAGCGTCAAACCACATATTGTGAAATACCCTATGGGCATCGAACCAATGATGGTGAAATGCTTTAATCACGATGAAATGTCTCGTGGGTATTAAACCAGTGATGATGAAATGCCTTAATCACGGTGAAATGTCCCATAGGCATCGAACCAGTCATGATGAAATGCCACAATCACAGTGAAATGCCTCGTGGGTGTCGAATTAATGATGGTGAAATCCCTTGTAGGTGTCAAACCATTGATGGTGAAATGCCTCAATCACGGTGAAATATCCCGTGACGTTGAACCAGTCACGGTGAAATGCCATATGGGTATCGAACCAGTGGTAGTGAAATACCCCGTGGGCATCGAACAAGCCACGGTGAAATACCTTATCGGCATCGAACCTATCACGGTGAAATACCCCGATCACAGTGATTCTGATGATGATGATGACATGACGATGTAGTGACAAAGATAACAACATGATGTCATGATGATGTCATGATGGTGTTATGATGATAAATGGTTTGGGAAAACTCGTCCAGACTAACAAGTAGGGGTAAAACAATGATACACAAGTCTAGAAAACTTCATCCAGACCTATAGTTTATAGGGGGGTACCTTTAGAGGATGTTGATCCGCTTAGGTCGACCTGAGTAATTCTTCCAAGATAATTCTCGTAAGGCTTTTGTCAGATGACCTTAGAGTAACGTTCATGAGTACTCCATCCCATATTTTGAACAATCATTTTTCGTGGAGATACATACAAGAACATAAACAAGTTTATTAAAAATGATTCTATAAAAAGGAAAATAGAGAATGAAGAGTAGTATTTATTTAGTAGTTCAGCATTCTATAGTTTCTTTATGACCCATTCGTGTGCCCATTCGAGCTCATAGGCTCCTAGATGCGTCTGAGGACTTTATATAGTTCTTCCCAAGTTAGGCTGAGGACTCCATCTATTAGATTCCTTATGTTGAACACAACGTTTCTCAGCACCAGGTCTCCTTCTCCGAATTCTCTGGCCTTGACCCTCTTATTGTAATACCTGGCGATCCTCTGCTAGTAGGTCACTGTTCGAATCTAGGCCTGGTCTCTAAGCTACTGGCTGAATCCAACTGTCTATGTATTAACTTATTGTTGATAACTTCAGAGAAATTCAGCACCCGATGTGTTAGGATTCCCATCTCTGCGAGAATTACTGCTTCGCTCCTAAAAGCCAATGAGAATGGTGTCTCACCTGTGGTTGTCTTGCTGGTCGTTCAAAATGCCAACAGTACTTCTGACAATTCTTCTATCTACGCTCCATTTTTTTCTATCAACTTTTTCTTGAGCTGCTTCTTAACCAACTTATTAGATGATTTAACCTGTCCGTTGGTCTTAGGATGTGCGAGGGAGGCAAATGACAACCGTACTCTAAGCTGGGCGTAGAAATCCCGAATATTTTTTTCTATTATTTTTTATAATGGCTCGGCCTCGATCTAATTGATGAAATAATCAACTGCCATAACCATATATTTATAAAACCCCTTGACTTTAGGCAAAGGTTCGATCAAGTCGATCCTTCTTTGGGTGAACAGTTAGGGCCCATTCATTATGGTCAGCTCTTCTGCAGGTGCTTAAATCTTGTTAGCAAATCTTTGACATGCATTGCAGCATTGAACTAGGTTTTTAGCATCCTAAAGAGAGGTTGGCTAGTAATACTTGGTCTTGAATACTTTGTGAGCTAGTGTTTCTATTCTTGAGTGATTACCGTAGACTCATTCGTGGATTTTCCTCAGAACCCACTTTGCCTTCAAAGGGCCCAGGAATCACATGTAGGGGTATGAGAAGCATCTCCAATATAACACCCTGTAGATCATTAAGTATCTAATGGTTCGGTATTTAATTTTCCAGGCTTTATTTTTATCGGTTGAAATTGCCCCATTCAAAATGTAGTCCTTGATAGAGTCTATCAAATTTAGTCTTGACTCGATCTACATGATTTTCTCTTCCTCTTAGATGATGGGCTTCAATATGAGTTCCATATGGACTATTTGGGGTAACTGAGCAATTTTAACTGATACCATTTAGGCGATGATATCTGCCCGGTGGTTCTCATTCCTCGAGATCAGTTCTACTTTCACTTCTGTGAACTGGTTAGTAAGGCTCTTCACTTTTGCCAGATATGCAGTTTTTCTTTCTTCCCTGGCCTCAAAGCTGTCATTGACATAGTTCACTGCCAACTAGGAGTCACTTTTTACTAGCATCTCCCTTGCAGCTAGTGCCTTAGCTATTCTTAATCCGGCAAAGAGAGCTTTGTATTTTTCCTTATTATTCGAGGTCTTGAACCTAAAGCAGACTACATAACTGACTTTGTCTCCCTTGGAGCTCACGAGGACAATCCCTGCTCTACTTTTTTACAAGTTGAACACCTCGTCAATATAGAGCAGTTACTTTTTTGAAACTTGATCGAGGGTTTGGTACTCGACCTTATATCTCCATTGACTTACAGGTGTATTCGACTACAAAATCAGCCAAGGCCTACCACTTGATAGCCGTTTGGGGCTTATACTAAATGTCAAACTCGCTCAGTTCTATGGCCTATTTAACCAACCGACCGGATAGGTCTGGTTTATGCAGGAACTGCCTTAATGGTATGTTAGTCTCCACAATGATAATGTATGCCTGAAAGTAAGGCTGCAATTTCTTTTTCCACACAACCAGAGCCAGAGCTAACTTCTTAGAGGGATGATACCAAGCCTCGCTAATGAAGGCTTTATTTATGTAATATACTAGCCGCTATGAGACTCTTAGGTACAGCACCATTGCCTCTCCTTGTATAGAGATGGCTAAGTGTACTGCCTCGAAAAGGTAAGCCTTCAATTTCTAGAAGGCTTGTTCGCATTTCTCCATTTACTTGTTCTTTTCCTTTTTTTTTATTGCTTGGAAGAAAGTAAAGCATTTATCCGTGGCCTTGGAAATGAACTTGTTCAGGGCTGCGATCCTTTCTGTGAGTTACTGGATCTCTTTCACCATGCTTGGAGACTTTATTTCTAGAATAACTTGGACTTTATCTAGGTTGGCTTTTATCCCCCTTTGACTCATTATGAAACCCAAACATTTCCTAGACTTCACCTCAAAAGTGCATTTTTCTGGGTTCAGCTTTATTCTATTCTCCCTTAATATAAAAAAACTTCTTTCTAATCGGCCATGTGGTCCTCCACCTTCATGGAATTGGCTATCATATAATCCACGTAGACTTTCATATTCCTATTGATCAGGTTTTTGAAGAGTTTGTTCACCAGTCTCTGGTAAGTAGCTTCAGCGTTCTTTAATCTGAACGGCATTACTTAATAGCAGTATGTCCTCTGGTGGGTGATAAATGATATTTTCTCATGGTCGAAGGAAAACATCAAGATCTGATTATAGCCAGAGAAGACATTTATGAAGCTTAGTAACTCGTACCCAACTGTAGCATCCATCAGTTGATCAATCTTTGGGAGGGAAAAATTATCATTCGAAAACACCTTATTTAGATCGGTGAAGTCCACGTACATCCTCCATTTTTCATTTAAGAAATTACACTAATTTCCTAACTTGTTCACCATTACTACGTTGGCCAACAAGTTAGGGTAATTGACTTTCTTGATAAAACTTGCTACTGACAATTTCTCCACATTTGCCATTACAACCTCATTTTGTTCATAGTTAAGGATTCTCTTCTTTTGCTTAACCGGTTAGAACGTAGGTTTAATAGTCAACCTGTGGGAAGCCAGTTTAAGGTCAATTTTGAGCATGTCTTTATGGGTCCAAGTGAAGACATTTGAGATTTTGCGAACCAGCTGGATCAGTCTTTCATTGATCCCTTGCTTTAATTGAGATCCTATTTTAACCGCTTTCTCAAGTTCTCCATTTTTGACCTCATATCTTGCAATTCCTCTACTGGCCCTGGTAATTTGTTGACTCATTTCCTTGGGTCGACAGCAGAAATACAGAATACCTTCTTTGCTATGGCTGTGTAATAACTTCTAGTTACCTTCTAATCTCCTGACATTACACTAATTTCCTCTCTTGCCAAGAATTTTAGCTTTAAATAATGAATTGATAAACCAACATTTGTACCTACCATAATTGACCGCCTAATGAGGATCCTGTACGAAAAAGGTTGATCGACCATTACAAACTTAATCATCACAACTTTCTCGTATGGCCTCTGTCCTATGGTGAGGGGCAGAGCCACTACTCTAATTAGCATCACATAACTATCTCCAAATCCTTGCAGTAGCGTCTGGTTTCTTCTATGTGCAAGTTCTTAATTCTTATCTTATCTAGGGTTTCTTTAAAGATTATATTGACCGAGCTACCCGGATTGATGAATACCTTATTTATCTTCTCACATGTCACTAGCACTTTTATTATAAGTACATCATCATAGGGTAACTGACTCTCTGTGCATCCTCCTCTGTGAACATGATCAGTACCTCATGCTGCAACCTGAATTTCTTGGCTAGATAAGTGTTGCATATAACTTAGTACATCATTATCGAGTACTTGGAGTAATTCTTTTGCTACTTATTTGAATCTTCTGCCAACATAGGTTCGCTAGAAATAATTGTGATTGGGTTAGAATTCGACTCATGTGGCTGGTCAGCAGATGTGAAGAGTTGTCTATTAGCTTAGAATTCTCTAAAGTACTCATTCCTTATTAGTAAATCTACTTTTTTTTTTATCAATTATGAGCATTCTCCCGTGGTATGTCCTTGTCCCCGTCCCCTATGTATGTCACACCACTTCTTCGAATCAATTCGCTACTCTGTTCCCTTCCCTTTAAAATTTCTGTTCAGCAGACCCCTATTTTGAATTACTTAGTAAATATCTTCAAGTGATACGGCCAGGGAAAGAAAAATTTCAACACGAGCTACCCTTCTCTCTCCGACTAGGAGTTCATTATGGTCTATTGGGCTTAAAAGCTGCCCAGAATAGTTGCTCAAAAGAAACTTGTTTGACCCATGATCTCTCCAATTTTTTGACCTATTGTTCGACTTATTATTCCTCCAACTATTTGGCATATTACACTAGTTTGTATAATTTTTCTTTTGCGAAGGTCGGTATTCGCCGTTCGACCTCTGGTATTTCTGAGAAAGGGGTGGGGGTTCTTCCTTTCCACCGTATCTGTCATCTTTCTTGGGCCTGATATGCCTTCTAGGCGGTTCGGAAAGGGATCCTTTAGTCTCTTCCTCTTTTTTATTGACATATACTTCAACGTCTTATTATAAGCTATTGCATAATTCACAATGCTGCTTTCCGCCAGGTAATACTAGAATTTGTTCAACCTTAGCCCCAACTTAAGGGCCTCCAAGGCAACGGGTTGGTTAAAAGCTTTCAACGCTATTACCTCATTATGAAATCTTTGGATGAAATTCTTGAGGCTTTCACCTCGACTCTACCTAACCTGCTTTAGTTGCCCTGGGTCTTTAGCTGCCTCATATGAACCCCGAAAGTATTGTGCAAACTTCTCAATCAGCTTATGGTAGGAGATGATACTATGTTGCTTCAAGCCTCTATACCAGAGTAAAGCAGGTCCCTCTAAGTTCATGTGGAAGAGTATGCACATTTGGTCCTGCCTCAGTCCCCCAATTGATAGCAGATCGGTAATCTTATCAACGTAGTGGCTAAAGTAAGTGACTCCCCTGTAAGTGGGTAGGTTTGGAAGTTGAAACCTGCTCAGGAGCTTTGTGTCTCTCAACTTATCCGTCAGTGAAAATCTCCTCTCTCTCTTTGTCTTATTCATAAGAGATTGATCTTTCCTCTTCTTCTTTGTCAAGAGGCTGTCCAACTTTCCTTCCAAATTGTAGACCTTATCTTCTAGACCCAACTCGCCCTGTTGGTGTTACCGTTGCTCATTAGAAGGCTATTTCTTCACCGTCTACTCGAAATCTCAAATCTGTGTTACCTTTCTCTTCGGGGGTGCCTGACTTGGCCCGGTTGCTCTAGCCAACTTGTGCAACATCCTTGATCTGTTACCTCGATCTATCTGCTCGAATCTCCACTTGATATTCCCTCTTGCAGCCATTTCTCATTTCCTTTCTATTACTTTTGATCAACTCAGCCATGAATTGTTTCAGTTCTTCTTTTTCTTCTCTCAGGGTCCTCAGCTTTACCTAGATCTCGGGTGGCAACGAGCTTTCTATATAATGAAGAGACTTGTTTCCATAACCTACATTGTTGTTTAGGTTCGAGCCTCATTCTCTAGTGACAAGGTTTCTGCTGGTAAATGACTATTCTGCCATAGCCACCTCTCGTCTTCTTGGACAAATTTTTTTGTTCTAATTCCCACAAATGGTGCCAAAAAATAATGATCGAAAAAAATGGTTCCTTGGGCCAACAAGTTTTGAATTTATTTATTAGTAAGAATCAACACTTAGGGCCTCGTCTTGGTTGAGCCTGCTTGCGAAAGTTTGGGTCTTCTCTTCCTTATCAGTTACAGCAAAATCTGCAAAACATAAGCGAAGTTATCGTGATGATCTCACCGGGGTGGGTTTCGGTGAAGACTCTCTAATACTTAAGTCAGAAAAGTTCTTTATGGTGGGAGACTAGTGAAAAAATTAAGCAAAAATGCTAAAGAATAAAAGAAAAAACTATTTTTCTCTTTGTGTCTAGTTCTTCTATTTTTTGGGCATCATCATTTACTTCTGTCTTTTTTTTTTTTTATGGTACTAATCTTCAGAGGACTTTCTAGGCATATTCCCTGACATACTTCTAACTCTGCTTCTGTCACACGTTAGGTATCTTTTTGCTGATCTTCTTCTAACATACTTCTGCTACACGTTAGGTATCTTTCTGACATATGTTAAGTATATTCTTGACATAATTCTTATGCCTGTTTTTGCCGATAGATTTGTTTAATTGTGAGGCTAAGTTTGATCTGCTTAGGTCAATTTTTTAGAGTCTCTTTCTGTTTGGCTTGGCCGTGGTCCGAAGTCTTCTCAAAGAGCTGATTTTTTTTGTGACTTCACTAGTTGTACCTAGTGGGCCTGTTCGGCACACAGCTAACTTAGTGTCTGTTCTAATCTATTTCTTCGTTGATCACATAGGTGTTGAGATGAACCGATCTGGTTAGTGTGTAAATGATAATTTTGGCCGTATCCTAACCTGTCCTACTGAACAGGTGCTTCAGATTATCGATCACGTTCTTTAAATCTGAGCAAGTTCTTCGCTATTTAGCCCTGCCAAGGCATGAGCTGATAACTATTACCATGGGCTTGTCCTCGAAATGAGCTGTCTTGCAAAAAGTGGTAGTCTCTAAAGAGTGATATCCCACAAGAAAACATCTTGTTAGGCCCTTGAAGCTGACTTCTTAAGCTCAAATGTGATTTTTTTGGAATAAATAATATTAATATTTAATACTTTTAAGAAAGAATAAATATATTACGATTTTATCATTTTTATTTTTTTTAGTAATTTTGTTTAAAAAATATTAAACAAATATAACATATTTTTTTTTTTAATGAGCATTAAATATTAATGTGTTAAAAAAATATTAAATATTAACAAAAATAAAAAATATTAGAATGTTTATATTCCCACCACAAAATAAATATATTATGATTTTTATTTTTATAATATTTTAGTTATTTATTATTTTTTAATAATGATAAAAATTATAACGTAATTATTATTTTTAATGAGCATTAAATGTTAATATATTAAAAAATTAAATATTATAGAATTTTAAAATATAAAATTAAATAATAAAATAATTAGAATGTTAATTTTTTATTTATATTATAGTTATGTTATTTTAATATTATTTTTTAAAAAAATATATTAATAATTTTTAAAAAAGAAAGTAAAATGATGATAACAATAATGATGTCATTAATATAATAAAAGTAAATTAATAAAAAGATTAAAAGAATTAAAAATTAATAAAAGAAATTTGACAATAGAGAAATTTTTTAAATAATATAAAATATCATATAAATAAATAAATAATGTTTAAAACAGGAGGAGAGTAATTAATATTGACTCGTTAGATATTATTTAAACGTTGTAGCATTACTATTTACCTAAAATTAGGTCACCTAGGTCACGATGGATGTGGGGACAAGCATTATTATGACTTGTGAGACTTTGGCAGAGACCATCCTGAAACGACGGCCTGCTGAAAATTTCATTTAGATAAATTTATATACTTGATTGATTAGTATTTTTAGTCAAAATATCACCATCGGAATTCCAAAAAAACAGAGAAAAGGCCCGGTTAGAAGAATAGAATGAACATGGACCCATTTGCATTATTATTATAAATCCTCAGCCTCACAATCACAAACCCAGAAACAGACAATCCAAAGTCTAAAGGTGCCTTCCACAACTCTCCTATTAAATAATTCATCGATCGTCACCCCATTTCCTATCTTTTGTTATCTCAAGCAAAACCATGACACTCACCTCACCTTTCCTCCAAAATCTTCAAAACTCTTTCTTCAACGAGAAAGAAGGAATTACTCCCACACCACTTCTCACTTTCTGTGCCATCGTCGCAATCTTTTGGTACGCATGGATGTTCACCAGTTCCAAGAAGACGACAATCCCGCCGGGCCCCCGCGGCCTCCCTTTCGTCGGGAACCTACCCTTTCTCGACCCGGACCTCCACACTTACTTCGCCACCCTGGCCCGCACGTACGGCCCCGTTCTCAAGCTCCAGCTCGGCGGCACCACTGCCATCGTCATCACCTCCCCTTCCTCCGCCCGCCAAGTCCTCAAAGACCATGACGTCACTTTCGCCAACCGCGACGTCCCCGCCGCCGGCCGTGTCGCCACGTACGGCGGCCGCGACATCGTTTGGAACCCCTACGGCCCCGAGTGGAGACTGTTGCGAAAAGTTTGCGTTCTCAAAATGCTCAGCAACACTAAGTTAGACTCCGTTTACGAGCTCCGCCGCTGCGAGGTCCGACAAACCGTGGGTTATATGTGCAGTCGGCCCGGGTCGCCCATTAATGTTGGTGAGCAGATGTTTTTAACGATACTGAACGTGATTACTAACATGTTATGGGGTGGCTCAGTGCTAGGTGATGAAAGGGCCAAATTGGTTTTGGAGTTCAGAAAAGTGGTGTCGGAGATGACGGAGCTGTTGGGTACGCCCAACATATCGGATTTTTTCCCCGGTCTGGCTCGGTTTGATTTGCAAGGTGTGGTGAAGAAGATGAAGGGGTTGATTCCCAAGTTCGATAAGATCTTTGATGTCATGATTGATAAACGGCTGAAAATGGACGGACAAGGTGGTAAGGACACTATAGATTTTTTGCAATTTTTGTTACAAGTGAAGGACGAAGGTGATTCCAAGACACCTTTGACCATGACCCATATCAAAGCTCTGCTTATGGTACGTTCTTCTGTTATTTTAGCTTGTAATAGTAGTGTAACAGTAGCAGCTATAACGTAAATTAGTTAAATTAATTAATTAGATAGATCAGTTGGTACAGTACTAATTAATTCGTGAAGCCTGGTTAAAGCCACTAAGCTTGGCAGGTTGAATTCAGTCTACTATTGTTTATCCAAGCTTGATGGCTTTATTTCACCTGTTGATGATAGGATATTGATAATTGTTTATTCATATATGAAAACAATAAACAGTAATGTTTATGCTTGTAATGAATGTTGATAATGGGAATTAATGCAAAATATTCATTGATGCCGAGGAAAGAGAACACATGCAGACTTATTGTTGAAGTGAGACTTATTGTTGAAGTGAAAGCACGTAAACGAGTTAAACAATTCATTCAAGTAATATAATAATATAGAACAAGTTATTAAAAAATAAAAGAGAGAAAGGATAGAAGAAGAACACACAAAGAATTACGTGGTTCGGCAATTTGCCTACGTCTACGGCGGATCAAGATCACACTCTTCACTTATCATGAATCACAAGGCAATTACAAAGTATGTCTATTACAAGAAAGATCACAAAGAATACTCTCTCTTGCTCTCTAGGGATTTTCTCTCACAAAGAACCACTAAAAATAATCACTAAAATTATTGTTGATCACCAAGATCTCTCTAAGATCACAAAGATCTCACTAACTTGATCACAAAGGTTGTCAAGTTCACTCTCTGTATTGTTTACAAGCCAATTGATAGCCTTTATATAGGCCTTGGGACGTCCTAGGTATTCCTTATACGTGTGGGAGTCGTATTAGGGAGTCTTAGAGCAAGTGGAAAACGAAATTAGGAAGTTTCCTAATTTCGGGACACTGTTCCCGCGTTTAGCGCCGCGGCGCTGGTTCGCGTCGCCGCGGTGCTGGTTCGCGTCGCCGCGGTGCTGGCCTGATATTTGCTGAGTGCTGCGGCGCTGGATTCCAACGCCGCGGCGCTCATCCTGGTCGCCGTGGCGCTGGCGCCTGATGCGCGCCCTTCTTTGGTTTTTGCCTCCTTTCGCATCCGTCTTCGATCCGTGCGCACCCTACGCACTTGGCTTGATCCCCAAATCATATTCCAATGATTTTTAATCAATATTCTTACAAATCCCCTTCTTGATTCAAAATCATCCACAAAGTAACTCGATCTCTCATTTCCGCATCTTCGGTCACCCTTACAAAGTAGTGACTCCGGTTAAGTCCTTGCATAGGACGAACTTAACCGAGGGCAGTGGCTTAGTCAACATATCAGTAGGGTTTTTAGATGACGCTATCTTTGTCAGACTAACTTTATCACTTTGGACAATCTCACGAATGTAATGGAGCCTCACATCAATGTGTTTCGACCTCTCATGGAACACTTGATGCTTGCTTAGGTGTATGGCACTCTGGCTGTCACAGTATACACCGGTGTTTACTTCTTTGTGAGCCAATATCTCCGCGCATATGCCTTTTAACCACACGACCTCCTTTATAGCTTCACCAACAGCTATGTACTCTGCTTCTGTGGTAGAAAGTGCGACCATATGTTGTAGAACTGATCTCCAACATACATTACACCTAAACACTGTGAATACGTAGCCTGTCAACGATCTTCTCTTGTCAAGATCACCTGCATAATCTGAGTCTACGTACCCTCTTACCATTTCATTGTTGTCCTCGTCCCTCTTATACATCAACCCGTGATTCGACGTTCCCTTGAGATATCTCAGAATCCACTTTACTGCAGGCCAGTGATCTTTACCCGGATTCGTCATGTATCTACTCACCACACTCACAGCCTGTGCTATGTCTGGTCTTGTGCAAACCATTGCATACATGATGCTCCCCACATCGCTTGCATACGGTACTTTGCTCATCTGTAGTTTCTCATCCTCGGATGTCGGCGACTGTGCTGCTGACAGCCTGAAATGCATGGCCAAAGGAGTAGAGACAGCCTTCGCGTTTGACATACCGAACTTCTCCAGAATTTTGCCTATATATCGCTGTTGGGACAAGAAGATAACATCTCTTCTTTTCCTCACAATGTCCATACCCAAAATTCTCTTCGCTGCTCCTAAATCCTTCATTTCAAACTCACCACTTAACTGCTTTTTGAGCTTCTATATTTCTTCCATATTTTTGCATGCGATTAACATATCATCGACGTATAGAAGCAAATACATCATCCCACAACTCATATTTTTGAAGTACACGTATCCATCATACTTGCTCCTACTAAAGCCACAAGCCATCATAAACTCATCAAATCTCCTATACTACTGTCTAGGTGATTGCTTTAACCCGTATAATGACTTCTTTAGCAAACAAGCATGATCTTCTTTACCGGGCTCCTCGAACCCTTGCGGCTGTGCCATGTATATTGTTTCTTCAAGCTCTCCATGTAAAAAAGCTGTCTTTACATCCATTTGCTCCAGATGTAAATCAAGGTTTGCACACATGGCTAACAAAATCCTAATAGATGTGTGCTTGACAACTGGAGAGAATATCTCATGAAAATCAACTCCCTCTCTCTGAGTAAAACCTTGTGCTACTAACCTAGCCTTAAATCTCGTAGGCTCAATCCCCGGTATCCCCTCCTTCACCTTATACACCCGACTAGCTTCTTTTGAAGTCTCTCCACCAACTTCCAGGTATTGTTCTTCCTAAGAGAACTAATCTCTTCTTCCATGGCCTGCTGCCATTCTTTCTTGTTTTCACTCTTCATAGCCTCACCATATGTCCTAGGCTTATCATACTCAAGAGTGTAAGCAGAATTAAAAGCATGAGCAACTAAGTCTGCTTGTGCATACCTGACTGGTGGGTTAATCGTTCTCCTTAGCCTGTCTCTAGCAAGCTGGTACTCTTCAAGTTCTAACTCAGGAGTTCTAGTCTTCTTTTGGGTGGACTTGGAGGAACACGCCGGTGTTCTTGGTTCATCTTCAAGGATTTCCTTGTTGAAGTGTTGATCTGGGGGCATATCAGATCCGTTTTCAGGCGCTACTTCAACTTCTATTGACTCGGGTGCTGAGTTTTCCTTGGTCACAGGTTTTTCTTTCTCATCTACTTGGGAGGTTTTCAACATCGTCATCTCATCGAACGTCACATCATGGCTTATGATACTCCTTGGTGGTGTTAAGTCTTTACACCACACCTTGTATCCTTTTACTCCTTCGGGATATCCTATGAATACCCCTTTGATAGCTCTAGGTTCCAACTTTCCATCCTTAACATGTACAAAGGCAGGGCAACCAAATATTCTAAGATGGTCATACTTCGGAGGATTGCCAGACCATTTCTTTTCTGGCGTCATGAAGTCAATTGCTGAAGAGGGACTTCTGTTTATCAAGTAAGCAGCAGTCACTACAGCTTCTCCCCAGAAAGTCTTGGACATCTTCGCATTGGTAAGCATGCATCTAACCCTTTCAAGTAGGGTCCTGTTCATCCTCTCAGCTACCTCATTCTGCTGTGGTGTTGATCTTACTGTTCTATGCCTTGCAATCCCATGCTTGGCACAAAACCCATCAAACTCTCTGTTGCAAAACTCGAGGCCGTTGTCAGTTCTCAACCTCTTCACTCTTTTGCCAGTTTGATTCTCAACAAGAACCTTCCAAGTCTTGAACACATCAAATACTTGATCCTTACTCTTCAACACATAGACCCACAGCTTTCTCGAATAGTCATCAATCAAGCTGGGAAAATATCTAGCACCACCATGAGTAGCTGTCTGAGCTGGTCCCCAAAGATCCGAGTGTATGTAGTCAAGAGTCCCCTTAGTCTTATGCTCGCCGGTACTGAACCTCACTCTATGTGCTTTCCCTAGCACACAATGCTCACAAAACTCCAAGGGTTGGAACTTATCCTCACCAAACGCCTTTTGACTATATAACTCTTTTAGGTTTCTCTCGCCTAAGTGTGCCAGTTTAAGATGCCATAACTTGGTTTGCATACTTTCATCATCTACAGAGAATAGTGCAGAACCACTCATAACTTCACCCTTAAACACATAAACACCTTTGTGCTTCTCTCCTCTCATCACTACCATAGAACCTTTCAAAACTCTTAAAATCCCTCCGTCGATCTTGATGGAACACCTATTTTGGTCTAAAGTCCCTAGTGAGATCAAGTTTTTCTTCAAGTCAGGAACATACCTAACATCTGTCAACTCTCTCACTCGCCCATCATGCAGCCTAAGCTTAACACTACCAAGACCTTATCACCACTAATAGGCTGAAAATTTGTAAACCAAGACTTGTGCGGGCACATGTGAAAAGTACAACTAGAATCTAAAACCCATTGTTCAGATTTTATACCATCAGTAGCGACGAGTGTCTCTGCGCTGTTATAGCTATCATCATAGGCAAGCGCAGCATCCGCTTTCTTCTTGTCCTGTGCTTTCTTCTCAGGACAGTCCTTTATGAAGTGCTCCTCTTTCTTGCAGCAATAGCACTTCCTAGGAGTCCTAGACTTTGACCTTGAGCCTTTTTTCTTTCCATCTCTATATGAGGGCCTTCCTCCTACAGATAAACTTTCTGCATTGCCCTCAGTCTGCTTTCCTAATAACTTTGAGTTTAATGATGATTTCACATCACTCATCGTTAAACTCTCTCTGTCGTAGAGTAGCGTATCAACAAAACTCTCATAGCTCTTGGGGAGTGAACTCAGCAGAATAATTGCTCTATCTTTATCTTCTATCTGGATGTTGATAGACTCAAGATCAAGGATGATCTTATTGAAGGCGTCTATATGATCTTTCATCGGCGTCCCCTCTAACATGGACAGCTGATACAGCTTCTTCTTTATATGTAATCTGTTGGCCAACGATTTCCTCATATAAAGAGAGTCAAGCTTCTTCCAAAAATCTATTGCCGTCGTTTCACCTGCTACTTCCCTTAGTACTTCATCGCTCAATGATAGAACGATTGTGCTATGAGCTCTTTCTTGAATGTCCCTTCTTTCTGCTTCTACTCTAGATGACTCTGACGTCTTCTCTTCATCACTAAATGGAGCTGCAGTCTCCTCTAATGCCGAACCAAGTCTTTGGCTCACCAATAACGCCTTAATCTTCATCTTCCACAGATTGAAGTTATTCGTACCGTTGAATTTCTCTACCTTATACTTAGGTGTAGCCATGTTTGCTTAGAACCAAAGCTCTGATACCAGTTTATTGAAGCAGAAGCACACAAACGAGCTAAACAATTCACCCAAGTAATATAATAATGCAGAACAAGTTATTAAGAAATAAAAGAGAGAAAGGGTAGAAGAAGAACACACAAAAAATTACGTGGTTCGGCAACTTGCCTACGTCCACGGCGGATCAAGATCAAACTCTTCACTTATTATAAATCACAAGGCAACCACAAAGTATGCCTATTACAAGAAAGATCACAAAGAATACTCTCTCTTACTCTCTAGGGATTTTCTCTCACAAAGAACCACTAAGAATAATCACTAAGATTATTGTTGATCACAAAGATCTCTCTAAGATCACAAAGATCTCACTAACTTAATCACAAAGGTTGTCAAGTTCACTCTCTATATTGTTTACAAGACAATTGATAGCTTTTATATAGGCCTTGGGACGTCCTAGGTATTCCCTATACGTGTGGGAGTCGTATTAGGGAGTCTTAGAGCAAGTGGGAGACGAAATTAGGAAGTTTCCTAATTTCGGGACACTGTTCCCGCGTTCAGCGCCGCGGCGCTGGTTCGCGTCGCCGTGGTGCTGGTTCGTGTCGCCGCGGCGCTGGTCCGATATTTGCTGAGCGCTGCGGCGCTGGATCCTAGCGCCGCGGCGCTCAGGTACTGGAAGTGGCGCCGCGGCGCTGGTCCGATATTTGCTGAGCGCTGCGGCGCTGGATCCCAGCGCCGCGGCGCTCATCCTGGTCGCCGCGGCGCTGGCGCCTGATGCGCGCCCTTCTTCGATTTTCGCCTCCTTCCGCGTCCGTCTTCGATCCATGCGCACTCTACACACTTGACTTGATCCCCAAATCATATTTCAATAATTTTTAATCAATATCTTTTCACTTATTGTTCTGAATGACTTTCTTCTCATAAACTGATAATCAAGTAATCAACCCACTTAAAGATGCTCCGTTAATACATTTAAAATGCATGTTTCTAGAGACAACTATCTCATGATTGAAGATAATTTTCTCGTATTTTGATTTTTATCTGCTCATTGATATGATATAGATAGATAACAATGATAGAGAGCATTGATTTCCTGTGCTTTGGGGCGTTAAACAGCAATTCAGCCAAGCTATAGGACAACTTCATTTTCAATGTACCCATTTCTGTGTGAGTTGTGATGCCAGAGTAATATGTAAATTATCCTACAAAATCACCACTCTCTATCCACATCTGCTTTTTTTTTTTAAAAAAATTATTTTTAAATTACTGTATTCTTTCCACCGGCAAGAACTCTTTTGAGGTCTATTATAACTTCTTTGATTGTTATATTGAAAGCATAGGCATAATTTATTGGAGTATGTGGACACTGGACAGGATATGGTGGTTGGTGGTTCAGATACGAGCTCCAACTCAATTGAGTTTGCCATGGCTGAAATTATGAACAAACCAGAGGTAATGAAGAAAGTCCAGCAAGAATTGGATGAAGTAGTTGGCAAAGACAACATAGTTGAAGAGTCTCACGTCCACAAGCTGCCATATCTATATGCTGTAATGAAAGAGACATTGCGCTTGCACCCAGCACTGCCGCTATTAGTCCCCCACTGCCCTAGCGAAACTTGCATTGTTGGAGGCTACACCATTCCCAAGGGTGCCCGAGTCTTCGTTAATGTGTGGGCAATACACAGGGACCCTTCAGTTTGGGAGAATCCTTTGGAATTTAATCCAGAGAGGTTCTTGAGTGGTAAATGGGACTATAGTGGAAGTGACTTCAACTATTTTCCATTTGGGTCTGGAAGAAGAATATGTGCAGGCATAGCAATGGCTGAGAGAATGTTTATGTATTCAATTGCCACACTTCTGCATTCCTTTGATTGGAAAATGCCCGAGGGTCAGAAATTGGATCTTTCAGAGAAGTTTGGAATTGTTCTGAAGCTAAAGACTCCACTTGTGGCAATCCCAACACCAAGGTTATCTGATCCACGACTATATGAGTAACCAAGTAAGCTACCAAATAAAAAAGCGTTTTCATTTTGTGTAGTGCTTGAGGAATTAACAACGTTGACGAGCCATAAAATTGTTGTTTCTTCTGGTTATTAGCTGTTTGAGGGGTAAGTATAGAAATGATTTACGTAAAATCTAAAGCAGTGTGTACCAAATTGTGTGGTTGTATGATCTCATTGGTTGTGATATATTGGCGGCCATATATTTTAGTCCCAAAAAATAATCTCTTAGCATTTCAATTTCCCTAACTTTCATTTTGAATTATTAAGATTCACATTAAATTTCTCAAATTTCACGTTAATTAGTAGCAACGGTCCTATAGCTGCTATATCATAGTCAAACGTACATTTATGAACGAAGAAAAGAATTGGTCGAGTTTTCGAATTCGACTGACTGTTTTTATAAAGATTCTAAGTTCACTGTTTGGCAATTGAGAAAATTAAAAAAACTGATAGAAATTTTCATGGAAAATGAAGAGGCTTTATTGAATACGTTACATTGCACTGATATGTCATATATATCAACTACAGAACTTTGGGCGGGGAAATTAAATGGGATAACAACTTTGTTATACATGGGGATGGGAATTTACAAACTAAAAGAGATCCAAGTGATGTGCATGAGAAATGCGATGTGAATTTAATATATATTTATAATTAATTTAAGAAAAAAAATCTGGTGTATAATTAATTTCAGAAAAATCAAACACAAAAGGAAATAATAGCATGTAGATTTGCCTTCTATTTTATTTTTTGGTTTCTTCATTTTGTTTTCTAATTTCTTAGATTTTTTTTATACAAGTTAGCCTGATACTATTTATGTGTTCACACGGTTTTATTAAATCTTTATTTTTTTTATTTTTAAATTATATATAGAAATAAGGATATATAAATATTTTATTTTCTTAATATGCTTGTTATTATTTTTTCTTTTTGTAATCAATTTTTTACTATGCCTAAGATTTAATTTATTTTTCTTTTAACTACTTGAATATTTTGGTTATATAAGCTATTGTAATTGTAAGGAAAATTACGAGTTTATGACATTATTATTATTATGGAGAGTTTTCTCTTGGTTTTTTCAAGATTTCTTCTTGTGACATTTATTTTTGATTTTCACTCACAATTTTTTTCATCTTTTTAAATATGGTATCTACCCTAATTTTTTATACATTTGGTTCTTATCTCTATATAGATAATAGGTCAATGTCTTTATTTTTGTTTATTTTGTGAAACTCAATTAGAGCGATCCTTGGTAAAGAAACCCCATTAAGCATTGTATCTTACTTTTCTTTATGAGGTTCACATCACTTGGTATCAAAGCTGATGCTCTAAATCAGGTTTGATTTATTATTTATTTTTATTTTTTGTTCTTTCTTTTAAATATGCACCCTTTATTTTAGTCTCTTGAATTCGTAGTGTATCATCTTTGTTTCTTCTTGTCTGTAACTTTTCTATATTTTTTTACCATAATTCATTCAAGTTTTGTTATTTATCATTACATATAAATATAAAAAAAGAGAAAAAAAGATTCAAAAAAAATGAAGTATAGAAAAATTCAGATTTAATTGATTTCAACTTGCTATTTTGAATTTTGAATTCGAATAAAAAAAATAAAAATCTGAATTAGTAGATTTGTTGTTTGCTATTCAAGTTTTGCATGCATACAGTGTGCATTCTACCTAATTTTAGCAATTCAGCCTAAAACAAAACAACCGTAATTGCATTAAAATTCACATTTCCATTTATTAATCTTTTTGCTTCTTAAATTCTGTCTATTTTTTTTTTTTGTCCTTTGCATTTAATCCATTTTCATTCTTAGTGATCTGATTTGTTAAGTTTGGATTGTTATAAGGTAATTTTGATTAAGTTCATTAAGTTCAATAAAGATGAGACAAAAGAGTGGAAATATGCAAGAGAGTGGGTTTATAAGAGGGTAAAAGTCAAATTTGAGTAAACACAAATGTGAGTGCTATCAATCTCGATAAAAGACACGTAAGAGAGTGTCTGAGGTTTTCTAACTTTCTTTGCTAGTTATTAAACATGTCTAAAAAAAGATAAAGGCTCTTCCGATGATGCTCATAAAAAAATAGATTTCAAACTCTTCTTTAAGTCCTTAGAACAAAATTTTAATCGAATGGAATTGAGATTTGATGAAGTGAATAGGAGAACAGATAAATTTGAATCTAGTTTATATAGGGTTTAATTATTACAACTACTTCAAATTGAAAAAGGTGAAGTTGGCTATCATAGATTTACTGACTATGCTATTATTTGATGGGATCAACTTGTTTTAAGCAAGAGATGAAATCGTGAAAGATCAATTAAGACATAAGAAGAGATGAGAGCTATTATGAGGAGATGATTCATTCTAAGTCAATACTATATGGACTTATTTCAGAAGTTGCAAAGCCTTACTTATGGGTTTAAAAGTATTGAAAACTACCACAAGGAGATGAAAATAGCCATGATTTAAGTCAATGTGGAGAAGGACCGAGAAGCTACTATGGTGAAGTTCTTAGTTGGTTTAAACTGTGATATTGCAAATATGGTGGAGTTACAACATTATAGTAAGTTGAATGACATAGTGCACATGGCCATATAAGTGGAGCAATAATTGAAGGGGAAGGGTTCCACGTGAATTGGGTAGAATTTGGGTTCTTCTTCAACACGAAAATCAAATGAGAGCATAAATGATGAAAGCGTAATTTCAAACCTAAGGCTAAAACCTCCAAAAACAACAAAGATTGAGGTATACCAAACATATCAAATACTTTAAATGTTTGAAAATAAGTTATGTTGCATCTCAATGCCCAAACAAAATAGTGATGATATTGAAATATGATGTTAATATTGAGACCGAAGATGAATTTGATGATGAGCACACGACACATTTGGAGGATGCAAGTGACATTGAGTATCTTGTGAATAGATAGCTTTTAGTTGTAGGGAGAGCTCTTAGTGTGTAAATCAAAGAAGATGAGAAGGTACAATTTGATAACATTTTTCATACTAGATGCTATTTCAATAATAAGTTATGTAGTATGATTATTGATGGGGAGGAGTTGTACTAATGTGGCTAGCACTAGTTTGGTGGAAAAATTGAATTTGACAACTTTGAAATATTATAAGTCATATAAGCTACGATTATTGAATCATTACGAAGAAGTCAAATAAATAAACAAGTGCTTGTTTCATTCTTAATTAGGAAGTATAAAGATGAGGTTTTATGTGATGTAGTGACAATGTATGCGGGCATATTTTTTGGGGTGATTATAATAGTATGATAAGCATGTAATTCACAATGGTTACACCAATAGATACTCTTTTTTACTTAGTGAAAAATCAATTACTTTTATACCTTTAACCTTAAGACAAGTGTATGAAGATTAAGTGAAGTTGAAAAGAGAGAGTGAGAGTTTAAATGCAAAAGAGGCCGAAACTAAAAGAAAAGAAAAATAGAGCAAAAAAAGAAAGAAAGTTTTGATTAAAAAGAAAAGAAAAGAGAGAAAACAAGTGAATTTCTATACAAGAGAAAGTAAGATAAAAAAAAATTTTGTTTTTAAATCAGCCTATAATTGTACTTTTGTACAAAGAGGCTTGTTTTAATATTAATGAACTTAACCCCTTTTTTGCTAATGTTATTATTGTTAAAGCCGATATTTACGTGCCATTCCAACATTGTATAAATATTAATGATTTAATATTTATACAATAAATATTTTGAATAAAAATTGTTAATTTTATAATTATATGGTAGCTTGTAACACTACAGACATTGTATGATCTGAAGAAGTCCAGATTTAATCTAAAGGAGTTTAGAATAAGACTAAGAATTAGCAATGCTGAGAGTTATAAATGTTAAAAGTTAGTACTGTTAAGAGTTACCAGGTTAAAGAGTCAGTGAGATCTAAAAAGTTAAAACTTTGTCTATAATAGGATAAAGACCTAAGAGTATACTTGTAATGACATAGTTGCAAAGAGTTACAATAGGTGCTAGAAAATGTCATTGTGTAAGTATGTCTAAAATATTATGTTCCTGATCTTTGTTCACTAATATGGGTCTATCGGTGAATCACTATTATATAGATCAGTGTATGTCTATATCTGACTGGTGTAGATGGTTGTTCTTAGCTGACCATAGTTTAGAGCTTTATAGGTATGCAGGTATCCAGTCAGGACTGAATATTAAACAGATTCATGAGGTCCCCAATAGATATCCTATGAAGCCGTCAAAGGAAGGTCTTCTCGTGTTGAGTAGTATTCGTGGTCCTTTGACCTGAGCGCTACTATGAGCTTGTGAGTGATACACCATACTTTGGTTCCATATATGTCATAGACTTTTTATAGTCTGACCGTTATGTGTCACTAGGTATAGTCCGATGCTTATGAAGTCCGATGTGCGTAAATACGAGATCCATCAGCATACATTGGTAAGTTATATATCCGATGCTTCGAAATTGTATTTCATAAAATCTTGTGGCCACAAGCATAAACCTGAGAAAATATTATTCCACAAGATTAAACAATATTGCAAAAGTGTTTGTGTATATTGTTTATCGAGATACAAATATGAAGATAAGTTTATGGACGTGCTTACGGGAATTTGACGGTGCTGATCTATATCCTCGCACATCCAGAGTATAAATGATGGAAGGATTATACGTATGCGTTGTGACCTCAAGTTGTATGGTCTAACGCGCTGATTTGTTATATCCATAACGTATGCGTGGGGCATCGATTACGGACTCATAAAAAAGTTTCATTTGACGAATCGGGTATGGACCTAGGAAGTCCCGCAATATGAAATGTACTCTTTGTGCACTTGACAGCGTACTGTATTGAATGATTCGATACAGTAAAATTCAACAATTTACTATAGGTAAGTTAACTAAAGTATATGGTTAAATAGTGGGACCCGCTTTAGGTTAACTTGGTAACCTAGTAAGGACATAAAAGTAAATTCACATAATGATCATTTAATTGTTAAATAATTAAAATAAATATTTATTTATTTAATAGTTAAATAAAAACTTTAATTTAACTATGGTTAAAAGTTAACCATATGGTTAAGTTAAGTTAACCTTATTTAATGGTTAAGTAAAAGTTAATCTAACCATGGTTAAGTTAGTTAACTAGGGTTAGATTATTTAAATATTTATTTAACTTAAGGGTTAAGTTAAACTAACCTAACTAAGGTTAAATATTAACTATGGTTAGGTTAATTTAAATATAAATTCAAATTTAAGTGAAATTAAAATCAAATACATGTTAAATAAATTGTTAATTAAATATATTTGGTTTATATTAGTAAAATGAATTAATTTTAACTGGTTAAGTGTTTTATGGATGGCTGGAAAATTGAGAGAGAAATTAAGAATGAAAATTGTGATTATTTCAAGAGGTGAAAACATGTTCTATTCATCATCTTCTCTAATTAAAATTAGCCATTAAAATATGAATTAAATTTATTTTTGTTCAAGTGTTGAATAAACAAATAACAAATAACAAATTTAACTAAGTTAAAGAGTTTAACTTTGAATTAAGTTTAAAAGTTAAACTGATTGCTAGATTTGTTGGGATTTGTGCTTACGTGCCATCCCATAATGTATAAATATATAGTGATAATATTTATACAATTATTATTTCTAATAAAATCGTTAATATTATTTATTATTAAATGGTAAGATGCTTGTAACGTTTCAGACATTGTATGATCTGAAAGAGTTCAGATCTGGTCTAAAAGAGTTTAGACCAGAGCTAAGAGTTAGCAACGCTAATAGTTATAAGGGAAAATTTCACAAATAACCTCATTATTTTTTTATTATAATATTTTAATCAACTTAAAATCAAATATACTTTATTAACCAAACATAAACATTTTGGACACATTTGCCCATTTTCCCTATTAACTTTTCCCTCACCCGAAAATCAATCAAAAAAATCAAAAATTATCAAAATTTGTTAGATCGAAAAATTTGAAGTTATCACTGCATAGATCGGAGCTTTTACAACAGATTTCTCACTTCAAACAAAGAAAATGGCCGATTTTTGGTGAGTTTTGTTTAAGTTTTGAAAATTTTAAATTTGTTTATAAAATTATTAGAATTTATATTTAAAGCTAGCAATAGATGAAATTATTGAATTCTATGTGAAAAATGGGTTTGAAAGGTGTAAGAAACGTTGAAAATGGGCAAAAAATCGTGATTTTTGGGTCATATTCGCGATGTAGACGGTGGCCGGAGCGGCGGCGGCCACCGTTGCCAATCTCGGGGCCATCTCGGGCCCGAGATGGCCCAGCGATGTGCGTTAAGGGCACATCGCAGGCGCTCAACGCGGACCCGAGATGGCCCCGTGATGCGTGTTTAACAGGCGCATCGCGGGGCCATCTCGGGTCTACGATGCGCGTTTAATAGGCGCATCGCGGGGCCATCTCGGGCCCGCGATGCGTGCCCATGATGCGCCCTAAGGGCGCATCGCGGACGTCCGCGATGCCGCAAAATTCGCACCACGTGGCGCCTGTATAAGATGCCACATGGCGCGAATTTTTTTGAATTAGGTTTTTTTTAAATTAAATTTAATTAAATTTAAATTAATTAAATATATTTATAAAATTACATTAATAGAATTTAGATAAATGTAATTTTATTTAAATTAAATAAAAGATTTCATAAATTCTATTTAGAAGGAATTGATCTAATAGATGTGAAAATTTGCTTAAATGACTCATTAATTTTGGTTTGTAATATTTTTTATTATTATTGTGAGTACCTTATGTAATTATAATTATATATGATTATTTTGATTTTAATATATAATTAATGTTGATTAATATTAATATGTTAGTAAATTAATTATTAAGTTTGGTTTGATTTTATTATAATATGTTGATTAATATGTTAGTAATTAATTATTTTAATGTATTATGATTTTTATGTATGTTAAATTAATTATTTCTGTAAATAATATTTCTCTGATTATTATTTTTCTTAATATTAATGTTTTTTTTTTTTTATTGTTACAGGAAAGAGAACGTATCGAAAGAATATAGAATTCCAGAGCATATATTTTTTCGTGCATCAGTGACGGCTTATGCTAAGATGTGGGGTCTAAATTGCATTAAAAATAAACTGACAACAAGTCAGAAAATATTATTTAGGCAGACGTGTATGAGGCATTTCTTAGATATGTCAGAGTTGACATTCTTTGGTATTTTGGTGCACGAGTTATTGTTGCGTGAGGTGCATACCTCTAATGTAGATGATGAGATGTGGTTTTACATAGGGAGAAAACGCATCCGTTTTAGCGGCAGGAGTTTGTACTAATCACTGGACTACAAATGCGAGATTACCCTCCCGCCCAGCAGCTGCATAGGAAATTGGGCACTCGATTATGGGATACATATTTTTCTGGGGTAAAGAAATTATCTTACATATTTCTTGATCAATGGTACGCACGTCTAAATTTGGAGAAAATGGACGATGCAGATGCAGTAAAGTTGAGTTTATTTTATTTTGTGCATCGTGTTTTGATTCCACGTGACGAGCGTAGTGGAATTCAAAATTTTGTTCTATGTTTAGTGGATGACCTTGATGAGTTTAATAAGTATCCATGGGGAAATATTGCATGGACCGTGCTTCATAACTCACTTAAGAATGCTGCATTCCAAAAACTTGAGAAAATAAAAAGGAAAGGGTTTGCACAGAAGAAGTTTGAGAGTTACAACGTATATGGCTTTTCGCACGCATTTCTGGCACGCCATAATTTTCTTGTACTTAACTTTTTGATCTTAATTATATATTTTGTTTGTATACGTCAAACTTATATTTTAAATATAATTATATTAGGTATGGATTTTCGAGGCAATTCCAGTGTGCGGAGAGAATTTTGGTTATCATAATGGTGATCGCTTCCCTCGTATTTTGAATTGGACGACTCGAGGGACTCCATTGTTCGATGAGGTTCAAGATACAATGTTAGCAAAGGATTTGGTATGTGTTGATATGAATGAAAAATATATATATTGGTTTATAACTTTTATTTTGTTTTAAACGTAACTTAATATGGTTGGTTGATTTATAGGTTCTTTCGGTACATCGTAAATTAGTACAAAAAGACCATAAGAAGAGAGAGGCAATTGTGCGCCTGGCTAGACGTGTAGGCATTCCAAGCGGAAGTTATGCTGGGGACTTACCAAATATGTCTGATTTCAGCGAGAGCAAGCGCCCCAGGACCTATGCCCATTTTAGCGACCCTAACGATGATGTTATAGATGTGGAGGGGGGTGGATATGAATGGACAAACCCACAAATGTCAGCACCAGTGGTAGGAGCAACGGTATATTACTTATTTACGTGATTAACTAAAGAGAAATTTTAATATATTTCTAAATAAGTCATTAACTATGATTATGTTTCTTGTAGTCTGAACACAGTGCATCTGCAGACCATGGCGTAACACATCAGATTGAGCAGCTGCGGGAGGAGATGATTAAGAGATTTGAGCATACTGAAGCTGCACAAGCTGCACTTCTACAAAGAATGGACAAGGATAAAGATGAAATTTTAACAAGTGTTAATCAACTCCAGACCGATCTTACACAGCAGATGCAGCAAATAATGATGTGGTTTAGGCAGTCATGCTCATTTCAACAGAACGAAAGCCATAATATGGTAAGCAAAATAAATTTTAAACACAATTATTTTTTCGTTACCTTAATTGCAGTTTTATTTATTTTAATATATACATATATTGTAGTATGGGAAAAACACACCGGTAGGCTGTCAATATGATTTTCAGACCCCAGCTACTGGTCATGATATATTGCCCCAGCCACTGATTGACAGTCCTGCAAGTGTTGAGATCTTGCCTGTCCCGCATAAGGGAGTAAGTCAATTTGGGAGATAATGTAGGCCTGCATGGTATTTGCACACCCCATATACAAATCCATTTCCACAAAGGATACACGAAAAGAAGAAATGTGAAATTGAAGTGCAACCTCAAGCAGACATGAATCCGTTGCAGCCGATAAACTCGACTATCATAGTTCAATTTCAGGCTTGGATGGACAAGGATGAGGGTATAGTCAGCTTACCTGGGCTAGAATCTAACCCAACATGGTTTCGGGAATTGCTACACAGTTGGCTGGATGACTTTGTAAGTAAATTATTGAATAATTATCTCATTTTATTTTTTTATAAATTTATAAAATCACTTGACGGTTATTGTTTCTAAATGCAGCATATTAATGAGTATTTGAAGGTGATTCGGCTAAGGCAATACGGTTGCACTAATGCATTGCCTCAATTGTCCACTTCTGTGGATTCGTACTTCTTTGTGAGTGATGAATTAAATTATTTATATTTTGTTATTTCAATTTTATTGATTATTCGATGGCCCTGCATTTGTAGGAGTCTTTTAGACTCCTTTATGAGCAGCACAAAAATGACATTACTGGCATTGTATGGAGTGATGAAGTGATGGCATATGCTCAAGGCGCTAAAGAAGATTTACTCGGTGCACGTATGTGGATTGAGGTTGATAAGGTAAATGTTGTTATTTTTGTTTATAACTTGTAGTACTATTTTGTGTGAATGTTGTTATTTTTGTTTATAACTTGTAGTATTATTTTTAAGACTTATTTGAATTTTATGTAGGTTTATATTCCTGTCAACTACAATCAACAGCATTGGGTAACGGCTGAGGTGGACATCTTGTATCGGCAAATATTGATCTACGATTCTAGCATCAAGGGATTTACCGATGGCGTGATTGAGAATCATGTCCTGCCATTAGCTATGTTGTTACCCCGTTACTTAGATGCTTGTAGATTATATGAGCAACGACAAATTACACCTGACTTAACCCCTTTTCATGTAATTAGATTAAAGGATGGAGTGCCACAACAGACAGTGAATAGTAGAGATTGTGGGGTTTATGTTTGTATGTTTATAGAGTTTTTGATGTGTTGTCATCCCCTAGATTTTGGTCTTGAGCATGGGTCATTTTTTAGGACCAAAATGGCGACTGACTTATGGAAATGTGCAAAAAAGTAGTGAAATGATGTTGATTGATTTGTATGTTTATAAAGTTTTTTTATGTATGTTTATAAAGATTGTAAAATGATGTTGATTGATTTGGGTAGGGACGAGAGGTTCCCTTTACAGCTAAAAGATGTGAGAAATATTTGAAGTGTATTTTCTGCAGGTTTATGAAATATAGATTTTGAGAAAAAATAGGGGAAACTCTGTCCGTTTTAATCCAGAAATTTTAGAAAATAAAATAAATTTTCCATATTTATAAGAGTACAAATAAAGTTCATAACTACATGACTTTAAAATACAAATACAAATACAAATATAACTCATAAAGAACACATCAACTACCATGTAATGGAATTGGGTTTCGACAAGTTTGTCGATTATGTCCATGCTGCTTACAGCGACTGCATACATTCTTCGTGGAAGCCTCACCTTACGATAGAATTCTATTCTTCCGACGTCTTCCTGATTACCGACGTACTATAGGAGGCTGGATGTCAGCAGCTCTCAACTCCTCTGGAACAATCCAATCTAACGGATGACCAATCGGATTTACTGGTTCACTGTATGCACGCAACAAACACTCAGTCGTGTAATATCGCGAAAAAGAGTCTGGTACTGGAATCTGACCTGCCTGCATACTGCAAGTGCATGAGGACAAAGTAGTTGCCGCATATCAAACTTTTGACAACTACATGACTTTCCCGGGATGTCCACTATTCCATATCTTTTTCCGTCCTTAACAACAAAACGAGATCGATCTATTGGATACACCGTCATGCGAGCGGAATCATCATTGTGCTTCCAAATCTTGTTATGGGCCCAAGTGGTCAAGAAGTTTGACATATTTTCTGCAGCCTCACGTCTCTCAACAAACCATTTTTGCATTAACTCTCGGATCCACTCAATTAAGGCAGTCACCGTCATGGCACGTGCATCCTTCGCAACAGCGTTAATGCTCTCTGCAATGTTGGTGGTCATGATGTCATATCTTCTGAATGCTCTCATTGATCGAGCCCATTTTGAAAAACCAACCTCTTCCTCCAAGTATCTCGTTGCCTCCGGTTTCATTTCTCGCATCTTATATATTTCCCTTTGAAAGTCAGCTATGCGATACGCCTTGGCAGCAACAAAATAGGAGGCCAAGTATCCCCCTCCTTTTGTTGTATGCGATGGTATCTTATATCGTGCTACCAAATTACCCTTCAAGTGATGGATGCATACACCATGATATACATTAGGAAATACCTCTTTAATGGCCTTCTCGATACTAGCATGTCAATCAGATATAAATACAAGGTTCGCAAGATCGCCAATAACTCCTCGGAGTTTTTCCATAAACCACTTCCATGAAGCATCATTTTCAGAGTCAGCAATACCACATGCAAGTGGAAAAATCTGGTTGTTTCCATCCTTGCAAACAGCCACAAACATTGTTCCCAAGTATGTATTTTTTAAAAATGTACCATCAACTGCAATAACCGGTCAGATGGAAGACTGGAACCCTCTAATACATGGTCCAAGAGCCATGAAAAAATATTTAAAGTGCTTGCAATCGTCAATCTCCAAATGTGTGACTGTACCAGGGTTCTGTTGTTCCAATATATGACAGTATGCAAGAAGTAATTTATATGAACCCTCTGGAGTACCACGTATCAACACCAATGCATGCTCCTTAGACCGCCAAGCAGTAGGGTAAGTTAAGTCCACACCAAACTTCTCACGTATGTCTGCTTGGATTTCCTTCGGTCTATAAAGTCGACTCGCAGATGCAAACTTATTTTTTATAAATTTGCCAATAATCCGAGACTTTGCTTGTCGATGACCATCGCGCAATCAATCTAATTGGCACACGTGACTTGAATCAATTCTGCGCACAATAAAATGTTTCCTTACATCTGTCGACACTGCACGTAATCGCCATCGACATCTATCATCATCACATTTGATCTCAAAACGATCTTTTGTCGACCTTGACACTTTAAAGCTCCAATTACCTTTAAGTGCTACCATACTAATAGCCTGGTGAAGTTCATCTTTGCTATCAAACAACTTTCCTACAAACACATCGTCAATTCCACTACTCGATATCTTATCTGAAATGACCAAGTCTGATGGTGGTATTGGAGGCATAAACACAAAGGGATTTTCCGCTTCACAAAAATCTATTCTTCTAGCTTCAACATTTAGGGAGCTTGTTGAAACATAACAACGTCCGCCTTCTGCTAAATCATCCCCTTCTAAATTATCAACATTTCTAACATCATCATAGTCCCCTTCCACATCCCCAACATTTTTAATGTCATCACAAGCGTAATGTGTATAGGCTGGGTCTTCATTAAAGGGTATAGGAGAAACATTGTGATACTGGTTCGTTGTGTTTGCAGGAACCACTGCTGGAACTGATAGAGATGTATGGCTCACTTGGTTGCTACCGCTAGCTGACATAAAATGACCATGAATTGATGGTGCATTTTGATTGGGGGGCTGTACATTATCTTCATAAACAGGAGCTCTAGGATCCACTGTTACACATAAAGGACAGTACGATCTTCTATTGGCGCTTAAAAAAAATCGAACAGCATTGTCATTTCTAATCTCAATAGGCTTTAGGTTATACCTCGTTGCATTAATTTTGATTTTCAAAGTCACCTTACACTTCACATTGTCGACTCTCAAGGTATAACATACTGCATTTAAAAGATCTTCAAAATTAATATCTTTTGGAACCGAAATTTTAAAATTATTATAATCAACATAACTTTCTTCCCCGTCACTAGAACTCTCCCACTTTCCTCCAAAACAAATAACTATCGCATCACACTCCATATGACCTGAAAAAACAAAAAAGAAAATTAGAAAAAGTTCACAAATGGAAAATTTAGTAAAATTTTTTAAAACGATAAAATATTTAAAAATAAAAAAAATGCGCATCGCGGGGGCACATCTCAGAGTGCGTGCCGCGGGGCCGTCTCGGGCCCGAGACGTGCCCCCGCGATGCACACACTGAGCGCATCACGGGGTCACATCTCGGGCTCGAGATGCACACAATGTAGGCACCGAGGGGCCATCTCGAGCCCGAGATGTGTCCCGCGATGACTAAATTGATGGTCGCCGCAGCGACCGCCGTCTGGTTTTCCCCAAACACACTCCAAAACTTATTTTTGGCCGGATTTCAACGCCGTTTATACCATTCTAACTCATTTAGTTGGTTAATAACAACTACTTTTAACTTCAAATGTAAATTTATCTAATTTCTAACAAGTTTAGAAAATTTACCCGAGCTATTTCTTTGATTTGATTCGAAGCGATCCTCAGCAACCCTTTGATTTTTACAATAACAACTTCAAAAATATTCGGTCAGCTATTTCTTTAAAGTTTCTTAAAAAAAACATGAAGTTATAAATTTGATATAAGGATAAATTTGTCCAAAATTAAATTATTTGGCTAATAAAGTATAACTATTTTATATTTGGTTAAAATAAAATAATAAAATAATTAAAAGGCTATTTGTGAACTTTTTCCTAGTTATAAACACTAAGAGTTAGTGGTACTAAGAGTTAGTAATTTTATAAGAATTAGCGAATTCTAAGGAGTTAGAGCCTTATTTGGAATGGGACAATGACCTGAGAATATATTAGTAATGACATAGCTACAATGAGTTGCAGATGGTGCTAATAAATGTCATTATGCAAGTATGTTCTCAAACATAATGTTCCTGATCTAATTTCATCGATGCGGGTCTATCGGTGGAACCCATTAATATAGATTAGTGTATGTCTATATCTGGATAGTCCAAATGGTTAGTCTTAGCAAACCATGAGCTTAGTAGGAAGCTCGTATAGAGATCCAGGTATTCAGTAAGGACATGATATTGAACAGACTCACGAAGACATCCAATAGACATCTCATAAAGCAGTCAATGGAAGGTCTTCCGAGTTGAGTAGTATTTATGGTCCTTTGACCTGAGCGCCACAGTGGGCTTATGAGTGATCCACCATGCTTTGGTTCCACACATGTCAGAAACTTTTCATGGTCTGACAGCTGAGTGTTGCTGGGTATGGTCCGATGCTCATGGAGTTCGGTACGCGTAGATATGGGATCCATCAGCTCATATGAGTAGGTTATATATCATGATACTCCGAGATTGTATTTCAAAAAGTCTTGTGGCCGCAAGCATAAACCTCGAAAAAGATATTCCGAAGGAATAAACAATATCACAAAAGTGTTTATGAATAGTGTTTAATGAAATATAAATTTAGAGATAAGTTAATGGTTGAGCAAATAAGAGATTTAACGGTGATGATCTATATCTCTGCTCTTCAAGGATATAAATGATGGAAGGATTATATGAATATGTAATAACCTTAACTTGCATGGTCTAACATGCTAATTTATAATATCCGTAACGTGTGTGTGGGACATTGTTCACGGATATATGGAGGAGCTCTATATGACAAATTAGGTGTGGACCTATAGAGTCTCACAATATGAAGTGTACTCGTTGTGCACTGGGATAGCGGGTTGGATTGAATAGTTCGATCCAATAAATTTTAGCAAAATAGAACGATTGTTTAAGAATCCCTCGGATTGTACATTTATCAAGACTTAATTGTTAAGTACATCACTTAATTAATTAACAAGAGTTGTTAATTAATAGAATATTGACAAATAAATTTGTTTCATGATTTGATTTTACCTTTTTACCATTTAACCATGGTAGTAAAAATTAGTAAGGTAAAAAATAATTATTCAAAATTGTTTTGAATAATTAAATTATATATTGTTATTATATTATTAGATAATATTATAATATATATAGATCATGGCATTGTATTTTAATACAATGAGGGGCCTAGATGTTGATCATTTAATTACCCATTATAATTAAAGTAATTATAATTGTTAGATAAAAATTAATTTAGGTGGTCATTATTCTAGTGCTTGATTTAATTAATTCTAAGTGGGAGACCAACAATAACATTGGTGAAGCATTTTATTTTTTTATTTTTGTTTAATCAAAGTGTTGAATAAACAAAATGAATTTTTGGCAAAACAAATGAATTGAATTCATTCTTACAAGAAGAAGAATTCGGTCAAGCAAGATGGAGAGAAAGAGAGAGAGAGAGAGATAATTTTGATCTCCATTTTCCTTTCAAGGAGTTGAAAGAACACAAGGTGAAATTATTTTGTAATTTTTCAGATTTCTACATGTTTAGAAAATTTGTAAATTACAATAGAGAAAAATGATTCTTGTTATGTTAGTAAGGAGTTATTAACAAGAATAAAATAAAATTTCATCTTCCTCTCCTCTTTCATGGATGGCTAAATAATGTTCATGTTTATGAAACAAGAATATTTATTCAAAGAAGTTGAATACAAGTTGCTGAAAAATTCTAAAGCTACTATTTTAGCTCCATAATCCCACCAAATGTTATGGACTAGAATTGTTCAACATATACTTCAAGGTGAGCTCTTCACATAGATTGGTGAAAGACTTGAAGAATTTGTAAAGCTACCTTTATTAGGTGAGTATTTTACATTATGTTTTTAGTACAATATTGTTCATCATATGTATTTTGTATAATTGTTATACTTGTTCATATATGTGATACAATTGTTCATCATGTTTATAAATTGTATAATTGTTATACTTATGCATATATGTGATATATGTTGAAATTGTTAAAATGGGTGTATATGTAACATGCTTCCGCTGCGTATATAGTAATTTTTGAAATTACGTATAAACTCGTATAATGTCACACACTCTTTGATACAACACCCAACAAGATTAATATACTGTTGTTTTAGACAATTAAATCTACTATTGTTGATTGTTAGGATTGATCAAAGTTTACATTTTAGGTGGACTTCAAGTATTTTAATCTAAAGACTTTATGGGTTAAATTCTCAATCTTATTTATAAATTTGATTAATATGTATTTATTGTGTTCATTTAAAATTTTTTGACTTCCGTTGTGCACATATATGTGTGAGATATGTATTTTTTTTTTATAAACACATATACCACATACATGCACCTTTAATAAATCAACACCCAAGAGTTATTTCTCTTTTACAATAATTTGATGATGTGTCTTTCGAAGAGATACTTAGTTATTTACCAGTATCAATTCGACTTTATACTCAGAGTATCAATTTCAAATAGGCCAACCTATAAAAGCAATCCTAAAGAGACAAGGAACTTTAAATGCAGGTTAGTAAACTCATAGAGAAAGGATTTATGCATGAAAGTATGAGTCTTGTGCCTAAGAAGGATGGGTCATATAGGATATGTGTTGATTGTTACGCCATCAATAATATCACTGTAAAGTATAAACATCCTATTCTTAGATTTGATGACATACTTGATAAATTGCATGATTTTTGTATTTTTACCAAAATTGATCTTAACAATGGATATTATTATATTAGGATGAGAGAAAGTGATGAATGAAAAACTACATTTAAAATAAAATATGGTTTATATGAATGGTTAGTTATGTCGTTTGGATTAATTAATGCACCTAATATTTTTATGAGATTAATGAATCATGTTTTACATGCTTTTATTGGCAAATTTATTATTGTTTACTTTGATGATATTTTAATTTATAGCAAAAATTTAGATGAGTATGTTAAACATTTAAAACTTGTTTTAAATATTTTAAGAAAAGAAAAGTATTTTGCTAATGAGGTTATTAGCTTATTAAGGTTCAAGAAAGTTGTACTTGAGCCTGATGAACGGGTTTAGTTGTATATGAGGAATGAATGATTTCCTATTCAAAGGCATTCTAAATTACTTCCAATGGGAGATAGACCATTTCAAGTTATTGAGAGGATCAATGACAACACTTACAAGTTAGATCTTGCATGTGAGTATAATATAAGTGCAAGTTTTAAAGTTATTGTTTTAAGGATTAATCCTTTTTAAGAGAGGGGGAATGATGCAGATTAGGTTATCAAAACATCACAAAATCTATTGAGCATTTATGGGAGTCCAATGACAAGAGCA
Organism: Ailanthus altissimus; assembly: GCA_946807835.1. NCBI lineage: Eukaryota > Viridiplantae > Streptophyta > Magnoliopsida > Sapindales > Simaroubaceae > Ailanthus > Ailanthus altissimus. The sequence continues at coordinate 23,889,018 of OX327696.1, read as the reverse complement.
AGAACCAAGAAAATGAAGAAAGCATTAAATGAGCTAATTGAGCACATCTCAAATTCACGCTTTGTTTAAGAGTTTAAAATACCCGAATTGAGTGTTTAAGATAATCATTACTTTGTCAATGTTATTTAAGTTTTTTTAAGTGATCTAGAGTGATTTACATGAAGAACAAAATAAGGCATAATTAATTTAAGAAGGAAGATCTTGTGTATAATCAATTTAGGAAGGAAATCAAGCACATAAAGGAAAAAATAGCATACAGATATGTCCTTTATTTTGTTTTCGAATTTTTTAGATCTTTTATTTTATATAAGTCAGATGACACTGTTTAAGCGGCTTTATTAGATCTTCAATTTTTTTTTAATTTTTAGATTATATTTAAAAATAATGATACAAGAATATTTTATTTTCTTAATATTTTTGTTCTTTATTTCCTCCCTTTTTTTAAACCAAATTCCTACTATGCTTAGGATTTAATTTATTTTTCTTTTAGTTACTTAGATATTTTGATAAGCTGTTATAACTTGAAAGGAAATTAAGAGTTTATGATATTATTATTATTATTATAGAAAGTTTTTTCTTGATTTTCAGAACTTAACAAAATTTGTTCTTGTATCGTTCATCATTAACTTATCACTCATAATCTTTTCCATCTTTTTTGAGTGTTTTACCCTAATTTCTTATACATCTAGTTTTTATCTTTTTATAAATAACAAGTCAAAGTCTTTGTTTTTGTTTATTTTGTGAATTTGAATTAGAATGATTATTGGCAAAAGAATTTTATTGAGCATCGAGTCTCACTTTTTTTTGTGAAGTTCACATCACCTATTTGACCAAGCCTTTAACAAAGAGAAATAAATACTGTTTATGTCAAGCAAAGAGAATGTGCAAAAAAGTCCACCTCGAATAATCAAAGTAATTCATAAAAGTGACTTGATTTACAAAAGACGTAAATAGTTATGATAAAGTCAAATTTATTAAGAAAAAATCTCTAAAATAAAATAATATTCCTAAAAACACAATACAAATCCTATTAAAGCAAGTAAGATCAAGTGTAATTTTAAAATAATTCTAATAGCATAATCCAAGACGAGAAAGTTCATAAAAATACCCTCATTAAAAATAATTTAAAGAGTTACGATAAAACATATATCCTCACTCTATAAACAGAGAAGAAAATTAGCACTAAAGATTATCGAAGATCATCATCTACAATCAAAGATCATTAAAGAGATCAAAGAATACATTAATCACATATACACAGAATAGTTCGTTCACTTTTTTTTAATTAATTTTTTTGACCTTATTTCCTCTTTTTCAAATCCTTATTAACTTAAACATCGAATTGTCACACCAAAAAAACTTATGACACGACCTTACATCTTCTTTAGTTGTAAGATTATCGTCAAATGCTTTATTTGCGGAGACAGAAGTTATTCATTGGTTTAATTTTTTCAATCACATCCAGGCTGTCTAATTCAAGTTTTTCTAAATAAATAAATTTAAGGTTAACAATCACTATAATATTTCTTTTTTTATTTCATTATTAGAGATAAAATTTTACTAATAACAAAAATAATAATAATAAAGTAATATAAACGAAAAGAGAGGAGAGCACAATTGACCTGTAGCCCAATCAGGCTCCAATGTTTTCGGGAAAAAAATGTACAGACAGAAATATATAAAAATATATATTTTTTATTTTTTATTTATTTAAACACTCCTACCTTAATATCTTTCTAAAAAAAACTATTTTTAAAATTAATTTTTCTTAAAATGTCAGTGACTCAATTATCTTGAAAGTCATCCACGTGTACTATGAGAAGAAAAAAACATTAAAGTCCTACAGCAAAAACCAATAATGTGATTATATTTTTTATCTCCATTGAGATCCTGATGTTTTTATTAGCGACATTCACCATCTAATGTGGAGAAATAGTGTACATGGATTAAAAATCTACTCGGCTGTTTTACACTTCATGAAAATTCTACAACACAGACAGATAATTGGTTTTCAAGCTGAAGCAGCAGGTCTGCAAACAGGAAGATCCTTCGCAACATTGGGTGGGATCCGAAGAATAGGGTTGCTCTCAAAGAAATTCACTGGCTTCAGATCAAAGCTTGATGACACAGTCGGCATAATGGGGAAATCTTCCTGGCATGGTATGTGATGGAACCCAAGCGTGTACCACAGCACAATGTCTTTATTCTCAATCGAGCGATCCCTACAGAAGGCAAATTTTCATGAATAGAACTCAAAATCCATCGCAGCCTTATCTTGGATAATTGAAGCATTCGATTAGAAAAAAGCAATCGTAAGAGTGTACAATTTACTTGGATATAGCTCTCACCTTTCAGACCAAACCGCAAGAGTGTCTTCACCCTTGCTCTGGTAAACAAACAAGCCACCTGCCCATTGCTCACTCTGATTATATGGAGTGACCCATATTTGGTTATTTGTGAAGGCACCTCGCTTCTGGGGTGGATCTTCGAGATCAAGCAAGCTAGCAGCTGTGCCGCCAGCAACTACCTTATACCCAACCGGGTTACCCACCCGTGTCTTTTTAGTCGGGTTTATCACGTGGAACTCAGATGGGTCGTAGAGTTTCAGCTTAATTTGTGCATCTTTCTCCGTTTTAGCTACGTTCCTTACAGCTTTTAAGTAACTCTTCCTTGGTGACTCTCCAGGTGAGGTTTCTTGCCTCTGAATATTGACCTTCACAAAGGAATTGTCAGAGCCATCAATGTCCATGTCAAGGTAGAATGTGATATAGTGGTCATGGATTACACCGATAACATTTTCGGACAAAAGGGTGCCAAATAGATTTTCTTGCCAGGGGACTTGGTTCATGTTGTCATATGGTGTGCCTTTCACCATCAAAATCCCACTTAGTCCAACCTGTGGTCGAAAATTCTGAAATTATAATCAGATATTCCAATTGTACCACCAAATAGACCTCCGCTCTCAAATTAATTAGAGCCATTCGTTCCATGCAAGATATACTTATCACAAAACCAAAGCCGAAGTTGAAAAAGAAAAGAGTCATGATTCAGAGGCTACATTTCCATGTTTCTTTTCAAACGAGACACAGAGGATGACATACAATATCGCATTTCACGCAACGGTGATTAGTGAAGTCACTTACCTTGATTCTGATTAGTCCGTCTGTTTGGAACTCCCAATCAACAATATAATCATAATTAGCGACGGATGCTGCCATTCTCACCACTAACGTCACCTTTGGCCTTACCTCTCTAATCTGCCAAAAAGATATTGACAAAACAAATAATGAAGTTAAAAGTTGATTCCAGCTAAAATCATGTCACTAGAACATCATTGATGATAGCATCTTTTGAAAGCACAGTGCATCTTTATATTACATTAGCATAACAAGACGTACGGCTATCATGCATATTGTTTGTAATATAGAGATTAAGTAGAGAATAAAGACCAAATGATTTGAACCAAAATGTGTCGTGCAGTTGGACAATTGGATACAATTAATAAACATACCTCCATACCCGTGATCGGACTCTCCGAGTGCCGCCACCCTATGTCACCGGCATAGCTCTCGAACAAGCAAATCATGTTTGATCGGACGTATGGCGTTCCATCAGCTGCCACAAACACACCATCCATATAATAAGCGTTCCGCGGACAATCATTAAGCGGGTCAAGTGGCATGGCCTGTAACCCAAACCCATATTCACCCGCATCCATATATGTCTTAAAGTACCATGCATCAGTTGGGTCCATATAAGGCACAAATAATTCACTTGTAAATCCCTTATACATAACATTCCTCATCTCCCCACTATCCGGGTCCCTCACCCTAGCCCGAGATATCACCACCCCAGCTCTCGGGTCGGGTTTCAAGTGAAATTCCCAATTTGCCCATTTAACTAAATGATCATCTTCTACTACGAAACTTGGACCTTCAGGTTGCTCTATAGATATCGGGTTTATCAACTTCATTTCTCGGTTTGACTCCTGTGCGGAATATCTGTAATCTGTGTTGGCGGCCTTTGGTATTGGTATGCTTTTGCCCTTATCTGATATTTCCACCACTTCTTTAGTATCCATGTCTAGAAGCACGGTCAATCCTTCGATCGGTCGCATGTAAAAGTTTGCAGTGTCTTTCATGGAGTAGCACTGTACCTTAATCAGCCTCCTGTTCTCTTCTTTTTCTCCGAACCAACCCAACGAAATCGGAAGGCACGCCAAGTCCTTCAGGTCAACGCCTCTCTCGATGATCGTACGGTTGAACACCCCGTTGGCAAGTGGGGCCCATGTCGCCGACGTCATGTCTTCTATAGTCATTGTCGGATAACCGGACAGCGAATCCGTCTTGTGTACTGTTACATCTGTGGTCGTTAAGTCGACGGTTAACACGTATGATAAGTTGTTAATTCGTGCGACCACGGAGGCTTTTCTCGGCGACAGCGGGTCACCTTTTTTCCAGTTCAGGACACTTGCTTTTTCCGGTTCTTCCAGGGTGACGGAGTGGAGAGCGTAGGGTGCGGAGCTCTGGAAGAGCGCGTGGGAAGAGAGGATAGTACGGACGCGGTTGATCTCTTGGATGGTTAGTGGGTCTAGAGGGTGGCGAGGGGTGTCTGATTCGTGGCTGTATTGGTGGCGCGTGGATTTTGGGGGTTTTAGATGTTTGTTCCGGAACCGATTCTTGGAGGTGCACCATGAGGAATAGATGGAGCAATCGAAGAGCTCAATCGCGTTCGGTGGCATGTAGGGGAGGTTGAGCCATGTGATGAGTAAAAGAGTGGCTATGCCTACGGAAAAAAAGATGAAGTGAAGTTTGTTTCTCGATTCCATAGAGTATAGACTTCGTTAGTGCGTGAGTGAGTTGATGGGAGCTGAGGATGATGATCAAGAGTTGCAAGTGAACAGAGTTTAGTTGAGATAAGGCTGAGAATATTCAAAACTATATTAAAGGAAAGATGCAAAGAATCATAGACAAGTTTGCATCTTATTTGGAAGATACTGCACGCCTTCGTGCTTGTTGACGTACCCCTGATATTTTTATAAATTTTTTCTCCTTAAAAGGAAAATATTAAGTGGGCTGATGATGTAACAGTCCATATCAATATCTAAACAATTGATAATGACAACCGAGCTACCAAATGTAAAGAGTTATTTTTTAAATTAATAAGTTATATAATTATTAATAGGTAAAATAATATAATTTTTAAAATTATTTATTATTTTATTTTATTATTTAAAAAATTGAAATAATATTTTAAAAATATAACATTATTCAAAAATAAATATCCAATAAGCACCCATAGCAATGGCATTTCGTTGTGTTACACAAGTGAACAAAAATTAGAGATGTTGAAAAACATACACTTATAGTCTTTCTCATATCAACTTTCTACTGCACAAGTTTTTTCATCTGTTAAATTACTAATGACTTTAAGAGTTTTACTTTGAAGGACTTCCAAACCTAGCACTAGACAAATTGTTTCCTCCTTAGAGAATCCACTATTATTGCTTTAAAATCATTAAAATCTAACGTGCAAATTAACAGAAACGAATTATCTATATTTCACTTCAATGTAATGCGTGAGGAACAAGAAGATCACTCAAAATATAAAATAAAATAATGGAATCTTAGACTGGGATGGAGTATCGGGATTCTAAGTGGGGTCTTTGCTGGCTCGCAATTGGCATGATAGGGACTCGAAAACGGCATACAGATTCTTACAAATTTAAAACTTTTGTTTAATTAGGCGACAAAAATTATTAATTTTAATTGAAAATTTATTAAAATCAGTAAAATTATCGTTACCCTCTTTTATGGTTTAAAAAAATTAAAACTTAAAAAAAATTATTTACTTATATTAGGTGATGAAAATTATTAATTTTAATTAAAAATTTATTAAAATTAATAAAATTACCGTTATATTCTTTTTGTTGTGCGAAAATAATAGGTTGAACAATAATTATACAAATTCACAATGACATAGTTAGTAGAGAAATGTGATAAAATAAATAAATAAGATTAAAAAATTTATGTGGTTCGACTTTAAATTTACGTTTATGGGTAAAGACACAAAAATTTTTTTACTTATAATAAATAAGAGTATACAATTATTATAAAATAATTCTCACAACCCAAAATTCTAATACATCAAATACGCTAAATAAAATACTTGACTAATGAAATTGCATAATTATGCAATTTCTCTCAAATGCCTCAAATGTTTATATCTCTCACTTGTGTCTCATACCATTTGCCTCATAGATTTACTTCTATTTATAACAAAATCATGGCACACAAATATTAACATTTGTGTGTGAAAAATAAATTGAAAAAATCATCAATTGTAGGCACAAATTTGGTGCCTACCAAGCCATCTTCAATTGTCAAAAAGTGAGTGCTTATCTCTTTGAATCATTTAAATCAATATTTCAACACCCTTTATGGTTGAAAAAAAAATTCAAATTCAAATACTCTAAGTGAGATTCGAACATTTGACCTCTAATATAATGATAAACACTTTAACCAATTAAACTATTAAAAGTTTTTTTTTTTAAATATGTGATTAAAATTTTATTAGAAATATTATTCTTAATTTACAATTTAGGAAAGGAGACATTGACAGCGTTGACCACCATTACCAGTGTTGACTATCGTTGACTGCCGTTGACATCGATCGTTGATTGTTATTGACCGGTATTGATCGATCAGTCATTGATATTGATTGACTATTGACCGATGTTGAAACGATCTGCCCCGATTCTCTAAAAAATAATATAGTTATAAAAAATTAATAGATTTCTTTCTTTTTTTTTCAACATTCCAATAGAGTTTTTCCTTCCTATCATACTTTATCCACTTGTAATATTCAATATAGCTTACATCAATAAATAATCATCCATAATCTCTAGCTTATTATCATTTACCATTGATATGCACAATACTAATCTTCCACAAATTAATACTATCAAATAAATATTCCAAATTATACATCTAATGATACATAAGGTTGAATAATTATTACATAACATAACTCTAATACAAAAATATAAATATACTAATCTTAAAATTAATGACTTTTTGTACAACTGTTTGGCTTAACTTCTAGGCTTAAATTCTACTAAGTTGATTAGTTCCTACAATATCTTGAGAGAGAAAATTTTAATAAAAATACAGTGAGTCGATTGACCCAATGAGTGGAGATAGTTAAATATCTTTGAATTAAGTAATAAACACATAAATAACATTTCTCTTGCTATTCATTATGGAAAATAAATAAATTACATAAAATGGTATTTACTTAAAGCATAAAAAATCTATGTAAAATCGCTTACCATAGAAAATGCATTTTCCAATCTTATAATACAATAATATAAATCATGATAATATAAATTACATAAAATTATGTTCTCAGTAGCAATTTGAAATTCTCTATCATACTTTTTCTTAATTGAGCATGGTTGAACATAATTGATATTTAAAATATTATATACTACTATTTATAGAGAAAATCACACTAAATTAGTACTTAAGGGGGAAAGCTTATTGTACTTAGAATGTTCCTCGAGAGGAGCATTGGACGTACTCATCTTATATCTCATCTCATATCCTCGTCGTACGCATGCGTAGAGCAAATTAGCTACTAAAGAGTAAAACGCCCATACATACGGTCCAAAGCCTATGTATGTATACAGACGGACTCTAAAGGCCTAAATATCATATATGAAAAGGGGATGGTACAACCTCGTGATTTCAAAACCATATCATTTATACAACATATACATACTTACAACATTTCATTAAATCTTATTTCATACTCTTTAAATCTTAAACCACTTAAAGAAACTTCATTGCTAATACATACAAAATGCTATCTCAAGTGTAAGCATATCATGAGTAAAAATTATAATATATATATATATATATTTTCAAATATAATATAAATCATTTCATAAAATAAATGATCATTAAAGGTAAATGATCATCAAAGAAAAATATACATAAAATGGAACCATGCTTATCATACTTTAAGTATCCACTCACTAAACTCATCGAGGCAGATTTTGTATTTCTTAACCCAAATTATAAAGCCTATCTCCTAGGAGTCTTAAAATGATGATAATTAACAATTTAAACCATAAAATAATATAAACCTAAAATTGGATCATAATTAATCTAAAATGGAATTTTTTAAAAACCTTTAGATTTTAACAAATATCATCTAACGAGTTTTTTTCATGCATCAAACAATATCCATTCACCATAGAATCAAGTTTTATTACTCTTGAGTATAAATCACCATCAAATCGAGTAAATTAGATTTTATCCCTTTTAAAATTCAAGTCTTAATTACCCTTAAATTAAGTCCTTAACTTGATCAAATTAAAATATTCTACTAAGCAATCTTTAGTATCCGAATTTTATAAAATTAAATACTTGTTCAAAAATTATGAAATAACCTCAGAATTACTCATAACACATATCGTAATGCATAATAAATTATTCAAGGCTTAATTCACACAAAAAGTATTTAAAATGAATTTATTCTACAGATTTCAGAATCTGTTAGCTAAATTCTGCATTAAGACTAGTCTCCTAGAAAAATCATAACAATTCGAAACCAATGCTTTAAATGTCAAATGTTGGATATGATGTACTAAACATATATAAATAGCATTTTTTAGAAACTCATAATTTTATAATATCATTTGATACATCAAACTTAGTTCATCATTTGACCCAGTTATAGAAATAAGGGATTGTCATGAATTTTATTGTCATCTTAGAAAAATCACTAAAAATCATATTTATTGAATTTGGAAACGATTGAAAGTTCATAATATCCATATACATGTCTAATTTAACCATTCGGAATCTCAGAGCTCAAATTACCCTACAAAAATTTATAAAATTTTCGGATTAACATACTATCAAAAACATACTACTACAGCTCATGTATAATTCCTTCTCTTATCATACAATCGTTATCAATTTTTATAAAACTATCATTAAATCTTCAACTTGTATGATAATCAGAATCACAACTCAACCAAATCACATAATAACCTCAAAATAATTAGAGAAATAGTTAGTAGATACCTCTTATGAAAATCCTTAAAACCTAATTCTTCTTCTTTGAAACTCAAGTCTTCTTCTTCTTCAAAGGGGTCAGCCAAACAAGGGTTATAGAGAATAAGAAGTATATATATATTGGCAATTTTTATTTAACCCTTACTAAAAATTATCAATAAAATCTAACACTTACTCTTTTTCTCGAACTAACCCCTAATTCTTTTTTAGTATTTCATTTTGGTCTTTAAAATAAATTTAAAAATCTTACAAATCAACCCAACATCAAAATTAAATCATAATCTATAAATATATAACATTCACTCTAAAGTACACACACACAAATTTTCACTTGCTATGATTATGAGATCACTACCACTCTATTTTTTAAAATTAAAATTGATGGTGGTTATTTCAAATGTTGACGGACATTCAGTTAAAATTAGTGATTTTTCTTTTTTAACCTTTTTGAGTGTTAACTTTAATAATTTTCGGTATCCGATAGAGGTGAAAACAAGAATTTTAAAATTATAAAAATTTGTATATCCCTTTTCCTAAATTACAAGGGTTCAAATGTTATTTTTTTATTAAAAAATTATAAAAAGTAAAAATGTGTAACAGAAGTGAATAAAAAAAGAGGAAAACAGCTTTCTCTTGGTGTTTTGAAATGTTTTAGTTGATTATGATGTTCATTACATGATTAGCAATAAAGTTACGTGGTATTTTTTTTATTGTTAATTCATGACTTATATATTATTTACAATGCGTTAAACAATCATATCATATATCAAGGTGTTATGTTATTTTTTAGAATAAAATTATATTTATAATTTTTTTTATATTACTCTTTTACCTTCTATTGTTAAAAACATACACTTTAAAGTTGAGTATTATTATTTTTTTACTATTTTGTCTTTGATACGACAAGTGAAATAAGAAATTATAAAATAAATTAAATATAAAATATACAACTTTAATAGTTTACTAATTTGATTAAATGTAATATAGTAATATTTTTGTTACTTTTTTAAATTAATTTATAAAAAGAGTTCTTACTCATAATGTATTTTTATCAAACATAAATTTTCAATGTTTTGTTTATTTAAATTTAATTTAGTTAACATTTTAAAAAGTATTTAGGTTTTAAGAAAATAATATTTAGGCTTTGATGAAAAAAAAATTATCGCCCCCACTATATTTTTTTTATTTTTGACACTTCAATGGTATTCCGTTGATTAAAAAAAATTCAACCATCACATGAATCACAAAATTTTAAATCTAGTAATATCAATTTAAAAAAAAAATTCATTAGTTGCCAATCTACAACCGGTAATCAACAATCAACGCCGGTTCAAAATTGGTCAACATCAATTAAATGATTAATCAATGTTAATCAATTTCTTTAAATTGTGCCATATTTTTTTTATAAATAAAAGATTATACTGCCTTTATTTTTTTTTTTATTTTAACAAAAAAAAATTAACAACTAGAGATTTAAATAAGTAATTTAAAAAAAAAAGTGAATAAACCACTCCTTTCATCAAAATATGGGATCTAAATATCTTTATCCTTTTAAAATATAAGTTTATATAAACCTTGGTCATTAGATTTTAGAATAGTATTTGATATGGGAGAATCATATAAATTTTCTCAACATTAAGTGTATCTCGTTGTCTTGAAAACGCCCAGCTGTAAAAAAGATTTGTACAGCTCATATCATTTAGCAATTGCTCACTGCTTATTTTAATCATCATAGTGGTTGATGATCACCTAATTCGAAGCCTAATACAGTAAATAATCAACGTAACTTGTGTTATAAAAAAATATCATATAAATATAATTATATAAAGTATTATTATATATATAAAATTAGAATACGGAATTTTTATTTTAATTAATATAACATTTGATATTTTATTTAGTAGTATAAGTTAATAATGAACAAATTAATGATTATACAACAAAATAACTTATATTTGTTAAAGTTTGTATTTTCCTCTTGACTCGAGAGTACAGTAACTGGTGGCATTATCGTCACCAGAAAATATCATGAGCTTGAACCTTGTTGCTTAAATGGAAATATGAAAAATCTTAACTTCTTAAATAATTACATCATTTGAAACTCCCATATGTGATCAGCAAGCTGATTGTATTTGTCTATCAATTTCTTATAATTACTTGCGCATAATTTGGGCCATTTCAAATCTTCTATGACAATTTTTCTTAATTGTGACTGCCGAAAAATATAAATATAACTTCATTTTCTTTACGACATAAACACATACCTTAAGATTCTTGAGTATTCCCTTTGAAAATTTCAAACTAATGCTTTGATTTTCCTTTAGTAGAGTTACATTTAATGATACTCCAGAATCTTCTCTTTCTTTTGAGGTTATTGAAAAATTAATAATTTAATAATTTTAGTTAGTTAAAAATTCAGAAGAATATTAAAGTAAAGAGTTATAATAAGTTTAGAATGTGTGAAACACGTATGAAAAAGTTTAGAACATGTGAGATACGAAAAGAAAACTCGAAGATGCAAAGAAAATACGCATAGGCGTCACCAGGGCTGAGCGCCACGGCACCTATGGCTGAGCACCGCGGAGATGGGTGCGACATGGCAAGCGCTGCAATGCCCAAGAATGAGCGCCGCAGAGCCAGACGAGATATGGAATTCGTTTTTTTATTCGAATTTCAAGTTTTGGAAAGTTTTAGACTTTCAAAATAAGTGGACTCTTACTCCTACAAGGAATAGGATTAGTAGACACGAAATACATCATATATAAACATTTGTAAACCTTTTAGTTGAGATTAAGCATTAAGAGAGACTCTAAGAGAAGGGAAGAACTAGGTAAACACTAAGTGTTTATGTGCGCTAGGGTGGAACCATCGTTTGGGTGATTATTGCTCGTGGTAGAGCAAGGGTTCACCAAACATTAGGTCATTTTGAGGGTTCTTTAATTGGATTTTCCTTGTAAAATCTCTAGGTAGTTAATAAGAGAGACTAGGATCTTTGGATCCATCGTGGATGTAGGCAATTGGCCGAACCACGTAAGATTGTGTTGTGCTATTTTATATTTTGCTTTGGATTCTTGTTATTTTACTTTATTAACAGGTTATTTCGCTGCACAAGGAGGTTAAGGTTCTAGGTTGAATCTTGAGTTTTTCACTTTAACATAACCTCAAGAAGAAGAAGAGCGTTCCCTCCCTCAACAAACTGGTATCAGAGCTAAAGGTTCGATAATACACCTGAAGTATTTAAATCATGGCTGCAATCAAGCAAGAAATAAAGAAGTTCAATGGGATGAATGACTTCAATCTTTGGAGGAAGAAGGTTAGGGCTCTACTAGTGAAGGAAGGGTTAGACTCAGCCTTGGAGGAAGTCAGCTCTTCAACTAGCGATGAGGCGACAACCTCAAAGTCCAGGCAGAAAGATTGGGACACGATTCAGAAAAAGGCTCATAGCACCATAATCCTAAAGTTGAGCGATGAAGTATTAAAGGAAGTTGATGATGATGAAGTCTATGGAAGAGACTCGAGGCATTGTACATGAAGAAGTCTCTTGCAAATAGACTTCCTGTGAAAAAGAAACTACACCAGCTAACAATGCACGAGGGATCTTCATTGAGAGCTCACATTGACGAGTTCAACAAGATCATCATAAGTCTTGAGCAACTGGGCATCAAGACTGAGGATGAAGACAAGGCTATTATCCTGTTAAGTTCTTTGCCGAAGAGCTATGAGAGCTTTGTAAATACGCTGCTATATAGTAAGGAGTCTTTAACGATGAATGATGTCAAGGCATCATTGAACTCAAAAGAATTAACAAAGAGATCCGAGTCTGAGAGTGGGGCAGTATTGCTTGTACAAGGAAGAAAGAACAACCAATCAAGGAGGAGATCTAAGAAGTGTTTCCTTTGTAATAAAGAAGGGCATTTTGTGAAGGATTTTCTGAAATCAAAAGGCCATTGAGGGTGGGCTGCAATCGGTATTGAGAAAGATACCTAAGTTATAGATACATTGGTAGCCTCAAGGAAAAAGTACGCTGGCAAATGGATACTAGATTTGAGGTGCAGCGTCCATATGTGTCCTGAAAGATCGGTGTTTATCAACTATAAAGCCAAGAGAGGTAAAGCTCTAATGGAGAATAACATGACTTGTGAGATCATGGGAGTTAGTGACATAAGGTTGAGGATGCAAGGTAAGAAACCAGGGAATTACATGGTGCAAGACATGTTCCTAAATTGAGGAGGAACTTGATATCCCTAGGCAAGCTTGATAAGGAAGGGTATTCGATTAGAGCGGAAAAAAGAAAACTAAGAGTAGAGAAAAGACCTATAAAGTTTGAGGGTGAGAAGCACAATTGGAGGGGCTTTATGTGCTTACTGAGATGGCCATGAGTGGCCCAACACGGGTGTTGGGGTAATGCAGACCACTAGGCAACATCCAAACCGTGCTCACCGAGGTAATGATGGTCGAAAATGAGTGCAACGCATCCATACACTATACAAGGTGTACGAATACCTTTGGATACCAAATTCACCAGTTCGGGTAAAATTAAGTCTTGGTGGAGACTTAACTAGACTCAACTCTAGGTGATAGAGTATTGGTGTGGATTAGATCCGGAAGCCTTCTTACTTGGAAGATTTTGAATTAAGGAAGGGTTTGTTGGAAAATTGGTGATTCAACAATCTTGGTTGGACAAGAATTGAGATGAATACCAAAGAGGAGAGTCACAAAAAGTCTAGAACGTGTGGGATACGTATGGAGAAGTCTAAAACGTGTGGGACACAAAGGGGAAAGCGAAACGGGACTCGAAGACGCGAAGAAAACAAGCATAGGCGCCAATAGAGCTAAACGTCGCTGCTCCCAGCACAAAAGCCTAGCGCCGCGGCGATGGGCGCGACATGGCGAGCGCCGTGGCGCTAGACGCGATAGGGAATTCATTTTTGATTTGGATTTCGAATTTTGGAAAGTTTTGGACTTCCAAAACAAGTGGACTCTTACGCCAACAAGGAATAAGGTTAGTAAGCATGAAATACATCCTATATAAATACTTGTAAACCTTTTAGTTGAGATTAAGCATTAAGAGAGACTTTAAAAGAGGGGAAGAATTGAGTAGACACTAAGTACTTGTGTGCATTAGAGTGGAACCATCGTTTGGGTGATCATTGCTCATGGAAGAGCAATAGTTCACTAAACATTAGGTCATTTTAAGGGTTTTTCAATTAGGTTTTCCTTATAAAATCTTTAGGGAGTTAATAAGAAAAGTTAGGATCATTGGATCCACCATAGACGTAAGCAATTAGCCGAATTATATAAGATTGTGTTGTGCTCTTTCATATTCTACTTTGGATTCTACTATTTTACTTGATTAACAAGTTATTCCATTGCGTAAGGAGGTTAGGGTTCTAGGTTGAATCTTGAGTTCTCCGCTTCAACATAACCTCAAAAGAGAGAAGGGCGGTCCCTCCCTCAACAGAGGTCAATTAAGTTTATAGCCAATGATTTCAGGTTCTTCACGTTTTATTTTGTTATTCTGCAATTTGTATTGTTATTCATGAATTGGCTAATTGGAAGCTCTTGACAAACAGAGCAAAAAGTTTGCAAAGTGTAATTTCTACATGGGCATGGCGATATCGTAATTACTCTGATCAGGTAATTATGGCTGGATGGTGGCACGCCTACGTATCTACTTGCATTCACATGAATCACTTACACACTCGACAAATATCAAAATACTTCAGATCACCGAGCAGTCGGGACGCAGACGGGCAGATCCTTTTCAAAGGTGGGTGCAGCTCGAAGAATTGGATTGCTATCGAAGAAATTGACAGGCTTTAGATCAAAGCTTGATGACAGAGTTGGCATTATAGGAAAATCCTCTTGGCATGGTATGTGACGAAATCCGAGTGTGTACCATAATACAATGTCCTTATTCTCAATTGGTCGGTTCCTGTTGGTCATCATTGACAATTGTGAATCCGTGTTCAGTGTACAGAAAAAGAAACAAATGAAAGTGAAAATCAACCTTTAGAAAGGAGCTAGTGTAAGTCTTTTACAGGTCAAAATATAATTTTGAGGTTTTTGAGTTCAGTTTATACCTCTCGGACCACACAGCAAGTGTGTCATCTCCTCTGCTCTGATACACCAAAAGCCCACCAGCCCATTGTTCACTCCGATTATACGGGGTCACCCAAATCTTTTAGACACATACCAACTGAGTTACAATTACAAGAAACTCTGAAACCTAAGCAAATCATCGTTGTGCGGCCATCGGAGTTTGTAATGTAAAGGGTCATAGCAGCTGAAAGTACCTGATTGTTCGTGAAAGCACTTCTGAGTTGCGGAGGATCATCATGATCAAGCAAGCTAGCAGCATTTCCCCCAGGGACAACTTTGTACCCAGAAGGATTTCCCAAACGAGACCGCCTTGAAGGATTGATTACATGAAATTCTGATGGATCATAAAGATTAAGCTTAATTTGAGCATCCTTCTCTGTTTTGGCTACGTGCTGCTTAGCTTTTAAGTAGCTCTTCCTCGGAGATTCTCCTTTTGATGTCTCTTCCTTCACAAGATTAACCTCAACAAATGAATTATTAGCCCCATCGACATCCATGTCCAGGTGGAAGGTGATGAAGTGATCATGAACTACACCGATAACATTTTCGGACACTAGAGGCCCAGACATGTCTTCTGGGTTAGGCATTTTATACACGTTCTCACGAGGAGTTCCTTTTACCATAAGCATCCCTGAAAGCGCTACCTGTTAAGATTAGCATGATTGATATGGCTTAGTTTGTGGCCATGTTGATCATAATTCGTAAACATATGCATGCATAAAAGTAGGCATATTTATGGAATTAACCTTAATCCGAATCAAACCGTCCGTTTGAAATTCCCAATCAAATATGTAATCGTAGTTTCCGACCGATGCTGCCATTCTAGCAACAAGCGTCACCTTTGGTCTGGCTTCTCTAATCTGTATAATTTCCAGAGTTAAAAGCTCTTTATGTTCCATAAACACGATATATATAATTGGTGTAAAAGAGTCGCTCATGATAATAATTGAGCTACGTACACTGGAATATTCCACTTCTATTTACCATCTCTTAATTTAGATTTCTTATTCAAAGCCAACAATTCGTAGTCTAAAGGGCTTTGCCATTTTAGTTTTAGATTGCGAAAAGTTTTGTTGTCTGGCAAATAGCAAACTTATGCCTAACAACTGATGGCCCAGTCTGCACCGTTTTAAAAGCACGTATGGATGCTGTGAAACTTGAAACAATTTTATGCCTTGGAAGAACACTTGAAAAATAAATAAATAAAACACAAAGCTTTGCTTCTGCTTTTTCAAAATATCAGTACCGAATTTATTTTCC
This sequence comes from Ailanthus altissimus, assembly GCA_946807835.1. Lineage (NCBI taxonomy): Eukaryota > Viridiplantae > Streptophyta > Magnoliopsida > Sapindales > Simaroubaceae > Ailanthus > Ailanthus altissimus. Next base: position 23,872,570 of record OX327696.1, on the reverse strand, counting down.
TACAACTTTTAGGATCGGTATCATTCTCAAATCTTGAATGCGAAGTTCTAATTTCTCATTTTCAAATCACCAAAATTATTTTAGTGCATGTTGGATGTGAGTGAGAACCACGTAATTAAGACTTATCTTATTGTTATCAATGTTATTTTCTTTCAATTGTGATTTCCATTGATTACTAATGGCTGAGGTGACTTAAAAGTTTAGAAGATAAAATAATTGAAAATTTTCTTTGATAAAAACATTTTCCTACTTTAATCAGTGATAAGATGATTGATGATACTGTTTTGGATAACCAATTAAATTTATATGGTTCGTGCGTTCCAATCTAAATGCACTACCACTCGTATAAAACATTTTGTTACATAATTTATTTCAGTGATATTGCAATGGCATACCTCAAAACCAAATGTTGGCATCTCAGAGTGTCGCCAACTAACGTCACCAGCATACCTCTCGAACAGGCATATCATATTGGGCTGAATAAACGGCGTCCCATCCGCTGCCACAAAAGTCCCATCCATGTAATATGAATATCTTGGACAATCATTTAGCGGCACAAGTGGCATTGCTGTAGCCCCCAACCCAAATTCACCAGCATCCATGTATGTCTTGAAGTACCAATTCTCATCTGGGTCCATATAAGGCACAAACAATTCTGAGGCAAACCCTTTGTACATCACACTCCTCAGCTCACCGCTCTCCGAATCTCGAACCATGGCTTGTGAAATCACCATACCAGCTCTTTGGTCAGCCTTGAGGTGAAATACCCAATTAGCCCATCTCACTATGTGTCCATCTTCGACTCGAAAACTCGGTCCATTTGGTTGCTCTATTGATATTGGGTGCATTGGCTCCATCACCGGTGGTCTGTCCTGGGCCGTGAATCTGTAGTCTGTGTTCGTACTCTTCGGCACTGGGATACCTCGGCCTGTGCTGGAAATCTTCACCACCTCTTTCTTATCGATGTCGACTGTTATAGTGAGCCCTTCAATGGGCCTCATGTAAAAATTGGCCGTCCCCTCACTTGAAAAGCACTGAACCTTAGTGACCCTTCTGTTCTCTTCATCCGGCCCATACCAACCCGCTGATAGGGTAATACATGTCAAATCTGAAAATGGGATTCCTCGTGTGATCAAAGTTCTATTAAACTCTGCATCAGCTAGTGTTACTTGCAAAGCTGCCGACATATCATTCGCGGTCAGTGCTGGGTAACCGGAGCCTGAACTGATGGCGTGGCTTGTGACTCGACCCAATCCCAAGTGCACTGTAAGAATATGAGATTGTCCATTCAATAATGCAATTACTAACGCTTTTCTTGGAGGAAGAGGATCTCCTTTTCTCCAGGCCAAGACTCGATTTTTGTCGGGCTCATCCAGGGATACAGAGTGAATGGTTGGAAAAGAAGTGGTGGCAAAAGTTTCATAAAATGAGATGATGACTCGGACCTCATTAATCTCTTGTATGGTAAGTGGGTCGAGTGGGTGCTGAAGAGTGCTGGTTTGGGTATCAAATATAGAGCCTAACTTAGAGGAAATTCGGTTTTGGAAGGTGCACCATGGGGCGCGCCCGCATTTAGATGAATAATGGAAATCCGGTTTGTTCAGAGGGTGGAATGAAGTTGCAAAAATAAAAAAGACTATGATTAAGATGAAGGAAAAATGAAGACATGAAATTCTCTCCATGGTTTGGTATCTCATCCAAGAGGAAAGTGAGAGCTAAGAGGGCAATTTACCCTTTCCTATAAGACAACCTGGGACCCCTATACTGTGAGCGCAGCTATTAATATTTCATATTTTTACGGGAAGGTGGATTGCTGAGTTGATGAAAATTCTAGCAATGCTTCTTGAATTCCACCTAAAACGCTCTTTCACTTTCTTCGTCTCGTTAAGTTTATTTAAAGGTAGGAAGATAAAACTCCGGAAATGTTTACTGCATGAAGGTACATTATTTTACGTGTATTTATTTACTTTTTATTATATAATCTTTTATTTTAATACTATTAACTTTTCCTAGTGACCTAATTTGTGGGATCAGCCCCCTTTCGAAATGTATAATTTAATTCATCCTGCGAATTTGCTAACCTCAGATTATATAAGTGAATCTTTTTGGTTCTAGAAGGGAAAGAAACAAACATAAAAGCATGAACGTGATTCATGTAAAAACAGATTAGGCTATTGAGCTATTGCATTTTGCATTACCAATATGCCAGGACTATGTTTGCCACCGTTGTCTATGCAACACATTTGATAAAAGTTATTTAGAAGTCTTAAACAAAGAATTCATAAAGAGTTAGACACTCTGCATTTTTACATTAAAACAAGGGATAAGTATAATTTATTTTAATATTTTGAACTAATTAATAATTTTATTCTTGTTAAATTTAAATTACTCAATTTTATTATAATCCGTTAATTTTTGCAGTTAATTTAGATGAAAAATTTATATTTAATATATTTTTACTATTTTACCTCAAATAATAACATATATGTAAAAAATATATAAAATATATGTAAATGGACACTTGTCATTAATAATTTGTTACAAATGACATGTGTCATCGTATAATTGATTATTTTTTAATAAAATAAATTTAAAAAACTAAAAATAAAACTGGTATTGTCGCCAGAAAGTGGGCGTCGGCTGTTGGCCTACTGCCATTTTTCGATGACAATAGTAATAAAAAAAATTAAATTTTATATCATTAGACTCTATTTTTATTGATTTACATAGTGGTGGGATCATTTTTAGAAAAAAAAAGACCAAAAAATGGTCAAAAATATTTTTCGGCGGTTGATCTATCCACCTGTGGTGGCGGTGCAAGTCACCACCCAGCCGTTTAACAACGGCTAGCGGTGGCCACCGCACTCTCCATATCATTGAATTCTATTTTTCTTGATCTATATAGTGGTAAGATCATTTTTGATAAAAAGAAGACCAGAAATGGTGAAATTTGATAAATTTATGTTGTTGACGTATCACCAAAAAATAATGGTCGACGACAGTGATAGTTTTTATTTTTAATTTTTTTTTGTATAATTTAATTTATTTACAAATTATTTTTAAAAAATAAACAAATTGCATGATGACATGATGACATGTGTCTAAAAGTACTAATCACATTATGACATGTATGATATTATTAAAGTTTATTTTTAAAATTATATTAAATTAAATTAATGGATGAGATTGTGCCTCATGTTCGAAAAGACAATGAATGAGTAAGATTGTACCACGTGTTCTACGTGTAATTTATTTGTATGACTAGATTACATTTTTACTCTTCCACTATTAAAACTAACGGCAAAAATTAATGAATTAGAGCAAAATTAGGTATTTTAGGTCTAACTAAGGTAAAATTGTTAATTAGCCCAAAATATTAGGATAAAATTTTACTTATCCTTTAAATCAATTCAAATGATTAAATTTGAATAATATATTTTTTTGTTTCTTTTTTTTTAATATTAAATATAATTATTAAGCTTTTTTAATTAAAAATTAATATTTTTATATTTATGTCTTTATTTTTAATATTAAATTATTAAAATTAAAAATATATAAAAAAGTAATATTTAATTAAGAAATTATATTAAAACAATATTCATTTGAATTTTATTATAAGAGTAATACTATACTTATATAGTTGAAATGCAAAGTTTGTATCTCAATTGATGTGTCATCAATTAATGACTACTATTTATTAGGTAGTTGTTAACTTTTTACTTTTTATTAATATGGTAGTTAATACAATACTAATCAATAATAGAAACATTAAATACCACATGAGTTGAAATATAAATTTTTTTATCTCACCTATGTAAGCATAAAATTACTCTTATTATAATTATATGTTAGAAGATAATTATGAGATAACATGGACTAATTAGAAGGGTTGATGTAACCCCTAAAGCTCTAATTCACCTCATGAGCCACTCAACCCCCTCACAAAAGACAAAAAGATTGGGCTTAGTAAAATATAGATCAGTTAAAATCTCCAATTCAAAATATGATGATATTTTAAATCAAGCACACTTGAAAATACACATCTATTAAGCATTCATACTTTCCATGTCAACTCATTAGTAGTCAAAAGGTCTAGGGATATTTTAGTGAGATCACTGCACTATCCACACTACCACTAAACATGATACCTGTCTTTGTAAAGGACCATGATAAGTGACAGTTGGTGAGCAACAAAATAAAAAAGAGATACAATCTTAGTGGTCATTATTATAGCTTCACATCATCCTTTATACAGGTGCTCAACTTCTATTTTTAGCAAGATAAAGCCTCCCTAAGATAAAAATAAGCTCACACCAATAAAGCCTCACAAACCCTCTTGTCACATGTCACCTTCAAAGGCACAAGCTCTAAACCCTTCAATCTCCAACTAAAGATAAAAGATAATGAATATATCTCTCACTTTTTCACCATTCATCAATTTCACCCAACAACTAAGTTTCTTTCTTCCTCTTCATCTTCTCTAATTTTCTCATGGGAAAAATCATAAAGGGATAAACCTCATCCATCTTTACATATAACTTAAGCATAAAAGGTCATCATCAACCTCCCCGTCAATGTAAGCCACTAACCTCATTTGTTTCTTATGTTGTATAGGTCCAACAATTTTGATTTGTTACCCATTCCATCAAATACCTTTATTCTCTATCTTTAACCTATCAAAACCCTTAAAACCAATCTAAATCCATTTTTATGACATAAAATTAATCATTAGCTTCAACTTTTTTCCTTTAAAATAAATTTTTAATGTTTATGTTTTAAGTTAACTAAATTTAAGCATAAAAAATATTACGATTTTGATTAGGTGGGTAAAGTCACTTAACATTTGATGTGTAACTCTATATATTATGAGCAATTATGCCTACCTAATCAATGTTATATATACACAATAATTCTCTAGTATAGAAGGCTAAATATAAGAAAAATTCTAATCTTTCACTACTAGTCATTGGATACATCTCACAGTTATCAATTTAAATTAAATTTTAATAATAATAAATTGGGTTCTTGCCAAACAGCTTGAAGGGCATTAAATGCCCTTGCAATGCTTTCATAATTAAAATTAAAAAAGCTTATTTGATCGGTTTTCTATCCATATCATATCATATCATATCACTCATCTATCAATCAAAGTTTAAAAGAGACTAAAAAGCTTATTTGATCGATTTTTTATCTTATACCATTTCTTTTTTTAAAAGCATTCGTATTTTTAATATTATCTGTTAACTCTAAATTTTAGGTTATTCTAGGCCAATGAGTTAGATTTATACTATGATGAAAATAACTTTTTGGCTTGTTGTTAGGCTTCAATCAAGATAACTATTAATTAATACTTAATGGGCTTGTAGTGCTTGTTGAGCCCATTGAAACCTTGTATGTAATCAAATAACAAAGACCATGTACATGAGCAATACAAAAAATAAGAAATATATAGTGGTTCAGCTTTACAAGAGTAACATTCACTTTACTGAGCTTTAGCTCACTTATAGTGTATTATTAAATAATAAATTTTATAATAAAAGTATAAAGAGACATGACCTCTACAAATAATAGGTTAAGAAAAAGATTTGTTCTATGAACATAATAGACTTAAGAGTTAAAAAGGCCTTTAATATCTAGAAATGAGCCTTGGCATAGGGTATAGGGTGACTTTCTTAAGAAGAATCTGGAATAAAGCTCGATGGGGGAAGATCTAAGGAAGGCCCTGAAACCCTTTTATTAATTAGTTTAGAGAAGAAGAAAAAACCCCCATCTTCTATCATTGAATCCTTTATTTTATAGGTGGTGCTAAGTCTTTGATGGTTGAATCCCTGTACGCCTAGGTTAACTTATTCTTTTTTCTATTTTGATTATATTCCAAGAGTAAAGGGAGATTTACTTTGGGAATATCGAGATTATGAAGATCTCACGATTGAAGGTAGACTAAGTCTTCAAAATTATTGACTTACGTCTCTAGTCCTCAGCTAATAGTAGATAAGTGACTCCTCGTCTACTTAGGAGAAAAAGTGGTCAACCTTATTAGAAGTGCTCAAACACTCTGCTTGGTCAATACTGGTTATCGAAGCCACCTTGTATAGTACCAAAAACCTCTAGGGATAAGGCTGCGATTATGTCTTGAGGTCATTTCTTCATAAAATCTAGAGCCTTCCAATAGTAATTGGTTATAGTTTCTTCTAACATGCAGAATAATAGGTATTTTCATGGTCAGCCAAGTACCTTAAAATATTGGAATCGGGACTCATGGGTTGAGCTGAACTCTTGGAAGAAATGGGCTTTAGGTCAAAATCTTAAAGGGAACAAGAATACCTCAATTTTAGTATTAATTTGTTGATACTAAAAACTTTATAGTATTTATTGGTCCAAAATGGTCCTCAAGATTAGTTGTTGAGTCTTTAGCGAGGGTAAATGCGTTTGACATACGTTCATAGGCCCACAGGACATGGATGCCTGCGTGGTTGTCAAATCGCACCACTGGTAAAAACTAATATTTGAAATTAGTGCCTAAATTTTAATTAACGTCTAGTGACCCTTTAAAAGATGTGCGTTGATAGATGGCTAAGTAAATAGTTATATCTCTTCATATTACAGATGGCATGATTAAATCTTCAACCACTTATTTTAATTAAATAATTGAATAACGCTATTGAATTTAGTTACGGGACGTTCCACTTGTGAGAATGTATTAATCCTTAGATTTTAACTCAACAACAATGATGAGAATGATGGCTTTCTATAAAAAAAAAAAAAGTCTCTCAAATTCTTTATTTTGCTCTGTTTTATAAATTGAAGAGAGAGTTTATATTGCAACTTGAAGAGAGAGAGAGAGAGGCTCTGTATCATTTAAATTCTTGCAACTTATCTTCAAAAGATCTTCAAACAAATAAGTAATGTTTCCTGTCAATTTTTATTTCTAGCACTATTTGTCTTACTACTTTGATTATTTGAGCATTTTTTTTAACCTTTGAATAAGTCTTTCTGGCTTTATACTTTTTAAAGCTTAAGTGGTTAGTCAAAATAGATTATTGATAGGTTACATATCTCTTTTTCTCTAAGTACTAACCCTGTTATTTGTTGACAACTCCTAGAATGTATATAGTTATGAGCTTGGTAACATTAAGAGCTCGATTGCTGGAAGTATTTCATCCCTGGAAAAATAGATAGTATAAATGCTCAAGAGGTTTGAGAATTTTCTTGGTTGTTAAAGGATCCACCGAAGAAGAGGATGCCATAGAATTGCTCAAAATCCTTAGTGACTTTAAGAGAACCCCAATCATATAGTGCCAAGTAATGTTCCTAAAAATAAGTGCAATCTTCTGGTCAGCTAAATAGATCCAAGAAGAAAAAGAAAAATAAAGGGCTCATTTTTTGAATTAGAATACCCACCTTATCATATTTTAAGTGTACGAGAAGAGAACATCATTAAGTTAAGGAAAAAAAATAAGAGTGTACCCTTTGCTAAAGAGATAGCTTAATAGAGAAAATTGACAGATGAATGTCTCTAAAGTATTTTTAAAAATAAAATAGTGTTTTAGACACTTAAACAAAACTAAAATAGTCCATCAATATTTCTCCTTTTAAAAGAAAGAACATCTTCAAAAGCAAGGACTGACAATTAAAAAAAAAGATGTCAAGTATTAACTTAAGAGGGATTGTTAAAAATTGCAACACCAACTTTAGGCCCAGAATAAAATCTAATACTTTAAGGCCCAAGCCCAACTTATGTAATATTTTAGGTTCAAGGCCTAAGCCTAAGACAGAGAGCAATCTAAAATTAAGGCCTAAGCCCAAGATTTAGAGGATTCTAGAACCAAAGCCCAAGCTTAAGTTATAGAAATATTCAAGGTAGGTGGAGATATTTTTAAAAATGATAAGTATGAAAAATTGTATGGTTAATAAATTTTTAGAATATTTAATTTGTGTGGTTTAGATTTAGTGACAACAAGTATAAATACCCAATTCCTTGTTTGATTTAAGTATTAAGTAAAAAGAACTTGATCTAGTGATAAAAGTGAAGGAACTTGATCAAGTAAGAGGAAGTGTTCAAAAAACTTGATCAAGTGTTGAGTTATAAGAGTTGTGTTGTAAGTGAGAGTGAGAATTTCTAAAATTTGTATTGTAAGTGTTTGTATTTAGTGTATTAATAAAAGTGTTCCATTTGTACTCCAATGTATTCAACATTTGGTATCAGAGCTATGAGTGTTTAAATCCTAAAAAATTCAACAATTGGTATTAGAGTCAAGTTGTTCGGGACGTAAAACAGTAGTCGAAGTACTGTTTATTAAGTACCTGCTCATATGAGTACTGTTTAAATACATAGTACCATTATTAGAATCTGGTGTAGTTATATGAATGATGCATGTAAGTTTTGTCAAAAGGGCTAATATTCTTTAAAGAGTCTGAATTTTAAGTAGGGCTATTGTGACCCCTCCAGTCTTTTCTGAATTTATTTTTGCTATATAATTCATATAAATAACATATAGGCATTGTTACTATAGTGCTGGTGAAAATGTTGTTAAGAGTAACAGTGAGATAGTCAGAGATTAACCTTAGTAGAGCTTCATTTGAGTTTTGAAGAGTTTAAAACTCTACAAGCTTATAGCTTGAGATTAAGCTTGTCCAGCATTATTGAAGTCTTACTGGCACAATGGATGACCTTCAAGTAGTTGAAGGAATTAAGAGACTCAACAACTAAAATTACAGTATATGGGCGACGTTGATGAAGTCTTACCTATAAGGCCAAGATCTTTGAGAGGTCGTTGGCAGAAATGAAGTGAAGCAACCAATAGATGAAATCACTTTAAAGAAGTGAAAGGTGAAAGCTGGTAAGGGTTTGTTTGCCATTAAAACTACTGTTGAATAAGAGATGTTACAGCATATAAAGAAAGCTAAAATGCCAAATGAAACATGGGACACTTTTACGTCATTTTTCTCAAAGAAAAATAACACGCGATTGCAACTTCTTGAGAATGAGCTTTTATCAATTGCACAACGCAACATAACGATCAACCAATACTTTGCAAAGGTAAAGTCCTTATGCCACAAGATATCTGAGTTAGATCCTAACGCTGCTATTGCTGAATCTAGGATAAAAAGGATTATCATCCATAGTTTGAGACTCGAGTATAGAAGTTTTGTTACTGGTGTACAAAGTTGGCAAACCCAACCATCTCTCGTTGAATTTAAAAATTTTCTTGTTGATCAAGAAGTGACTGCCAAATAAATGGGTGGGGTCTCATTAAAAGGTAATAAAAAAATACTTTATATCGACAAAAGGAAATGTCGATTTAAACGATGTGCTAGTAGAGAATTTAAAGGAGATGATGACAAGATAAAGAGTCATCAAGAAGGTAGCTCACAGATAGAAGGAGCATGGAAGACTTACGACAATGCTAGTTAATTTCACAAGAAAATGTTTGAAGGAAAATATTATAATTATGAAAAAATAGGCTATATGGCAAAAGATTATTTGTCTAAGAAGAAGTATGTTGAATGTAATATTGCCACCTCAAATGCAGAAAAGAAATACAAATAAGAGTGGAATGTTAAAGCATCAGTCGCTTTAGTGGAGGAAGATAATTTATGAATTAAGTGATTATAAAAATAATTAGATCATTGACTCAGGATATCCAAATCACATAAGCATGGAACAACTTTATGGTGTTGTGAAAAAGGTAATACATCGCCACAATGAGTTAGAGCAGCAAGTAGAGAAAGTTGAGGTAGACCTTGATACTCAAGAGGATGAGATGTGCTCATTTATTGACATATTTAGTGAGAGTTATACTAGTACGTAACAGGATTGGACTAAGACTTCTCAAGAAGAGGTCAACTTCACCATAAAAAAGTTTCATGACTAAGTGGATGAGCTGTGTAAAGGGTTTAAAGCTATTAAAGAAGATGTGGTGCTGTGTAAAAAAGTAGTGAAAAATGATATTATTGCTACTAACGTTACAATCGGTACTCCAAGAGTTGAAGCTTCTAAGTCGAAGTAGTTTAATAGTAAGAAAGATGGCAAAGATGTTACTAAAAATGTTGAGTCTCAAGGAAAGCAAAAGAGAGAATCCATGACACCTATGTTTGAAACAAGTGGTAGCAAGGAACATGTGAAGCAATGCCAGAATGCAAAAGAAGAACGAGCAAGAGACAAGAAAGGCAAGGCCCTTGCAAAAGTAAAAAAGTTGAATAAGTGTATACAAGTAGTGTTTGATGGTAGTGTCTCTAAGAAAAAGCGCTTGAGTTAAATATGAAGGGCCTGGTCTCAGTAATTTGGGAACTTCAAAGGATGAAATTGCCCCAGAGATCAAAGGACTTAAAAATAACACATGTGCTAAGAAATTTGTTAAAGATGAAATTGTTGCAGATACTAACAAATAGAATCCTATAAAAGAGCTGGAAGAGAAAGAGTTTAAGGATAATAAGATGACTTTAGAAGAGTATGAACAAATACATAAAGAAAAGAGAAAAGTTTTACTCACACTTAAGACCGAAGGAAAAGAGAAGAGAAATGTTGCACAAAAAAGAAAGTTGGTGTTGAAGGAGAATGTTAAAAATTACTACCAAATTTAAGCCCATAATAAAATCTAATACTTTAAGGCTTAAGCTCAACACATGAAATATTTTAAGTTCAGAGCCTAAGCCCAAGACATAGAGCAATCTAGAATTAAGGCTCAAGCCTAAGATATAGAGAATTCTAGAACCAAGGCCTAAACCTAAGATTTGAAGGATTCTAGAACCAAAGTCCAATTCCAAATTCTAGAAATATTCAAAATAGGTGAAAATATTTTTTGAAAGGGATAAGTAAGAAAAATTGTATAATTAATAAAATTTTAAAATATTTAATTTATTTGGTTTGAATTTAATGACAACAAGTATAAATACCTCATTTCTTATTTGATATAGGTATTAAATGAATAAAACTTGATCTAGTAATAAGAGTGATCAAGTGTTAAGGAACTTGATCAAGTGAAAAAAAGTGATTAAGTGTTCAAAGAACTTAATTAAGTGTTGAGTATTGAAAGTTATTAAAAAATTGAACAAGTAATAAATTCAATAAAAAAATATAAGTGTTAAATTATTAAAGTTGTGTTGTAAATGAGAGTAAAAATTTTTAAAATTTATATTATAAATATTTGTGTTTAGTGTATTAATAACAGTATTTCATTTATACTCTATTATATTTAATATTTTACGAAGAATCCAACAGAAATGTCATGTAAAGTTAGTAGTTGCGGGAAGGAAAGAAAATATTTTTGCAGTCAATTTTTTGTGGAGCAACATAGCTAGCCATCCATTGACAACCCCAATGAGAGTTCGTCTATTAACGTCTTATCGTGATGTGTCAGAAACCAAAAAAATCATTAACCCAGCAACTTGCGGCTGTAAACATACTCACTCGTCAACAGATAGGTATTTCTGAATTGCAAGCTGGTAGTATTGAAAATATTGGATGCACAGAAAAGAATTTTGCATTTACTTGCACTATTAAGACAGGTAATGAAGATCGTATTACTCATTGTTTTTGGGCTGGTGCAATATTTAAACGTGCGTTTGAGTTCTATGGTGATGTGGTAGTATCTGATTTATAATACAAATAGATATGGCATGATATTTGCACCGTTGATAGGGATTAATAATCATTGTCAATCTATAATATTTGGTTATTCATTCTTAAGCGATGAGACCATTGATTCTTTTATTTGGTTGTTTGTGCAATTTAAAAAGGTTATGCCTAAATATTGCCCTACTAGATGTATCACTCAGAAGCTTTTCTTGATACATTCCACAAATATTGTAGTTGATATATCTTAAATAAATTTTCTAAAAGGTTAAAATGCAATGACTTATAGAGATTACTACAATGACTTTCAAATGTGCATTTGGGAATCACACACCCAAAACGATCGAGTTTGATTCTAAGTGGACAGAAATTATCAAAAGAAGTAAATTAAGTGATAATGTTTGGATTCAATCTATGTGTGAACTACGTTCAAGATATGGGTACCTATACATGTCAATTATGTTTTCTCAGTTGGAAACCACTAAAAAGAAAAATATTGATCAAGTCCTCAAAGAACCACTTGCAGTTAGGACAATCAAATGGGTTTTGGAAAAGGCAAAAACGAGGAAAACAGAATGGCGATAAGTAAGGTGAAAGAAAAACGTTGTCATGGATGCGGAAAAGTTGGACAATCACACGATAAAAGAAATTGCCCAATTAATGCTCAATAATTGGTAAGAAGTCAATATTAATCTTTATTATGAATCGGTTAATCTCAATTATTTTAACAATTTTCTTTTTACTTCGTGTAGGGCTTCGGTGGTTGATTATGAAAATTCAAATCAGTTTGTGGTTGGTATTCAGTATTGTTTATAATTTGTAGAAGTGCGAAGACTCCTTTATTATGTAGTCAAGTTATTGAAGCAATCAAGCAAAGAAAAAAGAAATTAAATTTGATTCTATTAAATATCTATCGTATATTTCTTTTGTTAATTATTATTTACATCTAAAATTATCCGATGGTTTAAGAGTTTATTATACATTTTTTAAATCTTAAATTTGATTTTCTCCTTTCTCATGTATAAAAAAATTACTATTTATATATTTAATGTATCAAATAACAGTTTAAATTTGAATAAAATCATGCCAGTTTCCTATATATACATATATAATGGAAATGATCTAATGAAAGGTGTAACTCATTATATAATTAAAAATATTATAACATAATATTATTTAATTAATATATAATTTTTATATAATTTATATATATAATAAAAATATCTAACGAGATGAGATGTGGAACTAATTATATGATGAAAAATATTATGACATGATATTATTTAATTAATACATAATTTTTATATAATTTATAATATATTATAAAATTTTATTATGTATTCATATACTCATTATATAATAAGTTATATACCTTGTTAATATATATATATATGGACATAAATTTCTAGAATCTAACCTTCTTTTGATATTTGACGTGTGAGAACAATAGCATTTCCGTTTATTTGTATAGCTCTGCTAAAAATGTAAAGTAAGATTCACCCCAACTCTGGCTATAATATCTCCTAAGGAAAAGAAAATGTAGGATATGACCAAATTCAATGACAATCATCTTATTTTGCATTCTTATAAACAAAAAATGCAGGGTCAAATTACTTGGCTTCAAAGTGGCCTTATTAACAGTAACTCTACAGCCACGAGCAGGCGGCAGCCACCAACTGGCTGTTGTACCTTTGAATGAAGAAATTAATGCTGAAAAAATGCTGTTAACATTTCTCTTACTTTTGGATGCTCTCGTATGTATATATATATATATATATATACAAGGAAACACATAAAGAGTAATATAATTTAAATAAATAATATAAAAAATAAGTTATTAAAAAATTAGAGTGAATAAAAAAAAAACACACAGAATTTATATAATTTAGTAATTTGCATACATTTCTGGTAGATGAAGATCATACATTTTTAGTATTGAATCGTAAAATATATCTTTTACAAAAAAGACTCACAAAGTAATTACTCTTTTTTATAATTAAGGAGTTTTCTTTTACTAAAAAATATAAAGTATGTTTGATCACAAAGATTTCATTAAGATTAACAAGTTGTATTTATAAACCAATAGAGAGTATTTATATAAATTTTAGGACGTTATAGATTAGTTATAAATGTGTAAGAGTCGTATTAGAGAGTCCTGAAACAAGTGAGAGATAAAATAAGTCGAATCAAAAAGAAAAACTATTTCCAGTGCTGGGTGCTGCAGTGCCTGGGCACCGCCTCTTACGTCTTTCGCCTCTTTTCGCGTTCGTCTTTGATCATCGCATACTCAACGTACTTGGCTTGCTCTCCAAATCATATCCTAATGAGTTTTAATCAACTTTCTCACAAATTTTCTCATTGATTCAAAATCATCTACAAAACAACTCCATCTCTCATCTCTGCATATTTAGTCATCCTCACAAAGTAGTGATGCCGGATAAGTCTTTGTATATGATGAACTTAACCGAGGGTAGTAGCTTAGTCAACATATCAGCAGGATTTTTAAACGATATTATCTTAGTTAGACTAACTTCACCACTTTGAACAATTTTTCGAATGTAATAGAGCTGTACATCAATGTGTTTAGACCTCTCGTGGAACCTTGATGCTTACTTAGTTGTATGGCACTCTGACTATCACAATACACACCGGTGCTCATATCTTCAGTAACCAATACCTCCACGCATATGCCTTTTAACCTCACGGCTTCTTTAATAGTTTCACCAATAACTATGTACTTTGCCTCTGTGGTAGATAGTGCAACCACATGTTATAAAACTGATCTCCAACACACACTACACCCAAACACTGTGAATACGTAACCCATCAATGACATTCTCTTGTCTAGATTACCTACATAATCTGAGTCTACGTATCTCTTACCATTACATTGTTGTCCTTATCCCTTTTATACATCAACTGTGATTTGACACCCCCTTGAGATATTTCAAAATTCACTTTACTGCAAGCCAATGATTCTTACTCAGATTTGTCATGTATCTACTCACCACACTCACAGTCTGTGATATGTTTGATCTTGTGCAAACCATTGTATATATGATACTCCTCGCAGCACTTGTATACGGTATTTTACTCATCTATAGTTTCTCCTATTTAGATGTTAGCTACTGTGCTATTGAAAGTTTAAAATGCATAGCCAAATTAATAGAGACAGCCTTTGCGTTAGATATACCAAACTTTTCTAGAATTTTGAGTATATATCGTTGTTAAGACAAGAAGGTAACATCTCTTCTTTTCCTCACAATATCCATACCCAATATTCTTTTTGCTACTCCCAAATTCTCATATCAAACTCGTCACTTAACTACTGCTTGAGTTTTTATATTTTTTCCATGTTCTTGCATGCGATCAATATATCATTAATGTATAGAAGTAATATATCATCCCACAACTTAGGTTCTTGAAGTACAAGCTATAAGACTGTGTGAGGCCCACCAACTCCTTGGTCCACTGGCTGAATGACACTTCAGAGCCACCGGCACACCCACAGAGCCCTCTTAGGTTACTTACGCCCCCAAGAAATTGAACCTTCACCCCTATCTCATGGAGGCCTTATAGGCCTTTAGAGGTTCATTTTTGTACCCATCAGGCTGGACCCCCTGGACCGCCCGAATCCCACGAGTGAATAAAAAGTTGGATCTACATTGGATCTCACCTGAATCGCCTCATCTATCCTTCTAATGAGGAGTTTGTTTTCAAATCCCCAGTTGAAACATGAGAAGTACGCCATGCTAATGTGCCTTGGATGATCCACATCTCAAGGTTAGGCGCTGATGAGCACATTGAACTATCCATGTGGTTGAGAGCCCTCACAGCCCAGGTACAACGATGCAATTATCAGGGGCATGCTCTACTACTGAGCTGATAACTTGCCATGCGAACCTCCCGCAAGGGGTCCAATGTGCCAAAAGTGGTGGAGCCAGCTTGATGGGTACAAGAACGAACCTCTAAATGCCTATAAGGTCTCCATGAGATGGGGGCGGGGGTTTGATTCCTTAAGGGTGCAGGTAACCTGAGAGGGCTCTATGGGTGCGCCAGTGGCTCTTAAGTGCCATCTAGCCGGTGGACCAAGATGTTGGTGGGCCCTACACAGTCTTACACATGTAACTGCCATACTTGCTCCTACTAAAGCCACAAGCCATTATAAACTCATCAAATCTCATATACCACTGTCTAAGTGATTGCTTTAACCTATTAATAATTTCTTTAACAAATAACCATGATCTTGTTTTCTAGACTCCTCAAACCCTTGAGACTGTGCCATATATATTGTCTTTTCAAGCTCTCTATGCAGAAAAATCTGTCTTTACATCTATCTGCTCTATATGTAAATCAAGGTTTGCACACATGGCTAACAAAATCCTAATGGATGTGTGCTTGACGATTAGAGAGAATATCTCATGAAAGTCAACTCCATCTCTCTGAGTAAAACTTTGTGCAACTAACCTAACCTTGAATGTCGTAGGCTCTATCCCCAGTATCCCCTCCTTCAGCTTATACACCTACTTACACCCAATTAGTTTCTTTTGAAGTCTCTAAACCAACTTTCAAGTATTATTCCTCCTGAGAGAACTAATCTTTTCTTCCATGGCCTACTGTCATTCATTCTTGTTTTTACTCTTCATAGCTTTACTATATGTTCTAGACTTATCAAACTTAAGAGTGTAAGTAGAATTAAAAGCGTGAGCAATTAAATCTGTTTGTGCATACTTGACTGGTAGGTTAATTATTCTCCTTAGTCTATCTCTGACTAGCTAGTACTCTTCAAGTTCCATCTCAAAAGTCCTAATTCTTTCTTGGGTAGACTTGGAGAAACTCACCGGTATTCTTGGTTCATCTTTAATGATTTTCTTATTGAAGTATTGATTTGAGAGCATATCAGATCTATTCTATGGCTTTACTTCAACTACTATTGACTCGGATGTTGAGTCTTCTTTGAGCACAGATTCTTTTTTCTCATCTCTTTGGGAGGCTTTTAGCATGGTCGTCTCATCGAACATTACGTCACGACTTATGATACTCCTCGATTGTGTTAACTCTCTATACTACACCTTATATCCTTTCACTCCTTCGGGATACCCTATGAATACCCATTTGATAACTATAGGTTCTAATTTTCCCTCCTTAATATGTACAAAGGCATGGCAACTAAGTATTCTAAGGTAGTTATACTTGAAAAGGTTGTCAGACTATTTCTCTTTTGGCGTCTTGAAGTCAATTGTTGAGGAGTGACTTCTATTGATCAAATAAGTTGCAGTCACTACAGCTTCTCCCCAAAAATACCTTAGATATCTTTACATTGGTAAGCATGCATCTAACTATTTCAAGTAGGGTTATGTTCATTTTCTCAGTTACGCCATTCTACTGTGGTGTTAATCTTACCGTTCTATGCCTTGTAATCCTATACTTGGCACAAAATTCATTAAACTCTTTATTACAAAATTTGAGACCATTGTCAGTTTTCAGCCTATTTACACTTTTGTTAGTTTGATTCTCAAAAAGAGCCTTCCAAGTCTTGAATGTATCAAACACTTGATCCTTACTCTTTAAAAAATAGACCCACAGCTTCCTTGAATAGTCGTAAATCAAACTGAGAAAATACCTAACACCACCACGAGTAGCAATCTAAGCTAGTCCCTAAAGATCTGAGTGTATGTAGTTAAGAGTCCCCTTAGTCTTGTGCTCCTCGATACTAAACCTCACCCTATATGCTTTTCCAAGCACATAATGCTCACAACACTCCAATGTCTGGAATTTATGCTCACTAAATACCTTTTGACTAAATAACTCATTCAAGTTTCTCTCGCTTAAGTATGCTAGTTAAGATGCCACAACTTGATTTGCATATTCTCATCATCTACAGAGAATAATGTAGAACTACTCATAACTTTACCTTTAAGCACATAAACACCCTTGTACTTTTCTCCTCTCATTACTACCATGGAACCTTTTAATACTCTTAAAACCCCTCCGTCGATCTTAATGGAACACTCATTCTGATCTAAAGTCCCTAGTGAGATTAAGTTTCTCTTGAGGTCAGGAACATACCTAACATCTGTCAATTCTCTTACTCACCCATCATGCAACCTTAGTTTAATATTATCAAGTCTTATTACTTGACACACGACGTCATTACCCATTAATACCTTACCATCACTAATGGGCTAAAAATTTATAAACCAAGACTTGTGCGGGCATATGTAAAATGTACAACTTGAATCTAGAACCCATTGTTCAGTATTCTTACTATTAGTAGCGACGAATGTCTCTGTGCTGTCGTAACTATCATTATAGGCAAGCGTAGTAACTGCTTTCTTCTTGTCTTATGCTTTCTTCTCCAGATAGTCATTTATGGAGCACTCCTCTTCTTGCAGCAATAGCACTCCTTAGGAGTCATAGACTTTGATCTTGAGCCCTTTTTCTTTCCATCTCTATATAAGGCAATTCTTCTTACAGATAAACTTTATGCATTATCCTCGATATGGTTTCTTAATAACTTTGAGTTTAAAGATGATTTCACATCACTCATCGTTAAACTCTCTTTTCCATAGAGCAACGTATCAATAAAGATCTCATAACTCTTAGAAAGTGAACTCAGCAGGATAATTGCTCTATCTTTATCTTTTATCTTAATGTTGATGTTGATAAATTCAAGATTAAGAATGATCTTATTGAAAGCGTCTATATGATCTTTTATTGGCGTCCTCTCTGACATGAATAGCTGATACAACTTCTTTTTTATATGCAATATGTTAACTAACGATTTTTGTATATAAAAGAAGTCAAGCTTCTTCAAAGACCAATCGTTGTCGTCTTACCTACTACTTCTTACAGTACTTCATCGTTCAATGATAAAATAATTGTACTGTGAGCTCTTTCTTGAATGTCCTTTTTTTCTGCTTCAGCTTTAGATGACTCTAGCGTTTTCTTTTCTTCACTAGACAAAGCTACAATCTCCTCTAATACCGAGCCTAATTGTTAACTTATCAACAACTCCTTAAAATCTTCCACAGATTAAAGTTATTTATACTGTTAAATTTCTCTACCTCATACTTGGGTATAGCCATGTTTTCTCAGAACTAACCTCTGATACCAGTTTGTTGAAGCAGAAGCACACAAATGAGTAATACAACCAATCAAATAATGCAAAAAAAAAAAGTAATTAAGAAACTAGAGAGATAAAGGTAGAAGAAGAACACACAGAATTTACGTGGTTCGACAACTTGCCTACGTCCATGGTGGATCAAGATCACACACTCTTATTATTGAATCACAAGGTACTCACAAAGTATGCATTTTACAAGAAAGACTCACAAAGTAATCACTCTCTCTTACAACCAAAAGGTTTTCACTCACTAAGAATTTACAAAGTATACTTGATCACAAAGATCTCACTAAGATGTCACTAAGATCACCAAGATGTGTTTATAAGCCAATAGAGAGCCTTTATATAAGCTTTAAGACGTCATAGGTTAGCCCCAAACGTGTGGAAGTCGTATTAGGAAGTCTTAAAACAAGTGAAAGACGAAACAAATTAAATTAAAATAAAAAATTATTCCCTGCACTGGGACGCTAGGGTGTATCATCTAAGCACTGTGGCACTCACATTCTGACTTAAGTGTTGTAGTGCCCAAGACCTGGTACCCCGCTTAAGCACTGCCTCTTGTGTCTTTTGCTTATTTTCACGTCCGTCTTCAATCTTCACATATTCAATATACTTGACTTGTTTTCTAAATTATATCATAATAATTTTTTATCAACTTTCTCTCATTCTCTAATAATCTAAGAACGTGGCACTTAATAAATTATATTAGTTAATAAATTGTGTTACTTAGTATTGTTCACTTATAGTATTCGTTCAAATTGTTTCATTTACTTGGAGGTTAGATTAGTCCCCTCCTCGTAATTACAAATTGAGAATTAAAAATTGATAAATTTGGCTGTATGTAAAGAAATAATTTTTTTTTAAAGAATAATCAAATGTATCGAAAGTAAAGTGGTAAGGATATAATAGCGAAGACTTCTAATTAAATGATCAGAAAATTATAAGAGATCAAGATAATTTTTTGTACCGACAAAAAGTGGTTGTTGAAGTATAGAATGAGGAAGCAATTGAGAAATTTTAGTAAATTACTCATTTAGCATATGCCTTGTGAATCTGATGAGAAAATTATTTACGTAAAGAATTAAAGTTGTTATAGATTTCTAACGTTAAAATGATGAATTTACCAATAGTCAGGAAGAAAAAATAAAAAAAAAATCATTACCATATAATTTTATGTGATTTTCATATATCTTACATTCTAAAATCAAAGATAAATAAAAAAATAAAAGAAAATTCAAATCCTACCAACATACCCTACCCCTGTTAGCTACATAGTCATTGTATACTAGCAATGAATTCTTATAGAGTTTCTTCTTTAATTGAGGGTCTATTTGGTATAGAAAAGTTGTGGTTTTAAAATCACAATGACATTGAATTAAAACCATTAATTATGAAATGGAAGAAAAGAAATGCTTGATAAATATTTAAGAGTGAATGTTATCTTTACTAAATATTTTTAGTTGTTGTGCTTCTAAGAGTGATTGATTACGAAATCAATAGACTTTTTGCCTAAATTTTGAATATGACTTAATTTCAATAATTCAAACGTTTTAAAATGTTTATTTTCTAACTTGAAAATTGAAAATAAGTGACTTGTGTTTAAAAAGAATTAGGCTTTATTAAATTAATATTGATACAATGTTAATATGAATTCTATACATATTTTATACGATTGGTATTTAATAAGAAATAAAATATATGAACTTTATATAGAAAATAATATAATATATAAATTAAGTATATATTTGAGAAAAAAATTAATAATATCATTCTCACTATTTACATTAAGCTTAAAAATTTGGGGTTTTCTAATTAAGCTAAAATTAATTTAAAATTCTTATTAAATTAAAAAAATAAACAACTTGGAATTTTTATGATTGAATAAGCTAAATTAAAATCATATTTAACATTAAATGTGAAATTTTATATTTGCTAAAAAAATAAACAACCTGTAACTACGACGGATATATCAAAATAATTTATTAAATTAAATATAGTTAATTTTTATATTTCCCAAAACTCTCAAAATTATAGAATCTCTTTCAAAGTAATTCATTTAAATGCGAACATATGCATAGTTTAGTAGCAATTACATCTCTTTAATAATGTAGAGGTCTTGAGTTCGAAAAAGAATTTCTCTCAACATAATTCATATAAATTTGGATGGTATAATCTAATGGTAATCACATCTCTCTATTGAGGTTTTGAATTAAAAAGAATATAAATACATATATAACTAATGTATCTTGTATATTATATATATCTTTTCCAAAAAGAAGGCTGAAGTAGAGTTTTTTTTTTTTGGGTCTAAAATGGGAATTGATCTGAATGCATATATTGGATTTTCTTTTTTTATTGTTTGAATATAAACATTTTTAAAAAAAAAAGTAGTTCTTTGACATTTTATCCTTTAAAAAAAAACCGTTAATACATTTTTTTATACTTTTATTATTATATCTTAAAAATAAAAGCTAACATGATGTGATATATATCTTAATATAATGACATTTGATAATGATTTAACAAATTATAATTAAATAACCATACATATTATTTTTATGTTACTAATAAGAAATGTAAAATATTAATAAAAATATAATCAAATTATTATAAAAACAAATTTTGATTTATATAATATCGAAAGATTTAATTTTTTTTCTTTCTTTACATAAATCTATTGTTTCTCAACTTTTTCATACACTATTTTTGAATGATTTAAATTATAAAGAATCGTAGATTCAATGATTATAAGTTCATATTTAATTTTGTGATATCTTACATTATTCAAGCAAGTGAAGGTAAATTATTTTATAAAGACAATAAAAATAAGTTAAATTAACAACGAGACTTTTTAAGAGTGTGATAGATCACATTAACTTATACAAAATTCACTGCTGTAATAGTTCACGATGATTAAGTGTGGAACAATATTAGTACTTTAGTCCATTGATTATAAATTAAAACTAAATTTAATTTATAAATAAATACTACTTTATGTATTATAAATTTATAATTATATTCTAACATACCAAAATATATATTTAATAGTATTTTAATTATAATTATGTAATTAATAACAATCAATGATGAATTTGGATTTGAATTCTAATTCTATTGTATTACTAGTCATATACATCTGATTATGTTGTATGTTAAATGTTTCCATCAATTATTTGTGCCATTATTTAATTTTATTTTGGCTGACACTTATTAAGTTTTATTTAATAATTATGAGAAAAGATTTTATTGTTCATAAAAAGTATATTTCAATAAGTGTTTTACATTATAAAATATTATGGTGATAGAAATTAATTAGATAATTATAAAAATAAGATTAAGAACTAAAGCGGTATATATAAAAAAAATTCAAGAACTTAAAGTGGTAAATTTTTTAATAAAATATGGCGAAGCTTCCTTATTTATTAATTTCTTCTATCCTAATATATCATGATGGGCTTTTAGGCTTCTAAATTTGGCGATGGCTCTGTAAGTAATTAATTAGTAAGTCAAACATTCAAGATAAATTTAACTTAAATTAGAAAACAAGATATCTCTTGTATTTTTTTTTATTTTTTATTTTTATGGTGAAAGGCTTTGCCATCTTTTCAAGTCTCTTACCCATGCCTTGCTACTATTTCAACCAAAATCTCCTAATTTCCCATTTTCATCATTTATCTTTCCTCAGCACAATCAAAATCTAATTATAACAAAGGAAAGGAAAACAAATTTTCGAATTGAACTAATTTATGTGTACACAAACTCTAAATAAAACGGTTGTTTTTAATTTTTTTATTAATATATTTATACTCGTAATGATAAAAAAATTTAATGCGCTTATTACTAATCCATTAAATTAGAGTAAAATTATAAAAAAATTAATTTTTTATTATAATATTAGAACTTGAATTCTAAATGCAATGATTAATTTTTTTAATGCGTCTATCACTAACCCATTAAATTCAGAGTAAAATTATAAAAAATTTAATTTTTGCTTATACTATTAGAACTTGAGCTCTAAATTATCTAACACTAAAATTTGAGTGGTTGAATAAACCATAGCTGCAATTTATCAAATCTTGCTATTAGTTAAAAGTATAATCTACATTTACCTATGATTGTGCCATTTTATGAGCACGATAGTAGAACTCAAGACAACTCAAGCTAGTTATATATGAAAAAAATAAACTCAATCACATGTTAAATTGAATGATTAAAATTCTCTTTTAAAATTAAATTTTATTTTAGTAAATATATACATATAATTAGTAGTTAATAAAACAATAAATTTTAATCAAATAATTATTATAATACATATGTTAGAATTTGATGATTTAAAATCGTATTTGAATATGATTTTGAATTGAAAATTAATGAAGAGACGATACAAGCTCGAGAATGACATGGATGGATGAGATTTAAAGTGAAATGGAGAAATAAAAGTGAGGAGGAGCTCGAAACACGCGATGGGCGTATCTCTAGGCCTTGGGACCACAGTCTTAAGGCAACTAGGCTGTTGTGTTGGCATGGCAATAGCTGGGTGCTGTAGAGCTTAGTTTTTTAAGCTCATTTTTTACATTTTCAAGTTGGTTTGAGATTCCTCCAAGCATAAAATTTTATTTTAACTCAATATAAAATTTTTAAGAATGTTTTAGAATTTATATAAACTATTAAGGTGGAAAAGCAACAAAGAAGCATTAAGAAAGAGATAATAGAGATTTTAGAGAGCGCTTGAATAATAAATGTATAAGAGAGTACTGATATAGACCCTTAAAAAACTCGTTCTATTGAATATTATTTATAATCTCTTATGTGATCTTTGTAATCATTGGATAGTACGTAGTAATCATTAGATAATAAAAGAAACTAGAATCCTTTAATTCATCTTAGATTTAGTCAAATTATCAAATTACATAAATTCTTATGTGTTTTATGTATTTAATTGTTATTTTTATTTTAGTTGTGTAATTTTTTAAAAATTTTGAATACTTTAAAGATTTTTATAAAAAAAAAAAATTAATAATATATAAAAAAATTAAAAATTAAAAAAAAACTCTGATTGAATAATTAATGACCGCCAATAAATGTTCACAAATCATATTTATTAGAATTTTATTAGAATATGAATCAAATTAAGATTATTTTTTCAATTTCATTCTTAATTTATTGAAGCATATTCGTCCAGTTAAAAACCTTATATGGTGATATTAGTTGGATCGAATCACGACGGACATCTTTAATTAATTAGCATATTCATTTAGGGTTGAGACAGCTAAATTGGTACAAGCCCTCGAAGATCCAAAATCAAGATTTTAAGTTATTAATAATAATAATAATAATAAAACCATTCCCTTGGAGGCTTGTATATGCATTTGTACCCACAAATTCTTTTTCTTGTACATTCTAAATCAAAATCTCGACTAAGATTTACCACCTCTCATACATTTATACATAAATTACGACTTACATTTACCAAATACAAATAAAGAAATGTAAATAATAAAAAAAGCCAACAAATAACTAAAGGATCAAGATGATTCTAATCAACTTAATCTCAACCTATCAATTGATTATCAAAAAGGCTCAAATCCCCTGAAATCCTATCTCTAATTACAATTCTCTCTCTCTCTCTCCCTCCCTAACTCAATATTTGTAAATTTCCCACTTTCATCTTCCCACCAAACTCTACCTTTATAAACATAAATCACTAATCACTTTCTGAAAATGACCCAAAACACCACCAATCACACCATCAACAAGACCTTCCTTTTACTCCCCTTCACCAACCCTAAAAGCCTGAACAACGCCACCCATTTGCAAATCTCTCTCATCTCAACAATTCAAAACAGCCCATTCACATAATTAACCAAAGCATTTTAATTTACACAATCATATTCTTTTGGTGCACCCAACCCAATGTTACACCTAGATAAAACACCGTCCTCAGCAGGCAAGTTGAAGCCAGAAAGATCCCTCAGCTACCGTCTCCGCTCAAAACTCACCGTTTGGTCCATTCTCTTCTTACTAGTCTTCCTCTTTTTCTTTCTCGTATCACCTACTCCGTCCACCCCTTCGCGCCGCCACCTCACCTCCCCCTCCTCCCCTTCTATCGGTGGACGCCATTGGGAGAAACAAGTACGTAAATCCGTGCAACCACACTCGCGAGGTGGCCTCGTCGTTCTAGTCACCGGAGCTGCCGGTTTTGTTGGCAGCCACGTGTCTGTTGCCCTCAAAAAGCGTGGCGACGGGGTTCTCGGCCTAGATAACTTTAACAACTACTACCAGACAAGCTTGAAAAGGGCTCGGCAGCGGTTACTTGAGCGAGCAGGCATTTATGTCATAGATGGAGATATCAGTGACAAGTCACTTCTGGACAAGATTTTCGACGTGGTTGCATTTACACACGTAATGCACTTGGCTGCACAAGCTGGCGTACGTTACGCCATGCAAAACCCTAATTCGTATGTACAAAGTAACATAGCAGGTTTTGTGAATCTACTTGAAACGTGTAAATCATCTGATCCTCAGCCCGCAATTGTTTGGGCGTCTTCGAGTTCAGTTTATGGAGTGAATAAAAAAGTACCATTTTCAGAGAAAGATCGGACTGACCAGCCAGCCAGTCTGTATGCAGCTACAAAGAAAGCCGGCGAGGAAATAGCACACACTTATAATCATATATATGGCCTATCAATTACTGGTTTAAGGTTTTTCACGGTTTATGGGCCATGGGGACGGCCTGATATGGCCTATTTCTTTTTCACTAGAGATATGCTTAGGGGAAAAACGATCAATATTTACGAGGCTCCCGATAAGGGAAGTGTAGCGAGGGATTTTACATATATTGATGATATTGTGATGGGATGTTTGGCGGCTCTGGATACGGCGAAGAAGAGCACAGGAAGTGGAGGGAAGAAGAGAGGGCCGGCGCAGTTTAGGATATTCAATTTGGGTAACACGACGCCGGTGCCTGTAAGTAGGCTTGTGAGTTTATTAGAGAAGATTTTGAAGGTGAAGGCTAAGAAGAAGGTGCTGCCCTTGCCTAGAAATGGAGATGTGGAGTTCACACACGCAAATATTAGTTTGGCGAAGAGGGAACTTGGTTATAAGCCTACTACTGATTTGGAAACTGGATTAAAGAAGTTTGTGAGGTGGTACTTGAGTTATTATTTTGGTTCCAGAGAGAAGAATTTCTGGTGAAGTCTTATTTTGTTCTTCTTGTAAAATTGGTTTGCCAATATTTGAACTTTATTATGCAATCTTTGCTCCACCATACAAGGTGGAATTATGTCTTGCAATGTATTGTTTTGTTAGTTCCTAATGGCATCTTTGCAGGGCATACCTGATTGCTATCAATTAATTAATTAAAAAAAAAAGCAGCATGTCTTCATTGTCTCTCCACTTATTGCTTCTTATTCTTTCAATTTTCTTTTAGCTTTAGGCATTGTACAGGGCGCGACTGATAGATTACAAATTGATAAATTTATTTCGTCCTTTTGAAGGGATTTCAATAAATTAGATTTTGCTTTACTTCTTAACTTGGTTATACATAAGGGTTTGAATGTCTTTATAATTAGTATTTCAGTTGGCTTAGCTGGCCATGGCTCACTTGTCTTCTTTCGATTGGAAAATTTGGAGATATAATGCACTACTTGGATTGGCTGTCTAGTTTTCATTTCAATAAAAGTAGCTCAGATTTATGTCAAGTGCAGTCTACTATGTAGATTTATGTACTCCAGGTTGCTTTTCTCCTATATTCTTAGGATGGTTTTGCAATCACTGGAGCAGGGACGCTCTGTTATTATCAGAGGAACTGCCCCACCATGTAGTTAGTTGTTATAGAGACTCCATTCTTTTCAATTCTGTTGGATGTTTATGACTTAGGTATACTCAAATAAGCAACAATGTTGATCAAAAGTATCATAATTCTAATGTCTAAATAATGAAACACTAACAGGTTGGCGTTGGAATAATAATACATTTGAAATATGACCTCTTTTGAGCTATCAACTTGGGTAAGAATAACAGTTACTACAAACTTTCCGCTGCAGCGCAAGGACAACGGCTGGATTGATTGATAATGCACAGCTGGTAGTCCGCAACCAAGAGCAGCACTAAAAATCTGTGGATCATAAAGGCCACCTGATATATATATAAAGAGAATTGATGGAATTGGAATCAAGTCAGCCAGGATTGTAAAAGCAAATTACAGGTCTAGAAAGTTTTTCTGTCCAGATTACCTCCAGGTTCCATCTAGGCTCAAAAGAAATGTCACCATATAGCGCGAAGAAAGGGACTCTAAAATTGGTCATTGAAAAGACTTGTTCTTCCAATTTTGAATAAAAGGCACTACATATGTCAAATGTCAGATGAGGAATATTAACAGGATAAAAATAAAATAGATGCTTTTATGATTCTATAAGAACAAGCTGCTTCTAGGAAAAAGAGAACATAGTTGACACAAGCCAAAATCTCCATTACCTCATGGAACTCAAATGTAGAAGCAGCAATATGACCAAACAACTCTTGAAAGGTGTACTTGCCCATTCAACAAATTCCAGTGTCAGAACTTGCTCTAGCACATACTGAAAATTTCTTGCAAGAAAAAATTGAATTTATGGTACTCAGAAGATTTATCCTTTGGACACGTGGACTGATCGCTAGCAGATCTTTTGATTTCCCAAAATCCCCCATAAGATCTCCTCCATAGGATCTCTCTTCATACATCCATTTTAAAGCACATGAATAGCAGTATCAATAGTTTACAGTCCCAAGACATTTTTCCTAAACAAAGTTCAAGATTTCAATGAAACTTAATTATTAAACTGCCCAAATATTGTCCTGCAGGTAAGGATTATTGTTTAAAAGTGCAACATAACCCTTGAGTCCAATGCTAGTAGATCTCCTACTCACTAAGGTTCATGTATCTCTAGGATGCCAGGCTTGCCTACTGCTGCAACAGATCTTAATCTGACAGATTATGAATTTCAAGATTGTGATCAATTCGCCCGCATCAGAAAGATTATTTTGCTATTCTATCTATCCCTCCAGGTTTATGCTTTCTATTGAATTTCTAGTTTGTGCAAAAAAAAAGTCCAAGATTCATAATGCAAGACTCTGATGCAAAATTATGGTCGATGCCATCTGCATAAACAGATAAGGTGCATTTTGATCAAGGTCAACAAGAATTTCTACAGAAAAATGATACAGTTATCAGTCAAGATAATAATTTCTCAAAATCATAAGATTCTTTTATACATAGGAAACCATTTTTCTATAGTTTAGAGCCTTTTCTTTTTTCTTTTGGTCTCTTGAGAAATACGCTGAATGTGATACTAGCCAAATCCTTAATCAAACATAAATGGTCCACTTGTATAGCAAGCCAAAATAACATCTTTTTTCGATGAAAACATCAGCAGCAATATAAAAAAGCCAAAAATAAATTACATTTAGCATTTCATTTCTACAATGAGGAATGATCAAGTCACCCTTTTAGCTTGCTTTCCACATACTTCTCACAAAAGATTGTCATGAAAATGTAAGAGACCTTTACCTGGTTGCAAAGTCGCTGAAATATATGAGCACCAACCACCACCAACCACCATTGACACAATTGTTAAGAAGTGGCATTTGCATCAGAAGATTCCAACTCCCACCAAGCACCATCCTTTTCCTTCTGGATACAATCCGCATCATCAGCCTCAGTAATATCATTAATATTCGCATCCTCACTGTCATCAGCAAAGTCATCATCCGAATCATATGCTTTCTTATCCACCTCCGGATTATAAGTCCACTCCAACCTCTTCAGAATATCTCGGTCCTTCCATTTGCCCACAACTGATACTGCTTCCTTCTTTGCCTTCCCCATTAAAATATCCCTCCAAGAAAAACCAGCATCAGCAACTCTCTTCAATGCCCCATCATTTATATCCCCCACAACAACTGTCTTTAAACACCTCAACTTTGCCTCTTTCAAAACCTCCACAAAATCGGAATCATCTGACACAAGAACCAAACACTCAACCCTCCTTTTATCCATCATATCCACCATATGATCCCTCAAGGCAATATCAGCAGCTTGCGGCTTATCCAACACCGTCTTAACCCAAAACCCCGCTCTTTTCAATTCATCAGCCAAACCATAACCCACTTTTGGAGTCAAAATATCCCTTGCAGCCCTTTTATATTTTTCCATCTTCATTGCATACTTGGCAACCAAACGCACTCTCTTATTCCCTCTCGCTGATTCTATTTGATTCAGCCTCTTCTTTTGTTCCCGCTCATGAATTTGCTTAAAATGATTAACAAGTTTCTCGTTATTATAAAATCTTCTTCCACAGACACGACATAAATATGGTTCAATAGGCTTAATCACACCTTTATTTTCCAACTGGTTCAACAATTTTCTCTCTTTTCTTTGCTCCCTCACAACTTGAGGAACATAACTAAACGCGTGGCTATTAGCATATGCCACCATGTATTTAACAACCCCAAATTGAGATAGTGATTTTTTTAACTTAATAGCAGCTTCAAATGGAGGGACTGTATTTGGGGGTTTATTGTCCAAATCCCAGAAGATTCCCACATTGTCTTGGGCAGTTTTTGGCGCTGAAGTTGATGATGGGTCTTCATAATTAGACTCAAAATAAAAACTTCTATACAATGAGACTAACGGGTTCAGGGTTTTTAAACTTGTCAACTTTGTTGCGTTGCATAAGCTATGAAATTTCTGAAACATAACTACAGCTAGAGGCCTTGATGTATTAATGAATTGTAGAAGATAACATGAATTAAAAAATAATAATAATTCAAATATTAAAAGGGAAAACTTGACTAACCTTTGATCGACAAGAGCTTAGAAAGCAAAAACTGTTTGTTCAAAGGCTATCAGAAAAACCCAGGGAAATGGGGTTTATGGTACTGTAATTTCAGACGCTGTTTGGATACATCTGATTTATATTCCATTTGGGAGCGAGGTGATATCCGATATACTAGGTGGCCGAGACCAGACCCTGATCGAAAGCTCACCGCTTTTACCGTTTTGTCCTTGCTCAATAATGCTCGTGCAAGGCATGAGTTGATACTTGATACCATACAGTGTTGGAAGTTGGATTTGCGAATTCGATTTAAGTTAGTTTGGTAATGTTGTATTTTTCAAAATAATTATTATTGGTGTTGTTTTAGAAATAATCAGTTATGTTAGGTTTGTAATAAATTATATTTCAAAAGTGTTGTAAATTATATATGTATTTAATAAATTTTATAATTACATATTTTAATACTATATGTGCATAATATAATTTTGTATATATATTTAATATTTATACATATTTATATATAGTGTTTATATATTAGTGATAGATAGAAGAATATTATTTAGATTAAATTTAAATTATTTTATTATTAGATAAATTTTGAATTAAATAATAATTATGGGAATAATTTTCAGGTTTATAAGAATATGTTTGGGTTTGTTTAATTTATATGGGGATATATATGAAAACATATTAAATAAAAAAAATTATTCTCCAAAATTGATTTTGAAAAAAAAAAAAACTCCTCCATGCTTTTCAAAAATTGTTATAAGATGAGATGATTTTGAAAATAATTTATTAAATATTTAAATTAACTTTTAATTTTTTATACAAAAGAAAATTTTCATTAATAGAACAATTTGATAGAGGATTATGTATTTTAATTATAACTATTTATTTTTATCACAATCAAATCTATAAATTTAATTTTACACGCTCACAATAAAAAAATTTCGTGCACAAAAATCTACACCAAGAATATCACTCATATACATGTATATACTTCAAACACTTTAATCTTTGTTCTTTCTAATTCTCTGTTTTAATAATTGATTTTTCTAATCAAGATTATAACAAATAAATCATAAGAAATTATGACATAAATAATTGATTATCACAATAAAGCGAGTTTTAAGTGAACTTATTTTATTTTACCATAATGTAAACACATATTGTAAAATAAAACCAACTTTAAGAATGACTAAAATTAATAAAATATCAATTTTGAATCTAAATTTGAGTGGCACAACATACAAAAATTTAAATTTTAAGATAAACATTAAATTAAAATAACCTATAGACATTAAAACATATTTATTAAAAATAAAACATAAATACACACAAAAAAATTGCCATTGTTACTAAATTCGATAAAAGAATGCACTTATTAACCATCACATACTATTATAAAAAGTTAAATATGAAAATAAAGAGATAAGAGGATCATAAATTTAAAAAATCTGAAATTATTGTAACTTAGTAAATATATTGAATTGTAATTTTACACTATATTTTAGATTCTTATATTATGTCACAGGTGAAGACTCGTGACCATAATCTAATTAATGTACAAGAAGTATATAGAAACTTCCACTTATACTATTTTTTTTTTTTTACAAAATTGAGAGGAAAAAAAAAACTAGGGCCGATTCCCTTTTGCTTTAGATTTGTTACCTTCAGTATAATTAACTTTTAAATTATCAAAATTACTTTTCACCTTCCAACAACAAACCCCAAACCGACCTCAAAGATTATAAATTTTGAATCTACATTTCTATCAATAAATAACATCTTCTTTCTTGTTATAAAAGGAAAAAGCAATTTTGGAAAAAAAATTTCCTTACATAGATATTAAATAAGGATATACGCAAAGAGAAACTAAACCTTAAAGTAATGTTTTAATTTCGGTAGACCTTATACTTAATGATTTCTATAAATTAGTGAAATAAATTATTAAAATGATTTTGTCTATTGTATCGTGTTATATAATGTTGTTATATGGGTAAATACTAAATACCATTGGAAACTTATTATTAGTTTTCTCAACAGAATGATTTGGTATTTTTTTCATCTTAATAAATTTGTTGAAATTATTTCTAATATAATTTATTTCAATTCAACTTCTAAGCCAATAATTTCTTTAAAAAATTTAACAAAAAAAATAAATTACAAAAATAAGAAAAACTTTAAGCATGACTTCAAAAGTGTCATGTATATGTTATATAATACTTTAAAAAAAATGTTACATAATCTCTTGAAACAGAAACAATAAACTCAAATAATATAATGCAATAATAAATAATTAAAAATAATTTAAAGAAGATAAGTAAAAAAAAAGTACATAAGAATTTACGTGGTTCAGTAACTTGTTTATATTCACGATAGAACAATATTTTACTTTTTTTTATAAATGATTCACAAAGCGCTCACAAAGTATGCTTCTTACAAGAAGACCTCAAAACTCACAAAGAACTCTCTTAATTGTATTTACAAAGAATTCAATTGATCTCTCTTGCATCTTAAGAATGTTCTCCCTAGTGTTTTATGTTTCAATCCATTGAATTGTGTTTTCAAGTCAATAGAGACCATTTATATATGTATTAGATGGTCTAGGTTATTCCTAAACCTGGTGAGATTTGATTTGGAAAGTCTTAGTTCACTTAGAATTATAAATAATTTTTAATCAACTTTTTACAAATTCACTCATTGATTCAAAATCATCCACGAAGTATCCAAGATCTTTCATCTCTACATCTTCGGTCACCCTTACATAGTAGTGACTCTAGTTAAGTCCTTGCATAAAATAAACTTAACAAAGGGCATTGGCTCAGTTAACATATCAGTAAAATTTTCAGACAACGTAATTTTTGTTAGACTAATCTCACTACTTTGAATGATCTCTCGAATGTAATAGAGCTGCATATCAATGTGTTAAGACCTCTCGTGAAACACTTGATGCTTAATTAGGTATATAGTACTCTGACTATCACAATACACACCAGTATTTACTTCTTCAATAGCCCTTACCTCTGCACATATCCATTTAACCACACGGCCTTTTTAATAGCTTCACCAACAACTATGTACTCTGCCTCTGTGGTATATAGTGCCACCACATGCTGTAGAACTGATCTTTAGCTCAAGCTACACCTAAATATTATAAATATATACCCAGTCAACGATCTTCTTTTATTTAGATCACCTGCATAATTTAAGTCGATGTATTTTCTTACTATTACACTCTTATTCTCAACATTCTTATACATCAATTCATGATTCGACATTCCCTTGAGATATCTTAAAATTTACTTCACTACAAGCTAGTGATCATTATCGAATTCATTATATATCTACTCACCACACTCACAGCTGATGCTATATCGGGTCTCGTGCAAACCATCACATACATGATTGTAGTAACCAGTATCTACGACTGGTAAGAATAAGTATTTATATATGTATAAATATACGTATTTTATTTGTATGTTGGTGATACTTGATTTATATATTATTATTAGTAGTGTTTGTATAGGTTAAGGTGATACTATTAGCATTGGGTTTAATTGCAAGACTTTAGATTTATTTTAGGGACCAAATTGTATTGCTTTGAAAGTTTTGGGGGTAAATTCGTAAATACTAAAAATTAACCACTTAGTATAAAAATACACTTTTAAAAACCCTAATTCTCTCATTTTGGTCGAGCTACCCATTTTTAGAGAGAGAAGAGAGAAATAAAGGAGAGAGAAATAGAAGAAGAAGAAGAAAAAGAAGAAGAAATTGAAATTTTGGATCTTTAGAGGTATATCACAACTAATTATCAATTTATTGGTGTTAATTAAGTTAATTTCTTTAAGTTTTGATTTCTGGAAATATGTATAATTAAGGATTTGTTGTGTATTTCGTAAGATCATATGAGAATTGATGATGATCTATAAGATAGTTTGATAAATCATGATGAATTATGGAATTTCTGTTGGATAACCTCTTGATCTAGGAATTTTATAAATTGTTGTGATTCGATTCTGATTTTTAATTTTGCGTATATGAAATTAAACATGTTAAGGATCATCTGAGACTTTGAATCGATTGAAAATTCTGGAAATTGAATTTATAGTGAATTTACCAAAATGACCCTGAAATTCTGGAAATTTCCTGTGTAAACAGTATAGTACAGTGAAAAATAATTTTTGACCTGCTGAATAATCTTTAAAAATTATGAATTTGTGGATATGATAATTTTATATGTCTAATATGATATACTCGGAATTGAGAATTTGGATCAATGTGGTTGAAGTGTTATGAATTTCTAAAGTGTATCAGCTCATTGTAGTATTTGATTAACAGATTTTTAAAGTTATGAAATAAAATAGTTTTAAAATACTTTTGGCAGTTATTTGGAAGCCAAATATTTATCATGGACTGAGATATGTGTCAAGAGTAATTATGTGGTAGTTTTATAATTTTTGAGTTAGTATATGATTTTATAAAATTGGGAGATTGAATACTGTTCAGTAAGTATCTTGATCCTGTCAGGTTTGTAGTTTGAATTCGATGGTGTGTATGGAATGGATTGTGTAGGAATTTTGATATAATATTCATATATAAGAAGTATATATGAGTCAAGAATGATATATTCTGATTTCGGAGTAATTGGACATCATTTGATGTATTAGAAATTTTTGTTAAGTGTAAGTGGTCAGAATGACAGGTTTTGAGAAACCAAATATTTAGACCAATTTGATGTGATAAATGCATTGTGTATAATTTTGTAAGCTATTTAAAGTATTTTGTGTGAATTGTGAGGCTTATGAAAGGATTAATCTCCATTGATAGGTTAAGGAGATTTAAGCCTTGTAGCTGAAAGTGTTAAGAGGTAAGTATACTAGACTTACTACTGGAATCACAATAAACATAATAATTGTTTTGTATGATTTTGTAAATGGGGTTAAGAATATGTTTATGATATGTCAAAGTATATTTTGATATGAAATGTGAATATATGTTTATGAATGTGAGCATTGACATTGAGCATGGACATACATGTGTTTTTGAAAGTGAGCTTTCCAAAATAAGATACGTTTAACAAAGAAAGCTTT
The DNA here is from genome assembly GCA_946807835.1 of Ailanthus altissimus. Classification (NCBI taxonomy): domain Eukaryota; kingdom Viridiplantae; phylum Streptophyta; class Magnoliopsida; order Sapindales; family Simaroubaceae; genus Ailanthus; species Ailanthus altissimus. The sequence goes on along the minus strand of OX327696.1, from coordinate 23,837,962 downwards.
TGGAGTGTAATATGTCCATGAGAAATATTTTGTGATTTGAGGGTACTTGAACTCACTGTTAACTTAGTAGGCATTTTATGTGATTTGTGGAGCCTTTATGTGTGGCCTTTCCTTCGGGATTGGTATATGTTATGTGTTTCGTATGTAGGGAGGATCCTATTGGTACCTAAAGGAAGTGTGAGTCATCACATTCGTGTGGTGGCGTATTGGTACATGTGAGAGGACTCACCGATGATCAGGGTGAGGGTTTGGCTTTTACCTTCGGGCATAAGCGTTATATATGTGTGATTTAAAGACCTCGCTTGTACTATTCCTCTCATACGGTATGTCACCTACGAGTGACATTTGGCTCATTATGTGATATGTGATATGTAAGTCCTACTAAGTAGTAGTCGAGTAATGGTATTCCTATTATGTGTTTTGAAAGAATGTGTAAGCGCTTACATGATATGTGATTTGATAAGATTATGATTTTGATTGATCACAGCATATCATACATATGCATTGTGTACATATATGTATTTGTATTTGATATATGAAAAATTAGTATGCTTACTGAGTTTTATACTCATTATAGTTTATGGTGATTTCAGGTAAATAAGGTACATGTGTGCTTAGCGGATTTGGCAAGGCTTCTGCTGTTCCTTGGGTTCCCTAAGTTGCTAGGTTGTTGTGTGTTTCATTTGGGGACACGTGGGATAGGATATTTGGTTTGTCCCTATTGAATAAATACTTATGTATTATTTTATTGTGTGTGGCTGGATTTGATTTAAGTTTTCAAAGTGTGGTTACTAGTTGATTTCAAGTAAGAATTTGCAATGAATATATTCTGGGCTTCCGGTAACAAAGTTGCTACTGGTGACGTAGTAGAGTGTTAATCTCTGAGAAAACTCTGCGTATCTCCGGTTTATTAATTGTCCCAGTTATAATTCAATTGTTATAATTCTGAAAGGAATTGAAATGAATGTTTAAATATTGTCAAGAGAAGTTTATATTTATATGTTAGGTTATGGTTGATTTTAGTGTTGAACTTACTAGCAACTTGCTAAGGATTTCTGTGTTGAATGAAAGTTGAAAATTTTGTGTAATATTATTTATGAGTGCACATGCAGTGAATGAATGTAAGTGATGTCGTGTGTCGGATCTTTTGGGTCTGGGGCGTGACAATGATGCTCCTCATGGCGCTTGTATACGGTACTTTACTTATTTGCAGTTTCTCATCTTCGAATGTCGGCAACTGTGCTACTAAAAATTTAAAATGCATGACCAAATGAGTAAAGACAGTTTCGCATTTGACATACCAAACTTCTTTATGATCTTAAGTATATATTGCTGTTGTGACAAGAAGATATCATCTTTTTATTTCTTCATAATGTCCATCCACAATATTCTATTTATTGCTCTTAAATCATTTATCTCAAACTCGTCACTCAACTGCTTCTTTAATTTCTCTATTTCTTTCATATCTCTACATGCGATTAACATGTTATACACATATAGAAGTAAATACATCATCTTACTATTAAATCTCTTAAATTACACGCATCCGTCATACTTGCTCCCGTTAAATCTATAAGTCATCATAAACTCATCGAATCTTCTATACCACTGCCTAGAAGATTACTTCAACCCATACAATGACTTCTTTAGCAAATAAGCATGCTCCTCTTTTTCGAGCTCTACAAACCTTTGCAGCTATGCCATATAGATCTTTTCTTCAAGCTCTCTATGTAGAAAATTGGTCTTTACATTTATCAACTCTAGATGTAAATTAAGGTTTGTACACATAGTTAATAGAATCCTAATAAATGTGTGTTTGACGACCAGAGAGAATATCTCGTGAAAGTTTATCCCCTCTTTCTGAGTAAAATCTTATGCAACTAGCCTGACCTTGAATCTCATAGGCTCTACTCCCGGTATCATTTTTTTACCTTGTACACCCATTTGTACCCTACTAGCTTCTTTTGAGGTCTCTCCACCAACTCTTAGATATTATTCTTCATAAGAGAATTAATCTCTTCTTTCATGGCCTGCTGTTATCTTTCTCTATTCTCACTCTTCATAGCCACACTGTATGTCTTAAGCTCATCAAACTTAAGCGTGTAAGAAAAATTAAAAGTGTGAGCAACCAAATTTGCTTGTGCATACCTGACAAGTAGGTTAATCGTTCTTCTTGTACTATCCCTAGCTAGCTAGTACTCTTGAAGTTTTATCTCAATAGTTCTAGTCTTACTTTGAGTATACTTGAAGGAACTCATCGATGTTGTTGGCTTATCATCAAGGATCTCTTTGTTGAAGTGCTGATATGAGAGTATATCAAATTTACATTAAGGTTCCACTTCAACATCAATTGATTTATGTGCTGAATCTTTATTGGACATAGGTTCTGTCAGGACTATGTGGGGTCTACCAACTCCTTGGTCCACCGGCTGGATGACACATCAGAGCCACCGGCACACCCACATATCCAGTTCAGGTTACCTGCGCCCTCAAGAAATCGAACCTGGGATCTCGGCCAGCCTGATGGGTATAAGGACGAACTCGTAAGGCATTATATGGATGAGATCCCGGGTTTGATTCCTTGAGGGCGCAGGTAACCTGAACTGGATATGTGGGTGTGTCGGTGGCTCTGAGGTGTCATCTAGTTGGTGGACCCCATATAGTCCTGACAAAAAGGCCAACCCAATGGGTACAAGGACGAGTCGCTAAGGCAATATAAGGGGAAGGTCTCGGGCTCGATTCCTTGGGGGCGCAGGTTACCTGAGCTGGATATGTGGGTGTGCCGATGGCTCTGAGGTGTCATCCAGCCGATGGACCAAGGAGTTGGTAGACCCCACATAGTCCTGACAGGTTCTTCATCTTTCTTGTCTTTTTTGGGAGCTTTTAGCATCGTCGTCTCATCGAACATCACATCACGACTTATGATACTCTTTAGTGGTGTTAAGTCTTTATGTCACACCTTGTATCCTTTCACTCCTTCAGGATACTTTATGAATATCTCTTTCATAGATCTAGGTTCCAATTTTCCTTACTTCATATGCACGAAAGCTGGGCAACCAAAATTCTTAAGGTGAATATATGTGAGAGGGCTGTCAGACCATTTCTCTTCTAGAGTCTCAAAGTCTATCACCGATAAGAGATTTATATTGATCAAATAAGTTGTAGTCATCACAGCTTTACCTTAAAATACTTTGGACATCTTTGCATTGCTAAGCATGCATCTAACCATTTCAAGTAGGATTCTATTTATCCTCTCAGTTATATCATTCCGGTGCGGTGTTGATCTCACAGTTATATGCCTTGCAATCCCATACTTAGCACAAAATTCATTAAACTCTTTATTGCAAAACTCGATGTCATTGTTAGTTCTTAGCTTCTTCACCATTTTGCCAATTTGATTCTCAACAAAAGGCTTCCAAGTATTGAATGTATCAAATACTTACTTTTTACTCTTCAACACATAAATCTACAGCTTCTTTGAATAGTCATCAATAAATGAGAGAAAATATGTTACACTATTATAGGTTGATGTCTATATTGGTCCCCATAGATCTGAGTATATGTAGTCAATAGTCCTCTTAGTCTTATGCTTGCCAATATTAAACCTCACTCTATGTGCTTTTTCTAGCACACAATGATTATAAAACCTCACTTTGAATAGTCCTCTTAGTCTTGAATGTATCAAATACTTACTTTTTACTCTTCAATACATAAATCTACAGTTTCTTTGAATAATCATTAATAAATGAGAGAAAATATGTCACCCAACCATAGGTTGCTGTCTATATTGGTCCCTAAAGATCTGAGTATATATAGTCAATAGTCCTCTTAGTCTTGTGCTTGCAAGTACTAAACCTCACTCTATGTGTTTTTCCTAGCACACAATGATTATAAAACTCTATTAGTTGAAACTTATCCTCATCAAATGCCTTTTGACTAAATAACTCATTCAGGTTTCCCTCACCTAGGTGTACTAATCTAAGATGCCACAACGTGGTTTACATATTCTCATCAACTATAGAGAATGCTGCATAACCATTTACTCCCTCTCCCTTTAGCACATAAAATCCTTTGCGCTTCTTACATCTTATCACAACTATAAAACCCTTTAATACTCTCAAAACTCCTCCGTCAATTATAAGGGCATATTTGTCATATATTTTATCATATTTTTATTTTGATATTTTATTATTTTCTAATAATAGATGGTTATTTATGTGCTTTATTGTTATTTATAGGGACTTGAATGAAATTTAAAAAAAGAATGTAAAAGGAGCAAAAAATAGAATTAAAATGTAAAGAATTCAAAACATGGACTTGTTACCCCAACTCCGCGAGGATTTTGCCCTAGTACTGGAATAGTGATCGAAATAAGAAAATAAAAAAAGATAACTTATTTAAGTCGCGACTAGCGCTTCAGCGCTAGACCGTTATCGCATCAGCGACAAGCTAGCACCCTAGCACCATATCTTTATCGCTCCAGTGACGAGCCAGCGCTCCAGCGTCGCACCGCTCTAGCAATGAGGCCATTTATACCCAGTGCCCCAGTGGTAGTGCAAGTCCTAATTCGTTGAGAATTGAGATTTTCAAACTCATATCAATCCTTATAAAAAGTCACTCGTACTCAGGCTTTAAAAAATACTCAAAAGCAATTTAAGAACACCAAGAATACAAAGCACAAATCTTAGAGAGCAATAGAAGTTTAATTGAAGTAACATTGAAGAGAGATTCAAGGTGTTCTTCGGTATCAAGAGTTTCTTAAGCAGCGCAATCAAGACAAATTCGACATCTATATCGGTTTGCTATTGATTGTATCATGATTTATTATTATTTTTACTGTTGTTTTCTTGTAGGCATGAACTAAATTTTCTTTCTATGGTTAATACTTGAACTCAATATGTGCTTAATTGCCATATCTTTTTAATATTTAATAAACTTAGTCTTTTGTTATTTAAATTACTTGTTCTTAAAGTTTCAATACATCTGGCCAATATATGGTGAATGAATTAGTAATATTTTTGATAAACTTGAAAGAAGAATCATGATATTTAGACCTAGGTAATTTGATGCATGATTGTAGAGCAATATTCAATATTGCATATGCAAGTTTCAATTTAGAATACGAATATACCTAATTGGCATGTATGATTAATAAAACATAATCTTAATTTATTACAAGTACTATAAGAATATAGGTATTTGGCAAATTAATGTATATTTACATGACTTTAAAAGAGGCTTGTGAATACATTAGTGTCTTGATCAATAACAAATACTAAGTGAGTTAAATATTAAAAGATTAATTATTAAAAAGCATATTGAGGGATAATATTAATCTTAGACTTTCTCTATATTGCTATCACCTAATTCTCTTTACATTGTGTCATTGCTTTTATATTTTTTGCATTCATTCTTAGATTTTATTTTTTTAAAATAATTATTAGAGAGATATAATTTTAGTATTTGGTTAAAAAGTAGAAATTATCCCTGTGGATTTGACATCTGACTTATTAAGTCTCTTTATTACTTGTTACAATAGTGTATACTTGTACTTAATTTTTAAGATATAAAAATACTGCATTAATCAATCTTGATGAAATATCCATTCTGGTCTGACGTCCCTAATAAGATCAAGTTTCTTTTGAGATCAGGATGTTAGAGCTGGTACTTACGTGTCATTCTAATATTGTATGAATATTAATTATTTAATATTTATACAATAAATATTTCGAATAAAAATTGTTAATTTTATTATTAAATGGTATTATGATTGTAACGTTACAGATATTGTATGATTTAAAGTAGTTCAAATTCGGTTTAAAGAGTTTAAATCAGGGCTAAGAGTTAGCAATGCTGAAAGTTATAAGTGCTAAGAGCACTGCTAAGAGTTAGCAAGTTATAAAAGTCAGCAAAATTCTAAGAGTTAGAAGCTTTGTTTGAAATGGGACAATGACCTGAGAATACACTTATAATGACATAGTTGTAAAGAGTTGTAATATGTGCTAAGAAATGTCATTATGTAAGTATGTTCGCAAACACTATGTTCCTGATTTATGTTCACAAATGTGGGTTTATCGATGAATCACTATTATGTAGATCAATGTATGTCTATATCTGCATGGTACACATGGCTGACCATGAGCTTAGTGGAAGCTAGTATAGACATGCTGGTATTCAGTCAGGACTGGATACTGAACAGACTCATGAGGGCCTCCAATAAACATCCTATAAAACTGTCAATGGTAGGTCATTTAGAGTTGAGTAGTATTCGTGGTTCCACCATACTTTGTTTTCACATATGTCAGAGACCTTTCATGATCTGACCGCTGGGTATGGTTCGATGCTCATGGAGTTTAGTGAGCGTATATACGGGATCCGTCAGCTCACATAGGTGAGTTGTATATATGATACTTCGAGATTGTATCTCAAAAAGACTTATGGCCATAAACACTAAATCCGAGAAAGAAGTTTCTCACAGAGTTAAACAATATACGCAAAAGGATTTGCGTATATATTTCATCAAGATACGAATCTGGATATAAGTTTATAAATGAGCTGATGAGGATTTAACAGTGCAAATCTATATCCCCGCATATCCAAGGTATAATTGACATAAGGATTATATGTATGCACAATGACCTTAACTTATATGGTTTAACGTATTGATTTATAATATCCGTAACGTGTACTTGGAGCATCGTTCACGGACTCATAGAATAGTTCTATTTGACAAATTAGGCGTGGAGTTAGGGAATCTCGCAATATAAAGTGTACTTGTTGTGCACTAGAGTAGTGTACCGGAGTGAATAGTTCAATCCATTAAAATTCAGCAAATTTACTATGGTTAAGTTAACTAATGTATATAGTTAAGGTAGAACCCACTTTGAATTAACTTGATAACTTAATAAGGATATAATGATAATTTCACATAATTTGATTATTTAATTATTAAATAAAATTTAACTTAACCTTGGTTAAGAGTTAACCTTAGGATTATATTAAAATTAAGATATTTGATTATTTATTTATTGAATAAAATTTAACTTAATCTTGGTAAGAGTTAACCTTAGGGTTAGGTTAAAATTAAGATATTTTATTATTAAATAAAATTTAACTTAACTTTGATTAAAAATTAACCTTAGGGTTAGGTTAAAATTATATATAAAGTGAAATAAAATAAAATTTAGCTAATGTTGAAACATTAAGGTGGCTGGCCATTTTGGAGGAAAATAGAAAAATTGAAATTGTTTTCTTGATTTTGAGATTTAAGTGTTGATCTTAGTAAATCTTTTTCTCTATTAAAGCTTTCCATTGCAATAATATAAGGGTTTGTTCTATTTGTTTAAGTGTTGAACAAGATTAAAAATAAATTATATCTAAGTTAAAGAGTTTATCTTAATTTAATGGTTTAAGTGTTAAACCAAGTTGGATTATAGGCTGTTATTCTAGACAATCAAACCCACATTCGTTAATTGCTAGAATTTACGAGTTCATTTTATGTGGACTCTAAAAAAATTTAAGTCTAAAGACTTCAAGGGTGATATATTCTTAATTTGTATTGATTTGATTAATATGTATATAATTGTGTTCATTGTTTAATTTTAAACTTCCACTGTATACGTATATGTATGAGATATGTTTATTTGCATGATGAACATATAAACCACATGCATACACCCATAATTTTATCAAAACCCAACACATGAGCATACTAAATTTTTGACAACTCTTTCACTTGCCATCATACAACTTAAGTTTGATATTATCAATTCTCATCACTTGATAAGCTACGTCCTTACCCATTAACACCTTATCACCACTAATAGGCTAGAAATTGACAAACCAAGACTTATGTGGGCACATGTGAAAGGTACAATCAGAATCTAAAATTCATTGTTTAAAATAATCTCTATCAGTAGTGACTAGAGTCTCTGTGCTGTCACAGTTATCATCATAGAAAAGTGCAGTATCTTTTGGCCGAGATCTAATTCATGTGGGTGTATGCATGTGAAATTGTGTCTATTGCCTAATATACGTATCCTATACATATAATATGTGACGGAAGCGTGAAATTAAACAATAAACACAATAAATAAAATATATTAATCGCATTAATATATTAGAAAGGTTAGAGAACTCACCACAATGTGTAATGTTATACACGTATATCCTTGGAGTCCGCATAGAGACCAACTCGCGGACAGTTCTAGTTACCAACACGGTAGGCTTGGTGAGCTAGAACAGCAACCCCATATCTAGCACGGGAGTAACTCTTAATCCCCAAAATGGTGGGGTGTGTATTTTTCATCCTTTTCTCTAAAATGATAAGAAATTAAGAGTTTGAAGCAATCTACCAATACTTCAATTGGAAGCATAAAGAAAAACGAAACAATTTCATTTTTCTTATTATTTTTTTTTTTTTTTCTTCTTCTTCCTTTTCTTTCTTTTCTTCCTCTCTATTTCTTCATTCTCTTTTTCGGCCAAATGACCACCCACACACACTTGCACACACTTTCTTCTCTCTCTCTTTATTATATATAAAATAAAATAATCATAAAATGGGTGCCAACTATTTGGCACCCAAATATAATAATAATATATATAATATTATATAATATAATAATGAGAGAGAGAATGATTATTTAATAATAAAATAATCATAATGTGAAATGATCATTTTGCCCCTCATAAATAGTTACCAAGTCTACCCCTAGTGGGTCTCACCAAATTTCACACTTGCATAAACTCAACCGAGAATCCACAATACGCTACGTGTCATTATACAATTAGTAAATAACAATTATTGACTAATTGTTGTATTTAATACTTAAATACAGACACGTACGTATTTCTGTGGTAGTGCTGAATTTTGTTAGATTAAACAATTTAATTCGGCACGCTGCCTCAGTGCACAATGAGTACACTCCATATCGCAAGACTTCTTGGGTCCTACACCCGATTCGTCAAATTGAACTATTTCATGAGTTCATGAGCAATGCCCCACACACACGTCATGGATATACAAATCAGCGCGTTGAACTATGCAAGTTGAGGTTACAACGTATACGTATAGTCATTCCGTCATGATATCCTGGATGTGCGAGGATATAGATTATCACCTTCAAATCCTCTAATGCGCATCCATGTCTTATCTCCAGACTTGTATCTCACTGAATTATATGTACAAACTTTTTTGCCATATTGTTCCACCTTGGCGGAACTCTTTCCCGGGATGATTGTTTGTGGCCACAAGACTTTCTGAGATACAGTCTCGAAGCATCTGGATATCTAACTCCATATGGGAGCTGACAGATCCCATATCTATACACACCGGACTCCATAAGCATTGGACCATGCCCAGCAACACCTAGTGGTCGCACCATGAAAAATCTGTGACATACGTGGAACCAAAGTATGGTGGATCACTTACAAGCCCACAGTGGCACTCAGGTCAAAGGACCACGCGTACTACTCAACTCGAGAGGACCCTCCGTTGACGGCTTACATTGGGTGTTTATCAGAGGCCTTCGTAAGTCTGTCCCATATCCAGTCCTAACTGGATACCCATATGTCAATACGAGCTCTAAGCTCACGGTCGGCTAGGAACGACCATCTATACCCTATAAGTACAACATATACTAATCTATATATAAAGGTATCCACCAACAGACTTGCATTGGTAAAAATAGATCATGAACAATTATTTGAGAACATACTTGCGCAACTAGTATTTTCTGGCACCCGATTGCAACTCTTGCAACTATGCAGTTACTAGTATATTTTCATGTCTATGTCCTATTACAGATAAGGCTCAAACTCTTGGATCTGCTGAGTATTATAACCAGCTAACACTTATGTCACGCCCCAGACCCAAAAGATCTGACACACGACATAACTTACATTCATTCAATTTTTCAGAATTATACAATTGAATTATGATTTGGGCAATTAGTAAATTGGAGATACGCGGAGTTTTCTCAGAGATTAACACTCTACTATGTCACTAGTAGCAACTTTGTTACCAGAAGCCCAGAATATATTCATTGCAAATTCTTACTTAAAATTAACCCATAACCATATTAAATAAAATAATACATAAGTATTTATTTAATAGGGACAAATCAAATATCTTAAATCACATGTCCCCAAATGAAATACTCAACAACCTAGAAACTTAAGAAACTCAAGGAATAACAAAAGCCTTGCCAAATTTGCTAAGCACATATGTACCTTTTTTACCTGAAATCACCATAAACTATAATAAGTATAAAACTCAGTAAGTATACTAATTTTTCATATATCAAATACAAATACATATATGTACACAATGCATATGTATGATATGCTGTGATAAATCAAAATCATAATCTTATCAAATTACCTGTCATGTAAGCGCTTACACATTCTTTCAGAACATATAATAGGAATACTATCACTCAACTATTACTTGTAGGACTTACATATCACATATCACATAATGAGCCAAATGTCACTCCTAGGTGACATACCGTATGAGAGGAATAGTACAAGTGAGGTTTTAAATTACACATATATAATGCTCATGCCCGAAGGTAAAAGCCAAACCCTCACCCTGATCATCGATGAGTCCTCTCACATGCACCAATACGCCATCACACGAATGTGATGACTCATTATTCCTTTAGGTACCAATAGGATCCTCCCTACATACGGAACACATAACATATACCAATCCCAAAGAAAAGGCCACACATAAAGGCTCCATAAATCACATAAAATACATACTAAGTTAACAGTGAGTTCAAGCATTCTCAAAACACAAAACGTTTCTCATGGACATATTATACTTCAAAAGCTCTCTTTGTTAAACACATTTCACTTTGAAAGCTCACTTTAAAAAACACATATATGTCATGTATGTCCATGCTCACATTCATAAACACATGTCTTCACATTTTATATCAAAATATACTTTAACATAACATAAACATATTTCTAAGCACATTTACAAAATCATACATAACAATTACTATGTTTATTGTGATTTCAGTAAAATATCTAGTATACTTACCTCTTAGCACTTTCAGCTACAAGACTTAAATCTCTTTAACCTATCAATGGAGATTAATCCTTTTATAAGCCTCACAATTCAAACAAAACACTTTAAATAGCTTACAAAATTATACATATTGCGCTTATCACATCAAATTGGTCTAATTACTTAGTTTCTCAAAACCTGTCATTCTGACCACTTACACTTAACGAAATTTTCTTATACATTAAATGATGTTCAATTACTCTAAAATCAGAATATATCTTTCTTCACTCATATATCTTTCTTATCTATGAATATTATATCATAATTCCTACACATTCCATTTCATAAACACCATCAAATTCAAACTATTATTCTGGCGGGATTAAAATATTTACTGAACAGTATTCAGTCTCGTAATTTTATAAAATCAGATACTAACTCAAAAATTATAAAAATATCACAGAATTACTCTTGACACATATTTTAATCCATGATAAATATTTCACTTTAAAATCCCTACCAAAAGTATTTTAAAACTATTTTATTCTATAGCTTTAAAAATTTATTAATTAAATACTGCAATTAGCTGACACTCTTTAGAAAATCATAACAATTTAACCACATTGATCTAAATTCTAAATTCTGAATATATTATATTAGACATATAAAATTATCATATTCCATAAATTCATAATTTTTGAAGATCATAAGCAGATCAAAAATTATTTGTCACTGTATCATACTATTCACACAGGAAATTTCCAAAATTTCAGGGCCATTTTGGTAAATTTACTACAAATTCAATTTCTAGAATTTTCAATCGATTCAAAGTCTCAGATGATTCCAAACATGTCTAATTTCATATACTCAAAATTTAAAATCAGAATCGAATCACAATAATTTATAAAATTCCTAGATCAAGTGACTATCAAGTAAAAATTCTACAATTTATCATGATTTATCAAGTTATCTACATAGATCATCATCAATTCTCACAATATTTTACGAAATACACATCAAATTCTCAATTATACATATTTATAGAAATTAAAACTTAAAAAAATTAACTTAATTAACACAAATAAATTGAGAAATAATTGTGATATACCTCTTAAAATTCAAAATTTCAATTTCTTCTTCTTCTTCTCTTTCTCTCCCCTCTATTTCTCTCTTCTCTTTCTCTAAAGGGATAACTCGACCCAAAAATGAGTAAATTAGTGTTTCAAAAGTGTATTTTTATACTAAGAGACTAATTTTTGATATTTATGAATTTGCCCCCAAAACTTTTAAAGTATTACCAATTTGGTCCCTAAAATAAATCTAAAGTCTTGCAAATAAACCCAATACTAATAGTATGTCCTTAACTTATACAAACACTACTAATAACAATACATAAATCAAGTATCACCCACATACAAATAAAATATGTATATTTATATATATATATATAAACATATTTTTATCGATTGTGGATACTGGTTACTACAACTTAACTGTGCTAATATTTAGCATTTATATCTCTCAGCGTGGCTTACTATAAGCCCTTATCTAAACTCCTTTAGATCTGATTCGAACTCTTTCAGATCGTACAATGTCTGTAACGTTACATGCATAATACCATATATATGGGTATTAGTAATTTAATAGGAATATACAATTGTATAAATAGACAAGTATATGTACATTCAGGGATGATACGTAAGCACCGACCCTAACAATATCTACCTTCTTCTTGTCATTTGCTTTCTTATTCAAGCAGTCCTTTATGAAGTGTCATTCTTTCTTGCAACAATAACACTTCTTAGGAGCACCCTTGAACTTTGATCTCAAGCTCTTCTTCTTTCCATCTCTCTGTGAGGCTCTTCCTCTTGCAAATAAGCCTTCCTCATTAGTCTCTCATAACCTTTCTAATGCTTTGAGTTTAATGATGATTTCACATCACTCATCGTTAAACTCTTTATACTGTAAAGAAGCGTATCAACAAAGTCCTCATAGCTTCTAAAAAGTGAACTCGACAAGATGATCGCCTTATCTTCATCCTCTATCTTGATGTTGATAGCTTCAAGATCAATGATGATGTTGTTGAAGGCATCTATATGGTTTTTTATTAGCATCCTCTTAGACATAGACAACTGATACAACTTCTTCTTTATATGCAATCTGTTGGCCAATAACTTTTGCATATAAAGTGAGTCAAGTTTCTTCCAAAGATCAATTATCGTCGTTTCATCTGCTATTTCCCTCAAAACTTCATCGCTCAATGAGAGAACTATTAAACTATGAGCACTTTTTTAAATATCATCACATTCTTAAATATCATTTCTTTCTGCTTCAGCCTTAGATGACTCTGGTATCTTTTCTTCTTTATTAGATAGAGCTGCAATCTCCTCTAATGCCAAGCTTAATCGTTGGCTTACCACCAATATTTTCACCTTAAGCTTCCATAGATTGAAATCATTCGTCTTGTTGAATTTCTCTACCTTCTACTTAGGTGCAGTCATGTCTTGCTTTGAACCAAGCTCTAATTCCAGTTTGGTGAAGAGAAAACAATAAATCAAAGTAATATAATACAATAATAAGCAATTAAGAAATAAATTAGAGAAAAAAAAAGGAGAAAACACACAAGAATTTAGGTGGTTCAGCAACTTATCTATATCCACATAAGATCAAAATCTCACTTTTTTTTTAATTAATGAATCACAAGACACTCATAAAATATACATTTTAAAAGAAAAGAATCAAAACTCACAAAGAATTCTCTCAATTGCATTCACAAAGAACACAATTGATCTATCTTATAGTTTAGGAATTTTCTCTTTAGTATTTTGTGTTCCAATCCCTTAAATTATATTTTCAAGTTAAAAGAGTCATTTTATATAGACATTGGATGTTCTAAGTTATTTTTAAACCTAGTGAAATTTTGTTTGAGACATCTTAGTTCACTTAGGATTAGAGACGAGTTTTAATCAATTTTTCACATAATCCTTTAAATTAACAATAAATATTGATCAAAATTTTATTTTCGTAAACTTGAATGATTGTATGAGCTACATAAAAAAATTGAAACTCTAATGAAGTAATTGTTTAATAATTTAAGGGGTATTAATATTGTCACTCCCTTAAAATCGACACAAATTATATTTTGATAATAATTTTAATTTTAATTATATTGTCACTAACTCTATTTCATTAAAAATAATAATAATAATACTTTCATAATTTTGTTAGATAAATAATTAAAATATTTTTAAAAAATGAATGTATTTTTAATTTTTTAATTAAATAAAATTAATAAAAATGTAATTAAAATAAAATCATCATTAAAATATAATTTATGCCGATCTCAATTGGATAACAGTGTTAATATTCCAATAATTTAAGCCAACAAACTAATAATCCAATAACTTAAAGTCGTTGTTTTCGAGGACAACCCATAACACCATGAAAAAAAAAATGTAGTTGTAATAACGAAAAGTCGATTTTGGGCAACATATTCCAAGAAAATTCTCCAAAGAGTCGAATATGTTAACGCTGACAGGCAGTTGAAAAAAGTTCCGTTAATTGACTGTTAAGTGTTAACACTGAGCCACGTGGTCTGTCTCGTCTTCTCATCAAATCAAACAAAATTAAAAGAAAATAGCTAATAACAGCCAATACGAACATCAATGATAAGAGAGAGAGAGAGAGAGAGCCGAAATCCTTTTAAATTTTGTCAAGAGAGAGATCAGTGATTGGTTGATCGAGGAGATCTTCATTTATCAGAAAAAAGGAAAAAAAATATCGAATGTGAATGTATAGGCACAGAAGATTGCAATGAAAGGCGTCTTCTCGGCGCCCGGAGATTATGTCTACTTCAAGTCTCAGGTTCCTCTTCACAAGATCCCTGTAAGTTTCTCTTGATTTCTGCTTAATTTATTTTCATTTATTTTCCCATTTCGTTTGTGTTTGTTTCAGCTGTAGTTGATCAAGAGCTCTTTTATATATGAACTGAATTATTTGTTGATGTGGATTTGATTTTGATAGTCTTCACTTGTTAGTTGACTCCTGTTACTAGTTTTGCGTTTGTTTGAGCTGTATTGTCTTGTAGCAAGTCATATTTTGTTAAGGATTTATTTCGGTTGACAGTTTATGTGTAATTGTATTCAATTCTTACATCTCATTTTTCTGAGAAATGTTGATATGGGTGTGTTCGATTATGGGTTTTACTTGTTGGTTCACTATTGATTTACTGGTGATGCTTTTGTTTCAACTATAATGTCTTGTTCTTAGTCAGTTACGGCAGTTCATGAGTATTTAATCTGTTATCTTCCACTGTGGGATGCATTCTGTTTCTATTTTTAGACGACAATGGTTTTATTTGAATGATTCTTTGTTGTGGTTTTATTCCCTAACTTCTATATGTTCCTGAGTTTGCTCCTGCATCTTGGAATTGTCAACTGTGTACTCGTTTTCCTGTTCTTTTATTTGCTTGGTTATTGATTTATAATCTTGCTTACATAAGTTTTGAATCTCATGTATTAGATATCCCTCCTCAGCATCAGTGAACTATGTCACTAACTCTGAGCGTTTTGTTCTTAGATGTTAGTTGAGGGGTTGATGACAGTATATTCAAGCTTTTCCAGTCAATTTATTATTGTGATTTTGTGAATTTCAGTGTGGGTATGTTTGCATTCTGCTTGAAGACGAGTTGCGTGTTCCACTTTAATTTATTAACTTAATTAGTTAAGTGTGGGAACTTCATGTGATTAGACTTAAATTTATTTTCTGTTTGATTCACTCTATATTTTTCAGTACTGTTAGAATGTGTTATGATGCTTCTATGCTGCAATTTTATTATATTTTGCAGAGGATATTTGGAAAGAGGCAAATATTCTTATTTTTATCAATATTCTTTTGTGTTAAAACATCCCTAAAATTTGTACAGTCTTTATATCTAAATGGATCTATGGAACATTGGTAATTTTGTGTGTGTGTGGTTCTAATGAATATATGCCAATGATTTCAACTCCAAGGTTGCGGGCCAAGTCAAAAGCTGATTAACTATGGCTTGCTTGATATTTAGATTTTAGAGTGAGGCTATGTCATATTCTAGCCTGGCCCTTAAATCAGTTGTTAATCCTAGCCGTACTTTTTATCAAATGATGATGCATCTTATGTGGGAACTTCCATTATTTCCTTGTAGATTGGAACAAAGCAGTGGCGATATTATGATTTTGGTCCAAAAGTAGTTCCCCCACTTATTTGTCTTCCTGGAACGGCAGGGACAGCAGAAGTCTACTACAAGCAGATTATGTCGTTGTCCATGAAGGTACTTAATTAGATATTTTAGTTTATTATTGTATTTGTTTGCCCACTTTTAAGATTTTCCATATCCTCTTCCTCGCATGGTTCTTTTTTCCTTAGGTGAATGCACACAGTTTTTTAGTTTCCTGATTGCTTATTTGCTGATAAATTTTGTAATTAAAATACTTGTACAGCTTGAAATCGTACACTTATAGCATAGAAAGGACTTTTTTTTTTTTGAAACAGATATTATATCATTGATTAAAATCAAGATATTACATCTTAGGACCTACTAATATATAATTAGAGGATTGCCGGGATAACACAATACGTTCACCTATTGATGGACGCACGGACCTAAATGTTCTCTTACAGAGAAGAGATGCGATTTAAACCCCATGTTGGGGGATTATCCCTACTACTTGGGATCACTATCCCTATTAAGGATGGGGAATCCTACCCTCACACAGGAGAGACAAAAACTACGCTCAAATAGGAGGGACAAAACTGTCCTCACGCAGGAGGAACAACACAAAATACACTGCCGCATGACTTGCAACATCCTCCACCGTTGACATCAGTTAACCATTCAAATTAAAAACCATCTGCCAACATCAAGATTAACACTGAACAACAATTAGAAAATGTACAAATTCAGGCTTGGGTTGCCAAACCAACGAAAACTTAGGCTGTTGGAACGCCAAAAAAATGACGGACCGCCGGACCTTGCTTGCACGGGGTAGCATGGAGCTGTTCAGTGCGGATGGCAGTGAGAAAAACTTGAAAGCCACCGGAATTTGCTTTCCCACCGGATAAAGGGCTGAGCGGCGGCTGTTGGTGAGCCGTGCTTGCTCAGGAGGCAGTGAGCACTTGCCCCCGTGGCAGAGGCGGCTGGTGATGGAAAACATTCTGGAGGAGAGCATGGGTGGCGGCGCCTGGCGAAGGCTCAGCTGAGGCTGGCGGAGGCTTGGCAAAGATCTGCAAAAGCATGACAGCGGCCAGCCTAGTGTCAGCCGATTTCTTGCTCAGGTTGGGACGCCAAAATGGAGAAAACACACCAGAAAAAATGGAGAAAACAGAAAAAAGAAAAACAGACAACAGAGAGAAAGACGACCATGAAAAAGGGGGGGTCCACTAGAGAGAGGGCTGAGGGCCCCCTCTCGGGTGGAGATGGGAGAATCCAACGGGGCGGCGGCGGCTAGACTAGGGTTTCTTCAAGTTGAGAGCGCGTTTCTTTGTAAAGAAACAGTCTGACAAGAATATTATTAGGATGGATTTATAAAAAGGACATGTTGATGGATGCTCTTTGGGTGGCACTTTTTTTTTTTCATTCTCTCATTTTTCATTTTTATTTGGTCGCAAGTAAACTGTCAGAATGCTATCATCTGTATTACCTTCTCAGATTTTATAACTTTTTGTTTTGGAAAATTTCAGGGTTACCGGGTGATTTCTGTTGATATTCCACGTGTATGGAATCATCATGAGTGGATTCAAGCATTTGAAAAATTCCTTGATGTCATTGATGTTCATCATGTGAGTTCCAATTATGGCATATGCATCTACTGCATCTCTCTTCTTTTATACTTCTTCCTATTTACTTCTGTACATGTCATCTCACTTGAATTTTGATATATGAGTTTGTTGCATGTAGATAAATGCCTGCTTATCTTGATCACTTATGGTTCAACTATTTGCATGTATAACACAATCAGCATAAACTTTAGGCCTTGTTCTTCACATAAGCTGCAGAACTAGATGCCTGGGTGAATAAAGATATCTGTTGATTTCATGAGGAAATTACTATGTTAGGTCCACAAGTTACTTACATGTTGATTCAACAATAATTTAATACCGGCATATGGTTTCTGTAGTAATTGAAAGTAGTATTAATCATTAACATTTTGGATATCTTATATATGTTTAGCTTGGTTTTTGGTGCCATTAGATACTTGCATCTTGAATATATATTTGGTAGACTGATAATCTGTCTCCTACAGATACATCTTTATGGTACATCACTTGGAGGCTTCCTAGCACAGCTTTTTGCTCAGCATCGCCCAAGACGAGTTAGATCATTAGTACTATCAAATACGTTTTTGGATACACGTAGTTTTGCGGCTGCGATGCCATGGGCTTCCATGTATGTTGTCATGTTTCTTTATAATGACTGTATAGAGATGATCAAATTACTATTATTACGGTGGTATGGGTAAATATGTAGTTGTATAATTTTGTCTATCATCAACCAGATTAGATGATTGTTCTGAGGTCCTTTATGTTAGAAAATTAGATTAATATTTTTTTATTTAGTAAACCACTCAAAATTTGTCAAACAAGTTATATTAAATAAATGGCAGAAAGAGGAAATACCATATCAAGCATTTTCTTCAACAAGTTTGCATTTTTCCTTATTTGAAGTATTAATTATCTTCAACCAGCAAAAACTCTTGGAGTGGTATAATAAGTTTGGGGTTCGAATCTAGCTCGCACTAGGGTTATGAAGGGGTTTGGGTTAGATGCATTTATGTTTAGTTTGGTCCCAGTTATGGTTCAGATAGAGGAATTTCAGAAATAGTTTATTTTATTAGAGGTTTGAATATTGTTTATAACTCTTCGTTATTCTTTTGCTTGATATGCTATTAATATAGATTTGCATGGAGATCTATACGTTGTCCACAAATGAACTGCCTAATTGTGGTGTAATAAGTTTGGGGTTCGAATCTAGCTCACATTAGGGTTATGAAGGGATTTGGATTATATGCATTTATACTTACTTTAGTCACAGTTATGGTTTAGATAGAGGAATTTCAGAAATAGATATTTTATTAGAGGTTTGAATATAGTTTATAACTCTTGATTATTCTTTTGCTTGATGTGCTATTAATATAGATTTGCGTGGAAATCTATATATTTTCCAAAAATGAACTGCCTAATTGTGGTTTTGCCCAATGCAGTGTTAGTTGGACACCGTCTTTTTTGCTTAAACGATACGTCTTGACAGGAATTCGTGATGGCCCTCATGAACCATTTATTGCAGATTCTGTGGACTTCGTTGTTTCTCAGGTAAAACTTTAATGGCTGAAATTACAAGGAACATTGTGAACTATATTACCATTGCAGTTTTTCTGTTAACAGTGTAGCAAGTTAGAATATGGTTATTCATCTTCTTCTTCTTTTCTTTTTTTTTTTTCCCAGCAAAATCTTCTTTTTTTATGGTTTTCATCTCATTGTTCAAAGATGGGAAGGGGCATATCAGTTTGTTCTGTTTCCAGTCTTTTGCTTTTACTGCATGCATTTAAGGTTTTAGACTTGCATACTGGTTCTTTGTTAATTATTAGCCAGCCATTAGTGGAATGATTTATAATGACTTGGAAGGTCAGTGTAACATCAATTACAGTTCTGCAAGTTTTTCAAGTTATATTTGGGTTGAAGTTACAGTTAATCTGAAACTGCCATGTTTGATGAAGATTCTAATCAAAAGTTTAAGCTACAGCCAGCTGTCTTTTTGGTCATATGGATTATGAATGGTGTTATCATGTGTAGAATCATTTTACAATCCTACACTTTTTTCCTGAGTTTTGTTGTTTACACATCCAGGGAAGTTATGCGTCTCTTGTTCATAGGCCAAATCATTTCTAACTTGCTTGCTCTGTTTCCTGCCACTTAATGTGCAAAAGTTAATGTTATAGAAATGAACTTGCTAAACTTTTCACATTGTTCAGGTTGAAACACTATCAAGAGAAGACTTGGCATCCAGGTTGACTTTGACAGCTAATACTGGTTCAGTTGGAACTCTTCTGCTCTCAGATTCAAATATCACTATAATGGATGTATGTTATCTGAAAACTTGTTTTGCCGTGACCACTGATAAGTGGATGTAACTGGAAATCTACTGAACTATTTCTTTTGTGCATCGAAGTATCTTGCTAAGCTATTTAGTTTCACTTATGGAGTTCATGCTCTATATTTTTAGGGGAACAAATCAACTGTATATGATGTGACTCAGTTTGGAAATGACAATAGGAACATAAGATGAATTGTGTGTCCATCAGTATATTAAACCTCGACAATTTTTGTAGCCAGAGTATTTTTTTTTTAAGATAAGATAAATGTGCAATATGTAATGAAATATCCATGTCCCCATTTAGTGTGTCCACCACTTCTCTTGCTGCTAGGCTGGTTTTTTTATTTTATTTATTTATTTATTTTTGATGATCTGTTATTGCATTATTGGTAGTATCTGGAGATGTCTTCTTAATTGATACCGGAAGAAATTTAATTTTAAGGTTCTGCTGACAGCTTTATTACTTCTTTTTGACATGGTTGGTTCCTCCTTGAAGACAAATGACTACTGTGCGACTCCCCAACCACTCAAAGATCAACTGAGTGAGAGGTATCCTGGAGCAAGAAGAGCTTCCTTGAAAACTGGAGGCGATTTCCCATTTCTTTCACGCTCAGATGAAGTCAATTTACATCTTCAGGTTTGTAGAAATCTACTTGTTTAGATGGACTTGCTACGTAATCAACCATACTTTAGAAAAGTTCATTGAAAAACCTTTGTTTTAATTGGTATCCGCATTTTGCAGCTGCACCTTAGACGAGTTGGAGTAGAAGCTCGGCCAGACTTGGTGCAGGGCATCTCTGGGGATGGTAGTGGTGGCAATCCTAGTGGAAAAAATGAAGGGAAAGAAGATCCTGACAAGCCTCCCAAAGATGATGTGGGAAACTCCAAGAGTCCATCCAAAGAAAGTCAGCTACCTGCTCCAGAGGGTTCAGAACCTCACAGTTTAGATGACCTACCCCTCAGTGATGCCAAAAATCTCTTGGTTGGTGATAAAGGTACATTGCTCTTGTTGCAATGTGTGTTGTTGAGAAAACAGCAAATCGAGGTCGCTGGAATGTTTTTGCAACTCACTGTTGAAACTTTTCTTCCTTATCTGGTGGAGTCATTGTGCATGACTTCCAAATATTGTTGGATATTCAGACAATTGGTGTGAAACAAACATTTACAAATTGGGTTTGTGTTAGTTATATGAGGAAGTTGCAAAACTGAGTCGGTCGAGGGTTGCTAATGGTTTGGAAGGAACTGGTTTTTCTTTGACATTGTTGTACATTTACATTTTACAGTTCTTCTATAGTTAATGTGAATTCTGTACATGTAAATTTTACTTCCCGGCATACCATTTTATACAATTTTCTTAAATTTATATTGTGGACAGTATACGCTTTTGGGTGTTGCTTGGATGATTGTGAATGCACTTTGCATCTGAAATCACACGAATTAAAAAGTAAAAATAAGAGATAAAGAGTTGGTGTATAATGAATGCGATTTCTCATCTCCATTTAAACATTTTAATTTAAAAAATATGTTGTGTACAGCATATCATTGGTGGATCCCCATCCAAACCTACATGGAACCTGCAATTAGGACCACCATGGCCTTTGTTCAACAATGCATATAAGTGACACATTGCAATCTTGATTGCTGCAAAAATTCATTACTTCAGGAAATTGTTGAGAGCTAGAAGATGTACGCAATTTTTCCGAATTCACAGGGCTTCAGATTCGGAATTCGGATGAAAATCATATGTTTCAACCGTTTCAGGAATATAACCAGAGAATTAATTGAAACAACTCATGCCACAAGTACAAATAAAAACAACGTAGGTTTATCCATCATAATCAAAATTCAAAATAAGCCTGTAGTAATGCAATGTCCCTTTTCCTAAAACTTGGATAAAGAAACTTTATTTTACTATAAAGATCCCAATTGACATGATTAGCTATGAATACGAATTCAGTTTATCTAACTAATAAAGTAATAAGCGTGTAGCACCCACCCAGATCATCAAAATGACAAAACGTGCTCTATGTAACCAAAGTACTTGCGGTGGTCTCACATTTCCAAACAGGAGGGAGCTTCTCAGTCTTGGTATAGTATCGAGCAAGTCCGTGAATTCAACTCTCGACAAGAGTCAATCTAAACTTGGAATCTTTATCCTCTCCAAGAGTCCAAGTGCATGCGAATGACGACCGCCTCCTTTTATCAAATTGTAAAGATCCTCTTTTGGATCTCCGGAGCCAGTCCTATCAGATAACCAATATCAATAAGCATCCGAGACGTTAATGTAAAACACATTGCTGCAAAGTACAAATGTGCAGTTACCGTGGGCTTTGAGAATGCGCAAAATTTTGTTGCCAGTGACGCTCTTCACTTGGCGATACTCTTGAGAGTCACGGAGAATTTTACCCACCTGCGACGTCGTAATCCTTTCTTAGCGAACTTGCAAATATCATCCTCCACCTAAACTTAACCAAAAAAGAAAAAAAAAAAAGAGTTTATAGCTATCTAATCATGTTCTTACGAACATATTTTTATTTATTGCAACTATCACTTTATCATAAAAATAAATTACAAAATTTTAATACATGCATGATATAATTTTATTAATTTTTTTGTACAAGTAACATGATATGTTTGATGTATTCTAAAATTTATGTTGCCTGGGAGTTTATCTACAACCCGCAAGCCCCAAAAGCTGAGCTGACCCAACAGTAGCAACACGACCTATTATTACCTAAGCAAAATTGACAACCATAGCCCAAGGACAACTTAGCAAAACAGAGCGCAGAGCGAAGCTACCAAGTCAAGAGTTGCTAAGGTATAAACAAAGAGAGTTGTTCCCAATGAAACCTAATCACAATAATATTATAGTTCTTGAATGAATATGGACCTTAGGATCCAGAGAACTTGGATAGCCGAAGACACACCCACAATTTTCTAAGAATATAGAGAAGGAAAATGTGTAAAAATAGCTGTTATTTTAAACTCATAAATTTTTATAGCTAAAACTTATTTGAGCAATTTTTGTTAGTCAAAAAAATTATAAAAAAATGGATGAAAATACTATTGTAATAATATAACTCAACATTTGATATTTAAGAACTACAAAATCAATAAATAAATGGTTCTTAATGTTCGAAAAGATCTAAAAAAAAATATTCTACAAAAGATAACAAGTTATTTTGTGAATCAATTTATTTAAAATGTATAATTTGTATGATCTTAATTTGTTATTTTGTATTTATAATGAGTTCATAATGTATTTTGAATTTGTTTGTGTTTAGTTTGTAAAAATATAAGTATGAAAATATAGTGATAGTATATTTTGATTGTGAACAGTTGATTAAAAATTATCCTTAATTTATATCCTAAGTGAAATAAAATTTTTCAAACCAAATCTCACTCGGTTTAGGAACAACTTAGAACATCCAAGGCCTATATAAAAGGTCTTTATTGAATTGAAAATACAATTCAAGGGATTGAAGCACAAAACACTTGAGAGAAACTTTTTAGGCTACAAGAGAGATCAATTGTATTCTTGTGAGTACAATTAAGAGAGTTTTTTGTGAGCAGTGAGTTATTTCTTATAAAAGGAAAACTTTGTGAATACCTTGTAATTCATTAATAAAAGAAGTGAGTTTTTGATCCGCCGTAGATGTAGGCAAGTTAGCAAATCACGTAAATTCTTGTGTACTTTCTCCTACTTTTCTTTTTTAATTTATTTCTTAATTACTTGTTACTGCATTATATTACTTGCATTTATTGCTTCCGCTTCAATAAACTGATATCAGAGCTTAGTTCAAAGTAAGACATGGCCGCGCCCAACTATGAGGTAAATAAATTCAACAAGACGAATGATTTTAATTTGTAAAAGGCTAAGGTGAAAGCGTTGCTAGTGAGCCAATAGTTAGGCTCGACATTAGAGGAGACTGCAGCTCCATCCAATAAAGAAGAAAAGATACCAGGTCATCTAAAGTTGAAGCAAAAAGAAAGGACATTTAAGAAAAGGCTTAAAATTTAATCGTTTTCTTATTGAGCAATGAAGTATTGAGGGAAGTAGTAGATAAAACGATGACAATTTGTCTTTGGAAGAAGCTTGGCTTACTTTATATACGAAAATCATTGGCTAACAGATTGTATATAAAGAAGAAGGTATATCAGCTGTCTATGTCTAAGGGAACGTCGATAAAAGACCATATAGATGTTTTTAACAAGATCATCATTGATCTTGAAGCTATCAAAATCAAGATAGATGATGAAGATAAGGCTATCATCTTGTTAAGTTCACTTTTCAGAAGTTATGAGCACTTTGTTGATACACTTCTTTACGCTAGAGCGAGTTTAACGATGAGTGATGTGAAATCATCATTAAACTCAAAGCAATTGAGAAGGCAGTGAGAGGCTAATATGGAAGGCTTATCTACAAGAGGAAGAGCCTTACAAAGAGATGGAAAGAAGAAGAGTTCGAGATCAAAGTCCAAGGGTGCTTCTAGGAAGTGTTATTGCTATAAGAAAGAATGACACTTTATAAAGGAATGCTCAAAGAAGAAAGCAAAGGGCAAGAAGAAGGCGGATGCTGAGCGTGCCTATGGTGATAGCTATGATAGCGTAGACACTTTAGTCGCTACTGACGAAGATGATTTTGAACAATGAATTCTAGATTTTAGTTGTACCTTTTACATGTGCTCACATAAGTTATAATTTGTTAATTTTTGGCCCATTAGTGGTGGTAAAGTATTAATGGGTAACGAAAAATTTGTTAGGTGATAAAAATTAAAAGAATTAGACTTAAATTACATGATAGGCGAGTGAGAGAATTGTTAGAAGTTAGCTACATTCTTGACCTCAAGAGGAACTTAATCTCACTGGGTATGTTAAACCAAAATGAATGCTCCATCAAGATTGATGGAGGGGTTTTAAGAGTATTAAAGGGTTATATGGTTGTGATGAGATGTAAGAAGTGCAAAGAAGTTTATGTACTAAAATGAGAGGTAGTAAGCGGTTCTGTATCATTCTCTAGAGTTGATGAGAATATGCAAACTAAGTTATGACATCTTAGATTAGCATACCTAGGCGAAAAAATTTTGAAAGAGTTATTTATTCAAAAGGCATTTGGTAAAGATAAGTTTCAACCTGTAGAATTTTGTGAGCACTAAAGTACATAGGGCGAGGTTTGATATCAAAGAGCACAAGACTAAGATATTTGGGGACCAGCTCAGGCAGTGATCTATGGTGGGGCTAGGTATTTTCTCACATTTATAGGTGACTATTCGAGCAAGTTGTGAGTTTATGTGTTGAAGAACAAAGAGAAAGTATTTGATACGTTCAAGACTTAGAGGGTCCTTGTTGAGAATTAAACGGACAAAAAGGTGAAAAAGTTAAGAACTGATAATGGCCTCGAGTTTTACAATAAAGAATTTGATGGATTTTGTACTAAACATAGGATTGCAAGGTATAGAACTGTAAAATCAACACAGCAGTAGAATTATATAACTGTGAGGATGAATATGACCATACTTGAAAGGGTTAAATGCATTATTACAAATGCAAAGACTTCCGAAGTATTTTAAGGTGAAGCTTATTAAGGTTTGTGCTTACGTGCCATCCCTATTTGTATGAATATTTATTTTGTTAATATTTATACAATATATATTTTATTAAATCGCTAATAGCTTATATTACATGGTACCAATACTTTTAATGTTACAAATATTGTATAATTTGAAAGAGTTCAACTTTGGTCTAAAGGAGTTTAGACCAGGGAAGGACTAACCCTTCGAGGTAAGGGGGCTGTCGGCAAGGGGGCTGTCGGCAAAAGTGCTTCCATGTTCACCATACTTGATGATGGAAGCAAATTTTTTGGTCACCAATACAGCTTCAATAAGTAGGCCTCCAGCAAGAGGTTTGGCGAGAATCATTATATATGGGAAGACACTATAATACTCATGAGCCCAAAGGCATTCAGTTCGGCCTAAACCACATTGAACCTACACTAAGAGAATAAAATAAATAACTAAAGGTCTATTTCAATCAACTATGCGAAATTAAGTAATAGGGGAACATAAATTTGTGGGGAGTTGATCAGGTAAAAGTAGCAGGGAGCTAATTCTATTTGTATGCAAAAATGATGTGTATGTGTATGCATAAGTTCCAAAAATGAGATCCTCAGAACCACGGCTTTTTAATGCATTATCAAATAAGAAAAAGATGAGAGGATAAAATTTCTTTGATTCCTTATCTAGAACATGGTGTTATAAGGAAAAAGAAGATGGAACTAGTGATCTAAGAGTTGCATTAACTAATACTAGTGGTTGTGTTGATTCTGTTCAACCTTAGATATTTTGGAAATGAGGAAAAAGGGTGAATATTGGTTAAATTAACCAATTTCACTATGATCATGACAAATTGCAACAACACTTTACTGTAGCTTGCAAAGAGTTGCAATAAGTATTAGAAAATGTCATTATGCAAGTATGTTCTCAAATACTATGTTCCTGAACTATTTTCACCAATGTAGGTCCGTCAGTGAATCCTTTTTATATAGATCATTGTATGTCTATATCCGCAGGGTATGAATAATTATTTTTAACTGACTATAAGCTTAGAGTTCGTATAGGCATATGTGTATTCAGTCAGGGCTGGATATTGAACAAACTCACGAGAACCCTAATAGATATCCTATGAAACCGTCAATAGAAGATCTTCTCGAGTTGAGTAGTATTCATAGTCATTTGACCTAAGCGTTACGGTGGACTTGTAAGTGATCCACCATACTTTAGTTCTACGGATGTCAGAGACCTTTTATGGTCTGACTCCGATGCTCACAGAGTACAATGAGCGTAAATACAAGATCCGTCAGCTCACATAGGTGGGTTATATATCCGATGCTTCGAGATTGTATCTCAGAAAGTCTTATGGTTATAAACAATAAACCCCAAAAAGAGTGTTCCACAGGGTAAAACAATATAGCAAAAAGGTTTGCATATATTATTCATCGAGATACAAATCTGGAGATAATTTTATGAATGAACTCATGAGGATTTGAGAGTATAGATTTATATCATCGCACATCTAAGGTATAATTGACGGAAGGATTATACGTATGCGTTTTGACTTCAACTTATGTGACTTAGCGCGCTGATTTGTAATATCCATGATATGTGCATGGGGCATCGATCACGAACTCATAGAATATTTTCATTTGATGAATCGGACGTGGACCTAGGGAGTTTCACAATATGAACTATACTCGTTGTATAATAGGCAACATATCAAATTGAATAATTTAATCCAGTAAAATCTAATAAAAAAATATTTATTTTTAAAACCCTCAGGATGCGCACGTGTCCATATTTAAGTGTTAAGTATATTAATTAGTTAACAATTATTGTTAACTAATTAAAGGGAGACATGTGGTGCATAATGAATATTTGGTTAAATTAAATCAAGTGTGTAATTTAGTGGGATCAACTTTGGGTTAAATAAGGGCTTAAGGGTAACTTCTCTTAATTAATTATTTAATTGTTAAATAATCAAAATAATTTATTTATTTAATTATTAAATAAATAACTAACTTAGCTATGTTTAAATGTTAATCATTAGATTAAGTTAATTAATATATTTGTATAATTTAACTTACGTTAAGTTAGTTAACTTTAGTTAGGCTAAGGATAAATATCTAACTAAACTTAAGTATTAAGTTTTTCAAACTCAACTAAAATTAAGTGTTAACTTTGATTTAGTTAATTTAAATGAAATTAAGTGAAATTAAAGCAAATGCATGCTAAATGAAATGCATTAATATATAATAAAGTGAAATGAAACAAAATTGCTAAGTCTTTTTTGCTTTGGAAGTGGCTGGCCATCAAAGAGAGAAAAGAGAGAAAAAATTATTTTTCTCATTTAGAGTTCAAGTGATGAATTATCCATTAGTCTTCTTCTCTATTAGGCTTAGGCCATTAAAACAAAAAATTAATTGTTTGATTTATTGATCAAAGGCAAACCAAACACTTAAGGTTTAAAGTGTTAAACCATTTTATTAGATTTAAACTATTATTTTAGACGATCAAACTCACCTAGTTGGTTGTCAAAACTGTACACGAGCTTCACTTCGAGCAACCTCCCGAAAAATTTAATCTAAAGACTTCGGAGGTGATTAATTCCTAATCTCTATTTTAATGTGTTTATTATTATTTTTTAAGCTTCCAATACGTATATGTATTTATGTGATGCCTATGTATATATAATGGACACAAATATTACATGTATGCACCTGATTGTAATCGACATTCAAAAATAGTATAAGAGCATTTTTGTACTGATTTTGGTGTTTTTGAATGTTTGGGATGTTGTTGGTGAAGTTCTCATGTTAAAATAATGTATTTTAAGTGTTGGAATTGGTAAACCAAGGTGAAAAACATTAAGACATCACGGCCTTAAGTTCTGGTGCTGCAGCCCTGGGGCCTTCCAAACTCTAGCGCCGTAATGCTGGATGATGAACGTTACGGCGCTAGGGTTTCCACGCCTTAGTGCCGCAATGCTCAGGCTTAGCATTGCGATACTGGAGGCTCTGCCTCCAGCGCTGCAGTGCTATGAGCCCAGCACCGCGACATTGGCACTGTACACTCAGAATTTAATTTTTTAAATTATTTTAAAAATAATATATGCATGTGGGGGTTTATGAGATGCAGTGATAAGAGTTATTAGTCTGCATTATAAACCGGATCATTTTTTCTCTATGTTG
Organism: Ailanthus altissimus; assembly: GCA_946807835.1. Classification (NCBI taxonomy): domain Eukaryota; kingdom Viridiplantae; phylum Streptophyta; class Magnoliopsida; order Sapindales; family Simaroubaceae; genus Ailanthus; species Ailanthus altissimus. The sequence continues at coordinate 23,809,075 of OX327696.1, read as the reverse complement.
GTAACTATAATGAGAGCCCTACTAGTAGGGGATAGTTGTGTTTGCACACAAATATATGACTAATTGAGAAATCATATTCCCATGAGATGAGAGCCAGTATTCAAAAATCTCTCTTAATCAGATTGACTTTTATTACATTATGTGATAATATTTTTAAATGGTCCGTCTTATCAATACGGTGTTAGACGAGTCACGTCGGTCTTTTTCTAATATTGCTATAGTGTAAGAGATTTGGTCGGTGTGACTTGGATTATGCTAGTTAAACATGAGATGGAGAAAATATATGCGAACGTACTGCCCAATATTGCTACAGCGTGAAGGTAATATTAGGAACATATATTTGATTATTGACAAGTTAATCTAAAATACACTTATCCAATATTTCTATAGTGTGAGGATAATGTGTATTTATGATCAGAGATAAGAGTTGAATAAGATGTAATTGACAAGAGTTGTCACCTGTAAGGTTTACAAACGCCAATATTGCTATAGTGTGTGGTTAGAGTAAAATACCAATGAGGTCTACTTTCCACTATATAGTTTAAAAAAGTTTAAACTATCGTTATCTCATTTGAAAAATTAAAGGGATTATGTAAAACAGTGAAAGAGTATTTTAAATTAAAAATTATATCATTATTATATTCATAATTTAAAATATTTTATTAATGATTTAATGATATTTTTAAATATATCTGCTTACATCTTTTATTTTATTTTGTCTTGTGAAGATATAATGGTTTCCACGACCCTTTGGTGCACATACTTGATGCACAACAACTCAAAGGTATAGAAAACTACTCAGATTAGCTAATGAAAGAATTGTTCTAGATTCAGAAAAGCTCGAATATGTTATTGATCAGAAATTGCTCAAATATGACATATCATAAATGGTTGGATGACAATTTAAAAGTTAAATCTTACATCATCACCTCTATGTCTACAAAATTACAACGGGAGCATGTCCATATGAACAGTGCTAGCAGCATCATGCTCCATCTGAATTAGCTTTTTGGCGATAGACCTTACATAAAATTTATAGGATCGCTAAACCACTTTTTCAGGCTAGACTTGCTAAGGGTAGTCCAGTGCATCCCACATCTTTAAGATGATTGGATTAATCGAGAGACTGAAGATAAAGGACATTTCTCTAAATAATATCTCGGGAAATAGTTTGATTTTTCGGTTGCTACTAAGGTTATTTGCACAATTCATCATGAACTTCAATATATAGTGATTGACCACTACTTATGCTGATATTCATAATATCTTAAAAACAGCTGATGAGGACAGTATAAAGAGGGCTTAGCCCTTTTTGTTCAGGGTTCTTCATTTTTTACCATTAGGGCTTTTGGAAAGTCTAAAGGAAAAAAGAAAATGAAGGTGAAGTAGATACCCTGAATAGGTCATCAGAGGCGACAGATATCTAAGCCTCAAGCAAAGAATAAGGCAAAAGAAAAGTGTTTCTTTTACGATGAAGTTGGGCACTGAAAGCGCAACTAAAGTACCTTGCCACTGTAAAAAAGTCTCCATCGAGTATTTGTTTTGCTATCATTGAAAATTTTATGGCATTTGATACTAGTCCATGCTAGATTAGATACCGCATATCATTCTCACATCTGCAATGTGTTGTAGGGTTTAAGGAAAGTTAAATTACTTTAGCTATGAGAGGTATTGCTACGTGCTGGAAATGAGAATTTTTTGCAAATCAAAGCTATTGGGCATTTTGATTTGTTTCTTCCATATAATAGAAATGTTATATTATATAATTATTATTTTGTATCCAACATCATTAGACAGATTATTTCCCTTCCTGTACTTGACAGTGAAGGGTATCATATGTATATTTAGAATTATTCTTTATATTTACATGATGTATTATTAGTAGTGTCAGTTAGTGAATGTGCATTATATATTGGATACAACTAGAAATGTCATAAATGTGCAAGCTAGTACTAATAGTAGCTAAGAAATTTTGAATGAGACGAAATTGTGGTATATGAGATTAGGTTATAGGTGTGAGACGCCTAACTCGTCTGGTTAAAGATGGTTGGATACTTGATCTGACCATAGAGCCTTATGCAATTTGTGAATCTTATATTCAAGGGAAGATGACCAAATCTCCATTTATAAGTGTTGGATACCATGCCACTGATTTGTTAGAGCTGATACATAGTGATGTATATGGTCCAATGAATTATGCCATAATTGGTAGATTTTGATACTTTGTACTCTTCATCAATGATTTATCATGACATTGGTACATATTTTTTATTAGACACTAGTTAGAAAATTTTGAAAAGTTCAAAGAGTTCCAAGTTAAAGCAGAAAAATAAACCGACATGTACATCAAGTGCCTTCAATCAGACGATAAGTACATGAGCAGTGAATTTTCAGATTATTTGAAGGAGAATGATATTCTCGTTGACTATAGTCCTCTAGGTACTCCGCAACACAATGATGTTTTGGAGAGGAAGAATCGGACTTTATTGGATATAATCGATCGATTATGAGCTTTACCAATCTCCTTGTATACCTATAGAGTTTTGTCCTGGAAATTGCTGCTCATATATTGAACAGAGTTTCATCTAAAGCTATTTCAACCATTCAACATGAGATGTTGAAACGAAAAAATTGAATCTTAAATATTTTAAGATTCAGAGTTATCCTATTTACGTAAGAGTTGTACATTAGGATAAAGTTGTACTTAGGTGGTACAAATATCCATTTATTGGGTATCCTAAGGATTCAATGAGATACCAGTTCTATGATCCTGAGGAATAAAACATGTTCGTTACTCGTAATGCCACTTTCTTAGAGAAACCGTTTCTTATGGATCGTGAGGATTATAAAAAGATTGAACTTTATAAAGTCAATGAAAATCAAAATGAACCAGGGATGGAACATTAGGATCAATCGAGTAGAATACCTTGAACACACCCTCCACGTAGCTCAAAAAAGATGTCAAGGCTACTTGCTAGGTATGGTCAGATGCCTAAAGGCGCTCTTGGAGTTTTCTTAATTAAAGAAAACAATATATTGACCTATAATTTAATACACCCTCCACGTAGGTCAAAAAGAATGTTAAGGCCACTTGCTAGGTATGGTCAGATGTCTGAAGGTGCTCTTGGAATTTTCTTAATTAAAAAAAAAATCTATTAACCTATAGAGATGCGATGTTAGACATTGACTCAAGAAAATGGTAAGACGTAATAAAATCTGAAATTGACTCAATAGATCATATTCAACTCTGGGACTTGGTTGAGCTTCTAGAAAGAGTTATTTCTATCGGTTGTAAATAAATTTATAAGTGGAAGCGTGGGCACGATGGGGAGGTAGAGACCTTCAAAGCCCGACTTGTTGCTAAAGGTTATGCTTAGCGATCTGGGATTAAGTATGAGAAAATCTTTGCATTAGTAGCGATGTTAAAATCAATTAAGATTTTATTGGCTATCACTACATATTATGATTTTAAGATTTGACAGATAGATGTAAAGACAATGTTCCTGAATTGATATATCGAGGAAAGATATACATGAAACAGCCTGAAGGTTTTGCATTTAGCCTAAGTACTGATAAAGTAACATTTATAAACTTAAGCAGGCCTCTCGAAGCTGGAATTTTTATTTTGATAAAGTAATTAGAGGGTCTGATTTCATAAAAAATGAAGAAGAAGCTTGTGTGTATAGAAAGGTCAATGGGAGCTTGATAGTCTTCTTAGTTCTTTATAATGAGGACATACTTATCATTGGAAATGATATTTGTATGTTACAAATAGTAAAGAGATATTTGAGCAAGAAATTTTTCATAAATAATTTGGGAGAGGCTTCCTATATACTGGGTATAAAGCTTTATAGAGATAGAGCTAAAAAATTGATAAAACTTTCTCAATCATCGTACATTGATGGTGTTTTAGAAAGGTACAATTTCACTAACTATAAGATAGTTAGTGTACCTTTCCGACATGATGTTCATCTTTCGAGGAGAATATCTCCTCAACGTAAGATGAAAGAGTTAGAATACTAACATACCATATACATTAACTGTTGGAAGCTTGATGTATGTTATGATGTGCACGAAATCTGACATCAGTATGGTTATAAGTGTTAGTAGTCGGTACCAGTCTGATTCAGGTTACCACCATTACATGGCAGTCAAACATATCCTAAAATACCTTAAGGCTACAAAAAAAACAAGTTTCTCATTTATTGAGTTAGTGATTTACCGGAGAGATGATACATAGATTCAGACTTTTAATTTAACCTCGATGATAGAAAGTCTACATTCAAGTATGTGTTCATTCTCAACAGTGTCATAGTGAGTTTGAAGAGCATTAAGTAAGGGTCCATAGCTGATTCTACCACTAAGGCAAAATACATCGCCGCCTCTGAAGCAACGAAAGAAGCGATATAGATATGTAAGTTTGTCACCGATCTCAAAATAGTCTCAAGTTCAATAAATCATATCCCATTATTTTGCAATAATAATAGAGTCATTGCACAAGCTAAAGAGCCAAGAGCACACTAAAGATCTAAATATTTAGAGAGAAAATACTATATAATTAAAGAGATCTTCGCTAGAGGAGATATAATAATTTATAGAATAAATTCTATAAATAATGTAGTAGACCCACGTACTAAAGCCTTAACTCTAAAGGTGTTTAAGAAATATATAGAGTCTATGGGTATTAGATACCAGTATGAGTGACATTAGAACAGGTAAAAGTTTATTAGGGTTTGTGCTTATGCATCATCTCTATTTATATGAATATTTACTTTGCTAATAAATTCTATAAATAATGTAGCAGACCCACATACTAAGGCCTTAACTCCAAAGATGTTTGAGAAATATGTGGATATTGGATACCAGTATGTGTGACACTAGAGCAGGTAAAAGTTTATTAGGGTTTGTGCTTAGGCGTCATCTTTATTTGTATGAATATTTATTTTGCTAATATTTATACTATGTACATTTTATTAAATCGCTAATAACCTATATTAAATGGTACCAATACTTGTAACGCTACAGACATTATATAATCTGAAGGAGTTCAGATCTAGTCTAAAAGAGTTTAGATCAGGGTTAAGAGTTAGCAACACTGAGAGTTATAAGTGTTAAAAGTTAACACTGTTAAGAGTTAGTAGGTTATAAGAGTCAGTGAAATCTAAGGAGTTAGAGTATTGTTTGTAATTAGACAAAGACCTGAGGGTATACTAGTAATTGCATAATTGCAAAGAGTTACAATACATGTTAGAAAATGTCATTATGCAAGTATGTTCTCAAACACTATGTTCCTGTTCTATTTTCATCAATGTAGGTCTGTCAGTGAATCCCTTTTATATAGATCAGTGTATGTCTATATCTACATGGTACAAATGATTATTCTTAACTTACCATAAGCTTAGAGCTCGTATAGGCATGTGAGTATTTAATCAGGGCTTGATACTGAACGGACTCACGAGGACCCCAATAGATACCCTATGAAACCATCAATGAAAGGTCCTTTCGAGTTGAGTAGTATTCGTGGTCCGTTGACCTGAGCGCCATAGTGGCCTTGTTGGTGATTCATCATAATTTGGTTCCATGAATATTAGAGACCTTTCATGGTCTTACTACTACGTGTCACTAGGTATGGTCTAATGCTTATAAAGTTCGGTGTGCATAGATACATGATCTGCTAACTCACATAGATGAATTGTATATAAGATGCTTCGAGATTGTATCTCAGAACGTTTTATGACCATAAGCAATAAGCCCCAAAAAAAGTTTCCTCGTAGGGTGGAGCAATATAGCAAAATGGCTTACATATATTGTTCATCAAGATACAAATCTGAAGATAAGTTCACGAATGAGCTCACGAGAATTTGACGGTGCAGATCTATATCCTCGTACATCTAGGGTATAATTGACAGAAAAATTATACGTATGCATTTTGACCTCAACTTGTATGGTCTAACACCCTAATTTGTAATATTCGTGACGTGTGCGTGAGGCATCGATCACGGACTTATAAAATAGTTCTATTTGACGAATCGGGCATGGACCTAGAGAGTCCGACAATATGAAGTATACTCGTTGTGCATTGAGGCAGTGTATCGAATTGAATAGTTCAATCCAGTAAAATCTAACAAGAAAAAATATTTGTTTCTGGAACCTTCGAGATACGCGTGTGTCCATATTTAAATGTTAAGTACATTAATTAGTTAATAATTATTGTTAACATTATTAACTAATTAAATAGAGACACATAGCGTATAGTGAGCCTTTGGTTAAATTAACTCAAGTGTGTGATTTGGTGGAACCAACTTTGGGTTAAGTAAAGGTTTAAGGATAATTTCACTTAATTGATTATTTAATTATTAAATAATCAAAACAATTTATTTATTTAATTATTAAATAAATAACTAACTTAACTATGTTTAAATGTTAACCATTAAGTTAATTAAGATATTTGTATAACTTAACCTAAGTTAAGTTAGTTAACTTTAGTTAGGTTAAGAATAAATATCTAACTAAATTTAAGTGTTAAGTTTCTTAACTCGACTAAAGTTAAGTGTTAACTTTAGTTAAATTAATTTAAATGAAATTAAGTGAAATTAAAGCAAATGCATACTAAATGAAATGCATTAATATATAATAAAGTAAAATGAAACAAAATTACTAAGTCTTTTTTGCTTTAGAAATGGCCGGCCATCAAAGAGAGAAAAAAATATTTTTCTCATTTAGAGTTCAAGTGATGAATTATCCATTAGTCTTCTTCTCCATTAGGTTTAGGCCATTAAAAGCAAAATCAAGTGTTTATCAAGGACAAACCAAAAATTAAAGTTTAAAGAGTTAAACCGTTTTGTTTGATTTAAGCTATTATTTTAGATGATAAAACCATCTAGTTGGTTGCTAGAACTGTACATGAGCTTCACTTCGAGTGGCTTTCCAAAAAATTTAATCCAAAAACTTCGGAGGTGATTAATTCTTAATATCTATTTTAATATGATTAAAATATTTTAAGGTATACATTATTATTTTTCAAGCTTCCGCTGCACATATAGTTGTATGTGTATGTGATGCGTATATATGTATAGTGGACATAGATACCACATATATGCACATGGTTTTAATATACACTTACAAAGCTGTGATAACAGCAGCTTATTTGATCAATAGAAATCCTTCCTCAGTGATAGACTTTAAGACCCTATAAGAGAAACGGTCTGATAGCCCTTCTAAGTATAATTATGTCATGCCCCAGACCCAAAAGATCTGAAACATGACATAACTTACACTCATTCAATAATGTGCACTCATAATTAATAATGCATAAAATTTCAAACTTGAATTCAACATAAGAATCCTTATCAAATTGCTAGTAAGTTTAATGTAAAATTAACCTATGACCATACTTGGTGAAACATAAATCAAAGACAACCACACCTAATAAAATAACACATAAGTATTTATTCAATAGGGACAAATCAAATATCTTAGACTATATGTCCATAAATGAAACACTTAGCAATCTAGCAACTTAGGGAACTCAAGGGACAACAGAAGCCTTGCCAAATCTGCTAAGCACATATGTGCCTTATTTACCTGAAATCACTATAAACTATAATGAGTACGAAACTCGGTAAGCATACTAGTTTTTCATATATCAAAATACAAATACATATATGTACACAATGCATGTGTATGATATGCTGTGATAAATCAAAATCAAAATCTTATCAAATCATATGTCAGGTAAGTGCTTACACCTTCTTTCAAAACATATAATAGGAATACCATCATTCAACTACTATTTAGTAGGACTTTCATATCACATATCACATAATAAGCCAAATGTCACTCGTAGGTGACATATCGTATGAGAAGATTAGTACAAATGAGGTTTAAATTACACATATATAATGCTCATACCCGAAGGTAAGAGCCAAACCCTCACCCTGATCATCGATGAGTCCTCTCACATGCACTAATACGCCGCCACATGAATGTGATGACTCAATCTTCCTTTAGGTACCAATAGGATCCTCCCTACATACGAAACACATAACATATACTAATCTCGAAGGAAAGACCACATATAAAAGCTCCACAAATCACATAAGGTGCCTACTAAGTAATAGTGAGTTCAAGCATCCTCAAAACACAAAACGTATCTCATGAATATTTTTCACTTCAAAAGCTTTCTTTGTTAAACACATTTCATTTTGAAAGCTCACTTTCATAAGCACTTGTATGTCCATGCTCAATGTCAATGCTCACATTCATAAACATATGTCTTTCACATTTCATATCAAATATACTTTGGCATAACATAAACATATTTCTAAGCACATTTACAAAATTATATATAGACAATTACTATGCTTATTGTAATTTCAGTAAAAGTATAGTATACTTACCTCTTAACACTTTCGGCTACAAGGCTTAATTCTTCTTAACCTATCAATAGAGATTAATCCTTTCATAAGCCTCAAAATTCACACAAAACACTTTAAATAGCTTACAAAAGTACACATATTGCACTTATCACATCGAATTGGTCTAATTACTTGGTTTCTCAAAACTTGTCATTCTGACCACTTATACTTAACAAAATTTTCTTACACATCAAATGATATTCAATTTCTCTAAAATAAGAATATATCTTTATTAACTCATATATCCTCCTTATGTATGAATATTATATCATAATTCTTACACAATCCATTTTATAAACACCATCAAATTTAAACTATTATTCTGGCAGGATTAAGATATTTACTAAATAGTATTCAGTCTCCCAATTTTATAAAATCATATACTAACTCAAACATTATAAAAATATCACATAATTACTCTTGACACATATCTCAATTCATGATAAATATTTCACTTCAAAATCACTGCCAAAAGTATTTTAAAACTATTTTATTCTATAACTTTAAAAATCTGTTAATCAAATACTGCAATGAGCTGACACTCTTTAGAAAATCATAACAATTTAACCACATTGATCTAAATTCTCAATTCTGAATATATCAATTAGACATATAAACTTATCATATTCCATAAATTCATAATTTTTGAAGATCATTCAACAGACCAAAAATTATTTGTCACTATATCATACTGTTAACACAAGAAATTTTCAGAATTTTAAGGTCATTTTGGTAAATTCACTAAAAATTCAATTTATGAAATTTTTAATCCAATCAAAGTCTCAAATGATTCTAGATATGTCTAATTTTATATACTCAAAATCCAAAACTAGAATCAAAGCACAACAATTTATAAAAATTGTGGATCAAGAGACTATCAAGAAGAAATTTTGCAATTCATCATGATTTATCAAGTTATCTACATAATCATTATCAATTCTCACAATATCTTATGAAATCCACATCAAATTCTCAATTGGACATATTTCAGAAATCAAAATTTAAAGGAATTAACTAAATTAACACCAAGAAACTAAGAAATTATTATAATATACCTCTGAAAACTTAAATTCTAACTTTCTTCTTCTTATTCTCTTTCTCTTCCCTTTATTTCTCTTTTTTCTCACTCCAAAAGAAGTGGCTCGACTAAAATGAGTGAATTAGGGTTTCAAATTAGTATTTTTATACTAAAAGGCTAATTTTTAGTATTTATGAATTAGCCCCTAAAACTTTCAAAGTATTATAATTTGGTCCCTAAAATAAATTTAAAGTCTTGCAAATAAATTCAATACTAATAGTATGTCCTTAATCTATACAAACACTACTAATAACAATATATAAATTAAGTATCACCCACATACAAATAAAATATGTATATTTATATATATATATATATACTTATTCTTACCGGTTGTAGATAAGTGGTTACTACATTAAGACATATAAAGAGGCTATGAAGAGTGAAAATAGAAAAAGATGGCAACAGACCATGAAAAAAGAGATTAGTTCTCTAAAGAAGAATAATACCTGAGAGTTGGTCGATAGACCTCAAAAGAATCTAGAGGGGTGCAAGTGGGTGTACAAGGTTAAGGAAGGGATACCAGGAGTAAAGTTTACGAGATTTAAGGTTAAGTCAGTTGCACAAAATTTTACTCAGAGATATGGAGTAAACTTTCATGAGATATTTTCTCTAATTGTCAAGCACACATCTATTAGGGTTTTACTAGCCATATGTGCAAACTTTGATTTACATCTAAAGTAAATAAATGTAAAAACATCTTTTCTACATGGATAGCTTGAAGAAAAGATTTACATGATACGGCCATAAGGGTTTGTAGAGCCTGAAAAAATAGAGCATGATTGTTTGCTAAAGAAGTCATTGTATGGTTGAAGTAATCTTCTAGATAGTGGTATAAGAGATTCAATGAGTTTATAATAACTTATGAGTTTAATAGGAACAAGTATGACAGATGCGTGTACTTTAAGAGCTTGAGTAGTGGGATGATATATTTACTTCTATACGTTGATGATATGTTGATTGCATGTAGAGATATAAAAGAAATACATAAACTCAAGAAGAAGTTGAGTGGCGAGTTCGAGATGAAGGATTTGAGAGCAGTAAATAGGATATTGGTATAGATATTGTGAGGGAAAGAAAAGATGTTATCTTCTTGTCACAACAACAGTATATACTTAATATCCTAGAAAAGTTTAGTATGTCTAATGTAAAGACTGTCTCCACTTCTTTGACCATGCATTTCAAACTTTTAGTAATACAGTTATCAAAATTTGAAAAGGAGAAACTAAAAATGAGTAAATCACTATATGCAAGCATTGTAGGGAACATCATGTATGCTATGATTTGCATAAAATCGGACATAGTACAAGGTGTGAGTATGGTGAGTAGATACATAGTGAATTCAGATAAGAATCACTGGCTTGTAGTAAAGTGAATTTTGAGATATCTTAAGGGAATGTCAAATTACAGATTGATGTATAAGAGGGCTAAGAATGAGAGTGTACTTGTAAGAGGATACGTTGACTCAGATTATGCAGGTGATCTAGATAAGAGAAGATCATTGACAGGTTAAGTATTCACAATGTTTAGGTGTAATGTGAGTTGGAGATCTATTCTACAGTATGTAGTGGCACTATCTACCACAGAGGTGAAGTACATAGCTATTGGAGAAGCTATTAAAGAGGCTGTGTGGTTGAAAGGCATATGCGCCGAAATAATGGTTACAAAAGAAGTTAACACCGGTGTGTATTGTGATAGTCAAAGTGCCATACATTTAAGTAAGAATCAAGTATTTCACGAGAGTTCTAAACACATTAATGTGCAACTCCATTACATTTGAGATATTATCTAAAGTGGCGAGATTAGTCTAACAAAGATTGTGTCGTCTAAAAATTCTATTAATATGTTAACTAGGCTACTACCCTCGGTTAAGTCCATTCTATGCAAAGATTTAACCGGAGTCACTACTATGTGAGGGTGATCAAATATGTGAAGATGACAGATCTTAGATACTTCATGCATGATTTTGAATCGAGGGAATTTGTGAAAAGTTAATTAAAATTATCCCTAATTTGTATTCTAAGTGAAATATGATTTTTCAAATCAAATCCTACTTGATTTACGATAACCTAGGACATTCAATGCCTATATAAAGAATTTCTATTGGCTTGAAAGTACAATTTAAGAGATCAAAATACAAACTACTAGAAAGAAAATTCTTAGACAACAAGAGAGATTAATTGTGCTGTTTATGAGTGCAATTGAGAAAATTTTCTGTGAGTTTTGAGTTCTTTTTTGTAAAAAGTATACTTTATGAGTATCTTTTAGTTTATTAATAAAAGAAGTGAAATCTTAATTCGTCGTAGACATAAACAAGTTGCTAAACCACGTAAATTCTTATATACTTTTTCTTATTTTTCTTCTCTAATTTATTTCTTAATTGCTTGTTGCTACATTATATTATTTAGGTTTATTATTTTTGCTTCGACAATGATAAAATGAAAAAAAAAGAAAAAATAAAGTGATGAATTAAAAAGAAATTGAAAATAAAGTGCTATTAATTTTGTGTTTGACACACTCGTTTTTATTTGAGAGTTATATTTAAGAATCATTCATCCACTTAAAAAATTAGGCAAAAAAATATTTGAAATCTAAGTTTTAATATTAAGTAATACCAATAAGTGCACATACCAGTTCTGACCAAAAGTATAGCGTCTTTCAAATGACCACAATTATAGCGTAGATACAAAAGGTCATGTATGTTATCTTTTCAACTAAAAGATAACATACACTTTTTAATTATTACTTTAAATTTTTTATTTTAAATTAATATATCAAATAATTATTAAATAATAAAATATATTAAAAATTTTGCATTTAAAATTTAAATTATAATCAACAAATGTCACGAGTTATCCCATCCAATAGATTTATTTGATTAATGTGAAAATATCAGTCTGTCGGGCCTCGGCAATACTAATACACCAGCAAATCGTTAATTATGAATCCACGTTAATGTATTTTCTAATAAAAGCAAGAATGCATGGTGACAATATACAGCTTTGAAAGTTGAAATACATAATAGAAAGACCTTTGAGTATGGCCTTGACTCGCAGGAGTCTTGATTATTCCCAGTGGGAGGACAAAAGAGAGTTTAATCCCAGTCCCCGTGGCACCTGCGTGATACGCCGAGTCGAATAAAATGAGCTTAAAGGGAGACATGAATGCTAAGGCCACATAAAAGTTTTCTTTCCTTTGCAAATTGAAATAAAATAACTAAGTGCAATGATGCAAATATGAAGGCTAAGGAGCATATTTACTATCCCCATACCCAACTCTTCCTTGCAAAATTCATGTAATATTTGAAATAAGAAAATTTTCCTATTGCTGCGTTAAATTTCTGAAAGGTTTCTATCAAATAGGATCCGACTTTGGGAAATTGAATGCTTTTATTCAAAATCTAAAAACTGAAACTGAGTGTTGCTTGATCTAATCTAATACAAGTTTTGCCACCAAGTTCATCTCTCAGCAATCTTCTAATACAGGTAAAAGGAAAGGTAGGTAAAAATTCCTTTCTTGGTTGCATTAATTCCTTCCAAGAGCTCATCAGAACAAGGGCTGTTCCTGGAAGTATGTGTCAGAAATAAGATGCAAGCTTATACTTCCAAGTTTAATCAACATGTATATACTTCATCTTCCAAACTGCAGAGATACCTTCAAATCATAACTTGACAGAATGACATCATAAATGGGCAATTGTCCCAAAATTCATTCCACGAGTCAACAATTTTAGCGTAATATAATGATCATTATTGATTATTCATTTCATTCCTGAAATCAAGATGCCAACAACAATACAGAAAAAGGTAAAGAAACAAAATTTTAGGTTCAACTCAATTTCAAAATAAGAAACCCTTTCTCACACTCATACTAAGTGTGAGAGTTGCATCTAGCAAAGCAGCACTAAACACAACATAGGCAGAAATCTAAATTTGGAAGCATAAACAAATTAAAGGTCTAAACAGCATAAGAATTTAGAGTTTGACCCTTCATTATATATACAAGATGATTGGAAATGAAACCACCTCAAGTGCACGAGCCCCACCACACCAAAGCAGACCAAATCTGGGGCCAGAAGAAACAATTCAAGTTTCAACCAGCTTTGCTTTTATAAAGAAGGTTTCTTCATTTAATACCTTATATTGCTCACTTTCTTGGTGCGATTCCAACTCAAGATTGTAGGGACAAACATCAAGTAATGATAGATGACCCTCCAAATCTTTTCCCTTTTTCATGTCTATCACAAGACTGAAAGAAACAGGTTAAAAGTACTTTAAGACTATTTTCAGCAAGAATAGTGTTGGGGGGCAAAGATGTTTGTAGATTCAGATAGTATTAATGAACCGTTTTGATCTCCATTTCATTTGGACCTCATCAAAGCACTCCACTAAGCAGTACAACAATCCTTCAAAGTCTTGTAGCTCACTTGTCACCAATTATAAAAGAGATGTTTTCATTTTGCCATTATCATAAGAGTAATACATCAATCACCCAACCGGAATTGATTAGGTCCTAGTTTTCATATCCCTAATTGCATTTAGTAAAAAAGAGAAAATATCACAAGTCATTTCTAATTATATTCTAATAAACTACATCATTTTACTCATAAATGGTCCAACATTTATCAAAATTCAAGCATCTAAACCCTGAAAACAAAGACCAAAGGACACTTTATCTATCCATCATATTATCAATTTTTTTAAGGAAAAAGAACTAAAATTCCACAGGTCAAATTACATTATTATACAGAAATAATGAATTTCTACATGCATTCATAAACAAACCCAATCCAAATTACCCCTGAAATCTCAATATTCCACAAAATAGCGAAACTAATAAAATCTGTAATAAAAACTCAGCATTGCTAAACCAATTCATTTCATAAAACATCAACATCTACACATTATATTACACATAACATAAAAACTCAGAATATAAAAAATTACTAACAAAATGTCAGCATTACATAAACAATTCAAAAAAAACACCAACATCCATCACATTAAAGTGCCAAAACAAACCCTAATTCAAAAACAAAAAACAGAAAAAGAAATAATGAACAAACACATATTACTTTCGAAAAACATTAAAAGAAAAAAAAAACACACACACCCAATTTTTAATTCCTTGAAGATCCAGGCGATCTCACTTAGCCACCATCCTGGCAATGAAATCCTCGTACCGGATCTTTCCGTCCGACCCGACATCCACTTCTCGGATCCACTCATCGAACTCGGATGGCTCCAGCTTCTCCCCAATAGAAGTCAGAATATGTCGCAGATCCGCCACGGAGACGAACCCGGTCGAATCCTTATCGAGCACTTTGAAGGCGTCACGCAACTGGCGATCGAAGGGTTCCGGTTTCATGTGCTTAGCCATCAATTCAAGGAAGCGCGGGAAATCAAAGGGAGCGGTTAGCTTTTCCTCAGCAATTATGGATTTGAGCTGGGCCTGGGTCGGGTTACCCCCGAGTGACCTCATCAGGATCCCCAGCTCCGATGGCGCGATCTTGCCGTCACCATCGGTGTCGAATAATGTGAAGGCCTCCTTCATTGACGAGACCTGGTCCTGGCTCAGATCCTTCCCCATTTTTCTCGTATTCGGATTTTCAGTTTGTCCCCTTGCCTCTCTCTGTGTTTCGAGGGAATGTAAAAAAAAAAAAATTGATTTTTGAAGTGGTGAATGGCTAAATTTAGGACCCTCCGATGTCGTTTAAGTTTAAAGGTGGCGTGGGGCCAAAAAGCGGTGTCGTATTGGACAGGTGATTTTAATTTTATGTTTGAAGTAGCCTTTATGTCAATCGTGACTTGTGGTGCATCAACGACAATGATAAAGTATTATGTCTGGGGCCCTAGTCCCGCCAAGAAAGCATAATCCATAGGGCATTGGAAATTGGACTGGAAGCAGTGGGCGTTCACGTACACGATCACAATGGGCCCCACATTGGATTTTTATCATGCAATTTCCGTAGCTATCCAGCTCAATCAGTTGTACGCCCCAAAGTTTCCACTTCCAGGCCCAAAATTGATTGGACCAAGGCCCAAAAATGAAACTGATCAATTGCCACACCCCATCCAACGTGTATGTAAAGACAATTAACCACATATTTTTTCTAAGAATTATTTGCCAAAATTTAACGGTAAAGTAATTGGTCTATAAAATTTATACCAGAGGCATAAGAATGGTTATGAGTTTGCTAAAACAAGTGGTAGCTAGACTTGGCAATTTGGGGCTGCCCTAACGTGTTGGGGTATAATTAAAATTAATCTCAAATCTTAATCCAGTACATTTATTAAACAAGTTATAATCATATCACTCATTTAACTTCTTTTAATAAACATATTTAAGGTGCTATTTTCTCAAACTTTAACTAATTTTAGTTTAAAATAACTAAACACTTTTTAAAATATGGTTAATATAATCTAATTATCAAATGCTCTAACAAGTTATAATCATGTTCTGAATCATAAATTGCATATCCAAATCCAGAACATGCATGGTGCAAGTAAATGAGGTTTCAAAGCTTGATCATGTCATTAATAATCAGGTAAACAAAAGCCATTATGGTGAGTGATAGTATGCATTTATTAAGAAGCAAACTATTAATTTACCGGCGACTTCATCTCAACTGAACAGAAAATCCAGTTCTTAATGCAACATCATTTATCTTTTTCTCGAGTTAATTTGGCAGATTACATGGCAAAGTGACGACAAAGGTGAAAATTAAACAAGCATTTCCCCTCAAAACCAGGGAGGAAAAGAAAAAATAAAGGTGAAAGATGAATAAAAAGCAAAAGAAAGTGTATATAATATTCATGGGAGCATACACGTTTTATTGAGAGGTTGAGGTTGTTTCTTGACCTTGTAAAGATAACATAATTAAAAGCCAAGCTGGGTCACACATGATATTGAAATATATTACATTTAAGAAAGGTCTTTTTTCTTTCTAACTTTTTACCAGCTTATTATTCTCAAACAAATCCTTTCTATGAGAGTAATTTTATAGAAATTTTTTTGAAAGTATATGGTAAAAAGTATTGCTAGCTTGTCAAATTTCTAGAAAACTTTACATTTGAAAAAGGAAAAGCTCTTCTTTTGCGAAAAGTTTAGAGACAAATTTCTTCTATTTTAAAAGCAGTCTATGCTATTATCTATTTCCTCTGGTAAGAACACAATCAAGTGATATTTTAGTAGAAGAGGACTAATGCTAATAATGTTTTTCCAGTATATTAAAAATGTTGTGTACATTAGATGCTTCAGTGCTGTAGATAATATTGTAAATAGATGGTGGAGTTGATTTGTTTTCTAAATCTGTCTCCAGATGTTTTGCTAATTTGTTTTCTGGTTCTATTTTCAGATGTTATTTCTATATTTTATGGTCCTTTAGCCCTTTATAATTGGCTGGATTAACCAATCAAATTCTCTCCTTTGATTGTTTAAAAAAAATTATAGAAAATATTTTTTATATAACAAATAAAATTGCTAAAATACTTCTCTAAAATACTATTAGGTCTTTCTCTAGAAACACCCCATACAACTATTCTTTTTCTACCTTCAAAACCATTTTTCTCTAATTCAATAAAACTATTGCGGACTTAAAAGTAGTTTGGACAAACAAAACAATATGAAAGGTCTGTGTATTTAAACTTCAACTTGTACTCCATCATCTTCTTTAATTTTTTCAAAGTTCATTTCATTCTTTTTCTTAAAAAATGCTTTTGATGACTAAGCATTTTCCTTTGTTTCCTTTGTGGCCTTTTGAAAGAAAAATAAATCATTATTGAAATAGGTTCAAATATCATTATGTATTATCTCATCATGACATCTTGAATTATATTAAAATATTGCCACTAAAATTTGAAAATTGCTAGTCTTCTTAGCTTAAAACAAGTCTATTATATTTTGGTACGTAGAATAGTACCCTTCTTTTTTCCATCTCAATCTTGTCGAGATTGGTGGGGAAACTTTTTGACGAAAAAGCACCATCATATCTCAATCAAATGGCATTATTTTTCTTCCACTTTATGCTGTAATCTTTTTTCTCGCCACTAACCCCATTTTCTCATTTGAATAACTTGCATATCAGATAGTGCTAAGTAGCTGGTATCTTTCTAGAGCATTGTAAAACGATGGCTCCCCCAGTTCAAATTGTAAAGTTGGCACTTGGCAGACTACTTTCTTGTTGACTATGATTGAAGATCTCATCACTCATATTGTTTGTAATGCAAATCAACATCGTAATAGCTTTGTCCCACTGAACTGTTTTCGTTTGATGTTGCGGGACCATTCTGTATTCCTTCTGCTATTTGTTGTTTGAGAGCCATTTATGAACTCCAAACTACTTAGCGGGGGCAGAAGAAGATCTTGCCCTTAATATGTGGCAAGCTAGCTAGATCTATATGTTCATACAGTCATATTTGTGTGATATAAAATCTAACAAACAGCCACAAACATCATCGTCTCTAAATTTTTCGACCTTCAAAAGGAACTTCAACTGAGACTAAATTAATCTCACTAGTCTTTTCATTGTTTTATGAAATACCCAGTAAAGACAATGGTGCGCATAAAAATAGAAATTAATTAAGGGAATCCAAGGTTAAGAATATAGTAATATTTGGCCTACTCAGGTTAGCTGGCTATGTGTCCTACTCCAATAATCATTTGTGGAAGTTGAAATATAGAAGACAGTTTTGGAATATTGAGTGAAAGTTAAAAGAATATGTGAAAGAGTATCATCGTTACAAAAAGAAATTCTTAAAAATTTTCAGCTTGCCTCCATATTCATAATAACGCATTAATGAGCTTAAATTTCTACTATTCAGGAACATAGTGGGAACCCCATGTGGTATGCCATGATTAGTGTGCCAATCAGCAGAAATTAGGTTTCCCACCCATTGACTTCAAGACTTGCAATGGAGAAAAGAATGTTAGGAACCAAGACTCATCTATTACAAACTTTTATGTAAATTTTTTAAACTAGGTAATGGAACAACTGTCAAGGGAGTTAATATGCATGTAAGAGTTAGCGTTCTATATAAAATATTTTTTTATTTATTTCTCACCGGTATTTAGGTCAAAAGTCTATTTCTACTAATATATTATTCAAATTCAAATTATAATAGTCCACACACAATTAAAGATTAAAAAAAAAGTAATTTAAGAGTCCTAGTAGAAAAAATCTCTCTCATGTAAGACTAGGAATTTAAATCTCTTCAATTAATAAAAGTAGAGAAGTGAAAAATCATACGACTATTAATAAGAGCTGAACTTGATCCTATGGTTAATTTGATCATCTAACTGTATTTTAATTACAGGAGAAACTGTTCAATCCCATATTTCCCGAAAGAGAGAGACCTCGGTTACTTGACGATTATTACTTTTACATACAGGTCATGCTACTACAAGACAATAATCAGAACTCATTTCATGGTCAATATCAAGTAGGACCCTGCATCCGCAATGGATCTCACTGTTCCTTCCCCTAATCCACGGTCACAGTCATCACAGCCAACTGTCCGTTATCCACAAACATTAAACACCAAATGTGAAAGTGAATGTGCTAGTCTCCAAAAGTCGTTACTGGTTGTTCCGAGTTTCAACTTTCAGATACAGCATTACATCTCTCACTTCTCTGTCTCTCTGGTTCTCTGGCTGCTAAGGCTCTGTCAATTTTACATTCTACAATAATTCCGTTCTATACACAGTTAGAATTCAATTTCAAAGTCTCAGAAGAAAGAAAATAGAAAAAGATACGGTTTCTTCATTATCAGATACTCTTCGTCCTAAATAAAGGAATAGTAACAGCCAAAACTTTGAAGAGTTGCACATCTTTGAGTTTTGACACTAGAGCAAACATGGGTATCTCTCAGTTTCTTGTATCTATTCTTTTCTTTATCACATTTTCTCTTCAACGCTCAGTTTGTGGAAACACCGAGCTGAGAGCTCTTTTGGAGCTAAAAGCCTCATTAGACCCAGAAAACAGGCTCCTAAAATCATGGCTTGATAATGGAGATCCTTGTAGCGGCTCCTTTGAGGGAATAGCATGCAACGAGCATCGCAAAGTGGCTAACATTTCGTTGCAGGGAAAGGGTTTAACTGGCAAGTTGTCCCCTGCATTGGGTGGTCTCAAGTGCCTGTCAGGTCTGTACTTGCACTATAACAATTTATCTGGAGAGATACCGAAAGAGATTGGGAGCCTGACTGAGTTATCTGATTTGTATCTGGATGTGAATAACTTGGCGGGAAGTATTCCTCCTGAGATTGGGAGCATGACTGGTTTACAAGGTCAGTGGTTCATTTTGTCGAGAGTGCTATATGTTCAATAATCTCTTGTTGCTTGAGATTTCTTACGGGGTCTTATTCTGCATCAAAGTTAGTTTAAATGCAAGTGAATCTTCAAATTTGCTTGTAAATTTTTTTATTTTCAGTTTACCATTTGAATCCGCATCTCTGGGTCACATTTGCAAAAATTCGGTTTGATTTTTCTTGCTGTACAAAGAATATAACAGAATTAGTTTTGGTGGTATTATTCCTTGGGTTCTCCGCGGAGACCAATGCTAAAATCACCGAGGACCTGAGATTCAAATGTTTATATTTCTTTCTTTTCCATCATTTTCCTTGGCACTAAAACAGCTGATCATAGTGTGCTACATGGTTTTGGTGGTCAACATTGGCTTCAATTATCAAATATCAAAGGCTATCGAAGAACTGTTCTTCAAAAAAAAATGTTTTTTATCTTTTGTTGGTGGCTAAAAGATTCTCTTCAAAACATTTGCAGATGGAAGATGCTGATCATAATCTTCTAATTCAATTAAATATAATATTTCTCTGTTTTGTAGTTCTGCAGCTATGTTGTAACCAGCTGACTGGAGATATACCTACCCAGATTGGGTCCTTGAAGAACCTAAATGTTCTTACATTGCAACATAACAGACTCACAGGTAAAATTCCTGACAGCCTAGGCAACTTGAGAATGTTAAAAAGGGTTGATTTAAGCTTCAATGGCCTCTTTGGCACAATTCCTGAAAGCTTAACTTATAATCCACAACTGCAATTTCTGGATGTCCAAAACAATACTCTTTCCGGGATTGTTCCTTCTGGTAAGTCTTTCTGTAACATTCTGCTTATTGTCATAGAAATGCCATTTTTGTTTTTCTGGAACTTTGATATCTAGACTTATTTTAGTTTTTGATATTTGAAAATGAAGCTTTAAAGAGTTTGAAGGGAGAATTCCAATTTGAGAACAACCCAGGATTATGTGGAGTTGGATTTGCTTCATTGAGAGATTGCGCTCCTTATGATAATATGAACATTAACCCTGTTGAACCCTTCGGATCGCACTCAAAAAAAGAATCTCCAATAGACACCTCCAAATCCACAGGTCTACAGGAAAATTGCAATCAAACCCATTGCCCAAACTCATCAAAATTCCCAAAAATTGCCATTGTTGCTGCGGTTGTTGCAATTACTGTCATATTAGCAGGTGCTGGATTTATAACTTTTTTTCGCTACCGCCGGCAGAAACAAAAGATTGGGAATTCATCCGAGTCTTCTGATGGGCAGCTTAGCGTGGAACTGGCTAAGGAGTTAAACATGAACGGTGCCTCTCCTCTTGTAAGTCTCGAATATTCTCACGGATGGGATCCATTGGGTGATGGTCTCAATGGCTCTGGATTCTCTCAGGAGCGTCTGAATAACTTCAGGTTCAACCTGGAAGAGATTGAATCTGTTACCCAATGTTTTTCTGAGGTGAACCTGTTGGGAAGAAGCAACTTCTCATCCGTCTACAAAGGTACTCTCAGAGATGGTTCTCTTGTGGCTATTAGAAGCATTAACGTGACCAGCTGTAAATCTGAGGAAGATGAGTTTGTTAAGGGTTTGTACTTATTAACCTCATTAAGACATGAAAATATCGTTAGGCTGCGAGGCTTTTGTTGCTCGAGGGGCAGAGGTGAATGTTATCTTATCTATGACTTAGCTCCCAAGGGAAAGCTCTCAAAATACCTTGATGTAGAAGATGGAAGCAACAGAAACTATGTACTTGACTGGTCCACAAGGGTTTCCGTCATTGTTGGTATAGCAAAAGGTCAGCATTGCTTCATCAGCATCCCTCTTAGTCTGCAATTGAATTCTTTTTTGTTCAATCTTCTTCCTCCAAATTAGTACCAGCGGATGAACTTTTTTATCAATTTGACATGGTTGTTTTCTGATCAGGTATTGCATATTTACATAGCAGCGAAGCTAACAAGCCAGCCATAGTCCATAGGAACTTATCTGTTGAGAAGGTCCTTATTGACCAGCAGTTCAACCCACTGATTGCAGACTGTGGCCTTCATAAGCTTCTTGCAGATGACATTGTCTTTTCAGCTCTCAAAACTAGTGCTGCAATGGGATACTTGGCTCCAGAGTATGTTACCACTGGCCGTTTTACTGAAAAGAGTGACGTATTTGCATTTGGAGTGATTGTCCTCCAAATACTCTCCGGTTCTCTGGTACTTTCCAACTCTATGCGATTGGCAGCCGAATCTTCTACATTTGATAAATTCATTGATAGAAATCTCAAGGGAGAGTTCTCTGAGGCGGAGGCAGCTAAGCTGGGGAAAATGGCACTGGTTTGCACTGATGAAGTTCCTGAAAACAGACCCACTATGGAGGCAGTAGTTCAGGAGTTAACAGTTGCAGCACCAGTGATGGCAACATTCCTATTCTCATAATGTGGGAAATTTCTGTTCGTGGATCAAGAAGATGGCTCTCATTAAAAGCGACAGTGTTGCTAAACGTGCTTTTGCACCTTTTTTTTTTTTTTGTAACTAGTCCCAGCAATGTTACTAAGCCTTATCGTGAGATTTGAAATATGTTGATTCCTTGTAAATTGGAGTTTCTGCCTACAAGATTCTCGGCAAAGAAAGTCCCCTTGTGAATTGTGATCTCATGTTACAATTTACATTTAGCTAGCTTTATGAAAAGCTGGCTCAACCCTGTCATCCACCAATAGCTTTCCCAAGGGTGAGATAACTTTGTATCTTACATTTTGTTTCATCTTTCCGAAGAGTCTCTCCCGTCAATGCATGCTGTATCCATAAAACCAGTTAACAACGAACTCAATAATAATAGCAGCTCACGGGTCTGTCCCATGTATCTTTAGAAAAACTATGATCCCGCCGATTTAAGAGTCAACATATTTTGCATCAGTGATTCATAAGATTCCAGGACCTGAGTGCTTTTTGATGTTCCCAGTGAAAGGAGCTAAATTCCAACCCCGAAACTGTAGCTCATCGCAGACCCTGAAATTCCTGCGGAAACTCCATTAACTTCATATTTAACTGTTACATCAGTTTAATTATTGATACATTGATGACCATTGATTTTTGTTGTTTTGATGCTTATAGATCAGAAAAATACACTCCAATTCCTCTGCGAACAAGGTTCCTTTATTTGCTCTTAAGGGAAAAAAGAAATAAATAATACATGTAAACAACTTCTAAGCGTGTGACTACCATCAGAGCCAGTAGAAAGGTAAAGATGCGCATGATCTAGTTCACAAAGAGTAACATTATCCTCTAAATTTAGAATTCTTTAAGCAACCGCACTATCCTGTTGATGCTCTTGAAACCACTCAGCAGGCCACCATTTTGGTCTGATGGCCTCAACCCTTACATCCTCCTGTCCTTGTATGGTCAATGCACCTGAAGCTTTGAAGGCTTTTTCCAACCGCAAGACACCAAGGCCGCGACAGCCTAGAGCAGTTGTCACCTTTCCAGCCTTTTTCCCCGATTCAGCATCAATCACTTCTGAGCCGGGAGCTACTTTCTGCTCCTCTTCTGAAAGGAGAAAGGAATTGCTCGTAACATAGCATGATAACAAAATTGGTATACCAAAAATGAAAAGAACAAAAAATTACCATTTCCACTATTATCAAGAAACCTCAAAGGAAGCAACCGTTTGCGAATAACCCCCCGATGGTGTGTACGGGCTATCAACTCTTGGCCGACATAGCAACCTTTGTTAAAGCTAATTGCATTAAGACCAGCAAGATTATATTCAAGTGGCATCGCCTCCCCTAATGAGGATGAATAGTAAGTTCAGAATTATAGACAGATGAAAAGAATTACCTCTTGTAGAATAAGGTGGGCAATTTCATGTTGAAGAGTAAAAAATAAGATCAAGAAACATGCCAACCACAAAATCAAATTTAAAAAAAAAAAAGAATTTGAGAAAACTCAAGCAGGGCGTTCACAGGTTGGTCTCTGAGAGAAATTCGAACATACATGAATTTTATCATTGTTACAGCTGAAACATAACAGTAGCCTATACAGATTGAAACAAAATAAAACAAACCAAACAATTTTACAGCTTGGATGCCAGTTGAGATGGAATGCGAATGGTTTGGGTTCAGCAAAATCTAAACAACCAATCATTGAAATTTATAGTGCATATATTCATGACATTGGATACTGCATCATAAAGGGTTTAATTATTAATGTAATTAATAATCAATTAATTCAATACCAGTTTGATAGTTTAGATTGGCTTCTACATTTGAACAACTGAAATGAAACAAAATTTTTCCTACTCTTCTAAATCAGAATAGGGTTAAAAATAAAACAAAAAAAACTTAAAGAGATTGGTCTAGTTCTGTTCAGTGGTTGAATTGATTTCCGAGCACACACAATCAAGGTGAACATAAAAACATACCTTTTGGAATTTCAGTTGAGCCTTCAGCAACTCCCTTCTCTAATCTCCATAATAGGTAATTTTTTTCATCTGTTTCTTTGTCAGCCTCAACAAAAGGAGCTGCAATAGACAATGGGAGAAAAAAACTGCAAGTCAATAAACAAGAGGTGCAATAGATGGCTATAACGTGCTTTCAGGTCTCTTAAATTACTTGGTGATGTAAACACAAACAGATGTATGAAGAAACAATTTCAAAAACTCACGTGTTCTACTAGATTGGAAGATTCCTCTGAATCCAAGACAATCCAATCTGGGATCCTTAAACCATTGCCATCCAACATCATTACCACGTGAAGCTGACATGCCAGCACGATCAATACCACTACCCCAGCCAACACCAGCAGCCTCTGGTTCTTCTGCAGATGATGACTTCTGAGATAGCTTTCCACCATACCGCTGCCAGCAAGAGAAGTCTTCCGCAACACTCTCAATCTCAACCTTAGATCTCAATCTGTATCTGCAACACAAGATAATACGTTAAAACTTGGAAATCATATGGAACTAGCTAACTGCCTACATCAGGAGCAGAAATGTGTCTTATTTGCTTCTATGTTAGTCTCTCACTAATCACACACATCAAATGCTTGATGCATGTAAAAGAAAACACAAGGGAAAAAAGCATTAGATGGGGCAAAGAACCATCCATTATGAACATATTAGCAAAATTACTAACATCTAACCATTTTGGACAAAGGGCACTTGCATTCAATAATAAGTTTTTATTGTTAATTCATCGAATCATATTTTATGAAACTACAATCTCCAAAGAATAAGCATGACTTGCATGTTTCAGAACTACAGCTATCTTTAATAAGTGGAACAAAGATAACTTTATACTCATCAAAAAATGGCTTCCACAAAACACCAGATATACTATACTCATAGAAGTAGGGCATCATAGGTGCTACTTCAATTCCAACACAATCATTTCGCTCTCTTATTTTAACAATGGAAGGAATAAGAGAAACCACATTATTTCATGCCAACAATATTTGCACAAAAGAATAAGAAAATTTTTCAATCTTTTTAATTGTGCAGAATAAGAAACAATAGACCAGCATTAACTTAAAACATGAAAAAAGAAAAAAAAAATACCTTTTAAGAGTTTGCAGTAACTCATCCAAGACTGAGGCATCAATATCAGCAAACACCTCGACCGACCCATCAATCGAACCGGTACCAGGTCCGGACCCGATTCGGTCCAGCTTGTCCTCCGGTCGAGGTGGAGCATACAAGAAGAAGTCGTACAAAAACCTCCCCTGAGGAGTCAATAACGCCGCGTAAACCGGCGAAGCGGACTCGTAAGGCAAATTGGGTGTTGGCAACGTGGACGTCTTCTCTCTCTCGCCCACAGGTTCAGCGAACTTCCGCACATCGTTGGTTAACAAACCTTGTAGGAACTTTACAGTATCTGGGCCGCTGAACCGGACCACGGACCGGGATTTTAGCTGCGAAGCCAATGTGCCGGAACTATTTAGATCGGTATGGTTGTGCAGGGTCCGATAGATGGAGGAAAAGGATTTTGGGAACTGCAGAGAAGCTTTGATACGACGCATTTTCAGTGTCGTTTTAGTGATCTTTGGGTTGTGACTGTGGGGAGGGGTTGAATGAGAAGTTGATGTGAGGTTGAGCTGGACTGTTGACACGTGGCTTGGAGGGTTGTGGGTTATGCCACGTGGTGTTTTTGGTTGTCCGAGTCTGAGATAGCTCGGTGTTTGATGAAATGCTTCAGAGAGAATTTAATTTATCATTTTAGCTTTTAGTGGGCCGGTGACGGGGCGGTGAAAAATGGTTTAGGTCACAAATGGAAATATGTTTCGGGCTGGTTTTTTTTTTTTTTTTTTGTTTTTTTGAAATAATGTTTTGGGCTGGTTTGGCTCTCCTTCAGGCTTTATTGGTTTTTAATTAAATACAAAATTATTGAGTGGTTAACCTTGAAGGTTAATCGCGAATCACCTCAGCTGATACGGAGGTGGTGTTGGAAAAATATGTGCTGAAAGAGAGATATAGCATAAGGATATTAATTTGAACGTAGGAAGTTAAAGCGTGTTTAATATTGTTTTTAAATTATTTTTATATTTATAATTGATAATAATTAAATGTGCAAATGAATTAGACGGTACGATAATTTTAAGATTCAATTATTTATAAGAAAGCATAAAATGTATAGTAAATATATTTTTTTTAAGTGTTTATTTTAAAAGTGATTGATAAAAAAGAAAATGAAAAGAGAAAGTTAAATTTTTTAATTCAAATATGCTTATAATATTTAAAGAGTTGTAGGTGTTTATTTGAAAAAATACAATACTTTTTTAAAATGTCACATTAATTGAAAAGGGTAAGTAATTCTCTAAAAAGTCACATTTTCAATTCTGGGTGCCACGACGCTCAGGGTGAGCAACCAGACGAGTGCAAAAATTAAAAATTTATTAAGTAATGTACTCCATAGCTACTTTCTTTGACCATAATTAAGGACTTTTTTAAGCTCCTGTTATCTTAATCGTCATCACTAATTATTTTTAATTCTCAAGTCTTTGTGAGTAGATTGATGGTATGCATATTTGAGGTATGACCTTTCATTTGTTTCTCACAAATAGTGTCAAACTATTAATATCAAATTTTGGGTGATTTTAGAATTAATTAGTTGAATTTATTAATTGTTGAGAACGAGATTAAAAATAATAAAATAAAATATAACAAAATACAAGATTTTTAGTGGTTCACCTTTGAAAAAATTTGTATTTATTTTATCGAATTTGATAAATTCACTCATATAATACTATAAAAAAATAATTTTACAATAAAGATATAAGAAATTGTAGTCATTACTAAAACAAAAAAAATAGAACTAGAATACATAAAAAAAAAATTATACAAACGCTGATGGAGAGATTTTTAATGTCGTTATTTATTGTTTAGTCTCATTTTATAAACAATATTAAGCTTAATTGTAAAATTATTTTAGGATTGAAATTTATCATTTTTTTAATTAAGATTTATCTTAAAATTTTAAGAATATGAATTCTTTTAAAGATTGGAATCTTTTCTGAGATTAGATTACGTTATCCCAAATCCAGAGTAATAGCTTGTGAAAAATCATTTTCTACTTTGTCTCCGTTTGCTGTGCTGGACATTGACCCCTTTGACACTCTTCTGTTTCTTGACGTAAATTGGAAGCATTGTTTGAGTCCCTCTCTTTCTTCTCAAATTCTTTGATTTCTCGAATTCTAAAATCATGCATCAATTTTGTGTGTGTGTGTGTGTGTGTTTTTTTGTTGGTTTCTTGATAGAACTGAAGAAGGCCTGCTCCTGCTAATATAAGTTTCGCACAGGCAAATGCTTTTCAGAATTTTTAGAGTGAATCAAAGCTGAATTTCATGCCTCACAAGTGATTAAATATTTGGACATGTTTGGTTGTCAGCCGGAGAAAACTTCGGAATCGTAGACATCAAGTACCAGACTTAACCATAAAACACGACGCAAGTTGGATGAAAGTGGCACCAACGACTGATTCAAATAAAAAAAAACGACACCAACGACTAATCGCGGGCATTTGGCGGCATCCGTTTACCGACTATATAAGTATAATATTTAACCGCTATAACAAAAAATAGACGCCGTCACTCAGCGAGATGTCCACATCAGCATGGGCTTGGTCCATCTCGGTGACGTGCGTAGGTAACCGACCAATGAGCGTGTTTTGATAAAGGCTGACGTCAAAGCGTAGGCGACGGGGTTGATTAAGTTTTCCTCTTGCTTTTGTTATTTGTACTTCTGCCGCAACGTAGGATCCTACGGAGCCCATGACTTTTTTTTTTCTCCGCACAAATCCAAAACTGGCTTTGAAGTTTGACCCCTTCACCCAAAAACCAAAAGATTACTTGACATATATGCCCACATTTCGTGGTTAATATTTACATATGAACCAGAACCCTTCTAGTAACGTACATATGTAAATGTGTAATATCTCAATAGACGTAGTAAGTGTAGAATGGTTGATTTATTTCTTTGATGCGTCATTCAAAGGGAAGGTAATAATTTCAACATTAAACTTAAATGCTTGAAGAAAATTGGCTAAACAAAGATTGTCAAAAGTTAATCACCTCTTAACTAAATGAAAGCAAAAGGCTGAAGGCAGTGACCGCATTCATTTTACTTACATCAACAAGATTTCTAGCTAGCTTTCCAAAGTAAAATGATGGCCTTATAACAACACCACTATTTACTTACTATCGTTGCATTTTATTTCAGTATGAACTGGAATTATGCTGTAAAAGGAGCTCGAGGATAAATAACAGCAGTAAATGTAAATTATGATACCAATTTCCATTGGTGTGAACCTGCAAGATTTTAAATATACTCCATGTGCCCTGCACATTTCCCTTTACCAAGGCCTTTTTTTCTGTGCCTTCTCACCGCAATACTTTATTCCAAACCAAGATATCTGTTCAAAATTTCTGAACTTCTAGAAGTCATAAAATTCCCTGTACAAGTTTTGAGGCAGGTGATGAATATGTGCAACACATAATTCAAAGCACAAAAAAGCTGCTAACAACGAATTCTCCCATCCCAGTGAAATGGCAAAGGAATCCTAAACACCCCTTTAATGCCAGGGTAATAGTACTTCAAATCAAGGGCTGATTTGTGCTTTTTTATGAACCATTGAACAGTTGAACACAGCTCAAGAGTTAAAGTATTTTTATTTCTACCAAACATGTAATTATGCACGTTGAAAACGACATTAATAATTGTTTATTGTGACCATCCATGTAAATTCAGTGTACAGCCTGGGTACTATTTAAATAGAATTTAAGTCCATATATAGGCCACTTAACATTTTAAAAAAGGGATTTGAAGAAAACCAAAGGTAGGCAAATATTGGCATATAAATCTGACAAAAGAGATAATAATAATAATAATACAACTAATGAAAATCCATAGTAATCCAAATCCGCCCCACGTTGGATTTGCGGTGTACAATGTCAACGGTCCAACAAAGCACTTTCTAGGACCCTTTTCTGTCTTGAATAAAATGCCAACTTCAATATCTCTTCCACAAATGCTAACCACTTTTTTGGCTTGGTAACTAAGCAAAGCACATTAACGCATTAGCACAAACTTTCAAAACGAAGAACTAAGAGAAGAAAATTCAACAAACAGCACTTGGGAAGAAGAAGAAGAAATGAAGCTCGTTTGGTCTCCTGAGACAGCATCAAAGGCCTTTATCGATACAGTTAAATCTGTAAGTACAACCTTCTGAATTAACCCACATACAAATTGGTGTCCATTTTCTTTTATTAGTCGCTGATTGTTCCTGTGTTTGTCTGCAGTGCAAACTTTATCATGAATCCGGGGTGGCAGAGCTGGTTTCAGCCACGGCTGCGGGCTGGAACGCAAAATTCATATTGGAGACATGGTCACAGAGCGGAGCATTAGCAACAAGCATGGGCCTTGCAGTTGCAACATGCCACACAGGAGGAAGACATGTGTGTTTAGTCCCCGACGAAAGATCAAGATCAGAATACATTCAAGCCATGGGCGAAGCTGGTTTTTCACCGGAGGTCATTGTCGGTGAGCCCGAGCAAATCATGGACGGATTAGTTGATATAGATTTCTTGGTGGTTGATAGCCGGCGAAAGGATTACGCAAGAGTATTGAGGCTCGCAAAATTGGGCAACCGGGGTGCAGTCTTGGTGTGTAAAAATGCCAACACAAGGAATGATTCCAGTTTCATATGGAAGAGTGTTCTTGAAGGGAGATCACGGCGGCTTGTCCGTTCAGTGTTTCTTCCTGTGGGCAAAGGACTGGATATTGCACATGTAGCAGCTACCGGAGGAAATTTGGGTTCAGGCAAGGGTGAGAGCCGATGGTTCAAGCATGTTGATCGACAATCAGGAGAAGAACATGTTATCAGGAAGTAGTTTCTCATATTAGTGGTTGTTTTCCCGGTTGTGTATATCTTTCTTTTTTTCTTACTGACTCGTGACTGGTACATAAATTTTGTCCTAGAAACAAATAGGAAAAATTTCATTGATTTTTTTTTTTTTTACTGGGCAATTATCTGTTTGTTTGATCAACTCAATATTCACCTGCCAGGAATTCCAATCTGTTTGTTCATTCTTTTTCACATATTCTATCCGCTCTTTTCTTACTCTACTGGCCAACTTCATATATATCAAGCAACAATTGTAACTTGCACAAATGGTTATTCTAGTACAAAAAGAGATATATATATATATATATATATATTTATTAAAGCTCTTATAATCTCAAATATATTGGAATTTGAACAATGGAATTCGTGGGCTATCAAATATTCTGTATTCTACAAGATACTCTAATACATAGTCTATATGGAATAGCAATCTTAAAACAAGATGGTTTAACAATTTCAGCGAGGAATGTAGTCAACAGTGCGTCTGATTTCTTTCCTGTAGTCTCTACTCTAGCAGGGGTTCTGTTTCAGAACTGCAAGGTGCAGATAATTTGATATAATAAAAAAACTGAAACTTTACAGAATGCTTCATTAGTCCTAACTGTCTCGACTTCTTCTAAAAGCCTTCTTATCAGAAAGAGCGTTTTTACTTTTCGGGCATTTCTGCTCCCCAATTGCGGCCCTTCATAATATCAAAAATAATTATGAGTCAATCCAAGCCATTCATAATCCAAGAACACTAGCTTAAATTAGGGTACAAGTAAAAGTGAATTCATAAATCCTTAATATCATCTGAAAACCATACAAAAACAAACACAGATATATAGAGCAGCAGGCAGCAACGCTGAATGAAAAATCCAATCTGAAAACATAGGTTGATTGAGCTCTTACAACTAGGCAATTTTCTTCTTCTGCTCTTCTGAAGGAGGTGGCGGTACATAAGAGGCAGCATCAATGATTGCCTGTTTAGTCCATTAAAAAAGATTGGAACATTAATATTTGTTTTCTAAAAGAACGCCTTCACAAAATGCCTACACATTCTGAGATAATTTCATTTTAATGAGAGGACAAAATGTGAATAACAGCATATCTGTCAATTGGCTAGACAACAGAAGATCCCTCACTTTAGGGCAGTTGTACTGTTTAAACTAGAGATTAGTAGAAGAGAGAAAACAGCAAGTTATCATTGCAGGACAAAAAATTGAAGCAGCAAGCACACTAAACCAAAGATACCTGTAGTTTCCCCAAGGCATCGTCAATGTTACCCCCGAAGAAAAATGGTAAAATCAAACTATTTGCTCTAGCAACACATAAGAAACATGGACAAAAGAGTGAGAAGAGGGGCAGAAGTTTACTTTAGTGTTCTAGTTTTTGTCGAAGAAATCACAATTTCACCATCCTTGTTTATCCGATTCTTCTCCTGTTGACATACAAAAGCTTATCAAGAGCTTGAGGAAAAACAATAAACTAAATGGCATGAACAAATCTAGACAAGCAGTTGTAAACATAAGGGTACAAGTATAAAGATTCAACCATTGCACTTTGCAGACTCCAAATGAGAAACACACTCGTGCACACATACAGAGACCATACTTTGGGTAAGAATGCCTCTTAGATGAGGCCACTTTTGCTGGGATCAAATGTTATCA
This sequence comes from Ailanthus altissimus, assembly GCA_946807835.1. Taxonomy (NCBI): domain Eukaryota; kingdom Viridiplantae; phylum Streptophyta; class Magnoliopsida; order Sapindales; family Simaroubaceae; genus Ailanthus; species Ailanthus altissimus. Next base: position 23,777,263 of record OX327696.1, on the reverse strand, counting down.
CATGATGACTAATATCTTTATCAATCAAAATATATTAAAAATTAGCATCCAACAAACAGAAAGTAATTGCTTCACGTTAAAAAGCAAGGAGCATCACATCAGTCACTCATTAAAGTTGTGCAGGAAATTTAACCTAGATCTCCCAATAAGTTCTATTTGTATCCTAAATTATGCTGGGAGAAGGAAAATGGCAACTATCTTTCCATTCAAAGTTGATAAAATTCCAATATAGATCTAAAATATCTAAGAATCTTAGTCCTTACTTCTACATTAGCCATTTCAAACCAACTCACACTCAAACTCTCAGTAGAAGAGTGTATCTAACCCTAAAATTAGCACAAACTGCAGCATGAGTACTCCAAACATAATTCATGCAGTTATTATTTTATGCTAGGTCAGAAGAATTACTAATAAATTTATGAATTGCTAATTCCAAAATATAAAACTCAATTGAGGCTGATATTTACTTATTTAGTTATTCTTCCCATTGGTTGTACTTCTATCATAATAATAGTATTATTCATTATTTCTTAAACTAACAGATGCTTTCATTTGCATGTATCATGAGGTCCTACAAGTTAATCCAGATGACCTACTATTTGACCCCAAATTTGACAACCTAGCTTCTAGTTTTACTGAAACATGTATTTCCATGCATACAACATGAAGTGGAGGAAACAAACCATTTGCATGATCCTCTCCCTGACCCTGTCACTCAGCCAATATGTATTTTTAATATTGAAATGCATGTCTACCTTAGTGTTCACTATAAAATTAAATACTAAAACAAACACATTAGGAGTTGCCAAGTCAGGTTTATGGGAATGCAAAACAAAAAATGAATTTAAATATATAAGTGAGAAACAAACCTTTGTTCACATTTTGACCCCCTGGCCCACTACTTGTTGCAAAACTAACAGTAACACCGTCTGTAATGAAAACAATATTAACATAGAATCACATGGACATGAATCAAACTCAAGAATATACCTCGTAATGGATTTTAGAATGACTTCCAACAACACAACAGATTAATACAATTAACCAACCGGACAAATCATATGATCCTAAAACAATAAGTCCATATTCTCCATTTTTCTTTTAAAAAAGTGTCTAGGGTGGATTTGTTGTCTTATTTAGGCCTTGAAGGTAGAATCATAGGAGGTAATAACAGTATCAAAAGATGATATTGCCTGATTACAGTTTCTATATCACAAGAAATCAACAGAAATTGTCAACAAAGTTCTACAAACTCGACAAAAACTTACTGAATTCCCCTGCAATAGAAAGACATTTTCACACTGCTAAATCTTCAGTTTCAAAGACAAAAGTCTAGTAGCAAGTAGAAGTATTCTAACTCAATAAGAGTTAGTGATCAGGCAGAAAGAAACATATTACATCAAATAAAAAAGAGAATTTTCACTAATCAAATCTCATTTCAGTTCAATTTAGTAGAATTAATATGTGTTGGGGCAAGATTTTTCACCAGAAATAACCCGGCTTCGTTCAGTTCAGTAATTTCATAGCATGTTTTTCAAACAAAAGCCATTCTTACTCGCAAGTACCTAAAGTAATTTTAGGAATAGGCTCGTTGCCAGCGGAGCTCGCTCGCTCTTCGGCATCCTGCAAGAGCTGCTGAACTTGGGAGAGCCAAGCGGAAAGCTTCTTGTCGGAATTGGAGGCCGCGCAGCGAATCCCGCCGAAGTTAGTGGCGAGTAGCGAAAGGGAAGGTTTCATCTGCACATAAGCCAGGGAAACTTGTGCGGATAGGTGTTAAGGAAAAGAACGAGGATAGTGGTGGATGATGTGATGCAACATCTCTTTGAGGATCATGTTTGTTGTGGTTCTAATCACCGCCATTTTTAATTTTTTAATTTTTTTTCCCGATTGAAACGAAAACCCTAATTAAAAGACAACCAGAGCCCAGAGACAAATTGGAGGTTCCCGTTATTCGATCATCTGGAGAAGACCACAGATTTGAACTAACGTGTCATTTTTCTGTTTAATCTGAGTAATAGATTATAAACATGTTCATTATTTCATTTTCATACGATACGAACCTGTAACTGATTTCTGTGCTGCATTTTACTCCCTCCCATCTTTACAATTTATTTAAATAATATTACTCCAATTAATTTATTTACTATTTTTTATAATAATTATATTCAATTACTATTTGTTACCCCGTGACATAGAATACATCAATAGATTGATAGGAAAAACAATTATTATAAGTTTTTACCATGCAAATGGTTAAAAAATAATAAGAAATTTTAAATAATGGGAGACGTTGATTATAAGAAATTTGTAAATACGTTCGTTTTAGGCGTTGCTCGACATTAACATCATTCAAAGAAAAGAATATGATTCCTGCGGGCAATTTACCAACATTACGTTTCTGTGTCATTCAAGTTGACAACGATGAATGCCAGCTTAGCTGAATTATAGTGATGTGCGACAAAGCTCCATTTCACAATTCATACAGCTAAAATATTTCCAATCTCATATTTCATAAAATGGTATAAGCACATGTACGCCCAGAGGAGCTTGAACGAAGAACCATGAAACCTCCAAAAGCAACAATACCGACCCATTATTTACCATTATTCTGACGCTAAACGCAGATTAAACAACTGTGTCATTATAGCATCACCATACAAGTTTTAGTTAAGAGATAAAAGGACAATTCCAATTGCTTCAAAGAGGGAGAGGAAGTATTATGCAAGACAAGCGTTCCCAACACATATCCTTCATGCCTTCCTCCTTAGTTTCGCAATCTTCCTCTAAGGATAACCCATTTCTTTGACATTGGATGAACTTTTCATCCTCCCTGATTGATGTGAGCGTGAAGATCCAGATCTTTCTGTGATCCTCCCCAAGTTCTGTGATTGCACTGTTGAAGGAAGTGCCCAACCTCCCCGACCTGCATGCCCATTCTGTCCACTGCCACTAGTTCCTGAAACACAATAGAATTATCAGCAATCATTACCAGGACAGATATCAATACAGCATAACTATCAGGTTCCTACAAAAGATAACAGACACGTACACTTTGCATCAGATATCACTTCTAATTACGTTTTGCTAGTTTTATCACAATGCATTCTATGACAAATAATTCAATTGCACTGTTCTTTTTTTTTTTAATTGAAGATCAATTGCACTCTTTAAAACAAATAAAAAATCTGCACAGGTGAACACAAGAAGGCAAAAGCAGAGGTTCAAATCTCTGACATCAGAAGGCCAAATCCAATTGCTTCAACCTCGTTAAGCACAGTAATTCAGAATGTACAATACAAGGTGATGGTTGCACTTAGAAGTGAGTCCAGAACAAAATTTTCACTTAGACTGACAAACACATGGCAGAACTCTTTTTCCTATATGAAAGCTAACATCAACAGGAATCAAAATTACAAATGCAATAAACAACAGTAAGACATATTCCTAGACCCATTCACAGGGCCATTCCTAGGATAGCTATATACTCACTATTCAAGCATTCAGAAGAGTTGTAATGATAAACATTTCAGATAGCTACACATTTATTTATCAATCATTAAAACCTAAATAATAGGAGAATAGATATTTTAACAATCGGGAAAAGCTTTTGCTTATTTTTACATGATGAATATTTTTACTAGAAGACAAAACAAAGAGCAAATCCCAGGTTATATAAACATACCCATTTCACCATGACCAATGACATTACCAGTCCATCCAGGCAAGTGCTTTTTGGCTTTTCCATTCCAAGCTTCTTCAAAACCGACAAGTTCATCTGATAATTTACCCACACAAAATTGTATTTAATTGATGCTTGTTGAAAAATAAATTACTTTTGAAGCTTAAACTATAAATGGAAGTCCAACTAGAATATAAACAGACACATCAAATACTGTATCATGCCAATAAGGATAACACTTGCCAATCCCCATACATATTAACAAAAAGCAAAGCAGCAAATGCAGACCATAGTCACAGTCAACATATACCTTCATTCAGATTGTGCAAGGTCTGGACAGTATCCACTTTACCATCAGAATTAAGCTTCCTTGCAACAGAATGACCCTACACCATAAATCCCAGCATTGAAAACAATATAAGTCATGTATTAGATCAATAACATATGCAATGCAAGAAACCAGAAGCATGACCATTAGAAAGACTATCAGAAAACTTATCCAACAAATACCTTGTGGTGGAGTCCCCTTGAAATTTTGTGTGTTGCTTGCCTAGTTGTAGTATCAGCTTCTTTGCTTTCTTCAATAGTTACCTGTTCCACATAAGTTGCCAACAATTTTTAAAAAAGAAAAAAGGCCAAGTGCAGTCCAAATTCATCATTCTTCAAATTACTTACACCATCACTTCCTTTCCTCCTTGTGTTGGAAGAAGTATAATAAGCACCATTGGCACCTCCATAAGTAACAGTTGAGCTTGAAAATGTAAAACTATCAGTTTGGGGTTGCTGTTGTGCAAAGTTATACCGGCTATAGTCATTCCTGTGTTGGGAATGCATGTTGCTTCTCTCTGGAGCATTAGTTAAAAGGTTATTTTTCCTTAAGAGGCCCAGACTTAAGCACAAAAGCAGACAGAAGCATAAAATCCAAAAAATAGTTGCACTTTACCTTCAACTTTATCATCTGCATCCTCAACAAAAGGCTCATTGCTAGACCTGCCATTCTTCCTAGGATTTTCCTTTTTCTCTTCTTCTTTTTCATCATCAGAGTTCAATTCTTCAATAATCGGCCCCCTCAGCCTTTTAGGCTGTGGCTGTTGATGCTCAATAAAAGCAGTTGGATGCCTATCAGCAAAAGAACTTCCACTAGGACCAAAGAAGCTCGACTGAAACATGCTACCAAAAGGATCCCTGAAGAAAGGGTCATCAAATGGATCTCTTCCTCCAAAGACACTAGAGAATAAGCTCCTGGGGGGTCTAAAGCCACCAAAATTCCCAAAACCACCAAAAGGGTCACCAAAATCAAAGAAAGGATCCCTGCCTCCTCTTCCTCTCTGCATCTTGTCACAAATGTTAACCCTGAAAACTAACAGAAGTAACCACAAAAGTAAATTTACCTCACCAAGAAGAACAGCGTCTGCAACCATGTATAGAACTCTAAATACTATTACAGATGAGCATAAAATGAACCAACAGCAACACATAACTGGAGAAAAGTAAAACCTAACACACTTTCTCTTGTGAAACATATAGCTTAAATTGGGATCATTGACAACTAAACTAGCAAGATAAGGATGATAGATTCTGAAACAAACCAATCCAAACAATCAATGTCCATACAAATCCTTGGGTATAGAAACACAAGAGTACTAGAAATAATGTCACAATAAAATACAAATGATTATCATAAAGCTTCCAAAGTTCTACATACCAGAAACCCTAATGCCACCACAGAAAGATAATAACGTGTAAAATTTTCTCACAAGGTTTGTCCTAACACCCGAAGAATCGACTCTGAAGCAAAATACAAACAATCAGATATAGAAACTACTGAAAAATGAACACGATCAAACTATAAAACTCCCCTTAGAAACTATAATTTCTCACCAATCAAACATATGCTAATAAAATTAAAAAAAAGTATAAATAAATAAATAAATCATAGTAAATTCAGCTAAGGAAAACAAAACCTAACACTTATCAGATTAACAAACAAACTTTAAACGCAGCGAAAACAGTAACAACATATATGTAAATTAAATCGCAACACAGAAAGAACAAGAACCCCAGCGTGAAAATATAAAAACATTCCGCGTCAAACTAAAACCCTCAAACTGTGAAAAAATATTATGTAAAAATAAATATGTTAAATAAAGAGAGAGAGAGAGAGGACCTGTAAATAATCAGATCGGAGCAGAAAACCTAATTGCAACGAAAACCGAATGAAATGATGGTGAGGAGTTGTTGTTTTATTTATATTGTCCTATTGATCAGGTCAAGTGGGTCGGTGTTGTTGGATTAAGGATGTAAAAAATAAAAATGCGATGTGTTTTTGCGTAAATTCGATGCGAGTATGAGGGAGATTCTATTAAAGACCCGAGGGGTATTAACACTGTTATCCCCTGAGGTTGGTTTAAATTACATTTTAGCCACAGTTTTGATTTTACTATTATCCGTACATTTATTGGAAGGTAAAGATACTCTCAAAATTTTATTATTTAACAAGTAAAAGTTTAAAATATCTTAAATTATGAGAATATTTAGATTTTTTAATTAAATATAAAAGTAAAAAGTGTAATTAAAATTAAAATCGTCACTAAAAATGTAATTTGAGCCAAATTCAAGGAGTAACAATGTTAATATCCCCCGAGAGACGACACCGGATATTTGGTGGGCTAACTATACGTGTCATCGAACTACTTGTTACTGTAATATTAGTACGGTAAAAGTGCACTACCAGATATTGTTTCAATTTTTATTAGGAAATATATTCCCTATCAAATTAATATTTTTTTTCATTTATTGAAAATGTGAACCAGTTACGTTGCAAATTTTACTAAATTTTCGAGCTGGAACTGTTTTCTTTTCCTTCTTAAAAATTTAAGCAATAATGGAATTATTCTGTAGCAGTGCCTTTTTCTGTCTTCTCCTTTTAACTAGGGGCTTAGCTGCTTCTCATATTTCAAATTCAAAATATTTTAGCTCATTGTAAATTTCCGAGTAATATATTTAAGTCAATTGAGGACATTAACTGATCAAGATATGATTCATTGCTTCCGGAAACGAAAGATTTAAATAATACTGCAGAAACTGTAAATATACATTTTTTTTCATAAATGAGTGCTGGAATACAAACGAAAAAAAAAAATTCCTTTCCACGACCATTACCAAGAAAACTACTTTCAAATTTTACCATGCATTTTTCGCTGGCTTGGGTTACAACACACAAGCTCTCACCGCAAATCTCGCAGCTCGAGGGGTGTACAAATGCACCTTTTCATTAACTATGTCCATTGCTGGTAACTGCAAAATGTTGCATTCACAAAGATGTTATATACACAATCAGATCATGTCTTTAATATATCCAGAATCTGTGCTGAACCCAATCAACCCCTTTTGCTTTATCGTCTATGTTGCTTATCTGTAACCAGAGATGCTACAGATCATCTGAGTCTGGCCTCGTCAGATATTCCACACTGTGAAATGATGGCATCCATTCCAAATCTTCTTTTGAATATGCAGGGATCAACCAGTATTTCTTATTCTTTCCCAACACCTGATACAAATTGAAGATGAAGTAAATAAACTTTCACGATCAACACCATTCTTGACAGAATATTTGTTAAAAGTATAATCATCATTTGACCCATGACTAGATCCTTCATGTATGAACAAGTTGCATTTATGATCTACATCCATAAGGTTAACTGGAAGCATGTTTATGATTCAAAACATTCTATATCTGAACTCCAATGATCTAGCCTAATCGAGAATTGAAATAACAAAAATAGTTTGTGTAGAGATATTTACATCCAGGATGCAGGAAACATAAAGCAGCCATCTTTGCAGACAGAGACCAGGATGAATCCGGCTCTATTACAATGAGGTCAAAGACATTTTCAGCCCATCCTTAAGAATGGTAATTTAGTGGTTTGACATAGTTACCAGGATAGCAATCTGGTAGTATCATAATTCAAACAAACAGATACTTCCAGGTCAAAATCTGAAAATGATAACTGTCTACTCGCAACAATTTGATGAAGCTCAATCTATGAAGAGAGGCATAGGCTCTAACGAGAATCATAATAAGTTGGGTGGCAGATGATAGGAGGTGCATAACATGGGCCATAACGATCTTAATTGAGTCTCACATTGCTAAATTAAAGATTTGACATGTGGACTTATAAGCGCTTGAGCACCTTCCCTTAAATAGTAGGGCTTTAAGGGTGAGCTCTATCCAATGTATTGGTAAAAAATGGTTTCAAAGCAGACCCTCATTGCAGATGGAAACCTAGGGAAGGCCACTACCTGGCCTTGGGCACAGGATCCACAAAGTCACCCAGCTTGGTACATGAGCTGTCGACCTGTCGCAGATGTCGGTTTTGAAAGAGGGGCGGATTGTAACAATCCTAATCAAGTCCCCCATCACTATGTTAAAACTAACATCTGGGCTTACATGCGGTTGGGCACCCTCTCCTTAATAGCCGGTTTTTAAGTGAAAGTTCTACCCAATGTATTTGTAACATGGGGCATATGCATGAACAACCAAAACACATTGAAGGACCCATATTTCTGATAATGGATAACCTCAATCATGTTGCATATGGAAGCCAATTCAGAAAGTTTGTAATAAACATAAATTTGTATCCTCATGCTTCCTTACTTTATGCTCTCAGAAGAAAAAACTTATTCACAAAAAAAATCAAGCGGCAAATAAATGAGGCTATCTTTCAGCTCTAGCAGCAAATAGTGCAATTACATTTTAAGTTCTTCAAATCCTTTCTAATGTAGCTATCTCATAAAACAAATGGCTGATCCTGAAAATCCATACACATATACAAAAACACACACAAAAGCACACATACAAAGGATAAAGAAATTTAGGAAAAGGGGAATAACCTGTTCACAGTTTATCTTCCAACCAAGATCAAAACGCCATTTAGGAGTGGTTTTTTTCTCAAATGCCTGAAATAAGAAAGTTAGCAATCAAGAACCTTATTCGACATACACACCAGTATGAAGACTTTGATAAATAAATGGGAAACAAAGGGAAGACCAAGTAACTAAAAGCATTACCTCAATAGTGGTAGTATTGCCCGCCAGCAATTTTACATGCATAATTAGAAAGCCCAGAATACTCAATAAAAATGCTAAGTTAAGAACTGCACAATGTGGAAACCCATAATTATGAAATGGTAAAGATACAAACAGTATAATCAATGGAAAAGGGGGTTAAGATTCTGAAACATACCAAATGTGATAAAAGTGGCTGCAAAGGTTCCTGGTGATCCAGGTACCTCATCATCAGTAAACAATGCAATAAAAACCGGCAATAGTGATACAGTGACAAGAGTTGTCTCTAGAAATGTATAAAACTGCATAAAAATTCAGCACCAAAGGTACCACTCAGCACTTTCTATTTAATAAAAACCAGTCAATCATGCCAATCACTTTGTAGATATTTTCTGAAAGCAAAGGATGGAATCTAACATATAAGGACCACATTCAACTAGCATAATACTCATTTAAACATATGTCTCAAAATGAGAAGTGAAGCTTCCATTAGAACATCACAGGAAAAGATATCAGTGTTTTGGTTTTTATAGAACTTTTAGATGGAGCACGTGAACGGTTAAAAATCAGTTGCCTGGGTAATCATTGGCCCTAAATGTTCATGGTAAGAATACAATTGAAAGTGCTAGCTACCACTAATTTTTCTTTTTCAATTTTTAAAAGGAAGAGAGGCTTCGGGACATGTACTACTTAGCTGCAATACCATACAAAGACGTAATTCAGAAATTTCACAAATCATAATATTGGAAAAAGAGTACTTTCTTTAATAAATTCTTTTAACTCAAGTTTTAGCCAATCAAATAATAATTGAAAGGGCAACTGGCCAGATAAAATTAAAATATTTTATGGCCAGATCAATGCTTGAAGAGAGGGAGGAGACATCATACATATTATCTTATGTTGGCTAAAATTTTGTTCTGATAAAAATAATCGTTGAAAACTATTTAATAGGAGTTAAACACTTCTCATCTTCTTCCCCTACATAATCTAAATCATTTATTATAGCAAATGACATCTGGGATTCATAGTCTTTTGATATTGCAAAGATATGTAAAGCAACAAGTACAACAGACAGTTAACATAGTAACAAGACAGAGGCACACAACACAGTAAACCTATTTTGTACCTTAATTTCAACAATAAATATGATAGATAGTAGGCCCATGGGTTCTAGTCCACATGATAATAGATGCATTGAGGCAGAAGTCAAAATCAGGTTCGAATTCCCCAGCACTCATCAGACATGCACATGCAAGTGCACAGATGTATAATATGTAATCGGTATCATTAGAAATCAAGGATATTAGCCTTGAAGACCATTGTCCTTCTCTGATAATTATAGCACACATTCAATAATTATGGGCAAATAAACAAAGGACAGTAATGAGTTAAGCCATACTGAATACTAAATTCCATCACGTAATACTAAGTTTATCACTCTAGTCAAGTTGCAAACAGATGAGCAGGTATGCTGTGACTTAAACCAACATGTCTGATAGTTAATATACCAAGAAAAGAAGGAAATACTTGTAGTTGAATGCTCCAACACAATTCACAACCCATACACAGTGATGATCCATTTTCAATATGCACCTCCGACCTAGAAGTAAAAACAAATTAAGGTTGCTTTATCAGTAAAATGAAACAGCAATAAAGGTATGAGAAACAGAATTACAAGGTGAGAACTCACAGACTGAACAATGATGGCAGCGAGGAGGCTTAAACTGATTACACTTTTGACAGAACCGTATTCCTTGATCTTTCGAACCAATAAGCATAGCTGATTGATTTGACCCTAAACTTACACCACCATTGTCTGATCCTACCAATGGATCAGTGTCACCCATCTCCTCATCTAGCTTAGGAATCCAATTTGGGGGAGGACCGCCTGGATCAGTTAACACCACAGAAAAGTAGCTCCATAATAGCATCACCAACTGCATTATCAAATTCAGCACATCAAGATTACTACCAAATTGAACTGACTGAAATTCATAATTACTATGTTCTAAGAGGTTTCACTGATCACCCCCCTCTTCACCTCAAGTGTGAAAGATGAGAGGGAAAAATATTTTAATGTTTGGATGTCACAGAAATTGCTTATATATCACACCAATTTAAGTCATAGCCGACAAATAACAAGAACACATAAACGAGAATCAACTTTTAACTATGGAAAGAGGAAATATCATTTTCCAACCTTGATAACAGTTGAAATCATTCATAGCGCACAACAAGTGATATTGAATTTAAAATATACTTCAATTTGTAGCTATTTGAAACAAAGTCAAAAGAATTAAACATACACCAATAAATTTACATGTCAATGCCGAAAAAGAATAAAACCAGAAACTAATATAGCAAACTCTATCAATCCCAATTAATAAAGAATCTAAAACAAAACTATCAACAAGATCTAAAAGATGAAAGAACAAAAAACAACACCTCAATCAAATGACAACTCTTTAATTCACATCAATTTTCTAAATGTTCTGGAAACCCAAGGCGACAAACTTCATCAGAATTGCTTATTTATATTCTTTTATGATCATCTACATATATTTATGAAAAACCAATAATATCAATACAATACAAACATCTCCACAACCAAATAAAATCAGAAAACGAAATACTTGAAAAGATAATAAGGTCAAGGGCTTACCAAAGAATGAAACAACAACAAACCTAGAAAAGCGGTGATGGAATCAAGACCTCCATGAAAGAGAGCTGGACCGTATTTGACTACAACAACAGCATAATACGAGATGCCGATTATGCCGAGGACTACAACTATCATTACAGAACCAAGCGCACGTAGTATCGAGCAATGTTTGAACACGTTCCATGCCATGTCCGTATATTTCTGCATTTGTGTTTGCGCAGTTAAAAAGCTTTTTCTTTCTGATAATTACGATTTTGAAATGTGTACTAAGATTCTTTCCCGTCCGAGGGGAATATTGTTGGAATTCCCAATAAGAAGTAGGATTCCATTATTTATCGAGTATGGGTTGTTGGATTTTGACGAAATTCTAGAAATAATGGTTGACGAGTGGTTTTTTCCCCCAGAAAACGCATTTGATAAATATAAATTAGGAATAGCCCATACCCATTACGTGCCAATTATTAAAATTAGGGTTTGATGATTGGGCCAGTACTGACATTGGACATGACCCATAAAAGGCATAAACAGTAGTGGACACTACAAACCTTTTTTCTTTCTACTTTTTGGGGGGTTTTTTCTTGAATGTTAAATATTTATATCAATCAAATGAAAATGAAAAAGAAGGACACTAAAGCATTCAAGGTGATAAATTTTGTGCATTTTTTAATTTAAGCTAAGGGTTCAAGCTTTACGAATATTAAAGTAGTATAATTATTTTTTATTAATAAATATTAACATAATATAATTATTCTTCTAGTGAAAATTTTATAATTCGCATAGAGTATGTTTAAAATTATAATTATTATTTTTGATAATTTAAATAATATAATTTGATATAATATTAGTAGTGTTCCAGTAAAAAGTACTCAAAGTTATAATTATTATTTTTAATAATTTTAATAATGTAATTTCATACAATATTTAGTTTAAATAAATGTTAGAACAATATAATTATTCCTATTATCTTGTGAGAATTTTTATAATTTAAATATAGTGTGTTTAAAGTTATAATTATTATTTTTTTATAATTTTAATAGTGTAATTTGATATAATATTAATAGTATTCGAGAGAGTGTGCCTGAAATTATAATTGTTATTTTTAATGATTTTGATAGTTTAATTTAGTGTAATATTAATAATATAGTCTGATTGTTGCAATATTAATATATAATTCAAATTTAATATTAGTTGTAAAGTGTATTTAAAAAATAAATAAGAGAGAAAGGGAACCTAAATTTGTATTTCTCAAGTCAGCGTGCGTATAACCTAAATCACGACCTACATTTCAGAAAGAGCAGCCCATCCAGAAACCAGAATCATCTCTTCTCCCTCAACTTGAACGAGACTATGATAATTCCTTTTTTCTAAATTTTCCACAAATCAAAAGGTGATTTAACAGAAGTAGCTAGGATTTTGAATCCATAAAGTTAGGCTTGAATTTACGGAATTTTTTTTATCACCTATTTGTATAGACAAAACCAAATTGTTAAAGAACAAAAACAAATATAACAACGGCCAACAAACAATTAAAGCAATCTTCTCTTTACGGCAACACTCATTACACCGTTGGTGATGAGCTCTAACGACTAGTAATTTTGCTAATCTACTTTGCCTCACCACTCTCGGAAAGCAATTCCCATGTACTTAATTTGGGATTTCTTTTCTTCTTGTGTATAAAACGTCAACGTTTATATTGGAAATAGACAAGTGAATATAATTTCATCCTTCATAAACCACCCTTCACAAACGAAGTCACTCTAAAGTGACTTCATTCTTTTCTTTAGTTACTTTTGTTAATAAAAAATCTTTTAAAAAAATAAAAGAAAAAAGAGAGAAACGTTACTTTATTTTACTAAAAACGTAATTATTCAATTTAAACTCGAGACTTTATATTAAAAGTAAAAATACACGTCAACTCTTTATTATTATATTATAATGACTTGAGTAAATTATGCTACACTTATTTATAAAATATATTTACAAGATAAAATTACAATAATAATTTTACATAATAAGATGTATTTACAACTTCTTTAATACATTTAGAAGCATAAGAGCTATATCTCCAAAATATGTTTCTATAAGTAGTGTTACCCCCCCCCCCCCCCCCCCCCCCCCCCCCTCCCCCCTCAAAGTTGAATATTTATGAATTTAACAAAAATTTGAATAATTATTGTTGACCTTAGTTCTTAGTTGTAAGATCTGGACCTCGATTTACACATAAATTTGTTGGGAATAATAGCCCTCGCTCTTAAACTTCTTTCTCAATAGAGATTATATGCACTTGTCGACACATATTTTTTACGTTCACAATTTGGGTTAAAGGTGATTTTGGCAAAAATCTTTCCATGCGTAAGTGAATTTTTTTTTGCTTTTTTTAAAAAAAAGAATATGATTTAAGTAAAGGATAATTATTTTTTCTTTCTCTTAAAAAATATTTTTTTAATTATAAAAAAACTAATTAAAAATTACCGAAATATAATTTAAAAAACAAACCAAATATTTTAAACACACAAAGATCAAAGACATATATGAAAGAATGCAGAAATACAAGTGGTGATGTCTAAACATGGACACTGCAGTGCCCGATTGCTTTTTTTTTTTGAAAAGAAAATGATTTAAGGAAAGGATAATTATTTTTTTCTTTCTCTTAAAAAAATATTTTTCTAACCTTTTTTCTTTCTCTTTTCTCTTTAAAAATTATACTTGTTCTCCTACACAACCCATAAGTTTTCTTTTATAGGTGAAGTTCTCAATTTTTGAAAATTTTCAAAAATTACTTATGCACCCATGGATCTTCAAAGGATTTTTTAGAGAGGCCTTCTATTGACATTCAATCGGTTCCATGAATGTTTTTTTAGTGACAATGTCATCCTCCCGCAAAAGAAAACATTTTGACGCTTAAGTCAATAACAGTAGAAGAATTGCATGATGTGTGGAGAGAGTGTTTATCAAGTAAGTAAGATGATCTTATTTTTTTGTGCATGGGTACTCTTGGAGATTATTAAAAGATCTCAAGAGCGCTCAGGTTCTTACTTATGTTTTTTTTTTTTTATGTGTCTATGAATAAATGTGATGGTATTATGCCTACCTTTTTATAATGCAAAATGGGAGAGTTTCATCAAATAGTCTTGTAATAAGTGAGATTTAATCTATTTCAGAACTGAAGTAATTGAATCCATTTTCTTTATGAATTATCTTATTCTCAAGAGAAGTTCAATCATGATCCATTTTTAAGAAGTCGATTTAATCGTGAGACAAAACTTGGTCATGATCTCAACCAAATACGTGATGAATCAACCATGTAATATAATTTAATCTATCATGCAACAATCATAATCAAACGAAACTTAATCATAAACGTGAAGAAAGCTTTGAGTTCAAACAAGACTCCTCTACGTACTTGAACTTAGGCTCTTCTTGTTAGAAGGGTATTTCGGTAATTTACAATCTCAATAGGCCTAATTCAGGGTCTAACAATTTTTTAACATTTGTCAATTTCTCTATCAAGTTTGTTGTTAGTTTCAGACCTTTGGTTTCTAAGCTTTTCGAGTTTAAACCTTTTATTTCTTGAGCAATTCTTTAATCGAGCTGAAGGGTATTAGGCTGTGTCAATTATGAGCCCAACAATAGGAATTGAGATATTTGTTATTATTTATGTTTTAGGATAAACGAGAGCCTAAAAAAAGGATATAGAAGTATTGTGCACAATATAAATATTTACATCTTTAAGGAATGTGGTAGTTATCAGCCATCAACGACTGGAAACACCTTATTATAATGTCTCTCTTTAATTGAAACCATCTCGAACAGGTGTGCTTTAAATACGGGCCCTTATTATTGTTTAATTGCATTTGGGTCGAAGATGGTTATTGTCTAAAAAAAGATTAGGTTTGTAGGTTGTGTATGTCAACTCTTAAGTTGTTGGGATTTTAAATGTGTGATGAAGTCTATGAGATATTATATTTAATAATATTACATATTTCAAATTTAGATCCCAACTTTTAAATTTAAATGAGATGTTAAGCAATTATTAAATGGTTAACTTTTATAATTTTTTAAAATAATTCATTACATAATTTTTTTACCTAATAATTGCTTGACACTTCATTTAGAATCCATAAGTTGAGAAGTGTTATCTTTTCTTTTCATATTTTAATATAAGTATATTTATGAACCAAAAATATCTAAACACGTAGTAATTTAATATTTGTCATTTACTCCCTCCAATGTTTTATTTATATTTATACGTTAAAAATATGGTAAAGTTAACTACTTTGACAAAAATAAAATTGATTGAATAATATAAAAAGATGTCATTTGAATTTTGTAATTAATTATTTTTAAAATAATTAAAAATAAAAATATATTATATATGTGGCTTATTTTCTATAAATAACGTTCTATATTTCTTTAATAGTATGAAATATATGTTTTTAATCATCAATTTTTAATAAAAATAATTGTTTATATAAAAGAAAAAATTAATAACTTTTTTTTTGGAGTGGAAAATAGATTAATTGTGAAGACCTTGAATTTTAGGCTATCTGGACCAATGAGTTGAATTTATTTATTTTGAATTTTTTTTGATAAGTCAGCCCAACATGACCCACCATTAGTGTATACGAACTTAATACATTTTTGGGCTTTAAAGCCAAGATAATCAACCAATAAGACAATCACAAATAAGAACAAAATTATAATGGTTCAGTTTAATGTGAGTATACATTTACTTTATCGAATTTGATAAATTCACTCACATAATACTATTAAATAATATTTTACAGCAATAATTACACTAAGGTAAGGCCTTTACAAAATTAATAAAATTATAAATAGGACACTTTGAAGTCTTAATAGCCATAATAGAGTCTCAAATTTGATAAATTCACTCACACAATACTATTAAATAATAATTGACAGCAATAATTACAATAAAGCAAGGCCTTTACAAAATCAATAAAATTATAAATATGACACTTTGAAGTCTTGATGGCCATAATAAAGCCCGATGAAGTTGTAATTAAGCCTTAGAGACCATGATTGAGATTTTAGAGTTGTAATCTGCTTGGGGAGAAAAGTGGAGATCCAATCAAAGAATATTTTTTAAAGTTGTGAAGAAAAAAAAGTCCCCCTAAGAGCCCTCTTTCTTTATTATTTAGCCTCTTTTTATATACCATATTATGATTGATTATAAAAAAAATTTAGAATTAAAACAAGCCTTTACTTTTCTAACTAGGACACATCTCAAAATTAACAAAATAAAATTTATGTCAAAAATATAAGAATTCCAAAAAATTTTAGGACAAGAGTATTTTAAGTTTTCGAGTTTGTATTAATCCTAAGTCTTTGATAAACAATGAAATTGTCGTCTTTTCACGCACTTAGGCCTACTTCATAAAAGGCTTGTGATTTGGCCTCAACAAGGCTAATTGTCAAGAATGCCTATTGGTGCAGAGGATCGAAGACCATGAATAAATCTTAATGATGTTCGAGAATGTTCTCTTGTACAATATTATAACTCCCATTGGGGTGACCTAGAGTTTGTGATGTCTGTATAATGGACTTTGCTATGGGCTTCAAGTGAAGAGATATTGGGAGAATGAGATGTTAGAGCCCAGCAGTCACATTAAGATTTTTAGGGGATTATGCTTGAACCAAAATCTCTAAGGAATTTGTGTAAGAATAGTTTTAAGTGTTAAAATTTAAATAATTTACTCAAAATTTAGATATAAATGTTAAATTAAACATTTTCTTAACTTAATTTCATTTGGATATAAATCCCTTAATTTAGTATTAAATTGAATAAACAAACATCTTAAATATACGAATATTTCAAATTAAGTATCATTCAAAATTCGGATAAAATAAATAAGTAAAAAACCACCCCTTTCTGTCATTGCAATTTAATTTATAAGTAATCTACCTGTAGGGAGACTATAATTAGAACCCACGAGAGTATTTTGCCTTACCACTTTAATAGTGTATATAACTAAATGTAACTTCAAATTGGAAAGCTGAGGCTTTGAGAGTCAGCCCATAGTAGCGATTGATAGCAAGCCAGAACACAGAACGTATCAGAGACTGAGAGACATCAGCCATGCATGCGATGGCAGAGATGAGACGCGGGGACCTTTTACACGTGACCCAATACAAGCAAACTCGACACGTCGCGCAAGTCAGCGGCTAAACTTTGCTGTGTGACACTGACACACTTAAGGACCACTCACAAGTCCCACCATTCGTTACTCTCTCAGCTCCTCGTCTCATTTAATAACCTCACATGTCTTCAAACTCTGGTTGTTGGTGGCTCTTTTAGATCCACCGCACGCTCCACATTTATGTCTTGATAGTAAATGCGATCGTTGGGGAATTGCGATTTGGATATGATGGCTCTAAATGCTGACAACTCCTACTCGTACACACTCATAAATGCACACTGTGTGTAGATTGAGATTTGAGTCCACTGTTTCGACAACTTTGAGAAGGCCACCACATTCCCCCCACCTCCTTTACCTCGTGTTAATCTGTAATATATTTTAATTGAGGCTCACCCATTAAATACAATCGTCATCATTCTATGGAGCGTTTGCAAATTTAACTGTGAGGATTTTCGATATAAGCCAAACATGCACGGCAGCCAAGAAAAGCCTCTGGCTCTGGGAAGTCAACCTAACGATTTAATGATGATCCTGCCAAGTTTGAGCTTACCTGCTTTGCTTCTTTTTCATTTTGATATTATCTTTAGATTCTTCCATTCACACACTGGAGCCTGGGTCTTCCAAACGTGATACAAGTTTCGCGTTAGGAAAGAGCAATGGATAAATATTGCTTTCACTCCCGCAAAGTGTAAATTTAATTTCTAGTGGCTATGAATTATGATGACACAGCATTGCCATTACTACAGAATCACCTTCTTTAATATTCGTAACTCTTTGTAGGTAGGTTATCGATCTTTCACGCATTTACTAGATGAATAATGCTCTTAATGACGAGATATAATCATAGGCTCAGCCTAAAATATCCGATTTGGATCCTCTTTTTATACCAATTTTATCTTACTTTTTTTTAAGGTCAAATAATATGTGTCAACTCTTCAATTAGATTGTTATATTTATTCCATGTATTCACAAAAAAAAAAAAAAAATCCCTCTCAAAAACTCTCCTCAAATCAAATGCTCATTAATCATTCTTTTTTAATAAATAAAGTACACTAATGTCAAATAAATATAACATAATAAAAAAATTTATTATACTTAAATAAAAACAAAACAGAATGAAATTTATATTCAATAGCGTGGTCGATGCTACTGTCAAGTGTGCGTATCATGCTTGAAAGAGATGTCAAGCGAATTTTGTTTCATAGCTTTGTCAACCGCAACGTGTGCTCCCGCATGCGTGCTCTCAAGTATAGTGTTGAACACTATTAAGCACCAATGCGCTAATTTTCTCACGACTGTAAATACTTCTTCACCCTCTCTGACATATCTAAATTATCATTCAATCAAGTTATAATATCTAAACACCTAAAAAAGCAAGTCTTTAGCTTGAGTTTTTTTTTTTTTAATAATTTGGGGTTTTGTTTTATTTTAATGTTTTTGATAGTGTTTGTGTGAGTTGAGTAAATTAAAAAAAAAATAGAGTATAAGTATAAATAATCATTTTATTAACTTTAAGAGAAAAATTTATCTCAAACTCCAAAAGCTAAAAGTCAGCCCTCCTCCTCCATTTTCCCATATCTCCACCGGAGATGGGCCTTGAGCCCTCCCTCGAGTGGGTACAACCACCCCGCAGTTTGTGTTTGTTCATCTCCCTATTGGCTCTGTTTTATTTGCTTTCATTTGCTTCCTTAACCTTTTTAACTGGCATTGTTGGCCTATGCAAGAATCTTTGTGCTCCTTTGGCTACAATAAGATTTCCTTGGTCTTATTGTCTCTTTCGGTCACAGCAAGTCTCAATTTCGATCCATCCCTTCGGCCTCGAAGAGTTCCCTCGCATTTCGGCTGAGCCTTGTCGAATTTGAACGACCTCTTAACTCTTATGTCCGTGCAAGCACCAGATATACAACGCGTGCCTCCTCAGTTTCCGACCGAGCCCCGCCGGATTTGAAATTCATTCGAGGATGATCTTAGCCAACCGGCCTTGGATGAGACTGCCTAATTTCACCGAACCTCCACTGGATACCGTCGCCATTGTTTTCTCTTACAAGCTTCGCCCCAGCCACTGTTACATTCCTCCACGGGGTAAATTGCTTCTGCTTTTGTGATGTTTGGTTTTGGCAGAGGTTATAGATTGTTTGGTCATTAACTGTGGTTATAAAATAATTTCATGTAATTTTTATTTTTAGAATAGTTTTTTTTAATTTATGGTTAAATAATTCTTATTTTTTAAGAGTATGTACCTTCATCTTTTTTAAGGGGTGGTGTTTTCTTTTTTAAAAGGGTTATTGTTCCTTTATTTGGAAGGATCATCCTTCTCTAGTATGAAATTGATTTATGTTCTTTTTGTAGAGATTAGGTTCAGGAAGTTTCAGTGTCTACTTATTATACTTTATTCTAATAATTTTGTGATTGTAACATTAGAGATTTTTTAATGTGTAATTTAATGTTCGTTAATAGTATAATATTAATATTTTTAAAAAAATTGTATTGTTCGCAAACGGCACACCCCTTCTTTTAATTAAAAAATTATATTAAAAATAATTTAAAACTTGATAAGAATAATAAAAAATTCCTCAAATATAAGAATTAAAAATTTCTCTTAATCTAATCTCACATAACTTTTAAATGATCGTGTAACATATGTAGAGATGGCAAAAAAATTTATAAATTCATTAAAATTTGTCCATACTGAGAAGAATTTGATAAAGTTTGAAACAAATTTGATACGAGTTTGATATGATTTAATATATAAAATTAAAATTCATAATGAATTTAGTATAGCTATGGGTTTGGTGAAAGTTCTGCGAATATTCATAACTGGTATTTGCACCTACTATATTTTTTTAAATAAATTTAAAAAATAAAAATGAGTTGATTATTTTTGCAGTTTTTTTTAACTCATATAAAAAAAATTAAAATTTGATTCGACATTGTTCATACCATTCAATAAAAATAAATAAAATTAGTTCAAAGGGACTAATGATTGTAATTAAAATTAAAAATAAAATTATAGCATTTAACGTAATTAAAATTGAAATTAAAATATTTAATATTTAACATAATTAGAATTGAATTTGAAATTACAATATTTAACATAATTGAAATTGTAATTGTAATTAAAATTAAATATTTAATGTAATTAAAATTAAAAATAAAATTAGATTTAGAATGATAATATTTAATGTAATTAAAATTTGGATTTGAGATTATAATATTTAAAATAATTGAAATTAAAATTGAATTTAAAATTATAACATTTAATGTAAATAAATTTAAAATTAGAATTGAAATTAAAATATATAACGTAATTGAAATTAGATTTAGAATTATAACATTTAACGTAATTGAAATTTGATTTGGAATTATAACATTTAACTATGAAAACTAGAATTATAATTATAACATTTAATGAAATTGAAATCAAAATATTTAACGTAATTGAAATCAAAATTTAATTTAAAATTATGACATTTAATATAATTAAAATCGAAATTAGAATTAGAATTACGACATTTAACGTAATTAAAATTGAAATTAGAAATAAAAATAAAATTATAGTATTTAATGTAATTGAAATAAAATTGAATTTAGAATTATAATATTTAATGTATTGAAATCGAAATTGAATTTGAATTTAGAATTATAACATTTAACATAATTGAATTTAATATTATAATCAAAATTATAATATTTAACGTAATTGAAATCGAAATTAAAATTAAAATTATATAATTAAAATCGAAATTAAATTTTGAATT
The DNA here is from genome assembly GCA_946807835.1 of Ailanthus altissimus. Lineage (NCBI taxonomy): Eukaryota > Viridiplantae > Streptophyta > Magnoliopsida > Sapindales > Simaroubaceae > Ailanthus > Ailanthus altissimus. Next base: position 23,755,936 of record OX327696.1, on the reverse strand, counting down.
AGAATATTTAACGTATTAAAATTAAAAATTAGAATTTAAATTATAAAATTTAATATAATTAAAATTCAGTTTAGAATTATAACATAAGTAAAATCAAAATTGAAATTATAATTATAATATTTTAACGTAATTAAAATTAAAAATAGAAATTATAATATTTAACATATCGAAATTGAAATTATAATTATAACATTAACGTAATTAAAATTGAAATAGAATTTGGAGTTATAATATTTAACGTAATTAAAATCGAAATTGAATTTGGAATTATAACATTTAACATAATTGAAATTAAAATTTGAATTAAAATAAAAATATTTAAGGTAATTGAAATTATAATATTTATCATAACTAAAATCGAGATTGAATTTGAAATTATAACATTTAATATAATTAAAATTGAAATTATAATTAATATTATTTTAATTGTTAAATTTTATAAATTTTTAATTAAATTAAGGTTCTAATTTTAATTTTTTTATTATATTAATTTAAAACTCATTTAAAATTTGTAGATAACCTGTTGCGAGTTTAATAATAAGTACAAACTTGCAAGTGCGAGTTTGATAATGACACTCTAAATTGTAACGAATTTAAAAAAAATTTAATATTTTATCTTTTAAACAAATATAAATACGAATTTAAGGATATTCGTTCCAAATCTGCTCACTAATGTCCCTAAACATATATATTATACTATTTAAAAAAATGAAGATCCATTTTATAATTATTCTATTTCTATCAATTATTAAAATATATTAGATTAAAGATGACATTATGGGAGAATCATGTTCCCTAATTTAATTATTGAGAAGTAGAAAAAAAAAAAAAAAGCAAAAAGGAATTTGTAATTGATATGCTACTTTAAATGGTTATGCTTTTAAAAGGCAGGCATCTTATAAAAGGGAAGTTGTGTCAGCATTTAAAAAGCATAGTAATCAATAAAAACCCTAATTAGAATAAGGAGTCGGACAGAATTGTGGATATATTTAGAGCAATAATAATTCCTTTTTATTTTTTGAAAAAAAGAAAAGAATATCTGTATGGTACTACTTCAGAGATGCAAAGACTAGAATGCCCTTTTATGATTCTTTTAACATCGATTTTCGAATAACTAATAAAAAAGATAATGTGTTAAGAAACTAAAAAATATTAATAATGATGATATGCTTGCATAATTAAAATACAAAAATTTTAATTATTTGATTTGATATTTGATATTTGATTTTTCAATTGTTAATTGATATGATATAATTAATATATTAATAAAAATTAAAAAACCAATAATTACCTTATAATCAATAATTAATAACACATTAATTATCTCAATTTTATAAGAGTAACATTATTATTACACTATATCACATCTAATTTAGGAAAAAATAATCTAAAAAGCAATGTTTTTCACATTATAATAAGTAATTTCATCACATAATTCAAAATTTGTCATATTGTAATTACTTATTATGCGATGGGCGATAGTCAGTAAATAATTTTTTTTAACTGATTTATGTATTATGAAATTCAAATGAGAAGAGAATTTATATTAAAATTTTGGTAACAAGAATATGCATTAAATTTTATGGTTGAGTATTGGTAGAAATAGAAACGTAACAATAATAATCATATAAGAGGGTGATGTGATGTGTGTTTTTATGGTAAGTAAATTAGACATGGAATTGGAATTGATCTTAATAATATAATATACAAGAATTAAAAACCAGCCATATACTGATATTACAGCAGTGTCGTCTTCATCAGAGCGCGTGGCCAAAAACTTTTACTCACCCACTTTAACCTCTGAAACTCGGCCATGATTACAAGACGACGAAACACACACAACCTTAGATAATGATGGCAAACGAAATGAGATTAGAACTGAAAACAAAGACATAGACGATATCACACAGGATTAGGATAGACGAAACCAAAACCCAAATCCCCGGTAACAATAAAAGAGTACTCTAATAACAAAAAAGAAAAAGAAAATTAGTATGATCAGATGACAAGCTTGTTAGCTCCTAGCATGGTTCCTTCGTCCTCGTCTTCTCCTTCTTCCTCCAAATCCCCTCCTCCCCCTCTTCACCAATCTCCTCGCTTCGCCCCCGTAAGTTCTCTAACACCCTTTGTTTGTTTCCCGGGAGAATAACAGAAAAGCTGCGAACTTTATTTAACTAACTACTAAAGATACCATTTTCCACTTCTCTTTTTGTTTGTTGGTTGCAGATTCAAGAATGTGAAAGAGAAGGGCAGCAGTCAGAGCACAGCGTTTATACGGACAATGGAATTACATATAAACACCAGCCAACGCCTCTCCATGATCCGAATGACAAAAAAGGCAAGCTCAATAGCAAGAAACGGCAAGAGTGTGGCGATGAAGACGGTTCGGTTTCTTGCAACAAGTGTAGGCCAAACTCTCGGGAGAAGATCTCTGTGGTTCCTTTGGATAACAGCAACAGCAATGGCGTCAGCAAAAGTTCATCTTTTATGGCCAGCCCCAATGGGATTTTCAAGTCAATTTTTCATTCGTTAACAAGAAAGAGCCCGCACCCAAAATCAGTGGATGTATCAAGCGCGAGAGAGGAGCAATGGAAGATTGCAGTGGCTGAGCTTTCGCATAAGCTGATGCAAGCAACAAGAAAGAGAGATGAAGCATTGTCAGAAGCTTCCAGGCTGAAGTACTCCATGGCTGAGCTAGAGAAGAAGCTTAACAAGCTTGAAGTTTATTGCCACAATTTGAAGTCTGGACTCGAAGAATGTAGCAGCAATTCACCGTACAGAGCTGATAAGAATTACAACAATATCCGTCAAATAAGAAATCAAGATTACATCGTTTGTAATGACAAAGTGATAGAACAGTTCTTGATTTCTGTATCTGAAGCTCGCTCCTTGGTTCGGCTTTTAAGCAGATCACTCACCACGCTACTCAGGCACATGGGAAACAAAATTTATGAGAGATTATCAGTTCTTCTTCAACCTTATGATATAAAGATTTCGTCTTCAAAAAACCCCAAGAGTCTGCTTTATTATCTTGAAGCTTTGTTGAATAAGGCCTTCTTTGAAGATTTTGAATCAGTTGGATTTCAGAAGAATGCCACAAATCAAATCTTGAACCCAATAGATAGCTGTGAAGCTAATTTCGCCTCGTTCAACGTTCTGAAGGAGTTGACATGGGAGGAGGTTTTAAGCAAGGGGACAAGGCATTTCAGTGAGGAATTTAGCAGGTTCTGCGACAGGAAAATGAGTGAGATTGTGGCCATGTTGGGGTGGAATAGAGCTTGGCCGGAGCCATTGTTGCAGGCCTTCTTTAATGCATCAAAAAGTGTATGGTTGGTTCACCTTTTGGCCAACTCTGTGCACCCAGGCTTGCCAATTTTCAGGGTGGATAAGGGGGTGAGATTTGAATCTGTTTACATGGAGGATATGGGTGGAGACAGGGCTTGGAAATTGGTTCCAAACATGGTTCGGATCATGGTCGCACCCGGGTTCTATGTCTATGGCAACGTGGTCAAGTGCAAGGTTCTTTGCAGGTACTACAACAACAATGGCAATACCATTATAACTAGTGATAAGGGTTTAGCCTCGTCACCTTAATTAGGGGTTAATTTAATTTGAACTGAAAGTTGAAACATCATATTAGTTTTGTGATACTTATTGCTTGTAGCTAGTTGGAGATGATGGGTTAACCTGGGGATTTATGGGTCAAAGTAACAAATTGGCATTTTCTTGTTCTCAGTTGTTTTATTCGGTTTTTGGTCTATTTTGAAAAATTATCATTTCCTATATATCGCTGGTTCTTATGCACATTGGACTCTCAATTCTCTAACTGGATAAGAGTTTTCTTCATCATGGGACCAAACTTTGTGGATAGAATTATCATCACAAGAAAAGACACAGGAAAATGCCCATGTGGCTGGGAAGATTCTCTTGTGAAATTAATTTGGATCTTCTGTGTTTCGATACATTATCTTTGTTATGGAGCCCCTTTTGTGTATGGTCCCAAGCTCCCGATGAAAAGCCACTCTTTCACCAAAATGATTAATGGCATTCTAAGTCAATCCAATCTCAACTGTCAAAGCTTTTTGCCCTAAATCTGCATTTTCTTCATCATACTCTCTCTTCCCACTTGAGCCCCTCTTACCTTTGTGTGTGCAACGGGGTTCCAAATGTGCAGCAGCCGATAATATTTGGTAACTGAATCTAGCAACTCTTCAGAGAGAAATCTTGATGTTGTAGTAGTTTTAAGATTATGTTGTAGCTGTTGTTCACTTCGCTACTTTTCAATACAAATGTTCTGATTTCTCTACAATAAGCTTTGTTTCAGATAAACATACAGCCTTTAAATACTCTGTGTTTGTAATTGAGCTTAAGCTTGTTGATCTCATTTTCCCGAAGGTACAGCCATGCTTGGTGGTGCAAAAAGTGATCATCTTGGTATTGAAAGGCTGTGCTTTATTGAAATTTACTTTTTTGATTGAAACCATTTAACTTTCATTCTAACCCGTAATTCTGCACACCATGAGCAACATAAGCCAATTGAACGATTGTGGATCTAGAGTTTAGAAATAAAGCGATTACCTGAGGGTAACTGCCATGCCTCTGTAACTAAAAAATAAGACATACAATTTAGTGTTTTTAGAAATAACTAAGAAAAAATTATCACTTTAGTTATTCCTATTATTTTAATATGTTAATTAGGTTCTTAAGACAGTTTTTTAAAATATCCAAACATTCTTTTTGTTATTATTTTTATATTTAAAAAGTGATCATTTTACTTTAGAAAATGTAATCAATAATTTTTAAAATAATGGAGGCTAAATTGGATATCCAAGACTATTTTAATGCTTTTTCAATAAATAAATACAATTTTGCGTAAAAGAACAAACTAATCATTCGTCATGTTTTTAAATTAAATTTAAAGATTTATTTCTGCTTTTTGCTACTGAAAACTGAAAAGTCTGGGCCAAACATATCTAAATATATATATGTTATTTTAAAAAAAGGTACTTCGCACTTAATTCTCACCTAACTTAAACATATACCAGCTTAAGCGACAACTTAATTTAGATGTCAAGTACAACTGTGCAAGTCCATGCACACAAGCAAGCAATTCAAGGAGTTGTCTTCAATGATATTATATGCATTTACGATTTGACATTTTGATATACAGAAGAACAAACATATAATTAAAAAACAATTGTACCTAATGAATCAATTCCCCTATCACAGCACTGCTTGTCAAAATCTATGCCTACTAGATCATTCACCTTGCTTCTTCTGTCTAATTTAGGAAGCTTTTGACTTACATTATCTGATTACTCGTTCACTTCAAGAATCCAAATGCTAACTTCAAAGTTCCTTTGCCTTCTCGCTGAGCAAACTTTCTGCTTTTCTCTTCGTACTTTTACCCACTAAACTGATGCAATAAGCAATGTATCCACATCAAATTTCGTTTCGCACCCTGAGTAGCTCATGTAACGAATTTTCCCAAAGACTGGTCGCTCTTTCCAGCCCTGAAATTAATAGTATGGGTGATAACTTTGTCCACAGAATTAATTTTGGGCCTTGGGAAGAAGCAAAATGGTACACACCCAAACCTGGTCACGAACGCCACAGATTGACCACATGCAAACGACTTATCCATTCGGATCCCTCTCGTCCATTTGCTATTTGTTGAAGTATCAAATTATATTCTTTAATTTGACATTATTTAAGTATTAATTTAGTTACAACTCTAATAATAATTTATTAAAGATTTTTATACATTTTAATATCTTTTGGTCCGATATTTAACATCTTAAAACCCTATGTGCTTTGTGGAAGTTTTATCTTACAAGTAAAAATAAAAATAAACAAATATCAACCAAAAAATAAAGAAAACAATCATACACACAAAGCACAAAAATATATGTGATTCGGTAAAATTATTTATGTTCATGGTAGATCATAAACCTAATTTTTTTTATTCCAATTCTTTAATATCTAAAAAATCCTTTACAAGAGAAACTCAAAGAATAGAACAATAGATAAATTTTTAAAGGATTACAATACTTTCTTGTGTTTATGCGCCCAGCATTTAATGGTACTCTTTCGAGCTTGCGCCCAATGCTCTAGAGTTACCCCAACCTTTTATTCTTTCTCTTATTGATGCATTGACTATTCTAATAAATTACAATAGTTTATATTGTATTTACAAAATTTTTATAAATCTTATTATTTATTAAAATAAGAGTTCACGTAAAAAAAAGTTTAAAACTGATTTAAACACGTAATTAAAATCAAAATAAATTTTTTTCCAAATAGCCAGCCGCACTTCAACAGTATTGACATGAGTAGTACCCCCGTCATAAACAGTATCTTCTTTCCAACTTCTCATTTTACACATCTTTTGTTATTCTATTACGTCAATGATCATGTATTAGACTCTCTCCCTTAATTTATAATTTAAAATTAAATTATTTTATTTTAAATTACCAAAATTCTAACAATATACCCGCCAAGTTTTAGGAACATAAGCTAAATAAACTATTGAGACAAAGACCAGAGAAGTACAATGCAAGTTAATGAGATTACCTTGTCATTTAGATATTTGGATATTGCAAGGGCTTCTTCAGGTCTCCTTGTCCACTCAAGAATCTTCTGCCGAATACATCCTGCAATTTAATGGTGAAAATTAATTACTATTGTTTTGTTTTGGATAAAATGGCACTCCCTCAAAGCAATAGAACTGATATCCATGCACCAAATGTCAACAAAATGGTTGAGAAAAGATTAATTCACTCTCCAATAATCCCAAAACAGAAAAAAATCATTATTCGACATTTATGGCAAAAGGGAAATCAGAATGAGGCATCAGTATACAGCACCAAAATTTGCAGTCTCAAACATGAAGCAAGCAAACCAAACAAGCAAGAGGTGGCACCATGACATGCGTCACAGGACTGCTGTCATTATACTAAGAATTAATTCCAGAAGTATTCATAAATCAGATGATACAAGTAATTTTATGGCAGCCAGCATTGTTTATAAGCATAAACCAGATGGTACAGTAAAATTACTAGAAAGAAGGTAACGTCTAGCTTAATCAATAACTTTATGTACTAAACTTTTATTCCAGAGCAAGTCTCAAAACCTCCAGAGAAAAACTGCATTTTCTGATTCTCAGTATACAATCCAAAACTAAATTGCAATATTATTACAACATGCATCAAAGAAATGTATATAGATCTATCAAGAAGTTAGTTGCTGCATAAAACCATGCATCTTGCCATGGGAAACCATCTCCAACTGAGAAGCATTTCAGAGCTGAAAGTTCAGCAGAATAGTTGGAACATTATTACCACAATAACAGCTTAGAACCCGAAAGATGCATAAATAAGCTAAAATACAGTAATTCATCATCTTCATAAAACCAAAAGAACATTATTAAGGTAACAGCCAAGAGATTAAACTAATGGGCATCTAAATGTCTTCAAAATGCTACATTTAGTTCCCTCCTAAACAGGATCTACAATGTATAAACTTACAGGATCAGCAGTCTATGCCTTCTTCAATTGTTCCTTCATGCGAGCTTTTAGCAACTTCAATCAATTAGCAAAGTTCAAATGCCAGAGATGAAGAATCTTATCATTCTATGTTAACCAAATAAAAGAAGGCAATTCTACTCATGTAATATGTTCCCTTTTATCAGAGGCATGATCCTTCAAGGTCTTACGAGCCCATTCCTAGGCACCCTTTAATGAATCATAATTGGGCTGGTAGGTAGCAAAAGTTATCAGCAAGTTCTCTACGCTCGATCAGCTCTTCCAACAATGTATCAATTGCCTTTAGAGCAGCAGGTAGATGCAGAAGCTATACATCAGCATATAATAAAGCATTAAACAAAGCACGCCTTAAATAATCAACAACAATGGAAGATTAATAGATTGGGAGTCAGGCACTCGTTCAAATGAAAAAAGTCTTTATTTCTACAGTACACAAATATGCTTTACATTCCACTCGCATACATAAAGCTAAACAATCAAATCCAAAATGTTTGTAACAACTAACCTCAGTACAAAGTTTACTCGCCCTATGTGCCTCCAGGGCTTACCTCTGAGCAGATATCTGACCAAAATGCAGATATGAAGAGAGACCTGAAAGTGCTCTGGGTTTTAGTGGGTTATTCCGGTCTGTAGGACAATTCTTCAACCCTTTCATTAAAAACCCACCTTTATTTCCCTTCAATACTTCCATTGCTGCATCTTCTCCTGATTCACACTATTCAATTTCAGGTACTTCTGCACCTTTCCTAGTCAAACAAAACAACAAGATGAACATTACACTCCCAATAAATCTCATCTCATCCATATCAAATTCATATCTACCTTAAGACTGTTAGAAATTTAGTTGTGAGGATTGTACAAATGGACACTAATAGATTATGTAGTCAAAGCGTGCAAAGCACTGTCCTTAAACTATTTCTACCCCTACAATGATGATGATCAAGGTGCAAATAGGTTGTGTGATAGTATAGTTGCAGGATTCAATGACTATTGAATTTGTAATAGTGCACACTAATTACAAATTTGGTAGGACAACAATTTAACTGAGTTGATAGATGGAGAGTATAAGAGAAGGATAAATTAGTTCATATGTATATTAAAAGTAAGATGTGCTTCTCTATTTATAGAGGTATTTTGTGCCTCCCTAAAAGGACACAATACCTTTTCAGATCAACACATCCTTAAGAGTAGACACATGTCTTTCCAAAGAGTCATGACTTTAGGAAGAGTTGTGTATCTTTCTAAAAGATGATAACTTTTGATTCAAATTAGTGTCTTTCTAAAAGAATACAACTTATTGAAGAGCTAAATAACTCTTCAATGAATTATACCTTCAACTTTAATACCATGACCCATATAATAGGGACAATGGGTATTAACAAAGGGAGGGGTGGTAGCTCGTATGGGCGCCGCAACGCCTACCTTTTGTTTGGGGCGCTGCGGCGCCCAATCCTGGGCCATATAATAGTCAAGGCGTGCAAGGCACTATCCTTAAACTATTTTTATCCCAACAATGATAATAATCAAGGTGCAAATGAGTTGTGTGGTAGTATAGTTGCAGGATTCAATGACTATTGAATTTGTAATGGTGCACACCAATTACAAATCCTGTTGGACAATAATTTAACTTTGATGAGATTTGATAGATGAAGAGTATAAGAGAAGGATAAGTTAGCTCATATGTATATTAAGAGTGAGGTGTGCTTCTTTATTTATAGAGGTATTTTGTGCCTCCCTGGAATGACATAATACCTTTTCAGATCAACGCATCCTTAGGAGTAGACGCATATCTTTCCAAAGAGTCATGACCTTAGAAAGAGTTGTGTATCTTTCCAAAAGGTCATAACTTTTGATTCAAATTAGTGTCTTTCCAAAACAACACAACTTATTAAACAGTTAAATGACTCTTCAATAAGTTACACCTTTAACTCTAATACCATGGCCCATATAATAGGGACAATGGGTATCAACAAATGGAGGGATGGCAGCCCATATGAGCGCTGTAGCACCTAACCATGGCCGCTGCAGCGCCCAGTTTTGGGCCTCCCTTTTTTTTTTTTTTTTTTTTTTTCTTTTCCCTCATTTTCACTTTGTCCTCTCTTTCCATCAAGTCTTCAACGTATATATGGTTAATTTGAACTATTCTTACAATATACAACAATCCCTCATATATTTCAAATAAACCATATTATTATATAAATTTTACATCAAAGTAGAATTTAATTTATATGAATTGATGCTTTTCCGAACTATGAACTAATCATTGATCAAGTAATCATAACTTACAAGAACTAGGTGAAACCAAATTTCTATGAACCTATATTCCTTTATTGTAGGATAGAAGATTAAGTGATCAAGTTAAATTCTTAATCTTGTTCGTGTCTTGTGGTTTAGCACTTTATTGGCCATGTGTCATCCTGGCTTCATAATGCTCTAGAGATACTTGTTTAGCTTTCATAGGAACCGGCCAATTCCACACTCACATAGGTGACACTCCATCAAGTGTGCTCTGCAGGTAGACACACCACCCATCTATAAAGGGCTTGGAGTTCATTAAGAGACTAACTTAACCTTTTACCACTACAGAAGTATTACTTTGCCATAGGGAATGACTCACAAGTATAATCGATAGTACACCTAGACAATAAGTGACTTGTTCTTACCCCTATGAACCTATTTTATGGGATCTCCAATCACATAGGTAAGGTCACCATCACTCTTGTTTATTGCTCTAGGCATAAGTCCCATCCCCCTCGACGTTTGTCCACTAATATCCTATTTAGTGGTTTTGTCAGAGGATCGATCAAATTCATTTTTGACCTGACAAAATCTAGGCTAATTATCCCAGATTCTAGCAGCTGCTTAACAATTCTATGTCGTAGACAAATATGTCTACTTTTTCCATTGTATATTTTACTCTTTGCTCTATCTATTGTAGCTAGACAATTACAATTGATTGCAATAGAGTTAGGAGAGTGAGAATTAAAGGGAAGATCATATATGAGTGTCCTCAACCACTCAGCTTCGGAATAAGCATTTTCCAAAGTTATTAATTCCGATTCCATGGTAGATCATGCAATACAAGTCTGCTTAGTGGATTTTCAATATATAGCACCTCCATCTAAGATAAACACATATTCACTAGTTGACTTTACTTCATTAGATTCTGAGATCCAATTTGCATCATTATAACCTTCTATCACAAGTTGTGATCTACTATACGTTAAAATATAATTTTTTGTACCCTTTAGATATTTAGCAACTTTATCCAAAGCACTTTAATGTTCTTTTTTAGGGTTATGAGCGTATTTACTCAGTCTCCCAACAATATATCCTATATCAGGCCTTGTACAATTCATTAAATACATGAGACTACCAATAATTTGAGCATAACGAGCTTGATTTTCACTATATTCTTTATTCTTGCAAAGTTTGGTACTAGCATTATAAGGTATTGCCACCGATTTATATTCCAAGTATCCAAACTTCTTTAAGAATTTCTCAACATAGTATTCTTGAGATAAAGATAGATCACTATGAGATCTTATTATCTTAATCCCAAGAATAACATCAGCCTCTCTCATATCTTTCATATCAAACTTACTTAATAGAATTTTTTTAGTCTCAATTATTACTTTCATACTAAGACTGAATATTAACAAGTCATCCACATAAAGACATATTATTGTTGGGTGTGTTGTGCGAATTTACTTAGGGTTCTTGCATGTGGGTTGTGTTCATCATACAAACAATATACATATCTCATATATACATGTGCACAGCGGAAGATTAAATACAATGAACACAGAAAATAACATTTGATTAAACTGAAATTCGAGATTGAAAATATCACCAATGAAGCCTTTGGATTAATTTTCTTTGAAGTCCACCATGAAATGAATCTTTGATCAATTCTAGCAATCAACAAGGGTGGGTTTGATTGTCTAGAATAGCAGCATCTTAATCCAGCATTTATGTTTAACTCTTAAACATTTTACAAAGTTAAACTATTTAACTTAATTAAATTTGTTTTTCCTTTTATTCAACTCTTGAATAAATAAAACAAATCTTGTTTTTAGTTATTACATTTAGTAACCATTAATTCAATTTGTTTTGTTGTTCTAACACTTAAAACACAAAACAAACAATTTCAATTTCTCAAATTGAATTGGCTCCCAAAATGCAAAACCTAAAATCTAAAAACATTTTTCAATTATGAATTTTGAATTTCATTTCACTTTATATACAAATGCATTAATTCCAAACTAATTTGAATTTCATTTGCATTTCATTTGGCTTAACCTAACCTTAGTTAACATTTAACCATAGTTAGATTATTTTAACTTAACCTTTAAGTTAATAAATATTTAATTAATTTAACCATAGTTAACTAACTTAACTATGGTTAGGTTAACCTTTACTTAACCTTTAAGTAAGGTTAACTTAATTAACTATATGATTAACCTTTAATCATAGTTAAATTAAATTATTTATTTAACAATTAAATAAATAAATATTTATTCTTATTATTTAACAATTAAATAATCATAAAGTGAAATTACTATTATATCCTTACTCGGTTACCTAGTTAACCTAAAGTGGGTCCCACCAATTTAACCACATACTTTAGTTAACGTAACCTTAGTAATTGCTGAATTATACTGTATTGAACAATTCAATAAGGTACACTGCCCAAGTGCTCAAAGAGTACATTTCATATTGGGACTCTCTAGGTCTACACCCGATTTGTCAAATGGAACTGTTCCATTAATCCGTAATCGATGCCCCACGCACACGTTACGAATATTACAAATCAGCGTGTCAGACCATACAAGTTGAGGTCATAACGTATACGTATAATCCTTCCATCATTTATACCCTGGATGTGCGGGGATATAGATCAACACCGTCAAATCCCCATTTGCTCATCCATAATCTTATCTCCAGATTCGTATCTCGATAAACAATATACGCAAACACTTTTGCTATATTGTTTAACCCTATGGGAAACTCTTTTCCCGGGTTTATGCTTGTGGCCACAAGACTTTATGAAATACAACCTCGGAGCATCGGATATACAACTTACCTACGTAAGCTGACGGATCCCTTATCTACGCACACCGGACTCCATGAGCATCGGACCATACCCAGCGACACATAGCGGTCAGACCATGAAAGGTCTCTGACATATGTGGAACCAAAGCATGATGGATCACTCACAAGACCACCGTGGCGCTCAGGTCAAAGGACCACGAATACTACTCAACTCGAGAGGACCTTCCTTTGACGGTGTCATAGGATATCTATTGGGGTCCTCATAAGTCTGTTCAGTATCCAGTCCTGACTGGATACCCGCATGCCTATATAAGCTCTAAGCTCATGGTCAGCTAAGAACAACCATCTGAACAAGTCAGATATAGACATACACTAATCTATATAAAGTAAATCATCGATAGACCTGCATTGGTGATTATAGATCAGGAACATTATCTTTGAGACATACTTACATAATGATATTTCTTAACTCCTATTGCAACTATTTACAATTATATCATTACAAGTATACTCTCAGGTCTTTGTCCCATTATAGACAAGGTTCTAACTCTTTAGATCTCGCTGACTCTTATAACCTGCTAACTCTTAACAGTGCTAACTTTTAGCATTTATAACTCTCAGCTTTGCTAACTATTAGTTCTGATCTAAACTCTTTTAGATCAGATCTGAACTCTTTCAGATCAAACAATGTCTGTAATGTTACAAGCATTATACCATATTAATATGATATTAACAATCTTTATTCGAAATGTTTATTGTATAAATATTAACAATTAATATTCATACAATATTGGAATGGCACGTGAGCACCAGCTCCAACAATTATAACATAACTTTTTGATATCACAAGTTTTATAATACACACAATTATTAAAATCATTAATTATAAAACCATTTGATAACAGAGTTTTGTCAAATTTCTCATGCCACTATTTCGGTTCTTATTTCAAACCATATAATGATTTTACTAACTTACATACTTTATACTCTGAAGCAATACTAATACAACCTTTCGGTTGTTCCATATAAATCTCTTATTCTAAATCACTATTTAGAATGGCAGTATTCACATCTATTTGATGAATATACCAATCATGGATTGCAACTAAGGCAACCAAAACTCTAATGAATGTGATTTTAGTTACAGAAGCATAAATATCAAAGTAATTTAAGTCTTTCTTTTGAGTAAACCCTTTGGCAACTACTCTTACCTTAAACTTTTCAATTGTTCCATTAGTCTCATCTTTCTTTTAAAGATCAATTTACAACCGATGGGATTGGAATCAGGAGGCAAATCAACTATTTCTTATACATGATTACTCATAATGGAGTTGATTTCATCATTAATGGCCTTTCTCCATAAAGGAGCATTAAGAGAGGACATTGCCTCACTATATGTCTTAAGGTCATTTTTCATAAGAAAGATATAGAAGTCATCACCAAAATTAGTGGTTGTTCTCATTCTTTTACTTCTTCTAAGTTCATTGTTAGAGCTTTCAGGAAAATCATTCTTAAGAGTCATCAATTTTTCTTATTTGACTTTTTTAGGAAAGATAGTTTCAAAGAATTTTGCATTTTTAGATTCTATGATATTTGCATCAAACAGATTAATAGTATCTTATAATATCAAGAATCTATATGCATCACTATTTTGGGCATATCTTATGAACATACAATCAACCGTCTTAAGTCTCATTTTTTTACTTTTAGGATCCGGAATTAAGACCTTAGTAAGACACCCCCACACTTTGAAATATGATAGATTAGGTATATGACCCTTCCATAACTCATAGGGTGTTATTCTAGTTTTCTTATATGGAATACGATTTTGTATATGGTAAGCAGTTAAGATTGCTTCCCCCCACAAGTTCATAGGTGCTCCAAAATTTAATAATATACAATTCATTATATCCTTTAAAGTTCTATTTTTCCTTTGAGCCACCCCATTAGATTCAGGAGAATATGAAAGCGTCATTTCATGTATAATACCATTATCCTTACAATAGAAATCAAACACGTTTCACATATATTGTCCACCTCTATCTGTTCTTAATCTTTTGATTTCTTTTCTAAGTTGATTCTCAATTTCTTGTTTATAGATTAAGAACTTATCATATAACTTATTTTTATTTCTCAAGAGATATAATTTAGTATACCTTAAAAAATTATCTATAAAGGTAATGTAATACCTTTTTTTTTTCTTCTAATCATGACATCTTTTATTTCACTAAGGTCAGTATAAATTAAACTAAGTAATTTATTTTCTCTAAAAGTAATTAGTTTACAACTCTTTTTTGTGGATTTTCCTTCCACACATATATCACATTTATGTATGTCTTTTAAACCAAGAATTAGGAGAAACCAATTCTTTCCATTTTTCTTATATACAAATAATTCAAGTGACTTAGTCTATCATACCACAAATCATAGGGCTCAACAATGTAAATAGAAGTAAAACTTTTATTCATAGAGATTTTTATTACATTGAATTTGAACAAATTGTTGGATGAATATCCCTTTCCAACGAACGTTCCATTTTTAGTCAATACAACTTTATCTCATTCAAATGAGATTTTTACATTAGCTTTACCAAGCATAAATATTGAAATCAAATTATATCTAATGTTTGGAACATGTAACACAGGTGTAGGATGAGAATCTCCAAGATATACATGTTTTTCCCTTTCTCTTGTCTGAATTGTTGGAATTTGTACTTACGTGTCATCCTATTGTTGTATGAATATTTTATTTTATAATATTTATACAATATGTTTTTTTTTATTAAATCACTAATTTTATTTATTAAATGGTACAATATTTGTTACGCTACAGACATTGTATGATCTGAAGGAGTTCAAATCTGATCTAAAGGAGTTTAGACAAGCACTAAGGATTAGCAACACTGAGAATTATAATTGCTAAAAGTTAGCACTACTAAGAGTTAGTAGGTTATAAAAGTCAGCAATATCTAAGAGTTAAGACTTTGTCTGTAACGAGACATAGACTCGATAGTACATCAGTAATAATATGGTTGCAAGTAGTTGCAATAGGTGCTAAAAAAATGTTATTATGCATATGTATTCTCAAACACGATGTTCCTGGTCTTATTCACCGGTGCGGATCTATTGGTGGAACCCTTTCTAATAGACCAGTGTATACTATACCTAAATAGTCTAGATGGTTGTTCTTAGCTGACCGTGAGCTAATAACAGAAAGAACTAATTACTGAACAGGCTCAACGAGGACCCCAATAGACACTTATGAAGCCACTAATAGTAGGTCATCTTGAGTTGAGTAGTGTACGTGATCCTTTAACCTGAGCGCCACGGTGGACTTGTAAGTGATCCACCATGCTTTGGTTCCATATATATCAGAAAGCTTTTATTGTCTGACCGCTATATATCATTAGGTATGGTTCGATGCTTATAGAGTCCAGTGTGCACAGATATGAAATCCATCAACTCATATGAGTAAGTTGTATATCCGGATGCTTCGAGACTGTATCTCAAAAAGACATATGGCCATAAGCAACAAACCCAGAAAAATAGTTTCCAACAGGGTTAAACAATATCATAAAGGTGTTTGCGTATATTGTTTCTCGAGAAACGTGTCTGAAGATAAGTTCACGGATGAGCGTGTGAGAGTTTGACGGTGATAATCTATATCTCCGTTCCTCTATGATATAAACAGGGGAAAGATTATACGTATGTGCAATGACCTCAACTTGTATGATCTATTTCGCTGGTTTGTAATAACCGTGACGTATGTATGGGACATCGATCTTGGACTCACAAAATAGTTTCGTTTGACGAATCGGGCGTGGACTTAGGGAGTCCTGCAATATAAAGTGTACTCGTTGTGCATAAGGGCAACATACTAGATTGAATACTTCAATCTAGTAAATTTTCGCAGACCAGACATTTGCTTCAGTTTCCCTCGCGCCGTACATGTCTCAAGACTTAAGAGTTAAATACATAAATTAATTAACAATAGTTGTTGACCAATGGGATGTTGACACGTGGAACATTGTGGGCCAATTATTGTTTGACTTAGAAATTACCAAAATGAACTTCTTTGTTAAATAAGTAAGATCATTATTTTATTCATTAAATTATTTATTAAATATAATAATAATGATAATATATGATATTATTGTTTAATGGAAGTCAAACAATTATTATAACAATATAATTGGCATGTATTTTTACTATGATTTAATATGATTAAATCAATTGTTTAATATTGATTAATTAAATATTTATGAAACACAAAGGCATGGGCATGACAATTATGGGGCCAGATTGTTTTTGTTTCAAAATGAGAAATTGCTTCTCATTTAGCCAAATGCATCCATGCCTTTTGTTCTATTTGTTTATTGTGAATAAATGGATTAAACAAAAGCAAATGGCAAGGCAATTGTTGCTATACCATATGGGCCATGTTATGTTTAATTGAAAGGAAAACAAATGAAGCAAATAAAAAGACCAAAGTGTTGCTCATTTTGTGTGTGTGAAAATCGACCAAGTCAATTGAGAAGAAAGAGAGAGTTCTTTTGTTCTTTAAAGGGTTGAAAGAAAGAAAACCCATTACTCTCTCATATTGTTTTATCTACATTTCTTCTTGATAGCTGAAAAATACTACAAGTGATATATATATGTATTTTGTTGTTTAAAGAGTTAAACTAGAACAAATCAAACATAGCTTGTAGTAGTCTAAATGCTTAAGAGTTAAGCTAGGGTTCAAATGTTGAATTCTTTGCTAGAAAAAAGGCTGTCATTCTAGACTTTCCAAGCCCACTATGTTGATGCATTAGAATTGTAAACGAAAACACTTCACACAGTTTTTCATGCATGTAGGTTTATGTCTATAATTCAAATTTGCATACGTATCAAATACATATGAGCACAATAAAAGAGTGGAATACTAATTTTCTAATAATAAACACAATTAAATTTTACATATATCTCATAAATGTAAACTATAAAGGAATTGAGAATTTATTACCTTGGCAAGTGCTGTGGTTTTTCCATTCTTCTCAATATCCCAATTTTTATTTTTTATCAAATTTGTCTTAGAGACAAGTTCCTTGGCCTTCTCATTATTCTTCATTGGCGATTCTTTTCTTCAATTCTAATACCAATAATAGAATCTTCCAGTTTTAAATGCTTTTTTTTATGCTTGTTTTTTTTTTCTTATAAGCATTTCAAGAGTTTGGTAATTTCTCAACCAAACAACTAGTCATAAAAGGCTCAAGGAAAACAATGCTCTCATTTTTCAAATCATTAATTAACAAATGAAAATCATGAATTTGAGAAGTAACCACTTTATCTTCAGACATCTTAAAATCTAAGAAATTTGCAATTACATATTTTTTAGCACTGACATCTTTTATAAGATATTTCTTTTTAAGTTGTGCCCAGATCTCATGTGTATGTTTGTAGGAAGAATATACATCATTTAATTAATTAGACAATGTGTGCAAGATTATATTTCGACATACCTTATTCGTTATATTCCATTTAAAAATCTTCTCGTTGTAATTTTCAGCATTTGCATCCAGAGAAGGTTTGGTAAGATATTTAGCTATACCCATCACATCTAGAGTGTTATACACCCGATCTTTTCACCGCTTGAAATGTTTGCCATCAAATGGTGAAATTTTTGTAACCTTTGAAAGAGACTTAGCTTCTGTGAAAAGAGATGAATTACTACCACTACCCATTAGAAATAGTTTAAGGTTGTCAGAAATTTAGTTGAAAGGATTATATAAATGAATACTAATAGATTATGTAGTCAAGGTGTGCAAGGCACTGTTCTCAAACTATTTCTACCCTTACAATGATAATGATCAAGGTGCAAATGGGTTGTGTGGTAGTATAGTTTCAAGATTCAATTACTATTGAATTTGTAATGGTACACACCAATTACAAATTTTGTAGGACAACAATTTAACTTCGATGAGAGTTGATAGATGGAGAGCATAAGAGAATGATAAATTAATTCATATATATATAAAGAGTAAGATGTGCTTATTTATTTATAGAGGTATTTTATGCCTCCCTGGAAGGACACAATCCCTTTTCAGATCAACACATCCTTAAGAGTATACATATGTCTTTCCAAAGAGTCATGACCTTAGGAAGAATTATGTATCTTTCCAAAAGATGATAACCTTTAATTCAAATTAGTGTCTTTCTAAAAGAACATAACTTATTGAAGAGCTAAATGACTCTTCAATGAGTTACACCTTTAACTCTAATAGTATGACCCATATAATAAGGACAATAGTTATCAACAAAGGGAGGGTGGTAGCCTGTATAGGCACCGCAGCTCCCATCTTCTGTCTGGGGCACTGCGGCGCCCAGTCATGGGCCTCATTTCTCCTTTTATTTTCTTTTCTTTCCCCTTCTTTTCACTTTGTCCTCCCTCTCCATCAAATCTTCAACATATATATGGTTAATTTGAAATACTCTTACAATATACAACAAAGACATCAACAATAATGCTATCCTAATTGATGAACTACTTGGTGCCAACCCATTTTCTATTTGAAGATTGCAAGAAAGGGAAATTAACGAGATACTTTGGAAGTAATTTATTGATTTTCCCCTTTAGAGTCTTAGCACTATGCTCCAACTTTTGTCAATGCCACCCAAACTGGTACAACATTATATGCATCGTCTTTATGTATGGTCACTGAATCATCCTACCTTTTGCAAATTTTACCTTTACATCTCCAAATTTCCCATAGAGGAGAGAAATCGGCTACTAATAATGAAGCCCCGCCTTCTCTCACAAAATTGGGTATAGTCTCTTCAACTTCCCTTATATATTGCATTCCACAATATTCATTAAGTTCCAATATTCTAAATTTGTTGAAATTTAGTGATTCAAAATTATGTTTGAGTATAATTTTGAGTTGAAACCAATAAAGAGTCAAGATGAAGTCAAGGGCACGATGGACAAACGTTGGTAACAGAAGCCAAAAACGAGAAGGAAGGCACAAGATGGGGCTACATATTACAGGCCTTGGCGCCACTTGAGGTAGAATGTGTGGTGCCTAAGCGCCAAAGCAGGATCACTTTCCTAAAATAATTTTTGCTTTAGGCGAGTAATGCATCCCAAAGTCGATTTTTGGACTCTTACAACGTGTTAACTCTTATTCCAACTAGAAATATAATTTTTAGAGACTTTGTAAACATTATATAAACCCTTTAAAATTAATCAAACATTAGAGAAGAACTAAAAGAAAGAAAATAGAGAGATAAAAAGCCTTTAGTGCTAAATGCACAAAAGAGTGATATAGTGAGTGCTTTAAATCTAAATAATCAAGATAGCATTGATAGGTTCTTTGAGAACTCTTTATTAATTGTATTTATTGATAATCTCTCGAGAGATCTTTATTATTTGTATTTTTTGTGAACACATAAAAGAGGTTAATATATTGTGATTCATTATGAACATAAGCGTTTATTACCAAATTACATAATTTAATTGTGTAATTATTTTATTTTTTTGTGATGATCTTGTTCTTATTTTTAGTTATTTATGATTGAATTCTTCTATGTTTGCTTAAAATTTTTTAGAGTAAACACTAAAAAAACCCCAATAAGACACTAAAAAACCCCAACAAAATCATTATACGTCATCTAATTTCTAGAGATAAATGTAACAAAACCAATGAAATAATATTCCCAGATCGTCAAGCTTCACATCATTAACTAACAAAGCACAAATATGCATTCTAATTAATCTAATAAATCATTTAGCTTAGCTCAGGTACATTTTTCAGGATATTAAAAAAAAAAAACAACAGCAAAAGAAGAAGCATTAATCTAACCAAGGCCAATTGTTTTTCAAAAAAGAAAAAAGAAATCCACAAACACGAACCTGAAACAAGAAAAAGGGTATTTGAAACGTTTCTTCGATATTTCTCTGAAGACGACGCAAACCCCTTAACATGAACCCTAGCTGTCTCGCTTTAGCAACCAAGAACTGATCAAAGAGATTATACGCCACAGCGACAGGAACGTTATTCTTATTGGTCTGTTCAACGGCGTGGATCAGTGCCCAGTTGTCTCTCACCCGTTGATCCCTGAACATCCAGTAAACAACAGGACCGGCATTTTGATCCAATGATCCCTGTTTCAAACCCGAATCCTGCCCGGCTGAACGGTGGTCGATGATTGTGGAGACAGAGAGGCCATGGATTTACAGAGAGTGGTCAGTGTGGGATAGTGGAGGTGCTTGTTAACATGCGCCAGGAGTTCATAAATTAATACAGAGGGGGAGAGAGATGAGGGCTTAAGGTTTTTTTCATGGAGAATAAAGAGGGAAATGGAGGGAGCCGAGAGCAGTTAAAGTTGTGGCTTTGAAATGGTGTACGTGGATGAGGTAGGAGCTTGACACGTACAGTATTCGTTATGACAGTTGACTGTGTACGTGGAGACTTGGACTGATTAACCTTTTCTCCGTTATTATTGGGAAAAGATGAACCGAGTTGCAATGAGTTGCCTTGTATACATGATGGAATAAACGTTTTTTGGATCTGATTAAAAGGGTACGGACACTGACCCGAGACGAAGAAAAATTGTATGAACAAAGAAATTAGAACATATATTTGTTATTTCTATATTGAAAACCAAAACGCAAGAGTTAGTTGAGATTGATGGTCCACGATCATTCTTAAATAAAACCCAGATACAAGACTTGCCTGGGTCCATACCGCCAATGTAAACAGACACGTCAAGAAGAAGCCAGCGATGGCCTATGAGACCACGTTTATTCTATCACGAGAACAGAAACCATGTATCCCACACCGTCTGTTCACCAGGAAAGAAAGTATTCATATACAATTGCGCTGTGGTACGACAATGTCTCTTCGGAGACATCCGATAAAATTGGAACGATACAGAGAAGATTAGCATGGCCCCTGCGCAAGGATGACACGCACAAATCGAGAAATGGTCCAAATTTTTTTTTCTTCCCAATATATCTTTTCTCGCCTCTTCAACATTCAGCTTGCAGGTTCAGGCTTCAGACTGGACTTCGCGAGTAGGCCTGTGCCTCTGTTTTCTGTATTCGATTGTAAGAGTTCTTCTGATTTCTTGGTTTCTCTGATGACCTTATTATGCAGATGAGGTCAGTGTTCAGATTTCTGGCTTTAATCATTTGCTCTCATGTTCGGAGTGTGATGCCTGTGCTCGCGGGAATCTTTTCCAAATTGAAACTGCTTAGGTTTCCATACTTGTAAGCATTTAAGAAAAATAAATTTTCCAACTAAATATAGTTGAGAGTTGATTTTTTTGGGGATTTGCCAACACTAAACCAATGAGAATTCTAATGTTTATTTTAAAATTTTGGAATTCATAGCTCTAGTCTAACATAAGTTAGAAAGATTATTGGTTAAAACTCAAACCCAATAGAAAGTCTAAACAAAATAATAGAAACTACAGAGAGAATTTCCTAGGTCATTAAAGGAATTCCCAAATCAGGGCCAACATAGTTCCAATAATTCCCTCCTAAATGTCTATAAATAAAAAAATAAAAAAACATTTTTGAAGACAGGACAAGCAAAGTCAACAAGAAGAAACTTGCAGGAGATTCAAGCACTAGAAAAAATTGGCAGTGCACAGCAACACCTTTGTGATAAGCCTTTATTAATTAGAAGCTTGCAGGTTTTGGAGAAAAAGAAACAAGACTAGGAAAATTAGAAAGCTTAGAAGCTATAGAGTCAAGCAGACAACTCAAACTTTGTGAAACAACATTAATTGATGTAATGTCCATCAAACTTGTCACATTACTTTAGTGGATAAAATTTCATATGTTTGTTCTGTTAAAGACATTTCCTGAGTTTCCATTGTTTTCTATATTAATTAAAGTGAATCCTTTTCACTGTTTTGCTAAAGATTTGGGTCTTAAAAGCAAAAAAAACTTTCTCTAATTTTTTAATGGAACAAATCTTTCATTAAGACAGTTTAGATGAAGACAGAAAAAGTAAATGGGATTAGATACCAAGAGAATGAAGGACCAACTATGGCAAAAGCAAGGTACTAGGTAAAGAGTGTGACATAATTGCTAAGATGTGAACTAGCCAGAGGTAACTCAATCTTTTCTTACGTGAGAACCAATTTGAGGAGCTTTTTAGATCCTTTAGCACTAATCCTTAGAACTGGTAATGAAGCCTTTCCTGTTAGTTGGCTCTAAGGCCGCCTGTCTTAGGCTCTACAGGAAGAAACATATAAGGCTTCTTTTGGTAGAAGTACCTTTGATCCTCTTTATGTTTCTGTGAAAGCAGAAGATTTTCCAGCCAGTTGTTTAAGAAGTGCAGAATCTTTTGCTTGGAATTTATCATGTAGGCAACTGCCTATTCAACATTTTTTGCTACGGAGAAATTGATAACCCTGAGTTCCATTGCTATTTGCTTGATCTAATTTAACATTGAGTGGAACTTGTTTATGCAACTTCATAGAGAATCAAGCTCTTGTTCGCATTTTAGCAGTCATCAACTGTTCAAAAGAATACGGGCAAGTGATACTGTTCTATATTTTCCATGGGAAAAACATATTTTTATCTTTTTCTAATTGATTATTAAGGATATTGCTGCTTTATACACATCTTTCAAGTTATTGCATGATAATTGGAATTTCGCTCACCACCTTGTGGCCATCATCTCCACAACGAATATTATTTAGAAGCAACATTTCCAGAAATTCAAACATTTCACTTGTGGGGTTTTCAGGTTTTGTGAGTGCTTGAAAAGTCATCAAAGCCATACAATTTAGATTGTACTGACTTCCTGGAGAAATATAACAAATATTTTATGGCATTGGTATTTGGGGCCATTGACATATGTATAATGGTGTTATGTCGAATGGTGAAACCATATTTGGAATGATCCAAAATCATTTTTAGTTGCTGCACTGCAACATAAAAGGCTTTTCTGGTTGTTACTCATAAAAAAGGGTCCCACAAAAGCATGCAGACCCATGGAAGAAGGAATTAAATCCCACACTGGTTTTCTACAAGAAACTTTCACACTGTCAGGAGCTTATTAATAGGATATCTGCTAGAATCTCAAGCTGGACTGTGAAATATCTGAGTTATGCGGGGCGGTTGCAATTAATAAAATCAGTCATAATGAGCATGCATGTATACTGGAGTTCTATGTTCATCCTGCCTAAATCAGTCACCAAAGAAATTGAAAGCAAATGTCGTAATTTCTTATGGCATGGAAGTAACCAGCAGGGGAAGAAAGGTTTAGTGGGCTGGAATGAGGTATGCAAAGGTAAAAATGAAGGAGGCCTTGGCATTAAATCTATAAGCTTGTGGAATTCAGCGGCAATCACTAAACACATCTGGGAGCTGGTTGCTGTGAAAGCTTCATTGTGGGCAAAATGGGTAACTGATAACAAACTGCGGAGGCTAAGCTTTTGGGGTATCACAAAGCCAATGGATGGTAGTTGGACTTGGAGGAAGATTTTGGGGTTGAGAAGTCAGATAAAACAATTGTTCTCCTATGAATTAGAAAACGGCAAGTCCTTCTAATTTTGGTGGGATCCATGGCTGGGTGGAGAATCAATAGTTAATAAATTTCCACACATTGAAATCTCCGATGCGGATATTCCTCGGGATGCTAAGGTTAATGACCTATGGCAGCATGGTCATTGGAACCTTCCTGACCCGTTGGACGAGTACACTTCTCAGGTATGGGACTATCTTCGCAAAAATGTTTCAATTTCTGAAAGGGAAGATAGAATCTCATTCACCGCTAGTTCCAATGCAAAGTTTTCTATTGCAAGTACTTGGAGATGTCTTAAGAATAATGAGGCTAAGGTGGGATGGTGTAAACTGATATGGGGAACACAACATATACCTAGTCACAGCTTCATTGCTTGGTTAGCTTTGAAAAACAGATTATCTACCAAAGAGAGACTTAAAAAATGGGGGGTTATTCCATCAGATGATTGCCCTCTTTGTGGTAATGACAAGGAAACAATCACACACTTATTTTTCCAATGCAACTTTTGTAGTGAAATTTGGCACAAGGTACTAAGGGCGTGCCAACTCAATCAGTGCCTGAACAGATGGCAACGAGTAATCTCCTTCTTTTGCAGAAAATCTAAAGGCAAATCTACCCTCAGTAAGATCAGAAGAGTATCGTTCTGCGCTACAATCTACTTTATTTGGAGAGAACGGAATCTGAAGGTCTTCCAACAGAAAACTCCTTCTACAAGCGAAGTCTACCAAAAGATTAAGGATGTTACTTGGCTTAGATGTATAAGTACTGTAAATGGCCAAGGGATTGACCACTTTGCAGCTGGGTGGTAACTGTAGTTAACCTCTATGAGTTGTACTGTCTTTCTTTTTCTTTTATTGAGTTTACTCTGTAATACCTGCTAGATTTAGCATTTATATAAATTTTTACTTACCAAAAAAAAAAACTTTCACACTTTAAATAAAGAGATGCAGCAAGCTAAGGTTGTCTCTTTGGAGACATCTGATAACATTGGAATGATACAAAGAAGATGAGCATGGCCCCTGCACAAGGATGACACACACAAATCGAGAAATGGTGCAAATTCTTTTTACTCTAGTTTCTCAGCCATTCAGCTTGCAGACACAGATGAGCTTCATGAATAGGTCTGTTCCTTTGCTTTTTGGTATTCTATTGTCTCAGATTATCTGATTTTTGGTTCTCTAATAACCTTCTTATGCAAATAACAGCTATTATATGTTATAATGCATTTCTTTTAATCCTTTTTGCTCTTCACTCTGTTCCTTCTTAGTTGATTCTGATTTTGAAACTACTATTAACTGATAATACAGATATATGATGGGATAATGTTGGTCAGCATTTAGATTTCTGCTGCAGTTACTAACTTGCTCTTATTGTTGCTGTTGTGTAATACATGTGCATATAAGAATCTTATTTCCTTTAGGTTCTTGAAGTATTAAATCTACACTGTTGTTTCACTTGTGTCAGTGGTTTGAGTTAAAGAAAAAATAAAAAAATAGATTGGTTTGGTTTGGTTTATTGTGCTTCTATCAGTATTCCAGTGCTATGTTTTTGTCTTTTCAAATCAAAAATGTTTAGCTCTTATAACCTGTAACTATAAGCATTAAAACAATGAACTTTTCAACTAAATATACTGGAGAGTTGATTTTGATAATTACAATCAATGTGATGTCCCAGAAATTTCTCACATTATTTCAGCGAACAAATTTTCATATTTTTGTTCTGTTAAAAGTGTTTGCAGAGTTTCCTATTCTTCTATGTTTATTAAAGTGAATGTTCTTCACTGCTTTGCTAGAAATTCGGATATTAAAGGCAGTAAATGTTTCCTAGTATTCTTTTGTGAAATGTCATTTAACTAAGATAGTCTAGATGAAAACTGAAAAAGTAAACAATGGTTAGGTACCAAAGAGAATGAGGAACCAAAGGCAAGGAGTTATAAAGTAATCAAATCAAGTGACATCATTAACAAGATGTGAACCAGCCAGAGTTAACTTAAACCCTCCCTCTCTGTATCCTATCTGCAGCAAATATGAAGATAAAACCCAGACAATCTTTTCTTACATGGAACCAATTTGAGGAGTTTTTTTTTTTTTTTTTTATATATATATATGCTTTAGCATTGATTCTTGGTGATGATGCCTTTCCTGTTAGTTGGCTCTAAGGCCACCTGTCTTAAACCGTACTGGTTGAAACTTCTAATTTTATTTTTTTTACATAGAAGTACCTTTGATCCTCTTTATGTTTCTCTGATGGTAAAAGAATTTCCAGCCTGTTGTTTAAGAAGTGCAGAATTTCATGAGGTAGCTATTGAGTATTAGATATTTTAGTATATCTTTAGAATTTGCCGTATGGGCAACTGCCTGTTCAACATTATTTGCTTCAGAGCAGTTGATAACCCTCAGTTCCATTGCTTGATCTAATTTAACAGTGGGTGCAACTAGATTATACAACTTCAGAGGGAATCATGCTCTTGTTCATATTCTAATGGTCATCAACTGTTCAAAAGAATACAGGCAAGTGATATTGTGACATATTTTCCATGGGAACAAGTTATATTTATCTTTGTCTAATTGATTATTAAAGCTATCACTGCTTTGTGTGCATCTTTCAAGTTACTGAATGAAAATTGGAATTTCATTCATCACCTTGAGGTCGTCATCTCCTTGATGAATATTATTTAGAAGCAACAATTCAAGATATTTAAACTTCTTATTTAAGGGGTTTTCAGGTTTTATGAGTCCTCAAAAATTCATCAAAGCCATCCAATCTTAATATTGTTGACTTCCTGGAGAAAATATCAAAGTATAACAAATATTTTATGTGCTTATAACAAATATTTTATGGCATTGGGACTTGTGGCTATTGATGTGCTTATAATGGTGACTGTCAAAGTATGCTTGGGGATGGTCCAAAATCATTTTTAATTGCTGCACTGAAATATAAAAGGCTTTTCTGGTTGTTGCACATTAAAAAAGGGTCGGACAAAAGCATGCAGACCCACGGAAGAAGGAATCAAATCCCACATTGGTATTTTACAAGAAACTTCACACTTTAAATGAAGAGATGCTGCATGTTAGGTTGTCTCTTTGGAGACATCTGATAAAATTGGAACAATACAGAGAAGATTAGCATGGCCCCTGCGCAAGGATGACACGCACAAATCGAGAAATGGTCCAAATTTTTTCGTCTATACCATCTCTCCTTTTCATTGTGCCACTCCTTTATTTTCTAACTTTGCCTTCTCTTTTCTTTCTCTTCCGGTTAAAATTGTGTGCACACGAATCTGATTCCTCTGGAGCACTAATTCCATGCTGCTATTTTAACAAGTTCTGAGGGCTATTTTGTCATCTGGTAAATGTAATGTTGTAGTGCATGTCTCCTTTTTCATTGTGCCACTCTTCTATTTTGTAACTTTATCTTCTCTTTTCTCTCTTCAGGTTAAAATTATGTGGACATGAATCTGATTCCTCTGGAGCACTAATTGCATGTTGCTATTTTAACAAGTTCTGAGGGCTTATTTTGTCATCTGGTAAATGCAATGTTGCAGTGCATGTTTTTGTTTCAGAGTCAAAGTGATTTAACTTTTGGCAATGATAAGATAGGAACTTGGGAAATTACATAGTGGATTTAATAAAAATTTGTGATGTTTGTTTCAGTAAATTACAATTTTTTTTCATCTTTATTGTGTTATATAATTTTGTTAACGCAGGTTTATAAAATGAACTTTTTGTTGTATTACTCGAGTTACAAATCGCAATACACGCCAGTTAGCTTTTAGTAATCAGATACACTATTTCCGAAGAAAGAAATTAATCGCTCTATCTTCATCGATTGGGAGACAATCAAATCTTAACAGAGTTCATGTTTTAGTGAGGCCGTTCAATCAAAAGAATATATTACATTCAGACAATAGAATTTTGATTTGCTCAAGTTGGTTAGTGAAGTGCGGGGCCTGCACTACGTGCTTACTCCTCTTGAGTTTTTCTTTCACAAACAATTTAACCTGTGTTGTTTTCAAGTTGTTGCAGGAGGATTTGAGTTTTGATGATTCTTGTTGATCTGGTGGAATAAAGTATCATCAATTGGGGATGGTTCAAGAAATTTGAACATTTACATTGGTCATTTTATCCATCCTTGAAAATTGATCTGAACTTACGATTGTCAATCCAGGAAGATGCTGTCATTTTCCAGAATGCAGGTGGGTTACCTTAGCTTTTAGAGATTGTTTTATTTATATAGCCCTCAATTAGTATCAAGGCTCAAGCAAAATTATCTTCTACTGGCATGCAGTGCAGAGCGTTGTTCTCATTTATTATTACGAACTAATTTTAAATTTCTTTTTTATTCCATTTGGAACAGGTCATCTGGTATGTTGAACTCTTCACGTTCTTCTACCA
This sequence comes from Ailanthus altissimus, assembly GCA_946807835.1. Classification (NCBI taxonomy): domain Eukaryota; kingdom Viridiplantae; phylum Streptophyta; class Magnoliopsida; order Sapindales; family Simaroubaceae; genus Ailanthus; species Ailanthus altissimus. Next base: position 23,727,422 of record OX327696.1, on the reverse strand, counting down.
AATCTTGGATTTTTGGGTATAAGCTTCTCTAGGTGCTCTAATTTTTATCCCAATAGTGCTCTGCTCCTTTACACTGGGGTTATTTATTCCTTAGTCAAGAGTTAGTCATAACCATGAGTTTCTACACCATTTCCCATAGATGGCCTCAACTTGTCGACCCTCGTTCTCGGTTGTTAGACCTGAACCTCGACCCACAGATAAATTTAGTCAAATATGATGGTTCCAAAGCTTGAGATTTCATTTCTTGAGATGTTCTCCATTTGGCAATGGTTGAAGCTAACTAAATCTAGTTTACATAGAAAAAAGAAGAAAAAAAACACGAATCCAAAATTATGTGTATAATTTAGAACTACTGATATGCTATTCATCTTCCTGAGACTATATTTTAGGCTTTGTATATGCCTGTTTAAGACTTATTCTTGGATTTATCATTAAATTGACCTGTTTTTCTTCCTATATGTGAGGCCAGCCCAAACCAGAATAATTAAACAAACAAACGTTGAATAATATTTAGTAGGGAAAACACTCCATTGCAGCAGGTTTATTGTTGGGCAAATATTTTCTTGCTGCACAAATTTTATGCCCCTGGAAATAAAGATGTAGCATGATACACCAGATTAACATGCTGTCATGTCACGTAAATCTGCTGTTAATAATGATATACTAGCACTCTAGCGGTTAGTTCAGCTTGCAGGGAAACAATTACATCTACTTGGAGAGAGAGTCGTACTTAGAGCTGTCTTATGAGATCATTCAATAAAATCTTGTTATTTGTCATAAATTTTCTCTCGTATTTCTTATTTGTTATGTATAATTATAGTTGATTAATTTTAAAATAAAATGATAGGTAGTGATATGCTATGGCTTGGTCTATAGATGATGTGTTTTTTTTTTTTTAAATTCAATGTGGACTACTAGGGGCCATTTTATAGTTAGAAGTACAAACTGTCAGTTGGATTAACCAAAATAAATTTGCACAAGTTCAATCCATGAACTAGTCACTAGTCATTGAACAAAGTTAAAGAATTGCGTAATAATATTTACCTATTTATGCAATATTAAAACAATTTTTTTATTTAAAAAAAAAAAACTAGGAAAGCACATCATATCAAAGATGGGTATAATGAAATTTCATTAACTGTTGTTTGAGGAACATTGTGCGATTCACCCCGAAGAATAAACATATCAGAAAAATTACTCTAGTTAGAATAAGTTCAGTAATTACTACTCAGGACTAAGAGAGAGACTGGCGTATGAAGTATGAGGTATCTGGAACAAATATTTGCAAGTAACTCTCTGTATCTCAATCTTGTAAACTCCTATTTCTCGATTATAAGCCCCAGTTGCAATCAAAGATCAAAGCCCTGGTTCTCGTGGTGGTAATGGTGATCACAATTATGTTCATCTAGGATCCCCGCATCATAAGGAGGATGAAGCTGATCTGCACCATAATCTAAGTTATCAAGTTGAGCTGCACCATAATCGCAAGTTGTTGGATGGTTGATGCATGATGGTTGAGAATAAACTAGGTTCCATGACTCAGAAAAAGGGTAATAATCATCATAAGAACAATGTAGTTGACCAATGACAGAATCCGAGTTCTCGGATGCTTGTGTGTGATAATCGCTACCATTAGTCCAGTGAATAAACACCTCCCAGTCTCTCCAATCTCCAAAATAAATATCATAAGGATCAGGAGGAGGAGCAAAATCTTGATGAGCAGTGGCAGAATATAAGTTCCTGGATGGGTGATGATAAATTTCTGGGAGCATCTCCTCCGGGAACCAATATTCGTAATCAAAATCCTCGTCCAAAATAAATGCATCTTTCGAATGGAAAGGGAAATCGTGATGGTGACCATGGCCCTGGGCAGAGTCAGAATCTGGTTTCTTGGTTGGTTGATGGTCGCAATCAGCTTCAGGAAACAAGTCTTCCATGGCCTGCAAATCCTCATCATCATATTCCCTCGTATCAAAACCATAATAATCCACTTCTACATCCATTGCTGCGAACAACCAACGTGAGGGTTTTTAGAGAAACAAGTCTTCAGAGCTCACAGAAACAACAGCAACAACTAATGATAGGAAAAAAAAAAATCATGTAAAACAGGGGGGATTGTATGTGCCTTTAAATTGATAAGAGTGCTGATGAAGTCCGTTCAGAAGTGGGTTACATGTAATCATGTGTCCTAATAGGAATAGGTTTGTAATAAATTGAACCGAAGTCTTTTCTGATTGTTAGTACTTTCTCGTTTTATGTTTATCGTAAGCAATAATATTGTCATCACCCCTACAATTAAATCCAATCCCAATTTTCTGTTTTTTTTTTATTCTAATAATAATAATTTTCTTTTTCTCCTCTTATTTCTAAGTCAATCACTAAAAAAAATCTGATAATCACAAATATTTCTAATATATCAATTCTTATTAAATAAATTAAAAATTATATATATATTTTTAAAAAAAAACTTATAACAATTTCAAGGAAATAAAATGACTACATATTATGTGCTTTACGTATTTGTAACTTATTATTCTTTTGATATATTTTAGACACATTTCAAAACCCAATAAAAAAAAAGTGACTTTTGTACAATTATGAATGAAATTGAAACATTGGGCTTCTATAGAGTAAGTTATTGACACATTATATATATATATATATATATATGTATCTTTTTTATTATAGCTAGTTCATTCTCTATAATTATGCAAATAAAATAATTACCTGTACACGTAATAAATCACATATCATCACTATGATTATAGACAATGATCTAGCTATATATACGAACAACTTTCATTACATAAGCCTGATGTTTTATATTGATTCGTAATTATATAAGCTTCACTTCTCTTTTGGGTTTTGGGATGTTAATATATGTCCAACGGAACGATTTTAAAAAATATGATATGATTATTTTAATTTAACAAGAAAAATTTAATTAAGAGTTTTTATTGTATGTTCTTTATTAATATCAATAAATTTTTTATATTGTATCACCTACCAATAAATTACTCACTCGTACGAGCGAAATGATTAATGATAAAAAATCTAATTTTGTATAGTTGATTAATTGTGAAAGATTTAAATTTATATTTTTTAATTAAATAATTTATAATTATTCAAATTAAATAAATGATTTAACCATTTGATTTAAATAAATAATTTAATTATTTATTTAATTTCATAACTATTATAAATTAGACCAACGATTAATTGAGCTCAATAAATTTAATCAAATTAAACATGAACTAATAAAGTAATTAATTGATCTTAATATATTTAATCAATATTAAATTTGAGCCAATTCATATTTTACATCCAACAATTAACTAATAGTTCATTTTAGTATTTTATAAAGTTAGCATGAGGACTTGATGGATTTAAAAAATAAGGTCCAATAAATTAAATCATTTGATTAAAAACTTTTAAGTAACATAATTTTATTTATTAACTTTGTATTACTCTAGTAAAAATAAAAAGTTAAACTATTAATTTTGCAGATAAATTATAAAGTAGAAAGGTATCTTTATCAATTTAATAATTATTTCATATAGATTAAATCTCTACAAGTGTTCATAATTAAAGTTAGATCGAGTGTCTATTAACCTCTCTAATTATATATTTATCCTTGATCCGTATTAATTTTTTTTAATATTTAATTTATGAAAATTATAAATCATTATTTTTAAATCTTTAAAGAAAATTGAGCACTCATTATGTTCAAAATTAGAATCAATTATCAATGGAACAACTTATCTAACTTTTTCTCAAAATGAGTGGATTCTATAACTATAAGAAATATTTTTAACCAACCGTTTTGTTATATCTATAAAATATTTAGTAATTGACTGAAATATTTTATAATATTTTTCTTATAAATTAATAAACATAATTTAATGAATATGAGTTTATTAATTACTTATGATTAAGATAAATCCATATGTAATTATATTAAAATAAATTCTCTTTACTAACAGAGATTAACAGATAATTAATTTTATTATAGTTAATCAACATTATGCAAAGTGCCTCTATTTTCTATCTCACAATATAGAATGATTCAGATAAGATCATTATATATAATATATAAGTGGACCGCACTCATAATCTATCAAATGAAGTTTCATTCTTCATTCAAACTAAGGACCAATTTAGATTATTATACTTAAACTTAATCCTTATGTATATAATAATTATATATTAAGTTTAATATTATATATAATAATAATGAAATATTATGATATTTGTAAAAGCAATCAAATTTGTAAAACATAAAATTTGAATGAATAACCTTTATTACTAATTTTTAGCAATATCTAAATACAAATAATTATGTTTTAAGGGCACACTTTCAACAATCTCCCACTGATTATAAAAGTATGTGAGACATGTCTCATATCCTTAATCTCTCTAAATAACTCTCAAAACTAGCAATAAGGAGAGTATTTGTAAAATGATCAATATGGTTATTTTGTGACTTGATATTTTTCACTTAACATCTTGTCAGTGAATGATCTCTCTAATCATATGGTTTTTGCAATTTACATAGTTGTCTTTTTTTGTGACTTCTTGGTTGTTTGGAGTTTACCACTGTACCATTATTAATATAATAAAACGTGAGGAATTTATTTATATCTAAAATAACTTTCAAGTCTAATAAAAACTTGCAGAGCCATATCGGCTCTTTAGTTGCTTCACAAGTTGCTACATATTTGATTTCTATTATTGTTTTATACTTTTTCACATAATGGCTCTACTATCAAGAATGAACATTGATTTAGAGGTGGATTTCAAAAAATCCAAGTCATATTGAAAATCAGAATAAGTTTATTCGATTGAGATCAAATCTATATAAGAATAGACAAGTATATAGTTTCTTACTTTTTGTAGGTACTTAGGAATATGTTTTACCACAATCCAATGATTATATTTTAAATTGAAATGATACCGACAAACTAACTCATGAAATAGCAAATATTATGCCTAGTACACAACATGGCATACATTAGGCTTCTTACTATGGAGGTATAGAGTATTCGTCTCATATCCTTTCTTTCTTTTAGGTGTCTTAAAATATTATACCTTAGACAAGTGAATTCTATAGTAAGAAGGTAAATTACTTTTCTTGAAATTCTGTAACTAAAACCTTACAAGGATCTTATCTATGTATGATGCTTGAGACAAATCTAAGACTCTATTGTTACGATCTTGTATGCGTTAGATTCTAAGAGTATAACTTCTTTCTCCTAAAATCTTTATATATAATTGCTTAGTTAGCAATTTCTTTACATCTAATTGTTAGAGTGTGTGGGGCCCACCAACGCTTTGGTACCCAACCAGTGGCTGACACCTCAGCACCTACTGGCGCCCCAACACACAATCCGCAGGTTACCTGCACCCCCAAGGAATCGAACCCCCGCCCCCATCTCCATGGAGGCCTTATAGGCCTTTAGAGGTTCGTCCTTGTACCCATTGAGCTCCAGCTCAATGGGTACAAGGACGAACCTCTAAAGGCCTATAAGGCCTCCATGGAGATGGGGGCGGGGGTTCGATTCCTTGGGGGTGCAGGTAACCTGCGGATTGTGTGTTGGGGCGCCAGTAGGTGCTGAGGTGTCAGCCACTGGTTGGGTACCAAAGCGTTGGTGGGCCCCACACACTCTAACACTAATAATACTTCTTTATCATTCCAAATGAGAAGAATATCATCAATGTAAATAACTAAGAAAACCATTTTGCCTTTATTGATGCCTTTACATACACAAGCTTTATCAATATTTTGCTTAAAGCTATAAGACTTGATAGCTTAATCAAATATTATATTCTAAGATTTAAATGCTTGCTTAAACCCATAAATGGACTTTTGCAGTTTGTAAATTTTTTCTCTTGGCCTTATTCTATAAATCTCATTAGTTGAACCATGGAAATGATTTCATCAAAATTACCATTCGAAAAAAAAGTCTTAACGTCAATTTTCTAAATCTCGTAATCTAAACAAGCGACAATGGGTAAGAGAATGCGAAAGGATTTTAGTATGGCTACTAGCAAGAAAGTTTTCTTATAGTCAACTCATTCTTTTTAGGTATAACCCTTTATCACCAACCTTACTTTAAAAGTCTCCACTTTTCAATTTGCTACTTTTTTTCTTTTGTAGACCCATTTGCACCCAATGAATTTAAGTTCTTTGAGTAAATCTACAAATTTTCAGACCAAGTTATAGTGCATTAACTCCATCTTGAGATTCATGGCTTCAAGTCATTTTTTCTCTTCAGAATCTTCCATTACTTATTTATATACCAATAAATCATCTATATTGTCATCGAAGTTGCAACTTGTGCTTTTCTAATTAAAGTGTAGTGTATAGATAGTCTCACCACCCTCTCATTGCGCCTAGGTGACGGTGGTGTATTTTAACGAACAAGCGTAGTTTGTTGACTTTATGATCTAACAACGATTATTAGTTATTGATGTCTAAACTCATTGCAAAATAATTCTTCAATAACAACTTTGCTTCAAGGTTTGTGATTTCTTATATAACTATCCTTAAGAAAAATAGTATTTTGCTACTCCAAAGAGACAAGAGGTGATTTTTTATAACCCTCAAGATAAGTAAGCATAATTTTGAATGTAGTTTCAATTTTTTAGTCTTTCCCTTTAACACGTGTACTGGATACCATGAAAAAGTATCACAAAAGAAGATTTGCAACCATTCCACAACTTTAAGGGTGTCTTATGAATTGACTTAGATGGTATTACGTTAAGTATATATATTATTGTTTACAATGCATAACCCCAAAAGGAAGTGAGTAGCGATGAGAACTAAGCATAGATCTCACTATGTTTAATAATATTCTATTTTTTATTGAGGTATTCTCAGAGCAGAAAGTTTGGATATGATTCCATTCTCTTGTTAGAACCTCTATCGCTTATTTATATATCAATAGATTATATACATTGTCATTGAAGATTACAAGTTGTACTTCTCCAATTAAAGTGTAATGTATAAATAGTCTCATTACCATCTCCTTGTGCCTAGGTGGCAATGGTGTATTCTAACGAGCAGACGTCGTTTGTTGACTTTGTGATCTAACAATAATTATTGATTGTTGAGGTCTAACCTCATTAAAAAGTAATTCCTCAATGACAACTTTGCTGTAAGGTTTATGATTTTTTATATAATTATCCTCAAGAAAAATAGTATTTTTAGATACAAATACTTTGTTATCTTGAGGGTTATAAAAAAGTCACATCTTATTTCTTTGGGGTAGCCTATAATAAGCTTAATTTTGAATGTAGTTCTAACTTTTTAGTCTTTCTCTTTAGCACTTGTGCTAGACACCCTATATGCAAAAGTGTCACACACAAAAAAATTTACAACCATTCCACAACTCTAAGGGTGTCTTACGAATTGACTTAGATATTATTACGTTAAGTATATAATAACAAACCCCAAAAGGAAGTGGATAACAATGAGAAAGTAATCATAGATCTCACCATATCTAGTAATGTTCTATTTTTTTTGTTAAGGTGTTCACAGAATAGTAAGTTGGAATATGATCCCATTCTCTTTTAGGTGATCTCCAAATTCGATATAAAATTACTCACCTCCTCAATCAGATCAAAGTGCTTTTAATGGTTTATTGAATTGTTTCTCTAGCTTTAGCTTAGAAATTTTTAAATGTTTTCGATTTTCTATGCATCAAATATATATAGCAATAGTGAGAATAATCATCATTAAAAATGATAAACTATTTGTATCATTTTCTGGCTCGTACATTAATCAGAATGCTGTCATGCGAATGTATTAGTTCCAAAGGTTCTTTGGCCTTGTTACCTTTTTTAGTAAAAGGTATTTTACTTTCTAGACAAGATTCACAAACTAGTAAGGTATGACCTTTAAACTAGTTAAGGATTCGTCTTTTACTAATTGTGTATCATATTTAAATTAATATAGCATAATCTAAGGTACCAAAGAGATGTTTCGTCATTAGAAAAAATCTTTTGTTTTTTTCGATTTTGGTCATTGTAGTTTGAACATTTCAGTATTCAGTTATGTTTGAGTTTCCAAGCATAAGATATAAAGACCATTTTCTAAAATACCTATGCATATATTCAAACCATTTTTAGAAATAAAAACTAAATCATTATTAAAGAAACAAAATGAAAATGTTCTAAACATTTAGAAATAGAAATCAAATTTCGTATAAAATTGATAATATAATAAACGTCTTGCAAAATTACAAAACGATCCATAAACTTAAGCCTAACTACTCTCACTGCTTTGTTTGAAATAATGGCACTGATATCTATTTGCATCGTAAACTCGCCATCTCTTAATGTTTGCAAAGAATCAATCTTCTGTAAAAAAGAACAGACATAATTAGTAGCGTCAAAGTCACTACCAATGGAATTTATTATCTTCAATTAAATAAGCTTCATGTACAAGTAAATCTTATTTTCCTTTCTTTTTCTTCTTGATCTCTTCTAGATAAATGGTACAATTCATTTTTCAGTGGCCTTTCTTTTGCCTTGGCCTTGTTAGTCTTGCTGTTTTTTTTATTTTGATTTTTCTTTCGGTGTCATATTTTGCCTCTAGACAAGCAATTTCCTCCATTCTTTCTCCTTTTATTCTTGGAAGAGGAAGGCTCCCTATTGACAATATTTGTCTTCCCTAGTTTCTCAATATTGATGGATTCAAAGGTTTGAAGCTTATTAAGCAATTAAGTCATGTTAAATATAAGTTTGTACATAAGATAATTGCTCGTAAATAAAAGAAAACTTAGAGATATATTTTTCAAGATCATCTTTACCTATGTACGCTTGTCTATCTCTACTCCATGAATCTCAATTTCATTAAAGTAGACAATTATTTTAAGTACATGCTTATAAATTGATGTTCCACTTTTCATCTTAGCATTAATAACAGCTTTCACCACATTATGACAAAATTTCTCATAAGGCTGCCTGAACATTGCATGAAGTGAATTCCCATATTTCTTTTGCAGTTTTTTTATTCTCATGTTTACTCTTAAACACTTTAGATATGTCTACTAACAAGTAGTAGCGGGTTTTTTTTTGTTGGCATCAAGCCAATGATTGTATTTTTTTTAGCTTAATGTGAAGCATTAAGAGTAGGCCTTAGAGGGCAGTGATCAATGAGGACAAATTTTTTGTTCTCATAAATGAGTACACTGTTCACTATACTTAGCTATTTCGTAAAGGTTTCGCCGGTTAATTTGTCATTAGATAAAATTATGAGCAATGAGTTTGTCATTTTTTTAAAATAAATAAATAAAGAAAATAAATTATTCATGCTCAATTATCATCACAATTATAGTATAACACTTTAAACATAATGCATAATGCAAAATAATAAAGGTAAAAACCTTTTTAAAAAATCTATACCACGATAATCTAATTTACCAAAATTGATGTGCCAACATAGGCTAGGTCAGACCAATTTTAAATTAAACTAAGACAGTTCTCAATTAATTAATACCTTTAAGTTATCTCATAACTTCTACATTAATTTACGACTGTTTATTTTGTTTGAAATATAATTATTCATATAATTATATTTATGTAAGTATGACGCATTGTTTTAGATTCCTTAGACTTATCTCTAGTTGTCGTTATAAGGTAAGTTAATCATATCTCTTAGAATTTAACTTTGATTTTGATTCAAATGAATACCCTTCGTAAGGAAAACGAATATTAAACCGTTACAAGACATCGCTTAAATCTTACGATGTTAAACTAACGATGCAAACTATGTGTCAAATTTTTATTTAACCCTCTCTTATTTACTATTTTATTTTATAAAATGTTGCATATTTAATCATCCTAGTAAAAATTATCGATGTTAGTCAATTATTGATCACTAAGTTCATTCTAAATGTTTCTAAAATTTAATCCTAACACTTAAATAAATTAGCAGATATTTACACTAAAAATATAATTTATTATGAATAACTAAGATATAATAAACTATTTAATATGCTTAATTAGTTTAATGTGAATTTATCAAATTTAATCTAATTAAATTTAATTGACATTATTTATACTAATTATAAAATTAATTAATTATCTAATTAAATTAATACACTATTAGATTAATTAAAGCTATTTTAATTAAATTTAGTAACTATTTCGTACATATTTAATGACACATCTTAGATCTAAATAGCATATTATACTACATGGACATATTTTGTAATATATATCATTATATAAAATAAAATATAAAACATTGGTAATGATTGAGTTTTTTTAAATTTAAAAAAAAATTAAAAGAAAAAAAAACTCTTTATATCATCTTCTCTTTGGCGTAATGTTGAAATGATGGAAGATCTCCTTGTAATATATAGTTACATATTTTTATTTATTTAATTTGTTGTTGAGCTCTGTTGGGTCTACCTTTAGCGAGCCTAAGTGGCTGAACCACCCACTAACCACTCTAAGCAATAGCCGTTGGAAACTGCTTCTGGGCTGTCCAACAGCATCCCTAACGTGGCCCAAGGCCACGCCTTTGCCCCTTTGCAGCAAATGCCGGAGGGAGCCACTCTTTTCAATTTTTTTTTTTCCTGTCCTTTTTCTTTGTTCGTTTCCCCTTCTTTGTCGTGTAGTGCTTCACCTTCTTTGTTGTCTTTAACTGGATTTTTGTTTTAAATTACAATAATACAAAAATTCTATGCCCTTCATAACTTACAAAATGTTCTTAATCAATTTCAATTCCAAACGACATATAATTAATTAACGACCAACATTAAAATTTCATATAATAATTTATAACTATTCATTCTATAATTAATAAAAATAATAATTATTAATATGTGTACCTATTGAAAACATAAAATAAAATTCGTAATTGTTAAACTAAAATAAACACAAGTGTAACTCTAATACCAATTTTAAAAATTTTGTTATGGTTATTTTAATTTATTAACAAAAGATATAAGAAAAACACATAATTTGTGAAATTTTATTTAATGTTCTATCTAAACACCAATAAATCTTTCACATTATATCTCTCATCAACAGACTATTCATATAATCGAGTTGATTAATTACGAAAGATTCAATTTTTTGTTGTTAATTCATTCTCTTTAGAAAAAATTCAGCCTACAAGAAATTATAGAATCACAAATTTGTTCACATATGTTGTGAATTATTTTATAATAAAGCCTCTAAACATCTTCTTTTATAGTGTACATATTTTTGTTCTATCTAAACTTTAAATTCTAATAGGATTAAAATAAAATAATATCTTTATATTTTTTAATTTACATAATTAAAAAGATAAATTCTTATTTAATTATTTGAATAAAATTTAATATTAGCTTTAATTAAATAATTTAGATACTTCATAATTTTATAAATTAAATAAATAATCTAATTATTTATTTAATTCCTTAACTATTATGGATTGAGTCGACAATTGCTTGAGCTCAATGAATTTAATTAAATTAAACATGGGCAAACAAAATTAATTAATTGATCATAATGAGTTTAATCAATATTAAAACTTGGGTCAATTAATATTTTAGATTCAATAATTAACTAGTAGTCTATTTTAATATTTTATAGAGCCAACATGGGGACCTTATGGATATACAAAATTAAGCTCTAATAAATTAAAATTTTTTGATTAAATTTTTCTAATCAATATGATTATTTATTAACTTTATATTACTCCATTAAAAATATAAAGTTGCACTATTAAATTTGTAGATAAATTATAGAATAGAAAACTGTGTTTATCCATTTAATAATCATTTCATATAGATAAATCTTCCACAGATATTCATAATTAAAGTTAGGTCGAATTTCTATTAACCTCTCTAATTATATCTTTATCATTGATCCACATTGATCTTTTTGAACGTTTAATTTATAAAATTCACAAATTTATTGTTTTTTATAACCCTTAAATAAAACTAAGAGCTCATTATGTTAAAAATTAGAATCAATTATCAAATAAACAACTTATTAACTTCTTCTCAAAAGGAATAGACTTCATATCTATGAAAAATATTTCCAGCCATTGTTGTGGCTTTTTTAAGCACAATATAAATGCAAGTATATGTATCATAACAAGTAATAAAGTGTGAAATCAGATGTCAAACCCACAAGAAATTTTATATTTTCAACAAGTATTAAAATTATATCTTCTTACTTTTATCCAAAAAAAATTAACTTTATTGAAATTAAATAAAACAAAATTATAATGTAATTAAACTAAAATTTTCACAACTAAGCAAATCACAAGATAGAGAAAGTCTAGAATTATATTTATCCCTCAATATGCTTTTCTAAAGATACTACTTATTAATATTTTAATTATTCAATTTTATTATTAGTCAAGACACTAATTTTTCACTAGTCTCTTTTGATAGTCAAACTTACCCTTACCTATATTTTTATGTAACCCGATAATGTTAAGACTCAAGTTCAAGTCCTTTTAACCATACATGTCATCTAGATATATTCTTATCCTATATCGAAACTTGCAGATACTATACTACAATCATGTATGAAATTACCCTAGGCTAAATATAATTATGTCTTTTCCAAATTTATCATTATATTCCTAAATTATTTAATAATTGATTAGGTATATTGAAAATATTAAGCGCAAATAATTTAAATAATAAAAATTGAGTTCATATAACATTAAAAGGTTTAACAATTAAATACACATATCGAGTTCAAGCTATAATCCTAGAAAAGAAAATAGTTCATGATGACAAGAGAATGACGACAAGAAAGAATAAAAAACATGATACAACTAAATAGTAAATCAAATTTTACGTCTCAAATATCGTCTTATAGTTGGTTGATCTTTAAAAGAATATGCTAATAATCTCTTGCTTTTCTTAATTTTCTCTCTCTAATTGCTTTAAAATATGTTCTAATTGCTCTAAAAGTCATAGGTTGTGAATTGATAAAAGGCTAAGATGAGTGGTCTTTTTATAGGAAAGCTTTAGAGTCTTAAAGTCAGAATTATAATTAGATCAAGAAATTGCGTCAATGCTGGGGTGGTAGCTTCTCAACGCTTGGGCGTTGACCCAAAAAATCTCTATTACTACAGCATTCTTTACTCAATGTTAAGGTGTTGAGCCTTTTAAAATTATGGTTGCATTTAGTAGCATAGTGGGGCGATGGTGTGCTGGTGCTTAGAGTGATAAAGCTCTAAAATTGTCGCCCTAGCATTCTCTATATATCACTAGGGCGTTCTGTCAAATCATGAACGCTAGAGCATTCACTTTTTCATTGTCGCGATGTTCATCTTGAATTTTTTCAGATTTTGCCATTAAGTTCTATTTTCTAGTTTTGATTCTAATTTCTGCATTTTCACTTTAAATTCTTCACTTTTAATCTTTTAATACATCATTCCTATAAAAATCAACAATAAATGCATAAATAGTCTTTTATTCATATAAAAATAAATAATTTAAGTAATATGGAACTAAAAATATAAATCTATTTCATACTTACCAGCTATCCATTTTGTTACATTTATAAAATACTTAATAATTGATTAGAAATATTCACAGTCTTTCCCTTGTAGATTAATAAATAAAACTCAATGAATAAGAGTTCATTAATCATTCATGATTAAAATTAATTCATATATAATTATATTATGATAAAATAATATTTTTTACTAATAAAGATTAATAGAGCACTAATTTTATAATGGCCCAGTCCTATATAATTAACATACACTAAGTACCTCTATTTTATATGTCATCACATATAATAATGCAAATAAAACTATTGTATACAATATATAAATAGACTGTACGTATAGTTAATTAATGAGGTTTGTATTTTCATTTAGACTAAGGATTAGTTTAAATTGTTTTGCTTAAATTTAATAATTTTATATAATTATTAAATACTAAATTTAAGATTTCATATGATAATTATGGAATTTCACGATATTTGTACAAAAATAATTAAAATTATAAAATATAAAATTTAAATAAATAACTTCTATAATTAATTTTCAACTATATCTAAATACAAATAATTATATTTTAAGAATATACACCTAACACAATATATAAAATAATAATAAATTACAAATACATAAAGCACATGACATATAGACTATAGTCATTGAATTTCTTTGAAATTATTATTAGCTTCTTTTAGCAGTGTAAATACAACATATCAACACCTCTCGAGTAGCAGAATTCAACGAGCATGTATCTTTCTTGAATGTAGTATGTCAGTGTACCATATGTTAAAATATCAACTCTGCCTCTCTTTTACCACCATATCAATAGTAAACGAAGAAAATCAATATGAAGAGAAAAAGAGAAAGCGGGTTAAATGAAAAATGAAGAAAAATAGGAGCGCTGATAACGGCATTTATGGGTTTTTATAAGGTGCTGAATCCTTCAAAAAGGCATTAGTCTTAGACCATTCTCAAACGATTAGCTAGGTGAAGAGAAGAAAGGTGGTGCAGACCGTTCTTTTGAACAAATGAGATAGTTTAGAGAGGCGTTGGATTGGTGTCGATTCATGGATTTAGGTTTTCATGGGAACTCTTTTACACGGTGGAATCGACGATCTCATGGGGGTAGTGTGTTAGAGAGATTGGATAAGCAGTAAGTGCAGCAAAATGGGTCGAGTTATTTCCATCAATAGTGGTGTACCATTTGGCGATGTGGAGGTCTGATCATAAGCCATTGTTGGTGGTTATTAACGGAAATTGTTCTAACAGGGGGTGAGAAGTTGGCAAGGAATCGTTGATTTTTGTTTGAAGAAATCTGGACAAAAGTGAGGTGTGTGAGGGAGTTATTGGGAAGGCTTTGGAAGAGGGGCGGGAGGTTGAGACTATTGGTGAGGTGCATTCGAAAATTTTGGGGTGTGGCAGTTTGTTGCGCTCTCGGGGAAAGAAAGTATTTGGGGGAACTAAAATCCGAATTTGCTAAAATCATTGTGCTACTTACATCCCTATTTGAATCCTTATTGACTTGTATTAAACAAAACAAGTATATGTATCCAGGCTCACAAAATCGCCACCTATGTGCTAACTGTGACTACCTACATCCTTTAATATTGACTTCAAACAACATTCTTAATATTTTAAGAACTAATAATTACATTAAGACTCTTCAACTATATTAAAGAATAATTTTAGAATTATTTCAGAATCATTCTAAAATTATTTTTTTATACCCTTCTTCTATATATACATGTTATTAATGTAAAATATTATTTTTTTATGTATGTTACTTTCCTATTATGTAATAAGGTTACAACCTATATAAAGGTTCTATTGTACAGCTTTACAATTCACAGTGAAATATATTCTCTTTACATTTCTCACATAGTATCAGAGTTTTGGTTTCTTTACTGTCATTTTGATTAACTAGAGATTTGCCGAAATTTTTTTTAAAACCCAACGGAATCTACCGGAGTTTTTCGAAAAGTCGCCAAAAAATTTTAAAATCTTGCCGTCTTAGCCACCGTCCATCTCCAATTACTCAGAATCCTCCGGTCGTTTCAACGCCTTCAATGACATGCCGATCCGAGGTCGGAAACAGCTGGACGCACCGTCGGAACGCCACTGCCGCCGGCCACTGTCACTTCAGATCCCAGCCGTTCTACGGCGACGTGACCAACACCGCCCACACCAAACGAATCCCCCATCACCGGCCGTTCAGTGCAGCCGACGACGCGTCAATCTGACGTCGAAAACTGCCAGGCCCGCTGCCGAAACTTCACTGCCGCCGATTACTTTCACTTTAGATCCCGACTGTTATACGGCGGCGTGACCGACACTGCCCAAATCAAAATAATCCTCAGTTACCGGCCGTTTAAACGTCACCGAATTTACCTCAATCGGAGGTCGGAGCAAGCCGGACACACCATCTGAAGTTTACTAGTTTATGTTAAAGGCCTGTTTGTAAATTTTTCAGTATTTTTAGGTCAAATCGTAATTTTCTATTCTTTTAGGCCTTTTTGTAGTTTTTAAAAGTTTTGAGGTATTTTTAAAATTATAATATTTTACAGGGGTTATTTTTTATAATTTTTGGAGAAATTAGGGACTATTTTGTAATTATTATATTTTGAAGGGTTAATTTATAATTATTAAAAGTTTGGGGGTTTACTTATAATTAATACAAGTTTAGGGACTAGATTGTCATTAGAAAAAAAAATAAGGGTTTTCTTTTTGAAATTTATGGATAAGTGCAGTACTTTTACCGGTTCTACACTACTTTAACCATGCTACATATCTGAAACATCTCAAGTTGCGACTTTTACAGGAGCTACTGTTACTACTGCACAGGATAGTGTGAATCATTCCCTTAATAACCTTGAATCTTTACTCCGTCTACTCCTCTTTAATTTTGGTAAACCCTTAATTTCTGCTTATTCCAATATTTCAGATAATTCTTCTTGGTATTTTGACTCTGCATGTTGTAATCACATGACTTCTAATCCTACAATTTTCTCATCTAAAACTCTTAATTCCTATTTACCATTTATTCAAACTGCTAATGGTTCTCTCATAAAAGTTAACCATGTTGGTCACGTGTTTTGCCCTAATCTTTCTGTATCTGACACCTTTTTTATTCCTAACCTTACCTTAAATCTTTTGTCTGTTGGTCAATTATGCAAACTTGGTCTTAATGTCTTGTTTACGGCTTCTGGTTGTTGTGTGTAGGATCCAAAGAGTGGTCGGACGCTTGGGACAGGCCGTAAGGTTTGACGTCTGTATAAACTTATCTCTATAGATTTATTCTTTCTATATCCTTCGTCTACAGCATCTACCTCTTCGGTACCTTCGTTACATTTTTGACATTCTCGTTTGGATCATGCGTCAATCAATCGCATTCGATCTCTAGTATCCAGTGGTCACTTAGGTATTATTTCTAATAATAAAGATGATTGGCTTACATATCCTTTAGCTAAACAACCAGCCTTACCTTTTGATAATAGTACTACTGTCTCTCATGCTCCATTTGATCTTGTATATTCTGATATATGGGGTCCTTCTCCAAATCCTACAATGTGAGGTCCCAAATATTTTGTGATCTTCGTTGATGCCTATTCTCGGTATACTTGGTTGTTCCTTATAAAACAACGATCTGAATTTACTAAAATTTATCGAGATTTTGCTCATATAGTTAAAACTCAGTTCTCATGTCCTATTAAGATTTTTCGCACTGATAATGCTATGGAGTATAGAGATTCTGATTTTTTAAATCTTTTACAAGAACACGGTACTATATGTAAAAGGTCTTGTCCTGGTACATCTCAGCAAAATGAAAGAGTTGAACGTAAACACAGACACATTTTAAATACTACTCGTGCTCTTCTTATCTCTTCCTCTTGTCCTGAACGATTTTAGGGAGAAGCTACTTTAACCGCTGTCTTTACCATTAATCGTATTCATTCTCCTGTTATAGAGAACAAATCACATTATGAGCGTCTTTATAGAACTCCACCTAATTACAAACTCCTTAAAGTATTTAGTTGTATTTGTTTTGTTCTACTTTAAAAACATGAGCATACTAAACTCGAGCCACGTACTCAATTATGTTGCTTCTTGGGATACGGGATAGAACATAAAGGTTATAGGTGTTGGGATCCTATATCTAACCGTCTTTGTGTTTCTCGTCATGTTGTCTTTCTCGAGCATACGATATTTTCCTCTGTATCTAACTTTAAATCTGTGTCTCCTCCTATGTCACAATTTTTTACAGATAATTCTGTTGATCTTTTTTCCGATACTTTACCTATAGATATTTCTTCTGAGTTTTATACAAGTGAATCTACTGAAACGGCACCTGCTTCTGAGCCTCCTACCTCGTCTGAAGGATCTACTCTCAACATCTCTGAGGCCTCCTCTGTACCCTCTCTTCGTCGTTCATCTCGGGTAAGAAACTTCCTGTTAAACTTTGTGATTATCACTGTTTCTCTACTACCCTTTCTTTATATGAGCCTTAATCATATTTCGAGGCTAGTTCTAATCCTGTTTGGCAGCAAGCAATGACAAAAAAATTGCAGGCCCTTGAAAAGTCGCATACTTGGGATTTTGTTACTCTTCCTTCTAATAAAACTGCCATTTAATGCAAATAGGTGTACAAGATCAAGACCAAATCTGATGGATCTATTGAGTGTTATAAAGCCCGCCTTGTTGCCAAAGGCTTTACCCAAGAATATGGCATAGATTATGAAGAAACTTTTGCCCCAGTTGCTAGACTTACTTTTGTTCGAAGTTTATTAGCTGTTGCTGCAGTTCGTGGTTGGACATTATTTTATATGGATGTCAAAAATGCTTTCCTCAATGGTGATCTCACTGAAAAAGTGTATATGAAGCCTCATTCCGATTATCCACATCCTCCAAGTAAAGTCTGTAAACTTCATCGTGTATGGTTTGCCAAATTTAATGGGACTATTCTTCAGCATGATTTTCAGTCTAGTCCTTATGACTCGGCTCTTTTTGTCAGCAAGATGACACAAAGTTGTGTTCTCCTACTTATCTATGTTGATGATATGATTATCACGGGTAATGATCTTCTTGGTATTTTCACTCTCAAGAACTTTCTTCAGCAACACTTTGAGATGAAAGATCTTGGTAACCTTAGTTATTTCCTTGACCTTGAAGGACTATCTGACTCTACAGGGTATTATCTTTCTCAGGCTAAATATGCATCCGATCTACTTGCTAAAGCTGGGTTGACAGATAGTAAGACTGCCTCCATTCTTTTAGAGCCTAATGCCAAACTCCGATCCTCTGATGGTACTCTTCTCAGTGACGCTACCCTTTATCGTTAATTGGTTGGTAGTTTGGTCTATCTTACAGTTACTCGCCCAGACATTGCTTATGTTATTCATGTTGTGAGTCAGTTTATGGCCGCTTCTCGTACCTCTCATTATGCAGCAGTTCTTCGTATCTTACGTTATCTCAAATGTGCACTTTTTCATGATCTTCATTTTTCGGCTCACTCTCCTCTTGTGTTACGAGCTTATGCTGATGCGGATTGAGCGGGTGATCCTACGGATCTTAGATCAAATACTGGATTTTGTCTTTTCTTGGGTGATTCTATTCTTTCGTGGAAAAGTAAGAAACAGACAGTTGTTGCTCGCTCAAGTACTGAAGCTGAATACCGTGCTCTTGCAGATACTACCCAAGAAATTGTCTGGCTTCGCTGGCTTCTTGAAGATATGGGTATTTCTCATACTGAAGCTACACCTCTTTATTGTGACAATCAAAGTGCTATCCAAATTGCCCACAATGATGTGTTTCATAAGCGGACTAAATATATTGAAACAAATTGTCACTTTGTTCGGCAACACGTTTCTCAAGGCACTATCATGCTCCACTCCATCTCATTTGAGGAGCAACCTGCTGATATTTTTACTAAATCTCTTCTTCCGCGCCGTTTTCATGCTCTAATCTCCAAATTAAAACTTGCTTCTACTGCGCCATCTTGAGTTTTAGGGGGAGTATTAAGGAATAATTCTGGAATTATTCTAGAATTATTCTTTTATACCCTCCTACCATATATACATGTTATTAATGTAAAATATTATTTCCTTATATATGTTACTTTCCTATTATGTAATAAGGTTATAGCCTATATAAAGACTCCATTGTACAGCTTTACAATTTACAGTGAAATATATTCTCTTTACATTTCTCACAAACTGAAACACTACTTGATTGCGTTCCTGCCAAATATAATAAATAATGACTCACAACATTATTCTTCGAACTTTACTTAAGAAGAACTTGCCCCCAGATTTCCTATTAAAAAAAGAGATTTTCCTTCTTTCCAAAACACATTTTGCTATATACTCTCCGAGACGTCACATTGAAAAAGTAGATATTGTCTTATTTCTCTTTTGTTAGAAAATTGGTGATTCAACAATCTTGGTTGGACAAGAATTGAGATGAATACCAAAGTGGAGAGTTACAAGAAATTTAGAATGTATGGGACACGTATAGAGAAGTGAAATGGGACTTGAAGATGCGAAGGAAACAAAGAAATCGCAAGGGCTGATCGTCGCGGCAATCAACACAGAAGACCAGCGCCACGGCAATGGGAGCGAGAAGGGCCAGCGCCGCAGCGCCCAAGGATGAGCGCCGCGTCGCCCAGACGCGTTAGGATGTCCGTTTTGGTTGGGGATTTTGAGTTTTGGAAAGTTTTAGACTTCCACAACAAGTGGACTCTTACTCCAACAAGGAATAGGGTTAGTAGGTACGAAATACACCCTATATAAACACTTGTAAACCCCTTGTTTAAGATTAAGCATCTAAGATTTCAAAATGTAACCATAAGAGAGAATAGAGGAGCTAGGTAAGCACTAAGTATGTGGTGCACTATGGTGTAACCTTTCGGGGTGTTTTCTTCTTTAGGTTCTTTGAGCGAATAAAAGAGAAACATCATAATTCCTTTTAGCTTAGATGGTCGGGCTATTCTTGTGTTCCTTGTAAAAATATCTTATGAGGAGATACTAAGAGGTCTTAGGGAGTCATAATGATCAAGGGTAGATGCTTAGAGGTCTCTATGGGAGATACTAAAGAGTCTTGTGGGATCATTGATGATGTAAGAAGATACTTAGTGATCTATTTCAATAGTAAGAAGCTGTATTATGGATCCTCCGTGGACGTAGGCAATTTGGGCCGAACCATGTATATCTTGTAATTGATTTATTTTCTTTATCTTTATTAGTGTGTTAATCTTATGTGTTCTTATTTATGGTGTGAGTTATAATTTTTCGCTGCACATAAAGTAAAAAGAATATCAAGATTGTGGTTTAATTAATGCCATAGGGTGTTTAATTGAAGTGCATGACTTGATATCCGCAACATCTTTTTTATCACACAGTAAACAATTTATTTATAGAATGAGGCATCATTTGACTAGTCTCTCTTTTGTATTCAGCCTAATTTCAAGGTTAATAATGTGATAAAGTTGTGTCTAGAAATGTCTTGAATACCCCATACTAGCTTGTACCAAGTTACCTTCGTACATTCATTCTTTGAGACTCTCCGAGCACTAACAATAAAAAATTGTCCATTGAAATTCCCAGTCCAAGTAATTCTATCGTCTCTAGTAGCATGTAATGTGGGTTCTGATTGCTGAAGCGAGCAATTAATTGCCCTATCTTCCATTAGTTTGTTCCTATCATCATAGAGTAGAGCTTGATATTACAAATTAGGAAGCAATCAAATCAAACAGTTCATCATCTTTATAGATATTATCCAATAAAAAAGAGCAATAATCTAACGTCTGTAAAACAATGGGAGTTTGTTTGTAGTTGATTAAAAAGAATATAGACTACTTTCTTATGCGCATGTTTTTTGAGCTTTCTTCTTCCACAATCAACTTTTTGTGGTCTTTTTCAAGTGATTCTCGACAGTTGGGACTTTGCTCATGGATCAACTGCCCATGACGTACAAACTCTTGTGGACTCGGAACAATTGCTTATCTGGACATATATAGAATATTCACTGGCATGACTTGCTACGATATCATGCCATTATCTAGCACCTGAGGTAGGTTTTGTCAGCTTTTCTAAGTTGCATCATTTATTTGATTATATAGCCCACTGCTAGTTTCAAATACTCATGTAACAATGTCTGCCATCAGGCACATATTGACAGAATCTTGTAAATGAAATAGGGTTTTTTGTTGTACTTGGAGCACACATCTATGTAGATTTTGACGGCACTAGTTCACATCAATAGAATTAGTCCATAATTCTCTATTATCATTCAGATAATGCTAACAAAGATATCGATCCTTCACCTTCAAGAAGATTTTTCTATTCTATTTATGTGCCTTATATGGACATGTTACTGCTTTTCTTCATCTATAGTTCGCTCTTAGATTTATCATTGACTTCTGTCACTAGCAATATTGGACTATCTCGCATAAATGCTTGATGTAAATTGAAAGGTTATCACAGTGCTTTGCACCAACAAGTTCTCATTTGCAGCTGAGGTTCAGCAAATGCTGTCTACTGGGTTGTGCCCCTGTTCGACTAGAAATGAATTCCCTTCTCTCCAGTTCTTAGGGCTTTGAAACCCATTTATGAGACCCAAATTACCAAGGTGGATTATATTCAATGGGAGGGTAAACGACAACTAGGCCTCCGAAGTTGGTAGGTTTACTGTTTGGTCAATATTATTAGCCTTTACACATGTTAAGTTTATCCTCCTCGAAACAAACATGCTACACAATAGACCATGTTAACCTGCCTTCTTTTTTTCCCTACCAGCATGTCTTATCAACATCAACCTGTTGTTGATTCTTTACTTTTGGCCTCAGGAAATGCATGCGCGATGTCCACTTACTTGGCAGCTGGCTCAGCTTGCAGGGTGACTGGAAATTCTGATCTGGTAGGTATGTGGGGGAGAAGCTTGAAGCATAAGCCTTGCGAGAAGATTCTAAAACCAAAACTTCAAGAAACACTGATTTCTTGTGGCCCCCTAGAATTGTCTGTCAAAATCTAATCACTCAATCTAGAAGATATACAGGAAAAGATTGATGTTTGCATTATATTGGCACAAAACATTAAAACAACGACACATTTTTACTAATCACCTCGTCATTTCCTACAAACATTGCTTAGCTTGTATAAATTATTCCAATTTTCTTTCTTAAATCCTAAAACATAACAAAGAGGAAGAGAAATTAAGGACCAACATAAAATTAAAGGTTTGGCTCCTACCATGTGGGTGAGGATAAGAGACTAATTGGCATTTTACCTTCAAAAGTGCACTCATGATTGAAGAATTTGACCTTCATGAATACACATTTTTGTCCACAAAAATTTCAACTCATGATTCATAACTATGATATGATACATAGATGATAAAAAAACACAAGTTCTTGCTTTCCTTTTATCCTTTTCCTCTTTATGCACAAACAACCATTATAGTGTTCATGACTCCCAATTCTTTATCCCTTTGCTTTATTTGATTTCCCTCAAAATTCTTTCTAGTTTGTCCCATGACTTTATTTGTTTCCCCCACACACACCATCCTGAATCTGCATTCAAAAGAAACGCCCAATTTTAGTGCCCCAATCAACGCCTTATACTATTTCTTCTTCTTTTTATTATTATTAACTGAAAATTCGCATTCCTATCCTCCACAAGATACAATCACTCATAAACCAAATATTTATACATTTTTAAGACATTTGAATTTTCATAATTCATATGCCATTTCAAATTGCTTGAATGATAATATTTTCTTTATTTGTGTCCAAAGAAATAAATGATAGTTACAAGTTGCCATTTGGAAAAGACAAATTGCTGCGTGCTGCTGCCACTAATATTAAACATACTAGAAGAAAAATCCTAATCAGTGTAGAAGAATCTTTAAGTATCTAATTTGGGTTTAACTAAATACAACACTACTGACAAAACCATAGTCCATTTCTCATTTTTAAATTTCCTGCACTCATACCTTCTCCATTGTTGCATATGTCATGTGCAAATACACACCCACCTAAACGGGGCAAAGTGGAAGAAATTTAGATTTTTTTTTTGACAAAAGAAAACT
The DNA here is from genome assembly GCA_946807835.1 of Ailanthus altissimus. Taxonomy (NCBI): domain Eukaryota; kingdom Viridiplantae; phylum Streptophyta; class Magnoliopsida; order Sapindales; family Simaroubaceae; genus Ailanthus; species Ailanthus altissimus. The sequence continues at coordinate 23,703,874 of OX327696.1, read as the reverse complement.
TTTATTAATATAATAAATTAATACAAAACTTGTTATAATTTAATCTATCAATTTAATTTTACTAATATATTACAAAAAAAATTATATACGAAAATCCAACAAAAAGTATCATTTATATGCATGCACATACTTTGAATACTCTACATTTGGCTCTTTTTAGTCTTCTGCTTTAACAATCAATTTTTTCAGTCAAAATTACACTAAATAAATTATAGATAATTATGACTCAAACAATTAACTATTATAATAGAGCGAATTTTAGGTAAACTTATTTTATCTTACCATAGAACATATATGTATCCTAAAATAAACCAAAAGCATGAAGAATGATTAAAATTAGTAAAACATTCATTTTAGATTTAGATTTGAGTGGAATAATATAAAAAAAATATAAGATTTAAAATAAATATTAAATTAAAATGATCGACAAACATTAAAATTAATTTATTAAAATAAAATATAAATAAGTAAATAGTAAAATTGCTATAAAAAAAATAGATGCCACTGTTACTAAATCTAATAAAAGAGTTCACTGTTCAATTGTTACTTACTACTAAGAGATAAAGTGTGAAGGCAAAAGTACAGAATAAATATAAATTTACAAATCTAAAATTATTGTAGTTTAATAAATTCTTAAAATTATAATCTTCCGTCATATTTTAAATATTTTTATCATATTGTCAATAAAAATTTATTGTCCGAAATTTAGTCAGCATGCATGGGTAAAGCTCCAGTTTATACTAATTTGTTTTTTTATTCTTTCACAAAACTAAGAGAGTGGATAATAGAAAAAATTAAGGCGGGCTCTTGTACATGTTTAAAAATTTAGAAAAATTAGATGATGTAATTATATCATTAGAATGATTAAAAAAGCTTTAACCAATTGAATAAAATCCCTTTCGCTATAAGCAATCCAATGAACTTGGATACATACCCACCAAATCTCGTTTGTTAGATTTCATACAGTGAGTAAAACTACTCCTTTTGAGATATGTGGGGCACCCCACTTATTAAAATGTCCATTATAATCTTCCAATCATCTTGTTCATAAAAAAAATTTGGTATTAAAAGATAATATTTACTACTTTACTAATATACCTAAGCACCAATACAAAGAATTATACTCATAAAGCAAGAAGTTATCCAATCAAAGCACTATCAACTACTTGAAAGGAAGTAGAAAAATTAGAATTGAAAAAAAAAAAGTAAACTAAGGGTTGCTCAATCACATTATGTTAATTGGAGAATTGCATTTGACCCACTAGGCCAACAATAGGAAGACCCACAAAATTTTTTTATTTCAACATTAGCCCACTAAACAAATCATAAAACCTATCCACTCTCCTAAATATAAAATAAAGTTTTACTACTACTATTATATGTACATATTTGAATGGTTATGGACCGTTAACTACCAATCAAGCCTAGGAAAATGCAAATTATTGCTCCTCGTTTTTTGTGTTGATCTAAATTATGTGGTAGGATTGTGCAATTATGGACCACGAGGCGAGGAGATTATTAACAAAGTTAAATTACGATGATAATAGTGACTAATCAGATGAAATAAGTGGACAAAATGGTAGCAATGATTCCATTCTGAATTTGTTTTGTGACAGCTACGTTTTAATTGAAAACCCTCAAAATTATTATTAAAACGCATACATTATATAAATGATTTGCATGAAAATGAAAAAAAAAATTTAAAAAAAAAACAGAGAACAAAAGTTGACCAAAATTGAGTATTAACCCTTTTTTCCCTTCTCCCACCCACATTGTGTTATGAGTGGTGTCGTCTGATCGTCTCGTCGCAGGAGATCCCAGCTGTTTTCTTGTCTAGTCTTAGCACGTGCCGCGGTCTGTTTACGCACGTAGGTTATCATTTCATATTCCCCTCACGTGTCAATACATACCATATTGGACATATTATGCAGATCATAGGATTTATTCGTTTTTTATTTATTTTTTCTAAAATCTCAAATTCATCTTTTATTATGTAATATAGCCTAACAAATTTTTTGTATTTGTTTTTTTTTTCCCTCGTTTTTTCTAATGTTAGTTATTTATTTGACAAATATTGTCGTCTATTTTTAATAGACTAAATGGGGTAAGGACGACGAAGAAGAATCAATAGACTAATAAATATTTTTTTATTTAAAAAAAAGAAAAAGAAAAAGGAAAAGGTGGGAAAGATACTCCAGGAAGGTGACGTCAGGTGATAAGAAAGTGACATGTAATTGAGTACGGACATTGACCAATCAGATTCCTTCCCATGAATCAATTTTTTTTTTAAAAAAAAAAAAAACTGAAGTTTACAGTGATTTGAGCACGTGAGCAGAAATATCAGAAGGCAGCAGCAGTAGTAGTCACAAGTCACAAGGAGCCTGGGAGTGGGGACTGAAGGTGATATATATTTATTTCATTAAGGCTTTGATGTTGCCAAGGAAGAATTTTCGTTTTTCAATTTTCACTACGCGCGCTCTAAGCTCTAACTCTAAGTTCCAAGGCCCCAATAAAACGACAAAAACTCCAAAACAAAACCCTGTCCTCTTTTTTCTTTCTTTAAATCTTCGGTTCCTACTCAATATTTAATATTTTCCTATTTTTATACGGTACGCTCTGCCGACAGTGGAATGGTGATTCAAGTACGATACTATCTTACATCTGGGCCGTACACGTCGTCCTTTTCCAAGTAGCCTCAAGTGCTGGAGGCTGGAGATTTCATGGACCACCTTGATCGGTTAAACCTGTTTGTATTATAATTTGACAGGTGAAATCAGGGATATTAACACTGTCACTCCCTGAGGTTAGCATAAATTATGCTTTAATAGTAACTTTAATTTTAATTACATTATCACTTACTCCACTTAATTAAAATAAATAAATTATTTACATGATAAAATTATAAAATATATATATATATATATTTTTTAATTAAGTAAAGAGGATGATAATATAATTAAAATTAAAGTTACTATTAAATCATAATTTTTACTAACTTCAGGGGGTGACATTGTTAATATCCCAAAAAGGAAAACCATGAGTGTGACACGTGCCTCGATTCATAAATTGCAATTATTATTTACCACCCCGACCAAGTCCGAGGTTGGCTATTGGTCGATCAGAAACATGAGATTTTCCATTTTTTTTATTATTGTATTTTCACCCCTCCACTTCACCTTGTTTATCATTTCATTTTGGTAGCCATATTAATTAGTTTTGTGTCAATAAAATTAGTATACATACATATATACATATCTAATTTTAGTTCCACCTCTCGAGTCTCTTGTTTTTTTTTTTTTTTTTGGCAAAATGAACCATCATTGGTTAAATCAAATAGGTAATGGGTTGGAAATTGGAAATTTTAATTGAAATGACCAAAAGTGGCTTTTAGTGTGGACATAAGGCTAAGTTTTTTGACTCTCCGACAGTAAGTTGTTCCTACTCAAAATTTTGGAAGTGATAGATAAGTTTAGTGCCATTCTTTTGTTTTTGTTTTTGTTTTTGTCACATTTTGGTCAAATAAAATACGCTCAAAACTATATTATAAAATTTGACCAAATTGACATTCGTCTCATTTTTATTTTTTTTAATAAAGGGGTTGCTCATTAATAAGAGTTTTCGAAGTCATTATGATGGCATTTGGCATGTGAATTTTGGAGTCTCAAACTGCTATTGTCCACTTACCATTAGAGAATTCAAAAACATATGTATATACATCGTTGCCGTAAAACATAGAAAACGATTCGTTTCACATCAAATTTGTAACCCAAAAAAGAGAAGAAGCTTGTTTCTTGTGTTTGGGAAACAGAACAATTAATTCAAATGGTGGTTGTTTTAATAATTCAGTACTCTTCAATCAATTGAAACTCAAGAGTCATTTCTCATATTAACAAAAGTAGTATAAAAAGTCTTTTTAAAATGGCAGGCAAAAGTTTAGAGGAATGCGATGTATTCTACTATTCTTTTTCCACTTTCATATAATAATGACATGAAACATGATTTTCTTTTATTATTATTATTATTATTATTATTATTATTATTATTCTATCACACACCACATCATCACTCATATATTGAATTTCAAATCATTCTCCATTATTCCTCTATTGTTAGTATGAGAAGGATCTCTCTTTAATTTTTTTTTTTTACAAAGACTTAACCAATTGAATTATTTTTTTATAAAAAAAACTACTTAAATTTTAGATGTATTATATATAATCACTTAAAAATTAAGTAGAAGAGGGGTGTCAATGTGATTAAAATTATTACTACTATCAAAAAATAATTTGTGTAAAGCTCAGAGGACGATGGTATTAATATCCCTAATGTACTCAAAAATGAAAATGAAAATAGTGAAAACAAAAATAAAAAGTATGTGCATATTGGCGTATCTTTCTTTTTCAAAAGGAAGGTTTTGCGATGGCTTTGATTTTAATTGGATTGAAATCATTTTATTTATTCAATTTAAAAGATGAAAATATATTCATTTTTAAAAATATTTTAATAATTTATATAATAAAAAAATAAAACTCTAAAAATATTTTTATCTTTTAAATTAAGTAAAAGAGATAATAATATAATTAAAATTAAAATTTTCATCAATATATAATTGTATAAAACTCAGAGGGTGACGGTGTTATTATCCCTAATGTACTCCAAAACAAGGCATATGAATGAATTATGATAATGAAATTGGTGAAAAGAACAGTGAAAACAAAAAAAAAATAAAAAGTAATTGCATATTGGCGTATCTTTCTTTTTCAAAAGGAAGGTTTTTTCCTGGGTAACTTTTTGCGGGTGAAACTCCAAGAAGCTGACAACTCCTTGACAAAAAAGCTATTAGGTGGTCCATCTCCAAGATCATTCACCATCATGATAAATAAAAGAGAAACAGTCTTGTAGACCTTTAGGCTAAATTAACAATCTTTCATTAATTAATTTTAAAAACAAAGTTAATATATTTATGAACACTAAGATTTTAGATGACCCTAATCTTGATGTAATCCAAAGGAAAGAATTTTTTAGATACCCGAAAGATTTTTCGTCAGTACGGAAGAATGTAATCGAGAATTGAAAAGCCTAAAATTGTTGCAGTTGCCCCCACTGTGATGATTGCTAAAAATGTGAGTCATTATAGTGGGGCGGATTCACAGTATTTGCATTTCATAAAAATGCAGCGGCAGCAAGTTAGTAGTAATAGCAATAATGTCTGTAATATGTTAATTCAAGCCTTACTCACAGTGACAGGTGATGACGGATAAATGTTATGTAGTGCAAAAAAGCCTCGGGGCCTTCGAAGTTTTGCATGGTAAGTAAGTGAACGCTCATTGTTATGCATTTGTCGATGTTCCTGTTCATCATGTGGGTGGGTTATTGCTATTTGCTTCGGATGCTGCCATTAGTTACCAAGTTAATCTCTTTGTTTAATGAATTTTAATGGTTTTTTTTTTTAAATTTTGATTTACATAAAATAAGCAGTTAGAAAGAGAGGAAAATGGGTTGGAATAATGAGTTTTGCATTGGAAGATGAAAAGATTCTTTGTATAAAGAGGGAGAGAGAGTGTCGTCCTATACTAATGATTATAATTCCTTTACCTTTAACCCAAAAAGAAATGAGTGGAGAGAAGCGATACCATGTCCATACAGAGTATTTTTTTTTTTTGGTTTTTGGTTTTTGGTTTAAAAAAAGGAGGTTTAAGTTGTTGAGAAGTCATTGTTGCTAAGCCCTGCCGACAAGAATTTGTCTCTCCACTAACTAAATGAGCAAATAGAAGACCCCCAAGTCTACTATGTGCCATAAATAACACTGAACTCATTTCTCACTCGCTCAATCACCTTGTTGTTCTACTCACTTCACTCACTCACTCACCACAAAGTGAACCAAAAGATAAAAAGAGACTGCATCATTTTTAACCTTTTGACAGTTTGTGGAGGTGGGTGGGTGGGTGAATATTATCATTCCATCAAAGAGAGATTTCAAAGTGCTTTTAAGGGGTTTTGTAATTGTGCAAGTAAAAAAAATCATGTGGGTTAGGAACTTTAGACTAGTTTCTTGTAAAATCTATGATGAATTTTCCATGAAAAGATGGAAACATGGTTTTACAGTAGTATTGTGGTTACCATAATTGGAGTAATTAGAGTGAATGGTTGATGACCAGCCATTTTCAAATGACTCCTTTTAGAGTCTTTGCCTTGCATGGAAGTAGCAGTAGCCCTGTCCTAACCATTCTTTCTTTTTTTTTTTTTTCCCTCTTCTTACTCAATCTATGTAATCCTTGTTCTCTCATATGCATTAACTCACGAGTAAATTCATGAAAATCATGCATGGAAATGGAATGGGTCTTTAAGCTTGCATTTTGTACCCATTCCACATTCAAAATCATGGAGGGAGAAAGGCCTTGCAATGTAGCAAATTTGGGGTATTTGTAATTGTACATCAAAGGGGAATGGGGCACCTTACAAATCAATAAAGTAAAATAAAGATTGCGGGATTATTCATTGCTAAACATGGTGTGATAAATGAAAAAGTTACCTACTATCTACCACTTTTTTTGAGGACAACTGAATACCAAATTCAATTGAAAATTAATGCATATTGTCAAACTACAACACCTACTACTTCTACATTTGACGCGAGTCCCATAATAAACAATTGAGCTGTAGTCCAACGTTTCACCCTACTACCTGTGCCAAACAGCTAATATTTATTTCGAAGCAGTTGAAGGGAAATGCATCTGGAACCAGAAATTTGTTTTTGAAAGAGTCCACATTTTTTTTAACAAATTTGTATTCTCATATCATATATATTACAACAAAGCTTCATGCTAAAATTAGCAATCAAATGGCAAGCAGTAAGTAATTTAAAATTTATTATTGGATTGTTACACAGATTGTTAACTTATAAAAATATACATCTCCAGCACTACCTTCTAGAATATAAATTTCAACTAGCAAAGGCATCTGGAACCAGAAAAAAGAAAATTGTTCAAATTTGTTGCAGGATCGCTCTCAAGCATCTTATGTACTGCTTCATGCCGACAAACTTTGCTTGCCTTGGGACCTCTGGAGACCTTTCTCGCAATCATGGGAGGGGCATCACCACCTCAATGACTCTGCATAACCGTCACGAGCTTTGGAATGTTTAAAAGAGAAGTTACCACCGCAAAGATGATTAGATGCCAAAATAACCCCGATGATCTCTCTCTCTCTCCATGACAAAACAACCAAAGCTTGGAAAAAGACTTCCACTTCTTTCATGGTGGGGCGCCTCTCTATCGAAGACACAAAAACCAGCAGATGTGGATTGAGAAAACAAACAGGTAGAAGTGCTTCTCGGCTCTCAGGTGCTTCCAAGGTTGTTGACCCGTGTAGCCAAACATGGCTTGCCATCCACCCAACCAGCTCAAGCAACGTCTGGCCTCTTGCTAAAAGACATCTTGCTGCTGATGAAAATTTTTCAAGTCCTCGGATCCTTTTTGCAGATTCCTCTTTAATGATGCTTCAACAATACTTAATAACTAACCATCATATGGTGGCCTCCCAAGTTCAACGATATCGTTGTCATATCCTTCTGTCATCAAAAAGATTGAATAGCATAATTTATCTTCAGCTCATTCCCCCATCTAATAATAATTCTTTTATCAGCATCTAGACCTATTTCTTAGTCAAGCACAAACAATATAGATCCTCTTTTAGAATTTAAAAGTCTGAGGTCAAACTCAAACCTCCGGCAAACTAACTAAAACATTGATTTAACCACAGGTCAGTTAAAAGAAAATTTAAAAAGGGAAAGATTCACTTTATGTTATTTTTGGTTCATAACTCTGCACGGAGTTCAGGCAAAATTATAAGACATGACACTTAAGTTGGATACACAAGGGGCAAAACTCCTAACCTGGTTTGACGTTTCCCTAGAAGCAGAAACAGCATGGTTGGAACTGAATCCAACTTTAGCAGATCAGATCATCCACATTGGAATATAAAGAAGCGGACGACATTGAATTTGAGTACAAAAGAAAATCCAGTGGAAAATTTTCCAGCAAAAATCTCCAATCACTCTCTCAAAGTGGCGCATACTATCAAAACTACCGATATCAACCTTACAATACAATATTTTGTGCTTGTTATCAGAAAAACTATCAGATGAATTATAAAAAGATGCACTTGACAGTTAAAAATGAGAACTAGGAGCTGGAAGTTGTAGACTTGCTTCAATTTCAGAAGTTCCATTGAACTTTGGAACTTAATTGTCAATCAAGGCAAAAATGGTCAAGATTAATAGCGTGGCGGAAGAAAATTTCTCTCTGAGACTTAGGTAGAATGAAAAGAACGCCTTCCAAAGCTAGGTTATGATGATGAGCTCAGTGATGTGCGTTAAAAGGTCTGTACTAAAATGGAAGTTCAAGAAACAAGAACAATGAAGCTACAGGACAACCACATTAACTTACAGAAATATTCAAATTGTGCTGAAGAGAAACAACAAAGATTTTTTTTTAATTAAAGGGTGACAATATATCATCTAAAACCCAAAGGAGAAATCATAAAACTTTCCCCTTGATAAATACTATTATTTTTCCAAAGTACATGAGAAACAAAAATTTTACAATGTTCTTCCTGTTCTGTAAATTCTGTTCATGCAGCATTTTCTATCTTTACAAACAAGAAGATTTCTTTTCATCAAACCCAGAAGCTCCAAAATCATGCTAGGATGAAAGATGGCTAATTGCTCGAGTGATGACCCTGAGCAGTGGCAGGAATACAAAATTCAATTCGCTATTCATGTCCCTCTTTCTCCCACCTGACTGCCCCAAAATCTTCTAAAGAGTAAGTAAACAAGTACAAGATGAAAGGAAAAAAATAGTGAAAAGAATTAAATAAATGCTACAAATTTCAATTTCTAAATAAGTGAATAAAACAAATGTTACACTGAGGATGTATCAACAAGAACGTCATTTAGCACATCATCCTCACCGTTTGCCAAGGCGAAAAGCTCTGCATCCTTCTCTTCATCACTGGAAAAATCCCGCCTCTCAAGCTTGGAATGAGCTGCTATGAATACCAACTTCTGAGCCCTCTCCATGCCGAGTCTTGACTGTCCGTGGGCACACACCCACCTCAACAAAGAGCAATTGCATTTAAAACCACATGAAGTAACATGAAGAAAAATAAGCCTAACAGCAACTTTCCCTAAGGATTTAAACTCTGTAAGATGAGTTTCCCACACAAGCCTACTACTTTGGGGATTGGCAATTTTCATTTTTCCAGTAACGGGGTCCCTCTCTTTCATTTGGACTGCTTGAGCGTAAACCGGATCAAGCCCTTCTGTTCTCCATTTCATGAGTTCCATTAGTGCAATATGAGCCTCGTCCCTTGAAACGAGCCGGGTTATGAGCTTGTCAACATCCTTCTCTTGCTCAGGTGTTAAGCATTTGAAAGGTGGAAGGTACTTGCCACTACTATCTTTAATCAAATAAAGTGGATCAAGTATATATGCAGCCGCCCAAGCCGGGTGATAATTCTTCTTGAACCGCCTTTCAATCACTTTCTCTACTGGTCCTTCCACAATGTGGAATTTTGCGCACCAATCTTTCACTTTTGCTCTAAGCTCACCCCAAAGTGGGAGGCATTGTCCAACTAGTGGCCTGTCTGTCTCAATCTCTTGAGCCATTTCTTTGATTAATTTAACCAATGAGTGCACTGCCTCCAACTCATTCCAGAACCCCACTTCTCGGATCATCTCCCCAACTTCTCTTGCTAGTGGATCCTCCATTGACACCATTTTGTACGATTCATCTAACAAAACCGACTGAAGTGCTCGAGTTGAGTTCAATATATCTTCTATCAAAGTATACAAAGGTTCAAAGTTATTCAACTTCTCGTAATCCTTCAAAGGGACCCTCAGTAGCCCAGTATGACCATACTCTTGCAACTGAAACTTGTTAAAGACATTTCGAATTTGATTTGTGTTATTCACGAAATTTGCCAACTTCAAGCAATTCCCTGCTACAGTCTTGAACAAAGGAAGCTCCTTGTTGAAGTCCTTGATTAAACTAGTGAAGCCTTGAAACTGACAAGAAAGATTGACCATCCAATGATGCTGATTCTCCAAATTCCTCAATGCTTTAGCCTTGAACTTGTCAGCAACTATCCCTACACACTGCTGCACAGCATTCCCGCAAATGCCTGTTATCGTCTCCCACAAAATCTCCTCCGCATACTTAGAAGGCACCGTACCACAAACAAACACTGCCCTCCTATACAAACTAGTACCATTAGGTAAATTCACAGTCAAATTCACCAAACTCTCTTCACCAAAACCCTTGGCTTTCCACCCGTCAGACGATATTTGAAAGAACATAGCATCTCTAATCCTTGCCTCAGACTCGGCTTTCACTTCATCAAACTTTAAATCCAATCTTGAACCAACAAACTCCCTTCTCGAAAACGCTGGCAACCCAACTTGATTTAAAAAAGCTCTAAACTTTGGATGCTCCAAGCTCGAAAAAGAAACCGACCCACAAGACTCATAAACCCAATCAGCTAGAAAATCTAAAGCGCAATCAATCTGGTTCTTGCTCAAAGCCGGTCCAGGCGAAGTTTTAGGACTCTTTAGCCTTTTAACACTATCTTCCAACATAGCCAAGGCTCCTAGATCTTCTTTCCCTCCAGATAATACCAAATGCTGTTGAGCTGGCAAAAAAGAACCCGCAACACTCGTTGTCACAGCAGTAGTTGCCAATTCTTGAAATCTTGATGGATCCACTATAGCTAGCGGCGTTGCTTGATAAGATGACGAGGAACCGACACCAACACCAACACCAGTTTTGCTCACTTCAAGGACTTGAGACGAGCTGCTACGTTTGCGGTTTTGACTCGATGGTGAAGCAAGATTGACTGATGATGGAGAGATGGACGTAATGGGTTTGGCCAAAGAATTAAAGTTTGGGCAAGTGCCGCGTTTGAGATGCTCGGAGGCCGTGCGTGACGGGTTTGAAGCTGAAAAAACGGCTTCGCATAAGGAACATCTTAGCTTCACTGCCTTTGGAAGACCAGTGTCAGCGTTATGAATTAGCATGGGTTCAAGGTGAGCCCAGTACCATGCGCCTTTGCCTTTTATAGCCTTGGTCCGAACCATCATCAGCCCTTCGTATCTCTTGTGCACGGCCTTCGCTGTCAGCTCGTCCGACGAGACCGAGTCTACCGCCTGCGTTTGCGTAGTGTTGGTGGTTGCCATTGTAGGGGTGTCAATGAAAGAGGAGGAAAAAAAAAACTCTGGGCGTCTACAAAATTTGGGAGTTTCGACGGAGTTCAAGGTTAGTTTTTTGAGTCCATGGTCATGGAGTTGACGAGGAGTTGAAACGAAACGCCAACGTTCGCGTTTCGTTTGGCCGAAATTCTATTTTCCGGCGACTTTCCATTATCAAAGTTATAATTTTTTTAGGGTGGGTGTAGTTTTGGTTTCACTACTGAATGATGGGAGAAATTTTCAAAGAGAAAAAAATGAATGAGCGAGAGAGAAAAAGAAAAGAGATGAAACAACGCGAGTTTTGTCACAGTTCTAACTTCTAAGTGGTAGTTTGAACACGCACGGGTTATGTGCGCGTGGGGGACATAAGAGTGTCTCTGTTGATGGAAACTGATACAGTGAGCTAACACCACAGTCCCACGTACGAAAACACCAATATGACATTGGCTGTCACTGCTATGCCATTGGAGAGTGAAGCACACGCGCATTAAAAGGTTGTTCTAGTTTTGGTATCACTTTCATGTTTCTGCCTTTCCTTTTTTTTTTTTCTCTTTTGTGTTGTTGGGGTCTTTGATGTGGGGAAGGCTTGCTCTTGTCTGTAGCTTCCTTTTTTCTTATTTAAAATAATAATAATAATAATAATAATAATGTGTTTATATTATTTTATTATGGGGAGGGCCTTTTTCCATTTATTTATTTTATTTTGATAATAATTTCTCTCTCTTACAAGACATTAATTTTGAGTTTCCTTTTGCAACTTGTTCTTCATGTGGGTTTATTCAGAATGTGGACACATAAGGGCAACCTAGGAATTTAAATGAATTCCCACTGCACTAGTTGTTTTATTCTGGACTGGTCCCTCCCTGGCTTCTGTTCTCTGTTCTCTCTTCTGCTAAGGGGCCTAAGAGTGTTGACCAGAGACAAGCTGAAGAATTGCCTTGAAAAAGCTCACCAAATGCCATTTTCAATCAACCAAGTCATTTCCATTTCTCTATTTCTTTATTTATCTATTTTGAAAATTTATATATATATATATATGTTTTTTTTTTAAAAAAAAAAGCCTCAAGAGTAGGTGGGATTGGGAATGGGATAGATAGGGGTAAAAAATAAAGAGGCAAGACAAAGTTTGGTCTCTTTTCCACATTTTATGGTCCATTTTACAGCAGTCAATTTATTGCTTCTTTTTTTTTTTCTCACTTGAGAGCCTGCCTCGACTTCAAAACTTGTGCATTTCTCTAATTGAAATTAAAGATTTGAATTTTTATAAATGTTAAGGTAATTAATTTATTTTTTTATTTTATAAAAATTATTTAATTCGAGTGTGTACATATTATTTTAAATTATTTTTTATTAGAATTTTTAATTTAGGTGACATATTTTTAAAATTATGTGTTACTCCTCATAATTTTAATAATGTAGCTCTAGTGAGATATGTGTCTTTAAGACTTATGTATTATTTTAAAAAAATCTCAATTGTATAATATAATTATAATATTAATAATTTAATTTGATATAATATTAGTAATATAATATAATTAATGAAATCTAAAAAAAAATATTTATTTATTCATTTTTGTCTTGGTCCCCGGAATTATGGAGACTATAATCAAAAGAGGAACTTTCACAAAGTATTTAAGTAATAACAACTGTCAATACTTCCTTATCTAAAATTAAAAACTAATTATTCAATATTAATCCTTAAACATTGATTAATTCTTTGTTATTTTGAATGACATCCTTAATTTCAGAATTTTGTATACAAAGTATGCGAAGTGATACCTGAACCAACTTCAACAGGAGTTTGATTTGATTGGTCTAATACCTTTGCTTTGATATTCTAAGACACCTTATTAATCGAATTACTTAGCCTTCAAAATCAAGAGTCACATTAATTTTCCAAGGCAATTAATAATCAATTGAATTTGATTCCATTACTCAAATGAAATCTATAATGAATTGATCAATTCGGTTTCTTAACGTATAAATCTAGTCTATTTGTATTAATGTTAAAAATTAAATTATAAAAGCAAAAACCAACTGCCCCCGAGGTTAACATTAATGTATATAGTTGGAAATCGTTAATGAATTTCGATCTAATAAATTGCTTGAGTAAGTAGTTTCACGAGTTTTTAACTTCATATTAATCAATTTTCCAAGAATTTCGGTGGAGGAAAATTCTTTGAAGGCTTGTCTATTTGGTTTCCTAGAAAAGTTGTCCCTTTCTACAGGGTATTTAGTAAACGGATTGAAATGAACCCATTGAACTGGGTTATGATAAATAACTCAAACAATAATTTTTTTTTAAAAAAATAAGGGTATGATTAATAAAGTATTAAATGGAGGTTAGTGTTCAATTTTAATCTCTGATTAGTCAAAGTCTTGTGAGTCAATAGCCATAAGTCCCAACTGTATTCCACCTTATAATGTATTCGTATTGCATGCTTTTTGAACGAGGGATGTATGATGAGCAAACCAGGAGCTTTTTCTCTAATTATAGCATTTTGACATGTAAATTCAACAGTAAATATATATTCTAGGGTTAATCAGTGATCAAATGTGTGATTTATTCTCGTCTTAATTTCAAGTTTAACTTTATTTGTTAGGTTTTAGAATAATGTTACACTTCTCTAATAGTAATTTATATTTTTTTTATCTCTAATAATATGTTAAATAACTATTGGTGAAATTGTATAAAAGATAATTTTAAATTTTAAATTATTTTATTATTAAATAATTATTTAACACATTAATTTATAATAAAAAAAAATTAAAATATCATTTAAAAAGTATAATATTACTCATGAGTTTAAAGAACTTTTTAGTTATCAGAATAGAAAAAAAATAACTAAAAAAAAAAACATAACTACTCTTAAAAAACTATCTCTGTTGAAATTTATTTTGTTGGTCAACACACTCCTTTTCATTTCATGGTTTTCTTTTTCTCATTTGTTGTATTTTGCTTTGCTGTTTTCTCTTTATATTTGTTTGACGTGGCATCCCAGCTAAGCTGCCAAGATCTATCGGACTTAGTCAAGACTTGCTAACCTCTCTTGTGGCTATGTTGGCCCTAAGCCTCTAATGACCTTCGTCGAGCCTCCACTGAAAGTTGCCACCCTTTCTTTGTATCATGCTTTTAGAACCCGTCACCGCTATCGACCATCACCGAGCAACAACCATGACCTCCCGAGCAAACACTGCTCGCTAGCACCCGAAGCTTAGCCCTAGATCTAATGGGGAGGCAAATTTCGGTGGCATTCAAGCCTCCACCACTGCCACTTGAGTTTGATAATTGTTTTTCTTTGATGTTGGGTTTCGATCAAAAACTTGTATAGGTTTATCGTTGTAAATTATGGAAGATATTAGAAATTATGTGGTGGTATATTTTATATTATCTCTCCTGTATGAGAGTAATTTTGTCCTTTTTACATTATGTAAGGGTATAATTTTTCGTCCTTATTAAAGACAGTAATCTTTAGTTATAGGAATGATCTCCCAATATAAAATTTTAACTTAGGTCTTTTCTAGTAAAAGATTAGATTCAAGTGTATGTCAATTGATCAATATAATGTAATATCTTAATAATCTCTTAATTATTATATTAGTGGTCCTTATATATAATATTAGTAATTTATCAATAATATTATATTTGTTGATTAAAAAAAAAAAGAAAAACAAATACTAGCGATGGGAGTTACATAGATTAAAATAACTATTATTATATATGTTTGATATTCACATAGAAATCATTAGTATAATCCATATTTACTACAAAAATATAAAATGTCTCGCACAAAATTTGAAATGATAAATACAAAAATTAAGGCCCCAATTGAAAATATTTACCACTAAAATTAAAACATTTAACATGAAATCCAAAATGGTTTGCATAAATTTTAAAAGTGAATATGCTATAATCTTAGTCTAAATTAAAGTGATTCCTGAAAAAGGGCAAACATAGAGCACTAAGTCATTGGCTATAAGGAGTATTTTTTATTTGATTGACCCCTCTCTCTACACTATTTGAGAAGAAGGGCAGAGCTTGCTCGGAAATTGGGTTCAAATTTTACAAATGAGAAAAAAGAAAAAGCTTATTTGCTTGTCATTTCACAACTTTAATGCTTTCTAAAATTTACTTTACGAAACTTTTTCTTTGAGGTTGATGTATGTTGGTTTGTTTGTTTTTGAAAAAGTATTATGTCTATATGTATACATATTTTTAGGGCATGGTATGGCGGCAGGATTTACGTTACTTATATTAAGTTGTTAGGGTTCGGAGGATAAAGACTCTCACACACCATATCAAAATATCAAAGATTTAGATTGCTAAAAACAAATTTGAATAATTGAACAAAAACAAAGCACTTAAAACACAAGTGGGATTGTTGAGAAGTCTTACGTTTTTATGTCAATTTAAAGATTCATGCGCCTTCATTTACTAATTCATATGTAATCATTTCGTCACAAAATCAAAATATTTCCTTTTAAGACAATTAAATTAAATAAATATTTTTTTATTTAATTTTTGGTGACCTTTTGAGAAATATGCATTGATGTGAATATAACAATTTTATTTTTTATTTTTCATTTTTCAATGATTCATGATTTTATAAATATAAGTTTTGAGTTTAATGCCACTATTCTATACTCATGATTCAGCTCCCAAATAATTAATTAAACTTTTTTTTAGTTAAAAAATAAATAAATGAAACTTGTTCAAAATAAAAAAAAATTGTTTGGTGACGCACACTCCATGCATGATTTATTATATACAAAGTGAGAGATTGTCAATCTTGATTCATGCTAACTTCATTAGCGTGTATAACGTGTTGAAGTGTGATGGGCATAATTTAGCCAATAAAACAATTTATTGCTTGGTTTCTTAACTTAATATGTTAAGATGTTAAGCACCGATAATTTACTACTTAATTAAAAAATTTTAAGTTAATTTTTTTGATATTATATTATAAATAAGAGTTTTTATATTTTCAATTTTAAATAATAATTACAAAAAAATATTGTTGGGGGCTTTTGGTTTATAAGAGTAGTGTTTAGGAATCAAACGTCCAATTTAAGTTGTTTAGGTAGTGACTTTTTTATTTATAAATTTAAATATTTATATTTTCAATTAATGTAAAAAAATCAACTCATTCAATAATCTCCTTCAAACAAAATTTTTGCTGGTAGTGGCTTAATATTGGTCTTTTGATTTTCGTTTGATAATGAATCTATCCACATTTCAATTTTTAGGTAATGTGAAAAAATTAACTTACTCAATAATTTCTCTTTGAATTAAGGGTGGGCACGGTCTGATTCGATTTTTTAAAAGAAAAAAATCGAAACCGATTTTTTAGAAGAAAAAAATCGAAACCAATTTTTTTATAGTTGAAAATTAAACCGAACTGAACTGATTTTTTTTATTCGATTCGGTTCGATTATTTCGGTTTTAAAAATTAAGAATTTTTTTTTTAATTTTAGGAATGATTATGTGTGATTAAGTGTTTGTTAATATTTTTAATTATTCAATAAATAGATGCCACGTGGTAAAAAATTATTTAATTAAAAATTGATTTTTTTGATTCGGTTTTTATTTAAGGAAAACCAAACCGAAACTGAACCAGACCGGCCAATTTTTTTAAAAAACAAATCGAACTATTTTTTTTTGTATTAAAAAAATTAAATCAAACTGACCGGTTCGTTTGATTTTTAAATTTATTTGTTCACCCTTACTTTGAATGAAACTTTTCACTAATGGTGGCCCAACACCGACCATTTCATTTTTATTCAACAATAAGTCTATCCAAATTATAATTTTCAGCCAATGTGGGAGAATAAACTCAATCAATAATTTATCTTTAAACAAACTTCTGACGGTCGCTCTTTTGTTTTCGTTCGATAATGAGTCTATTCATATTTCGATTACTAAAGTCTAGCTATGATAGCACTTGTTAGAGTGTCTTAGATTTATAAAATGAATGCCTATGATCTAAATATTCAACCCAAAGAATTAATCATTTGAGTGAAATGACCCTCCTACTTATAAACTCAGACATCTACCATTTTTCAAACAATATAAAAAGAACAAACTCACTCAATAAATATTTTTATGTATATATTAAATTCTTACTCTATATGAAAATTAACATAATTAAAAATATCTTAAATTGAGAATAACATAAATAATAAAATTTAATACAATATTAACTTTAACAAGAATAAAATATTTACAATAAGATGGCATGGAAACTTTTTAATTGAGTAAATGTTTGGAGGATTCAAATACAAAATCACAAGATGGAATATGCTTCAATACTACATTAAAGCAGGGGGTTTAAAAATTTGAAATTGGGAGATATCATCAATATAAGTAATTTAGTTTAGAGGGACATAACTTGATAATGCTGCTTTTATTTTTGTTAAGGAAATAAACAGAATCTTACCCCCACATACACATACACATAGAGTCCAAATCCAATTATATATCACACTCTCTTTTACAAATTACAACCACAATCATAAATGCACCTCCTTCAATTCCCTCCCTCCCTTTTAATCAAATTAATCCCTTTTAATCAAATTAATTAATTAAGGGTTAATTAACGCAATTAATAAAATTCGAGAAGTTTTGAGGGTTTAAATGAAAATTGCCCCAATTAAAAATATTGGTTAGACGCACACTATGTGTTTTATAGTATTAAAATAAAAGTATCAAGGTTTGGTGATATAATTTAAAACAAACATGACATCATTGGTTTATAATGGAATTTTGTAAAGGGAAGAGAAAAAAAGGAAATGGAAAAAAGTGGTTATACAATTTATTATGAGCAATGCAATTACAATTTCACGTGTAGTTCACCAAATGGAATATTATTATTGAGCTCTCTTTCCCGTTGGGATATCTATTTTTCCTCTATTCATCATACATTACACACACACACACACACATCTTTTTAAAGTGTCTTTTTATTATTTTAATTGAGAATAAAAAAACACTTGAGCTTAAGCTAACAAGTCAAATATTGATCAAATTGAGCAATGTTTCCCATAGTCTTATGTGGACCAAAAAACAATAATAATGATGGTAAATTGGCAAATGGGCAAAGGGTCTCTTGGTTTGTAAAATGTTGGGGCCCTTGATTTACGAGGGATGATTATGACACGTGTATGGCATGGATTGCGAGAAGCAGACATTGGCTAATGATGCTCTAAGAAAGAAGGCCATAAAAGTCTTGGGGAAATTATGAGAAAGTTCATTTGCAATTTCGCCCTCCTTTATAAAAAAGTGAACCTATAAAAGAGGATGTGGGCGGGCCGGAGCCAATCACAAGGAGGGCCTTAATAATGAAAATTAAAAAAGAAAAAACTAGAAGCTGAAACTTGTTTTTGCAAATTTACAATCGCAGCTGGCTCGATGAATCACATGATTGTTGGGGCCCCACCCTTTGGTGAAATTCTAGTGTCAATAGTTACATTACAGATTAGAGAATCAAATTTCAATGAAATTGCAACGCCGCTGGTTTCAAATTTGTCATTTTTTAAGTAATAGTTTAGTTGGTGATCTTTTTGGGCCTCGTCTGATTGTTTTGGTTTACCTTAATGGGCCAGTTGAATGCCCCGTGAACATCTATATGGGCCAAACTCATCACTGATTAGATTCACCCCGACTCCTTACCCCATTATTCATTGCTCTTTCAACATTCCTCTTTCAAAAGAAAATTGAAGTTAATTGTTAACCTGAAGCCCATTAATAGTAGAATTAGAGGCGTAAAAAAAAAAAAAAAAAAAAAGATACGTAGATTAGGATCTGTAACAGTTCCAGATGAGAGTATGGAAAATAGAAATTTCTTCAGGACGGTTGATACATGATATGGCCTATGGGGCAACATTCAACATTCAAACAGCTGAACCAAACTGATCAGTGATCACGAATTCATATGATGATAAGATAAGATGGTCAAAGCAGCAAGCAAGCAGTTGTTCTTTCAACTGGGAAATTCAGCAAAAAAAAAACAATACAATAGAATAAAAGGGAATCGCCCACCGTGGGGCTCGAACCCACGACCACAAGGTTAAGAGCCTTGCGCTCTACCAACTGAGCTAGACGGGCTTAACGACTATGCTTTCACAAATATATTTATTTGAATGTCTTATACTTTCTAACTCATGATTATTCTAACGTCAGGATGTTCTTAAATAACTTAATTTCGAAACCCTACCCGCTTGAACGGACTCGAAAGTCAGATGGTCTTTACAGACTATAGTGAATATATTTTATATTTTATAATGAAAGAGAATGAAGTCTTTTATTTTCCACGTCAGTGTGTGATAAAGTCCTAATACATCAAATCATTGGTAAAGAAAACATATGTAAATGGCCGAAGCTGTGAACTAGTCAGATGGTTACATAAACTTGTTTTAAGGCCGAATCTTTGCCGAGCTGTGACTCTGTCATTTGTAGCTGATTGTTGCCGAGTTCTCGCTAACTTCAGTCGTGATCTGGTCGGCCGCCATCGCTCTGACGAAGTAACCACCTTCACCGTTGATCGCTCATATTATCTTAATACAAATTCTGATATTCAGCTGTCGCTGCCAACCATCACCGGGCAGCAGCCACTGTTAACCAAGAAAACACTGCTTATCGGCAACTGCTCAGCCCAATACGGCTATTCGACAGCCGCTTAGCCCAATTTCGGTGGGAACGCTACTTCCTGTAGCCTTCTAATTCTTTGTGGCCATTTGTATTTGATTGGAAAGGGATAAAGGATGTTTTTGTCTTGGGGGTATCAATTAATATTAAGTTTTATTTTAATTGTTTTAAATGAATAATTTTATTTTAATCCGTTAGTTAATTTTTAATAGAAAAAATATTTTATTTGTATAATAACAAACTTGCTTTACATTAAAATTTTTTTTTAAAAAAATTACTTGTCACATTATAATAAATTTAAAATTTTATTTTATAAATTATTAATAAATAAATAATAATTTTAGTGATTTATTATCGGTCGTTATTTTTTGGTGACGATAAAAGTCGTAAAACTTATTAAATTTTTATTATTAAATTTTATTTTTTTTATTTATATAATAATGGAGTTATTTTTATAAAAGAAGATGGCCAAAAAAGTGAAGAAGGGGTGACAGCCGCCGTTAAATATAAAGGTGGTTCGTTTGATGATGACTGCTGCTCTCTCTTTATCTTTTTGATCATTTTTTGTTATATTCCTGTCATCTTTTGTTAAATATGACTTCACCGTTATATAAATCATAAAAAATAAAGTTCAATAATATAAATTTTTATTAATTTTATCATTAAAGTCCAGCGGCTTGTCGCCGCTAATCACCAATGACGGTAAAGAGTTTTTTATATTAAATTATTAAACATAAATATTAAAATTAAATTCTATAAGAATATGCCACATGTCTTTTTTATTTTTATTATTAGTTAATCAAATATTAACTCGTGTTTTATTCTATCAATAAACTTTAAATTTGTGTTGAATTTTAAGTTTATTATTTTATTATTAAATTTAAAAGGAATTGATTAACGAACTATGATAAAATTATCCATTTTAAAATAATTAGAATAAAATTATGTATTAAACCATACTCCCAAAACAAAAATATTATTATCCTTTGAAAAAATTGATGTTTGGCTTTAGATTGGGCCTAAAATAAGCTATGCGGGAATTATGTTAGATGTATGAAATACAATAATATTTTATATTTCTCTCTTTTATGAGAGTTGTTTTATACCTCTCACGTAAAGTTATTTTATCCCTCCTTATGAGAATAAAATTTTTCATTCTTAAAAAGGGTAAAATTGTCAATTGTAGAAATAACTTTCCATATTAGAATTGTATGCATCTCTTCTTTTAAGAGAGTTTAAAGTTAGGCAACGTCGATAGAGCAATCTTATATAATGTCCCATTAATAAGACTGATTTTTTTATTAGTAACCCTAAAATATAATATTAACAATTTTAATCAAAAATATTACATTTATTGATAATTTAAAACAAGTATAAAATTATACAAGAAAATGCTAGGGGAAAAACTCTGCACCAAAATAACTAGCTCCACTCTGTTTGATTCAATGGTTAAATGCATCAAAGTGGGGTTCCATGAACTTGTTCACATTGCACATTTCTGCAATTATTTCCAGAACTACTTTTTGTATTTTATCAAATAAATGATGAAGTTGAATACCCTAGAAGTATAATCTTTTTGGGCCATGCAATAGGGCACTGAATTAAATGAATATTCGTAAATGTGACATCCATTGCTTGACCAACTGCCAACTGCTGATTATAAAGCTGAATGGAGTAAAAATTTTGCCAACGAGTTACCAACTTACCTTACAAGAATTTTTCACATGCAAAACTGATAATTGAACCAATGATGACACTTTCTATTTTGATGCTAAAGTAATGATAAAAGGATCATAGATTCAATACTTATCTCAAAACCACAAACACAAGACATAATTCCCAAATCACATCGGCTTAATTTGAACTTAATGTCAAAGACAAGTTCAAATTTTTAACATTAAGACTGAGGATTTGAAATCCACCCCCCACCCCCCCTCCCCCTTCTTCAAGCTACATAACAACACTTTCTGAAGGAACTTCTAGTTAAAAGCTTTTCTACTTTACCAAAATAGAATGTTGTTGTCAACTTGAAATTAGAGCTATCCAGGAGTTGTCCCCAGTAGAAATATATCAGATGGACTTTGTTGTAAAACAAACGTTCTGCAGCTAAGACAGCTACTCAGATTTAAGATCTTGGTATATTCCTCCATTCTGTGCACCACAGTCTCTAAGATCCTCTTTCATCTGAATTTGATCAAAAGGGATTAATTAACATGGACAAAGGAGTAAAGCATACAGGTTACAGGATACAAAATTATATCCTTCAATATGGTAACTATAGAATAAAACAACATGAACAATTCAAGACTTGGGAGCCACCAATCAAAATTTCAGACATGCAAAATCATGTCTAATATTTCTGATAACGACTATGTTGTCTTTAAATTTATATATAATGATAAAGTCTAGCAACTGCTTTGTTCCTGTTATCAGCTATAGAGTCATAGTCACTTGTATGCTCAAGAGCCAAAAAACTAAACTCCAGTACGATATGATAGAAAGTTAAATATTTAGCAAAAAAACATTGAGTTTTGCAGGTTACCTTTTTAAGGAGCTTCTTTTGATAACGGTAGCCCTAATTAAGGAAAAAAAGGAAGAGGAACGAAGTTACCCCTGAATCAATATGGGTTGAAATTATAACTCCAAAGAATACACCATAAAATCACAAGAAGTTGGAAAAAACCTTGTCAGTTCCATATATATAATCACAATATGTGAAGACTGAAGCAAAGTTGCTCTGGCTCTGTTCTCCAACATAATGATGGTAATCATGGTAATCAGCACCACCATAAAATGGAATATACTTTGTGAAACTCCAAGGGAAATCATACCTGCAAAGCAAGAAACAAATAACAACATGCTTGACATACATCGCTACTAGCAGAAGATAGACAGCAAAACTAAAAGAGCAACTTGTGAAATAACATACTTCATTGCAGAAGATAGGCAACAAGGATTCATAGCAGCATGTAACGATAAAAACTTTTCTCCTTATTAAACTATAAACAGAACTCAGTTAGAAATCCCACAAAATATATAATGATCTCAAAGCAACTGTACTAACAACAGTACAGTCGACCCTATAAATCCCATGACTGAAGCAATGATCTACAAGTAGCTCATTCGTATAAACAGACATACAATCCAGAAAAATACTGTTGCAAACATGCAATATAGCTCCTTTTACCCATATTCTTCAGATTTATCATCAATGAAGTAAATCTCTTCATGAAGCTCATAATCTTGAGTTTAAGTAAATCACTGAACCTCAAAATTTTGATTATTGACTTCTAACCGTCAGTACATCAATGACAGTTGCTCTTTTGAACTTCTCACTTACTCAAAGAAAATAAATAACACTAAATTCTCTCCTTGTCATAAAAAAATAAAAAGTAATGCTGTCAGAAGTTTAAATCATTAACAATTATTTATGTCTGTCTCAGGTGATAAATATCTAACCAGCCTCATTGCTTTTGTCTAGACAATTCCATTACTTAAAGCAAATACCACCTACCCCATGCATTTCTCATCTTCTCTTTGTTAGAATGTCTCAGATACTCTTTACATATTTAATTTATATGCATACCACATGGCCAACAATTGGGCACCTGGTTCCAATAGATTTTTCTATAAGCACCATTAGCTTTATAGACTCTGATTATTGTGTCACTGATATATCTCTAAGAATTTTTTCCTTTATCGTGTCACTTTGGATGCTTTAAAAGACGAAAAAAAAAAATAGGATGTACTTGGTTAAAACTGCGGCTTGATGCGGAAGACTATGATCTCAAATTTCATCCCTTTTCGTAAAATTTTAGGATTTGGTCATATAGAAATCATTGATTTGACCAATTTCTTAGCGGAGTAATTAATAGTAACCCACTACTAAAGCAAACTATAATTAAGGGAAAGACAAGCAGATGACAGTAAAGTTAAAAAAGGCAAAGGCACAAAACTGACCCTCGTCCACATCAGCAAAGGGTAGGCCACTACTAAAGATCCTTCAAATCCATGTACTTTACAAACAATTCCAGTAAAAAAGAGAAAAAAGGAGTGAAAGAAATTCTAAAGTAGACATGATTTAGTAACAATCAAAAAGCAGTAAAGGACAGTGATCAAATTAAAAAATGAACAGCATGCGTACCCGCTGTGAGTGTCAATCGCCTCAATCTGCCGCAAAGCTATCCACAACCAGAATGTGATCATATGCCCAGGAACAATTGCAGGACCAAGAAAGGATGGAATCCCGAGGATCAAAATCTCAGCCCAATGTGCATATGGAGCAGCAAATCCTATAGGAGCAGTATATTCATGGTGAACGCGGTGAATTTTCTCGTAACCCCATTTATTATGGAGAAATCTGTGGATCCAATAATTGGTATAATCCTCTACCATTAAATACACTGCCAATTGAGCAACAATCTCCCATCCTGATGGCAGCGGCAATCCCGTTCGAATTCCTACCATCTGTGATCAACAAGCAACCCATATTACTTTCGTAAAAAATCATATAAGATACAGGTAAATTAACAATAATGCAAAGACATCAAATACTCAGAAACTCAAAGTGGGGAAACATCGTTTTAGGAAAGCAAAATATGAAAAGCCCTGAATAAGAAGCTCTATTCAAGTGGAAAATCCCATAATTTATAAACACTAGAAATCTGATTCAAGAATCAATATTTCAATATCACCGATTGCGAGCAAGCTGCATAAATTGCAAAGAAATAAAAATACTTCGAATCATCATGACAATTCTCAAAATATTTAAGCATGCCAACTAAGGTATCTAGTAAACCCATTAAATTAACAGACAATATATCAAAACCAAGGCATCCTTACTCAACTAATCACAAGAAATTAAGCAATTCCAATGGATTGCCAAATATGCCCAAGGCAAAAGAACAAAACCCACAAATCACATTCCAAAAGGAGTAGAGAGATTTGACCCAAAACAAAGAGAGTAAAACTGTGGTATTGTCCAAATTTTTTACCTTAATGGAAGGGTAAGATACGAGCTGAAGAGGGCCCACGACGAGAAAAAACATGCGCATAACATCCTTGTAGCATCGAAGCATCTCGGATAAAGACATCCGAACTTTGGGCTGAATCTTGTACCTATCGAAGCTATTAGATCGCAATAGTTCGATAAACACCATGGGAAGCGGCACCACAGAAAACGCCAAAAACAGGAACAGAATATTGTGGCAGTAGAGAAAGTAATCGGATTTTGTGGCGGAGTAATTGTACCACAATGTCTCGGCAAAGGTCAGGTTCCGACCAAGCGCCGCAGCGGCGTCTTCGATTGTAGCGTACGGCAGCATTTTTGCCTCTTATCAATTAAGTTGTTTTGTACAGCGAAGATCGGGACGCTGGTGGCGCGTGGCGGTGAGAGAGTGAGAATGGAGGTGGAGGGAGGGGACCGAGAATAGAGGAGTTTGCGTGTTTGATTTTGTTTGCGTTTGTGTTTGTTTGTTTGGGGGTTAGCGAATTAGCGATGCGCTGGCGAAGGGGTTTTGTGTTTGGCTAAGAATATGCGGGAATTTTGAAACCATATACAACGAATTCCTTTCGCATTCTTGCCCCCCCTTTTTATACCATTGTCCTTTGAAAATAAATGTCTCTCTGAAACTGAAAGGCTCAATAATATGACCATTTTCAGAAATTTTCAGGTCCAATAACCAATATGCCATTTTCATTAAATTTTCTATAATAGCTTCCAATAACCTATTTTATTATGCATTTTCTTTTACACCAAACAATATGTTACTTGATAAATCGGGCATGTTTGAATAATACATGTCTTCAAAATTTAAAAATCGTTAGACTATTTTGAAAATCAACTTTTTTTTTTCAATAATTAAATATCATAATAATACTCGATTATTTTTTTAAAAAATTTGTTAAAAATGTATAATTGAAGATATTCTCACGTGTATCCTCACGGGCTAAGCGTTTTAAATTTTTTGTTTGTGAAATTATAAAAGGTTTTGCCTCCCAGAAAGATTCGCTGTCGTCTGAGAGTGAGAGTGGTGCATGCACCGTGGAGTCGCCGGCTGGCTAAACGGAGAGAGCAGCGCGTGCGTGGCACGGTGGCACGCCGTTTTCACTGTTTTGGTTTGGGATTTATGTGGCCACAGACGTGGAAGTACAAGTATCTCTAACAGCAGGCCATTGAGAACAAGGCAAAGCACAAATCGTATTTTGTCCTCTTCTACACGTGTGAGAGAACAAGCACGTGGGTTGCTTATGAGATGCATCAAAATTTCCCCAAATGCCAGCTAAATCAGATGCAGATCTAAATATTTTTTTTCCTAATAAACAGAAAATAAAGTTATGCTATTAAAAATAAAAAATAAAAATAATTAAGATTCTTTTGATGTGAAAGCAATGTTACAACACAAAACAATAACATAAATGTAAAATTAATAAAATAAATAATTATTTAATTCGTGGCAGTCTATAATAACCTCACAATATTCTCTAACATTTATTTAGATACAAAATTTTATCAGTGCATCATTATGATTCTTCCTTTTGATAATGTCTAGTATTATGATTTTAATAACTCCTATTGCAGAATAATATCATAATCTATATGATAAAAAAAATAAAGAGATTTCGTTTAATTTAAAATTATTTATTTTAATAATTATCTTTTTTTACTTTTAACTTATTATGTTCATTTTTTTAGGTTTATTTTTTTATTTTAATTATTTGTTTGAAATAAAAATTTCATTATTAAGCAAGAGCAAGAGCAAGAGAAGGAAGATCCTCATTTACATAAGATATAACAAAATCAAGACATGAGCCAACCCAAACAATAAGAGAATGGAGGATAATCATAATTTTTACAAATTCATGGGCTAGTCAATTAGTATCTCTAAGAGTGTAGATCCATTTACTCTTATGAAAAGAATTCAATAAGTGATTAATTTCATATGTAACAGTACCAAGATCAGAATTAGAGTCCATTTTTTATGTTATCCCATTCACAACAATCTGTGCATCACATTCAACTTTTATCTTTGAGTAGTCTATAATGCAAATTTGAGATAAACCACTTTAAATAGTAAAAGCTTCAGCAATAAATACTTGTTGTACCTTGTAAAAAAGAGGAGTTGCACCAAAAATGAGTTCTCTTTTCTTATTCTTGCATATAAAGCCAAGCCTTACAGCATTGTTATTATTATCAATTGTTGCATCAGAGTTAAGCTTTACCTAATCAGGATTTGGGGTTTTCCAACGATAGACTGAAGAGGAAGAAGGGTTGTCATTCTTCGGTTGAGCTTGCTGATATTTCGAAATGAAACTCTGAGCCCAAGCAAAGAATGTAGCAGTGCCTACATTAACTTTGTGGTGTATTTTCATATTTTGAACATACCATAGTCACTATAACATAGTAACCAAAATTTTTAATTCCATGTCAAAAAGCTGTTGCATAGCTTTAATGAAGAAATCCATCATGGACGTATTATGAGAACAATGAATATGTTGTAAAAAAATACACCATTTTCGAGCTTCTTACGATATCTTACAAAACCTCAAAGCATGAATAGTAATCTTTGCAACTTTGCCACATAATGGACATAATTCCTCCATTGAAACATAGTGCCTTTTTATACTCAAATTTGTAGGAAGTCACTCTTTTGTTGCTTTCCAAAGAAACATTTTGATTTTAGCTGGTACATTTAAATACCATAATTTTCGCCACCACGCCTGAACTGTTGAAGGTTCTGAGCTCCCAACTTGATACTGAAAATAACTCTCTAGCCAATAACTTGCTCTATTGAGTAATGGCCATGACTGTTAAAGTGCTACGTTAAGCAATCTTCACGAGTACCAAGGATAGGGATACCAAGGATTAGTTGCTGCTCCTCTTCTGGAAAGGACTCTCAGACCAAACTCATATTCCATCCCCTAGAATCAGTTAAAAGATCTGAGACAATGGTGTGTTCTGGTAATATATGAGGGGAAAGAAGATTTAAAAGAATAAGACCGTGGGAGCTATTTATCATAATTTATTGAAACTGTCCTTCCATTACCTATACAACAACAAGAGCCAAGCAAAATAGTTTTTCAACCCCATCATAGGCTTTTCCACAAAAAGGAATCTGAGGATTTCTTCTTAATTGATAAAAGGGTGATGATGGGAAATAAAGGCTTTTATTACCTTTGCCATTAGAGAGTTCAGATGTTTGATAATCCTCCATCCTTATTTTGTTAGCATTGCTTTATTAAAAAGATGGAGATTCGCAAATCCCATACCACCATCTTTTTTATTTTTACACAGTTCCAACCAGTTGCACCAATGAACGTTTTTGCTATCGACATCACCTCATCACTAGAATCGAGCATTTAACCGATGAAGTTCTTAAATCAAAGCCATAAGAAATCTGGACAAATTTATTGCATAAGCAAGGATAACTTGGATAACAACTTTTAGTAGCACTTCTCTCCCTTCCATTGAAAATAACGTTGCTTCCAACCCTTAAGTTTACCTTACACACGATCTTTTATTGAGGCAAACATTAATTTCTTATTATTTCACAAAGATTGAAAGACCCAAATATTTTTCATGGTATCTGATATGGGTCACTCCTAGATTTTAAATAATAGCCCATTCCTTATCAGTCTATTGCTCACTCCTAAAACAAATAGCTAACTTATTAAAATTGACACATTGACCCGAAGCCTGTTCATATTGTACCAGAATTTATTTTAGAGCCTGCCCATTATTCATATCTGCCTTGAGAAATATAAGACTATCATTAACAAAGAAAATGTGGGATATAGTATGACCCTGAGAACCGCACACTAAACCTTAGATCTGACCTTCTACTTCGGCCTTTTGAATTAAAGCGAAAAAACCCTTTGTACAAAAAGATAGGGAGACAAGGGATCTCCTTGTCATAGCTCCCTAGACGAGATCACTTTACCTTAGAGTCTACCATTCAATATAATAGAGTAGCGTACAGTAGTGATACATTTCCAAATTTTGGTATGCATGTCTTAGAAAACCCCATAACTCTCATAATCTCATCCATATATTTCTGCTCAACACGATCATAAGCCTTAGACATGTCATGTTTGTGTGCCATGTACCTACTTTTTGAATGCTTCATTCTATTTATTGCATATAAGCATTCATATTCAATAATTGCATTATCTATAATCAACCGACTTGGAATGAAAGCACTTTAAGATTTTGATATAACATCGCTCAGAACCACTCGAAGATGATTTTCCAACACCTTAAAAATAATTTTATAGACCATATTACATAAACTGATCGGCCTAAAATCGCCAGGGACTTTTGGATTATCAACATTGGGAACTAAGACAATTAACGTCTTATTCATTTAGCTTAATTCTTCATTATTATTAAAAAAATCCAAGCATACATTTGTGACATCCTCTTCGACAATCCCCTAGAATTTTTTGTAGAAAGAAGTCGTTAAGCCATCACTCCTTAGAGCCTTCGAATCAGACATCTAAAAAAGAGCATTACGAACCTCATTTCTTCGAAACACCCCGTCAAAAATTATCTTACTTAAATCTATTAACCTGCTAGTAACACACTCAGCAATCTATTGAATCTCTTCCATTCTCGGGCTAGAAGAACAGAACATGTTATTGAAATATTCAGAAAGAACTGAGATCATTTCCCTCGTCAAGGATCATAAAATACCACTATTATCCATTAAACTCTAAATTCGGTTCTTTCGTCTACAGCTTGAGGCTCGAAAATAAAAATACTTAATGTTTCGGTCTCCACTCTGAAGCCAAGAAATTTGAGATCTTTATTTTCAGTAAAGCTCTTATTTTTAGAGCAAAGAATCCAATGTTTTTGTCCACCTGACAAGCTTCTACTCAATTATCAACATTTAGATTCTGATTCAGAATGGTCAATCATTTTTATCATACGAAGCTTCTCTGTAAATCTCTTAAAAGAGAGTTTATTCCATCCTTGTAAGACTAAACCCACATTACCAATATTAGAGCATAAGAAAGGGATTAGAGAAGAACCTGATTGCCAATGCCTTATAATAAATTCTTCACAGTCTGGCTCAGAGGCCCAAGCTTCTTTAAAGTAGAATCGACTACCCTTCCTGCCATATTATTCATCATCTGCGAATGATGGATACCCATTTGAGATCAATAACGGTCAATGGTCTAAACCCCAAAAATTCAAATGTTGGATTGCTGGATGAGGAAACATATCTCTTTAATTATGATCACATACCCCATGATCTAACCATTCTCGAATAAAGATTATTTCTCTTTTAGGTTTTTTTTATTGATTTATTGTAAACTTTATAAATACTCAAATATTTATCAATAAAGATACATAAACAATACAATATTTTTTCTTTTATCTAAATCTCTACTTTATATAATTTTAATTTTATATAATATGTATAATGCCTTATATTTATGCATAAATTAAGACACACAACATCAATCACCATATAATTTCAATTATTGGCTATAACAATCATTAATTTTTTTTCAAAAGAAGAAAATTTATGTTAAAAAGATAAGCTTTGTCATAATTCAAACCACGAGAGAGAAAAATATAATAATTTTAATTTTTTTCAATTTAAAAATTAAGATTTGCACTTAAAATGCTTACATTAGTGAAAGATAAGGTGTACTACAAGTCCTCGTTACATTTACATTTGCATTTGACTTCTTGATATGACTATATTTATAATATTATTAGACATTTTAAATTTCATGAATATTTCATGTAATTCATCATTAAGTAAAGATGAGTTTATCACTTAAATATTTTATGTATATATAAGTTAAAAAAAAATAGTGCTGCATTTACAGGATATAAAATTTGTATTTTAATTAGTGTGCATCAAATGATGACTATTATTTATTATGTAGTTGTTGATATTTTTTTGAAGCAATTTTAATATTATTGATGAAAGATATGAAAGATATTACAGGTCTCTTATTATAAAGTAGAGAATTGTCGAGATAACATAAATACAGATTTATTGACGACTACCCAGACCTAACACTTTTTCTATAGAGAAAATAATACAAATCTCACAATTAGGGACCATCTACAAATGAATTTTTTTTATCCCTATTAAGGATGGAGATGTCTTACCTCATGCAGTAGGAGTTTTCCTCACTAAGGAGGATATTTACCTCATGCAGAAAGATAAATACACAAAAATTCTCCAAAAAAAGAGGATACAAACAATCCACTTTTAACATATACAGTCTCCATAATTACATATCCAAAACTATTTAACCACCTAACATCACCCATAATATATCCACAGAAGAACACCAAATAATGAAAGCTATAATAACCAGTCATTCTTTCTAGTGATGACAGATGGTTAGAATTTTTCAAAGATTGATTCTCATTGGATTGAACGGAGCATGACTATCGAGAGCAAGGCTTGCTCGGGTGTAGAAGTTGGGTGTCCGACAGTAGTTAGATCAGCAGCTGATTCAGACAGGTGATCGAAGAAGCCGTTAGACACTGGTGCTAGTGGCTGGACTAGAATGGAACTGAGGTTGTTTGGCCGATGGGAAGCATGGGGCATCCGAAATAGTGAGTTCGATGAAATCCAACCGAAAAATGGCTGAAAAACAAACTAGCATCAATCAGAAAGGAGTGCCCGGGTCGAGGATACTCAACACAGGCTAAGGGGCTTGGCGCGAGCCAAGGAAGTCGACGGCGGCTGAGGGAATCTCCGACAGAATAATCGGTGCTCGTCGGCTAGCAAAACACGCAAGCAAACAAAGATAACGATAACGAAAAAAAAAACTAATGGTTACATGATGGCAAGGATCGGGCAGAGAGGGGTCAAAAGGCCCATTTTCAATAGAAAGAAGGGAGAGGTTGTTAATAACGACTTGTATACTAAAATAATAATTAAATAAAAATAAATGAGATGAGGGACATAAAGAGCGAACTGCATTTTAATAATGCTATTGATATTTTATTTAGTATTAATATAATAGTCATACAATAGCAATCAACAGATATCATATCATATGCTATATTATTTGAGATATAAATTTTGTGTCTCAATTATATAAATATAGTATTACTATTAAATAATACTTCAAGGTATTGGCTAATATTATCAATACCCAAAAGTTTAAAAAATTAATATTAATATTTAAATGTTTAGCGAAATATGTACAAATGTCTAACTGTTAAAAATTTGTTGAGAAAGTTAACATGATAAAGGGTAATAAAGTTATTTCATTTAGGTATGTATTTTAAATCAATACATGTCAAATTAAAAGCTACACAGTCTTCCAGTTATACCAAACATTCTAAAATCAAGAAAGTGAGAGGGAACTGTTCGAAACAAGATGCCTTTTGGGTAGTTTTGGAAGGTAGTTTTTAGTATATATTGAACATTTGTTGGGTTTGCAATGTACACAATGACCCTGCCCGGTAATTGTCGCATGACAATTGAGTGAGTTTTGGAGTAGAGAAGTTGTCCATTAGACGAGATGGTGTCAATTTGTTAAAAATGAGAAAAATAGAACTTACTAATGAGTGAGATTTTGGAAAAATATTATTTGGAGAGGGAGATGAATATGCTTTATTTCTGTTGATGAGGGAGAGGAAAATTAATGGAGGAGGGAAAAGAAGAAATGAGAGTAGAAGAAATTTAGTTACTGAAATATATTACCAACAAATTTAATTTTAAAAAAAATCAACTTGAATAAAATTAAAAATATGTGGGGAATTAAATAAAATTTAAAGGGGCATATTTGTCAAATAATCATAATTATTATCCTTCAATAATTTAATAAGTTCAATTTTTAATAAGTCAATTTCTGAATTGAAAAATAAAATTTCTTGTAATTTGTATAAGAGATATGAATGCCATATAATATTATTACCTTTTAACGTGTACTTGAGCATTTTAATTATTTAGTTTGCACTGATATATAATATGTTTAATTTGACGGAATATTTTAACGATTAAGCTTTTATGTATAATTTTTTATAAATTAAGTATTACTCTCAAAATTTCAAACTTTTGAATATTGTTAATATTCACGAATTTTTTTAAAATATTAACAATAATATCCGTTATTATTATTTAAAGTAATAAAGTATAGGAGGGTAGATAGGGTGTTTTCATTTGACTTTGGCGTAAATCTCCTCTGTGTATTTTGGGAGTTTATTAGTCTCCTTGTTACATATGATCTAAATTTTTTAGGAAAGTAGCATTTTCATAAATTTAGACGAGATCCAAACCACATCAACACAAGGAGATGAAAATGGAAAAGATAAAAAGTGCGGCAAAACATGGGATGATTGAGCATGAATTGAAAAGCATTTTCCTGTGGGATTTTGCAACTGGAAATTGAGTTTAAAGGGGAATGAGTTTTGAAAGATCATCATGACTTTACTGGAGACAGAATGTGAATAAAGATTCTGAAACAATTAATTTTACAGTGGCCAAATTGGCCATGGACAAAGGAACTATCAAGGTCTAAGATGATGGTGGTGATGATGATGATGATGGTGATGGTGATGGTGATGATGATGGGGTACTTTAAATAATTGTACCCTATTGCATGACTTGCATGATTAAAGTCTGGAATAATGTCTATGACCAACAAATTAAAGAGAATTTGTACCATTGATTTACTATGTCATCTCCTCAGTCATGTATATGGGGACACCACTGAGGTCTGAGCTTGCCTCGTTTTTTTTTTTCGTTCTGTTTGAAGATATTGACCATTCTCTTTTCATCATTCCAACGACAAACTCATTCGATTGAAATCATCAAAATTATTTTACAAGGAGAAGTTTAAACCTAATGCAAGTTTCCAAATCACTAAAATTGTTCATATTCATATTCTTTTTAATCATAATACAATGTCCCAAATTGCTATAATTCGGTTCATATTCATTCTTCATAGTTCAGCTCTATCTATAATTATTATAAAGAATACTACATATTTTAAATTATATACTAAATATTGATATTTTAAGTAATCATTAAATAGTAAAATAATATTAATTTAAAAATTATCAATTACATCAATTTACCATTTAATAATTATTTGACATAATTATTATTTAAAATATAATTTAAGATACAATTTAAAATGTATTATATTATTAAATTATTATTGCACTATTGTCTAACTTTAAAAATAGTAAATTAAAAAGTTTGGTCAAAATTTAGAAATTATTTAAATTTATCTAGATAAAGAATATTGGTGGAAAGATTTTAAAACCTCTAATAATATCGTGAGTTACTAATCATTAATAATAATATAATATAAATATAATATTATTAAGAATATGTTACAAACAATAAATTTATCATTATTACTTGGTGCTTACAATGTATTAGTTAGTTAGCCATGAAACTTAAGACATATGTAGGATTTACAAATTTTATATTAATTCTAAAGTTAATACTTAAGTCTATTTATCACTATATAAAGATGCTAAAGCATATAGGAAATAATATAAAGCAATATTAACTCTCTTTATATATACGTCATATACGTGATTTATATTTATCGTGCGATCATTGAGTTATATCTTAGAGTTAGCTTTAATATAGTATTATTAGTATTTTTTTTGTTTAAAAGTATATTTTATTTTATTTATATTTATATTATTAATATTTTTTTAATGTATTTATATTATATTTTTAATAAATAATTAAATTAATAATTAAAATTAACATATAAAAAATACATAAAAAATAATTCATCTATTTTTAATTTAGGATAAGCATGATTTTAAAATCACTAACACCATAATTTAAAATAAAGCACAATCCTTGCATAACTTTCTCAGCTTGTCACGATTTCATATAGTTCGGTTAAAGTGTAAAAAGAAAAAGAGAAAGATTTGACAAAGTGATGTGATAAAAAGGGGATTGTCACAACTCACAAATAAAATAAAATAAAATAAAATAAAGAAGAAGGAAAAAGAAGAAGCATGACTAACATGACAAGTTAATTGCCCCATCTACCTTTTGTAAATTTTTTTTTCATGATTAGCCCTTTCACGCTATTACTTTCACTTTGACTCATCAACTCAACCATTGTTTAACCTTTGAAGTGGTCTCATGCTAATCTTAGATGTGCAGCCGACTGACATCTGCCATTTGGACCCTCGATAACTTCACACAACCGGTTGAGGGTAAATAATAAATAGGTCCTTAATATTTTTAGTTATTTAATATATTAACAAAGTTTGTTGATAATTATTAAATGACTTCAAGTTAACCCCCCTCGTTAAAATGAATTAATTATTTTTATAATAATGAACTACCTTGATGACCAAGTACATATTATAAGAATATATAATATATCGTAAAGATATTTTATTTATTTTAATATAGACACAACTAGTTAAAATACAACAAGAGTTATTATTACATTGAAAATATATTATTACAACAACAACAAAAAGTAAAATTGTCAATATTTGACATTTTTAAAAATATTTATGTTAATATTTTAATCATTATTACACATGTCGTGTATATATATATATATATACTTATTTTTTTTAAAATTAGAACGTTTCTTTAAATTAATCATATTAAAATAGTTAACATATGCTTATCATAATAAATTATTTCAACATTACATAATTTATAGTAAATACATTTTAATTGCTTTAATAAGTATGTATAGGTCAATATATAAAAGTAAATAACATATATTTAAAAAGTAAAAATAAAAAAATATCAACTCACTAACCCATCATATTACGAGTACAAGTCTCAAGTCTTGACTTAAACTAATCAAGTTGTGTTTTAAGAATCTAAAATATAAACTTACTAAGTCTAGAGAGCAAAGTTTTCATTCTTTTATTGAAAGTACACACTTTGTCAAATAGAGTTACAAGAGTATTCTAACCACATATTTTCCCTCAACTCACCAAACTTATGAACACTTGTTTCGAAGTCTTGATATGAAGTAACCAAGTAATGTTTTAGGAATTTAAAATATCAACTCACCAACTATAGAACACAAACTTTCTACTCTTACATTAAAACTTCTCACTTTATTAAATTGAGTTTGAAGTATAATCTAGCCACATATTTTCTCTTCAGTCACAAATTTATGAACATAAGTTCCAAATCTTGATATGAAGTAACTAAGTTATATTTTAGGAATTCAAAATATTAACTCACCGAGTCTAAACCACAAAGTACCCACTATTTCATTAAAAAAATTTACTTTTTTAAATCGAGTTTCAAGTGTTAATTTAACTACATATTTCTCCTCAAGTCACCAATTTACGAATACATATATCCAAGTCTTGATGTAAATCAATTAAATTGTGTTTAGGAATTCAAAATATCAACTAAATCTAGATCATAAAGTTTCCACTCTTAAAAATTTACAGCTATCTTAAAATGAGTTCTAAGTGTGATTTGGGTACATATGTACTATTATAAATATTTGCACAATAAATTTATAAATAAATTATTATTATTATTACTATTATATAATTCACCCACTTATTTTAATGAATTGCATATACATAAATGAGGGTTAAATTATTGTTGACATTACTGAAATATGTACATATACATATTGTTGACATTACTGAAATATGTACATATACATAAATGAGTGGTGAATTATTATTGTTGACAGTATTGACAAAGTTGTGAAGGAAGCTTAACACTGAATTCGTAGAGTTTAGAAAAATAAAGTCAGATGATCCCTCAAAGCTTCTAAGGTCATTAATTCGAGTTGACTACTCTAAAAATCGAACAATCACAAATATACATAGTATTCTAAATGTCAGGAGAAGTTTAGTTACCTTTTTATTTTCTTTAAGAAAGTTCTTCAAAATATTCCTCTATGATAAGGACGATCCTTCAATTGTATTTTCTCACATGTAACCCTTGAAAAAAAATATTCGAACTGATATTCTTCAAACTCAAATTCAACTGTTTATGTATGTTTTATCATTTATATTAATCTTTTTCTTTTCTATAGTTCTTTTCTTTCTTTTCCTCCTTCCAAAAAAAATTAAAAAAATAAGTAAAAATCAGAAATGGACTACCCATATTCATTAACATATATCAATATCGATTAACGTTCAATACCTTAATACTCTTTAATACATGTTAAAATTCGAACTTATTCTAAGTGGTGCTATAAATAATCGTCATCGTTATGATTGAGCTATGCCATCGAAGTAATTTAATGTGTTTGTAGTGTTGGGATTATCATTTTTACGTGCTATTTAATTATTTATTCTGGAATAATCTTTGAACCAATAATTCTAAAGTCTAAACCCTAATGATAAAAGTTGTAAAGAAAGATAAGGCAGTGTAGGCAGAGGCAGGATGGCAACTTTAATTTGTTGCAAGTTCAACAAAACACTAGTGATATTTACGGTGAACTGAAACAAAAAAGGGAGGATACGTATCAAAATCTGATCATATGGTGGAGGTGGACCAACGAACGAAAGCTGCATTACATTACATGAATAATAATTATAATAAATACTGATGAATATGATTGGCCCCCCTTCCAATTTAATCAATAAATCTGATCAGTGGTGATGACTGATGATGATGTGATGTGTACAAATGATTTGATGCGTGGACTACAGTGCTTGATAAAAAAAAGTTGATAAAATTTCCCCCAACTTTATCTTATGTTTGTCGTATTGTTATTATTAGATATCAATCCTATGATTTGATATGATAAGATTTGTACAAAGTGAAAATCGAGTTGAGTTACATATGTTACTGACAATATAACATCAGCATGCATAGCGAAAATTGAGAATAGCATTTGGAAGTGTTGAAGTGAATTGATTGCGATGGACTCCCATCTCCAATTCCCCGATCTTCATTGCAGGCTGCTCTATATATTTATCCAAAATATTCCGATGTTCATGTTTCTTTCCAAAGGTCAAGGCCCAAGGGTGGTTTGAAAGTTGAAACTATGACAACGTTTTGGTGCTTTTTGATATTTGGGTGTATCGACTTTTAATCGAACTTAAGCACGCTAAATAATTTAAAACCCCAATTAACTGAAAATTGTCGTATACAAGTCCTAGCATATCATTCTGTTGGAAAAAAAAAAGTTTTATTCACTAAAATTAGTACAAAGTTAGATTGATTTGTTTATTATTACATATATAGTCTTAGAGAATTATGTTAATTTTTTATTATTTTTAATCTAATTTTTTTTTATTCTCAATTTTTAAACTTAAAAATTATGAATGTAGCCACGTGAATTTTTTTAATGTCATGAATTAAGCGCTTATTATTAACTTAAAAGATTAATATGTTAAGTAATACTGTTTACTCGTACATATATATTTAAGATTTATCTAATTTTTAAACTTAAAAATTATGAATATGGGCACGTGGATCTCCTTAATGTCATGGATTGAGCGTTTGCCATTGACTTAAAAAATTAGTATG
Source organism: Ailanthus altissimus (assembly GCA_946807835.1). NCBI lineage: Eukaryota > Viridiplantae > Streptophyta > Magnoliopsida > Sapindales > Simaroubaceae > Ailanthus > Ailanthus altissimus. The sequence goes on along the minus strand of OX327696.1, from coordinate 23,665,548 downwards.
TTAAGTAGTACTGTTTATCCGTACATATATATCAAAGATCTACATAATTTTTATCCGATGTGGAATTTGACATTCTCTTTTACCCAATCATGTAATGTCCTTATCATGGTTTGACCCAAGCTTAGGGGTCAACATAGCCTGTATTGCTTATCTTCACTATTCTTGGGAGATCAACATCCCATGTGATTTAGGAAACCAACATTCTATATGGTAATCTCCATTGGGGCTCAAGACACATGATTTTAAGGTCCACTTGGCCTACAATGCCAATCTCTACCACTCTTAAAGGACCCATAACTCATGTAGCAATCTTCATTGAGGTGAATTTTAGGGACCCACATTTGAAGGAGAATTCAGGTATGCCTTGATACCACTTGTTACGGGTGCTTGTCATTGACCAAAAAGACTAGCCTGTTAGGTAATGCTGCTTACTCGCCCATATATATTAAAGATCCACCCAATTTCTGTTCGGTATAAGATGTGACACTAAGCAATGCTATAGATTAAGAGAAAAATGACTAGTCTGATTCTCTTTTTCTTAAGTATAATACACAAAAAGAATTCACTTATTTAATATTCTCCACTTCCCCTATATACAACATCTAAGAATTTAGAGTTTTGATTAGGATTTCAACTAGTAGAGAGACTTAAAGACTCATTAGCTTTCTAGCTCGAACTTAAAAGGTTAAGTCCAAATCATCTCATGACTCACCAAATATTCGAAGTTAACCCCCATACTATTTCACTAAAAGTCAAAGGTTGTCATCTAGTAATTCATGTAAAAAATAAATAAAGTTTCCTTTAATTAAATTAGGCTTAGTGGTAGACAATAATAACTACTTAATTGACCATTTATGATGTCTATAATAAAACTTAGCCCAAAAAAATATCTTACATATTTAATTACTTATTTACTTTTAAGTCACTTAATGCACTAATGATCAATTTTCAATATATTTATATTTGTAAACAAATTTACAAATAAATATTATTATTTTACAAATAATTTATTGAATAAATTGAGATTATAGATTTAAATAATTAAGTATTATAAATAATTTATGTGAACATCAATAAGTATAAATTTTGTGTTACAAGTATAAGTTCTTACAACCCATAAAATTGCATCTTTAAGCCATCTAGATTTTGATCATTTATATGAATCTCACATCGTATAACTTAAAAGATACAACACATGAATGCAAATTCATTACCTGCTTAAAATTAAGGTCAATCAACACACCATTTATTTCCAACAGTTGGACTAATTGAAATAATTTTAGAAATTATATAATTAAATATATTAATATCAATTAGTCCAATCCAATCTCATGTAACATTAAACATAATACTTCACTATAACTAATCCTAATAAATTTATCCAATTTTATTCAATGCAACCTACATACCAAACAGGCCAGAGTGATGTTAAATGCACCTCACATTCTATATAAATGTCCCATTTTCATTGAAAATGGTATCTAATTATGGTTGGACTATTAAACGATTATTTACTTCAAAATGTTGGGAAATAAGAGTAGAGAATAAAATTCAATACCTTGTGTTGATTGTGGATTTAGATTCTGAGTCAAACTTTTAGTCTTTGGTCAAGAGATAAATTTGTATCTTTAGTTAAAATGGTTGTTCTGCATGTGGCTGAGTTGTTGTTGTTCTTTAAAAGTTTCCTTTATAGTCTAGACCTTAGTTGCTGTAATCATAAGAATGGTAAATCTACGTCGGTGGTTTTTTCTTATAATGATCTTTTCATGCTTAAATTAAAATCTTTGGTGAAAGTGGAGAAAAAATAGTTCTTGAACTGTTTGTGTAGAAATGATTCACTTACTTGTCATTGTACATGAATTATGATCCCTCATTATATAATTTCTCCAGGCAGTTAACTCACATTTTGGGGCTATGTATGTAGTCCATAATTATGGGAGTTATTGGTTAGTCACATCATGCTTTACATTTTTTAGAGGGACATAAGCGACATATTCTATCTAAACTAATTTTTTCGATGTTATTGGGGTAGGTGTGTAACTTCTCCTTCCATAGTGTTGTCTACATGGGGTTATCCTTGCAGTGTTAATAATTTTCAATCATTGGGAGGCACAAATTCTCTTTGTGGTCTAGGTTCTCGATGGGCCTTGGTGCGCTATCGAGCTTGGCATTAGTAAGGCAGCCAAAGACTAGCACAATTAGATCGGGAGCAATGCTCGACATATTGGGAATAAGGCTTCTTTATCATGGGTTAAGGAGGGATTAATATGATATGGGCTTAATAGTGAGCATGAGTTGTGATGTCTAATTTAATGACCTAGCGCAAGTGCACGCTTTTTATATCAAGTAATATAGGACTAAGTCCAAATTATCGATCCCACAGAGACTATTGTTTCTATTTTCTTCAATCGAATACTAAAATTACTCTATTTTACCTTATCCAGACTAGCTTCAAGGATGGAGTTTAACTAACTAAATTATTGCTATCGAATTGAACCTAATTAAAATATTGCAAATACTTAGAGATAGAATTCACTAAATTGATAGGTAATCTAGGGTATCGACGTATCCCCTAGTAGTTCACTGAACCCTTCAACCCTTTAGTTATTCCCTTTTTATCAATTGATTGACTAGACACTTATTTCATCATAGCTTCTATCGACAGTCGAATGATAATATCACACCCTAACAATTACCTATATGTCTATGGTAATCCGAATAAGATGCAACTCATTCAGATTAAGTCTAATCAAACCATACATGCCACCTAGGTATATGTCTATCCTAGATGGAACTCATAGATATTACCCTATGATCATGTATCAATCTACCATAGGCTAAACACATGATTCCTTTGTCAAATTTATCATGGTTCCTCAACAATCAAAATATAGATCAAGTATAATGAAAGCATTAAGCATAGATAGATTGAATCAATTAAGGGATAAAAGTTCATAACTGAGAGTTTAAAAGAATCAATTACATACTAGGTTCAATAATGTCTAACCCTAGATCAAAAGTATTTAGCTCATGTTCAAAACAAGATTATCAAAGCAAAAGTATAAAAATATCATGATCAAAATCACCTCTTAAAACTAAGGAAGAAAATAACACAAGTGATGCCCTGAGTTGTTCTTCTTCCTCTTGTCTTGATTGCCCAAGAGTTGATTCTTCAATCTTCAATACAATTCACTTTAATCTCTTAGTTTGAATGTGTATTCGTTGCTTGAATTTTTATCCTTGCTAAATCTCTCTATTTTTGTCTCAAAATATTATTTTTGTTGCTAAGAGAAATCCTAGGCACAAAGAGCTTCGAATCTACATCGAATAGGCGACTTGAGAAGAGTATTTAAACATTCGCACGGGCGTTGCGGCGCAGGGGGCTCAGCGTCGCGGTGTTAGGCACGAGTACCAGGTCTGTCAAGGCATCGACGAGCATTGCGGCGCTGGGTGCTGAGCGTCGCGGCGCCCAGCCACCTGCTGCGCTACTTTCGTATTTTGAGCGTAACTTTTTCGTTTGATGTCTGATTCACCTCTTGTTTGTTCCTATGTATCACATTTTCCATTGTGCAACTATTTATAATTAGAAAACACAATTAAATAATCAAATACTTATGATTTGGAGCAAAATATAAAAGTTAGGTATAAATTATATTAGTGCTTTATCCCTTTATCAGGTTACCCTTAAATGAGTTTTAGCCACCGTGAAATTCAAAATTGGCACTAAAGTACTAAATAAGGGTGATTTTTCAAGAGATGTATCATTCTACCAGTCACTTAACGGTTGTGTCACTATAATTTTAGCAGAACATACCATTGATTCTCATCGGATAGTTGGGGTGACTCTTTAATCGATGCATCTATTAGGTGAAAAGACACATTGTATACAAGTCAATCTTAGCAATCAAATCTTATCTTTAACGGCTAAGATCATCTCGAGTGTCTTATATATATATATTTGAGTGATTCTACCTTTTCACATTTTTTGTATTTATCAAAAGTTATCTAAAGAGAGAAAGCTACAATTCTAGTGAGAGAAGCTTTACATTTAAAGATCGTTTGTCAAATTCTAGCGTGCAAATTTAACCTAAATTTTCAATTTTATTCTCAAGTAAGTTCGCTTCACCTTTATCTAGATTCATTTTGCTTCTTTCTAAGCCCAAATTATGGGTTTTTTTAAAAAAAATATGTGGTGTTCATTGTTTTTTAAAATTTGAGCACTCGACTAATTTTTTTGAATGCTCGAGTATTAGTTGTTTGGTCTTGCCCTCTTTTGGTGTCTATAGAAAAATGTCTCAAATAAAAATGGGCTAATGACTACCAGAATATATCAGATCAAGAGTTTGATAACTTTAGAGGGGACTCAGATGCTTGGAGTAGCCCGACCATTCCATAATGCATCCAACGGTTGACTTTTGTTTTTTTGTTTAGTCACCCTAAAACTTGGCCTTCTATCTATTCAACCCGAGGAGTTAGAAGACAAGGCATTTATGAATACTGCACACTCCTAGAGTGTAACTAGAGAGCTTAGTTATGAGGGGAATGTTGAGGTCGAGCTGGTAGAAGTTAATGAGCGTTATGAGTGAACAATGAGTGGAGAGTTTGAGGATGAGAAGGTCTTGACCAACCTTCCTTACTAAAAAGGGGGTTGTTAGGGTTAGAGATGGTGCTTACATGTCATTTCGATATAAAGTAAACATGTTAATAATAATCATTAATACATAATTATATGGTAAGAAACTTGTAAAATTTTCAGACATTGTAGATCTAAAGGAGTTTATATCTGATCTAAAAGAGTTTAGGTCAATGCTAAAGTTAGCAATTCTAAAGAGTTAGAACCTTGTCTGCAATAGAGACAAAGACTTAAGAATAAGATAGTAATAACATAGTTGCAAAGAGTTACAAATAGTGCTAAGAAATGTTATTGTGCAATATATTCTCAAAAATATAATTCCTAATTCATGATTACCAACACGGGTCGATCGATATTCCTTTTGGATTAGTGTATGTTTATATCTAAATTGTTTACATTGTTAGTCTTAGTAGACCATGGATGTAGTACCCAATATCCACAACCGGTAAGAATAATTATTTATATATATACGTATTTATTTATATGTGGGTGATACTTGATTTATATATTGTTATTATTAGTGTTTGTATAGGTTAAGGATATACTATTAGTATTGGGTTTATTTGCAAGACTTTAGATTTATTTTAGGGACTAAATTGTAATACTTTGAAAGTTTTAGGGGCAAATTCATAAATATCAAAAATTAGCCTCTTAGTATAAAAATACACTTTTAAAACCCTAATTCTTTCATTTTGGTCGAGCTATCCCTTTTAGAGTGAGAAAAGAGAGAAAGAAAGGGGAGAGAAAGAGAAGAAGAAGAAGAAAAAAAAGAAGAAGAAATTGGAATTTTAGATTTTAAGAGGTATATCACAACTATTTCTCAATTTATTGGTGTTAATTAAGTTAATTCCTTTAATTTTTGATTTATGAAAATATGTATAATTGAGTATTTGATGTGTATTTCGTAAGATATTTTGAGAATTGATGATGATCTATATAGAGAGTTTGATAAATCATGATGAATTGCAGAATTTCTATTTTATAGTCTCTTGATCCAGAAATTTAATAAATTGTTGTGATTTGATTCTAGTATTAAATTTTGAGTATATTAAATTAGACATGTTTAGGATTATCTGAGACTTTGAATTGATTAAAAATTCAAGAAATTAAATTTATAGTGAATTTACCAAAATGACCCTGAAATTCTAGAAATTTCTTGTGTAAACAGTATAATATAGTGGCAAACAATTTTTGGCCTACTGAATGATCTTCAAAAATTACAAATTTATGTAATATGATAATTTTATATGTCTAATAGTATATATTCAAAATTGAGAAGTTAGATCAATGTGGTTAAATTGTTATGATTTTCTAAAGAGTGTTAGCTTATTGCAGTATTTGATTAACAGATTTTTAAAGCTATGGAATAAAATAGTTTTAAAATACTTTTGGCAGTGATTTTGAAGTGAAATTGTCACGCCCCAGACCCAAAAGATCCGACACACGACATCACTTACATTCATTCACTGCATGTGCACTCATAAATAATATTACACAAAATTTTCAACTTTCATTCAACACAGAAATCCTTAGCAAGTTGCTAGTAAGTTCAACACTAAAATCAACCATAACCTAACATATAAATATAAACTTCTCTTGACAATATTTAAACATTCATTTCAATTTCTTTCAGAATTATAGCAATTGAATTATGACTGGGACAATTATTAAACCGGAGATACGCAGAGTTTTCTCAGAGATTAACACTCTACTACGTCACCAGTAGCAACTTTGTTACCGGGAGCCCAGAATATATCCATTGCAAATTCTTACTTAAAATCATCCAATAACCACACTTTATAAAACTTAAACCAAATCCAATCCATACACAATGAAATAATACATAAGTATTTATTCAATAGGGACAAACCAAATATCCTATCCCACGTGTCCCCAAATGAAACACACAACAACCTAGCAACTTAGGGAACCCAAGGAACAGCAGAAGCCTTGCCAAATCCGCTATGCACACATGTACCTTATTTACCTGAAATCACCATAAACTATAATGAGTATAAAACTCAGTAAGCATACTAGTTTTTCATATATCAAATACAAATACATATATGTACACAATGTATGTGTATGATATGCTGTGATCAATCAAAATCATAATCTTATCAAATCACATATCATGTAAGCGCTTACACATTCTTTCAAAACACATAATAGGAATACCATTACTCAACTACTACTTAGTAGGACTTACATATCACATATCACATAATGAGCCAAATGTCACTCGTAGGTGACATACCGTATGAGAGGAATAGTACAAGTGAGGTCCTTAAATCACACATATATAACGCTTATGCCCGAAGGTAAAAGCCAAACCCTCACCCTGATCATCGGTGAGTCCTCTCACATGTACCAATACGCCACCACACGAATGTGATGACTCACACTTCCTTTAGGTACCAATAGGATCCTCCCTACATATGGAACACATAACATATACCAATCCCGAAGGAAAGGCCACACATAAAGGCTCCACAAATCACATAAAATGCCTACTAAGTTAACAGTGAGTTCAAGTACCCTCAAATCACAAAATATTTCTCATGGACATATTACACTTCAAAAGCTTTCTTTGTTAAACGCATCTTATTTAGGAAAGCTCACTTTCAAAAACACATGTATGTCCATGCTCAATGTCAATGCTCACATTCATAAATATATATTCACATTTCATATCAAAATATACTTTGACATATCATAAACATATTCTTAACCCCATTTACAAAATCATACAAAACAATTATTATGTTTATTGTGATTCCAGTAGTAAGTCTAGTATACTTACCTCTTAACACTTTCAGCCACAAGGCTTAGATCTCCTTAACCTATCAATGGAGATTAATCCTTTCATAAGCCTCACAATTCACACAAAATACTTTAAATAGCTTACAAAATTATACACAATGCATTTATCACATCAAATTGGTCTAAATATTTGGTTTCTCAAAACCTGTCATTCTGACCACTTACACTTAAAAAATTTCTAATACATCAAATGATGTCCAATTACTCCAAAATCAGAATATACCATTCTTGACTCATATATCCTTCTTATATATGAATATTATATCAAATTTCCTACACAATCCATTCCATACACACCATCGAATCCAAACTACAAGCCTGACAGGATCAAGATACTTACTGAACAGTATTCAATCTCCCAATTCTATAAAATCATATACTAACTCAAAAATTATAAAACTACCACATAATTACTCTTAACACATATCTCAGTCCATGATAAATATTTCACTTCCAAATCACTGCCAAAAGTATTTTAAAACTATTTTATTCTATAACTTTAAAAATCTGTTAATCAAATATTGCAATGAGCTGATACACTTTAGAAATTCATAACACTTCAACCACATTGATCCAAATTCTCAATTCCGAGTATATCATATTAGACATATAAAATTATCATATTCCACAAATTTATAATTTGTAAAGATCATTCAGCAGGTCAAAAATTATTTTCCACTGTATCATACTGTTTACACAGGAAATTTCCAGAATTCCAGGGTCATTTTGGTAAATTCACTACAAATTCAATTTCTGAGATTTTCAGTCGATTCAAAGTCTCAGATGATCCTAAACATGTCTAATTTCATATACTCAAAATTTAAAACCAGAATCGAATCACAACAATTTATAAAATTCCTAGATCAAGAGGTTATCCAGAAGAAATTCCATAATTCATCATGATTTATCAAACTATCTTATAGATCATCATCAATTCTCACAACATCAAACGAAATACACATCAAATCCTTAATTATACATATTTTCAGAAATCAAAACTTAAAGAAATTAACTTAATTAACACCAATAAATTGATAATTAGTTGTGATATACCTCTAAAGATCCAAAATTCCAATTTCTTCTTCTTTTTCTTCTTCTTCTTCTCTTTCTCTCTCCTTTATTTCTCTCTTCTCTCTCTAAAAATGGGTAGCTCGACCAAAATGAGAGAATTAGGGTTTTTAAAAGTGTATTTTTATACTAAGTGGTTAATTTTTGGTATTTACGAATTCACCCCCAAAACTTTCAAAGTATAACAATTTGGTCCCTAAAATAATTCCAAAGTCTTGCAAATAAATCCAATACTAATAGTATATCCTTAACCTATAAAAACACTACTAATAACAATATATAAATCAAGGATCACCCACATACAAATAAAATACGTATATTTATATATATATAAATATACATATTCTTACCGGTTATGGATACTGGTTACTACAATTCTCCCATCCTTATAAGAATTTCGTCCTCGAAATTCATAACTTAAGCACATAGATGAGGATACTTAGATCTCATTTCTTCTTCTCATTCTCAATTTTCCTTTTCAACTGTATAGTTTATTCATAAAACATTTACAAAGCAATCTTCCTTGTATATAGGATTTGCTCATTGTGGTCCAAAATCCTAATAAATACTCATTCATATGTTAGATTATCTCTAAGTTGGCTCATAGCTGAGTATACGAGAGGAGTACGAAACATATATCCATAAAATAAACATATGACACACATTATGGACTTATAAAATTATACACACATATTTTTATTCTTTTTTTCCCATTCGTTCAATATTTAATGGGTATCTATACACTTCACCTTTCATTCATTAAAGAATAACATAGATGTAGAATACCCATACTAATCTCTTACATAAAATTCTTAACTCCTTTAAAAATTTTAATCCCTTCAACATATACTCATACGTCATAATATCATTCACTACCTTGATATCATTAAAAAAAAATGTAGTACTTCTACGCAACTAAGTTGTCATTCAAATCAGAATATTGAAAGCATTATCTTAAACGATCAAAAATCAACTTCAATAAAAAGACCTTTAGTTCAACTGATTCTTAAACTATAGATCTTAACATTATATCTCTTACTTTAACTCTTAAAAAAAATAGTCCACCTTATTGGACATCATTTTCTCATTGAGATTGACATGTCTGCTTTTTCTAATATGCTCGATTTCAAATAGAAAAGATTCTTGCTCAGGAAAATCAAATAATTCCTCCGTCTGTTTGGATTTCCCCAGAAGATGCTGCACCTTGGGAACAAGTTGAAGCTGACTTTACAGAAGACCTGAATTTTGCCAATATACTCAAATTCCAACAAAGACAAAAATATCATCTTTCACATCTCAGAAATACAGATTACTCTACTCATCATCACCATATCCCAAACATGACTTATTATGCCAGATACAGACAAGCAATGGATAACCTTTACCAATGGCCTCAGCTAACTGTCCCGACAGAACCTACCCAATCTCAGCCAGTTATCCCGACAGAACTTGACCAACACCAACCCAATCTTGACTTATCCCTCTTTCAAGACTCCCAACCTTATCCAACCGACACCCAAATCCAAGAGGAAGCCAGCACATCCCTCATCCAGACCAGCTCACCTGGAGAAGATCAAGATATGGTAGACCCACATTCCACTCCGCCAGAGCCCTCATTCAATGTATGGGAACAACAACTCCATAAGTTCCTCTCTCACGGATACGACACAGATGAAAGCGACCAAGGAGACTCATTTTGACCTACATTGCTGTTTCTATTTTCACAGAAACTAGATCCGTGTTGCTCTATCACATCAAAGAGAGACTGATTACTGCTTTATCTTTATGTCAAGTGTGCTTTATCTTTCTTCATATCTGCTTTTAATCTATCGGCCAAAAATTAATGTTAAGACCACAAAATCTTTGTAATTAATAAAGTTAATTTGGCCTCATGTCCAAAGTCCAATTGTTAGCTCAAAAAGTCTTCAAGTCATTGATGTATTGTCGACCATTAGTGCCAAAATGGCTAAGTCCCTAAATCCATGAAATAGGCCTTTATTGACTTTTTTTAATTATCTTACCTAACTTATCACACTTCCGACACAATTTTTTTTTATCACACTTACATATCAACATATATTTATTCAAGATTTTGCGACCTATTGTCCCTTATAAAATGATAAAGTAAAACTCATTCTCTTTTTTTTTTTGTTTTACCTCACAAGAATCGAGAAAAATATATACTTGAACATACTTATACATATGCTCCACAGCTATTATCAATTTGTTTCTCTATAAATACATTATTATTGCATCCTTATACAAACTCAAAAATATTCAAAGATTAGGGTGAGCATAACAATGGAGGAAACCTCAGCTCGTCGATTCACAAAAATTTGTGTCTTTTGTGGATCCAACCCTGGGAATACTGAAGAGTTTACAAAAGTTGCAGAAAATCTTGGTAAGGTATTAGCTGAGCAAAATATACATTTAGTATATGGAAGAGGTAACCGAGGGTTAATGGGGTCTGTGGCAAAAGCTGCATACAATAAAGGTAGTCGAGTTTTGGGTATCATTCCAAAACCTCTAGCTATTGAGAATATTGTAGGAAAAACAGTTGGGGATGAGTTACAAGTCTCATCTATGCACGAGCGAATGGCTCAAATGCTTAGGCATGCAGATGCTTTCATAGCTCTACCAGGAGGTTTCGGGACCTTGGAGGAAATTTTTCAAATTGTCTCATGGGCACAATTACAAATCCACCAAAAACCCATTGGTTTGTTAAATGTTAATGGCTTTTACGACGGGTTGATATCTTTTCTTGACTATGCAGCGGGAACACAATTCATCCCACTTCTAGCACGACGGATTCTTATTTCAGCTCCAACTGTTGATCAACTAATTGATCAATTACAGTCTTTTATTCCTCTGTCTAATCCAACATTGCATCAGTTAGATTGGTCTACTCATGACAGTCAGAAGAAGCGCAAAATAGACTTAAATCTCACTCCGTAGCCTCTACTGTATTTTTGTTGCTGCTATTGTTGTTGTTTTCCTTTTCAATAAAAGTTGTTTCAATTGATGTCTTCAATACTCAACTTCTCTATATTTTGTCATTGAGAAAATTTTCTCAATTTGCTCTATGACATGCAAATTATCATTATAAGATATTCGACATCATTCTTGCTAAGCATATTAGTCACAACTTAAAAAATTCTAAATGGTAACATAAGATCCACAAGGTACCATTATCCACAACAACAACAATCTTAGCAGCTCTTGGATAATGTGTCAACTTCACAAAATCATACAAAATTTAAGGAATATGTCAACCTTTTACACAACAAAGCTACAAATACAATCCTAAGGATTTGGCATCTCCTCGGTTCCCTTGACTCGACACTTAAAAGTCTACAGAATCATATCTTAGCTCTGATACCAATAAAAGCTGTCACGCCCCAGACCCAAAAGATCCGACACACGACATCACTTACATTCATTCATTGCATGTGCAATCATAAATAATATTACACAAAATTTTCAACTTTCATTCAACACAGAAATCCTTAGCAAGTTGCTAGTAAGTTCAACACTAAAATCAACCATAACCTAACATATAAATATAAACTTCTCTTGACAATATTTAAACATTCATTTCAATTTCTTTCAGAATTATAGCAATTGAATTATGACTGGGACAATTATTAAACCGGAGATACGCAGAGTTTTCTCAGAGATTAACACTCTACTACGTCACCAGTAGCAACTTTGTTACCGGGAGCCCAGAATATATCCATTGCAAATTCTTACTTAAAATCATCCAATAACCACACTTTATAAAACTTAAACCAAATCCAATCCACACACAATGAAATAATACATAAGTATTTATTCAATAGGGACAAACCAAATATCCTATCCCACGTGTCCCCAAATGAAACACACAACAACCTAGCAACTTAGGGAACCCAAGGAACAGCAGAAGCCTTGCCAAATCCGCTATGCACACATGTACCTTATTTACCTGAAATCACCATAAACTATAATGAGTATAAAACTCAGTAAGCATACTAGTTTTTCATATATCAAATACAAATACATATATGTACACAATGCATGTGTATGATATGCTGTGATCAATCAAAATCATAATCTTATCAAATCACATATCATGTAAGCGCTTACACATTCTTTCAAAACACATAATAGGAATACCATTACTCGACTACTACTTAGTAGGACTTACATATCACATATCACATAATGAGCCAAATGTCACTCGTAGGTGACATACCGTATGAGAGGAATAGTACAAGTGAGGTCCTTAAATCACACATATATAACGCTTATGCCCGAAGGTAAAAGCCAAACCCTCACCCTGATCATCGGTGAGTCCTCTCACATGTACCAATACGCCACCACACGAATGTGATGACTCACACTTCCTTTAGGTACCAATAGGATCCTCCCTACATACGGAACACATAACATATACCAATCCCGAAGGAAAGGCCACACATAAAGGCTCCACAAATCACATAAAATGCCTACTAAGTTAACAGTGAGTTCAAGTACCCTCAAATCACAAAATATTTCTCATGGACATATTACACTTCAAAAGCTTTCTTTGTTAAACGCATCTTATTTAGGAAAGCTCACTTTCAAAAACACATGTATGTCCATGCTCAATGTCAATGCTCACATTCATAAATATATATTCACATTTCATATCAAAATATACTTTGACATATCATAAACATATTCTTAACCCCATTTACAAAATCATACAAAACAATTATTATGTTTATTGTGATTCCAGTAGTAAGTCTAGTATACTTACCTCTTAACACTTTCAGCCACAAGGCTTAGATCTCCTTAATCTATCAATGGAGATTAATCCTTTCATAAGCCTCACAATTCACACAAAATACTTTAAATAGCTTACAAAATTATACACAATGCATTTATCACATCAAATTGGTCTAAATATTTGGTTTCTCAAAACCTGTCATTCTGACCACTTACACTTAACAAAAATTTCTAATACATCAAATGATGTCCAATTACTCCAAAATCAGAATATACCATTCTTGACTCATATATCCTTCTTATATATGAATATTATATCAAATTTCCTACACAATCCATTCCATACACACCATCGAATCCAAACTACAAGCCTGACAGGATCAAGATACTTACTGAACAGTATTCAATCTCCCAATTCTATAAAATCATATACTAACTCAAAAATTATAAAACTACAACATAATTACTCTTAACACATATCTCAGTCCATGATAAATATTTCACTTCCAAATCACTGCCAAAAGTATTTTAAAACTATTTTATTCTATAACTTTAAAAATCTGTTAATCAAATATTGCAATGAGCTGATACACTTTAGAAATTCATAACACTTCAACCACATTGATCCAAATTCTCAATTCCGAGTATATCATATTAGACATATAAAATTATCATATTCCACAAATTCATAATTTGTAAAGATCATTCAGCAGGTCAAAAATTATTTTCCACTGTATCATACTGTTTACACAGGAAATTTCCAGAATTCCAGGGTCATTTTGGTAAATTCACTACAAATTCAATTTCTGAGATTTTCAGTCGATTCAAAGTCTCAGATGATCCTAAACATGTCTAATTTCATATACTCAAAATTCAAAACCAGAATCGAATCACAACAATTTATAAAATTCCTAGATCAAGAGGTTATCCAGCAGAAATTCCATAATTCATCATGATTTATCAAACTATCTTATAGATCATCATCAATTCTCACAACATCAAACGAAATACACATCAAATCCTTAATTATACATATTTTCAGAAATCAAAACTTAAAGAAATTAACTTAATTAACACCAATAAATTGATAATTAGTTGTGATATACCTCTAAAGATCCAAAATTCCAATTTCTTCTTCTTCTTCTTCTTCTTCTTCTCTTTCTCTCTCCTTTATTTCTCTCTTCTCTCTCTAAAAATGGGTAGCTCGACCAAAATGAGAGAATTAGGGTTTTTAAAAGTGTATTTTTATACTAAGTGGTTAATTTTTAGTATTTACGAATTCACCCCCAAAACTTTCAAAGTATAACAATTTGGTCCCTAAAATAATTCCAAAGTCTTGCAAATAAATCCAATACTAATAGTATATCCTTAACCTATAAAAACACTACTAATAACAATATATAAATCAAGGATCACCCACATACAAATAAAATACGTATATTTATATATATATAAATATACATATTCTTACCGGTTATGGATACTGGTTACTACAAAAATATTTATCATGGATTTAGGTATGTGTTAAGAGAAATTATGTGGTATTTTTATAATTTTTGAGTTAGTATATTATTTTATAAAATTGGGAGATTAAATACTGTTCAGTAAGTATCTTGATCCTATCAGGTTAGTAGTTTGGATTCGATGGTGTGTATGAAATGTTTTGTGTAGGAAGTTTGATATAATATTCATACATAGGAAGAATATATGAGTCAAGAATGATATATTCTAATTTTGGAGTAATTGGACATCATTTGAAGTATTAGAAAATTTTGTTAAGTGTAAGTGTTCATAATGACAGGTTTTGAGAAACCAAGTATTTAGACCAATTTGATGTGATAAATGCATTGTGTATAATTTTGTAAGCTATTTAAAGTATTTTGTGTGAATTGTGAGGCTTATGAAATAATTAATCTCCATTGATAGGTTAAGGAGATTTAAGCCTTGTACCTGAAAGTGCTAAGAGGTAAGTATACTAGACTTTTTACTGAAATCACAATAAACATAGTAAGTGTTATGAATGATTTTGTAAATATGGTTAAGAATATGTTTATGTTATGTCAAAATATATTTTGATATGAAATGTGAAGGCATGTGTTTATGAATGTGAGCATGGACATACATGACATATATGTGATTTTGAAAGTGAGCTTTCAAAATGAAATGTGTTTAACAAAGAGAGCTTTTGAAGTGTAATATGTCCATGAGAAACATTTTGTTTTGAGGATGCTTGAACTCACTGTTGACTTAGTAGGCATCTTATGTGATTTATGGAGCCTTTATGTGTGGCCTTTCCTTCGAGATTGATATATGTTATGTGTTCCGTATGTAGGGAGGATCCTATTGGTACCTAAAGGAAGTGTGAGTCATCACATTCGTGTGGTGGCGTATTGGTACATGTGAGAGGACTCACCGATGATCAGGGTGAGGGTTTGGATTTTACCTTCGGGCATAAGCGTTATATATGTGTGATTTAAGGACCTCACTTGTACTATTCCTCTCATACGGTATGTCACCTACGAGTGACATTTGGCTCATTATGTGATATGTGATGTGTAAGTCCTACTAAGTAGTAGTTGAGTGATAGTATTCCTATTATATGTTTTGAAAGAATGTGTAAACGGTTACATGATATGTGATTTGATAAGATTATGATTTTGATTGATCCCAACATATCATACATATGCATTGTGTACATATTTGTATTTGTATTTGATATATGAAAAACAAGTATGCTTACTGAGTTTTATACTCATTATAGTTTATGGTGATTTCAGGTAAATAAGGTATATGTGTGCTTAGCGAATTTGGCAAGGCTTCTGCTGTTCCTTGGGTTCCCTAAGTTGTTAGGTTGCTAAGTGTTTCATTTGGGGACACGTGGGATAAGATATTTGATTTGTCCCTATTGAATAAATACTTATGTATTATTTTATTGTGTGTAGTTGGATTTAGTTTAAGTTTCACCCAAGTGTGGTAATGGATTGATTTTAAGTAAGAATTTGTAATAAATATATTCTGGACTTCCGGTAACAAAGTTGCTACTGGTGACGTAGTAGAGTGTTAATCTCTGAGAAAACTCTGCGTATCTCTGGTTTACTAATTGCCCCAGTCATAATTCAATTGCTATAATTCTGAAAGAAATGAAAATGAATGTGCTTAGAAATATTATTGAATGAATGTAAGTGATGTCGTGTGTCAGATCTTTTGGGTCTGGGGAGTGACAATAGACTTAGCGAAAGTCCGTATAAGCATGCAAGTATTCAGTAAGGACTAGATACTAAATAGACTCATGAGGACCTCTAATAGACATCTCATAAAGCTATCAATGGAGGGTTTTCTCGAGTTGAGTACTATTAGTGATCCTTTGACCTGAGTGCCATGGTGGACTTGTGAGTGATCTACCATACTTTGGTTTCACGCATGTCAGAGACTTTTCATGATCTGATCGCTGGGTATTGCTGGGTTTAGTCCAATGTTTATGAAGTTAGATGTGCGTAGAAATGAGATCTGTAAGCTCATATGGATGAGTTACATATCCTAATGCCCCGAGATTATATTTTAGGAAGTCTTGTGGCCACAAGCATAAAACTCAGAAAATAATTTTTCATAAGGTTAAATAATATCGCAAAAGAGTTTGCAAATATTGTTTACGAAAATATAAATTTAGAGATAAGTTCATGGTCGAACATGTAGAGATTTGATGGTAATGATCTATATCTCTGCTTTTCTAAGGATATAGGTGATAGAGGAATTATACAGATATGGTTGAGCTCAATTTATATAGTTCAACGTGCCATTCTGTAATATTTGTAATGTGTGTGTGGGGCATCGTTCACGGACTTGTAGAAGTATTCTGTAAGATAAGCCAGTGTGAATGTAGAGGGTCTTATAATATAAAGTATACTCGTTGAGCACGAGGGTAACGGTACAGATCGATCTAAGAAGGTTTCAGAAAGCAAGATACGTTTTAAGATTTATTTAAAAAGTGAAAAATATAGTTTACAAATATTGCAAACAAGTTCCTATTGCATGGAAAAGTGTAAATGCACACATGGCATCCATGCATGGCTATTTGTGTGATAAATTGCAACATGTATGGAGTTGCATGTAACAAAAGTCAGCTATGCAAAGTGTTTGCATGGATAAGTGACATTTGTCACTCATGCATAAGCTTACATGGAAACACATGCATTAATGGTAGACATGTGTACACATGAAGTATGTTAGGCCATTTAAAACAAACGGAAAGCAATTTCATTTGGGTGTGAATTCATTTGAGAATGGAAATTTGGTGTGAAGAGAAGAGAGAAAATCCAAACTTTGAAAAAGTTGCATTTATGTCCCAAAACACCATTTAAGCATTTGATACTTCAACCAATTAAAGAGTCGAGTTGTTTGTTGATTCTTGCACGAAATATATATAAAAGGCTGCCATTTTATCTACACTAATCCCATAAAACATTGAAGTATAGAATTATTCAATAGAGGACTTTATTGTGAGCTCAACAAGCTTCAAAGTTCAAAAATCTTCACCAAATCATTTACAAGGGTATGTATTCAATTCTTGTACTATTTTTGATTTAATTGTAATATGTATATATTGATTGTATTATTTTATTATGCTACATAATGTATGTTGGACATGTATTTTAAAATTTTCAACATGTACACAATCATATGCATGCACCATTTAATGTACTAAAAGTTAGGGGGTTAAAGAAGAATAAGAAAAAGAAGAAAACCTCTCTTTAGAGTGATTCAAAGGTCCTTTATAAATTTTATTGTGTACCTTACAACCCGTTCATGGTGATCAAGGAAGATCTTGTGGCCTTTAGATCTAAGTATAAATTATCAGAGGGTTTTGAGATAAGGGCTCTTTTTTTCGGAGAGCGTGCTAGTGAACCATTACTGAAAAGGTGGCCATACATATTATTTTCTTTAAGTTAGGGTTGAGACTGCTTATTCAGCTATACTTTTAAATATTTTTATCTATTTGAACCTCACCCTTATTAGTTAAACCTAAATTCTTGGAGAATCTTCTTTCGGCTCTTTATTATATAGGCAAGAGCTAGTTTATCTTTGCCCACTGATAATAGCATAATGACAATAGTATTTTAGCACTCTAACTTGAGAATTTTTGCTTTAATCCATTAATATTAGGCTACTTATATGTGTTTTAAATCTTAAATAGGTGCGTGAAGGACAATGTGACACATAAGATCAAACAGGAGGTGATTCGGGTGAGAAATGAGCGAGATGTGCTCGAAAGATGAAAGTAGCGCAACAAGTGGCTGGGATCCGCAGTGCCTAGATCAGCGAGTAAGCGCCACGGCACTCAGCACCCAGCGCCGTGGCGCTCGTCAACATCTTAAAAAACCTGGTGTTCGTGCCCAGTGCTGTGACGTTGAGCCTCCAGCTCCGCAGTGCCTATGCGAATACTTAAATACCTCTATCAACTCTCCTATTTTGAGGTAGATTCGAAGCTCCTCGCGCCTAAAGTTTCTCATAGCAATAAAAATACTATTTTCAGGCAAAAATAAAGAAATTGAGCAAGGAGAAAAATGCAAGCAACAAATACACATTCAAATTAAGAGATCAAAGTGAATTTATTTAAGATTAAAGAATCAACTCTTGACAAACAAGACAAGATGGAGAAGAATAACTCATGGCATCACTTGTGTTATTTTCTTCTTTAATTTTAAGAAGAAAACAGTGCAGAAGTGCAGAATTTACTGCAGAATATGATGTACAGCAGCAGGAAAATGCAGAAAGTAGTAAAGAAATGTAGAAAAATTCTAATGCAGCAGCACAAACCAATAAAGCTCAGTAGAAACTTGCAGTTCAGCCTCCCCATCCACCTCCACCATTTCCTTAGAGGCTACAAAAATAGAAGTTAGATAAGCAGTTTTTGAATTTTTTAGATGTCTTCAAGAAACTTCACATTAACATACCTTTTGCGGATGCTTTGGAGCAAATGCAAAGTTATGTGAAGGACATCTTATCAAAGAAAAGAAGATTAGTTGAGTATAAAACCGTAACACTCACTGAAGAATGTAGCGCAATATTGAAAAAAAAATTGCCACCTAAATTGAAAGATCCAAGCAGTTTTACTATACCATGCACTATCGGGGAGAAATTCTTTGGCAGAGCATTATGTGATTTAAGTGCCAGCATCAACCTAATGCCATTATCTATCTACAAAAAGTTAGGTTTAGGGGAGGTGGAACCTACTAATGTCACCTTACAATTGGCTGACCGCTCACTCATATATCCAAGGGGCATTATTGAAGATGTTTTGGTAAAGGTTGACAAGTTCATCTTTCTGGTAGACTTCATAATGTTGGATATAGAAGAGGATTGTGAGGTACTCATCATATTAAGAAGACCATTCTTAACCACAAGAAGAACCTTTATTGATGTGCAAAAAGGGAAATTAACTATGAGGGTGCAAAATGAAGAAGTAACATTCAATGTTTTTAAAGCCATGAGAGGGCCAAATGAGGAAAAAGAATGTATGAGCATTGATGCTATTAACAGTGAAGTGCAGGATATTTTCAACAAAAATAGTATTAAAGATTCTCTAGAAGATGTAGTGGTAAATAGAGTTGAGGTAGAAAGAAGTAAGGCTCGAGAGTATCTACAAGCCTTAAGCCTTTCTCCGAGATTTTGACAGATTCAGAAGGAGAGCTGAACCTTTAGGTAGACCAGAAGGTTTGCAAACTCACATTAAGCCTTCCATTGAAGAACCTCATAAACTAAAGTTAAAACCACTACCGAGTCACTTAAGGTATGTATTTTTTGGTGAATCTTCTACTTTGCCAGTTATAGTTTCTGCACAATTTGATGACTCCCAGGTAGAAAAATTATTGAAGGTCTTAAGAGATCATAAGAGAGCTATAAGATGGACAATTGCTGACATCAATGGAATCAGTCCCTCTTTTTGCATGCATAAAATCCTGTTAAAGGAAGGGCACAAGGCTACAATTGAGTAGCAAAGGCACTTAAAACCAGTAATGAAAGATGTAGTAAAGAAGGAGATTATTAAGTGGCTAGATGTAAGGATTATTTATCCCATTTCTGATAGCTTATAGGTAAGTCTGGTGCAATGTGTACCAAAGAAAGGAGGGATCACTGTAGTGGTAAATGAGAATAATGATTTAATCCCTACTAGGACTATCATGGGTTGGAGGATATGTATGGACTACCGAAAGCTGAATAAAGCCACCCGCAAAGATCATTTTCCTTTACCATTCATCGATTAAATGCTGGATAGATTAGCAGGACATGATTAATATTGCTTCTTGGATGGATATTCTGGCTATAATCAGATTGCAATTACTTCTAAAGATCAAGAAAAGACCATGTTCATTTACCCATATAGTACATTTGCCTTCCGGAGGATGCCATTTAGAGTATGCAATGCTCCAGCCACTTTTCAGCGCTGTATGATGGTTATATTTTTAGATATTATAGAGCATTTCATGGAGGTATTCATGGATGACTTTTCTTTTTTTGGCAATTCATTTGATCAATGCCTTGATAATCTAGCATTTGTGCTCAAACGATGTGAAGATACCAATTTAGTACTCAATTGAAAAAAATGCCAATTTATGGTTAAAGAAGATATAGTCTTAGACCATCAAATTTCTGCTCATGGTATTGAAGTTGATAGAGCAAAGATAGAAACCATCGAGAAGTTGCCACCACCGATTAATGTGAAAGGAGTGCGGAGCTTTCTTAGCTATACCTAATTTTATCGAAGATTTATAAAAAATTACTCCAAGATCTCCAAACCCCTATGCAACTTACTAGAGAAAGAAGTGCAATTTCATTTCGATGATGCATGTCTTGAAGCTTTTGAACTGTTGAAGAAGAAGCTTACCATTGTGCTGATTATTATAGCTCTAGATTGTGACTTACCTTTTGAAGTGATGTGTGATGCAAGCGATTTAACTGTGGGGGCCGTACTAAGACAACGCCGAGAGAAAGTGTTTTCACACTATCTATTATGCAAGCAAGACTCTCAATGACGCGTAGTCTAATTACACCACCACAAAAAAAGAGCTTCTTACAGAAGTCTTTTCTTTCGACAAATTTTGAGCTTACCTTATTAAAGTCAAGGTCACAGTTTTCACTAATCACTCAGCAATCAAGTACCTCATCAACAAGAAAGATGCTAAGTCGAGACTCATTCGATGGATTCTCCTACTGCAAGAATTTGATTTAGAGATTAAAGATAGAAAAGGAGTTGAAAATCAAGTTGTAGATCATCTCTCTCATTTATAA
The DNA here is from genome assembly GCA_946807835.1 of Ailanthus altissimus. Lineage (NCBI taxonomy): Eukaryota > Viridiplantae > Streptophyta > Magnoliopsida > Sapindales > Simaroubaceae > Ailanthus > Ailanthus altissimus. The sequence goes on along the minus strand of OX327696.1, from coordinate 23,643,989 downwards.
GCACCAAATCAACACCAAGAGAAAATGCAAATTAATGAAACCTTTCGGATGAGAAACTCTTAGCAACACAACATCACGAGATCCCCTGGTATACTGATATTGTCAATTATTTAGTTTCCGTTCTAACACCTCATAATTTGACTTTTCAGTAAAAAAAAAGTTCCTCTATTATGCAAGATTATATTTTTGGGATGAGCCATTCCTTTACAAATCATGTGCAGACTAAATCCTTTGAAGATGTGTCCCTATAGAAGAAACTCAAGACATTTTACACCATTGTCATGCATCCGGTTATGAAGGACATTTTACGAGCGACAAAATAGCAGCTAAGGTACTTCAATTTGATTTTTATTGGCCCACATTATTTAAAAATATATATTCTTTTGTTGTATGGTGTGATTGATATCAATGGATGGGGAACATCTCCAAAAGATATGAAATACCATAACAAAATATTTTAGAAGTTGAAATCTTTGACGTTTGGAGAATAGACTTCATGGGACCATTTCCACCATCTCACAATAATAAATACATACTTGTAGCTGTGGATTACATTTCAAAATGGGTAGAGGCAGTAGCATTACAAATAAATGAGGCGAGGATAGTGATTAAGTTCTTTTAAAAGAATATATTCACAAGATATGGAACACTGGGAGTAATTATAAGTAACGAGGGCTCACACTTTTGCAATAAATATTTTTCAGCCTTTTTGCAAAAATATGGGGTCAAGTACAAGACGGCTACTGCATATCATCCTCAAACGAGCGGACAAGTTGAGGTCTCCAATCGAGAAATAAAACGCATCTTGGAGTTAAACCAAACCGAAAGAATTGGGCATTACACTTGGGTGACACTTTATGGGCGTATCGTACTGCTTATAAAACTTCAATTGGTATGTCCCCATTTCGTTTGATCTTTGAAAAAGCGTGTCACCTACATTTGGAGTTAGAACACAAAGCATATTGGGCCACTAAAGCCCTCAAATTTGATCTCCAAGCCACATGTGAGAAACGCTTACTTTAACTAAACACCATGGATGAGTTTTATCTTCAAGCATATGAGAATGCTAAGCTTTACAAGAAAAAAATGAAATGGTGGCATGATAAAAAGATACTTTAGTGTTCATTTGAAAAAGGACAACTGGTGCTGCTCTACAATTCACGGTTGAAATTATTTCTTGGAAAACTCAAGTCCCGATAATTTGACCCTACAAAAATTTAAGATGACATTTATATGACAGGTGAAACTGAGAACAATTAGTGAATTTAAGAAGAGATAATAATTGTTATTTCAGTTTTTCATTTAGAGCACAACTAAAGCAACATCTATCCTAAATTTATTGCGGATTTTTAACTTTGTATATCAAACTTATTCTAAATTTGCTTCAAACTTTACCAAATGTTTCCTATCAAGTACATGTTCTAGCAGATTTATGAATTTATGAGTTATTTTGCCATCCCTAGTGAAAATTAAGAAGGATAAGGTGTTAAAGTTCTTTTAATCTCTCCCACATTTTTACAAACATATGTTGGTAACATTGATATATGGGAAGGAGGCTATGAATGTTGAAGAAATTATTAGTGCACTAATCTCAGAAGAAAAATAATTGAGTAGTGGATGTAATGGAAACTAGGGCACATTAAAAAGGATTGTTAAAAAAAAAATAGAGTGAGTTCAAAAAGTGCTCAAACAGTAAATGGATTATTGATAGCATCGTTAACAATGTGTCTCTCTTCTTCATAAGGGAGACATTGATTTTGTTTAAGATAGATGACGAAGACATTCTCATTGAATGTCGTTAGAAAATTTTGTACCATGGAAGAAAATGTGCTACTATTAGTGGGTTCACATTATTTTTACATACAAGACATGGTTTGGCTTTCATGTAAGGTGTGAGATAAAATTTTGTGTTGATGGATGAGGACTCTAAAAGAAGCTGAATATAAAAGTTTCTCCATAATTTTTAGAAAATTTGTTTAACATGAAAGTAAAATTCTTAAGAATTTGTTAGTGTATATAATCATTATGGTAGAGTATACTGACTTTTTTTTTTTAAGAAACACGATTCTCATTGAAGAAGAAAAATAAACTTGAGTGGTAAGTTGTAAAATTCTCATGGGGAGCCTTATATAAGTGTGAATCTTGGTAGAGAAATATCAATAGAGATTAAGGTAACATGGCTGTGCAATACAAGTGGTGGATGCCATTTCATTATGTTTTATCACTTAGTTGAAAAACTCGCCGATGTAAAGATTGTTAGGAATTAATTTCTTTTTTAATAAGGATTTTTACCCTTAATTAAGAAGGTTTCCTAATTTATTTTTTGTGGTAATTTTCTTGTTATATTTACATTATTTAACATAAAGTTTATTTTATTGTTTGCGTATAAATTTTAATGTGAAGGGATTGGTGTATGTCCAATGTCCTGCTAGAAGTCACTACTACAAAAATGGTATTCGCTGACGCTAAGTTAGCATCAGTGAATGATTCACTGACATTATTTTATAGTGTTAGTGTTGCTCAAGTTAGAAATTTACTGACACTATATATGGTGTCAGTGAATCACTAATACTATGGTATCAGTGAATTGCTGACACTATAGTATCAATGAATTTCTAACACCATGGTATCAAAGAATTCTTGTTATTATGGTATCAGTGAATTACTGACACCATGGTGTCAAAGAATCACTGATACTATGGTATCAAAGAAATTATTATGGTGTAAAAATTAAATTAAATAATATCAAATTTAATTTAATTTAATTTAATTTATTTTTTTATGATTTAAAATTTAAATTATTAGACCAGAATTTTAAATTTATTTTAAAACTATAAATTCATACATAAATACCACATCTAAATAAATATCAATTTTATTTATTTAAATAAATAAAATTACAATTGTCAAAACATCTAAATTAAGTTTCATAAAGAATACAAAGTATCTCGTAGGAGTATTATAAACAAGAAGCTGACAAGTACAGATGATATAACATGCCCAAGCCATAAAGCGTGCTTCAGTTAATTGCTTGGTCCATACGTGCATGTACTTGAGTGCTGAAAGTAGACCATTTCGAGCTTCAAGCTTCTCTTTTATAAGCCCTTTCTTAGCCACCCATTATCCTTTACATAATCATTCTCCTGTCGTAATGAAATAAATGTTCACATAATAAAGCAAGTTCAATTTTAAAAATATGGGCATATTTTGTGTATTGTTTACATGCACAGAAAGATAAATAGTCAACTGAAGATGGACATGACAATATACTATAAGAACACACCTTGCAATGGATCACATGCTTCATTAAATCAAGCCAATCATATGACTTGAAAGAGGTACGATTGAAAATGGTGGCATACAGAAAATTCCTATCAGGGAAAATTATAAATAGTTAAAAGTATGTTGTAAAATTAAAATATTACTTAGTCTGATAAAATCAAAGAAACCAAAGTCAATAAGCCTCATATTAGCACCTTCATGCCCAGAAGTGAAATCATAACGGTTTACTCAAATAGAGCGGTCGAAATTAGTGATCCAAATAATCAAGCTTCATTTACAGTAAATAGCCAGCGCCTCAAGAATTATCATGGAGGATATATAGATCAACAGAAGGTCAATGTCGATCTAATGGATCACAAGTAACTGCAGGATCAACACCTCAAGCCAAAGACGTTAAACCAAACGCTTCTTGAGAGATAACCCAAGTCTAGTATTCTTTGATATTTAATTTTTTTTCTCTTTTCTCTTTTTATTTAATTCATTTTTTTCTTTTCTTTTTCTTTTCTCTCATGAGTAATATTTTTTGAGCTACAAACAAAAAAAATAAATACAAAAGAGGCTTGCAGGCACCGCGATGCCCACTCATGGGTGTCGTGGCACCCGAAACAGATTGCCAGCGTCGCAGCGCTGGAACCTGGGCACAATTGTGCCCAGGTGTGTGTGAGCACCACGGTGCTCAGGAACGAGTGCCGCAACGCTCACACGGGAGAAGTGTAATACTTCTCCCCCATTTTATTTCTTCATATCTTCCTCCGTTTTCTCTCACACTCCACATAAACCCTAAAACCCATCTTCTCCATCTCACACTTCCAATTCTTCATCTTCAAATCAAAATTAACCACTCCCACACACTACTTTTAGATTCAAATTCATTACCCACTCAAATTAATACCACATTAGCACACAATTCACTTAATCATTCACATTCAGCACAACTCCCAATTACTTCTCTCTATTAGCATTCAAGGTATAAATTTCTATATTTCCTAATTTTCTTTCTTGTTATTTCTCTTTATTATATGGTTACCATGCATAATTAGTATCTTTATTGATAGATTATGACTATTAGGCCTTGTTAATAAAAAAAACCAAAAAAAAAAATTCCATGAATGCTTATGCAACATGTTCAAATTGTTGATTTGATTGAGGTTTAATAGGTTATACTTGGATTTCTCTATTAGCTATCATAGCTACATATTAGGATGTTGGTATTTAATGTTCAACTTGGTGAGTTAATTATTGTTTAAATGGGTGACTTTAAACATAAACATAATATTCTTATTATGATGTTTCTATCAATCTGTATAAATTAAGCAAGTGATGAGATGGTGTACTATTACTACATTATTGTCACGCCCCAGACCCAACAGATCTGACACACGACATCACTTACATTCATTCAATAATACTTAAACATTCATTTTAATTTCTTTCAGAATTATAGCAATTGAATTATGACTGGGACAATTACTAAACCGGAGATACGCAGAGTTTTCTCAGAGATTAACACTCTACTACGTCACCAGTAGCAACTTTGTTACCGGAAGCCCAGAATATATTCATTGCAAATTCTTACTTAAAATCAATCCATTACTACACTTGGTGAAACTTAAACTAAATCCAACCACACACAATAAAATAATACATAAGTATTTATTCAACAGGGACAAATCAAATATTTTATCCCACGTGTCCCCAAATGAAACACTTAGCAACCTAACAACTTAGGGAACCCAAGGAACAGCAGAAGCCTTGCCAAATCCGCTAAGCACACATGTACCTTATTTACCTGAAATCACCATAAACTATAATGAGTATAAAACTCAGTAAGCATACTAGTTTTTCATATATCAAATACAAATACATATATGTACACAATGCATATGTATGATATGTTGTTATCAATCAAAATCATAATCTTATCAAATCACATATCATGTAAGCGCTTACACATTCTTTCAAAACACATAATAGGAATACCATCACTCAACTACTACTTAGTAGGACTTACATATCACATATCACATAATGAGCCAAATGTCACTCGTAGGTGACATACCGTATGAGAGGAATAGTACAAGTGAGGTCTTTAAATCACACATATATAACGCTTATGCCCGAAGGTAAAAGCCAAACCCTCACCCTGATCATCGGTGAGTCCTCCCACATGCACCAATACGCCACCACACGAATGTGATGACTCACACTTCCTTTAGGTACCAATAGGATCCTCTCTACATACGAAACACATAACATATACCAATCCCGAAGGAAATGCCACACATAAAGGCTCCACAAATCACATAAAATGCCTACTAAGTTAACAGTGAGTTCAAGTACCCTCAAAACACAAAATATTTCTCATGGACATATTACAGTTCAAAAGCTTTCTTTGTTAAACATATCTTATTTTAAAAGCTCACTTTCAAAAACACATGTATGTCATGTATGTCCATGCTCACATTCATAAATACATATCTTCACATTTCATATCAAAATATACTTTGACATATCATAAACATATTCTTAACCCCATTTACAAAATCATACAAAACAATTATTATGTTTATTGTGATTCCAGTAGTAAGTCTAGTATACTTACCTCTTAACACTTTCAGCCACAAGGCTTAGATCTCCTTAACCTATCAATGGAGATTAATCCTTTCATAAGCCTCACAATTCACACAAAATACTTTAAATAGCTTACAAAATTATACACAATGCATTTATCACATCAAATTGGTCTAAATATTTGGTTTCTCAAAACCTGTCATTCTGACCACTTACACTTAACAAAAATTTCTAATACATCAAATGATGTCCAATTACTCCAAAATCAGAATATACCATTCTTGACTCATATATCCTTCTTATATATGAATATTATATCAAATTTCCTACACAATCCATTCCATACACACCATCGAATCCAAACTACAAGCCTGACAGGATCAAGATACTTACTGAACAGTATTCAATCTCCCAATTCTATAAAATCATATACTAACTCAAAAATTATAAAACTACCACATAATTACTCTTAACACATATCTCAGTCCATGATAAATATTTCACTTTCAAATCACTGCCAAAAGTATTTTAAAACTATTTTATTCTATAACTTTAAAAATATGTTAATCAAATATTGCAATGAGCTGATACACTTTAGAAATTCATAACACTTCAACCACATTGATCCAAATTCTCAATTCCGAGTATATCATATTAGACATATAAAATTATCATATTCCACAAATTCATAATTTGTAAAGATCATTCAGCAGGTCAAAAATTATTTTCCACTGTATCATACTGTTTACACAGGAAATTTCTAGAATTTCAGGGTCATTTTGGTAAATTCACAAAAAATTCAATTTCAGGAATTTTGAATCGATTCAAAGTCTCAAATGATCCTAAACATGTCTAATTTCATATACTCAAAATTAAAAACCAGAATCGAATTACAAAAATTTATAAAATTCCTGGATCAAGAGACTATCAAGCAGAAATTCCACAATTCATCATGATTTATCAAACTATCTTATAGATCATCATCAATTCTCATATGATTTTACGAAATACACAACAAATCCTCAATTATACATATTTTCAGAAATCAAAACTTAAAGGAATTAACTTAATTAATATCAATAAATTGAGAAATACGTATGATATACCTCTTGAAATTCAAAATTCCAATTTCTTCTTCTTCTCCTCTTTCTCTCTCCTCTATTTCTCTCTTCTCTCTCATAAAATGGGTAGCTCGACCTAAAAATGGTAAATTAGGGTTCAAAAGTGTATTTTTATACTAAGAGGCTAATTTTTGGTATTTACAAATTTGCCCCCAAAACTTTCAAAGTATAACAATTTGGTCCCTAAAATAAATCTAAAGTCATACAAATAAACCCAATACTAATCGTATATCCTTAACCTATAAAAATATTACTAATAATAATATATAATTCAAGTATCACCAACATACAAATAAAATACGTATATTTATACATATATAAATACTTATTCTTACCAGTCGTGGATACTGGTTACTACAATTCTCCCCTCCTTATAAGAATTTCGTCCTCGAAATTCATGACTTAAGCAAACATATGAGGATACTTAAATCTCATTTCTTATTCTCATTCCCAAGTTGCCTTTTCAACAGTATGGTTTATTCATAAAACATTTACAAAGTAATCTTTTTGGTATATAAGATTTGCTCATAACTTAGTCTGTGAGAGAAGTACGAAACATTCATCCATAAAATAAACACATGACACACATTATGGACTTATAAAATTATACACACATATTTTTATTCTTTTTTTTCCCATTCGTTCAATATTTAATGGGCATCTATACACTTCACATTTTATTCATTAAAGAATATCATAGATGTAGAATATCCATACTAATCTCTTAAATAAAATTCTTAACTCCTCTGAAAAATTTTAATCCATTCAATATATACTCATACATCATAATATCATTCACTACCTTGATATCATTCTAAAAAAATGTAGCATTTCTATGCAACTAAGTTGTCATTCAAATCAGAATATTGAAAGTATTATCTTAAACGATCAAAAATCAACTTCAATAAAAAGACCTTTAGTTCAACTGATTCTTAAACTATAGATCTTAACATTATATCTCTTACTTTAACTCTTAAAAAAAATAGTCCACCTTATTGGACATCATTTTCTCATTGAGATTGACATGTCTGCTTTTTTTTTTCTTCTAATATGCTTAGTTTCAAACAGAAAAGATTTTACTAGCACAATTACTGCGATGGCAAATATGGTTTTTCAACTATTCCTTTAACGTCATCCACGTAAAAGAAAAGGACAAAACGATTATTGATTTTCTTTCACAAAACTCTATAAATAGCCTAAACCTCATAATCACTTTTCTAGCAATAAAGAAAACCAACCCTCTTACCATCTTCATAATGAATCCCATTATCATAACTCCTCATGTTCCTTTTACTCCACCACAACTTTCAGACCTAATCAGAACCAGAACACTCCATTCCCGTGCCAAAGAATTCATCAGACACTATGCCATCTTGGTGATGCGATATTTCTATATCATAAAATTAAGTGCAAGTATACACTATCGTATGCAAGTAATAAAGAGACTAATTAGTCGGATGTCGAACCCACAGGTATAATGTTTTCTTTTTAACCAATTACTAAAATTATATCTTCCTAATAATTATTCAGATAAATAAAAACCTAAGAATGAATGTAGAAAATATAAAAGTAAAAACACAATGCAAAGAGAATAAGAAGATAGCAATGTAGAGAAAACCTAGGATTAATATTATCCCTCAATATGTTTCTAATGATTAATCCTCTAATATTTAACTCACTTAATCTTTATTATTGATCAAGACACTAATGTATTCACAAGCCTCTTCCAAGGTCATGCAAGTATACCATAATTTACCAAATACCTATATTCCTATGGTACTTGTAATAAATTAAGATTCATTAAGATTAGGTCTTATTGATCATACATGCCAATTAGGTATATTCCTATCCTAAATTGAAACTTGCATATGCAACATTGAATGTTACTCTACAATCATGCATCAAATTACCTAGGTCTAAATATTATGATTCCTCTTCCGAGTTTATCAATAATATTACCAATTCATTCACCATATATTGGCCAGATATATTGAAGCATTAAACACAAGTAATTTAAATAATAAAGGATTAAGTTTATTAAATATTCGAAAGATATGGCAATTAAGCACACATATTGAGTTCAAATATTAACCCTAGAAAACAAGTTTAGCTCATGGCTACAAGAGAACAGCAGTAAAAATAATTATAAATCATGATACAATTATTAGCAAACCGATATAGACGTCGAATTGCTCTTAATTGCGCTGCCTAGGAACTCTTGATGCCGAAGAACGTCTTGTATCTCTCTCTAAAGTTGCTTCAATTAAGCTCCTATTGCTCTCCAAGACTCGTGCTCTATATTCTTGGTGCTCTTGGGTCGTCTTGGATTCCTTCTTGAAGGTTGGGAACGAGTGGCTTTATATAGGGATTGATATGAGCTTGAAAATCTCAATTCTCGTCGGACTAGGACTCGCACTACCGCTGGCGCGCTATGCATCCGTCGCTGGGGCGACGCGTGAAAAAGCTATTACCGCTGGAGCGGTGGGATCTTGGCGCTGGGGCGCTGCATGAAAACGGCTTCACCGCTGGCGCGGTGACTCTTCGGAGCTGGAGCGCCAGACGCGACTTAAACAGGTCGTTTTTCTAATTTCGATCACTATTCCAACGCTGGGGCGATATTCTTATGGCGCGGGGGCGCTAGACTCAAATTTTGAAAACTTTGCATTTTAGTCCCTGTTTTTGCTCCTTTTGCATTCTTTCTTTAAATTTCGTTCAAGTCCCTATAAATAACAATAATGCACATAAATAGCCATCTATTCTCATAAAATCATAAAATATCAATAATAAAAACATGAGAAAATATATGACAAATTTGCCCTTATATGATAAAACTGCAGCTAAAGTTTTACAGAGTGGATTCTACTAGCCCACCTTATTTAAGGATGCACACCTCTATGCCATCAAATGTGACAAATGCCAAAGGGTAGGGAACATTTCAAAGAAACAAGAGATGCCACTTCAGAGCATTCTAGAGGTTGAAATATTTGATGTATGGGGAATTGATTTCATGGGACCTTTCCCACCATCAAACGGACAAAAATACATCTTGGTGGCTGTCGATTATGTTTCAAAATGGGTAGAAGCAACAGCACTTCCAACTAATGATGCTAAGGTGGTACTTAAATTTCTTCGCAAAAATATCTTCACAAGATACGGCACTCCTCGAGCAATCATCAGTGATGAAGGGTCACACTTCTGCAATAAATACTTGTCTACCCTTCTACATAAATATGAGGTTAATCACAAAATTGCCACAGCATATCACCCTCAAACAAGTGGACAAGTTGAAGTATCAAATAGAGAAATCAAACGAATCTTAGAGAAAACAGTGCGACCAAACAGAAAAGATTGGGCTGCAAAATTAGATGACGCATTATGGGCATATCGGACGGCATACAAGACACCCATTGGAATGTCTCCTTATCAACTCATCTTCGGTAAAGCCTGCCACCTCCCGGTAGAACTTGAGCACAGAGCATACTGGGCCACCAAAGCATTAAACTTTGATGCACTAGCAACTGGAAAAAAAAGATTACTTCAACTCAATGCTTTGGATGAATTTCGACTTCAAGCTTACGAGAATGCGAAGCTCTACAAAGAGAAGACCAAACGATGGCATGATCAAAGGATAAGTTCCCGGAACTTTTCACCAGGACAATTGGTATTGCTCTATAACTCAAGATTAAAACTCTTTCCAGGAAAGCTAAAATCAAGATGGTCTGGACCATTTCGAGTACTTCAAGTATATCCACATGGAGCAATAGAATTGGAAAATACAGAAACCAATCAACCCTTCAAAGTCAATGGACAACGAGTAAAACATTATTGGGGAGGAAATTTCGATCATCAACAATCTTCAATCACCATGAAAGAGCCATAGAGTAGCATCGCGTCAAGCCGACGACGTTAAATCAAGCGCTACTTGGGAGGCAACCCAAGATAAGTATTATTATTATTAATATTATCATTTTTCTTCTTTTCTTTTTCAGCACAAAAAAAAAAAAAACCAAGAATTTCAGCGCTCCAGCCGCATAACATGGCGCGGCAGCGACAGGAAAATCGAGCACCACCGCCCCCGCGGTACACTCATTACCGCGCCAGCGCAAATTCCAGTAACTGTGCAGAAATCAGCCTTCACCGCTGCAGCGACGGAATATTATCGCGGCAGCGCCAGAACATCGCCCCAGCGATGGAGAGTCAGCGCGGCAGCGAAAATTAACCAGGGAAGTCTCTTAATTTCACTTCTTTATTTTTTTGACATTGGGGACAATGTCTAAATTAAGTTTGGGGGTGGGAAACACTTTTTTGTGTTCATTTTGCTGCATGATTTGAGTGGTCATTCTTGTGGGTTAAATTTTTTTAGTTACTTAGTTTTTTTTTTAGTTAATTCATTTCTATTAGGTTTTGATAAGATGATCATTAGTCTATGATAAGAAAAAGAATACATGGTTGAATTTATTTGTACAAATCCATTGGGAATGATAGATACTTGAGACAATTTAGATTACCTAAGTTTAAGAACAAGTTTGACCTTATTTATTATCACCAAATTTTTGAGCACTTTATAAGCATGAATAGTTATAACTATTACTTAGAGATACTTATTTTTTAGAGAGTACACCACAGTCTCGAAGACCGATACTCTAGAACTTGTCTTTAATTACTACTTAAGGCGAAATTCTAGAAAACACATGAATAGGGAAATGACATTAGGCCATCTTTGGACCGATTGAGCCTTTCTAGCCTACCTTTTAGAGTATATTTATCCCTAATACCTTATTTTGAGCCTAATTACCCATTCTTTGGTGTAACCACATTACAAGCCCAAGACTTAAAGTTTACTTATCAAAAAATTTACCCGTAACACCATAAACTTTGTATTTGCTTAGAAATACTCTTGAAAGGAAAAAGTTGCGGTGATATAAGAAAAATAAGTTTGGGTGGTATTTATCAATCTAAGTTTGGGGGTATTCAAAAAAAAAAAAAAAAAAAAAAGAAAAAAAAAAGAGTAAGAAAAATACCCTCAGCTTAAGGAAAAGAAGAAATTCTTTGAAAAATAAAAGGTTGAAAAGAAGGATGGGAACACAATAAGTTTGGGGGAAGAGATAATACAAGGAAAAGAAGATCAAGAGGTTTCTAGGTAAAAATTCAAGTGTTCATGGTGTGAATTGAACTTCATATATTTATCCTTTTATCCCACCTTGACCTTAGCCTTACATTACAAGCTAAGTAAAGTCCTAAATAGATCCCTAGACATGTGATTTTCTACATTAGTGGAGAGTGGTAATAAAGACAAGCTTATGGAAGTGTCATTATACAAATAAAATGCCGAGACACCATCTTTTATGTACAACCTAAAGTATAAAGTAAATCAAAGTATAGTTTTCGCTATTTGCTTGCTGCTTGCACACACACACACATGGTGATTATTTATGAGGAAGAATGAGGGACTAAATGGAGATAATTAGAATTGTTAATAGCTATTTGTCTACCTTAAGGATTTGTACCATTTCGTCAGCCTTTGAGACAATGATTTTGATCATCTTATTAGTATTAGTATATTTTGTTTTGTTAAATGAGTCAAGTATAACCCTTTGTTTTCTCTCTTAGTTTTATTTTATTGCTTGAGGACAAGCAAGTATTTAAGTTTGGGGGAATTTGATAAGGGCAAATTTGTAATATATTTTCTCATGTTTTTATTATTAATATTTTATGATTTTATGAGAATAGATGGCTATTTATGTGCATTATTGTTAATTGTAGGGACTTGAATGAAATTTAAAGAAAGAATGCAAAAGGAGCAAAAACAGGGACTAAAATTCAAAGTTTTCAAAATTTGTGTCCAGCGCCCCCGCGCCACAAGGATTTTAGCCCCAGCGCTGAAATAGTGATCGAAATAAGAAAAATGACCTGCTTAAGTCGCGTATAGCGCCCCAGCGCCAGAAAGTCACCGCGCCAGCGACGCTCCGTCGCCCCAGCTCTATCAACATACCGCGCCAGCGGTGAAGCCGTTTTCATGCAGCGCCCCAGCGCCGAGATCCCACCGCTCCAGCGGTAATAGCTTTTTCACGCGTCGCCCCAGCGACAGAAGCATAGCGCGCCAGCGGTAGTGCGAGTCCTAGTCCGACGAGAATTGAGATTTTCAAGCTCATCTCAATCCCTATATAAAGCCACTCGTTCCCAGCCTTTAAGAATGAATCCAAGACGACCCAAGAGCACCAAGAATATAGAGCACGAGTCTTGGAGAGCAATAGGAGCTTAATTGAAGCAACTTTGGAGAGAGATACAAGACGTTCTTCGGCATCAAGAGTTTCTAGGCAGCGCAATTAAGAGCAATTCGACGTCTATATCGGTTTGCTAATAATTGTATCATGATTTATAATTATTTTTACTGCTGTTCTCTTGTAGCTATGAACTAATTTATTTTCTAGGGTTAATATTTGAACTCAATATGTGCGCTTAAATTGCCATATCCTTTTAGTATTTAATAAATTTAATCTTTTATTATTTAAATTACTTGTGTTTAATGCTTCAATATATCTGGCCAATATATGGTGAATGAGTTGGTAATATTATTGATAAACTCGGAAGAGGAATCATAATATTTAGACCTAGGTAATTTGATGCATGATTGTAGAGTAACATTCAATGTTGCATATACAAGTTTCAATTTAGGATAGGAATATACCTAATTGGCATGTATGATCAATAAGACCTAATCTTAATGAATCTTAATTTATTACAAGTACCATAGGAATATAGGTATTTGGTAAATTATGGTATACTTGCATGACCTTGGAAGAGGCTTGTGAATACATTAGTGTCTTGATCAATAATAAAGACTAAGTGAGTTAAACATTAGAGGATTAATCATTAGAAACATATTGAGGGATAATATTAATCCTAGATTTTCTCTACATTGCTATCTTTAAATCTCATTGCATTGTGTTTTTGCTTTTATATTTTTTACATTCATTCTTAGATTTTTATTTTTCTGAATAATTATTAGGAAGATATAATTTTAGTAATTGGTTAAAAAGAAAGAATTATCCCTGTGGGTTCGACATCCGACTTATTTAGTCTCTTTATTACTTGCATACGATAGTGTATACTTGCACTTAATTTATGATATAGAAATATCGCATCAAGTTTTTCAGTCCAAGAACACGGCCTCGCAGTTCTTGGTGGCCCTTCGTTCAACTTGGAATACCTTTTCTTTCACCTGCACTATTTTTTCCCATTTTCCCAATGGTCCAAATCTGTCCTTTACTTGTTATGGTACCTGTTGGATCTGTATACAATCGCCATGGAATTTCCATTACTTAGAACTCTCCAAAAATTAGAAAAATGTGATGAAGATCATCCAGCCCTGATATTTCTCCAATGGTTTTACCCAAAGACATGGTGGATAACTAAATTTCAATACATGATTGCAAACAACACAAATGCTGCAGTCCCCAGACAACATCTTTGGTCTGTCTTACTTCTCCAACGAAAGGGTATGATTGTTTCAGATCATGAAATCCATTATTACCCCACTGTCAAGGATTACCTCACCTTTCCCCTTTCACTAAAAGGATCAATTAAGCTCTGGCCTGAAGAAGTAATCCAGCAAAAGAGAGAACTTGAAAGAATTCTTGCTCAAGAAAACCAGATAATTCCTCCATCCGTTTGGATCTCCCCAGAAGATGCTGCACTTTGGGAACAGGTTGAAGATGACTTTGCAGAAGAACTGAATTTTGCCAATATACTCAAATTCCAACAAAGACAAAAACATCATCTTTCACATCATAGAAATACAAATTACTCTACCCACCATCACCATATCCCAAACATGACTTATTATGCCAGATATAGATAAGAAATCGATAACCTTCACCAATGGCCTCAGCCACCTGTCCCGACAGAACCTGACCAACACCAACCCAATCTTGACTTATCCCTCTTTCAAGACTCCCAACCTTATCCAACCGACACCCAAATCCAAGAGGAAGCCAGTACATCCCTCATCCAGACCAGCTCACCTGGAGAAGATCAAGATATGGTAGACCCACATTCCACTCAACCAGAGCCCTCATTCAATGCATGGGAACAACAACTCCATAAGTTCCTCTCTCACGGATACGACACAGATGAAAGCGACCAAGGAGACTCATTTTGACCTACATTGCTGTTTCTATTTTCACAGAAACTAAATCCGTGTTGCTCTATCACATCAAAGAGAGACTGACTACTGCTTTATCTTTATGTCAAGTGTGCTTTATCTTTCTTCATATCTGCTTTTAATCTATCCAAAAATCAATGTTAAGATCATAAAAATCCTTGAAATTAATAAAGTTAATTTGGCCTCATGTCCAAAGTCCAATTGTTTGCTCAAAAAGTCTTTAAGTCATAGATGCATTGTCGGCCATTAGTGTCAAAACGACAAAGTCCCTAAATCCACAAAATAGGCCTTTATTGACTTTTCTTAATTATCTTACCTAACTCATCACGCTTCCGACACAACTTTTTATCACACTTACATATCAACATATATTTATTCAAGATTTTGCGACCTATTGTCCCTTATAAAATGATAAAGTAAAACTCATTCTTTTTTCTTTTTGTTTTACCTCACAAGAATCGAGAAAAATATATACTTGAATATACTTACACATATGCTCCACAGCTATTATCAATTTGTTTCTCTATAAATACATTATTATTGCATCCTTATACAAACTCGAAAACATTCAAAGATTAGGGTGAGCATAACAATGGAGGAAACCTAAGCTCGTCGATTCACAAAAATTTGTGTCTTTTGTGGATCTAACCCTGGGAATACTGAAGAGTTTACAAAAGTTGCAGAAAATCTTGGTAAGGTATTAGCTGAGCGAAATATACATTTAGTATATGGAGGAGGTAACCGAGGGTTAATGGGGTCTGTGGCAAAAGCTGCATACAATAAAGGTAGTTGAGTTTTGGGTATCATTCCAAAACCTCTAGCTATTGAAAATATTGTAGGAAAAATAGTTGGGGATGAGTTACAAGTCTCATCTATGTATGAGCGAATGGCTCAAATCTTAGGCATGCGGATGCTTTCATAGCTCTACCAGGAGGTTTCGGGACCTTGGAGGAAATTTTTCAAATTATCTCATGGGCACAATTACAAATCCACCAAAAACCCATTCGTTTGTTAAATGTTAATAGTTTTTACGACGGGTTGATATCTTTCCTTGACTATGCAACGGGAACACAATTCATCCCACTTCTAGCACGACGGATTCTTATTTCAGCTCCAACTATTGATCAACTGATTGATCAATTGCAGTCTTTTATTCCTCTGTCTAATCCAACATTGCATCAGTTAGATTGGTCTACTCATGACAGTCAGAAGAAGCGCAAAATAGACTTAAATCTCACTTCGTAGCCTCTACTGTATTTTTGTTGCTGCTATTGTTGTTGTTTTCCTTTTCAATAAAAGTTGTTTCAATTGATGTCTTCAATACTCTACTTCTCTATATTTTGTCATTGAGAAAATTATCTCAATTTGCTCTATCACATGCAAATTATCATTATAAGATATTCAACATCACTCTTACTAAGCATATTAGTCATAACTTAAAAGAAAATCTAAATGGTAACATTAAGATCCACAAGGTACCATTATCCACAACAACAACAATCTTAGCAGCTTCTGAATACTGTGTCATCTTCACAAAATCATACAAAATTTAAGGAATATGTCAAACTTTTACATAACAAAGCTACAAATACAATCCTAAGGATTTGGCATCTGCTCGGTTCCCTTGACTCGACACTTAAAAGTCTACAGAATCATATCTTAGCTCTGATACCAATAAAAGCTGTCACGCCCCAGACCCAACAGATCTGACACACGACATCACTTACATTCATTCAATAATACTTAAACATTCATTTTAATTTCTTTCAGAATTATAGTAATTGAATTATGACTGGGACAATTACTAAACCGGAGATACGCAGAGTTTTCTCAGAGATTAACACTCTACTACGTCACCAGTAGCAACTTTGTTACCGGAAGCCCAGAATATATTCATTGCAAATTCTTACTTAAAATCAATCCATTACTACACTTGGTGAAACTTAAACTAAATCCAACCACACACAATAAAATAATACATAAGTATTTATTCAACAGGGACAAATCAAATATTTTATCCCACGTGTCCCCAAATGAAACACTTAGCAACCTAACAACTTAGGGAACCCAAGGAACAGCAGAAGCCTTGCCAAATCCGCTAAGCACACATGTACCTTATTTACCTGAAATCACCATAAACTATAATGAGTATAAAACTCAGTAAGCATACTAGTTTTTCATATATCAAATACAAATACATATATGTACACAATGCATATGTATGATATGTTGTTATCAATCAAAATCATAATCTTATCAAATCACATATCATGTAAGCGCTTACACATTCTTTCAAAACACATAATAGGAATACCATTACTCAACTACTACTTAATAGGACTTACATATCACATATCACATAATAAGCCAAATGTCACTCGTAGGTGACATACCGTATGAGAGGAATAGTACAAGTGAGGTCTTTAAATCACACATATATAACGCTTATGCCCGAAGGTAAAAGCCAAACCCTCACCCTGATCATCGGTGAGTCCTCCCACATGCACCAATACGCCACCACACGAATGTGATGACTCACACTTCCTTTAGGTACCAATAGGATCCTCCCTACATACGAAACACATAACTGTTGGGTTATATGGTTGGGCGAATTTTCTTAGGGTTCTTGCATGTGGGTTTGTGTTCATCATACAAACAATATACATATCTCATACATACATGTGCACAGCGGAAGATTGAATACAATGAACACAGAAAATAACATTTGATTAAACTGAAATTCGAGATTGAGAAATATCACCAATGAAGCCTTTGGATTAATTTTCTTTGAAGTCCACCATGAAATGAATCTTTGATCAATTCTAGCAATCAACAAGGGTGGGTTTGATTGTCTAGAATGGCAGCATCTTAATCCAGCATATGTGTTTAACTCTTAAACATTTTACAAAGTTAAACCATTTAACTTAATTAAATTTGTTTTTCCTTTTATTCAACTCTTGAATAAATAAAACAAATCTTGTTTTTAGTTATTACATTAGTAACCATTAATTCAATTTGTTTTGTTGTTCTAACATTTAAAACACAAAACAAACAATTTCAATTTCTCAAATTGAATTGGCTCTCAAAATGCAAAACCTAAAAAACTAAATCAATTTTTGAATTTCAATTTCATTTCACTTTATATACAAATGAATTAATTCCAAACTAATTTGAATTTCATTTGCATTTCATTTGGCTTAACCTAACCTTAGTTAACATTTAACCTTAGTTAGATTATTTTAACTTAACCTTTAAGTTAATAAATATTTAATTAATTTAACCATAGTTAACTAACTTAACCATGGTTAGGTTAACCTTTACTTAACCTTTAAGTAAGGTTAACTTAACTTAACCACTTGGTTAACTTTTAACCTTAGTTATGTTAAATTAATTTATTTAACAATTAAATAAATAAATATTTATTTTAATTATTTAACAATTAAATAATCATAAAGTGAAATTACTATTATATCCTTACTCGGTTACCAAGTTAACCTAAAGTGGGTCCCACCAATTTAACCACATACTTTAGTTAACGTAACCTTAGTAATTGCTGAATTATACTGTATTGAACAATTCAATACGGTACACTGCCCAAGTGCTCAAAGAGTACATTTCATATTGGGACTCTCTAGGTCTACACCCGATCTGTCAAATGGAACTGTTCCATTAATCCGTAATCGATGCCCCACGCACACGTTACGAATATTACAAATCAGCGTGTCAGACCATACAAGTTGAGGTCATAACGTACACGTATAATCCTTCCATCATTTATATCCTAGATGTGCGGGGATATAGATCAGCACCGTCAAATCCCCATTTGCTCATCCATAAACTTATCTCCAGATTCGTATCTCGATAAACAATATACGCAAACACTTTTGCTATATTGTTTAACCCTGTGGGAAACTCTTTTCCCGGGTTTATGCTTGTGGCCACAAGACTTTATGAAATACAATCTCGGAGCATCGGATATACAACTTACCTACGTAAGCTGACGGATCCCGTATCTACGCACACCGGACTCCATGAGCATCGGACCATACCCAGCGACACATAGCGGTCAGACCATGAAAGGTCTCTGACATATGTGGAACCAAAGCATGATGGATCACTCACAAGACCACCGTGGCGCTCAGGTCAAAGGACCACGAATACTACTCAACTCGAGAGGACCTTCCTTTGACGGTGTCATAGGATATCTATTGGGGTCCTCATAAGTCTGTTCAGTATCCAGTCCTGACTGGATACCCGCATGCCTATACAAGCTCTAAGCTCATGGTCAGCTAAGAACAACCATCTGAACCAGTCAGATATAGACATACACTAATCTATATATAGTGAATCACCGATAGACCCGCATTAGTGATTATAGATCAGGAACATTATCTTTGAGACATACTTACATAATGATATTTCTTAACACCTATTGCAACTCTTTGCAACTATATCATTATAAGTATACTCTCAGGTCTTTGTCCCATTATAGACAAGGTTCTAACTCTTTAGACCTCGCTGACTCTTATAACCTGCTAACTCTTAACAGTGCTAACTTTTAGCATTTATAACTCTCAGCTTTGCTAACTATTAGTTCTGATCTAAACTCCTTTAGATCAGATCTGAACTCTTTCAGATCAAACAATGTCTGTAATGTTACAAGCATTATACCATATTAATATGATATTAACAATCTTTATTCGAAATGTTTATTGTATAAATATTAACAATTAATATTCATACAATATTGGAATGGCACGTGAGCACCAGCTCCAACAATAACATATACCAATCCCGAAGGAAATGCCACACATAAAGGCTCCACAAATCACATAAAATGCCTACTAAGTTAACAGTGAGTTCAAGTACCCTCAAAACACAAAATATTTCTCATGGACATATTACAGTTCAAAAGCTTTCTTTGTTAAACATATCTTATTTTAAAAGCTCACTTTCAAAAACACATGTATGTCATGTATGTCCATGCTCACATTCATAAATACATATCTTCACATTTCATATCAAAATATACTTTGACATAACATAAACATATTCCTAACCACATTTACAAAATCATACAAAACAATTACTATGTTTATTGTGATTTCAGTAAAAAGTCTAGTATACTTACCTCTTAACACTTTCAGCTACAAGGCTTAAATCTCCTTAACCTATCAATGGAGATTAATCCTTTCATAAGCCTCACAATTCACAAAAAAATACTTTAAATAGCTTACAAAATTATACACAATGCATTTATCACATCAAATTGGTCTAAATATTTGGTTTCTCAAAACCGGTCATTCTGACCACTTACACTTAACAAAAATTTCTAATACATCAAATGATGTCCAATTACTCCAAAATAAGAATATACCATCCTTGACTCATATATCCTTCTTATATATGAATATTATATCAAATTTCCTACACAATCCATTCCATACACACCATCGAATCCAAACTACAAACCTGACAGGATCAAGATACTTACTGAACAGTATTCAATCTCCCAATTTTATAAAATTATATACTAACTCAAAAATTATAAAACTACCACATAATTACTCTTAACACATATCTCAGTCAATGATAAATATTTCACTTCCAAATCACTGCCAAAAGTATTTTAAAACTATTTTGTTCTATAACTTTAAAAACCTGTTAATCAAATACTGCAATGAGCTAATACACTTTAGAAAATCATAACACTTCAACCACATTGATCTAAATTCCCAATTCCGAGTATATCACATTAGATATATAAAATTATCATATTCTATAAATTCGTAATTTTTAAAGATCATTCAATAGGTCAAAAATTATTTTCCACTGTATCATACTGTTTACACAGGAAATTTCTAGAATTTCAGGGTCATTTTGGTAAATTCACAACAAATTCAATTTCAGGAATTTTGAATCGATTCAAAGTCTCAGATGATCCTAAACATGTCTAATTTCATATACTCAAAATTAAAAACCAGAATCGAATTACAAAAATTTATAAAATTCCTGGATCAAGAGACTATCGAGCAGAAAT
The DNA here is from genome assembly GCA_946807835.1 of Ailanthus altissimus. Lineage (NCBI taxonomy): Eukaryota > Viridiplantae > Streptophyta > Magnoliopsida > Sapindales > Simaroubaceae > Ailanthus > Ailanthus altissimus. The sequence goes on along the minus strand of OX327696.1, from coordinate 23,622,811 downwards.
TTCACAATTCATCATGATTTATCAAACTATCTTATAGATCATCATCAATTCTCATATGATCTTACGAAATACACAACAAATCCTCAATTATACATATTTTCAGAAATCAAAACTTAAAGGAATTAACTTAATTAATATCAATAAATTGAGAAATACGTATGATATACCTCTTGAAATTCAAAATTCCAATTTCTTCTTCTTCTCCTCTTTCTCTCTCCTCTATTTCTCTCTTCTCTCTCATAAAATGGGTAGCTCGACCTAAAAATGGTAAATTAGGGTTCAAAAGTGTATTTTTATACTAAGAGGCTAATTTTTGGTATTTACAAATTTGCCCCCAAAACTTTCAAAGTATAACAATTTGGTCCCTAAAATAAATCTAAAGTCATACAAATAAACCCAATACTAATCGTATATCCTTAACCTATAAAAATATTACTAATAATAATATATAATTCAAGTATCACCAACATACAAATAAAATACGTATATTTATACATATATAAATACTTATTCTTACCAGTCGTGGATACTGGTTACTACAATTATTGTTGCCTATATATAGATAATGATGCCATATTACAGTCACAAATGGAGAGTGATATGTTGTAATAGGTAGTGGTGTCGTATGATAAGAGAATAGACGTGTGCACATAGGTACGGTAGCGATTTTGAGCTAAAACAAATCAAAGAAGATTATTGTTTGAGTGATATGTGGCACACATATATGATTTAATATTGCAATGTTTGAGAGGTAGTTGCTGTCTATATTCGGAGTGCTCATTATTGTTGTTTTAAGTATTCAATGGCACCCAAGAAATCAAAGAAGTTCGTTGCATCATCTTCTGTAGGCTATGATACTAACAAGTTTGTTTTCAAGAAAGCCGTAGATGTATATCACTATTTCATAGTCAAACGTACAATCATTCCTGAAAGAGCCTTCAACATCACGGAAAGGGGGCTATCCAAGAATCTTCAGAATTATTACAGACAAGGGTTGGGGGCTCTTGTGTACACAACAGAATGCCACAGTTATTCCAGTCGTCCGAGAATTTTATGCTAATGGTAAAGAGCACTCTTATGGGAAAGTCCAAATTAGGGGCAGAACTGTTCACATTCACAATGAGGTCATTAATAGATACTTTGGGTACCCAATATACAACGAGATGACTATATGGAGCTCTACCAGAACCCAGATTATGAAGTCGTCATCCGCTACTTAGCCACCCCAGCTGCTCAATGGACGATGTCTGAAAATCTTTCGGTCGCTTTTTCCGCACTCTACATATGCAGAGAATTCAAAGCGTGATACTATTTCATAGCTGCCAAATTAATGCCAGTCAGTCACATAAGCACGGTAATAGCAAAGATAGCTCTCATTCTATATGCCATTCTAGCAGGGCAGACAATTGATATTGGTAAGGTGATCAGAGACAAAATCTTTTTCGGCCTCGATCATCCAAAGTAAAGCATCTACTGCCCCTTGCTAATTACAGCACTTTGCGCTAAAGCTGGAGTTGAGTGGACATCATCAGAAGAAGTATTTCCCACAGCACACGTATTGGACAACAACAAAATTGCTACAATTGTTGATAGTCTAGCCCAAGACCCCACTCCCTGACCACTTCCGCCACGAAGACCCATAACACAACTGACCATGCCTCAAAGGCTGTCAAGGTTAGAGATGCCTTCACCACACATCAGCAGTGGACTGCATCATATGCCGCCTATCAAGACCAAGTTTTACGTATTGCCCTCACACACTTCGGCATAGATACACATAACTTGCCAAAATTTTTGGCCTATCCAGCGCCTCCAGATGCGGATGACTTATGAGATGATGCAGAAGTTAAAAATGAAACGGGGAGTAAAGATGAAGACGGAAAGGACAACTAATGCTTCATAAAAATGAGAAAGTGTTTCTAATTTTATTATTTTACTACCATCATGAGGACATGTCTAATTATAAGTGTGGGGGGCAGGGGAAACACTTTTTAATTTATAATTTTCTTCATGCTTTGTTAGTTTATTTTCTATTTTTATTTATTTTCTTTAGAAGTAGTTGATAAGGGCAAAATTATCATATATTTTATCATATTTTTATTTTGATATTTTATTATTTTATGAGAATAGATGGCTATTTATGTGCTTTATTGTTATTTATAGGGACTTGAATGAAATTTAAAGAATGTGTCCATCGCCCCAACACTGGAATAGTGATTGAATAAGAAAAACGACTTGTTTAAGTCGCATCTAACGCCAGACCTTCATAGCGCTAGCAACAGGACAGCGCCTCAGCGCCATCAACCCACCACTCCAGCGGTGAAGCCTTTTTCATGCGTCGCCCCAGTGACAACTGCATAGTGCCCCAGCGGTACCGCGAGTCCTAATCCGACGAGAATTGAGATTTGCAAGCTCATCAATCCCTATAAAAAGCCACTCGTTCCCAGCCTTTAAGAATAAACCAAGAGCAACCTAAAGCAATTCAAGAACACCAAGAATACAGAGCACGAGTCTTGAAGCGCAATAGGAGTTTAATTGAAGCAACTTTAAAGAGAGATTCAAGGCGTTCTTTGGCATCAAGAGTATCTTAGGCAGCATAATCAAGAGCAATTCGACGTCTATATCGATTTGCTATTGATTGTATCATGATTTATTATTATTTTTACTACTGTTCTCTTATAGCCATGAGCTAAACTTATTTTCTAAGGTTAATATTTGAACTCAATATGTGTGCTTAATTGCCGTATCTTTAGAATATTTAATAAACTTAGTTCTTTGATATTCAAAGTACTTGATTTTAATGCTTCAATATATATGATCAATATATGGTGAATGAGTTGATAATATTATTGATAAATTCGAAAGAGGAATCATAATATTTAGACTTAAGTAATTTGATACATGATTGTAGAGTAACATTCAATGTTGCATATGCAAGTTTCAATTTAGGATAGGAATATACCTAATTGGCATTTATGATCAATAAGACCTAATCTTAATGAATCTTAATTTATTACAAGTACCATAGGAATATAGGTATTTGGTAAATTCGGGTATACTTGCATGACCTTGGAAGAGGCTTGTGAATACATTAATGTCTTGATCAATAACAAAAACTAAGGGAGTTAAATATTAGAAGGTTAATCGTTAGAAAGCATATTGAGGGATAATATTAATCATAAGTTTTCTCTATATTGCTATCACTTACATTTCTTTGCATTGTGTTTTTGCCTTTATATTTTCTATATACATTCTTAGATTTTTATTTATCTGAATAATATTTAACAATAAAGCACATAAATAGCCATCTATTCTCATAAAACAATAAAATATCAAAATAAAAACATGAGAAAATATATGACAATTTTGCTCTTATCAGTAGTTTACTTTCTTTCAGTATCGTTTGTTTGGGTCGAAAGAGTTTGTAGTTGATGATGATAAATAGAGTTGAAGAAAAGCTATAAACTCTAGACTTATTTATTATTGTGTTCATTTTATACTGTAATCGAATTAATTATATTCAGCTTATAGTTGTTCACTTTAAACATCAGTGCAATCTAGAGCTACTTAATGTTCAACAGTTGTAAGGTAGAATATACTTTTGAGGCAAAATCCTAAGACATATATAGTAAGGGATATGATTATAGGCCATGTTTGGATCGATTTGACCTTTCTAGCCAACTTTGAATATTTTTGTCCTTAGTCACCCTTTTTGAGCCTGATTGACTATATTATTTTTAAACCCACTTTTGAAGCATATAACCAATTAATACTTGTATCCGTCATGAATACCCTTCACACTATGATACATAACATCTTGTTGTAAGGGTCATGAAGTGATTCAAAGTCTTAGGAAAAAAAGAAGAGACAGCTATAGAATTGTTCTCAGTTAGATAGAAGAATTAGAGAAGCTTGATTAAAAAACAAAAGACCTCCTAGAAAGACAGCAGGGAACAATAGAGTTGTTGAAAAATTGGGTTCAAGAAAAATAAGTTTGGGGTAGTGGACTGAAGAAAGAAAGAACAAAAGTGATTCTTAGACAAAAGAGGTTATGGTTATAGTGCGATTTAAACTTAAAAATTGTCCGTATTTTCACACCCTAACCCAAGCCTTTTATTACATGCTAATCAAAGTCCTATTTGATCCCTTATTATATACTTGTTCTACATTAATGGAGATTGCTATGAAAAACAAGCTTATAGAGAATTTTTTTGGTCATAATCTTTCTTTGATAAAAATAAGATGTTCGAAAGTACAATTGATGTGCAATTAAACAGCTCGACACACACTCGCAAGTGAATGATTATAAGGTAGATATAAGCATGATGATTAGAGTGTAGAATGAGCATGAATAATTTTTTAGTCTAAAGATTTCATAAGTGTAATTTACCATTTGAGACAACTTACAAATTTTTAATTGACTCGAGCAACGCATGGTTTAAGGGATGTTAAGAGGGTGTTTTTATATAGTTATTTTGGCTCCTTGTTAGTGTGTTTTTGTTTTGCCCGAGGACAAGCAAATGTCTTAAGTTTAGGGGTATTTGATAATAACATAATGACAATGTATTTTAGTACTCTAACTTGGGTATTTTTTCTTTAATCCATTAATATTGGTCTAATTATATGTTTTTTTAATCTTAAATAGGTGCGTGAAGGAAAATGTGACATATAAGATCGAATGGGAGGCGATTCGAGTGAGAAATGAATGAGATGCATTCGAAAGACGAAAGTAGAGCAGCAAGTGGTGGGGCACCGCGGTGCCCAGATCAGCGAGTGAGCGCCGCGACGCTTAGCACCCAGCGCTGCAGCGCTCGTCATTGTCTTGACAAACCTGGTGCTTGTGCCCAATGCTACGGTGCCCATGCGGATACTTAAATACCCCTCTCAACTCTCCTATTTTGGGGTGGATTCGAACCTCCTTACGCCTAGGGTTTCTCATAGCAACAAAAATACTATTTTAAGGCAAAAATAGAGAGACTGGGCAAGGAGAAAAATGCAAGCAACGAATACACATTCAAGTCAAGAGATCAAAGTGAATTTATTGAAGAATAAACTTTTGGGCAATCAAAACAAGAGGGAGAAGAATCAACTCTTAGCATCACTTGTGTTATTTTCTTCTTTAATTTTAAGAGATGATCTTGTTCATGATATTTTTATACTTTTGCATTGATATTCTTGTTTTGAACATGAGCTAAATACTTTTGATCTAGAGTTAGACGTTCTTGAACCTAGTATGTAATTGACTATTTTAAACTCTTAGTTATGAACTTTTATCCCTTAATTGATTCAATCTATCTATGCTTAATGCTTTCATTATACTTGGTCACTATTTTGATTGTTTATGAACCATGATAACTTTGACAAAAGGATGCATGTGTTTAGCCTAAGGTATATTGATACGTGATCATAGAGTAATATCTATGAATTCTATTTAGGATAGACATATACTTAGGTGGCATGTATGGTTTGATTAGACTTATTATTAATAAGTTGTATCTTACTCGGATTATTATAGACATATAGGTAATTATTAGGGTGTAATATTATCATTCGACTGTCGACAGAAGCTTATAATGAAATCAGTGTCTAGCCAATCAATTGATAATAAAGAAATAACTAAGTGGTTAAAGAATTCAATGAACTAATAGGAGATACGTCGAAACCCTAGATTACTTATCAAACTAATGAATTCTATCTCTGACTATTTGCAATATTTTAATTAGGTTTAATTCGATAGCAGTAGTTTAGTTAGTTAAACTCCATCTCAGAAGTTAGTTTGGATAAAGGTAAAATAAAGTAATTTTAGTAATCGATTGAAGAAATAGAAATAATAATCTTTGTAGAATCGATAATCTAGACTTAATCCTATATTACTTGGTACGAAAGCGTGCACTTACGCTTAGTTATTAAATTAGACATCACCCACATTGTAAGAGCTCCAATAGTTCCACCAAATTTAGGTGAACTAAGATCTAAACATAGGGTTCTACCACCTTACTGTATATGACGGTAAGAGAAGAAAACCCCTACTAAGAAATTTTCTTTCATTAACAAAAAATAAAAATACCTCTGTTAAGAACATGTTCACACACTCGTCCTTTTGCAATAATAGGTTTATCTCCATCATCATTCACTTACTCTACATAGATTAAGGACCATTGCTTGTGGGTTTAATCAATGATCTTTTGACTAAGTAGATTTTAGTGAACTTAGGGTTGGTTACTAAATTAAGCGAGGTGGTATAACTAATGAGGGGTAAGAAAAATAGAGGTAATATTTTGTATTTAGTAAACAAAAACCCAATTTTCAATCTAATTGTTGTTGACTCATGCCTTTTAATGTTTCTTTGCAGGAATGGCTTGAGCAAGAAGAATGTAGTAAAAAAAAGGCTCAGTCGAACTAGGATCTAATGAGATTGAGTAGGAAACCGAGGATGATTGTTGTCCTACTTTTTAGAAGAGGCCAATAGGTTACCCCTTGATGACGAGGAGGATTGGTTAGGGTGATTTTGTTTTAGGATCCCAAAGAAAAAATAGTGGTCAACACCATTATTTCTGCTTCTTCCTTATTGTCGCAATTACTATAACCACAAAGTACGATCCCTAGCCCTACTCGGGCAATTAAAATAACACAGGGATCTTTGTCAACTCCATTACCGTTGATTGCCTCAAGCATCAACCACATGGTCATAATGAGGTTTGTTGTCTCTACCTTCTTATTCTTTGATCTATCATTCGAGAAAAAGGGAAGGTACAAATATATGGTCCCTTTGGTCAGAGAGAAGGAGCACACGGTGAAAGCTAGGCACACAAAGAGTGACATTAAAATGCGATGAGGTCAAAGACGAGCATGGGCTCATAACGAGCTCTAAACTTAATTGAAATTTAGATTTCTATTTTAGTAATCATTCTTAATTCTAACTTTTTATTCCTTGTGCGGCTGCCAATATCCTCTTTCAGTATTAAGAAACTATCATGAGTGCTGTATGAGACAAACAGAAGTTAAAAAATGCTGAACTCAGCACTAATCAACTTAATGAAGCCTTGGCCAAGGCGAATAAAAAGTGTAAGAAAGCACCTTGAAGGTCAAGAACTATGCCTATCAGGCCGATGATGTTGAGGTGATATCTATTACCATAGAGTGTTAGGTTATCAAACAGTAGAGGGTTATTAGGCGGTTAAGGTAGAGATTGCTGAGGCTAAGACTGTTGAAGCCGGTGCTTACGTGTCATTCTAATATTGTATAAATATTAATTATTAATATTTATATAATAAATATTTTGTATAATCATTAGTATTAAATATGTATATGGTATAATGCTTGTAATGTTACAGATATTGTATGATTTGAAGGAGTTTAGACCAGGGCTAAGAGTTAGTAATGCTGAAAGTTATAAATGCTAAAAGTTAGCAGGTTATAAGACTCCGCAATATCTAAGGAGTTAGAGCTTTATCTAAAACGGGACAAAGACCTGAGAGTATACTAGTAATAACCTAGTTGTAAAGAGTTGCAATAGGTGCTAAAAAATATCATTATGCAAGTATGTTCTCAAACACTATGTTTATGATCTATTTTCATTAATGCGAGTCTGACAGTGAATCCCTTTTATATAGATTAGTGTATGTCTATATCTATAGGGTACAGAAGTTTGTTTTTAATTGACCATGAGCTTAAAGCTCGTATAGGCATACGTGTATTTAGTTAGGACTATATATTGAACAAACTCACGAGGACGCCAATCGACATCCTATGAAGCTATCAATAGTGAGTCTTCTCGAGTTGAGTAGTATTTATGATCCTTTGACCTGAGCACCACAGTAGGCTTATGAGTGATCCATCATACTTTTATTTTATGGATGTCAGAAACTTTTCATGGCCTGACCGTTTTGTGTCGCTGGGTATGGTCTGATGCTCATGGAGTCTAATGTACATAAATATGAGAATTATCAGTTTTCATAGGAAAGTTGTATATCTAGATGCTCCAAGAATTGTATTTTAGAAAATCTTTTGGTCAAAAGTACAAACCCTGAAAAAAATATTTTGCAGGGTTAAACAATATCGCTACTGAGTTTTAGGAATATTATTTTATGAAATACAAATCTGGAGATAAGTTCACAGATGAGCATATGGGTAGGGTGGACAAAAAAATTGAGGAACTGAACCGGACCTAAAAAATCAAACCGAACCAGTCGATTTGGTTTAGTTTTTTCCTTGGTCAGTTTGATTCTTGGTTTAGCCACCAAAAATTCGATTTAGTTCTCAGTTCAGAAGGTTAAACCGAGAACCGAACTGCGAAACTGAAAATATAAAAAATAATAATAATAAAATTTAAAAATTTGAATCGAACTGAACTGACGTAAGCCTAAATTAGGTCTATTTGAACCAAACTAAAAAATCAAACTAAAAAACTAAAATCTGAACCGAACCTATAATTGAATTGGTTCGATTCGGTTCTGCTCACTATAAGTTCGGTTCGATTTTAATTTTCAAAAACTAACCGGCTCAGTTCGGTTAGAATAAAGTTTAATAATTAAATAATTTATATATTTTAAGCTTTACTTAACTAAGTAAAGTAAACCTAACCTAGCTTAATTATTAAACTATAATTAGGTTAAATTCTAAATTAAACTTAAATTTAAGTGAAATGTTATATATATATATAATGAAATGAAACAAGTGTAGTTGTTAGACAAAAAAAAAAAAGGGTGGCTGAAAATTTAAGTGGGTGAAGAAAGAAGAATTCTTTTTCAAGCTATTTTGGAAAGAGTTGTCTTAATAGAAAGGAATTCAAGCTATTTTGGAAAGAGTTGTCTTAATAGAAAGGAATTCATTTTCATTTGGTTTTAATAGCCAATTATTGTTCAGCTATAAAGAGAGAAAAGTGAAAATTTTCATTTTATTTTACAAATATTGGTGACAAATATAAATTCTTCTAAAGTGTTGAAAGAATTAGCTTCATCTTCTTTATTTCCTTTAATTGGCCAACTATATTACAAGCATTTGATGAAATAATTTTGTTCAAATGTTGAATTAGAACAAAATCATTGATCGCTTTGTAATAAACATACAGTTTAAGTGTTAAAAATTTCTCCTTTTTTGCAATCAATTTCGCTACAGCATCCATTGCTCTACCTAATTGTCCACCATTTCTAAGTGTGATTTCTATGTTACGTATGATCGTGCCTAAGGACATATCGGTTGAAGTAGATTTGTTTTTTTTGATCAACTAGAGATTAAAAGTTAATCTCGAATAAAACTGTTATTCTAGCAACTCAAACCCACATTGTTGAGTCATAGAATTGCCAACGGGTCCATTTTAGGTGATAATCCAGCTTAAACCGTTCTAAAGGCTTGAGAGGCAATTATTCTCAATTTTCATATTAATGTGATTAATATCTATTTAATTTCATTAATGTAATGAAATGCAAAATTTATTGTGTTCGTTGTTTAAGAAATTAAATTTTCAGCTTCTGCTGCGTATATTATATATGAGATGCATATATATGTATTTATCAACAATGGACATGTGCACATGCATACACGTACCTAATAAAAAAATACAGTTTTGAACCGCACCCAACTGGGACCACCTGGAGGAAATTTTGTGGGGATTGTGCTGAGTTGGTAAAGAAAGGTGAGGAACAAGGAAAGAGGTCAAGGATCAATGTTTTAATAGAAAGCCAATGCTTTAACAAGTATGTAGAGCTCTTCAAAGAGCATTGCGTAACTTACTAAGCAGCAATCGACTGAGGAACGCAGTATTAAGGCAACCTAGCAAGTTGTTGACTTAGACGTTGGAGAATACATCTTTTAAGGTGTCGAAGGCTTTGGGTTTGTTGTCGATCTATCTTTGCTTGGTTAGTCTACCCATGCTTCCTACTCAAATGTGGCAAGTGATGCTTCTCTGGGTAGCTAAAAAGAAACCAAGAACAAGTAGCCTCCTCCCCCACTAGTTACCTAGGATGAAAAGATTTATCTTTTTTTTGTCCTTGTACTTTATTTTCTTATAATAAACCTAAAACATATTAATGAAAGACTTCAGTGTCATTTTTATTTTGTAATTAGTACCTTTAAGTATGATATATGTTTGATACTTTGGTTGAATGGAAGTTCCCTCCAAAGATGAATGAAACTAAACCATAAATGGTCAACATACTAAAGACTTGATTTTGAAGGGTATTAAAGTAGAAACTTTTTGGCTAAGTGTTTAAAAATGTATGACTAATCTAACCTTTCAGGGGAGGTAGATGTTGGTCATTGAACTAATTAACCGACCACTACCATTGGTATTAACAAAATGAATATTTGGCTAAGTAGTTGACTTAATGTGTTAAGTTCGAACACATAGTAAAAATAGATTGACTATAATAATCCAATACTCTTGTAGCTAAGGTGTTTGTTCTCAAGTGAATGTTGCCTATATAGAGATCTTCATTTTCTTTATTTATTATCTTGAAATTTGTGCTTACATGTCATCCCTTTATGTATGAATATTTGTTTAATATTTATACTAGTATTATCATTTCATTAAATCGCTAATTATATTTTATATATGGTAAGATGCTTGTAAAATTTTAGACATTGTATGATCTCAAAGAGTTTAGATCTGGTCTAAATGAGTTTAGATCAGTGTTAAGAATTAGCAACGCTGAGAGTTATAAATGCTAAGAGTTGGCACTGATAAGAGTTGTCAGGTTATAAGAGTTAGCGATATTTAAAGAGTTAGAGCCTTATCTGAAATGGGACAAAGACCTGAGAATATATTAGGAATGACGTAGTTACAAAGAGTTACAAATAGTACTAGGAAATGTTCTCATGCAAATATGTTCTCAAATATTATGTTCCTGATCTATCTTCATTGTTGCTAGTCTGTTAGTGAATACCTTAATAAATATATAGATCGGTGTATGTCTATATCTGGATGGTCTAGATGGTTAGTTTTAGTAGACCACGAGTTTAGCAGAAGCTCATATAAAGATACAAGTATTCAATAAAGACTGAATACTGAATACTGAATAGACTCACAAAGATCTCTAATAGACATCCCATAAAGCCATAAATGGAGGGTCTTTTGAGTTGAGTAATATTCGTAGTCCTTTGACTTGAGTGCCACGGTAGGCTTGTGAATGATTCATTATACTTTGGTTCCTTACATTTTAGAAACCTTTCATAGTTTGACCACTGGGTGTCACTGGGTATTATCCGATGCTCATAAAGTCTAATGTACATAGATATGGGATCCGTCAGCTTATTTGGGTAAGTAATATAGCCTAATGCTCTAAGATAGTATTTTAGAAAGTCTTATGGCCATAAGCAGTAATTTCCGAGAAAAGAATTTAACCCTAGGGATAAATAATATCACAAAAGTGTTTAGAAATATTATTTATTGAAATACAATTCTAGAGATAAGCTTATGGTCGGGTATATGGAGATTTGACGGTGTTGATTTATATCTCTACTCTATCCGGATATAAATGAATGAGGGATTATACGAATATGTTATAACATCAACTTGTATGGTCTAACGCATCACTTTGTAATATCCATAACGTGTGTATAGGGCATCGTTCACGGATATATGGAGGAGTTCTATATGACAATTCGGGCGTGGACCTAAAGAGTCTCACAATATAAAGTGTAATCCTTGTGCACTAAGGCAGTATTATGGATTGAACAGTTCCATCCTAAAAATTCTAGCAAACCGAAAATATATTTCAGAGTTTCTCGGATTGTGCACTTGTCTAGACTTAAATGTAAGTACATCATTTAATTAGTTGACAAGAACTGTTAACTAATTGGATGTTGACAAGTGACACAATTTTGTTCTATGAATTCACCTATTAACCAAGTTAGTAAAATCAAATAAAGTAAAAATTAATTATTCAAATAGTTTTTGAATAATTGAATAAATTTTGTTTAAATAAATAATAATATTTATTTAGTTATTTATTATTTTAGTTTAGGTGGGAGACATATACCTAATTAGGTATAATTACCACAAAATATTATTTTTTAATTTTTTGACCGCTTAATCAATTTTAAGAGCACTTATGAAGTACTTAACACACCTAAATATTATTTTAAAAAATTGATTGACAAAATGGTGAAGAAAAAACGTGCATGGTGAGAGGATTAAAGAGAGTTTTTCTTTAAAAAAAATGTTGTGAGAAAAATTAAAGAGAAAAAATTAAATTTTTTTTATTTTTTTTCAAGAAACGAAAACAAAAACTTTGTTTTTGAAAATTCAATTGCTACTATTCTAGCTTCGCAAACCTACTGGATTGTTGTGAACTAGAATTGAATAATAGTGCACTTTAATGTAAGCTCAAAATTGGAGTTAAGAAGAATCCGAAATTGAAATCTTCACTAAAGTTTTTCAAGAGCATTTTCTTGTTATCTTATATTGTTAATGATATAAATTACATTTAGATATGTTGATTATATGCTTAATTCCGCTGCGAAATTATGTATATGATACATGTATTTAATTTTTTCAACATATATATAATCACATACATATTACTATAAAATACGTTAACACATTATGTTTTATAGAGAGAAAAAAATTCACTTGTAATTTGTTTTACAATCTTTACTTTTCTTTGTAAGACATATATGTCATTTATGTCTTATTATTAGCCTTAGGAATTATTTTAAAGCATTGTGTATTTACTAAATTTTTTTTAAAAGGAAGTACTCATTTATTTTTGAGAGAAGATCAATCTCACATCTTGAAAGGAGTCCAAGCAAATGAGATCAATAAAGTCAAAGAGATCTTAATGAACTAGATTCATAAAGTTATTGCAACAATATTACAGTAAATAATAAGAGGGAGCTTTATTTTATTTAAATCAATTCTTTGTAATATTTTAATATTTAATTAATCACTTCAATTTTTAAGCGTAGCCTCGTGGAGTAGGAATTTTTGAATCACGTTAAAAATATGTTGTCTTCTTCTTTACTCTATATTTTAAAATAAATATTAAAATAATTTATTTAAATAATTATTTAATAATATTCTTTAAAAAAAAGGATCTTTCAATAATCATGCAGCAAATCAACAAATACTAAATTTATGCTTCTTACTACTATACTAAAGTGTATATGATCTCTACCAGATATGTAAAGCTTTAGCCTATATACAAAGTGTATATCATGATTATTTTGTCTATTAATAACTACAAGCATTGCATTATGGATACGAAGAATTAGACCATTATTTTATTAATAATGAGCCAAAGTTAGTATTTTTTTATAATTCCCTTATTAAGTAGTCATGCATTGTGACATAAAGTTTCTATTACCATTCCTATTTATTTTTTACTTTCTTGTTAATGATTTGATTTTTTTTATTATTACTTGTATGACTTAGATATCTTGTATTTTGTTTTTTAAATAATTCAATTGATGAAGATCAATGATATCAAGATTGATATTCAAATCTTTCATTTTATAATTTATTGATTTATTATTTAATATTTAATATTTATTATTATTATTATTATTATTTTATTGTTGTTATATATTATTATATTAACTAATTATTTTTTTATAATTTTAATTTGTATTTTATTATTATTATTATATTAATATATTTATTTATAAATTATTTAGTCATTTATTTATTTTTCAAATTTTAAAATATAAATTCTTTATAACAGGACATATTTAAAAATTTGCAAATGTAAATAAATACATCAATGACATTAGTAATACTTTTAATTCTGATTTCTCAATTAAAAATAAACAATAGTCTCATTCCATAATTGCACTCTCCAATCTAATTTCTATCCAATTCAAAATTTACCACTCTTATTCATATCTGATCCATTTCCAGAAAAAAGTGTGACTGTATTTATCAACAGTCCAATAAAAAAATAGTAGCTTACAATGCATTCTTTTGGGCCAATTATTAGTGGGCTCCGACCAAGCTCATTAAGGACTCCGGTCCAATCTTTACGCGTAGCGGGCCCAGGCTCACAATGACAAATTGACAATCGAACTGCAAGACTCTTCACTCTGTAAACAAATGTTTCCGGTTTCCCTATAAAAGCTCGCTGTTTTGAAAACCCGAACGTTAACGCTTACTATTTGTTTAAAAAGAAATGTGAGATTGGAGACCTGAAGTATTTTTTTGAATGTTTGAAAGGATTATCATGGGCAACGAACGATCAATGTATCAATCTAGTTCATGACCGGAACGTTGGAACAATTTAACCTTGCCTCCAATTAATCAGATGCTGGTAAAAGAACAAATGTCTGTCACTGAACCATGCAAAACAAATCCATGCACTCATTGTCATCAACGGTCTTAACGACATTGAACCCATTTTAATTCCGTCAAATCACTCAATCAACTAATAACTTCTCCACTGCTATTGCTCAATATGTTCATCAAATCCTCTACCATCCGCGAACCCGGATGTTTTCTCATGGAGTTGTACAATCCGGTTCTTTTCCCAACATGGCCAGTTCAAGAAAGCTTTTTCTCTTTATGTTGAACAGCAGAGACTCGGGCTTTATCCGAGCAGTTTTTCTGTTTCTTCTGCCCTTAAGGCGTGTGCTCGGAGTGTGAACAAAATGGGTGGAGTGCTAAGTAATGCTCAGGTTCATAAATATGGATTTTGCGGCTGTGTTTATGTACAAACTGCTCTTGTGGATGTATATTGAAAACTGGGCGACATGGAGACTACACGGAAGGTTTTTGACAAAATTGTGGAGAAGAATTTGGTTTCAGGGAAATCAATTTTGTTTAGGCATTTGAAATCCGGGAACTTAGTTGAGGCACGCAAGGTGTTTAATAAAATACCAATGAAAGACTTTTTATCATGGATTGTATTCTCTCGGGGTATGCTAAAATGGGAAATGTAGATGGGGTCTTGTCTTTGTTTCGAAGGATGCCAGAGAGGAACTTTGCTTCTTGGAATGCTATCATTAGTGGTTATGTGGGGCTGTAGCATCAGCGCGTAGGTTTATATATATATATATATATGCAAGGCCTCAAAGAAATAGTGATTCTTGGATTACTATGATTGCTGGGTACTCAAAATGTGGGGAAGTTATATCAGCTCGTGAATTGTTTGATCAGGTAAGTGAAAAGGATTTGCTTTCAGTTAATAGTATGATAGCTTGTTACGCTCAAAATGGCCAACCAAAGGATGCCCTTCAGCTGTTTAATCAGATGCTTAAAACTGATGTAAAAATTCAGCCGGATAAGATGAGTTTGGTGAGTGTTATAAGTGCTTGTTCACAGCAAGGGGATATGAGATTTGGATCATGGATTGAGTAGTATATTGGTAAGCTTGGAATCGAATGGATGATATTCTGATTACAGCTTGATTGATTTGCATGCAAAATATGGGGCCGTTGACAAGGCATATGATATGATCTATTTCATAGCTTGAGAAAGAAAGATTTGGTTGCTTATTCTGCAATGATCTTAGGATGTGGCATCAATTGTAATACTGTTGATGCCGTCAAGTTGTTTGAAGCATTGGTGGATAACAAAATTTGCCCAAATCTGGCCACATTCACTGGGCTATTAATTGCTTTTAACCATGCTGGTTTGGTTGAAGATGGTTACCCCTTTTTTTAAACTCCATGAAGGACCATGGTCCTGTCCCTTCATGTGATCATTAAGGGATCATGGTTGATCTTTTGGGCAGGGCAGGAAGATGAGAAGAAGCATATGAGCTAATAAAGAGTATGCCAATGCAGCCAAATGTTGAGGTTTGGGGAGCTTTGCTTCTTGCCTCCAGTTTACTTAACAATGTTGAGTTCGGGGAAATTGCATCTGACCATTGCTTTAAGTTGGAGCCTGGCACAAGTGCTTACCGTTCCCTTCTTGCCAACATTTATGCTTTGGTTGGGAGGTTGGACGGTGCTAAGGGATTGAGAAAGTCTATGGAAAGAAGAAATTGGTCAAGATACCAGGATGTAGTTGGACGGAACTTACTTGAATTTTCCATAACTCCAGATATTTCTTAAAGATTAGAAACCATAGACTTCATTCTGCACTACAAATGGCAAGTTGATATTCTCATTAGAGGATTCTCCCTTTTTAATGTGGAGTTTTCTAGTTAAGCATTATTTGGTTCAAGTTTTTAATCCTTGTCAAGGAGAATGATCCAAGTAACATGGGGGCTAATGATCTTTGAGTGAACATAAACATTTTCCTTTTTCACCATGGTGATTAGTTTCAACTATAGAAATTTGGTGTCTTTCCGGCGACCTGGTGAGAAGGAGATTATTTTAGAGCATCCTTATCATCGAAACACTGTATTATTTGAACATATGTCCGAGTTGTATGCAGTTTTGCAAAATAGCACTACCATTACCACTCTCCTTGTAGAGAAATGTTTTTGTTCTCCCCTTGGGATTTTGGCTCAAGGCCTTTCTCCCAAAGGTTCAGTTCAACCCATGAGCAATTCAACCCATGAGCTCTGGATGTCTTGAGCTCTTCGATCATGATTAAGCCTATCACAAGGAGTACTATAGAAGGTTATGACTCATTGTCTCTAGAGGCCCATAATTGTACAAGGAGACGATAACAGGGCACAATTAGAACTTAAGCCTCGGAGCCTCACACTAAACAAAGTATCTTCGATAATCAATATTGACTAAATAAGGTCTTTCGAACACTCCATATACGACTGGGCACTTCTCTTTTTTTAGTTGGTCAAAGCTCTTGTTTGAACTTATTTGTTATTGACCGAAATTAAGGATTGGTATGCCACCCTAAAGACATAGATTTCCTTTAATTTTGAGATATTTGAAATCTCAAGATTTTTGAAAACAAATCCTCTTATAATCTTAGAACGTATCCTAAATAGGGAATGATATAGCTCCTAAGATTTTTGAAAACGAATCCTCTTATAATCTTAAAACGTATCCTAAATAAGGAATGATACAGCTTGCCCTAGGCCTACAAGGATTCGATTATCTTCGATATCTATAAATAAAGCACTAAATAAGAAGAAGAATTTTTTAGGGAGGCCTTTAGAGGCATCAAGAAGAGAAGTGACTTCTCTCTAGGTCTAAAAACTCTCTTCAACCTTTTGGGAAGGAAAGAGATTTATCTAACATCTTTTCTTTGAAGATCTTCTTAGAAAATCACCGTCATCCTATAGTTGTACCATCCTATAGTTGTACCATGGCTCTTAAAAGACACCATATTTCTCATAATTGAAAAATAATTTGTTTTGTATTTTATGATTTATAGAGGCTATGCCTCTCTGTACCTCACTGTAAAAATGTTTTTTAGTAGTGCATTAAAAATAGGCTATGGTTGGTAAAGTGGATATAAACTCTTATAAAGTTAAATTATTATAACTGATTTACGTATATATATGTTTATAATTTTTCATTGTTCAATTAAATATGGCGTACCAAGATGCTTCTCCTCTATGTCACCCATCACACATGGTAAGTTTAAGAATAGGCCAAACATTATTTTCTCCTAAAAATACAAATTTAATTAATTGATATGGAATTGTTCAAAATTCATGGTCAATAGTTGTATATGGGATTTTACTAAGTTGATTTTTAAAAAATCTGGAATTAAATCATTTATACTTTAATAAAGGAAGTATAGACTTGGAAGAACTTTTTTTTTTACTTAGATCAAATTCAACACTAAACAAGTTCAAGCTAATTAAATAAGTTTATAAAAAAAATCTCTTAATAACATAAAATTGCATATTATTCCTTTCTTGCAATATATCCTAGTGGAAAAGGGTTACTAAATGAAAATCATATGTTATTTCATATGTGCCTACGAGTCTCAAAGATAAAATAATTTTTTGGACATGTTATCCGTTGGACATAGATTCATTTTTAGTTTTTATTTATTTATTCCATAATTGGTTCTTTTAAGGGGTTTTGTTCAAATAATAATTCATATCAACATGGTATATTGAATCAACTGAATGCTTGTCCCATTACAAGGGCCGGTGCACCTTCCGCAAACCTGCCAAGTTGCAAGATTAAGAGCTACAAGTATTGGGGTGAATAAATAATTCGCACATCACCGAACATCTATCCACCTTAATGAGTCCATGTTTAATGACATATCCACTGTTTTTTATTTGTCTGTTTCTATTTATTTTTGGGTATTCTTTGTGTTGAGTGAAGAGCCATTGCTTCATTGACTTCTCAAATGTGTGCATGCAAACAGGCAAGTCAAATAGTGTAACTGTGAAAGTGTTCAAGACCTTTGCCGAATCTCTGCAGCAAATTAGGCTACTTTTGTTGTCTGACCAGCGTCATCAATTTTTTTGTTTTCACTCAATTGATGACAAGTGTTATAATTTGTTATATTATCTTCTAATTGGAGCCTAAAATAGGAGATCACATGAAAGGGAGTGGGTGACATAAGTATTATAGATGGATACAAGAAGAGCTGATACCTGATAGTGATAATGTGACATGACGGGGGGGCCATGTTCTGGAATTTGTCTCCTACTTCAGACAACTGAGATGCATCTATGTATGTTTTGTGAACATGTAAATGCTAAACATGGTGATGGTGGTCACTCTTTCTTCGGAAAGAATCGGCTTTCCTCTCTTGCTCACAAGCTCATCGAAGGGTTATGCCTTTAGATGAATAATAATAATATGAAAATTAACATTCTAATTCTTATTTTATTACAAGTCATATCCACTTGGTCAGTTTGGAAAATGCATTGATTTGTTAATTATTGGGGTTTATTATTTAAAACATTTTTAAATCAAAGATGGCATTGCCACGTGGATAACTTTTGAGGACCCAAAAGAAGATACAATGTTTGAATTTGATAGCCGAAGCAAAAGAAATGACAGAAATGGGGGTGAGACTTGAGAGCCGAAGTAGAGAAATGGATTGAATTCCAAGGTGTAAGAATAAATGAAAGGGTAAGTAAAGCAATTGGGTTTTAGTTTTTTTTCCATTTTATTATTATCAACCTTATTTGAAAACGAGGTATCAAAAATAACATTAATAGTAATAATAATTTACAAATCCAAGTCAACATCATCAACATTTGTTGTGGGTGGGGGTGTTTGTTTTATGAAAATGAAAAATCGGAAACATATACGCTGTGATGTTGTAACCTCCCCCATTTTTTATGCTATCAAACAATCTGCCATGGAAGCAAAAATTAGCAATAAAATTAAGTTAAGACTTGGAACTCACTTTTCCAGTTGATTTGCGTAGTAGTGGCACATCACAAATTCACAATTCAAATTGGGCAAAACTTCTAACGGACACCTTTTTTCTTTCCAATTTACACTGACGATATTTAGCATTAAAAAAAAATTATTTAAAAATATATTATTTAACGCTCATCGACCAGGTAAGTGACATTTCATCAAAAAAGAAAAGATGGGCGACATTGGGAAGCTATTTTTATTTTTATTTTTAAGAATAATTGAATCAATTAAAAGTAAAGCAATAAATATACAATTTTTAAAACTTATGACCAAACAATTAGGAAATTATAGGACTTAAAAATAATGTTTCACACTAATATTTTATCCAATCTCATTCAACTCCTTTACAACAAGGAGAAAGACTAATTCTTAAAGAGACTAAATCATTTTTAAAAAAGAAGAAAATAACTATAATAATGGAAAGCAAAAAAATAAAAATTCTCACACAAAAGAGAGAATTACATACACTATCCCAACAAATAAATAAAATATCGCAAATGACAGTGCATAAAAAAATTTAGTAAATCCTAAGAATTAGTACCTAAAAATTCTTAAATTGGTGGTTAAACAATTTGCCACCACCAGGAGGGGTTCCTTATGTCGACAATGATTGCATACCCCTCAGGGGAAAAGAGCGATGGCTGAAACTCAGAACTTGCTATTAGAAGACGATGAGCGGCGGCACTCAGAGAAATGACGACAACAAGTCGGTGGATTCCGGAAAAAAACTACAATGCTGACACCCAAAGGCTGCGGTGGACTTATGGTAGGAATGATGAGGGTGGCTACCAACATACACCAGAGGAAGACGGCACTGCAACAATAGCAAGTACCAATGATTCATCAAGGATGCACCAACAGAGAGAAGGTCGAAATCAATTGGGTTTCCCCAAAAAAAGAGCCTAGCGATTGTGCATGGCATGGGCTTCGCTAGGGTATGTGTGGCCCCAGCAGAGGTCGCAGTTTCTCAAAGGGACCCCAACAAAAATAGACAGCCAAAAAAGTCAAAGAAAATTTGAAAAAACATAACAAAAGCCGAGCGAAAACATGAAAAGGTAAAACTTAATCTAAATGAAACTACTCCTAAACAAAGAAAAGACAGTAAATGAAAAAAGGGAACCCCTGGAGAGAAGGTCGATGGCCCCCTCTTTGATAGAAATCAATAATTAAAGCAGTTTGGGTTTGTTGTGCTCAAGGACAGTTAAGAGAAAAGATTTTTTTAAAACAGAGAGGTATCCTATGAGGCGCCACTTGACCAGGGGGAGAGGGATCCACATTTTCCAATTTTCGTAGCCTAATTTTTACTTGGGAGGTGGGATGACACCACTTACTAGCAGATTGACTATTCTACAAGTCACATATTTTCTTTAAGCTTTAAGACTATGAACTTCAATTTGGTTTGGCTATGCCAAGTTAGATCTTGTTCAATGCTCATTCTAGTTTTATTTTTATTAAGTATTTTTATGTACATAGTCATTCTTAACTTGGTTCAAACTTTTACACCCTACAGATGGAGGATGATCCTAGAAACATGAAGGCTAACTCTGTTTGGCTGAAATTTTTGTTTATGATGACAGAAATAGAGGTTGAGTTCTTGCATTTGGTGACTGGTATGTGAATGAAATATATTTTAAACCATCCTGAGAAATATAAAAAATAGTATATTTTATTATGTCAAATAATATACAAGGTTTATCTTTATATAGGTTTAAGACATATACATAATAGAAAATAATATTTACATTAATAATATATATATATATGGTAAGAGAATATTAAGAAATTATTCCGAAATAATTTTTTAATACCCCTTTCCTAAACTCAAGGTAGCGCAGTAAAAGCAAGCTTGAGTTTGGAGACTAGAGCATGAAAGTGGCGAGGAAGTAAAGATTTGGTAAAGATATCAGCAGGTTGCTCCTCAAATGAGATGGAATGGAGCATAACAGTGTCTTGAGAAACATGTTGCTGAATGAAATGACAATCTATTTCAATATGTTTAATCCGCTCATGAAAAATATCATTGTGGGCAATTTGGATAGCACTTTGATTGTTATAATAAATGGGTGTAGCGCCCGAGTGAATAATACCCATATCTCTAAGAAGTTATCGAAGTCAAACAATCTCTTGGGTAATATCAGTAAGAGCATGATACTCAGCCTTAGTACTAGAATGGCAGTGGCTGTCTGCTTTTGCTTTTTCATGAAAGAATAGAATCTCCTAAGTAAAGACAAAATCTATTAATTGATCATCGATCTGTAGAATCACCTACCCAATCTGCATCGGCATAAGCCTGCAGTATAAGAAGAGAGCGAGTTAAAAACTAGAGACCATAAAAAAGTGTACCCTTAAGATAACGCAAAATATAAAGAACTGCTGTAAAGTGAGAGGTACGAGAAGCTGCTATAAAATGACTAGCAATTTAAACGGCATAAGCAATATCTAGCCGAGTGATAATAAGATATACCAAACTACCAACTAACTGGCGATAAAGAGTGGCATCACTGAGGAGAATATCATCAGAAGATCGAAAGTTGATATTAGACTCTAAGGGAGTAGAGACGGTCTTACTATCTGTCAAGCTAGCTCTAGCAAGTAAATTCGACATATATTTAGCCTGTGAGAGATAATATCTAGTAGAGTCAAACAATACTTCAAGTTCAAGAAAATAATTGATGTTGCTAAGATCTTTCATTTTAAAGTGTTGCTGAAAAAAGTTCTTGAGAATGAAAATACTAAGAAGATCATCACTCATGATAATCATACATCAATATAAAGAAGAAGGAGAACACAATCTTGTGCTGTCTTGCCAACAAAAAGAGCTGAGTCATATAGACTAGACTGAAAACTATACTGAAGAATAGCCCTACTAAACTTTGCAAATCATGCACGAGGAGATTGTTTAAGACCGTATAGAGTACGATGAAGTTTACAGACTTTTCCTGAAGGATGTGGATAACTAGGAGGAGGCTTCATATATACTTCTTCAGTGAGATCACCATTAAGGAAAGCATTTTTGAATCCATTTGAAATAATGTCCAACCACGAACTGTAGTAACAACCAATAAACTTCGAACAAAAGTAAGTCTAGCAACTAGGGCAAACGTTTCTTCATAATCAATTCCATATTCTTGAGTAAAGCCTTTGGCAACAAGACAGACTTTATAATGCTCAATAGATCCATCAGATTTAGTCTTGATCTTGTACACCCATTTGTATCTAATGTAAGTTTTATTAAATGGAAGAGTAACAAAATTCCAAGTATGCGTCTTCTTAAAGGCTTGCAATTCTTCTGTCATTGCTTGCTACCAAACAGGATTAGAGCTAACCTCAGAATATGATTGAGGCTCATATAAAGAAATGGTAGTAGAGAAATAGTGATAATCATGAAGTTTAACAGGAAGTTCTCTTACTTGAGATGAACGACGAAGAGAATTGTAGAGGAGGCCTGAGGGTTATCGAGAGTAGATACTTCAGACGAAGTAGGAGGCTCAAAAGCAAGCGTCATTTCAGTAGATTCATATGTATGAAATTTAAAAGAAATATCTGTAGGTGAAGTATCGAGAAAAAGATCAACAAAATTATCTGTAAAAAATTGTGACATAAGAGGAGACACAGATTTAAAGTTAGATACAAATGAAAACATCGTATGCTTGAGAAATACTACATGACGAGAAATACGAAGACTATTAGATATAAGATCCCAACACCTATAACCTTATGTTCTATCATGTATCCCAAAAAATAACATAATCGAGTACGTGGCTCAGGTTTGGTATGTTCATATTTTTGAAGTAGGATAAAACAAATACAACTAAATACTTTGAAGAGATTGTAATTAGGTAGAGTTCTATAAAAACGCTCATAAAGTGACTAACTCTCTATAATAAGAGAAGAAACACTATTAATGGTAAAGACAGCGATTAAAGCAGCTTCTCTCCAAAAATATTCAGGACAAGAATAAGAGACAAGAAGAGCACTATTAGTGTCTAAAATATGTCTGTGTTTACATTTGGCTCTCCCATTTTTCTGAAATGTACTAGGATAAAACTTTTGACATTAGTACCATGTTCCTGTATAAAATTTAGAAAGTTAGAATCTCTATATTTCATGGCATTATTAGTGCGAAAAACCTTAATATGATATGAGAACTGAGTTTTAACCATCTAAGCAAAATTTCGGTAAATTTTAGTAAATTCGAATCGTTGTTTCATAAGAAACAATCAAGTATATCGAGAATAGTCATCAACAAAGATTACAAAATATTTAGATCTTTCTATTGTGGCATTTGAAGAAGGACTCATATATCAGAATGTATAAGATTAAATGGAGTATGAAAGACAGTAGTTCTATTATCAAAATGTAAAGCTGGTTGTTTAGCTAAATGACATATAAGATAATCATCTTTATTATCGGCAACAATACCTAAATAACTACTAGATACCAAAGATCGGATGCGAATGACTGACGCATGACCCAAACGAGAGTGCCAAAAATGTGAAGGCACTGAAGATGCTGCAGACGAAGGATATAGAAAGAATAGATCTAAAGAAATAGGTTCATACAAACGTCCAACTTTACGGCCTGTCCTAAACGTTCGACCAGTCTTTGGATCCTATATACAACAACCAAAAGCAGTAAATTAAACATTAAGACTAAGTTTGCATAATTGACTTATAGACAAAAGATTTAATGTAAGGTTAAGAATAAAAAAAATGTCAAATACAGAGAGATTAGGATAAGACACTTGACCAACATAATTAACTTTTATGAGAAAATCATTAATAGTTTGAATAGATGGTAAATATGAATTAAAAGTTTTAGAAGAGAAAATTGTAGGATCAGAAGTCATGTGATTGCAATATGCAGAATTAAAATACCAGAAAGAATTACCTGAAATATTAGAGGAAGCAGAATTAAGGGTTTACTATAATTAGAAATGAGTAGATAAAGTAAAGATTCAAGATTACTAGAGGAACCATTTGCGCATTTCTGTGCAACAGTAACAACAAATTCTGTAAAAGTAGCAGCTTGAGATAGTCTAGGTATGTGGAACGGCTTAGGTAAAGTAGAACTAGGAGAATAATACCGAGAAGTATCAGACTTATCCATAAATCTCAAAATATGTAATTTTAATCCTTCCACTAATGACAATTTAGTCCCTAAACTTTTAATAATTCCAATTTAACCCTAAACTTTTAAGAATTACAAATTGACTCATCAACTCTAAGTAATTATAAATTAGCCCCTAAATTTTTTATTAATTATAAAATGACTCCTCAACTTTTAATAAATTATAATTTGACCCCTATATAATTTTTTAATTTTAAAATGACCCCAAAACGATTAAAAATTATAAAATTATCCTAAAAGTATAAAAAATTACGATCTGACATCAGAATATTAAAAATTTTGTAAAAAACCCTAATTGAAGGCGGTTAACTTTATTAGGCGTGTGCGGTGTTTTTTGATCTCCGATTGACCTATTTCCAGTGGTGTTTGAACGATCAAAAACTGTTGCTTCTTTTAGACTGGGCGGTGTCAGCAGGACGATGTAGAACAGCCGAGATCTGAGGTGGTAGTGAGCGGCGGCAATAACCTTCAGGTGACACGTCTGGTGGTTTTTGACTTCCGATTAGCGCGTTGTAGGCGATGTTGAAACAACCGGAGTTTGTTAAGTATCTTGGAGTGGGTGGTGTCTAACACGGCAACCTTTCGGTGATTTTCGATGACTTTTTGACAAACTCTAATATTTTTCGATAGGTTTTTAAATAATTTTGATAAATTTTTGATTAAACAAAGTGACAATGAATAAAAAATTAAAGCTCTAATATCATATGAGAAATATAAATAAAAATATATTTTACTGTATCAAATAATATACAAAGTTTATTTTTATATAAACTTAAAATATATACATAATAAAAATTAATATTTATATTAATAATATATGATAAGAAAATATTAAAAAATTATTTTAAAATAATTTCTTAATACTGAGCATGCAGGCAGAGTACCATAATTATTGTATTATTGCATTTGTTTGTAAAATGAAGTTGACCGCTATTATAATTGCCAAACACTAGAATTTAATGGGTAACAAAACCAAGACATGGAGAAAGTACTGAACAAAAGCTAAAGAGACAAACCAACTTTCAAATATGCCTCAATCATTGCAGCTGCGTGAAGCCGAAACCACTCTCTGGAATTCTGGCGGATGACAAACTAACCATTAAGACACACCGAGATCAGGATACACAGAGGCCAAAGCTAGTATAAAATGGAAGGTCACTCAACAAAACTCTGCGCAGAAGCAATATAGCTCGTTATAATTCTAATATAGTGGGTGATTTCGGCTTTTTAATTTGAGTTATAATGGTTTCTCGATCAACAATCTCTTTGTCATTTGTCTCCTTATTACTGCTAGTGCTAGCGGTAGGTTCAAATGCTGGTGGAATTGCAATCTATTGGGGTCAGAACGGCAATGAAGGCACCCTGAAGGAGACTTGGGGAACAGGGAACTATGCCTATGTGATCTTATCTTTTTTAGCAACTTTTGGAAATGGCCGGACTCCCCTGATAAACCTTGCTGGCCATTGTGATCCGTATAGCAATGGCTGCACTAGGTTAAGCTCTGACATTAAATCATGTCAAGCCAAAGGCGTAAAAGTATTGCTTTCTTTGGGAGGTACTGCTGGTAGCTACTCCCTTTCCTCCAATGAGGACGCTAGGCAAGTTGCTACTTACATTTGGAATAATTTCTTGGGCGGACATTCCTCGTCTCGTCCACTTGGCCCTACTGTTTTGGATGGAATTGACTTTGATATCGAAGAAGGAACGAGCCAGCATTGGGGCGAGCTTGCAAGATCCCTTGCAGGCTATAGCAAGAGAGCAAGAAGGTGTACGTAACAGCAGCCCCTCAATGCCCGTTTCCTGATGCTTGGATAGGAAATGCACTCAAGAGTGGTGTTTTTGACAATGTCTGGGTCCAGTTCTACAACAATCCGCCTTGTCAATACTCTGTTGGGAATATTACTGACCTCGAAGACACTTGGAAACAGTGGACCTCAGATGTTCCTGTTGCGCCAAGAAGCGTTCAAATAACAATTAGCACTATTACCAATTGTTATACGGACAATCAATAATGCTAGTCATACCACAACGAGGCAACCAAACATCCAACAATATGCAAAAAAAAAAAAAAAGAACACCAAATTTAACGAGGTTTGGTAATGTTACCTACGTCCTCGGGCGCTGCTAGAACAAATCCATTATCTTCAAGAGAAGTTACAAAGTTTTTGGGCTATAATACAAATTCTCTAACTATTAGGTCAAACTGCAAATACCCAAGTAGTAGGGCCAATACTGTAATTACCCAAATAATAGGGTATTACTACGAATGCCCAAAAATAAAGGGAAAAATTGAGTTCTTATAACTTTCAAGGATTTAAATGTAAAATCCTTGAACTATGAGGTTCTGATAAAGAGATCCTACAAATAGAGGGGGAGAAGAAAAATATTTCAAAAGATACACATAATCTCAAGGAGGGCCTTGCCTTATATAGGCCTAACCAAAACACCTCTATGCCATCTCCCACCAATGTGGAATTGGCTCAATTTGGCATATAAGCCAATTTTCAACAAATCTCCACCTTGGCGAATATGCCAATCCTCCACAAAGCTTCATTTTTCTAAAAATTCTCTATCCAAAAGCAGCGCCTCCAAATTTGAGCCCCCAAATTTGCGCCCAACAGTGCTATCAAACTCGAACTATATTGATCAAGTCCAAACAATGATTGAACTTGATCGCTGTCACCACTTTAGTCAACATATCTGCGGGATTCTCGGCAGTCCCAATCTTCTGAAGTAAGATTCTTTCTTCACTAATGATCTCCCGCACAAAATGATACTGAACATCAATATGCTTCGTTCGAACATGGTATACTGGATTCTTCGCTAAATGAATAGCACTTTGACTGTCAGAATAAACATGAATTTTCTTCTAACCAATTCCCAACTTATCCAGCAATCCCTGTAACCAAACAGCTTCCTTCACAGCCTCTGTAACTGCCATGTACTCTGCCTCTGTAGTAGACAAAACAATTATAAACTGTAAAGTAGACTTCCAACTCACAGGTGCTCTCGCAAGAGTAAACACATAACCGGTTGTTGATCGACATTTATCCAAATCACCAGCATAATCAGAATCAACAAAACCAACAGCATAGTGATCACATATATCATCTCTCTCAAAGACTAAGTCAACATCTACGGTCTTCAATAAATACCACAGAATCTATTTCACAGCCTGCCAATGTCCTTTACCAGGATCATGCATATATCTGCTCACTACTCCAACTGCATGTGAAATGTCAGGTCTCGTACACACCATAGCATACATTAGGCTACCAACTGCATTAGCATATGGAACTCGAGACATATACTCTCGTTCCTCATTTGAACTAGGAGATAAAGATGCACTGATCTTCATATGAGCAGCAAGTGGGGTATTTACAGGTTTTGATTCCTCTGAAATGCCAAAACGTTGTAAAACCTTCTTCAGATATTGCTTCTGAGTCAAACAAATTTTGCCTCTTTCTCTGTCCTTGCTAATCTCCATGCCTAGTATCTTTCTAGCTTCACCCAAATCTTTCATCTCAAACTCTCTGTTCAACTGAATCTTCAATTTTTCAATTTCTTCGACATTCGTTGAAGCTATCAACATGTCATCGACATACAAGAGTAGATAAATGAAAGAACCATCATGTAGCCTCTGAAAATACACACAATGGTCAAATTTGCTTCTTGTGTACCTTTGACCCATCATAAACCGATCAAATCGCTTATACCACTGCCTCGGTGATTGTTTCAAACCATAAAGCAATCTTTTTAGTTTGCAAACCAATTTTTCCTTACCAGCAACTTTGAATCCTTCTGGCTGAGTCATATAGATTTCCTCTTCCAAGTCACCATGTAAAAATGCAGTTTTTACATCGAGTTGAACTAGTTCCATATTTAACTAAGCTACTAAGGCCAATAAAATTCTAATGGAAGAATGTTTCACAACTGGAGAAAATACCTCATTGTAGTCAATTCCTTCCCTCTGTGCATAGCCTTTAGCCACCAACCTTACCTTGTAGCTAACATCTTTCTTATCAGGAAATCCATCTTTCTTTGCATATACACATTTGCACCCAATTGCCTTCTTACCCTTTAGTAGTTGAGCTAGCTCCCAAGTTTCATTCTTCTGAAGAGACTGCATCTCTTCCTTCATAGCTGTCTTCCACTGATCAACTTCAGAATAGCTGACTGCCTCTCTATAAGTGGAAGGAACATCATCATCTATAACTGGAAGTGCGTAGGCCACCATATCAATAAATCGAGCAGGTCTCCGAATCTCACGTCTTGGCCTATTTACTGTAATAGTTTCTTGTTGCTGTTGAGGTTCATGAGTAGAACCTTCTCCATCATCTCCCAAAACTACCTCTGTCATGGGAGTACCATTATCTGTCTCTACAGATCTAACCGGGTTCAATGTAGTTGCTTCCAACTCTACCTGCTGCTGAGTACACTCCACCTGTTGTGAAGTACTATTCATTGTTGTCTGATTTCTTCAACATAGAAGACTCATCAAATGTTACATCTCTACTCGATACAATCTTCCTCGAACTCAGACACCAAAGACGATATCCTTTCACTCCTAAAGAAAATCCCAAGAAAATTACTTTCTTAGCTCTGGAATCTAACTTCGATTCTTTCACATGATAATATGCAATGGAACCAAATACATGTAAAGAATCATAATCAAAAACAGGTTTTCCAGACCAAACCTCTAATGGAATTCTATCACTAATAGCAGCTGATGATAGACGATTAATGAGATGACACGCATAAATCACAGCCTCAGCCCAAAACTCTTTACCCAATTCTGCATTGGACAACATACACTGAACTTTCTCCAACAATGTCTGGTTCATACGTTCTGCCACCCCATTCTGCTGCGGTGTACCTCTTACAGTAAAATGATGTACAATACCCTCATCTTGACACAATTTCAAGAACTGATCATTGCAATACTCACCACCATTGTCTGTTCTGAGATGCCTGATTTTCCTGCATGTTTATGTCTCAACCATCTTTTTCCATTTAAGGAAAGCACTAAGTATATCATCTTTAGATTTCAAAACGTACACCCAAGTTCTTCTAGAAAAGTCATCAACAAAAATAACATAGTAGCGCAAACCTCTCATAGATGTAGTCTGAGAAGGTCCCCATACATCTGAGTGAACATAATCAAGAATACCCTCGGTATAATGAATATCGGTGCCAAACTTCACTCTCTTCTGCTTTTCCAGAACACAATGCTCACAAAATTCTAGCTTACAAGTCTTCGCACCTTTCAATAAGCCTCTTTTCACTAAACTGAATAAGACTTTCTCACCTGCATGCCCCAACCGCATATGTCAGAATCTAGTGATCTCTGAATCTGCATCATTATTAGAAACCATAGCCGCTGATCCAATCACTGTACTACCATTGTAGTAATACAAGTTGTTCCTCCTAGTGCCTTTCAATGTCACAAGAGCGCCTGAAGTGACCCTCAGAATTCTATCTCGTATAGATACAGTACAGCCTTTAGATTCCAAGGCTCCCAAAGAGATGAGATTCTTCCTCAACTTCGGTATATACCAAACTTCTGTCAGAACTCTAGTTGATCCATCATCATTTTTCAACCGGATTGAACCTATCCCAACAGTATGACAATTATCATTATTGCCCATATACACAACTCCACCATTAAGCTCTTCAAAATTAAAGAACCATTCCCGATGTGGACACATATGATAAGTACAACCCGAATTCATAATCCATTCGTCAGAACGAGACGTGGATGAATGACCACTTAAACAAAAATCTGACAAACTATCATCGCTTACGCTCTCAATAAAACATTCATCAGAAATAGACATATCTTTTTCTTTCTTTTTCAACTTTGGACAATCTTTCTTTCAATGCCCTTTCTCCCGACAAAAGGCACACTCATCTTTTCCTACTCTACCCCTTGACTTAGATTTTTCCCATTTTTTCCTGGTTTTCTACTCTGGCTACGCCCTCTCACTATCAATGCTTCTACTGACTCATCTTTATGTTCTCTCTGATCCTTTCTACGGATTTCATAGTTTATCAAAGAAGAACAAACTTCTTCAAATGACAATTTATCCTTTCCATGAATGAGAGTAATACATAAATGATCTAATTCATCCGGAAGAGAACCAATCAACAGCATAGCCTTTATTTCATCTTTGAAGGTTTTCTCTAAATTTAATAAATCAGCAATTAACTTATTAAATTCATCAATATGAGAACTGATACTCGTACCTTGTCTCAACTGAAGACAAAACAATCTTTTCAATAGATACAGCCGGTTCTCATTGCTTTTCTTCATATATTTGTTCTCCAGGGCCTTCCATAATGCATTGGCAGACTTTTCTCTGATGAACGGATACTTCTGCTCTCTACACAGACAAGAACGAATCAGCCCACAAGCTTTTATATTAAGCCTGTTCCAGTCTGTCTCCTTGATATCTTCTGGTTTTGTTTCTTCCAGAACTATATCCAAGTCTTGCTGACACAATCCATCCAACACCTCACTCTGCCATAAGCCGAAATTATTCCGGCCATCAAATTTTTCCACATCTATTTTTGCACTAAATACTGTCACTGTCTTCATCGATGTAGATGATGATGATGCCATAGCTACCTCGCACAAATGAGCTCGATACACAATATCACAAATAACTAAGCTCCACCAAATAATTATATCCAACAACTAGCAATTCAAAAATTCACCAACCCAGAATAGTAATAAGTGCTCAATAGAAAATAGCCACTTACTGTCCTAAACCTGAGGCTCTGATAGCACTTGTTACGCCAAGAAGCGTTCAAACAACAATTAGCACTATTACCAATTGTTATGCGAACAATCAATAATGCTAGTCATACTACAACGAGGCAACCAAACATCCAACAATATGCAAAAAAAAAAAAAGGAAAGAACACCAAGTTTAATGAGGTTCGGTAATGTTACCTACGTCCTCGGGCGCCGCTAGAACAAATCCACTATCTTCAAGAGAAGTTACAAAATTTTTGGACTATAATACAAATTTCCTAACTATTGGGTCAAACTGCAAATATCCAAGTAATAGGGTCAATACTGTAATTACTCAAATAATAAGGTATTATTACGAATGCCCAAAAATAAAGGAAAAAATTGAATTCTTACAACTTTTAAGAATTTAAATGTAAAACCCTTGAACTATGAGGTTCTCATAAAGATATCCTACAAATAGAGGGAGAGAAGAGAAATATTTCAAAAGGTACATATAATCTCAAAGAGAACCTTGCCTTATATAGGCCTAACCAAACACCTCCATACTATCTTCCACCAATATAGAATTTGCTCAATTTAACATATAAATTAATTTTCAACAGTTCCTGCCACCAAAATTTTCTTGGGGCTACTTGCATCCCCTGAGGCTGCGGGTAGTGGCTTCATTCCTGCAGCTGATCTCACCTCGAAGGTGCTCCCAGCCATTAAAGGTTCCGCCAAATATAGGGGTGTGATGCTGTGGTCAAAGTATTATGATGATCAGAGCGGATACAGTTCCGAAATTAAGAGCCATGTCTGATGAATCTGTAGTTCTGAAATGCTAGCTCATATTTTGCATATCAGTTACTTATTCAGTCGTGAAGTTCCTATCATTTCCGTTTGTAATTTTTATGTATGTATATGTGTCACTTATATATCTATATATATTCACATGCTTTTCTGTGCGGTCTTAAAATTATTGTCTTCTTTTCTTTTCTGCTTCATTCCTCTCTCTCCCGGAATCTCATTTCCATTGAGTACAGAATATTGAACGCTATTGCTTACAATGGTGCTATGCGATTGCTTACATTCTAGTTAATGGTATTAACTTCGTTTCCAGGTTGTGGAGATTTCATTACCATTGTGAACAAGATATTAGACACTATGCGCTGCAAATGGTACGATTTCCGGGCGTTTGTATGGTTTCCAATATTAATGTCTTGCGCCTCTCTCCAGGAATTTTAGTTTTTTTTTTTCCCTTGATTCTTTGTCTACAAAACGTGTATTTATTTCTATTTTATTAAAATATAATTTTAAGCTTAAGACATTTGAATCTCAAAATTTATTAAAACTGATAAATTATTTTTTTTATAAAAAAGATGTATACCCTGTAAAGTTAGAATTTTTTTTGTTTTTGGTTTTAAATTTATATTTTTTGGGTTAAACATGTCTTTAATCGGCTCTGACTTGTAAAATAACTGTTTTGTTTTGGGAACGGAGTGCAAAATAACTGTTACACCCTCTTTAAATAAGGATTTAGAAGAATTTAATTTTTTTCTTTTCTGAAAAAATGGATTCATTAATCATTTTTACTATTTTAATGCTTGCTCCAATCCATTGACTTTGAAGTTCCAGGAAACTTCCGTAGATGCAACATTAATATTATAATGTGATTAAATTGTCGGTACTTCGTGTAACATCTTTCCACCTGAATGGTGCAAATTTTTAATGGCCAAATCACTTTTATTTCTTCTATTTTGTATGTACTTTGACATTTGTGTCGTGTGTTACCCCTGCTTTGCAGCCTCCGCTGACTGAAGAGCCATAGCTTCATTTGCTTCTGAAATGTGCGCAGGCAAAGTCATTTAATATTAACTTGTATTAGAGGTCGGACGTTTGTATTTATTTAAAATATTAATCCATTAAATGATATTATCAATCTACTTTTCTCTCTCTCTCTCTCTCTCTCTCTCTGCATATATATATATATAGATGACTCGATGGAAAGAGTTCATAATCATGACATGCATAGTTACAGTCGGAGTCGAGCTAGATGGGTACATGAACGTGATGAACTCAACTCATATCATATGAAATGAGCTGCCATGTTCTATAATTTGATGACCCTACACCTTGCATTTCACGAATTATGAGCTTGGAATGCCATTAATGGTTATTGTTAAAATTTTGATGATTTAAAATTAAAAATAATTTAATTTTGAGTTTAAAAAAAAAGAGTTAAACATGAAGTTTGGTAAGCGTTGAACATATGAGGGGGAAGCGAAACGGAGAGCTGAAAACAAAAAAAAGGTAAATGTAAACTCCAAGTTTAGGCGTTGCAAAGCTGGAGACAAAAGCTCCAACGTTGCAGCGCTGGTCATTAAGTAACGCAAGGCTCCACTGTTATAGAGAAATGGCAAGAGCCGCTGCAACAGTGCGAAGTCAAAAAATTCTATTTTGACTCGAATTTGACTTCTTCGAGAATGTTTCAGACTTCTATAAGTAAGAATTTTTATTCCAATTAGGTTTAAAATTTTCAAGGTCATTGTAATCACTATATAAACCTTTGTAAACTCCTTATAATTGATAATAACATCAAATTAGCACAAGAAAAAATAGAGAGCTTAAATCACACTTAGTGTTTTGAGCACATAAAATAGTGTGGTAGATCCTTGATAACTCTTAGGTATTGGATATTTCTTATAGCTTATGTGAAATTTCTTTGGGTACAAAATAAATGAATAAAAAAAGTTAGGATCCTCAAATTTACTATGGACGTAGGCGAATTTGTTGAACACGTAAATTAGTTGTTTGGAGGTGTGAAATTTTGGTAGTGCGCCAAGGGTGTTTTATTATTTGTACTAGCTTTACTTTTAACAAGCTGGTATTAGAGTCAGATTTTGTTTAACTATAGCTACTCACAAATATGAAGTAGAGAAATTTAACGGTGAGAATGATTTTAATCTGTAAAATGTTAAAGTGATGGCGTTATTAGTGAGCCAAATGTTAGGCTCGACCTTAGAAGAGACTGCAACTTCGTCTAGTGAAGAAAATAAGATAAGGTCATCTAAATCTGAAGTAGAAAGAAAAGACATTCAAAAAATAACTCATAGTATAATTGTTTTGTCCTTTAACGATGAGGTATTGAGGGAGGTTAGTAATAAGAATATAGTTTTTAGTCTTTGGAAGAAGTTAGATGATCTTTATAGGACGAAGTTGTTAGCCAATCGTCTGCATATAAAGAAGAAAATTTATCAATTTTTTATGTTAGAAAGGATACCTATTAAAGACCATATAGATGCTTTCAACAAAATTATAATTGATTTAGGGATTATCGATGTGAAGATTCAAGATGAAGACAATGTAATCATCCTGTTGAATTCCTTCCTCGAAGTTACGAGCATTTTGTTGATACGTTACTTTACAGTAGAGAAAGTTTAACCATAAATGATGTCAAATCATTGTTAAACTCAAAACAATTGGGAAAATAACATAAAGGCTAACGCAGATAGATTAGTTACAATAGGAGAAGATAGTAAGAAGAACATGTACTTTAACTGTAATAAGGAATGGCACTTAAAGAGGGATTGCCCGGTAAGAAAAGTAAAGAGTGGAGGAGAGGATGCAATAATCTGTGACAATGACCTGAAAATTATGGAGTCCTTAATAGCTTCTAGTGAAAAGTATGCTAGTAGATGGATACTTGATTTTGGCTATAGTTATCATATGTGTCTAAAAAATATTTGTTTACTAATTACAAAATCATTAGAGGAAAGAAAATATTAATTGGAAATAACATGATTTGTAGAGTTATGGGGATTGGTAGTGTATGATGAGGAGAATAAGGTATTACATGAGGTTAGGCATGTTATTGAAATTATGAGGAATTGATATTGCTAGAAATGCTAGATCAAGAGGAGTATTCATTTAGCGTAGAAAAAAGAATATTGGATGTAAAGAAATAATCTATAGTTATGAGAGATAAGAAGTACAGAGAGTTTTATATGCTTGTTGATAACGCCGTGGAGTCCCAACATGGACTTGTTTGGGGGGTGCTTACAATAGTGATAAGGGTAAAAAGAGAATGCATAGGAAGGATATTGCTAGGTATAATGATACTGTCAACAGTGGCACTGAAAATCACAATGAAAAAAGTATCAAAGGGAAGATGTATTCGTATCTTTGAAAATCAAGGTCACAAGCCTAAAAAGAGTTAAGTATGGATAAAGATTTAACTGATGTTAATATTGAATTGTAGAGCGTTGGAGTTGACGGATCCTGAAAAAGCTTATTAGAAATTTTGAATCAACAGGAGGTTTGTTAGAATTTTAATAATTCAAAATCAAAGATAATTTGATTTTGAGTTAAAAATTAAGAAAGAGCCGGACACAAAGTTTGGTACGCATTGAACTTATGAGAGAATAATGAATCGTAGAGTTAGAAGCGAAGAAAAAGACGGGCGTAAACTCCAAACTAGCCTCTGCGGTGCTGGTTTCTCAGCGCTATAGCATTAGAGATAAAGCTTTAACGTTGACCACGTAGCGCTGTAGCGTTGGGTACGTGCCAGGCCAGCGCCGCAACACTACCACTACAGTGAAATGGCAGGAGGCACTGCAACGGTGCGACTTTGAAACATTCTATTTTGATTATAATTTGACTTCTTTAAAGAGGTTTCAGACTCTTACAAGTAAAAATTTTTATTTTAATTTAGTTTAGGATTTTTAAGGTACTTATAATCACTACATAAACCAATGTAAACTCATTATAATTAATAATACTATCAAATTAGCACAAAAAAGAATGGAGAGTTTAGATCATATTTAAGTATTTTGAGCACATAAGATAATGTAATATAAATATTTAATAATTCTTAAATATTTT
This sequence comes from Ailanthus altissimus, assembly GCA_946807835.1. NCBI lineage: Eukaryota > Viridiplantae > Streptophyta > Magnoliopsida > Sapindales > Simaroubaceae > Ailanthus > Ailanthus altissimus. The sequence goes on along the minus strand of OX327696.1, from coordinate 23,586,876 downwards.
AATTTTTTTTGTAATTCTTATGAAATTTTTTTGATTTAAAAAAAAAATTTATCGTAAATATAAATAAATTTATTAAATTATATAAATTAATTATTTGTGTATGTGAGAATTTTACAATATACTAAAAATATTTTAGTATTCACATTAATTTCACCTTGGTAATTATGGACAAATCATTTTTTTTTTAATATATATGTGGATTTACGGCATGCTTGGATGACGTAAGTTTGACAATGACTTCCTCAACTTTTTTTTAAAAATATTTTCCCGAAGATTTAAAAATTGTATACATCTTATCGTACGTCTTAGTTTATTGCAAAGTCTTATCCTTCAGCTATTTGAAATTTTTTTTCTAAAAGTAAATTATGGGTGGCACCGCCATCGATTACTTTTGAGTTTGAGAGACCGCATCCGCAAAGAAGATTCCAAATTTGAGGCTAAATAAAAGTATAAAAAAAAAAATCAACAGAGGTGGTTGGTTAGAGTTTTTTTTTTAGTGCTCCATTTCGTTATCAACGAGGTATTATTTAATTTGTTTATTATATGACAAATTAAAATTCTTTTGTTTTTAACACGAATAAGATTGTAACTCAAATTATTTTGCCTATTAAATTAAATAAAACTCACAATTCAGTGGTTTTCATATTATAAATATCAGTATAAAAATCGTCATTTATGTGCTTTTTTTTAGAAAAATAAATATTTACATTTCAACCTTTAGATCACAAAGAAAAATAGGATAATAGAAACAGCTTAAATAATATTATCACAGGACTTGAATCTTGATACATTAAAAAATATTATTTTTGGGAATAAATAATTAGTTATGGCAATAGATTTTTAGAGTACTGTAGGGCGGTTTTATAATAAAATTATTTCAATTTTATTTTTTATTATTTTAAGATTCTTTTATTATTTTAAATTTTTTAAAAATAATAAAATTTGGGACATAAGAAAAAGAAAAGGTGTTAAATGGACTCTACAATGAAGTGGCTTTATAACAGAAGTTAGAAATAGAATGGACTTGTTAGTTTAACCGTTGATGGAACAATTGGGTGGCACGTGGACGGCCGGATGAATTTGAGGAGGGGGTGGGGTGGACCCATTTGTCCAAGTCACTTTGACTAGTTGGCACTTTGTCCAATTTTTAGTTAAAGTATTAAAATCCGGCAAGATCGTCGCAGCCAAGAGAAACTTCTCATGTGCCCTTTCAAGTTTCAAGCAAAATATTTTTTAAAAAAAAAGTTTCAAGCAAAATAAAATAAAAAATAAAATGAAAACTAGAAAATAAAAAAAATAAAAAGGACACAACAACAGTTGCGCTAGATTTATAAAAGTATACGTTCCCAACTTTCACGCAAAACAAGAGAACCATTAAGGCATTAACCATACCCAACGAACTTACCAACTTCCGATTGTTATTTTTTTTTTCCTCTTCTTAAACGTTTCCTCGGGAACTCAAATTAAACTCTTAAAGAAACGACGTCGTTTCTAACTTTTTTTTTTTTTTTTGAGTGAAGGAAGCTCAAGAACTAATTCTCACATGCCAGAGAGTAATCTACGGCGACGTGTGCCATCTAACGGCGGCCAGAGATCAAGACCCCCGCATCGCCCGTCTCCGTCTCCGAGACGGCGGGGGTCACCGTCAAAGCAGTCCAAGCCTATTAAGATACTGAAGCGTTGCTCTTCGGAGCGGAGTCTTTATAATGGTATTGGCCTTGATGGCAACAGCAACAATGATGATCGCAAGAAAAGTAGCTTTGGTTATGAAACAGAGGGAGTTTTGTTCAGGCCACAGACTTGCACGGACGTTTTTGCATCGTCTCCCTCTCTGATGGCTTTTTCTCCACAGAGTTGCAGTCTTGAGGTACTTGCTCAACTTTCAAATTAATATTCTTTTTTTTTTTTGTTGGTGTTTTCATTGATATTTGGTCGGAAAAAGGTTTTGGACCCAAATGGCTTCCTTTATTTTTCTCACAAACCCAATTACAATTTGTTTCTGGGAGTTTGAATTGTGCAACTTAGACCCTGCAATTGTAAGCCCAGAAACTCTGTATCTATATTATTATTTATTGGCTGAATCTGTGAGAAAAATTGTGGGTGCAGGGATATAGGAAGGATGCAAAAGTGGTGGTTAATGTGACAGTTGAAGGAAGTCCAGGTCCAATCAGGGCCATGGTTAAATTGGGATCTAGTGTAGATGAAACAATTAAGCTTGTTGTAGATAAGTATAATGAAGAAGGCAGGACCCCTAAGCTCGATAAGGATTCAGCATCATCATTTGAGTTGCATCATTCTTATTTCAGCCTTAATAGTAAGTACCTACAGGAATTCCATTCACTTTCTCAGCTCGATGAGACTTTAATCTTATTACCGATAACGGCTCAATTGAGTTTGTCATATGTAATTTTTCTTGTTTTGCCTACTTCTAATAGCCACTGTATTAAAGCTTGATTTTCAAAGTGCTGAGTCCTCTAAAAAAAGTTCCCAGATTGCCAAAAAAAACACTATTTTACTTACAGTTTTCTACCGAAATAAGACCAAAAAAGAAAAGTTTTTGGCGGGACAGAGAAGCCCTTGGAGACGACTTTTCTTCAAGGATGTTTGTCTTAGCAAAGTGTATAAAGTACTTATGAGAGAAGAAGTGCTTCTGCTTGTACTACTGAAACCATTATTGAGCAAAAGTACTTCTCTTTTTATTGGATTTCACAATATATTAACTTAAGACTCATATAATTGTGATTTGGTTGAATAGGTCTCGAGAAATCAGAATTAATAGGAGATGTTGGTAGCAGAAGTTTCTACCTTCGAAGGAGTAGCAGTAACGATAGCAGCAATGGAACATCGACATCCAATTCAGAAATTGTTCCTGTGAGAGCAGGCTCACCTCCATCAGTTCCACAGCCTGCATTTTTGCTCTCAACTTTCGTTGCCAGGAAACTTAGTAAAATTGCAAGGAGAGTGCGAAGGCTTTGGAAGGTCATAATTTGCATGCAATGATGATGATCCGCAGACCCCATTGTTATAGTAACACTACTATTTATCACGTTACTCTTGACAACAATAGCCATTTCTCTTCTGTGATCGTTTGTAAAAGTTTATACCTCTCGTTTAAATTGTAAATTGTATATACATCATGAATTCTCATTCTTTTTACCAAATATTTATAATGAAGATTGTTGAAAGAGACCCCAGTTGCAACATCTTATCATTGATTAAAATACGAGAAGATCAGCTTCAATTTTTGTTATCGTTTTAATTGATTTTGCGCAGTTGTGTACTGGAGCTTCTCAAATTTACACAATGGCGTTGAAGCAGTTCTTAATGCTCGGCTTGAACTATGGAGGATTATACAGCTTTCTATTATTTGTAAGAACCATTTAGTATCTCTTTGGTATTGTGGTATTATATAGGCTTCGAAGTTACCGTTGTTATAGAGTGAAATCACTAACGTGATATTTTGTTGAATTGTAAGAGATAGAAAGAAAAAAGATTCTCATTTTTTTGAGAATTCCTTTGTTTATAAGGAGCAGGGATTTTTTAAAAGTACTAATTTTTTAAATATTATTAAGAATCAATGATGGACCTCTAAGTTTTAGTTCAAGTACCTTAAAAATCTTCTCGTTTTTAAAATAATTGAAAGACCCTATTTATTAACCCAACCACTTAAAATTAATCACTTTAAAAGATGTGACATTGACAAAGGAACTAAACATGATAAATTTATGTGACATTGCTTCATTTGAAAACTTTTTTTTTTTTTTTTTTTTGAACTTTCATTTGAAAAACTTTTCGCTTGCCCAAGTAACTGAAAAGAAGAAGGAAAGAATGAAATGAGAGGAAAAAGAGCAGAGTAAATGAAAATTTAAAAAATAAAAATAGAAACAAAAGAATAAAAGAAAAAGTAAAGATGCTTAGCAGAGGCAACAAGAAAAAGGGGGAAACGTAAAGAAGCAATGGCGTCTTTATTTCTGCTTTTTGTAATTTTTTTTCTTTTCCTTTTGGGTGTGTGGAAATATAACTTTGGTTTGAAGGAGAAGAAGAAGATGAATGGATGGACGGATGGATTGATTCAAATTTCTCTTTCTGAGACCAAAAATCAATGATTCTTTATTTTGGTAGGTGTACAGACTTCATCAGTTGAAGTTGAGCAAAGCTGCTTATTTTATTGAGAGATTGATGTTGTTAACGAGAGATGTTCCAAGATCCTCGGAATTGATGGAAAGAGGCGGTGCAATGGTTTCCATGGTAGTTACTTTCCAAATCCTCGGTATGGTTTGCCTCCGGTCATTGTTGACATTTCTTCTCAGGCTCTTTCCTTCTAGACCTGTAGCTGAGAACTATTAATATTTCTAAGGGAAAGCATATACTATGGTCTTTAGCTCATCTAGAATCTTCACATATTAGCAGTGAATTGTACAATGTGTGGGAAAATCTAGTTTTTGCTGTTGATGATGGCCTAATGATCTTTAGGCCTACAAGTTTTGATCCATCTGTTGTTTTCAACTAAGCTGTCTGGGATGCCTGAATAAATGCTAATGTAGCAGCTTCCCTGTAATATCTTGATTCCTATTAATGGTATTAAAAGTGTAGAGTGTCAGTAAAAATGATATCTCTGCTTTATGGTAGTAGATGATTTTTATCAATAATAAAAAATTATAAATTAAAATTAAAAAAAAAAGAATATTAAAATATTTTTTTTCGACTTTTAGACTCAAGATTTAACACAGTGAATTGAGAGGTTTGTCCCCTCTCCTCAGACTCTGACTGGACTCGAGAACTCATAAAACTTAATATACAACTTTAAGACCTGACCACCTAACACTATAAACTAGGGAGGGGAAGATGATCCTTCTAACATTAAGACACAATGATTCTACTCTACCAAGAAATAAATTGAATATGAGTAAAAAATTTCTATTATTTAATATTTGAAACAAAAAAATTTATATAATATTTATTTAAGATTTTCTTATAATACTAATTTAAATACTTTTATGATAGAAAAGGTAATTTTCAATTACATAATTAAATACTCTACAAAATAAAAAAAGTACTCAAAAATATTTTTATAATTTATTACCAAATACTAATTAATTTTTTTAATAAAGCTAATAACTAGAGGAGTAAAAATGTTTTGTTAGAAATATTTTTAAATAGACTCTAAATTAACATATATTTAAAAAATTTAAATTAAATTAAATTTTTGGTCTCAGAATTCAATCAAGGCATGCCTAAGAGCAATAACCATTAGACTTAAATTCGACAGAATAATAGAATCGGTTTGGACTCGGGGGACCTGGTTGATAAGTGATAAAACCTATTCGGCATTTGCTGACCCAAATGCGACTACAGCCAAGCAAGTACCGACTACATTTCATAACTTCGCTATATAAATTTCGCGTCAACATCAAACCAGTAAGGGATGGTCGTTCGAAACCTGACCCGAGCCGACCAAAATAAGTCTCGCTTGAACCAAAGCTGTTCGGCCCACAAGTTGAAAACGATTACTAACTACTATTCGGTCCTGACTAAAGTAGTTCGAAAAAATGATCAGCCTATTTAATTATAAGTCTATTATCATTCGTGAAATGTCAATTAGAACGATAATTATCACTAACGGTGTGATTTTAAAAATCAATATTTTATAAACAGTTCGACTATCTCAGCAAATTGTGCTGTGGTAAAACGAATTTATTCTGAGCAGGTAAAAGAGAACAAGCACACATTAAAAAAAGTAAATAATCTATTCATTAAAGATGATTACATCGGTCAATTACTAAGGAAAAAAAGAGGTGCAAGCACATCGGCCGAAAGGGGCTACGAAGGAGACAGGATCACTCAGGCAGCAGGAGCAGTGTCGGGCATATCCAAGTCCACTATGAGAATCGCTTCAGGAACATTGTCGACCAAATGAGCTGCGACAAAGGGCAGGTAGCCCGGAACATCTGCAGTTCCTTGTGGTTCAATAGGGGCAGTGTCGCTAGTTTGCCTTTAGTCGGCAAGAGAGGTGACCTCACCACTGCTCGCAACAACAGCACTCCCAAAAAAGGCAGGCGTATCGACCGAAGGGGACTCGTCACCCACAGCGTTAGCAAGCACTAGCACGTCGTCATCATGGGCTCCGGAAGTTGCCCTTTCATGGAAAAAGTCGCCAGTGACTAAGGACCACAACCATTGGAGGTTAATCTCTGGGTAATGCTTCTAAAAAGGGCAATGGACCTTTAAAATCCTTCCATCGCGCCTTGATGAAAGCCCTCCTCGTGACCAGTCGACCATTAGTTACACTGCTACTTAAGCTGAGCCACTGGAGAGATCCCTCTCTTTTTTAGCGACACCGAGCTGTGCTTCAAGTGCTTCATTTTGGCGCGTCAGCTCACCAACTCGAGCCCCCGCCACCATTGCTCTTCGCCCCGGCCCTGTCGGTCATCATTTCCTCGAGTTTGGCCTCGCCTCATCGGCGATCCTCCTCGCCCGCTAAGTCTCAACTCGGGACCGAGTAAGGTCATCCTTCCCTTTTTGAGCACAAGTTGCGAAACCTATGATATCGGCCCAGAACTGAGAAAATAGGAAAATAGATTGCAGAAAAACGCAGGGTCAGAGCAAGCAAAGGTACAAAGGAGAAATAAGCTAGATATTAGGTAACTTACGTCAAGGGTAGAACCCAGCACAATGTTAAAGCTGTGGCGAGGTCCAGAGAAGATGCTTAACCAACCCAGGTGGGGTTACGTACCTCTCCAGCTCCCTTATCACCGGTAGCAAAAAGCCCAAGTCCTCCATGACCTTCGGGACCAGAGTAGAGGAGGACACTTGAAAGGGCTTATCACGGGAGGACCACCCCTCCCGCCTCAGAGAGCTCGATGAAGATGCGGCCCATTCGGCTTGTGTAACCTGGGCTGAGGGATGAGCTGGAGAGCCCTGTCTCATGCTCGGCGTTTGGACAGCAAGAAAGTATTGTGGCCGAGTTTCAGTGAAAGCCTATTCCCTAGAAAAACTCTTTGGTTCAGACCCCTTTCCCAGACCATCAGACTCTGGGAAGCCCTATCCTCACAGGGCCGATCACCAGCAGATGGTGAAGATGAGCCTAGGAGAGCCCTCTCACTCGGCTCCTCTTGGAATTGAATAGCATCCTCATGAAGTTGTTAGGGTTTAGAGGCCCCCGATCGCCTGAGGAGGAACCTTCAGTTCAACTCTTTTTTCTCCTTTCACCACCTCCTTGCTTAGATATTTTAGCATTTTACACAACATAAAAACCAAAAAGTAGGGAACGGAAAGGAAAATTTTGTAGCAAAAAAGATGGAAACTTACTTCGAGTTCAAGGCAGGGACGGAACGGAGGGAACTAGTCCTGATTCCACAAGGCTGGATAGGGATAGCAGCTCCTAAACCGAAGTGCAGCATCTATCCGAGTAAGGGCCTGCTCAGAAACTTCAACGTCAGTCGCTCAGATAATTGCAAAGAAATGGCAAACAAAGAAAAATCAGTCGAGCCGAGCAGATTACTTAAGTCTGCACATTACGCTAGAATCAAGACTTGTATCCTAAAAAAAGACAGCAAGGACGACCCACTCTTCCTCACCCCTATTGGGGACCCTTTGACTCTACTTTCCCCAGGTAAAAAATCATTCCCCCTTCCAGTCCTTTACGGAGGTTGGTCGACTCAGAACCGAGTTCTGAAGGCCATGAAATGAAAGGTAGTAGAGGCCCCTCTGGCTTCTAGCATTGCTCTTGAAATAGTACAAGTAGCACAACTCCTGAAAATGAGGGGAGACTGCCTAGCCCTTGACTACAAGATGAATAGCCCCACAAGCACTCTCCATGAGTTCGGGCCTAGTTGAGAAAGGGTTATCCCGAGGCAGGCCAGCATCTTAGCAAAATATTGCTGCATGGGAAGTTTGAGTTCCAACCTCAGGAACTCAACATGAATGACCACTTCGCCATTGGTAAGGCTGCTCGTATAATCCTCTTCAGAAGGCAACTTGAGTGTAATTGTCTCAGGAATCTCATAGGAGTGCCTGATAAGGTTTAGGTCATCCTGATTAAGGCAAGAAGAGCAGTATCTGGTATTCATTTCATACTCCATTACCTCCATGCCCTCCCCTGCCACTATGTCCTCAGGATTGTTGCCTTCGTCCTCTCTGAAGCTTAGGACTAGTTCGACCTCGTTTAAAGCTACCTCAAACAAGGAAACTCCATCTGCAGAGGTGGATGCCCTCTCACTCATCCCGATCCCCCTACTCCTTCTAATTGAAGAGAGTTTCGGGGACTATTCCCCCTCCTCAACCGCCATGTCCACAACTGAAAGGTCTAGGTTGACTCTGGAGGCCATTAACTAATAGAAGACATTTCCTAAATAAGGCTACAAGTTACTGGGCAAGGACAGTGACAAGTCAACCACGTCTAAAAACGGTAAAATAGGCTACAGCCATCAGAACCAGAAAGCACAAGAAAAGAAAAAACCAAAACAGAGAAAATAAAGGCAAAAAGGCTAGAAGCAAAGCCTGAGACGAGTCCCCGCAAAAAATAAAATAAAAAAAGCTAAAAAGAGAATAAAAGGACATACCAAAAGAACTCAAAAAAAGCCGAAATAAAGAACGATGGAGATGAAATCACTGGATTAAGAACGCACCTTCGACGAAGAAGTAACGGTAACACAATAGGAAGATAGGAGGAAATTAAAAATGCGTGATAAAAGGTACAAAACGAAAAAGAATGTGACTATTATAAGCAATAGTGAAATGATCTAGGCTATTCAAAATAAAAAGTAACGAACATGCAAGATCGACGGGAAAGGGGAAAAAATGCCTGGTGCTAGAAATACAATGCCTCGAGTCCTCATGAGCAATAAAGGCGCGTCTCCTCAGATGGTTGCAACCTAAGCCATTGGATTCAAACAGATCGGACGGTCTGAGGGACTTCAGTTAGATAAACGTCACTCGAAAAAAGAGAAAGATGCGACATTTGAGTCGCAGCTGCTATCAACCGCACAATTGAAAGAAGATCAGCGGCTAATAATGAAGAGACTGATTCAAGAATCAAGGACGACGTTTGAAAAGACCTATCATTAAATTTGAAAAACTTGAGAGAAACCGCCACTACGTGGTAACAACTTTTCAGGTCACCATAATGTCACCGTAATAATCCCACCCGCTTTAACTTTCTCAAAATCCAGACCCGATCACGAAGCTGCCCAGAGGTAACAAATTTGATCGGCTTAGATGAAAAAGAAGACAAGAAAAGATAAAGTGGGGGGCTGGGGAGCAATACAAGCCGACCAGACCAGAATAAAGTTTCAAGTTCTGATAAATCAAAATTAGAAACTGGTGGACCCCTTTTCATCCCTTAAAAATCTCATTCTTTTTGCACTCGGGCCCAAAATTCAACCAAGGCAGGCCTATGAGCAATGGCCAATGGGCCTAAACTCGACAAAATAATAGAACCGATTCGAACTCGGAGGATCTGGTCGGCAAGTGATAAAACTTGTTTGGCATTTGTTGACCTAATGCGACTATGGCCAAGCAGGTACCGACTACATTCCCCAACTTTGCTATAAGAGTCTCGCGTCAACATCAAACCGATAAAGGAGGGCCATTCGAAACCTGGCCCGAGCCGATCAAAATAAGCCTCGCTTGAACCAAAAATATTGGCGGAGACAAACCCGAGAAATATGCTTAACATATCAGAAGTGACACCTGACGTAGGGTAAGAACGGAGTCAGAAAATTTACAGAAGGATACTCGGCGTATGTCAGGGGGCTAGTATGGAGATAAATCAAAATTAGAAACTGGTGGACCCCTTCCCATCCCTTAAAAATCCCCCTCTTTTTGCACTCGAGCCTAAAATTCAACCAAGACAGGCCTATGAGCAATGGCCAATGGGCCTAAACTCGACAAAACAATAGAACCGATTCGAACTCGGAGGATCTGGTCGGCAAGTGATAAAACTTGTTTGGCATTTGTTGACCCAAATGCGACTATGGCCAAGCAGGTACCGACTACATTCCTCAACTTTGCTATAGGAGTCCCGCGTCAACATCAAACCGATAAGGGAGGGCCATTCGAAACCTGGCCCGAGCTAATCAAAATAAGCCTCACTTGAACCAAAAACGTTGGCGGAGAGAAACCCGAGAAATATGCTTAACATATCAAAAGTGACACCTGACGTAGGGTAAGAACAGAGTCAGAAAATTTGCAGAAGGATACTCGGCGTATGTCAGGGGGCTAGTATGAAAATACTTGGCGTGTGTCAAAAGTACAATATGAAATATTCGGCGTAAAATAAAAATACTGCAGAGAAAAGTAAAAAAAAAGTCTCTGAAAGGTCATCACTATAAAAAGAAAAAGAAGAAGACATAAAAGACATGGTGAAAAAAAATCATAAAACACAAAAAGAAGAAAAAGGAAAAGAGTATCCCCCCGTCCCTTTAAAAATACCTTACTCATATTTTATCATATTTTTAAGAGAGAAAATCCCTTTATCTGATTTAAGCATCGGAGTATTTTCGTCGGGACTCATCCCGACAAGACTACATTTGAACTTGTGTTCGTGTTTTCATTGCAGGCCTCCCTCCACCACTCATGAAAAACAGAAAACCTAAACCTGTGCCTATCGATCTAATTCAGATGAAACCCAAATTCAATTCCTCCTCAACAAATTTAAAACTCATTGATAAAAAAATTATTTTTTTAGACCAACAAAAATTAAAAGGTATTTTTACCTAAATAAATTATTTCCATTTCTTTACATTTGATTCTATACTCCAACCAAATAATAAAATCATTTCAATCTCTCATTTTTATTTTTTTTCATTCTATTAATTTCATCTATCTTTTCCACTCTTCTTTACATTCTTCAAACTAAATACCCCTTAAAACCCAGTCAAAGTTATAGTATTTAATAAGAGTTATGCTCTATTTTTTAAATTTGAATTCAAAATTTTAAATTAAATAAAATGTTAAGTAATTATTAAATAAAAAAAGTATAATAAATATTAAAAATTAACTATTTATTAATTACTTAACACCTTATTTAAAAATCAAATTAAAAAGCACAGTATTATTAATTAATAAATATCATATAATACTTTCGCCACAGCACTACCAATCGACCCTTCTTATACTTAAAATTCTGTTTTTGTATAGTAATTACAAGTTTTTCTCTGGGTTAAAATACAAGCGAACAGTACTTGCATCAAATGTCAAAGATTACTACAATTTCGATAGCATCAAGGGAGGTGAGGTCTGAATGTATCTCAATTCTCAAAAATGAAAAAAAGAAAATATAAACAATGGTCTCTGTAGCATGAACTATGAAATGGAATTATATTTTTCTTCAATGTTGTTCCCCAGAAAGAAGAAAAAAAAACCCAAGAATATTCTTTTATGCGCCCGTAATGTCAAGAAAATTGAGTCGGCAAGTTTTGTACAGATGGTCGGTTAGATTTGCATAAAGATAGAAGGTTGGCAATTCAATCATTTCGCCTGGGAATTTCGAGTCTTTCACAAGCACAAAGAGCCATTCATGCCTCCATGGGTTGGTTTTACGGAATGGACAAGTTACATTAAACGATCTTTTAAATTTTTTCGGAAGAAAGGTGTCCTAATTTCTTTAATGCCTCTCGCTCTCAAAACAGCATCACAGCGCCACCTAACAGTCACCATTGCACATGCTGAAGCCACTTTCCCCCTAACATCATGCCATTTTTTTTAAAAAAAATCACGGACGCATAATCAATTCTTTTGCCACTTTCCTTATAATTGTTACCAATAAATTGATGTAACACCATAAAAAAATTAGCTCTGCTCAATGTAGCCAATTAAAATTCGGAGGTAAAATATCAAAAATCCCAATAGATTTTCTGAGTCGTGGCTGTAGGAAATGGATTCTGAGATTTGTTGGATTTTGAAGCCCAAGTACGGAAGTCTCCGAATTTGAGATGAATTTCGATTAACTTTGGACTCAAGCTTGTTAATTAAAGATTGGCAGATAATATATATTGATGTTGTTTCCTTTTGGAAAAATGGAACCGGGATTTGTCTCTCTTAGTGTGCTATCAGATTCAATTCAGAATCGGGGAAAAGACTTCCAAAGCAATACGAAATCCCCTCAATCTCATGAGAGCGGCGTCAGTAGACAGTTTTCTAAAGCAACCCAAGCACTTCATCTCGAGGATCCTTTCTTCTCTTGACAACGCAGCATGAGATCGGTACCTACCACCATTACATATTAGACTTCAATTTTCAACTCAATTTTCCACTTCTCTTATCTTACCCACTGCTGCTGATGCTTTTTCTTTCTTTACGTGCAGTTCTGGATTCACTGTTTTGCCTAAGCTCTTGTGTTATTTTCCCAACTGCCACTTTCATTAGACTATCCACACTATAATTATCGGGTTAGTAATACCGAATTCTTTTTACGTTTTAATCAAAATTAAACTAAATTGATTCATATACTAATTTGAATCCATATTCATACTTTTACTTTTAATTAATTTCTTGATTTTCGAGTTTCACTTTATTAAAATCGAATTCACATGAGATTAACATTTTATATAAAAAAAAATTATTAAGATTTATTTTTAATATTAATATTAAACTTTCACTTACTAGTTTATTTTATTATTTTTTTATTTTAATTTTTAAAAAATATATTTTGTTAAATTTATATTTATATTTTATATATTAAAATTTGTCTTTCATATTAATATTAAATTTTTACTTATCAATTTAAAATTTAAAATTAGATAATAAATTAATACTATTATAGGTGGTTATACATTACAAAACAGTTGTGAACCACTAACGAGGTTGATTTCATCTCTATTTCAAGATTGTTTGCCCTCTTATACCGATATTAATATTTTCTTAATTATGGGGCTAAAGTTAGCGAAAAATGACCACATGATTTGCTTATAGAGAGTTATTAAAGCTATTAAATTACCACATGATTTGACCTGAAAATAGTTTCTCAGTCACACCATATCAAATATGTATACATGCAATGCAATAAAACCTAAAACCAAGGGCAATTGCATTTCATGCTCTTTCCGCGAACTTTCACGCTTCCTCTCCATAATATGAAACAAGATCCAAAAACCACTATAATCTTATAAGCAATAACGTATCTCTAAACTGAAAAACCATTCTGTCATCACTTGACTCTATAATTAATTCATTATCATCACAAGTTAACACTCTCTTCTTCTCACTTGAAGCCCTAAGCATAAAACAACATCTTTCTGTTCATCTCTTTTTTTTTTTTTCCTTTAAATATTCAATTAGATTTTATTTGGAATGAATTCTCCATCACAACTTAACCGGAGGCATAACTTTGGCAGGGTTTCAACGAGCAGCGAGAGGTCTCTACAGACTTTTCCACCAGTAAGACACACTGATCTCGTTCGCCGGCGAGGTGGGCTTATATCAGTCCCCGCAAAGCTGGCTTCAGCTTCCGGGGGAAAAGCTTTGAGCAGTACCCAAAAGCTGACAAAGCTGTTGCTGAATGTGAATATAGAGAGAAGCTTGGGGCCTGTGCAGGTGGTGACATCGCCGGATAATAAGGTGAGTGATTTGATAAAGGCCGCCATAGAGATTTACGTGAAGGAAAAGAGGAGGCCGCTGTTGAAGGAGACTGATCCTAAGTTGTTTGCTCTTCATTATTCGCAGTTCAGTTTGCAGAGTAAGTTTTTTCGGATCAAGTACCACCATTTCATTAATGACATCCCTTCCTTTAAATTCTTGGTAGGTTAGGTAGCTTTCAACAAATCATAAAAAAGTCAATGGAGAATCTAAGACTCTCCCACTAATTTTCTGTTACAAATATGATAATTTCTCAAAATTTATATGGTGGGTGCAGGATTGAAGCCCGAGGAGAAGCTGATTAGTTTGGGGTCTAGGAATTTCTTTTTGTGTTCAAAGCCGTCAAGCTCTGCAAATTCTTCTTGCTCGGAAGAAGCAAATATGGCTGCCAATTCCCTCTTTCCATTCACAAAGTTCATGGATTTCTTGCTATAAATCCTTCAATTTCTTCTAGCTAGTTACTAGGAGAATTTATGTGTCCCCTTCAACCCATAATGAATTTTCTTCTGTTTATTACCTGGCACGAATCATAATTAATTTGCAAATATGCTACTGCAAGTGTGATCGATGGTGTAAGTGTTAACAAGGTATGCATATGCGTATGAATAATTTAGAGTGTTTTTTTTTAAGATTTATAATATGAACTATAAAAACAAGGCAGCTACGATCTAGAGGTCTAGCCTGCAAATGGGGCTTAACTGGACTTATCATTTGGTGGCTTCAACTTAAATCAACATAGTTACGTATTTTATGAGATACAAATTTAGGTCCAAGACAGACCAAATTTACTTCAATTATACCCTGTCTTTGTAAGAAGAGGAAAGTAAACTTTTAGGTACCAACGACATTAGGTAAAAAGTAATAATTTAGAGTTTTAAGATATCTATAGCATGAATATTGCAATTGAAAACCTTTTAACTAAATGCATTTTCTTAAGGATGCCTATATCTTTTGTTTTTAAAATATAAATTATTAACACGTTATCTAAGATAGTTTTTTTGAGGTAGTTCAAATTTAAATCTTTTATTCATACAATCTTATTATAAGAAATTATTGCTACAATCAAAATCTCTGGTAAAAAACGATGAATTACATTTTCACACAAAAGGGAAAAAAAGTGAATTTTATCTAATAGTCAATTATGCCTAATCAATATACATAATTGAGTACTTTGAAAATAAAGAAATTGCATAATTAAGAGATATTATTAAGAATACTCAAGAGATATGACTTAATATTTAATTTGAAAAATAGATAATAATATTCAATCATTAAAAAATATTAATAGAATTACGTAAAATAATAAAATTATCTTTTGAAATATATTCTATCACCTACGGAGTACAATTTTAAAAAAATTAATTTTTTTACTAATAAATAATTAATAACATAGCACTGTTATTAAAAAATTAACGGTGGCTGATCAATAGTCATTTTGGCCACATTGATCGTGGCCAAATTTTTTTTTTTAAAAAAATTTATTTAATTTTTATAATTTTTTTTTAAAAAATTTGAATGCTTAGATACAAAAATTATATTATTTAAAAAATGAGATAAATGTATTTAGTTAGAGAAATAAAGATATTTAAATATGAGATAAAAATTATTTAAATAAAACATATTAAAATGATGATATTATTTTTTTATCAATTAATTTTAACAAAAAATATTTTGGCGATTGAGTATTCCTACTTTTTTTTTTAAATAGTAATGTTATTAAAATTAAGTCTAGAAAATTATTGATAAGATTTCCATTATAAAAAGAAAATTTTATAATAATATCCAAATTTAAAGCCCATTATAAGCTCCTTACCTTCGAACCACCGACGGTCCAAGCCGAAGCCATCCTACGATCCTTGACTGCCGTGCGCACTATTCACCCGGCTAGCGTTTGCTGAACGTCGTCGTTGGTTGCTACCGTGCGCACTTCTTCTTTGTCGGAAATTCTAAAAAAAATAAAAGGAAATTTTACTTTTTTCTAGTTGAAGGGGGAAGAGGAGTATGGGGGATCTGTTCATATGGCTGGTGTCCTTCTTCATTCTTATAGCTCTTCTCGTGCTCGTCGTTTACCAGGTCAAACTCTCAATTACACCATTAGTTTTTTATCTATGTAAATTTATTTTCTATTTTCTATTTTTAATTTGATAATTATTACATTTAAGGTAGAAGCAATTGTTTGAAATTTGCATTAGGGTTATGTGTGGTATGATATTGAGAACAGTATGTCTGTGGGCATGATTGCTTTTGTTATGATACTTAGATTGTGTTGACCATTGTTGAATTTTGACGAAGAATTACGTTCAGTTTATCGGATAGCCATTGTTGTTTATAATTTAGCTTCTAGTTCTAATTCTACTCAATCAATTGGGATTTCAGTTGCGCTGGCTCCTGAATTTTAAAAAGATTCTTCTGAATCCTTTTAGGGTAAAAATTCAAACCTTCATCCTAACTGCCTCAAACTTAGGAGGTATATTAAAATGCCTAAGCGGTGATAGTTAAATTCTCCTCATGAAGTTGAGTGGATTTTAATTTGTTACAGCTGAATTTCGAACTCAAGTAAGAACTTTGCATTGCAGTTCCTTCAATTTGTTTTAGTTATATTCATTTTCTGTAGAACAGATTGTTTTGATTTGTAAATGCAATGCATTTCTGGCCCTTGACTCAAGAGATAAGGTTCAGTATGCTAACTGTAATCATTATTAGTACTTGTAGTCCATTCCTTAATATGCCTAATAGCTAATATTATGGATATAAGATGTTGACTTCATTGAGAAGTAGTGTTAAAGAACTACTTGTAAGTACTCGGTCGGCATTTATTGGTTCTTTTGTTTTTGGTATTTGTTCTTTCTTATTCATTTCTTATTAAGATAATTGGATAATGTAAATTTTATTAACTGTTCTATAATTTTGTTGCAGCTCATGTGCTTAGCCGATCTAGAGTTCGATTATATCAACCCTTATGACTCTTCATCTCGAATAAACAAAGTGGTTTTGCCTGAATTTATCACGGAAGGGGTTCTATGTGTCTTTCTTCTCATAACAGGGCATTGGTTTATGTCACTCTTGTGTGTTCCATACCTCTACTACAATGTGAGACTGTAAGTTTTTCTCTCTTGTGGCCCTTACACTGTTGAGTTATATTTAAGTTTCATTTAAAATACTTGTGCGAGTGTGTGTGTAGATAGTTCTACCTCTTAATACATGTATCTATTTAGGATTGAATTGAGAAAATGAAACTGGGGTGCGATGAGCAAGGGGTATGATTCCTCACAGCACTAAGGTTGAATAATTTTTGCCTATTAAAGAAAATGGTAAACATTTGATGTCTCACACTGAAATACATGAGATATCCTGAAGCAATTTCTGGCTAATTTTGGCTGTTAATTCAACATCTGTGTTGAGTTGAATTCTCTGTTAGTTGTTGAGAAAAGTATAATTTATAGTTAGAATTATATGTGCATAGACATACAAAATAATAGAATTGTTTGTGATGCCTTTCTATGCTTCAGAAGGTTGGTCCTTGCCTGGGTCAAGGATTTGTTTGCTCACAATCTGAAGATTATGACCTTAGCTATTGGCTAAAGTAGTGAGCTACTGATGAGGCATACTCCATTATTGAAATAAGCTACAGTTCTCCAAACTCCTGACACCATGCAACTCACAATGTACACATTGGCATTTGTTATTTCTCTTGTTATCACTGAAATATTGCAATAATAAAGAAGACAACTATAATAGTAGTTATCTCAAGTCCTGAAACTTTAAAATAAAACATAGTGAAAATTTCTTTGGAAGGGGGCTAAATCTTATCCTAATGAGTAAGACACTGTCAATGATATGTAATGTAGCATGACTTTTTAAAGTGTACTTCTATATCATATTGTCTTGTTCATGCCTTGAGATATCTGCTGTGTGTCTGTGTCTATTATATGTTGCGATTGAGTCCTACAAAAAATGATGTTTAATTGCGTTGCTGTCAATGTAATAGCCAGCTTATTTCACTGAACAAATTGGATTCTTAAGATGCTAGAGTATGTCCAGTTATGTGATTTTGCTTGTGCATTTGATGTATTATGACAGTTGTTTATTTTGGTTTCTCCCTTTTTTATCAGCTATACACGAAGACAACACCTGGTAGATGTAACTGAGATATTCAACCTGCTCCATTGGGAAAAGAAGCAACGGCTTTTCAAACTTGCCTATCTGATTTTTCTTATCTTCCTCAGCATCTTCTGGTTTGTCGTATTCTCAGGCTGTTACCTTTTAAGAGTTTTTGTTTCAGTTGTATAGACTAATAAAGTGCAATTATTTTGCTCTTTGTTGTACCACTATTGCAGGATGATTTGGTGCGCACTGGAAGACCATGACGAGTGATTTATAACAATTGCTTTCTTATTGGTCTTGACTGGAAGTGTCGAGTTCCATAAGTCGCTCTCTTGTATCATTGGTTTAGGCCACCATGCGGCGTCATTTCAGAATAGGGCTTTTTAGTAATCAAATTTTAGTTTGGGGTTGTACTATTGGATCTTTTGTTGATGGGCATAGTTTGAGGTATACACAATCTTGATCTTATGAGAATAACTGTAGCTTTGAGGTGTTCAGCATTTTCTTTTTTCCCCCATTTCTTTTGCCATTGGAATGCAATATGATTTATGTTTCCTTGCAAATATCTCTTATCTGGTCTGTGTTTTTATCATATGTTCATGCTTTGAAAGCTCACTTGATCTGTTTGGTGGGGCTGTTCAGTAAAAGGAAATATACAATTAGTTTATTTTTTCTCCTTTTTTTTTTGATAAACTGGATGTTAAAATATGAGGGTCACTACCTTTCTCCTGCCTCTTAAAAGAGCGAAAGCTTGAATATGGCAAATTCAAAGTGATATTTTTCCTTTTTGTTGCTCGTTAATCTTTTTTCCCAACGCTTCTTACCAACATAAGTTGGAAAGTAGTCTTAATATCACTGTTTTCTTTATGATCTTACTTTATTCTCGCCTATCTTCCTCTTCTGGATTGGATGTCTAGTGTTTCTTCTAATTTTTTCAACTTTTTGAAGCGGCGACTCTAGTCTCCCACGACATTTTGTCTTTTTGTAATGAGAAAATCTGAAGATAGTTTTGTTTCGACAATTACATCGATAAAGCATCTTATTGATACCATGTTTTTGTTTTTTGTTCATATACTATTTTTTTTCTACCCACACTCCTATTTGACTTTAAAATAAATGCTATTAATATGTTTCTTTATGTTAAGTCAATATTCTTACATTACTCATAATTTATTTATAATTTATTTTTATATTTTGTATCTATGATAATATATGAAAATATGTATTATCAAATGATTTTGAAAATAAAAATAGCGTACAATTTCACATCAAATATGTCTTATATGTTTATTAATTATTATTATACTTGTAAAAGTAAATTGTTAATGTTCCTATTTTAAATTTGAGTGGGTTTTTTTATAAATAAATAACATGAAAAAAATCAGCATTTGTTTGTTGAATGTTTAATATGTGATCATATTAATTTGATATAAGTCAAATACATATTGGCTCTCTAATTTTAACTTTATTAAATGTTGATTTTAATATGCATATTATTCTCAAAATATAAACTATCAAAGGTTTTAAGGACATCATAATTTGGTTATTCTCCATATAAACAATTTTGTTTTTACATATAATCATCCTTTTAAAATATTAACCTCAAAATTTAATTTACTATAAAAATATTTATTATGCATTTTGTAACAAATAAAAATATTAATGACTATAATATTTGTATTTAAATGATTGTTTACACATAAATAATAAAATTAGTCAAAATTATTTTTTTACAATACGTCAATTATAGGAAACTTCATAAATAGTAATAGTATCTCCTTCGAATAAACTTGTAGTGTTGTTCTTTTTTTTTTGGGGGGGGTAGTTTTATCAAGTTTGTTAAAAATCAAGGGCACGCCAGCTTGAAGTTTAAAAAACAATTGTTTGTTTCCAGGCTATAGTTTTATTAAATTATATTTGTTTCTTAAGATATATGTGTATAATACATTTTACAAATTAATTTATCTGTTAAATGTGTTATCTTTGTATGATTCAAATACATTTTGTAACAGAGTTTTTTTTTTTAAAATTCTTCTTCTTATTGTTATTAATACTATAATAGTGTATCATATTAATTGCTATAACTTATTTAATATTAAATGGTTACATATTATAAAATATTTTAAATATTACTAATTCAAATGGTGAGTATTAATATTTAGAGTATCTATTTATTGATCACACTTCAAGGGAAGAAGTAAGGTCAATTTTCTTTGAGAAATTTTTTATGTTTAATTATTATTTATGTGAATATTTCTAATGATTGAAAAGACTATGCATTACCATTTTTTTGTGCATAGATTATATTTTTATAATATTTTCACATGTTGTTATACCGAGACTTTCACATATATAGTTAAATTACTTGTGTTCACAATTTAAAATTATGTCCAGAATAATAGTCCAAAAATTCTTCAAAATGTGGGAGTTTTCAATATTTATTAGTTAACATGTTTTTCAAATAAAATTACATGAGAAATTTATGAATGTTGAGAAATGGAAAACAATAATAAAAGTGTTAATATTTCTTCTTTCATAATTTCTTAAAATTAAGAATTTTTATGTTGTATATGTTTTATTACTTGTCTAAGCTAATATTTTTCTTTGAGGAAGGATATTTGGAATTCAAAAAGTTTGAAGATAAAATTTTCAAGACTAATTCAAATTGGATATATGTAACTGGTTGAAAAAAATTTTTAGCATGCTATATAAAATTTTCATAAATAAAAGATAAATACAACACTTTAAAGAAAAAAAATCTTTTTAAATTTTTTAGTAGATGTACTTAAACCTGTAAGTGAGTCACCTATAGAAATAACTCAATTTTTGTGATTGGGAGCTTCAATGAGTATAAATGATTCATATTGTATGATTTCTTTAGCACTATATTATAGACATATATTAGAGGATATATACTTCCGCTCATTTCTATAACAAAAGTACTAATTTTGTGTGACGTTAAGAAAAGTATTTATCCTGAATAAGTTAAAGACAAACATACTTTTGCAAAGCATATGTCACATATACTCTTAGAGGACTCACTCATATGAGAGTAGTCGTAAGGTCACGACTATGAGAATTGTGTTGTTTTTTAAAGCTCTCACTAAAATAAATAAA
Organism: Ailanthus altissimus; assembly: GCA_946807835.1. Classification (NCBI taxonomy): domain Eukaryota; kingdom Viridiplantae; phylum Streptophyta; class Magnoliopsida; order Sapindales; family Simaroubaceae; genus Ailanthus; species Ailanthus altissimus. The sequence goes on along the minus strand of OX327696.1, from coordinate 23,566,080 downwards.
AAAAAGCGTAGGGCCATTAATGCTCTAAGTCACAAAACCAAATTTTAGTCACTATTATGTGTGTTGTAGTTAAAGTTTGGTAAAAAAAAAAACGAGTATAAAACTTCGTCCACTCAAGTTCCTCAAATGAATTCTATAACACTAAGTATAGGTTCAAATTTAAAAAACACATATACCTACTGCATAATAGAATATTGCTTATATATATTTTTATTATTATTGATTATATATCATAATTTCTTATTATCTAATTTATGTGTATATAAAAAGTTTTCAAATCTTTTACAGGGGATTGTTAGAGAAACATTTTTAAATCCTTTTAAATATTTTATAAGTTATATAATTTAAATATAGGCTTTATATTGTAAGTTATTAATAATAAATTATCATCATTACATAATGATTATAATATTTTAAATTAACCATTAAACCTAGATTAAATATGTGAAGAGTTATATATTAATATATTATTATTATTGTTCCCCCCTAAAAATACTCAAATGCCCAATTAACAAGCCCATAACTTGCTTTACCCAGACAGACAGATCTAAAAGCTTAACACCTAGGCTAATAACTACACTAAAGGAGATGGGCCTAAAAATCCAAAATTTGCTTGGAATGCTATATTATCACTCCGACCAACTTAAGATTTGACCAACTCACGCCACATTGCATAGCTCCACACTCGGCCACCACTTAGAGGTCTCGACTAGGTTGGTACAACACACCCTGAGTAGCTGAAAGTAGATAAGTTGAGCCACTCATCCACGCGTCTCTGAGGTTGCCAAGACTATGGAGAATGCCGAGTAGCTTGATCAACTAAATCAAAAGTCCAACTTCTCAACCATAAAGGAGGCATCAAGTCAATGATTAAGATAAGACAATTTATTAAGAGTAACAGCCTGCATCACCATTAAAGAAGATCCTTAAATTTGAAAAACAGTATCCCACAAGTCACGCAAAATAGACAAGTGATACCCTGGTCGTCCACCCCTATTCACACCGAGCAATTCGGTGATAACCTAAGTATCTATCTACATAAGATTTTCAGACCCGATGCTATATAAAGGAGAAAAAAACTAGAAATAGTGGATGCTTTATAGATCTTTTGATAGTATAATTTGCATCAAACAGGTTCTGATTCTTGAGACTTCATCAATAAAAACTCCCTCAATATTATTCTTACTTCTACACAATCTACTAGAAAATTGACTTAAACATTAGAAATTTTTTATCAAAACTATCATTGGCGAGATCTTAACAAGAGTATTTTTTTGTGTTTGCATGAGTAATTAAAGCAAGAAGCCCAAAAAGGTTACTCAGGTAAAATCTTAGTGCTAAAATTCTTTTTCTTTTTCTTTTTTGTAAAATTTTCTTTATTTTCCATTGTTAGAATACTAACAAGAAGTACAATGTTTGCTTAGAACATTTAAGGTGAGTCAAGTCTCAGAGTGGAGGAATCATCTCAAACATCAACAAATGGAAGAGGTAGAATAAAAGAGGGCAATAATACAAGGGGAAGGGGAAGGGTAAGAGGCATGAGAGACATGAATTCTCATGAACCTAGTAATAAACTTTAATATCAACAACTTACCCTTTTTTTATTTGATTTCACGACTACCAACAAAAATATTTTCTTTATGTGCAAGCAGTAGTAAATCATCTACTTCGTCTGCTTCACAACATAACACTATTGGGATAAGTGATTAATTAATGCACATGAAAAAAATTAAAGAATTCAAATATGATTATATAGGACTGGACCAGACGTAGTTTGAATTATTATGTAAAATACTGTTATTAATTAAGAATTCAAATAACGTCAACCGATGATCATATGCTAATTAACCTTAATCCTGAGTGATCATAAAATCCTGTTTGTGTCATTATGTCATTTGAAATACTCGTTACGGTTTGTTTAAAGAACAGACTAAAAACTTGTATTTTGGGGGTATTGTGAGATAAACGGCTGAGAATATGATTTACAGATATGGAATCCATTCATTCCTAATGGAAGTTAGAAAGAAGGTTCTCTTAAGGGTTAATTCTAGAACTGAACGGTTAGAGCACTCAATTTGTAATAATGTTACAAATTAACTGTTCACTGGTGAATTAATGGTACTTAAGGATAAAGAAATAATTAGAGGGGTAAAACGGTAATTAACCTAGCTCTAATTATGAACCATCTATGGAGGGTTAAATTACATGTAGTGATTAAATCAATGGACTACTCTAAGTTTTTTGAGTAAATTATATCTATAATTTTAAGAATGCAATTCCAGATTTTTAGTGGAATAACACTGGAATTAATAAATTTAATTAATTAATTAAAGAGTTTAATTAATTATTTAAAATTTATTGAAGCTTGAAATTGTAGGTCCATAGGTCCCCAATACCACTTCTTTCGTTATTACAGTGAACAAATAAAAGGATTTTGTTATTACACAAATTATTTGTGTCCAGAAAATAGTTTTCAAATACGTATATTTTATAGTTTTGGATAAAATTAATTAATATAGATAAGATCTTATTCAAATATAATTAAATAAATAAAATTTTAAGGATAATTTTTTGAAATTATCAAAAAGAATTTAATTTTAATTTTAGTATTTTTCTTTTATTAAAAGACTAATAATGCTCAAATGTTAGGTATTATACGTTAACCACAAAAAGTATGACTCTATGTGGTTTACATGAATTAGGTCTCTTTTTAAGAGATAATAATTTAATTAGTAAATATTATTATTTAAATTATTTTAAAAAAATAAGAAGACTAGTCAAAATAAAACACAACAGACATATGTAAAAAACGCAGTATACGTATTTTTTTCTTTAGAGAAAAAAAACAAAAAAAAGAAGCTCACTCTTCCCTTCACTGTAAAAATACAAGAGGCTTGGTTTGAAATCATTTGATGGAAGAAAACTCTGCGTGGATTCAAGATATGTTTTATTAAATTTTATTTACTGTAACATCAAAATCATATATTCATAAGATCCTTAAATAAAAAGTATTTTTATCTAATGAAAACAAAGATTAAAGAATTTTTATTTTTCTATTCCGCTGCGTTATGAATGTCATAACAATAAAAATCATCCAACAACTGGTATCAGAGCGATAGTTTCTTAAATATATATTTTTTGATGTTATGATTTAGTTTATATTTTGCTAGATATGTATGTTTTAGTGGGTACTTACATTTTTATATTATTCATGTGATGAATGATTGTTTTATGTATGGATCCTTTGATCATTAATTATATGGTCTTCTAAGATTGATTGTAATATTGTTTTTTTATTAAATCAAAATTTTGTAAACTCATAAAGGGGTATAAGTTTATTTTTTGTAATATTATTTATTTATTTATTAAATTATGGACACAAATGTATAGTACTACTTTACTCCTTTTGCCGTAAAAAAAAGATTTGATAAGATTTTTTTTTTTTGTTTCTTGTCGTTGGAAGACAAAAAAAAAAATTTGAAACATATGTAAGAAAGAAAAGAAAAGTGAATGTTTCTTAGAAGAGAGTAGAAGAAGACCAAAAAAAAAAAAAGAGAGAAATTTTGGTGGCTTACTGCCACCGTTTACTATTTGGGACAAGGGAGCCAAATATTGGCATTCCTTGCCCAAAAAGAAATATATATATATATATATTTAAAAAAAGATTTAAATTGTTTAAGCTATGTAAATTTTTTTTTATAAAAAGAAATGTGTCTAATTGTTAGACTATCTTGTAAAATATATTACAGATTTAAGAAAAAATTTTAAGCCCAAATGTATAAAATTACAAAGAAAATAGATTGGGTTCTTATGAATTTAAGAAGATTACGTGCAACTGGGCCTGCGTGCCTGTATTTTTTATATAATTTATTTATTTTTATTTTATGAGTTGTAATTTAAAATTTTAGAGGACTCGACCAAAGTTATATTAAATATTAATTTATGTTATTTATTTATGTGATGAATTATGACATGATCATGCATAATTACATGTAATGCATATGTACCCACTCATATTATTGTAATATAACATGCATATATGCCACAATTAAAATTTAAATTTTTATGGCATATTATAATTAATAAAATTAAATTATTGGATTGATTAGCATGTTTAGAACTTGTATGATTAATCAAATAATATGAAATTAGATTTAATAGTTAAATTGGTAATTTCACATTATTCTATGTAACCTAAATTAAATAGTTTAATTTAGAATTACTTAGAAAATTATTAATAAAATAAAATAAAATAAATTAGGTTCATCTAAATTGTTAGGCCTATTTAATAGGAATAGTTAGACTAATGAACCTAGACCCAATAAGATTAGACTTTATTAGAATTAATTAACTATACTTAGTAATATATTATATGAGATATAATAATTTGCTGAACTTATAAAATATAAAGATGTTTTATAAATTATAAAAATACATAGTTAAAAATAATGAGTGGGAGAGGGTACATAACAATGAACCCACTGGTCTCCATTATTAGTACAACATCGTGAGATATAGGTGGCGCCTCGCGACGCTTTTGATTTCGTCCTCCCTACGAAGGGTGTTCGCCTATTTCAATAGTAAGGTTGACTTCCTAGAGATAGAATTAAGTGATGTATTTCATAATTGACCGACCCTACAGCGGTAATTTTTGAGTTAAGTCATCTTAATCTGAAATAATGGGTTACACTCACAAAGATATAATTAAGAAGTTAATCATGTCTTGACCGAAATAAACGGTAATTAATAAGTAAATAAAAATATGAGATATTTTGAAAATTTCTTATTAATTTGAGATAGTCTTAATTTAAATTTAAATTTAAATTTAATGTGACATACCCTACGGCGGCATATTAATTGTTAAATTGAACTATCGTGAATTAGTATATATATTTATGTGTTTAAATAAATGCAGTCATGCATCATGTTTACTATTCTAAAAATCGTTATGATATTTATTCAAGTATTCTTAAAATTGCTTTATTAATTTATTTCAGCATCATGTCTGGAACAAACCCAATCATAGCCCTCTTAGCAAATGAAAAATTAACCGGTGATAACTTTGTAAAATGGAAAAGCAATATGAACATTGTGCTGATCTGTGAGAACCAAAAGTTCGTCCTTATGGAGGAGTGTCCTCCAAAACCTGCAGCCAATGCTCATCGTAATGTACGGGAGCAATATGAGAAGTGGATACAGGCCAATAATAAGGCCCGCTGCTATATGCTTGCCAGCATGAGCGATGTGCTTAGAATGAAGCACGAGTACTTGGAGACTGCACATGAGATATGGGACTCTCTCCAAGCGATGTTTGGCCAGCAGTCGGAACAAAGCCGCCATGAAGCTACTCGTAGCTACATGAATGCTAAAATGAAAAAATGAGTTCCGGTGCGTGAGCATGTTTTGAACATGATCAATTTAATGCATCAGGCAGAGATCCATAGAGCTACCATAGATGATAAGACTCAAGTCAGCATCATTCTGGAGTCTTTTACTCTAGCATTTTCGCAGTTCAAAACAAATTATATCATGAACAAGCTCTCATATAGTATGACTCAAATACTTAATGAACTGCAAACTTTTGAGGCTATATCAGATAAGCCTAAAGAGTCTGAGGCAAATATTACTGAAGCTAAAAAGTCTTCCTCTAAGCAAAATAAAAAGAGGAAGAACATTGGTGGTGGTTCAGGTTATGGAGGAAAAGCCAAGAAAGCCTTTAAACGCAGTAAGAGTAAAAAGAAGGACTCCAAAGTAAAGAAAAGAAAGTGTTTTCATTGCAGAGTCGAGGGGCATTGGAAGAGAAACTATAAAAAGTATCTCTCTGAGCTGAAAGAAAATAACAAAGGTAAATATGATTTATTGGTTTTAGAAGCCTGTTTAGTGAAAGATGAATTTTCTCTTTGGATAATTGATTCAGGAGCCACTAATCATGTTTGTTCTTCCTTGCAGATGCTTAGCTCTTCTAAGGAGCTCGCTGATGGGGACTTTACCATACGGGTTGACAATGGGGCAGTCATTTCAGCTTTAACAGTGGGAGTGGCTAGATTGAATTTTGGGAACAATATTTTAATTTTAAATAATGTTTATTTTATTCCTGGATTCAGAAAGAATTTGATTTCTATTTCTAAGTTGCATGAACAATTGTTTAATATTTTTTTTTATAATAATGAGATTATTATTGATAGAAATGGTTTAAATATTTGTCATGCGAAATTAAAAAATGGGCTTTATGTTTTAAGGCTCGATGAGCCCTCACTGCATAATTCTGAACTATTAGAGTAGAATATCCTAAATTTACTAAAAAGAAAAAGTTTTCTCCTAATGATGACACGTATCTTTGGCATCTTAGATTAAGTCATATTAATCTGGATAGGATAAACAGGTTAGTAAAGGATGATCCTTTAAGAGAGTTAAACGTTAGCACTCTTCCTGTATGTGAATCTTGTCTAGAGGGTAAAATGACTAAAAGACCCTTTTCAGTTAAGGGTGAAAGAGCCAAGGAACCACTTCAGCTTGTACATACTGACGTTTACGGTTCATTAAATGTACAAGCTAGAGGCGGTTATGAATATTTTGTCTTATTTATTGACGACTATTCAAGATATAGTTATGTTTACCTAATGCAAAGAAAATCTGGGACTTTTATAAAGTTCAAAGAATTCTTAGCATAAGCTAAAAGGCAATTAGGTAAAACTCTTAAGACCCTTCGATCCGATCGAGGTGGTGAATACCTAGACACAGAGTTTAAGGATCACCTATTGGAGCATGGGATTTTATCCCAACTCACAGCACCTGGAACACCACAGCAAAATGGTGTTGCAGAAAAGAGAAACAAAACCTTGCTAGATATGGTTAAGTCTATGATGAGCTACTCTTCATTACCGCCCTCATTTTGGGGTTATGCACTACAAACTGCGATCTACATTTTGAATGTAGTACCTTCTAAATCTATCCAAAGTACACCCTTAGAGATGTAGAATGGTAGTAAACCTAGTTTACGCAATTTTCGCATATGGAGATGTCCGACACATGTGCTAAAAGGAAAGACTGAAAAGTTAGAACGGCGAACAGAAGTTTGTCTGTTTGTAGGCTATCTTAAAGGCACAAGAAGAGGTTTGTTTTATAGTCCTCAAGAAAAAAAAGTGATTGTATCGACAAATGCCACTTTTCTTAAAAATGATTATATATTAAACTATAAACCTCACAGTAAGATTGTACTGGAGGAAATGCTTTCTGATCAGATCAGATCTTTACCACTGACAGTTAGTGAACGACAAAGTCAGGTAACCATCAATTATGATCAGAACACCTTTGAGCCTCGACGTAATAGGAGGATAGTGAGACTACCTTCTCGTTACAGAGAGGAGGGAGAGGCACAAGTAGTTGTGTCTGACACAAGAGAAGATGATCCATTGACATATAGACATGCAATGGAAGATTCTGATAAAGAAAAATGGTAAGAAGCCATGAACCAAGAAATGGAGTTGATGTACTCCAATTCAGTCTGGGAACTTATAGATCCACCTAAAGATATCAGGCTCATTGGATGTAAATGGATCTTCAAGAAGAAAAAAGGTGTGGATGAAAAAGTAGAGACTTTCAAAGCAAGACTAGTGGTAAAGGTTATACCCAAAAAGAGAGAGTCGACTATGAGGAGACTTTCTTGCCAGTAGCCATGCTCAAATCCATTCGCATTCTCTTGTCCATTGTTGCATGTCTCAATTATGAGATATGGCAAATGGATATCAAGACAGCCTTTTTGAATGGCTATCTTGAAGAGAGCATCTACATGATGCAACCAGAGGGGTTCATGGCAGAAGGCCAGAAACAGAAAGTCTGCAAATTGCTCAAGTTTATTTATGGACTTAAGCAAGCTTCAAAGTCTTGGAACTTAAGATTTGATGAGACAATTAAATCTTATGATTTCGAGCAAAATGTTGATGAACCTTGTGTATACAAGTACATCAAGAACAAAAAAATGGTTTTCTTAGTACTTTATGTGGATGACATTTTACTCATTGGGAATGATGTGGAAGCATTATTCAACATAAAGAAGTGGCTGGCCAAGAATTTTCAAATGAAGGATTTGGGAGAGGCAAGTTATGTCATTGAGATCCAAATTATTCGGGATCGCAAGAACACACTATTGGCACTATCTCAGGTATCATATATTGATAAAGTGCTTACGCAATTTTCGATGCAAAATTCTAAAAATAGTAAATTACTGACTCGATATAGAATTGTTCTTTCTAAGAGCAGTGTCCTAAGACACCTCAAGAGGAAGAAGTTATGAGACGGGTTCCCTATGCCTCAGCAGTTGGCAGCCTCATATACGCTATGTTGTGCACGAGGCCTAACATTTGCTATGCAGTAGGAATAGTTAGTCATTATCAATCCAACCCTGGATTGGCTCACTGGATTGCAGTAAAGCACATTCTCAAGTATCTTCAGAGAACGAGAAACTATATGTTTGTGTATTCGGGTGGAGACCTGAACCCTATTGGTTATACTGATTCTGATTTTCAATCAGATAAAGATAATCGAAAGTCGACATCTGGGTCAGTGTTTACTCTTGGTGGTGGAGCCATAGTCTGGAGAAGTGTAAAACAATCCAGTACTGCTGATTCAACCATGGAGGCTGAATACATAGTAGCTTGCGAAGCAGCTAAAGAAGCAGTATGGCTTAGGAAGTTCTTCATTGATCTGGAAGTTGTTCCAGACATGGATAAACCATTGACCCTTTACTGTGACAACAGTGGAGCAGTGGCAAATTTAAAGGAACCCAGGAGCCACAAAAAAGCAAAGCATATAAAGAGAAAGTATCACTTGATCAGGAAAATGGTGCATAGAGGTGATGTGACAGTCATGAAGATAGCGTCTGAAAATAATCTTGCAGACCCGTTCACCAAGACATTACCGACTAGGTCGTTTGAGAGTCATATGGAAGGCATGGGTTTAAGAGACATGTCTCACCTGCTTTAGGGTAAGTAGGAGATTGTTAAGAATAATGCCCTGAAAGTATGTACTTGTACTGTTTTTATGAAATTAATAAAGTTGCAATTTTATACTTGATGAGTGTTCATAATTTTATGACATAAAATATCAAAAAATTCCTTGTTTATTTATGTAATCATAACTTTAGTATATAATTGTTATATACAATAGGATTAAAGTTATGGATAATAAACAGAAAAAGTCCGTAATAAATTAATTAAAGTTTAGGATCTCTAATTAAATATTATTAGTGCGGTTCACAAACATTTAAAATGTAGTAATCTTATCCGGATCACTAATGTAGTGACATTACGGTGGAGGCACTATATATAATATGATTATATAGGACTGGACCAGACGTAGTTTAAATTCTTATGTAAAATACCGTTATTAATTAAGAATTCAAATAACGTCAACCGATGATCATATGCTGATTAACCTTAATCCCGAGTGATCATAAACTCCTGTTTGTGTCATTATGTCATTTGAAATACTCGTTACGGTTTGTTTAAAGAACAGACTAAAAATTTGTATTTTGGGGGCATTGTGAGATAAATGGCTGAGAATATGATTTACAGATATGAAATCCATTCATTCCTAATGGAAGTTAGAAAGAAGGTTCTCTTAAGGGTTAATTTTAGAACTGAATGGTTAGAGCGCTCAATTTGTAATAATGTTACAAATTAACTGTTCACTGGTGAATTAATGGTACTTAAGGATAAAAAAATAATTAGAGGGGTAAAATGGTAATTAACCTAGCTCTAATTATGAACCATCTATGGAGGGTTAAATTACATGTAGTGATTAAATCAATGGACTGCTCTAAGTTTTTTGAGTAAATTATATCTACAATTTCAAGAGTGCAATTCCAGATTTTTAGTGGAATAACACTGGAATTAATAAATTTAATTAATTAATTAAAGAGTTTAATTAATTATTTAAAATTTATTGAAGCTTGAAATTGTAGGTCCATAGGTCCCCAATACCACCTCTTTCGTTATTACAGTAAACAAATAAAAAGAATTTTGTTATTACACAAATAAAAAGAATTTTGTTATTACACAAATTGTTTGTGTTCAGAAAATAGTTTTCAAATACGTATATTTTATAGTTTTGGATAAAATTAATTAATATAGATAAGATCTTATCCAAATATAATTAAATATTTAATTTAAGAAATTAAATAAATAAAATCTTAAGGATAATTTTTTAAAATTATCAAAAAGATTTTAATTTTAATTTTAGTGTTTTTCTTTTATTAAAAGACTAATAATGCTCAAATGTTGAGTATTATACGTTAACCACAAAGAGTAAGACTCTATGTAGTTTACATGAATTAAGTCTCTTTTTAAGAGATAATAATTTAATTAATAAATGTTATTAATTAAATTATTTTTAAAAAATAAGAAGATTAGTCAAAATAAAACACAACAGACATATGTAAAAAATGCAGGATACATATTTTTTTCTTTAAAGAAGAAAAACAAAATAAAGAAGCCCACTCTTCCCTTCACTGTAAAAATAGAAGAGGCTTAGTTTGGAATCCTTTGGTGGAAGAAAACTCTGTTTGGATTCAATGTATGTTTTATTAAATTTTATTTACTGTAACATCAAAATCATATATTTATAAGATCCTTAGATAAAAAGTATTTTTATCTAATGAAAACAAAGATTAAAAAATTTTTGTTTTTCTATTCCGCTGCGTTATAGATGTCATAACAATAAAAATCATATAACAACATTATCTTCACTTGAAGGGACAGTTCTATTTTGTTTCTTTTTTTAGATGCATATAACGTATATTTCATTTAATCATATTTCATACATAAAAACCATTGCACCTTACTAAACATTTATAGGTGCATTTCGCTACATTTTCGTAACTAAAATAGTACATATCACTATCAGCAGCATCAACATTATCCATGTTAGCTTTCCTACTATGTTTTCCACCTTCGAACAGATTTTCTCGAGCTCTTCATCAATATAATTTGAGGTGTTGAAGTTGGAGTATTATCATTATTGTCATAACATTAGGGTTCCATCATTCCCAATATGAATATATTCTCATTCTTTAGGTCCAAAATAATCTGTTTGGATTCTTTGATGTTGTTAAAACCACCCCGCTGCTTGATAGCTATATTTGCAATGTTTAGACTTGTATCTCACATATCAAACACTAGTATTATTTCTTTTATTTTCTTCAGCACTTGCTTGTGAACTTGAAAGCATTTGAGATGCAAAAGAGGTGTCATTATTTGGCATGAATGAAAAATAAGATGATTATTTATTGAGTTTGACCTATATTGAGATGATGTAGGAGTTTTTTCCTTCTTTTTTTAAGTTATGATGAATTTGAAGCAATATTTAGCCCTGCATTTCACATATTAATTATTGTTATTATTTCTTTCATTTTCTTGAACACTTGCTTTTGAACTTGAGAGCATTAGAGATGCAGATGAAGTGTTATTATTTGGCATAGATGAAAATTTTGTTGAGATGATGATTATTTATTGAGTTTGAGCTATATTGGGATGGCGTATGAGTTTTTGAGTTGCGATGAATTTGAAGTGGGTGTATATTTCAACATGCAAGTTTTCCCAGAGAAATGGAGGTTTAAATAGCTATTTAAACGTTAGCAACTGTCCAATGATCATATTTTTTTTAATGTTTGTTTTTGTTTCAGTTTGTCCTTATACGACTTGTTTTATTAAAGAATGGCAAAAGTGAAATTTACATTTGTTGGAGGGAAAAAATGACTTTTATGAACCAATAGTTTTTAATTTGTTTTATATAAAAACACAACTTTGGGTTTTGTCTAACGTGGGATGTGGTGTAGGGTCTTTAGGACTTCTTGCTTAAATTATTTTTGTAAAAATCAAACAAAAAGTTATTTTATAATTCTGTTGTCGGTGGTTTTAATGAAAATCTTTTAATACTTAAATCAGTCTTTTAATAAACAACGAGGAGTCAATAGTAAATAGTGAGAGAGAAAGAACTTTCTTTTTTTAGAATTTAAAAATTAATATTTATTTCTAATTTTTTCTTCTTTTTTTACAGCAAGAGGCTTTAAAATTTTTGTAAAAAAATACTTAGATCATCACTGAATTACTTAGCGTTATTAAAAAAGACCATTCAAGTTATCACTTAATTACTTGACGTGGTTTGGGGGATAGTGCTAATATTTTTCAAAATCGCGAGATTCTCTCCAAATGTGACATTAGTTGTCACTTATAATGACTTGCATTATTTGAATTGTTTGACTAATATGGATACTCTCATATAGCCGATAGTTAATTTTGTGAATTGATTGATCGAGCTACTCAGGCAACTTTAGAGACTAATGCTTTAGTGGATGAGTGACACGGTATATCTATGTTGCCAATTGTTCAAGGTGTTTGAACTGACCCGGTCGAGGCTTTTGATAAAGTTGTAGCTGAGTGTGGGATTAAGCATCTGTGGTCTAATTAAGTTAGACTCTGAGTTAGTTGAACCCATTTCTCTTAACGGAGTTAGTTTTAGGTTCACATGTTAAATTTTTGGATCCGCCTTTTGGATAAAGCAGACTGTGAGCCTACAAATTGAACTTTTAGGATTTTCAAGAGGGAATATTTTATTAGTGAAATTTAAATTAATAGATGTGATGGAATTGTTGTTTCATGAAATAAATTGAAGAGGATATTCTTCGTTCTGTTTTTAGCAAAATTTACAGTTAGTCACTTTGTCGATGAGGTATGATGTTACGCTATACCTCGCTGTTTAAGCTATTGTATCCACCATAATTCCCTTCTTCAATAAAATTAAGTTCTTCTCTAAAATAAATAAAACCTTAGCAGTTAGATGATCAAAAGCTATTGTATCCACCATAATTCCCACCATAATTCCCTTTAGTCTTTAGATATCGAACTGCTACAATTTTTGTAGCCAATTGTAATATGATCAAAACCTTAGCAGTTAGATGAAAATTACCCTTTAAAGAAAACTAAATTTAAGTATTTTGTAAAAATATTAACGATAATTTAATTAATACATTTAGATATTTAGATATTTAAATTTTTATTTTTGTTTTTAAAAAATATAAAAGTGAAACCTAATTTTTTTTTGGAAAATTCTTCAAGTGACCACTAATTTAATTTTTTTTTTTGATTGAAGTCAAATATTTTTAATTTTATTAATCAAATAAATGTTACGTTGACTATTTTACTCTTATTATAATTTTAATAATTTTTTAATTAATTATAAAAAATATTATTTATAATGACAATAATATTTTTTTAAAAATAATAATATAATTAAATAATATAAATTATTTAATATTTTATAAATGAATTAAAAAAGTTAATATAAAAATTAAAAACATAAAAGAAAAAAATGATTGTTGGGCGCTCGCCCAAGCATGCACTCAGCGAGCATTTTGCTCGCTGGGCGCATCGCTTGTCGCGTGTCCAGCGCTTGCCAAGCTTTGCTTTTATTTATTTTTTAATTTAAATTTAATTTTTATTTAAATTAATATTTTAAAAAAGAAAATAATTAATTAATTTTTATTTATTTATTTAAATTAATTTATAAAAAATAAAAAGTTATTCAACTAAATAATTTATATTATTAAAATATAACTTTTTATTAAAATAATTAATTTCAACTTTTTATTAAATTAATGAAAAATAACTTTTTTATAATTAATAAATTAATTATTTTCTTTTTTAATACATAAATTAAAAATAATTAATTTAAATAAAAATAAAATTAAATATATTTTAAATTTTTTAAATTTATTTTTCAAATAATTAATATAATTAAATTTTAAAAAATAAAAACTTTGGGCACATGTGTGAGACGCGCACCCACGCATGCCACCAAACAAATTGTTTGGGGAAAGGGGGTCGGCGCATGTTGCGCCCAAGAAAGCTTGACATTTTTGTCAAGCTTTGCTTATTTTTTTTTTATTTAAATTTTTTTAATTTAAATTAATTATTTTTAATTTATGTATTAAAAAAATAATTAATTTATTAAGTTTAAAAAATAAAAATTTATTTAATTAAATAATTTATATTATATAATTAAAATATAATTTTTTTATTAATTTAATAAAAAAGTTAAAATTAATTGTTTTATAAAAAATAAAAAATTATTTTATTAAATAATTTATATTATATAATTAAAATATAATTTTTTATTAATTTAATAAAAAGTTAAATTAATTATTTTAATAAAAAGTTATATTTTAATAATATAAATTATTTAATTGGATAACTTTTTATTTTTTATAAATAAATTAATAAAAATAAATTAATTTTTTTAATTAATTAATTTTTTTAATACATTAATTAAAATATAATTAATTTAAATTATAAATATGTCAAGCTTTGCAAAAAGTTAAGCTTTGTTGGGCGCTGGACACGCACCAAGCGATGCGCTCAGCGCCTTTATCCAATTGTTGGGCGCGTGTCGTGCGAGCAAAATGCTCGCTGAACGCATGTTTAAACGTGTGCCCAACAAATATTTTTTCTTTTATAATTTTTATTTTTATATTAATTTTTTTAAATTTATTTATAAAAAAATAAAATATTAAATAATTTATATTATTTAATTATATTATTATTTATTTAAAATTATTATTGCCATTATAATTAATTAAAAATTATTATTGTCATTATAATTAATTAAAAATTATTAAAATTATAATAAAGATAAAATAGTCAACCTAATATTTATTTAATTAATAAAATTTAAAATATTTAACTTTAATTAAAAAAAATTATATTAAATTAATAGTCGGAGAATTTCAATTTTTTTGTTTTTTTTTTTTCAATCTTGCCTCCTGCCTCGTTCTTCATCTTCACTTGTCTTTCAAGACATTTTTTTTTCCAATCGCAGCAGTAAGTTTTCAGCAATCTTTCCTCCTGCCTCGCGATCACTTGTCCACCGCCGCGAAATCAGCCCCCGCCATCGCCGCCCACACGCCCTTGACTTACGCCGCCGGCCTCACCCACAAGCCAAAATCTTATGGTGGATATCGATTTCGCGAAGAATTAATCAAAAGTTATTATGCATTTTGTTTTGTTTTGTTTTGTTTTTGTTTTTTTTTTTTTATTTGTAACTGGTTGAATGTTATGTTTTAACCTTCATGTGCTGTTATTAATTTAGCGACTCTTTGAAGAAGCAGATTCTGCATTTGCTTCTACACACTCACATATGCTTAAAAATTTGGAATATTAAGTGTAAAATTTTGAATACTGCAGTCAGTTGCATTTCGAAATTCTGTCAATTTGGTATTCATGCTCAAATCCAATACCGTTGAGCAAAAAATAATGCATCTTTCTTTCTTCTACTAATTATTTCATTTTCAATCATTTTTTCGTTGTAATTTTTGTTTTGTTTGCATTCTTATTAATTTTCTGACCAAATTCCTTATGCGTCTTATAGAAATTTGGTTGAAATGGTGGATTTTGGATGAAATGGATTAATTGGGCTGCGGGTCGTTAACCATTATCTCTTTGTGTGCTCAAGAACCATATCTTATACTTTTGCTTACCTTCAGTTACTTGTGTTGGGTTCAGTAAATGCATTTGTTCTGTTACGTCTGCTTTTTTCCTTAAAATAAAATGTCTATCTGATGTTGTTTTCACTGTTGAATTGGGTAATATGTTTGAATATCTGATGTGAAAAGTTCATTTGTGTAATGACTTTATTCAATGATAGGCATTTAGATACAAAATCAGAAACTAACATTTCTTTTACTGTTTTTCATGCGAATTCTTTTTGAATCTGAATCGGTGGACCATGGATGTACTTGTTTAGTTAGTATTCTGCTCACATCCTTTGGAATGGTATTTTCTTGCAGTTCAGGCTCCTAAGCTGCTGATACATTATGGTGAACGCCACTAAAGGACTGTTTATTTCCTGGTAAATATAGGGTTTCCGATTAATACTAAAAGGCTCTTGTATTTGGCCACTCTTCTGGGAGTTTGAGAGAATATACTGTTGTTAATTCAGATATTTCAGTGTCTTCTTAAAGGTGTAATACACTAGGTTTGATAATTTTGACACCCGTCCAGAGCTCTGAAACACTTACTTCTGTAAAGCCGCAAAAGAGCAGCAAATTGTGAAAAAATATTCACAAACTTGGGCTTTGGCAGTTTGTGTTTTCAAGATAAAAAAAATTGTCATATATTAGGCTTGCTGTGTAAATTATGCTAGCATGAATAAGGTTCTAAGTTCATAAGGTGATATTGTTGCCATATCATCCCTTTAAAGAACTACTATAAGCCTATAAAAACTACAATAAGCACTGACCAAATGATTTAAGGGGATGTACATCAATTTACCTTTAGTTAGGTATAAGGGAATGAACTAGAACAATTAACTGGTGCACAGAAAGGTCTTGCATTTTGTTGATATGCATCTTTTGTATAATGCTTTCGCACATTTCCAACTTCCTCTTTGTTTATGATGACTTTTTTTTTTCATTTTTGTTAAAATTGCAGTGATATACCCATGGCACAATTCATCATCAATTTGAATAATTCAATGCCAGCATCACAGAAGTTCATAATACATATCTTAGATAATACTCACCTTTTTGTGCAACCTCATGTAGCTGAAATGATACGGAGTGCTATTGCTGAGTTTAGAGACCAGATTTCTTATGAGAAGCCAGCATGATTCTTCTTTGTTTTCTTACTGTTTTCTATTTTGCTTACATGGACGGATGGACTCATACGCTAAAGATATATTTGCTTCAAAAGCCTTTTCTCAGACATTGATGTTCATAATGTTTCTCAAATAGCGATAAAGTCGCATCTGTCTGAAGTGATGCAGAGCTTCTAAATGCAGAAATGTGGTTGGATATATATTTACTTTTAAGTGAACAAAAAATAGCATGATAATCAGTCAGATCTACTTGGTTTATATTGATAAAGACTTGTTTGGTCACAGCTGAGCTTGCAAGGCAAGTTTGATATAGTTGAACAACAGTGAAGTGCATTTTTAGCATCCATTGTCATTCTTTCTCTGCATTTGCTGCACTTTGGCTTTGAGATTGGCATACATGTCTTGCAAGTGTTTGAATTGGGATTTGGGTATGGAGAATTCAACTTCAACTAATACTATTTATTACATTATGGCGTTGTTTGGCATGCAGACTATAGCTTGGGATAGGGCTGTTTTATGTTCAATTCCATTTTTAGAGAGGTTAAGGTGGGTGAATTATAATCAAGTTTCAATTCAATTCTTTTTTTTTTTTAATCTTATTCAGTCCAATTCATTCTGATTCGAAAGACCAAACAAGATTTATAATGCTACATGGCTTGGAACCATTTTATTCCAAAATTTTATCTTTTATGTAATATTGAAACTGTACTTGACTAATATTATGGTGGTATGCTTATATGAATAATAATGCTACACGCAAACAAATATCAAAATTTATTTATACAGTGATGTGACATGCATATATGTGGTAAAACATAAAAGAATGAAAATAATAAAAAAAATTAAGAATAAATAAAAATAGATGATAATCATGATACTATAATGTGTAATGAAAGAATAATGTTATATTTTTTATTTTGATTTTAATATTTTATGTTAATTAATATGTTAAATAATTAATTTTTATAAATTTTAAAATTATTTATTATATTAAAATTTATCAATATCTTAACTTGATGAAGAGTGCTTTAAACAACAAGAAATAAGTCCGAGGAGTGATTAATAAAATCCAAAATCAGATTTAAAATTCTGAAAAAAATTCAGTCAAAGTTTGGTGTGTGCAACGTACAAGCTTTATGATTTAACTAAGCTAGTTCTGACTTCTCAGCAATTCGAACACTGTACATGGCTGGAAGATTTGCCAGCAGATGTAAAAACACCTTTTGCTTATTAACATAGTTTATTGAATTTTCAATTTTTTTGAAAAAAAAAAATATGGGCATTCTTGTCTTTTGAGGAATGCATACAAGGAGTGGCAAAACACCACTCAGTTAGGTTTGATTTTGTTTTTACCAATTTGGTTTATGATTTTTTATTTTTAAAAATTAAAAATTTGATTAGATTTCGATTTTAGAATTTCGAATTGAATTTGATTTTTTTTTAAAAGAAAATACGCGTGAAATAAAATTAAAATTAAAAATTAAATTAAATTAAATTATTTAAAACTAAAAATAAGTCCAATTTGAATTTATTAATTAAAAAAAATTAACTGAGAACTAAAGCGATTCAATTTTTATATGTATTTTTAAAAATTAATTGATTCAATTTTTTATTTGAAAAAAAAAAAATCGAATCGAACCGATTTTACCCACGGTTCACCCTAATGGCAGCATCATGGAGTCATCTCATGGACCTCACTCTTGGAAAAAATATTAAACGACAGAGATCATTACATAAACTCAATTACAATAGTACGAACGCCCATCAAATCCTTCTCTCTTATATCCGAAGACTCGTTCATCCTTGGCCTACCTGAACTAAAAGCTAAGACCAAAACCCAAGTTTCAGTCTCACTCGAAAGTCGAAACAGACATGTCCGTCTCTCTTAACACCAACATTTACCAACCTTCTCTCAGGTCTCTCTCCATATTCCCACTCTCTTCGTTACCAGCAACTGTGGTTAGTTGTAATTTGGGGCTGTTCAATAATCTGGGTCTTTGTTTTCTTTTGGCAGTTGTGGGACCAAGCTTTACTCTGGATTAAAGCTTCAATCACCATGTTTGTTCATTTACCATCTTTTAATATTAAAGTTCTAGCGATCTCTCTTTGTTCTTTTATCAACTTTCTCTATGTAACATCTTTTATTTATTTTTATTTTTTCAAATGTTTGTTTTAGGTGTTTTTGGAATCGGGAAACCTAACTTGAGTGCAGACTTTTATGGTAGAGTTCATAAGAGCCTTCAATGCGGGTAATTAATAAGTTTAAAACTTTGCAATTTAATTGGTGAGTTGGAATATTACTATCTAATAGATATTTTGAATTACGCCCACTTTGTTTAGTATTTTGATTGGATGTAATTGTATGCTCGTAGAAATAACAAATTAACTGTAAAGTGTGATTTTTTTATGGTTAAGTTTAAACCTTTACGAGTTTTTCTAATAAAAAGTTAAG
This sequence comes from Ailanthus altissimus, assembly GCA_946807835.1. NCBI lineage: Eukaryota > Viridiplantae > Streptophyta > Magnoliopsida > Sapindales > Simaroubaceae > Ailanthus > Ailanthus altissimus. The sequence continues at coordinate 23,546,981 of OX327696.1, read as the reverse complement.
CTTTTTTAATTGGGTTTGATTGAGATTTTTCTTGCTTGAGCTTCACTGAAGCATTGTAACACGCATACAAGCATATTTTGATGGCTGAATGTCTCAGTCCTTGTGTTGGTGGAAAAATTGTTTGGTGAATGTTCTTGCTACTAGCTTTACGGTGGAAATTTTACTCTACTTGCAAACGAGAAACTTAGCGCCAAAATTGGAGTTAGTAAACAAAAGAATGTTAAGTAATTATTATGGAGGAGATTTAGAAGCAGAATTGTAGAAGAATGAGAGATATGTATTTGCAGTTACCTTGATTTGACTAGCTAGTCTTCCTAAGATGAATAGTCCTAAGACAAACTTTCCAAACTGTTGAATCTTCATTGAGTTGTAACATTCATTGAATAGACTTGTAGGATGATACTATTATGCTGCAAAGCAGTGTAACATGTCGCAGCAGGGTAATATTTCCCTGATTGATGTGTAACATATCATTACTATGGATTGCAGTGTAATTTCCATGCATTGTAGTGCAGGCATGACTATACTTTATTGCAATGCAGGGGAATGTTATTATTACCCTGCTACATATTTGAATAATTATTCTGCATATATTTGAATTTACCTCACAATGTTGGTAAGGCAGTGAGTTATTGTAGGATGCTATTATAATTCATCTCTAGTTAGTATGTGAAAGCAATGAGGCCCATAGCTCAATCCATGAGTATTGAAAGGCCAATTCTTTAATCTATTATTGTTATTTTTTTTTTAAATTAAATTTTCCTTCTTCCTGTTCTTTCTTAAAGATGCCTAAGATTTAGTATCACAAAGATTTCATTGAGCATTAGCAAATCTGGGTTAACACCACATCTGGACCCAGTTACTCCTGTTGAACTTCATAAACTTTTTGAACCTTTCCCCTTTTAGTGGCATTTGGAATTGTTTACCTACTTTTTTTCTTTTCTCCATTAAGAAAATGAAATTACATGTTTGCATTTAGAATATCATATCCTATCAGAACCCTTATTCATATATTTCTATACTTTGATGGTGAATAATTGATTCCAGTTTATGGTTGAACTAATTTCTCTTTTCCTTTGTTCTTCTTTTAAAGGAAAATATAAATTTTAAGCTGGTTTATTGCTCTTGAATCAGAGTAATCTGTCACCAGTTTTCTTCACAAACTTTCTTGGGGGCATTTCTCTAACTGCTGTATCTATATAGTATGTTTGCATGATATATTTCTGTTGCAGGACTCATAATCATAAACCAACAAGGGGAAGAATTGGACTGATGCCCATAGGGACACCAAGAGTGCCATATCGGACGCCTGGTGAAGGAACTTGGCAATGGGTTGATATATGGAATGCCCTAGTAAGTTTTTGCTGTTAATTTTTACTCATAAGAGACTTTTTGGTCTTTAATGTAATATATATGTGACAAACATCTCAGGGGTCAGCCCTCCACCCTGTATCACCAAAAAGGAATCTCAAATGCTATTAACTAGATTAGATGATTCTAATTCCCTGCCTTTTAATTCTCCTTCACAAGCTTTTGCTCACTCAAATAAATGCTGTTTTCCCTTGTGATTTTCTACTCCATAGTTTGTTCTTGAGCCTTCTTTATGAGCTGCATCAATATGTGCATAGATAAGCCACTATGTGTTCTAGGTCTTTATATTTAAGTAATGTTAAATTCTCTTATTATTTTCTTTTTTATTTGATTCTCTTATTATCTTTTCAATTGATCTTTATAGTTTATTATATCACTTGAAGAAACTATCTTAATTCTTGGTGCAGTATCGAGAGCGTGTCATATTCATTGGGCAAAATATAGATGAAGAATTTAGCAACCAAATATTGGCAACAATGTTGTACCTTGACACAATTGATGATTCCAAAAGGATTTATTTGTACCTCAATGGTCCTGGCGGTGATGTGAGTTCTTATGAATCAAGACTTTGTTGTTAACTTTAAACCTCTTTCATTATAATTATCTCATGTTACCATGCTGCTGAATGGGCTCTGGTTGCAGCTTACTCCCAGCTTGGCCATTTACGACACTATGCAGAGCTTGAAGAGTCCCGTTGGCACCCATTGTGTGGGCTATGCATATAATTTAGCAGCATTTCTTCTTGCAGCTGGAGAAAAGGTAATGGGTGCATTTTCCTCCTCTGGAATCAGAATTTATAAAGTTTTCATTGTTCTTTTGCTCCTAAGAAAGATGTGAGGTCAAGGAAACTAAAATATTTTTGCTAGTGCGGAAGAGTTGTCTCTCCGAAACCAAGGAATTCAATTGATTCAATCAATGATGGCGACAGTGAATGGTTTCTTGTCTTATAACACCTTTACTAACTAATGATCAGATAGGATATCTATTTGGTGTGGGATGCTTCATGGTGCTTTGTACATGTGTCTGGTAGTATTTCAGGAGCAAAATGTTGCATGGATGGATGTTTTATGTTCATTATTTTAATTACCTTGTATTTCTAAGGTAGATGAAATCTGACTTTCCATCTTGACATTTTACTTTTATGATATTCTGCTAAAGGGTAACCGCTCTGCAATGCCTCTTTCAAGAGTTGCTTTAGAATCTCCAGCTGGGGCAGCTCGTGGTCAGGTATGACTGCATTTCATAATGTTAATAACAGCTGACGTGGATGCTTCCTAGTGCTGATTTTTCTATTGTCCTTGTGATGATTATGAGAATTATAAAAATCTTTTGACAGGCTGATGACATTCGTAACGAAGCAGCTGAACTTCTTAGGGTCAGAGATTACCTTTTCAATGAGTTGTCAAAAAAAACAGGTCAGCCTGTTGAGAAGGTTAGTTTCTACAAGCCGATTTCTATGATGTTTTCTGGGTAACTCTACAATGAGCTAAGCAAGAAGATCAATTACTTTTTAATTGCAGGATGTCAATGTGGTTTTATTTTTTTTCTCCGTTTAAATATTTTTGGCACTACCTCAACAAAGATGGTGTGCGTGAATTTCTTGTCTTAGTTTATTTAATACCATGCAACAAGTCATTGTTTTTTGTTTCATTATTCATTATGGTAATGTGTACATGCAGATTACCAGGGACTTAAGTAGGATGAAACGCTTTGATGCTCAGGAGGCTCTTGAATATGGGCTAATTGATTGTATAGTGAGGCCACCCCGTATTGAGGCAGATGGACCAAGTAAAAATGCTGGAACAGGTCTTGGTTAATGGTTAGTGCATATGTTGATTCTCCAATGAATAGGCTGAAGCTGTCAAATATAGTATGTTTCTTGATTTTATTTGTCTGCTTGTAGAGTGGAATGATTTGTGTAGAAATTGTCTGAAATGCAGATTGTTACATCTAATAATCCAACAAAAAATCTGCGATTGCATGTTTTGAAAGGCATATATCATTGTTCCATTGTATCTCCGGTTTCATCGAACTTCTTGGCGCTTAAAATGGAGGATTCTGTGATTTCCTACCTTGCTGCCTTTCCACAAGAAGCTTTGTACAAGAAAGTTCAAAGACACTGTATAAGGGTCGGGTAGGCTTTTCAACTGTATAAAAGCGGAAGCATGTACCAATTGCTCATTTTGAATTTTACTGACTTGAATCAGTAGATTGCGGAAGTGATTCATTAATACAAAAGCTATTTCTCCAGTTCTATTAAATATCATCAGCATGATTTGTTTCGAGGCTTCATTTGCTGGGTAACGGTAGAACCAAAAGAGTCGGAAGAAAGTATGACCAATAAAATTAAGTACTAGCCAGAGCCCAGAAGAATTTACAATAATGATATCAAATGAATTATCCTCAACGAAAAGAGTGTAAGAACCTGACAACAAAATGCAGAACAGGAAAAAAAATTTTACAAGTGACAATCAGCCTCCAGGAATGAGCGCTTCGGCATTGGTTCAGCCAGGGTTGAGCTTGTCCCTTAATTTCTCTTCCTTCCAAGTGTTGTTGACCTTAGCAATGAAGTCTTCAATTCTTTTCTGCAAATTATCTTCAAATCCTTCTTCTTCTTCATCTTCCCAACCAACCTCATCATTGCTGCCATTGTCATCGTCAACTTCATCATAACCTTCAGAACCATTATATTCATCATCATAATTATCATCTTCATCACTATCTTCCTCAATATTACCTTGTATATCTTCTCCCAGTTCATGTGAATAATTAAAGAAGGGCAAGATCTCATCAGCGTGACAAGTATATGGCCTGTAGCTTCCAACCATGATGGCAAAAATGAGGTGTTAAGCAATGAAAACAGGAATAGAGGACTTGATGCAAACTGAATCTGATGTTGAAATATTGATGTTAACAGATGTTTCAGGACAATAAAAGCAGCTGCAAACAGAATTAGAAAGACAGATATTGGTATCCCAGAAAGCTTCATACAGAAATACAAATGGGAGATGCTGGTTCTTCTTCTCCACTTCTCTAGCGGGAAGAGTTAATATATAATGCAGTTTAAGTCTGAATAATAATCCAAAGGTTACTTTTGGGAGAAAGTATACTGGAGTATATTATTGGTATTATAATTCAGAATGACATAGAAAATGATTAAGTCCATTTCGTCAAGTAAAGAAAACTTCCAAACGTAAGATGCTCAGAAATTTCTTTCATCACTTAGTTTAATCCGGTCCGGAACCGCCACCATCTGGAACTCATTCTAAATAAAGAGTTCCAATTTTGCCATTTACCAGGAGCTGTAACTGTAATCTGGGTGTATCACGAACACAAACAAAATAAAGCATAACAATTTATTGTATATTGGTATATACTTAGAAGGCAAGTAATATGATCTTCATAACCTGGCGTTCAGCAATATATTTAAGTAACTATCATTCTTCTTATTGCGGCTGCTAACACACATAACCTGGTGTTTAGTTCAAGTGCAGCCTAAGCCAATTGCATCACCTGACCTCAGTTTCAGTATACTTATTTTGTTGAGACTGCTTGTGCTTGCCTTTCTTTGACAACACTTTTTTTGTCTTGCTAAATGATTTGTCATTAGCCATTCCGGATCATTATCCTCTTCTTCTCTTAATCGGTTCTTGTTAACATTTCTGAATTCGAAGTGCATGGTGATGCTATAACAGTAATTCCCTCGTTTAAGAGTGGAAAATAATTTACGAGTCCTCTTCGTGCATGGAAATGGAATCATTGTCATCGTTGGAATATTCTAAATGACACTATTTGATTATGCTAGGTACAATTTCCCTGCAGCTTTCAAATAAACTTGAACTGCTGTTCAAGTATGATATCTCCCTTGATGACAAAACATTCCTCGATTTCGGGATGATTACAAGTTAACAGATTCGACCGAAACAATATTATATTTATAGATGTGTGCGTGAGGTAGATCATTGACCCGGTTGTTTGTTGGCAGTGGAATTAAGTAAACGCGAACAGGGAGTCTTCATTCTGGAAAGATCAACCTCAACCTTTATTAAACAAATTCATGTTCACAATTTTTCTTTTAATTATGCAATTAATCTCCACGTCCAAATGATGAAATTTTTTAGCTCAAAAGGGGCCGACGTGACGGTTTATTATTATTAGTATTATTTTTCAAAAATAATCACTGGCCCGTTAGCAAATGCAAACCACTATTTTCTTTTGCATGGTACTGTTAGAATTCCGAATTTTCTTGAAAGTAATGTCTCCAACTCTGTTTGGAAAGCCAGAATCAAATATTGTAATTCTTATTTTCTGATTTCCTGGGGTGTAACTCAACTTAAAAGTGATGTAAAGATTTCAAATTTGAAGTTGAGCTTCTAGTCTTAATGTGACATGGAATTTAAGTAAAGGTTTATAAAATTGCCAGACAAAATAATGAAGAAACTCGAGTGAAAGGTATCATTGAGTTTCCGAAGACTCCTACAATATTAAATTCTCAAGTTCGTAGCATTTGATTTTGATTGTTCTTCAGTACATCGACCATCTATTTCTTCCCGTTAACTGATTCATTGATTAGAACAGGAACTTGATTTGTGGGAGCAGAAATCCAAGCAGTCCCAAGTCAACAAATCAAAGTTCCATGCAAATCTACAAATATGATGACAGTGAAAGTTGGAGTTTTTGCCCAGTCAGATAAACGAATTTTGTGTAGGCTTCTATCCAAAGATAAACAAGAGATTGGAAGTGAATAAGAGAATGTTGAAAGCACAACAATGTTGAAATCATAATTATCACTCTGAAGAAGAGGTGGGCAACTCTAGGGAAAATGTTACATCAAAATATTCTACATGACACAACAGCGGCAGAAAGCCTACCTAACCAGCTAATTAACTAAAATACTACCTAAAAGGAAGGAGGGTAACCCCAGATGAAAATCATATGCCAGTACTCATAAAAATTTCATAAGTTTTACAGACAAGACAAACAAGGGATGTGAGATTCAATAAATGGAGGGAATGGATGTTGTCAGTAACAATCCTTATATTACACAATGAGGTGAAGCTCTTATGCATTACCTACAGGCAATGAAGCATTAATGTCAGTTGGCTTATTCCTTGAATCAGATGGCAGCGAAGACCAACTATCTCCGCGGAAGGAGGAAGACGATAGGTTTCCTTTTGGATTGGCAGTAGAAATTGGAATCGCTGCAGTTGGGGTGGCAATTGATATGGGCTCGTGTTTCTGTTTCTTGTGCTTTTGTTCATGCTGGTTCCCAGCCAAAAAACTGCCAACAACAACCTGATTCATACCCCGGGGAACAAAGGCATTTAGAAAACATGGCTCTTCAAATGTTTAAAGCACCAATTAGAACAACTGTCACTTGTTACATTGGTCTTCTATCTAAAGAGTTTCAATCATGTATTAAGAAGATTTCCTTTCAGAATTCCAGAACTTCAGATTACAAATGATGCTTTGATAAAAGAGAAATTAGAAATGGAAATATAAAAGCCATACCTGCACGGGGCTTGCAGCTACTAAGAGACCAGCAACTCCACCTCCCACAACACGGCCATCTGGACTAGCTAATGAAACACTCATCCCACCAGATCTGCTCCTTGTTCCTCCACTTTCATTGGGCATGAATGATCCAGACAAGGAGAGTATCTCAAATCGACCCTGCAAGAGTAATAGTGGGAACAGATGGGATTTCTGCTGGATACAGCTGAAAGAGAACTCAACAGGAACGACAGGAGAAAAGATGAAAGCACACATGAAAACTTATATGGTGCTAATAATGGGTGACAATGAAAATCCTAGGGTGTTGCCATGTTACTAAACCATCATTATGTAAACGGCAATTAGACTAAAGTCTTAACAACTAATAGTATCAACTAGATGTATGACAAGAAATAAAAGCCAGGACAAAACAGCCCAGCAGAACCAGATTGTGTAACAAATCTAATTTGTTTGACAAGGCAGAGATGATAATGATCCTTAACAAACACCATTCATCATTGGCTCATCGTACATACTTTTCTAGTATACTTGCGGTCATAACTACAGCATTTAAACCTTCAATTTATCCCAATCCTTCCTTTCCAAGCTTACACCCATATTGAAGCCATTACTGATCCAGCACTAAATAAAACGAAATCATAAATTACAATAACCAAATTCTCTATTTAATTTTTCTCCCAATTTTCAGTGCACATATCTTTGTCACAACTTAGCATGATAAGATGTTCATGAACCAAACAGCAGACAAATCCTGGCTCATTAAGAGATGATATGATAACTTGTAAAACAATATGACTGACAATATCAACAGAATCATCATATAATTTTAAGGTGATACCTTCCACAGGTACACTAGTTCGCATTATTATTTCGATACTTTTACTAACTCAATGGTTATTTACATGTCAACAACTTTATGATCAGTTGAAATTTTATAATAAGGGACAATATGCAGAATAAGGGCTCTTAGAATTGAAGAGGAGCACATCTAGCTCCTTTGAAACATATAGAAGAGGCTTTCAGCTTGACTCTTGAGATAATATGCCATTACCCTCCAAAAAAACATCAGTATTCAGATAAAATTGTTAAATGGAGATCAGAATTTTTCAATAGGTTTTGAAAAACATATGAAAATAGTTTTAGGGCAAGAGAAAATTTTATAGATTTCAAAAAGGTGACTTTCATATGCTAGAGGAGAAGACAACATATATTAAATTTTTCACATTTCTCTAAAATAAAAAATAATAAAAGGAAAACATATATTCACAGTAAAATGCTAAAGGGAAAGAAAGAGAGAGAGATCTTGGGATATTATTTTTCGTATTTTACAAAGACAAGGCATGGGTACTTTCTGTGACAAATATGTCCATAGAAGATATTGATTTATGTCTGTTAACATAGCTAGAAATTCTGATGAAAATATAATTTTCAATTCACTATATTATATCTTGTAAAAAACATAAATATAGGGGTTGTTACCGTATAGTTGAAATTGGAATGAGAATAAACTACACAAAATATGAGAGTCAATAAATGAATAACACCCATATGCTCCCATCTGTTCCAAAAGCCCATCAAACAAAACAGGGATATAAGGAAAACATTCAATGAGAAAATGACTTACCTCATATGTTAATGTACCCCCTGAAGAATCAGGCTGACGGAGTGTAACACTTGAGATCACACCATTAGCTGAAAGAACGCATATAGCTCGGGGTCCTTGTTGAGAAAAGGATATGATCTTCATGGTAACATCCTAAGAAAAATCACAATCACATCAAAATTATTATATGACCTATTCTATCAAACCTAAGAAGACAGACTGACACTAGTGCAAAAACTAATCTGTAGTACTTTTGTGATTTCACTTTGCTGGATGAGACCAAGGCACTAGTAAAATGTAAAGAAAGATCTATTAGTCATGTCCTTCCCCTTTTTTCCCCTTTCCCAAATTAAATGTGCTGCCAGGAAAGACATGAAATGAGGGCTAACATCCCATACAGTTTTCAGATTGTTCCAATTAATCTTTTTCCCAGTCATGAAATACAAGCAAATTTTACATTCAAGTCAATTAAAATAGAGGAGCAAAATATCTTGCAAACAACAATGCAGGACACCTGCCAATGTCAATATGTACCTCGCCTGTATTAACGGTAATGATATGTGGTGTAAAATTAGCACCAACAGAGCACGCAACCCATTCACCTACAAAGAGTGGAAAATTCCTGCCAGATCAGTAACTATGTATGGAAGTGGCAATACTGGATAATATATTTGATTCACGTGCACAAAGATAACATTCATAAACCATCAAGAAAAGCTGCTTATGCATGGAATTTCGAAGGTATGAATACTTAGAATCCCATAAAGTATCTTACTAAGCTTTCATCTTATTCATAAGATGAATAATATAAGAACAACTATTGTTTGCAATTACATGTACAAGAGTTATTCAAACTTCGTAAATTTTTTGCATAAGATAGTTGGTATAGAAAAGTAGGAACATCAACCTAAATTTCTCATTGAATATCTTTTGGGATTAACCCCTCAGTGGTTTTGCACAATTGCAATAAAGGTGAAAAAAGAAAGCAACCAATAAAGCTTTCACACCAAAGCAAAAGATAAATGAAGACATTACAAATGATGTAATATTGTAAAGTGCATTCATGCAGCATAACATATATGCTAAATCAACATACTCCAACAATGCTATGATAAACAATTTATTTCTGCCAGATCCCTTATAAATTTGACTGATAAAGGTAAATATCAAAAGGTAAAATTAGCACAAAATGACCTTAAATTTTGTAAGAAATCTAGAATTTAATTTACATTGTATATTAATTATCTTCTCACACTTTCCCATGCTTGGAAAAGTAGACATCTTGTTCTCAAATGGTGTCTCAAGGGATATGGTTCCCCATGCTAACCATGTAAAATTAATGACCATGTAAAATTAATGACCATGTAAAATTAATGACGTTATTAAAAAAAAGTAAAAAGAAAAAGGCATTAGACTGTGCTTATAACATAGCTGGTACAGTATATCATATTGCTGGGGAACTAACCCAGAAGCACTTTATAATAAGGCCTCACACTCAAAAGAAAGAGGGAATCCTACACCTTCAGGCATAAATATAAGTTACTGTATGAAAGTGTATTGCTTCCACAGCAGAAAACCAATTAACAATAAGCTACAGTATCAGATGCCAATCCCATATTCTAATCAGCTGAAACTGAATTATAAAGCACTGCACTTGTAAGACACTGTTAGTTGTTTGTGAACAGTAATAAAGACTATCTAAAAGAAGACCATAACTTCCCAAATTCGTCAGAGCCACTTGATAGAGAAAATCACACCACATAGGACATAATATATAAAACAAAACCCTAAAATACCTCCAGTTTATTACACACTAATACCAATATCAGAACTAACTGACTGAATAACTAACTTCTTCCTTCTATTCACATAGGCAGTAGATCAGTCAGTAAGTTAAAAAGAATACAGGTGTCATCGAGTGTCCAAGTCTATCTATCCAGCATCACTTGGCAGACTTTAGCAGGTTGCCAAAAATAACGCCTTCCTCAAATATCTTTCCAAAAAAGTAGAGAGAAATAACTACCCAAATGACAACCCATAGCAAGAAGATTCTATAATTCCCGAACCAACGCACAAAAAATCCTAACTATCCTTTTGAAACTAACAAGACACGCATATCAAGATCTCTCAAATATGAGCATCTAATCACAGGTCCCACCTCCACCCAACAACAAAAACACCATAGTAACATCGATGATCCCAAGTTGAAACAAACACGTAAGACCCAAACCACAAAGCCATATCGAAACCATTAAAAATCCAATCTTTAACACCAAAAACAGCATAAAGAAACTAAACTGCAGAAGGGTGTTCATAAAAATCTGTTTTCTAAAATTTTACCTAGATTTTCCACCTCATACTTTGACTTGCTAAAAGAACTGGCCGGCTTGATTTTCCTCGGCTTCTCAGCCGAGAAGTCGATCACCGGAGGCGACGGGGCCGCCGACGATATCGGCTTGGGTGAGAGAGCCATGGTGACCGAGCCATCGGGTCCGTACTTTCGGGGCCTGCCCCGTTTTTTCTTCACGAGAAACGCCGCCGCCGATGCGGCGGTTTGCGGCGGCTGAACCGGAGGAGGCGGCGCTGATGTCGGAGCCGGGTTCGGGGTCGGGTTGTCGGATCTTGGAGCTATGCGGAACTCAGACGGAGCATCGGATCCAACAACTGTGACTCCAGCGGTAGTTGCTGCAGTTACCGCTTCACTTGCTGCTCCTTCCATAGGTAAACCCTAAAGATTTTTCCTTTTCCTTTTTTTCTATATTTTTATGTTTTTTTCGAGGGTTTTAGAGGAAACCCATTTGGAATTTAAACTCAATCAACTAAAAAAACAAAGCTAAAATCGGAAAAAGCCAGGAAAAAAAATGCTTTAAACTGAATACACAGAGGAAGAAGATAAAAATCGAAGCTTGAGATTCCTACAAGCTGAATAAGCAAGAAGAAGAGCTTTTACAGTAATTATTATGCAAAATATGTATTTTTGAGTTGATTTTTGATATTAAAAAGCTGAGTTTAAGCTAAAATAGAGTTTAAAAATGGTGTTTTTTTAAAAAAAAAAATTGAATTTTGAGCCAAGTGATTTTCTGGATTTTGAAGTTTTGAATTGAAAATGATGAGATAATAAGAAAGTTTTTGATTTTGATTTTCGTTGTTGAACTAATTTGGGTTCCAAACTCTCCTAAGTTTGTCTGAAATAGAGTTTAAAAAAATTAAAATGAAAAAGGAAATATTTAATAATATTATTATATAAATATTGGTTAATATTTTATGTTAAATATTTGCATATATTTATTTATACGTCTTAGTTGGAATCCGGTGGAGAAATAAATTAAAATAAATATGAAAGTGGGTAGATGATTTTCTTTTTAAGGGCAGAGAAAGAAAGTGGACAAATTGATATAATAATTATTATATTCCCCATATTTAATTAATTAATGTTTATGGAGTGAATGTCAAGAAAATTTCGGTTGCCAAGGCATGAAGAAATTATGTAGAAAAGGCAAAAAGAGGAGTGGCCGAAGGCAAGCATGAACTTTTATGGGGCCTGCCAATGCCAGCATTACTTGTATAAACAAGAAGGTTTACTAAACAACAGTTTTAATTAAAAAAATTTAGAAAAAAAAACAAAAATAAATAGTTGGTTTCTGGCTTTCTGCTTCTTGTACTTTGGACTTGTTTCACTTATAAGCTTAGATTGAAATAAGCAAAAGCCATAAGCAGATTGGCTATTATTGGCTATGAAGAAAAGGGAAGGAAAAAAACATAAAGGAAACCAGGAAAGCAAAAGCAAAAACCACAGAACAGAACAGTGATGCAATCTTCTTGTTTATGCAGAATATTGGGATTGTTTTTTCCGATTTTAGCCTCTCAGATGCACAGGTCTTAGCCTGGTAACATCACTATTCACTTGTTCGCAGGCTGTAGCAACCAAATGGGAAATGGCAAAACAGAAAGAATGGTTATCGGAAAAGGGAAACTGTTATATAAGTGAAGAATCTCACGCTCTATCCGTATTCATACAAAGTTTCAAGTATCAGAATAAATATGGCATTAACTTTCCAGGATTCTTCTATCACATTCACATGCTCCAAAATATTACCCTCCCTAATTTACATTTTACACTAGAAGCTCCAATTTTATTTTATTTTTCAGTTTTTGTAATTGTGTAAATGTGTGTTTTCAAAAACAAGTTTAGTTTTCTTTCATTGAAAAAGGGGTCTTTTATTATCTTTTTATAGAAATTAATGTTTTTCCCTCTTTTATTTATTTCTTTTTAATTTTGGTCTTTTCTTTTTTTTTATTGATAATAAAATTTTCACTTCGATTAGTGGTTCTTAACCATTCAAGATTGATTTGGATTAGTGATTTGTTTTCAATTGTTCTGATCTTGATCTGAACTGGATCTTTGATTCTTTATTATTATATTTTTCATTTAATAGTTGTGTTTCTTTTCATATCTAAAACTTAAGTGGAAGATGACTTGAAAAAACTATGAAATTATTTTTAATGGATATCGATTTGTTCTTTAGTAATGAATAAAGTTAAATAGTTTTATTAAATGAATTTAATCTTTACGCTTCAAAAAGAAATTTATGTTCAAAATGATTTTGCATATTTTCTTTATCTATAGGTGAAATAAAAAAAATACAGCATAGTTATTTTTATGATGTTTTTGGAATAATAAGTCATTCTTAAAGTGTGTCTTAACACAAGTATTATTTTAGCATATTTTAGGATACTTTGAGTTGCAATAAAAGAGTATATTTTGAATTGTTAAGTCTCGCAATTTTTAAATTGAAATGAAATTACTAAATCTAAAAAATAAAGGGAATGATGAAAGATAAAAATATAAATATATGTTGATTAAAATTGATGCTTTAAAAAAAATAAAACAAAATGATGTTCACTAAACACCTTTTAACTCTCTCTCTCTCTCTCTCTCTCTCTCTCTCTCTCTCTATATATATATATATATATATATATATATATTAGAATTTGTGATTTAAAATTATATTTGAGTATAATTTTAAATTAGATATTAATAGAAAGTCGACACGAGATCAAGAATACGTTGAATAGATAAGAAATGAATGAAAACAAAAAATTAAAAGCGATGAGAAACTTAGAGCACGAGAAGAGTCGAGACTACATTATAACAGCACCTAGAAGTGACGAGGGACTTTGAGCACGAGAAGGGTTGAGACCACATTATAGCAGCGCCGACGCACCAACATTTTGAAAATTTCTTGTTTTGAGTTGTATTGCATCCCAAAATCGGTTTTAAACTCCTATAACGTATGAATTTTTATTTCAACTAAAAATAGGGTCTCTAGAAATATTTTGAAGTATATATAAACATTATAATCCTTTAGAATAATCAAACATTAGATAAAAAAAAATCTAAGAGATAGAATAAAATGCTTGAGTGCTGAGTACACAAAAAAAGTGTCATACAAGTGCTTGAGTACTGTGTGTATAAGAAAGTACTGATAAACCCTTTAAGAGTTCATCTATTATTGTATTCATTGATAATCTCTTGTAAGAGATTATTGTAATCTAAGAGTTCTTTGTAAACTAATAAAATAAGTTAGGATACCGTGATCAAACATGAATGTAGGTATTTATTATTGAACCACGTAATGTTCTTGTTCATAATATGTGATTATTTATCTCATTGCGTGGTATTTTTTTATTCTCGTTTTACTTATGGATGAAGGCTTTAGCACGTGTTTAAGATTTTTTAGTGCGCACTAAAAAACTTCAATAAATTAGTATCAAAGTCAAGGTCAATACTTAAGTGGTATATCAAAACATATGTTATTCAATCATTATGATTCACAAGTTTGAAGAAAAAAGAATTAGAGAATAAATCAAAACCTAGTTGTGCAGCAGTATTGACTGAGGAATGATTATGAACTGTGAAAGGAAAGACTGAAAATAAAGATTGAAGAACAATAAAAGAGAAAGGCAAATATGGGTGAAGATGTTGTATTAGTATATTTAGGAGGACTGCGAAATTACAGAATCTTTGGTAGCTTCAAAAAAAAGAATACTAAGGTGATTAAAGGGACTATAGTAATAATGAAGAGTGAAAAGCAAAGTGGAAACTATATACTTAATGGGAATGCTACAAATAGCTCAACATGAGTTGTTAAATATTAACTCACTGTAATGACAGATTGAAATAGAACGTATAAAGAAGAATGTTGCTCGTATAAATTAATTTCAGTCATTGAGATATTGTGATAGTGTCAAAAGTGACACTGGAGATTACAATACAAATGCTACCCCAAGATGAGATGTATTCAAATCTTTAGAGATCAAGGTCACGAGCCTTAATCGAATTAAGTCAACAAAAAGATTTAACCGAATCAACATTAGAGTAATTAAGCATTGATTGAGGAGTGGATAGGTTTTGAAAATTTTATTAAGATATTTTGAATCAAAGGCAGTTGAAATTGGTAATTCAAAATTATGTTTGAGTATGATTTGGAGTTGGAGGCCAATGAAGAATCAATATGAGTTCGAGGACACGTTGGACGGATGAAAAATAGACGAAAATAAAAAGCTAAAAACAAGAAGGGACTTGAAGCATGAGAAGAGCGGAGGCTGCATCGCAACAGTGCCTAGGCGCCGACTTTTAGAAAATATCCCATTTTAAATCTTATTGCATCCCAAAGTCAGTTTTGAACTCTTACAACACGTAAACTTTTATTTCAATTAAAAATATAGTTTCTTAGGATATTTTAAAATTTATATAAACTCTCATAACTATTTATAATAATTAAATACTAAAAAAATTAAGAGAGAGAATAGAGAGCTAAAGAGCGTTTGAATGCTAAGTGCATAAAGAAAGTGTCACACGAGTGTTTGAGTATTATGTGTACAAGAAGTATTAATAGATTGTTTGAGAGCTCGTCTATTATTTCATTTTTAGTAATATCTTATAAGAGATTTTTATAATTTAAGAGTTTTTTATGAATTAATAATAAAAATTAGAATGTTGTAATTCATTGTGGATGTAAGTATTTATTGTTAAATCACATAATTTTTTATTTTATTTTTGTGTATAATTTTTTATCTCATTATGTGATTTATTTTTATTTTTATTTTATTTGTGATTAAAATCTTTCACACGAGTTTAAAATTTTTTAAAATGCAAGCAAAAAAATTTAATAATATTAATATTGTACAAAAATTGTAGATGGAATTCTCGTTATGGGTATTGAGGTGTTTTTTTTTTTTAACTTTAAACAAAGTGCGTGTTTACCTAATTACTTGTTGAGTCAATATATTATATTTACAAACTATTTTAATAAGACTTGATTCTCTATTTGGTGGATCTGAAATGTTTCCTCTCAAGTTTAATTAATATATATATATATATACATATTATTTTTTAATAAAATACCATAAAAAATATTTAGAAAATTTGGAGGTAATGAGGCCATAAAATTAGTAATTTAATTCCACAGAGGGACCGCCGAAAGCATTGACCATGACCATCAAATTGCCATTAATACAATTATACATTGCACAAAACCAAAAGATATCTTTTTCTGAACGAACAGGGTTAGATCAAGTTACCAAAACCAAAAAAATATATATACTAAACAAAAAAAAAAAACTAAAAGTTTAGATAAGAACAAACCAAATAATCAATTATTTTGATAATATAATATAATATATTTATAAAAAAAAAATTGGTGATGAATTCGATGTGCATTATTATCTATCCTCCATAACTTTTCTTTTTTGTTTTTTTCTTTAATGCTTTTTTTATACTTGGTGTAATTATAATGAATATCGAGAAGCAAATGGGCATGAAATTTTTTTATTCTTATTTTAATTTTGGTCGGTTATGATATATATATATATATTTATATATAATATGATAGTGAAAAGCTCCAAATCTCTTATAAGAAATTACCACTTGAACACTATTTAGCAAGTGGTGATCATATGGCATTGCCAAGTCCATGTCAGAGACTTTGGGAATCTTATAGAGACCATATTATATATATATATATATATGCATATTAATAAGGGTTTTTTTTAATAAAAAAATAAATATTATTTGTTTTTTTTATAATTAATATAAGTTATTGTTTTGATTAATTGCTTTACCACTTATCAAGGAGATGAGTGTCTGCACGAACCGAAATTGTTTATGAATTTATTAAAATTTATTTTACTTTTTAAAATAATAATAAAGAGCGAAAAAGAGGGCAGCATGCTTTGCCTTGCCGGCGCTCCTCTCATATTAAAGGTGAAGATTAGGTATATCATCATAATACGGTGAATTTGTGCTTTTATCAATTGTGCTCATTATGCTTCTCACATTAAGCTTTTGCATGTTTTATAATTAAAATAACTTTAATTGCCTTTAAAATATTACAAATTTCTACTAAAACTTTAATTTCTTTGCTAACGACTAATCTACGTTTTTCATAAGAGAATTGTTAGAGGTATCAAACCTTTATTCTCGACTTTGATACTATTTTATTGTTGGAAGTTAATTTTAGCATTAATTTCTTTTAAAAATTAATTTTTATACTAATTTCATTATTAGAATTTTATACGCCCTAATACTACTATAGTTTAATATTTAACACTTTAAAATTTTTTATATATACAAAAAACTCTATTAATAAATAACCAAGAATATAAAAAATTTAACATAACAATAAAAATTTTAAAAAACTACAAGATCTAAGATATATGTGGTTTGGCAACAATCGCTTACATTTGCGACGAATTCATGATCTAATTTCTTTAATTAATAGTTTATAAAAAAACTCTTAGATCACTAAGTATTTCGGTATCTCTCAGATTATCTAAATCTAACAATAAGAAATTGAATTGAGAAATACAAGAATAATTAGAGCTATTTCTCAAATGATCTATCATCACTCTCTTGTACACTCAGCACTTAAGTGATCTCATGGTTACACTCTCGCGCACTCAACACTTAGTGCTTATCTAGCATTCTATTATCTTTTATGTTTATGTTTTTATTCTTTCAATGCTTGATTAATTTTAAGGGATTATATAGTGCATAAAGTATCCCTATAAATCCTAAATCTAGTTGGAATAAAAGTCGATACATGTATGAGTCCAAATCTCACTCAAAGAAATCAATTCAAACTAAAACCGAAAATTTCCGAACTAGTAATACTGCAACGTTTTGTACTCAACATTGGCACAATAAATGCGACTTCAAGCCAATGCCAGGGCGTTTATCAACCACCGTTGGGGCAGTAAACCAGCACTGAGGCATTCAACTCTCTTGAATCTTTGTTGCAGCTTCTGTCTTACAACACTAAAACGTTCAAATTTAGAACATCCCACTTATATTTTTACATTCCTTTTCACTTTCGATTTTTTATTTTATTCTTTCTTTGTATATCTTTTATATATTTGACTTCGTGATGATTTATTGTTAGTTTCTAAATCAAAATCATGCTCTAATATAATTTTGAATTACAGATTCCAACAAAAATATAATTTTGAATTACAGATTCCAACAAAAATATTGACATTAGCACACAAATTTTGCAAGTTTTAACCAAAATATTCATATGCTTATTTTTGACCAGGCTCCTGATTGAATCTCATGAATGCTTTTGGGTCCATTTGCTTAATCACCGTGGCTCAATATACAAGGTTATAGACCCAGCAAGAACACTCTATAGGTCATCTTTGTTTTGATCCAATTCCAAGTCCATGTCTTCAGCCTCAGCAGCCTAATCCACTGCACAAATATGTTTTTTTTTTTAGGTGCTTTGGGTTTGGTTAGCACGTTTCGTCTTTTGTTTTAGGCTTTGGTTTGTTGCTGTCTCGCATATTGGATCTAAATTAATCTGACCTCACATTCAAAGACCAAATCATAATGGAATTCTTTCTCACACGAGATTATATAAAGTTAGTTCATTTAAGTGAAATTTCTCAAGCTATGCGTACTACCTTGGCCCAGAATCAAAATAGTAGGACTTCCTCATTTTTTATTTTTTTATTTTTAGAGGTACCCATTATAAGTTTTCAGTTAGTAATCTTCGTTAAAAGTCTACTGCATGCTCTTGGCACTGACTTGTTTTCTTTAATAATTCACGAGTTCAATGATTGTCCTCTCATCCAATCTCTTTATTCGAAAAAAAAAAGTCACAAAAGATGTTTTTTGTTTTTATTTACACAGAAGCTAAAGGGAATCGACTAGTGCGATCTTTTTCAAGAGGAGCCATTGGCGCCTGCAGAAGAGAGTAAGAAGAATGGAGACCCTACTTGTGACATAACAACGACCCAAGCGGCCGTAATATAACAACTTCGCTAACTACTTTATATATATATAGCTCGAATCTTCTTTCTAGAAAGTCTAATGGGATGACTAAGCACAACCTCTCTTAAGACATTCATTCGATTAACAAATAATTCCCACCCTGTTATGGTTTAGCAAAATTCAACGCCATATGAAAATACTGCTAGAATATGCCAAATGCTAGCATCTTCAGATTCTCCTTACAAAAACAGAAAACACTTTATAATTAACATATAAGATTCCTGGAGTTTGAGCCTGTAAATTTAAAGTTAAAGCAAAGCCCGTTTTCTTTGAACTCTATCTGGTTAATTATATAATTATGTAGGAGGACTATATAATGATCTTATAAAAAGCTAATAGAATAGCTAGTTACATGATTTTTTGTGTCGGTTTTTGGAGACCATTCAGTAAAATTGAACGATGAAGCGATAGCCGTCCATGCAATTTCCATGCAACTTGTAGTTGACGGTTATATTATTACCGAGAAGAACAACATTTTTTCCTAAAACCGTGACATTGTTTTTGGCCCCCCAAGTATGGTGATGGTGTCATATTGGCTTATGATTGTTTTGTTCATTTCTGGGCATCTGAGAAGTCAATGAGAGCTCGATGTTGCCGTAACAACAACCCGGCCGAGGTGGCCTGCAGCCTGCTCTAGCTACTAGGTCTTATCTATACACCATCATTTTATCAATTTATACAAAACGAATATCAAATTGTCAAAAACATAAAACAAATTCATTAAGTTGACTTCCAATTTCTGTGTGTGCCTATGTAGTTAATGATTGGGACAGAATGCATAATGTGGCAGCGGGTTAATTGTTTTTTTTAAAACAATAAAAATATGTATTACATAAGAAAAAAAAATGAATTCTACTTGACGAATTCTTGCTAACCCTTTCTGTTAATAATTAGGCGAGAAGCAAAAATGCCAAAAATTATAATTAGCCTATCTGGGTAGATTAGCCTATACGTGCAAAACATTACTGTCCTTTCAGTGAATACAATGCTAAATGTGACTTATATAGTAGATTAATTACAAAGGGAGGGGAAATTAAGCACCAAGTTATATTTAAAAAAGAAAAAAAAGTGGTATTTGATTATAAAATCGATGCTAACAACAGATTCGTTGGTAACTTTTTTACGTAATTTCTTAGTAGTTACCAGAAAAAGAAAGATTAACAGATAACAATCACCTCAAAATCTTGTAGTTGCCAAAGATATCCAATGGAAAAGAATTTTTATGTACACAGCAGTAACACGGGGAATACATTATCGGAGGCAGATTCTCTATTTAACCACTAGATATGAACATATAATCTAATTAAGATATAACAGCCAATCAAACCCGGATGAGAATCTCCTTTAGAAAAAGAAACAAATAAAAGAGGCTCTATTGAATAAATATATGTATGCTTTGTAAGATTCAAAGTTGTGTGAACACAAAAACTGGAAAAGACAATGCCAAGCATAATCGAAAAGAATCTGTTAACAGAAGAAAAAGGCTAAAAGTAAGCAGACAAGCGAAACTAGTTGGATTTTCTAGTCAATCTCAACAAATGATTAGATCCCAGCAAGAACTTTGGACAGGTTGATTATACCATTCAATCCAAAACAACAAGGGGATTAACAAAGAAAGAACACAAAATGGTGGGCGAATTTTTGGCTTATCTTCTGTCCTCTCTTGGGAGGTGAAGGTATCATTCGTTTTTTTTTCTTTTCCAAATTAGATACCAACTAAGTTGGTGCTTTGGCTGGATGTTTGTCTTTGTATTAATTAACGAAGAGAACATTACAACAATACCAAGACATCACATAAGACTTAAGTTTGTGAATATTTGAAATTTACAATAATCTTTTATGTGCATAAAATTCCAAAGATTTGTCAACAGGAACAAGTTCACAACTCACAATCACTCACTAGACGACTAGACGTTAACCCTAACAATTACTAAATTATTCGATACTATTTTTATCTTTACATCCCAATTTATTATAGCAAGCATATGATGACTAAAGGGCAAGCGTTAATTTGATTTGCAGGCAATGCCTACGTGCTAATTATTATTGTTAAGGTCTCAAAACTTTCAGGTTGTAAGCTTTGTCCGAGTTAGGCCTCAAAGCAGGTGTAGAAAAAGTTCTACTTATTGAACATATGCTTTGAGGAGATGCCAATGGGATAAAGCCTCAAAAGAGTTTGATTTTCTAAAATAAAATACAAATGTGATAAGTTTATTCATGTACCAAACCTACTTTAATGTGCATTGGCTGACAAAGCTACCGAAGTTTTTCAATAGTATATATTTAAGCTCAAAGAATCAGTTAATAGTGTCGAGAATATTAATCAGCATGTAAAAGCATTGATCAATAGCCGTTGAAATCACATGGGATATCTGGTTTTAGGCATGAGAAATTTGTAAAGCTAAAGTGCTCGCAAGATAACTCTTGGGAGAAATATTTTGCAAGCCATGTTTCCGAACAAATGCTTCGAGGAAGATCTAAAAATATATTCTTCGTAGAATTGCGCATATATTGCAAAACCAGCTTGTAGTGGATGCAGCCTCGTAGCTACACCTGTGAGGACTGCTAATATTGGCTACG
The DNA here is from genome assembly GCA_946807835.1 of Ailanthus altissimus. NCBI lineage: Eukaryota > Viridiplantae > Streptophyta > Magnoliopsida > Sapindales > Simaroubaceae > Ailanthus > Ailanthus altissimus. The sequence continues at coordinate 23,525,580 of OX327696.1, read as the reverse complement.
AGTATCTACATTATTTTTAAGACAAAATTTAGGGTTTTGATATTGTTAAAGTAAAAGCTTTGATTCGTTGCTATCTAAATGTCATATCCCCTTCACATTCATATGTCGAATTTTGGTTATTTATACTACTTTCGGTTCATACTTCTATATTGTCTATCCATAATCTAAATTTTAGCATAAATTACCTTTGAATATGATGATTTGATATATATTCTCAGTGCTTTCCTTAAATATCTACGTTCCAGAAGTAAGATTCAAAGATATGTGTAATAATAGAAACCCACTTCCCATTATATGATTCTACTTTGCATGAACCTTTGGAATCTCACATGTGGAAATCATTTTAGAAGACAATTTAATGTAATATAATAATATGCATTAATCAACACGTTTTAAAGATGACAATTTTGTAAGTGCAAAAGCAAGATTTGGAATTCCCCATTGTTAATTTGCATATATAACTTTTCAACTTGTAATCAATTGATAGACTCTACTGAAATTAAACATATCAAATTATCAAGCTATGGCTGGAATAATGAGCTTTCAATAGGTGATAGTTACCCGTGTGTAATATCAAATTATTCTACGAACCGTATTCGACTAATATTATTCAAATTTTGAATATATTTTGTTCTGTCAATTTTGAGGTCAAAATCTAATCTTAAAAAGGATCCTAATCCTTAAAAAAGAATCATATCTTTAAGATTTTATAATTAATTTCAATCAAGAAATTAATGATAAATTTCTTTCTTAAAATGACTCTACCAAAAAACCTTAGAATATTTATAAAAGAGGACTAAACAATGAAGAAGGGTATCAAAATTTTTCTCTACTATCGCATTTGCGTGATTTTCTTCTACCTATTCTCTTTCTAATTATTTTTCTTTTGATAATAATCATGATTCATTATACTTTTACTATAAAATCATTATTTAATAGTGCTATATTAGTAAGTTTATCAAGCTCGGTAAAAAAGACGTAAGTTTACATTGAACTGAACTATTATAAATTTCATGTTGTGTTGTGTTTTTTGTGATATTTTGTGTTAATCTCGATCTAATTCCTATCAACCACCAAATTTAATTCGTTGACTCTAAATTGACAAAATTTTAAGATCAACAGTTTAGTATCATTTGTAAGGACAATATAAAAAATTATGGAAATTAACAATTTAAAGATAAGTTCTTATCTTGATTAATGTTAATTTTTATGCTAATTTTTAATATTATAACGATATGTTTTGATCTTATAATAAATTTTTTTGTGTGATACAAATTCAACTTGTTTCAATTTGAAGATTTTGATGCTAATTTTCTAAATTCTTTCGAATTGATTTTATGGTAGAGACCTAAAAGCCAAGTTTGAATTTGAACTTAAAGATCATCCTCTACTTGTCATGTGAAAAACTGAGCAGCAAGTACGCAAATATAAAGGGAATCTAAAATCAGGTAAAAAGAAAAGAAGAAGCTGCTCCTCCAGTCGTCGTGTGAAAAATCAAGCAGCAAGTATGCAAACATAAAAGGGAATCTAAAATCAGGAAAAAAGAAAAAAAGAAGCTAGTGTCAAGGGTTGAACGAGAGACTGATGGCAAGATTCAACCAAAGTACGGCAGTGAAACCACAAAGACAGATGACTTACAATGATTAAAAAAATACAAACAATAAATATAAAGACTGAAAACAACAATGCTGGCTGCCACAAACTGTCATTGCCACTATTTTGGCCACTACAATTGTCGACCAAAAGTCTCCATTGACCGTCAACAGCGACCGTCAGCGTCATTGTTGTGCTCGCTAACTTCGCTCCATCAGCCGATAGCTAAAAAGTTGGACAAGTTAAGGATAAAGGTTGCGGCGCGAGAAAAAGGAAGAATTAGCTCTGGCTCTTATTAGTTAACCCCCTCCTTGTTTTGAGAAATTTGATTCTAGCGATCATTTTTTCAACACTTTACAGATAGATTCAATTCGTTTTTGGCCAACATATTTTTGACCTTTTGCAAATAGGCCCCAAAAAGAATATTGGCTTTCTATAAATTCAAAGATCCAAAGTTGAGAACAAGGATTTGAGGAGTTAAGGCCAAGAAGTATAGGGTTGAGGAGCCGAGAGGTAGAGAACAAGGGGTCATGAACTAAGAATCAAAAACTTGAGGTCATGTAAGATCTCATTGAGGCTGTATAAGCTCTCATCAAGGCGGGCTATAAGCTCTCATCAAGGCCATGTAAACTCTTATTGAGATTATTGTAAGCCTTTATCGTGGCCACGTAAGTCTTCATTAAGGCCGAATAAGCCCTCTCAAAGTCTAATCATGTGAACATTAAAATCCTCATCGATTAACTATTTGAAAAGCTAAGAAGCAACAACCTTATATCAGCCTTTACGAAGGCTGATCACTACTAAAATTCCCCGAAGACTAAAGAACAAACCAACCCAAGCATAAAAAATAAATTAATTGAGCTTAATTCGGGTACAAGGTCAAAATAGACCGAGGTCTCACATTGTTAGAGCATCCAAAGACAAACTTGAAATTTGAGAGTAAATTTTTTAGTTTAAACTATAATAAAGTATTCAATATCAATAAGTTAATAATAATAACCGATAGACTCTTGTTCTTCTCTAAATTTTGAGGTCAAAACCTATCTTAAAAAAGATCTTAATCCTAAAAAATAATTCTAATCCTAAAGAAGGGAATCATATCCTTAAGATCTCATAATTAATCCCAATTAAAGAATTAGTGATGAATTCTCTTCTTAAAAGAACTTTATTATTAAAATTTACAACAATTATAAAAAAATAGGCTAAATAAAAAAAAAAAAAAAGACATCAAAATTTAGAGTCTACTACCATCTCTACTTGATTTTCTTTTGTCTATTCTCTTACTAATTATTTTTTTTCTAAAATAATTATAATTTATTATATTTTTGTTATAAAATTATTATATAAGTAAGTTCATCAAATTTTATAAATAAACGTAAACTCGTATTGAATAAACAACTACAAATTTTGCGTCTTTTTATATTTTTTAAAATTTTATTATATTATTCTCAATCCCATTCTTATTAACGAACAAATTTTATTCGTTAACTTTAAATGGCGAAAGTTTGGGATCAACATATTCTATTATGGACAAAGAAACAATATAACTATTATAATTTAATTACAAAAAGATAGCCAATGGCAATGGCCATGTTTGTGCATCGATTAGAGGCCATTTTTCTTTTAAGAAGAAGAAGATTGGTTCGTGAATATATTAACATATTGAGGATTGAATGTCAGGCCATCACTCTGGAGAGAGAGAATCGTCTTCCCCCACGGACCCATGTGCCGTTTGTTTACTTAGCAAGGGAAGCTATCTCTGATTTCCGAAGCTGTTGCAGAAGCAAACACGTCTATAAAAAGCAGAGCCAATGAACCCGGAGAGAGAGAATTTTCTACTTCTATTTCTGTACGCACACTACCACACTCCAGTCTCCACGGCACAGCATGTGAGCCCCCCACTATCCACTTTCTTCTAAATTTGATTCAGTGCCACGTCAGTTTCCCTTTACCCGCCTTAACCGCCGCAGTTGCCGCCACGTGAACCCACTTTCTTTTCTTTTTAAGAATACTGCCTAGTCAAGAGGCTTAAGACCTTAGTTGTTCACCACTTAAAAATGGAAATTTCTAGATCTATTGCTTTGAATATAAAATAGTAAAATTTGAGAAAATTGCACTTCATTTCCGTAAAAATGAAATCGGATGATGATTAAGGAGCAAGTTTTGAAACAAATGTTCAAAAATAGTTTAGCGAAATTGCTAAGGGCTAATTATCATTTAAAAAAGAAAATAATATATTTAATATAAATTTAAATTTTAAAAAAAAAATTTAAGCAAGCTGAGAAGAGACAGACACCTAATCTTAGGGATGGACATGAACTGGGTGTTGGGGAGTGGGAGGTTCTTTTATTGGGACAAATGAAATGAAAACACAGTAGAGACAAGTAGCCGTCTCTCCTTATCTCTTTTGTCTTTCTTTATTTTTCAAGCTTTGACTACTTTCCGCATCAATCTATTTAATAAATCAATTATGCAATAACACATCAACTTCAATTTATGATTGGTTTTGATTTGGCGCGACTTATTAAATTAAATTAAAATTTAGAACTAAAGTTTGGACTGCCCCTATATTAAATTAAAATATAATTATAAATTATAGGCATCCGCGATCGATTTATGTTAAGTAAGATATAACAAAATATTGTGATTTCAAAAATAACAAATGGTGAGAGGAATTATTGATAAACTATACATGCGGTTTCAAGCTCAGTCATGCAAACCTCATAACTTAAAAAACTTTTGGTGATAGACTGACTATAAACTCAACGCGATAACCCTTGGTGGGTAAAGGAGATGATTAGATTTGCCAACTGAAATTAGAATTAAAAGATGAAAATTAGTTTGATATTTAAGACAAAATTTATATCTCATTTCAAATTTGATATTCAAAGATTAGGAAAAGCGGCTACACTATTTTTATTACATTGAATTTTCACCGACACAATGATGCAACAAAAATTTGAATCTTCACCGAGTAAGAAGAAGAAACATGTGAGAGAATGAATGAAGGGGGTGGATTTTGTTGACTTGGTGGACGTTGAGACACGTAGCTGCTGCAATGGGTGAAGAATTCAGCTAGTAATGAGCGTTTGGAGGGAAGTCAAGTCGGACAGTTACCCTCTTTTATCATCAATTCAAATTCCAACCACATAAATTTGATTGAGATTAAGGGGGCAAAATGCAAATCTTGACAGCTTGTTGAAGACAAAGGCATCTAGAAGCATATGGTGTTAATTTGATATAGATTCATGTAATCCGCCAATAGTAAGGCTTGTTGGCCTCCCATTACTCATAAAATTAATCGAAACAATAAGATATTAAAGAGAAAAGAGGGAGATAAAGAGTGATGATGATTATAAAAAATGAAGTCAACCATTAACTAATACTTAATTAGAATTTCGTTATGTACAGTACAAATGTGTGATGATTGTATAATAATAATATACCCAATTTTGTTCTTCTACCTAATCACCCTCCTTTTCTCTCTGCCAGCCATTAAAATCCAAATAACAACCCTCAGCACCAGCACCACCACGCTTTTACTTTCACAATGTGTTTTCCCTCTACTACTTAGAAATCTTCAAAGCATTTAAAAAAGAATATCTGTTTCCACCAACCAAACCCAACTGTAACAACTTCTTCCTAACAACAAATGCCAGCTTTTCATTTACTACTATGTACAACAAACCCTAAAAGCCTGAAGCAAAGAATATGCCAACAAAAGAGCATTCAAACAAATCTTCTTTTCCCACCAAATTGGCCTGCTTGTTGTATTTCCAACTTTAAGAATATGATCTGATCAATCCCAAATTGTACAGATTCCTTCTCACTAGGCTCCCCAGTGATAACAACACTGCCCCACCAACCCCTACTGTCTGCTCTTCCGTTTCTCCTTTTTGTTGACATACCATTGGCAATTCCTTCACTTTCAAATTACTCAACCCAATTTTTTGTCTAACTGCTTCGATGATTTTGGGATCAGCAGGATTTCCAATGGCATCTGTCACGTAAAAAATGTTTAGAGCCTTGTCTCTTGTTGTTGAAACTTCGGCTCTTGTGACATTAAGCCCATTTTCTCTAAACGTTCTTGTTACATCCGCCAAAAGACCTTGCCTATCCTCCATGCATAGTTCTAGTCTCACACCCTGCAACGAAGGGCAAATAATAGCCATTAATATCTGCAAAAACTATAGAAACACTTTAGATGAAGTAATTCAACAACATAAAAATATACCTCTGATGCCCTTCTTCTAACTGAGGCTTGTAAACATTGGATTACTCGTTGCCTTTCTGGTTCTGAGCTAATTGGGGTTCCATCAATGTGCCTAATATAGAATTCCTGTGACAATAAAAAAAAACAAGTTAATAAACTTAGTATAATCAAAATTTGAGATTCTTTACCAATAATCAAAATCAATGAAAATTGATAGTTAAAATTACCAGATATGCTGTGTCTCCAGCTGTGTAAATAGTTGCGTGAAACACAACATATTCCATGTCTGTCAATGTGCAAACAACATCAAACAAAAGCTTTGCTCGATCCTTGCACTGAACGTTCACAACTGAATAGCCTCTTTCCGCCCAATTTTGCACTGTGACTACTGGATAATCAGTACAATGGTTCAAAATGGGCTTCCATTCGTAGTCCCTATCCGCAAACATCATTTGATGTAGCCTTCTCTCGGTGTGAGTGACTTCCATAGAAACAGTTGTTTTTGCACTCCTAATGTCATTATCCCCTTTCAAAACATTCCTTAAACGTGCAACAATTCGATCAATTTGTTGAGAGTCCTCAATTGGGGACCCTGAATTGCAATCTTTCACATAAATCAAAGAAGCAATTCGACCATTGTGAGTCCACACTTTGGCTTCCACCACATTACACTGTAAATCAGCTAATACGGCAAAAACCTCTGACATAAGACCCACACGGTCTGTTCCAGTTAATTCCAGGGCAGTTAAACCGTTAAAATCGTTGGTGCTGCCATAATGGATGGTTTCAAGCGACTGTAGCATAGAAAACATAAAAGCACTTAAGTTTTCAGTTTCAAAATTAACATTGAGGTAATTTAATTTAGTTAATAACTCAATTTGGCACTCAATTTAGGAATTAAATTTCTAAATAAAGTTGAATAAGAAAATATTAATTACCTGCTCTATGTAGCTAATCACGCTCTCGTCCGTTAATTTGTTTCCATTTAAATCAGTCACATGGAAAACTAGACAGCAGGAAAAAGAAAACGTGTAAACATAACTATCAAGAAACTCCAACTTTTTATTATTGACCCAAAAGAAAAGCAACCAAAAATAGAAAAGTAAAATAAAACTTACCATCCATGAACCATCTTCCATCAGAAGAAATGTAAGCCTTCGTGATTGAAAGGTTCAGATCTGTGAGAACTTGAACAGCTTCTAATAAGATACCGTGTCTTCTAGCACTGTCAACCTGTGAATAATAATGTGAACAAACAGAAACAATTAGTCAAAGCTTTGAAAGATTCAAATGAGAACAGAGGGCAAATGGTCAAATTTTAAGGCACTAAAGTAAACGTTGGGGTTGTGGGTTTTGTTAAGTTTTCAACTTTCAAGGTTTCTTGGAAGCTAACCTTGACCAAAGTCGCAGTTGGGCAGACGGCATTGTCGATGACGACCCTGAAAAGAAGTGAAAGGTCGGGTGAGGTCAGTGTAACTGCTTTTTCATATTAGAAAATTCAAAAGTAAACATATGAAGCAATTTGTCAGAGAAAAATCAGGGACAGATCTTGAACAGTCTAGAAAGAAGGGCAATTTGGAAGGAAAATTCAGAAAATTATTAAAATATTTCGTAATTTAGGTCATGTATTTAATTTTGGATATTATAAAACCGGACCAAATCTGGTTTTTTGCTTTTTTGGTACGAAAACTTGCAAAAAAAAAGTACGCAGAGTAAAATAAGGGGAACACCCAAAAAAAAATCTCTAAATCAAAAAGTTTGATGAGCAGTGGAAGAGGATTCTCGAGAAAATCTTAAACAAGAAGGAGATAATCAAGCGCCCAAAAGGAAAGAAATATAAGAAATTCCTAAAGTATGAAAATCAACAAACAAAAAAAAATGTAAAGAGAGCAAAATGATCAAGAAAAAAGAAGACTAATGTTTGTGAAGAACAAGTAAATAGAGAAAAGAAATTGATAAACTAACCTGGGAGTATTCATTCTGATAACAAGCTTCTCATATTCATCCAAAGAAGCAGGCCGGGCCATAATTTTTGCTTATTTCCTTACTTGAAGAAAAAAAAAAACAGAGGAGAGGAAAGCCAGAAGCAGTGAAGAGAAGAAAAAGAAAGGGCTCGTGTAATTTTTAAAGCAGAGGTGGGCTTCTTTGTTAGGATCAAACAAAGCAAATGACAGATACTCTCACAAGACTCTTTTAACTTGAAAGAGCCCTTCAGTTCCTCGACCAAATCGCTATTAACAACAATAACAACCCCCCGCCAAACCCTTTCTCGCTTATTTTCTTGTTTGGTTCTCTAGAAATGAGAGTTACTCATCCCTCTCCCTCTTGCAAAGCGCAACGCAAACCACGCCTTCTTCTTAACTCTCTCTGCCCTCCAATTCCCCCCTCTTATATAATAATATTTTTTTTTTATCATTACTATTATAATCGAAACCACGCCTAGCCGCAAAGAGAGAGAGAGAATGAGAGCCCTTGCTCGCTCACATGTCACATGGTCATGGTGTGACTAAGGCCTACCCGAAGCGTCTGCCCGTGCTGACCCTTGCCTACGGGTCAACAACCGCGGTCCTGACGACGTGTCGTTTGATCCTCGTTTCTGGTTGGTTAAAAGGAGTCCAGCTGGGATGCCACGTGTGTAAGTGAAGTGTCCTTTGCGTGCGTTCAGGGGTTGATGACTTGATGCTTGATCAAGGGGAAGGATTGTTACCACGTGGCGATTTGGGGGTCCCATTATGGATTGTTAATTAAGTTTGTGATTTGCCGACCGATATTGTGACTTTCGCACGTGACAACACCGCTTGTATCGGCTTTTCCTCTGTCCTTCTCGGTGTATCTTCGATCTTTTACTCTTTACTTATAACTAACTTATTTCCCACTTTTGCCCTAAAGATATTTTCGAAATCGTATACTCCCAAGGTTAGATCAGTCCTTTCAGTCTAAAGATTCTTAAAAATATCGGATCGAAGAGTAGTTTTTCCGATGGAAGCTGTGATTACAAGATTCAATCTCATACGTTGGATCAAGTTGTATTCAAGCATCTTAGAAATTCGAGTGCGTGACTCAGCTCAAATTTCTCTTTATGAAAAGCATTAACTTGAATCTCTTCTTTTTTCTTTTAGTCATCAACTGGAATCGAAACTTTTATTTATATTAGAAAAAAAGTCTTTAACCTAAATCGCAACTTTTATGCCAAAAAAAAAGTGTATCTAAACTTATTATAACTTTAATGTATTATATTTGTTAAATTAAAGTGTTAAATTTTATTAAGATAAAATGCTTGCTCCTAATGAAATTTTGACTTAAAACCTAACTTTTCAAAAGGATTAATGGAATTTGTAAGTTTTAAGTTCAAATATTTTAAGAACGCTTCACTCGAGACCCCTATTTAATCATGGTAAAGTTTATTGTGCAAGAATCACAAGTTCTTACTCCACCATCATTGAGAACTCCAATATTATACAAGAAAATATCCTCAAACATTTTTAAAGTATACTCACAACCTTCAATTCAAAAAGTCCTTAATATTAATAGGCATCCTCAACAACTAACCTCATTAAGGCCAAACATATAAGTCCTTTATAAAGCTGCAACCAGTCTTCCAAGTGGTCAACCACCCTTTCTCTCCAGACAAGCGAGAAGGTGCTTATTTATTGTTTACCAAGGACCGATGACTCAGAATCACTCTTGTCCCCAAGAATCTTATAATTTCTAATTCTTGGCATGAATCCTACTCATATTATCTCGTAATGTGTCCTAATTAGAAAAACATGTCTTAATTTTAAAAAGTAAGGGCGGATAGTATTTTAATTCCTAACCTAACTCGACTTGTCTCGAAATTTCGGGTCAAGGTGGGAACGGGAATGGATTTGACATTTAACATAATTAAATTTTGTAATTATAATATTTGACATAAATGAACTCGAACTTGTATTTAGAATTATAATATTTAATGTAATTGATCTCGAAATTAAATTTGAAATTATAATATTTAACATAATTAAAATCGAAATTAGATTTGAAATAATAATATTTAACATATTTGAATTTGAAATATGATTTGAAATTATAATATTTAACGTAATTAAACTCGAAATTGGATTTAGATTTATAGTATTTAATGTAATTAAAATAAAAATTAAATTTGGAATAATAACATTTAACGTAATTAAATTTGAAATATGATTTAGAATTATAATAGTTAACGTAATTTAACTCGAAATTATATTTAAAATTATAATATTTAACGTAATTGAATTTGAAATTAGATTTAGATTTATAATATTTAATATAATTAAAATTAGATTTGGAATAATAACATTTAAGATAATTAAAATCCAAATAAGATTTTGAATTATAATATTTAATGTAATTGTACTCAAAATTGAATTTTGAATTATAACATTTAACGTAATTGGATTTGGAATTGGATTAAAAATTAATCAAATTATAACATTTAACATAATTGAAATCGAAATTGAATTTAGAATAATAATATTTAATGTAACTAAATTGAAATTAGAATTAGAATTATAATATTTAATATAATTAAACTTAAAATTGAATTTAAAATTATAACATTTAACGTAATTAAAATTGAAATTGAAATTTGAATTATAATATTTTTCGTGACTGAAATTAAAATTAAAATTTTTTATTTAAAAAAACAATTTAAAATTTTTCGATTCATCCCGACCTAAAGTCGGGTCAAAAATTATCTCGATATAAAAAGTATCTTGATCGGGACACTTTTCTTTATCTCGAACTTGAAATTACCCGCCCCTATCTAAAATGAATCTACTACTAAGCATAACAATACTTATAAAAAAGGAACTAAAAAAATAATGAGGGGAGGTCTCCCTCTATTTTTATTCTCTTAACCTTTTTAGCTTTTCTTCTTCTTCTTCTTATAGATTCTTTCCAAGTAGATTGCAACCTCTAAAAGTTGCATTATAACCTCAGGCTCCATTACAATTGTCGATACTCCATCACCAATCTAAAGACTCCTTCCTAGCTTTAGGGCCCCAAAATGATGTATCCATAATTATATTGAGTCTATTACAACTGCCGATACTCCATCACCAATCTAAAAATCCCTTCACGGCTCTTAAGGCCTCCAAAATGATGTATCCATAATTATATTGACTTGAGAAAGGTCATGCCTCATTGTAATTACTATTATACTATTATAAAATATTATTTAATAATACTATCGATGTAAGCTATTTACATAAGATGAAGTAAATGTAGACTTATATATATATATATGAACAATTATAATTTATATATGATTTATTATTATTATTTTCATAATTTTGATAGAATTCAAAACTCTAAAAATTCAACACACGCATCAAGTTCAATATGTATTAATAAATAATCCTTTTAGCCCAAGTTCATTGACAAGTCTAATCACTATTTTTAAATATATATAAATTTAACTTGTTAACTTAGGACAATCTAAAATTTGGGTTAATAATTTGTCGTTGTTTATGTGAATAGAAAGAAAAGTCATGAAACGCCATCACTTAAAAGGAAAGACCAAGATGACCACCAAGCCTGCAGTTGCCATCAACAAAGAGCCAAATTAGTGGTTGATCAAGAATCCAATCATAGCTCATCTTGTCACCTTAAGTAAACAAGGAGTGAGGAAGAATAAGCAAGGATTACGAAAGACAACAAGACGCTCGAGGAAATATTTTAGCTATTTGGGAGGATTTTTTATTTTATTTTATTTTATTTTTAATTATAGAGGATTTATATTTTACTTTGATTATAGAAGTTGTTTATTTCTCTTAAGTTATAGAGAATTGAGTGTATTGATTTATAACATTGTAATAGTAAGATTTGAGATGTATAATATTTATATTCCTTAAAAAAAGTTGGAAGAAATGATTTTTATTTTTTATTTTTATTTTTAAAAGGGAAGAAAGGTAATGAAATATCTAACCATTACATTAACGATGATCTAAGATGAAAATAATAACTAGAGGACTGTTGTTTATGATGTAACAATTGTTATAATTTATATATATGGTTAATGATTGATGGACCTCTAAATTTTAATCTAAATATTTACAAAATATTATAATTTATAAAATGATTATAAGACTCTCGTTTATTAATATTTTTTATTTTTGTTTCTTTTAATGAAAACAAGCGCCATATAATACTTAGCCTTATTCTTGATATTGATAACTTTATAAGATGTGACATTGATAAAATAATTAAAGTTCATGAGAATTTTACTTGGATTTGGCGGGAGACCGTTGATCTTCCCGCCTAATCAGACGAATATGGGGCCCTTGTTTGCATGGGATGAATTCACCTATATCACGGAGAAAAACGAAATGAAGTTCCCAGATGTTTAGACTTAGAAAGCGCGAATTATTCGAGAAATAAATACAATGGCTTTTATCCATTTTGAAAATCCCGCCTTTGTTTCGTTGGTTGCATTTTAACCATTACGACCTTGACACTAAAACCCACAATCGTATTCACATTTGAAATTTAAGAGGAGGGGCAGGATTTAATACAGCGATGTTGTAGATCATTACACTCAATATTTAATGTTTTAGTAATGTTATAATTTTTAAATATTTTATTATATATTAAATAATATAATTTTTAAAATTATTTATTATACAATTTCATCAATCAACAAAATATTTTGCTTTAATGCGATTGAAGATATCTAATAAAATCAATGTTGACTTTATACGTTTTATTGAGAATCCTTCTTCGAATTTAGGTGGGGTTTTCTTGTTAATTTAATTTCGTAGGTATAAAATATTTTAATACAATGCAGGCATGCCCCATGCTTTCAGAAGGGTAGTGCTGCTGCATGAAGATATTTTACGATTGGAAGTGGGGTTGGTCAGACAATCTTGGTTACTAAATAAATGAATTGGTCAAGGCAATAGCATGTGCCCAAAGCAGAAGCATGCCGCGTAAGTGTAGCGGCATTACTTCGTCACTAGTAAAAACGGTCGGGACATGTTTGACCTTGATTAAGATTGTTAATTTTGAAAAATAATTTTTACTTTTTTATTATCATTAATATATGTAATATCATTAATTAAGATTGTTAATATTACGTTTTAAAAATGAAAAGTCTTACCCTAAAAAAATAAAATCTTTTACTTTTATAAGAGGCATGTTTTCTCCTTAATTTTTAGGTCACGCAAATTTTTTTCTCAAAATATTGAATTAATCAATAGCTTTCAATGATTTTGCTTCAGGATTCAGATATATTTATATTTTTCTTTAAAAAAAAAATAAGAATATTCAAATTAAGTTACTATATAAATTGCAAACAGTCTAATGACTGTAATATCAAGGTCTTCTGATTTCTGTTTGATCAATATTGAAACCGAATTATACTGGTGAGAGAATCAATCTACATTTTGATGTTCAAAGAATCATTATTGGTTATCACATAATAATAACATGCAACTCTCAAAGCATATCCAAATGTCCTGCACAAGATTCCGCACTACAAGCTCTGCGTCATGGGCGTTAAAAGATTTAGAGACGAGCCATGCACCGTCGGGTGGCTTGCATTTCCAATTAAGAGCAGGCACGCACGCAAGCGATGGACGAGAAATAACATAATGAGAGTGGTAAATAACGTAAAACATAAAGCAAAAGCAAAAAGACAGTGTTGTTGTATTGTGCAAGATTTAGCAGTTGGCTTGCCTTGCAAGGCTGGGTTTCTATTAATTCCAACTACTCATGCTGCTCCTGCAGTTTTGTCAGTAATCTGGAAATGGAATTAACTCGGACTCGGTGACTCACTGATGTCTGACACTGAACTGAACTGACCCACATATATGATACTGAAAGTGAAAGATTTCTCGTAATCTCATTTCTATCTCTATACAACTAAGCTGTTGATTACCCCGTAGGTCCCCTTTTAAGCTTGTTTTCTCCGCATCAAACTAAGTACTAATGTCTTCTTTATCATATGCTAATTACTACTCTTTCATTTTACTTTTCACTACCTTTTTAATTACTAAAATAATCTTGGCACCCAAAGCTTTATGTGAGTTTTGACTCTTCTTTAGAATTTGTGTTATCCAACTCAAAAGAATTATAGCTTGCGTGGAGCACTAAATCCTCTTATATAAATATATCCATCCATAGTAATCAAATAATACCTATAGAATTCAACAATTTCAAAGTTAATGTTATCAAGTGATTATGTGCTTTAGTCCCCCTTTTTATTAATCAAATTATAGTAAATTTTGTTTGATTCACCTGCAAGCAATGGGACCTGTGTTATTTACATCTTACTGTTGGACTCTTATTGGAAAAAAAAAAGAGAGACAAAAAAAAAAATACTTGGTTCAGTTTTTGGGGCAAACTTTTTTTCCCCTTTAATCCATGAATATAGTTGGCAAATAAGATTTTAAAAGTTATGATCTTCCTTCAAACCGACTGAAATAGATTTTGAACTAACCTTACTCTAACTTCATAATTTCTTAATGTGTATATATATATATATATAAATCTCTTGAAAGCGGTATTTAACACATGAATATATCAATCATTTCAAGAAAACAAATGAAAACGAAAGTGGAAGATAGAAAATTTCATACTTTTGGTATTGAAAATATTATGTGACTAGTAGTTATCATTTGACAAATGCTAGTAGTTCTTGCATCAAGTCGTGCCAGCTGGGGACGGGGTAGTTGAAATAGAGATGTTAATTAGCTAGCTCATTGACAAATACACGGTATGGGTGTGTGCCCCCGACATGGGCTTTTTGGCTTAAGACTTTGTATCCAATTGGCTTTTTTTTTCTTAAAAAAAAAAAATGCACGGATATAATTAATTAGAAAAAGGAGGAATTAAATCCTCTATAAAAAGTTGTTCAATGGAAGTTGAAACTAAGCCAATTCATGTGACATCAGATTAAAATTTTAAAGCTAACTTAATTAATGCATGAATTTAGCAGCTGTTGGAATATACAAAACTTTATGACTCTGAAAACTCCCAAGACAACGAAGTATCTCCTGTATGATAAGTCTAAGTTCAAAACATGAATTTGTCCCAGAAAGCATATCATTCACAACTGTGGCGACATCAGATTCTACCTCAATCTTCTCATAACCAAACATCTTAGTTTTGTTGCTGGACGTGACTTAGGTGGCCACCAAATTATACAGTAACTATGCTCATTTGAGTTTGAATGAAAGGAAGGGACAAAGTTTGGTTAATTAAAGATATCTAACTCCCCATCAAATTTTAAAAAAAAAATGCATCTTAACTTATAATAAATTTTATTAAATTGTCAATGCCTCCCCAATTAGAACAGAAATATGATAAAGGAGTTTATTGACCCACAAAAAATCATCGCATCTTCACTATTTCGACATACGAACTTAAGTCCAATACTTAATAGTTCGACTATTAAAAGAGGCATCTATATTGAACTTGAAAGTATCTGCCAAAAGGGTACACTAAGACACCAAAATTGTTGCTGTACTGCTATAATATTTTTATTGATGCTGCTGGAATTCTGCTAAGAAATCTCGAGACCATCTCGCAATTGTCTCAGCTGCAATTATAGTCCAGTGGGGAAATTGTTGGTTGCGTGCATGCCAGACGCGCCGAGGGACAATAAAAAGTAACTCCAATTTCTTAGTTCGAAGTGATGTACGTAGCAGATTTTCTCTAACTAAGTATGTTTATTTACAAAGATCAATGATTATAAAGATGTGTTTACAAGTTAATTGTGAGTTTATATAAATTTTAGGACATTTTAACTTTACTTTAAATATGTGGGAGTCGTATAAGAGAGTTTTGAAATAAGTGGGAGACAAAATAAGTAGCATCAAAATAGAAAATAACTTTCCCCGCCTAGTGCCACGGTGCTGGTGTTCCCACTTGGCCGCCGTGGCGCTCATGTTCTGGATTGGGTGCCACAACGCCCATTCTTGGTCATCGTGGCGCTGGTACTTGTCACACTCTTCTTCATTTTTCACCTCCTTTCACATTCGTCTTCAATCCTTACGTACCCTACGCACTTAATTTGATCTCCAAATCATATCCCGATGATTTTTAATCAATATTATTACAAATTCCCTCATTGATTGAAAATCATCCACAAAAGCAACTCGATCTCTCATTTTCGCATCTTCGGTCATCCTCACAAAGTAGTGACTCCGGTTAAGTCCTTACATATGATGAACTTAAGCGAGGGTAGTGGCTTAGTCAATATATCAGCAGGGTTTTTAGACGACGCTATATTTGTTAGATTAATTTCATCACTTTAGACAATCTCTCTAATATAATAAAGCCTCACATCAATGTGTTTCAACCTTTCGTGAAATAATTGATCATTGCTTAGGTGTATGATACTTTGACTATCATAATATACATCAGTGTTTACATCTTCATTAGCCAATACCTCCACGCATATTCTTTTCAACCACATGACCTCCTTAATAGCTTCACCAACAGCTATGTACTCCGCCTCTGTGGTAGATAGTGCAACCACATATTGTAGAACTGATCTCTAACACACACTATACCCAAACACTGTGAATACGTAACTCATCAATGATCTTTTCTTGTCTAGATCACCTGTATAATTTGAGTCTACGCACCCTCTTACCATTTCACTACTGTCCTCATCCCTCTTATACATCAACCCGTGATTTGACGTCCCCTTAAGATATCTCAGAATCCACTTCACTGCAAGCCAGTGATCCTTGCCCGGATTTACTATGTATCTACTCACTTCACTAACAGCCTGTGCTATGTCTGGTCTTGTGCAAACCATTATATATATAATGCTCCCTACAGTGGTTGCATACGGTATTTTACTCATCTGTAGTTTCTCCTCTTCGGATGTTGGTGACTGTGTTGCTAAAAGTCTAAAATGCATAACCAAATGAGTAAATACAGCCTTTGCGTTGGACACACTAAAATTCTCTAGAATTTTGAGTATATATCGTTGTTGGGACAAAAAGATAACATATCTTGTTTCTCTCATAATATTCATACCCAATATTCTCTTTGTTGCTCCCAAATCCTTCATATTAAACTCGCTACTTAACTGCTTCTTGAGCTTCTGTATTTCTTCCATGTTCTTACATGCAATTAACATATCATCGACGTATAGAAGTAAATACATTATCCCATAACTTATATTCTTGAAGTACATGCATCCATCATACTTGCTCCTACTAAAGCCACAAGCTATCGTAAACTCATCAAATCTCTTATACCATTGTCTAGTTGATTGCTTTAACTCATATCATGACTTTTTAGCAAACAAGCATGATCGTCATTCCCTTGCGGCTGTGCCATGTATATCGTCTCTTTAAGCTCTCTATGCAAAGAAGCTCTCTTTACATCCATCTGCTCTAGATGTAAATTAATGTTTGCACACATGACTAACAAAATCCTAATGGATGTGTGCTTGACGACTGGAGAGAAAATCTCATGAAAGTCAACTCCCTCTCTCTGAGTAAAATCTTGTGCAACTAACTTAGTCTTGAATCTAGTAGGCTCTATCCCCAGTATCCCCTCCTTCACCTTATACACCCACTTGCACCCAACTAGTTTCTTTTGAGGTCTCTCTACCAACTTTTAGATATTGTTCTTCCTAAGAGAACTAATCTTTTCTTCCATAACCCGTTGCCATTTTTCTTTATTTTCACTCTTTATAGCCTTACCATATGTCCTAAACTCATCATATTCAAGAGTGTAAGCAGAATTAAAAGTATGAGCAATTAGATTTGCTTGTGTACACCTGATTGGTGGGTTTATCGTTCTCCTTAGCCTGTCTCTAGCTAGTTGGTACTCTTTAAGTTCTATCTCAGAAGTCCTAGTCTTTTTTTAGGTGGACTTAGAGGAACTAGTCGGTGTTCTTGGTTCATCTTCAAGGATGTCCTTATTAAAGTGCTGATCTAAGGGCATATCAGACCTACTTTTAGGTTCTACTTCAACTTCTATTGACTCAGGTGCTGAGTCTTTTTCTTGGGCATAGGTTCTTCTTTCTCATCTTCTTGGGAGGCTTTCACATGGTTATCTCATCGAATGTCATGTCACGACTTATGATACTCCTTGCAAACCATCGGTGTTAATTAAGTTAATTTCTTTAAGTTTTGATTTCTAAAAATATGTATAATTGAGGACTTGATGTGAATTTTGTAAGAAATATTGAGAATTGATGATGATTATGTAGATAACTTGATAAATCATGATGAATTTGCACAAATTCTACTTGATAGTCTCTTGATTCGAGAATTTTATAAATTCTTGTACTTCGATTCTAGTTTTGGATTTTGGGATATAAAATTAGACATGTCTAGAATCATTGGAGACTTTGAATCGATTGAAAATTTCAAAAATTGAATTTTTAGTGAATTTACAAAAATGACCTTAAAATTCTAAAAATTTTCAGTGTTAATTACTACAGTGATAAATAATTTTTGACCTGTTTGACCTGCTAAATAATCTTTAAAAATTACAAATTTTTGGAATATGATAAATTTATATGTCTAATATGATATATTAAAAATTAAGCATTTAGATCAATGTGATAAGATTGTTATGACTTTTTAAAATATATCAGCTCACTATACTATTTGATGAAAAGATTTTTAAAACTATGGAATAAAATAGTTCTAAAATACTTTTGGTAGAAATTTTGAAGTAAAACATTTATCATGGATTGAGATATGTGTTAAGAGTAATTTTGTGGTAGTTTTATAATTTTTGAGTTAGTATATGATTTTATAAAATTGAGAGACTGAATGTTGTTTAGTAAATATCTTGATCCCGCCAAGATAGTAGTTTGGATTTGATGGTGTTTATGAAATGGATTATATAGGAATTATGATATAATATGTTGGAGCTGGTACTTACGTGTCATTCTAATATTGTATGAATATTAATTGTTAATATTTATACAATAAATATTTCGAATAAAAATTGTTAATATCATATTTATATGGTATAATGCTTGTAACATTATAGACACTGTATGATCTGAAAGAGTTCAGATCTGATTTAAAGGAGTTTAGACCAGAATTAATAGTTAGCAAAGCTGAGAGTTATAAATGCTAAGAGTTAGTAGGTTATAAGAGTCAGCGAGGTCTAAAGAGTTAGAACATTGTCTATAATGGGACAAAGACCTGAGAGTATACTTGTAATGACATAGTTGCAAAGAGTTGCAATAGGAGTTAAGAAATGTCATTATGTAAGTATGTCTTAAACATAATGTTCCTAATCTATGATCATCAATGCGGGTCTATCGATGAATTCACATAATATAGATTAGTGTATGTCTATATCTGACTGGTTCAGATGGTTGTTATTAATTGACCATGAGCTTAGAGCTTGTATAGGTGTACGGGTATCCAGTCAGAATTGGATACTAAACAGACTCACGAGGACCCCAATAGATATCCTATGAAGCCGTCAAAGGAAGATCCTCTCAAGTTGAGTAGTATTTGTGGTCCTTTGACTTGAGCGCCATGGTAGTCTTGTGAATGATCCATCATGCTTTGGTTCCACATATGTCAGAGACCTTTCATGGTCTGACCGCTATATGTCGCTGGGTATAGTCCGATGCTCATGGAGTCTGGTGTGCGTAGATACGCTTACACAGGTAAGTTGTATATCCGATGCTCCAAGATTGTATTTCATAAAATTTTGTGGCCACAAGTATAAACTCAGAAAAAGAGTTTTTCATAGGGTTAAGCAATATAACAAAAGTGTTTGCGTATATTGTTTATCGAGATACGAATCTGGAGATAAGTTTATAGATGAGCAAATAGGAATTTGACGGTGGTGATCTATATCCCCGCACATCCAGGGTATAAATGATGGAAGGATTATACGTATACGTTATGACCTCAACTTGTATAGTCTAACACGCTGATTTGTAATATTCGTAACGTATGCGTGAGGCATCGATTACGGATTCATGGAATAGTTCTATTTGACAAATTGGGTGTAGACCTAGAGAGTCCCAATATAAAATGTACTCTTTGAGCACTTGGACAATTTACCGTATTGAATTGTTTAATACTGTATAATTCAACAAATTACTAAGGTTAAGTTAACTAAAGTATATAGTTAAATAGTGAGACTCAGTTTAGGTTAACTTGGTAACCTAGTAAGGATATAAATATAATTTCACTTTATGATTATTTAATTGTTAAATAATTAAAATAAATATTTATTTATTTAATTGTTAAATAAATGATTTAACTTAACTATGATTAAAGGTTAATCATATGGTTAAGTTAAGTTAACTTTACTTAATGGTTAAGTAAAGTTTAACCTAACCATGGTTAAGTTAGTTAATGATGGTTAGAATATTTAAATATTTATTTAACTTAAGGGTTAAGTTAAACTAACCTAATCAAGGTTAAATATTAATTAAGATTAGGTTAAGTTAAATTAATGCAAATGAAATTCAAATTAGTTTGAAATTTATGTATTAATATATAAAAGAAAATGAAATTAAAAAGTTTTAAGTTTTTAGATTTTACAATTTTGGTGGCCATTTCAATTTGAGAAATTGAAATTCTTTGTTTTGTGTTTTAAGTGTTAGAACAACAAAATAAATATATAAATGATTACTAAATGTAATAACTAAAATAGATTTGTTTTAATTGTCTAAGAGTTGAATAAAAGATAAAACAAATTAATTTAATTTGATTAAAACAAATGTTAAGTGTTTTTGGTTGGTTAGAAAATTAAGAGAGAAATGGAGAACGAAAATTAAAATGTTTCAAGAGTTGAAAATATTTTCTATTCATCATCTTCTCCAATTAATTTAGCCATTAAAACATGAATTAAATTTGTTTTTATTCAAGAGTTGAATAAAAAGAAAAACAAATTTAACTAAGTTAAAGAGTTTAACTTTGAATAAAGTTTAAGAGTTAAACTAAATACTGGATTAACATATTGCTATTATAGACAATCAAACCCACCCTTATTGATTGCTAGGATTGATCAAAGTTTCATTTTATAGTGGACTTCAAGCAAATTAATTCAAAGGCTTCATGGGTTAAATTTCTCAATCTCGTTTTTCATTTGATAAATATGTATTACATGTGTTCATTGTATTAATTGTAATCTTCCATTATGCACATATATGTATGATATATGTATATTTTTGTATGATGAACACATCCCACATGCAAGCACCCTAGAATAATCAGCACCCTAGAATAATCAACACCCCACATAATATTCATACATAAGGAGGATATATGAGTTAAGAAAGATATATTCTGATTTTGGAGCAACTGGATATCATTTGATGTATAATAAAATTTTGTTAAGTGTAAGTGGTCAGAATGACATGTTTTGAGAAACTAAGTAATTAGACCAATTCGATGTGATAAGTGCAATATGTAAAATTTTGTGAGCTCTTTAAAGTGTTTTATGTGAATGGTGAGGCTTATGAAAGGATTAATCTCCATTGATAGGTTAAAGAGAATTAAGCCTTATATCCAAAATTATTAAGAGATAAGTATACTAGACTTTTACTGAAATCACAATAAATATAGTAATTGTTTATGTATAATTTTATAAATGTGATTAGAAAAATGTTTATGTTATGCCAAAGTATATTTGATGTGAAATGTGAGAGACATATGCTTATGAATGTGAGCATTGACATTGAGCATGGACATACATGTGTTTATGAAAGTGAGCTTTCAAAATGAAATATGTTTAACAAAGAAAACTTTTGAAGTGAAAAATATCCATGAGATACGTTTTATGTTTTAAGGATGCTTGAACTCACTATTTACTTAGTAGGCACCTTATGTGATTTGTGAAGCCTTTATATGTGGCATTTCCTTCGGGATTGGTATATGTTATGTGTTAAGTATGCAGGGAGGATCCTATTGATACCTAAAGGAAGAGTGAGTCATCAAATTCGTGTGGTGGCATATTGGTGCATGTGAGAGGACTCACCGATGATCAGGGTGAGAGTTTGGCTCTTACCTTCGGGCATGAGCATTATATATATGTAATTTAAACTTCACTTGTGCTATTCCTTTCATACGGTATGTCATCGACGGATGACATTTGGCTCATTATATGATATGTGATATGAAAGTTCTACTAAGTAGTAGTTGAACGATAGTATTCCTATTATATATTTTGAAATAATGTGTAAGCGCTTACCTGACATGTGATTTGATAAGATTATAATTTTGATTTATTACAGCATATCATACACATGCATTATATACATATATATACACACACTTGTATTTTGATATATAAAAAATGAGTATGCTTACTGAGTTTTATACTCATTATAGTTTATGGTGATTTTAGGTAAATAAGGTACATGTGTGCTTAGCGGATTTGGTAAGGCTTCTGCTGTCTCTTGGGTTCCTTAAGTTGCTAGGTTGCCGTGTGTTTCATTTATAAACATGTGATTTAAGATATTTGATTTGTCCCTATTAAATAAATACTTATATATTATTTTATTAGGTATGGTTGTATTTGGTTTATGTTTCACCAAGTATGATCATGGGTAGAACTTTGTGTTGAACTTACTAGTAACTTGTTAAGGATTCTTATGTTGAATTTAAGTTCGAAATTTTATCCAATATTAATTATGAGTGCACATTATTGAATGAGTGTAAGTTATATCATATGTCAGATCTTTTAGGTCTGGGGCGTGACACAGTTACCCTATTCTGCCGTGGTGTTGATCTTACCAATCTATGCCTTGCAATCTCGTGCTTGTCAAAAATCCCATTAAACTCTTTATTGCAAAATTCGATGTCATTGTCAGTTCTCAACCTCTTCACCTTTTTGCCAGTTTGATTCTTAATAAGAGCCTTTCAAGTCTTGAACACATCAAATGCTTGATCATTGCTCTTTAACACATAGACCCACAACACCTGGCACCACCACGAGTAGCTGTCTGAGTTAGTCCCCAAAGATCCGAGTGTATGTAGTCAAGAGTCCCTTAGTCTTGTGGTCGCCAATACTAAACCTCACCCTATGTGCTTTTCTAAGCACACAATGCTCACAAAACTAAAAGGGATGGAACTTATCTTCACCAAACGCCTTTTGACTAAATAACTCCTTTAGGTTTCTCTCGCCTAAGTGTGCTAGTCTAAGATGCCATAATTTGGTTTGCATACTCTCATCATTTATAAAGAATAATGCAGAACCACTCACAATTTGACCCTTAAACACATAAATGCCTTTATGCTTCTCTCCTCTCATTACCACTATAGAACCCTTTAACATTCTCAAAACTCCTCCGTCGATCATGATGATTTTGGTTTAATGTCCCTAGTGAGATTACGTTCCTTTTGAGGTTAGGAACATACCTAACATTTATCAATTCTCTCACTCGCCCATCATACAACCTAAGTTTAACACTACCAATTTTCATCATCTGACATGCAACGTCATTACCCATTAACACCTTACTACCACTAATAGGCTGAAAATTTACAAACTAAGACTTGTGCGGGCACATGTGAAAAGTACAACCAGAATCAAGAACCCATTGTTCAAAATTCTTACCATCAGTAGCGAAGAGTATCTCTGCGCTGTCATAACTATCATCATAGGCAAGCACAACATTTGCTTTCTTCTTGTCTTATGCTCTATTCTTAGGACAGTCCTTAATGAAGTGTCATTCTTTCTTGCAGTAATAGCACTTTCTAGGAGTCATAGACTTCGATCTTGAGCCATTTTTCCTTCCATCTCTATATAAGGGCCTTCCTCTTACAGATAAACTTTTTGCATTGCCTTCGATTTGCTTCCCTAATAACTTTGAGTTTAATGATGATTTTACATTGTTCATCGTTAAACTCTCTTTGCCGTAGAGTAGCGTATCAACAAAGTTCTCATAACTCTTGGGGAGCGAACTCAGCAAAATAATTGCTCTACCGTTTAGCTTCTATCTTAATGTTAATAGACTCAAGATTAAGGATGATTTTATTGAAGGCGTCTATATGATCTTTTATCCGCGTCTCTTTTGACATGGACAGCTGATATAACTTCTTTTTTATATGCAATCTGTTGGTCAATGATTTGCGCATATAAAGAGAGTCAAGCTTCTTCCAAAACCCTATCGCCGTCGTCTCACCTGCTACTTCTCTTAGCACTTTATCGCTCAATGATAGAACGATTATGCTATGAGCTGTTTCTTGAATGTTTCTTCTTTCTGCTTCAACTTTAGATGACTCTGCCTTTTTCTCTTTATCACTAGATGAAGTTGCAGTCTCCTCTAATGTCGAGCCTAGCATTTGGCTTACCAACAATGCCTTTACCTTTATCTTCCACAGATTGAAATTATTCGTACCGTTGAATTTCTCTACCTCATACTTGGGTGTAGCCATGTCTTCTTAGAGCCAAGCTCGGATACCATTTTGTTGAAGCGGAAGCACACAAACAAGCAATATCACTCAAGCAAATAATGCATAACCAACAATTAAGGAATTAAAGAGAGAAAGGGTAGAAGAAGAACACACAGAAATTTACATGATTCGGCAACTTACTTACGTCCACGACGAATTAAGATCACACACTCTTATTATTGAATCACAAGGTATTCACTAAGTATGTCTTTTTACAAGAAAGACTCACAAAGAATACTCTTTCGTGTAATCTAGAAATTTTCTCTCATTAAGTATATTTAATCACAAAGATTACTTCAATGATCACAAAGATGTGTTTATAAGCTAATTGAGAGTCTTTATATAAGTTTTAGGACGTTCTTAGGTTTATTCTAAATGTGTGGGAGTTGTATTAGAGAGTTCCAAAGTAAGTGAGAGACGAAACAAGTTGCATCAAAACGGGAAACAACTTCTCGCGCCCAGTGCCGTAACGCTCAGCGCCTGTCATGCCCTTCTTCATTTTTCGTCTCTTTTCATATCCGTCTTTAATTCTTATGTACCCTACGCACTTATCTTGATTTCCAAATCATATCTTAATAATTTTTAATCAATATTATCATATATATATATATATATATATATATATATAACTCTTGAAAGCGGTATTTAACACATGAATATATCAATCATTTCAAAGAAAACAAATGAAAACGAATGTGGAAATAGAATTTTTCATACTTTTAGTATTGAAAACATTATGTGACTAGTAGTTATCCTTTAACAAATGCTAGTAGTTCTTGTATCAAGTCGTGCCAGCTGGGGAAAGGGTAGTTGAAATGGAGATGTTAATTAGCTAGCTCATTGACAAATACATTGTATAGGTGTGTGCCCCAGATATGGGCTTTTTGGCTTCCTGTGAGAAGATTTTGTATCGAATTGGCTTTTTTTTTTAAAAAAAAAAGAAAATGCACGGATATAATTAATTAGAAAAAGGAGGAATTAAAAATCCTCTATAAGAAGTTGCTCAATGGAAGTTGAAACTAAGCCAATTCATGTGACATAAGATGAAAATTTTAAAGCTAACTTAATTAATGCATGAGTTTCTTTATTAGCAGCTGTTGGAATATACAAAGCTTGATGACTCTGAAAATTCCAAAGACAACGAAGTATCTCCTGTATGATAAGTCTAAGTTCGGAACATGAATTTGTTCCAGAAAGGATATCATTTACAACTGTGGCGACATCAGATTTTACCTCAATCTTGTCATAACTAAGCATCTTAGTTTTGCCCCATGTCGTGACTTAGGTGGTCATCAAACTACACAACAGACAGCTCATTTGAGTTCAAATAAAAAGAAGAGTATTTAACTCTTCACTAAATCTTAAAAAGAAAAAGCATCTTAACTTACAATAAATCTTATTAAATTGTCAATAACTCCGCAACTAGAACAGAAATATGATGAGTTTATTGACCCACAAAAAGATAATCGCATCTTCACTATTCCGACATACGAACCTAAGCCCTATACTTTATAGTGTGACTATTAAAAGAGGCGTCTATATTGAGCCTGAAAGTATCTGCCAAAAGGGCACACCAAGATACCATAAGTGCTGCTGTACTGCTCCAATGTTTCTGTTGATGCTGCTGGAATTCTTCTAAGAAATCTCGAGACCATCCCGCAATTGTCTCAGCTGCAATTATAGTCCTGTGGTGAAATTGTTGGTTGCGTGCATGCCAGACGCGCCAAAGAACAATAAGAAGTAACTCCAATTTTTTACATCGAAGGTGGTGCATGCAGCAGATTAAAAGTTCTAGCAATGTTATCCGATGAGTGCAATCAACACAACCTGAAAATTCACAATCTTCTCAGACAACCCTTGGTGTGAGGCAAAACAAAAATGCGTGGATTGTGTCATATTTTTGGCCTAAAATTATGGATTTGATTTCCAACTTAGAACATCATCGTTATTGATGTTCTTGGTTGACTACTACTCAATGGGAGGTAGTTAACTTTAAGATTAATGTCGAATGATATACAACTAGATCTACATGTGTAACAAGCCATAAACAAAAATAGGCCTAGTTTTTCAACATCAAATCACTCCATATGAAGGAACTTGAGTGAATATTATATTAAACTCGTTGTGGACATGAAGCAAAAAACAAAGGGGCCCGTTCAGGAGACACGGTAGGTGCAGCACATGTGGAGATTTTGCATGTCCCCTCCTTGTTTCATCCATCTATCTACCTCCTATTTCTCTATATGCACTCAGCTCCTTTGTTCGGATGATAAAGGTTTTGTACTCTAATTTAAAATTAAAAGTCTGAGTTTTAGCCGAGACTTTGGATAATGTATATATATTATATTCAGATGTGTTACTTTTTTATTTATGGAGATGTGAGTCAAACGTGCGTAATTATATAAGTAATGTGTACAAATAAGTTTTTCAGTTTTCCATTTCGACGAATGGGTGGATCTGGACATTCACATTACTGAATCATCTCATTCAATTAATGCTACAGATCAGGCGGACCAGATCTCGTGGCTTTGTATTTGAACAAAGATAGTAAAAGGCCTCATCCAGAGTTGGCCGCCTCCCCCGTTCTCGTAGAAAATTTTCTTCGGTTTTATTCAACTGGGTGCGGTACAACTAAGAAGAGAAAGGACCAAGTATTAAATAATTAACCCCACTATTTAATGTTACAGACACAGTGAGCGAGTCGTGACACTTCTAGTTCTCGTGAAAATTTTAATACAGGATCTTTAGCCGGTGTTGCTAACACAGGTTCAGAAGATTTTGATTAAATAACTTTCATTAAGAATAAACGGGATTCCTTACAGCCTGGGAAACACAACTTTTTGACAAAATGTTATAGACGTACTTTTAGACCTTAATGCAATGAATACACACTGCTGCGTAATTGGTGGCTGGATAAACATATTACTTAGGGGGCAAGACCTGTCGTGAGTTTACATTATTGCTGTTGCTACTTGCTAGATTGACCACAAGGGCACAACACAACATTTGCATATGTTGGCCGACTTGTAACATTCCCGGAACCCTTTTCGATTACAATAGTTCTGTAATATGGGTTTAATCTGAGCTCAAAATTAGATTATAACATGTGACTATTTAATTATTATCAATCTTTTTTTTTTTCCTTTTATTTGAAACCGTCAATCAAGAACCCAAATATATAAAAGTGATGCGCGTTGTCAATATAAATATTGATATGCAAACATAGTAATGTCTCCGACTCTCTGGCTTCTTTCTCTCCAGAAAAACGTGTAGGGTTTTTCTCAAAGTTAAAATGGGCCTACTCGTAATTGTATCCTCACACGGGCGGTCTATCCGCCCCTTTGGGCCAGACGTCCTGTTTGGGCTGTCTTTGGAGGTACCTGAAAGGCTGTCTTGGGCAGTTGGGCTTTTCTGGCTGGAAAGTGGCACCCATATGGGTTACGTGAAAAAACGCAGATACTAAACGACGTCGTTGATTCGTACCCTTTTCCTATCCCAACACTCCACGTACGTCGAACCAAATCTTCCGGGCTCTAGCTTTCTACATTTTCAGCTGTCGAAAATGGCCGCTCACTTCCTCCCCAAACTTCCATCAACTACCCAATTCTCTCTACCTAATACCGCGACGAAACACAACCCATCCTCTCCATCTCTTAAACCACCATCTCTCCAAAATACATGGCTAATAGGCACCAAAGTCAACGTCAACGTTAACAACAACAGTCTCTTTTTTCACACCTCATATCTCCAACCACACGTGTCAAAGCGCCACCCCATCGCCGCCGCCGTCTTGTCTAGCCTCCGCAACGCGTATTTACCTGCACTCCCTTCTCATAATTTCTACATTTTTAGTTCATAATGCAATTTTGATTCAACTAAACTGTAACTTCAGGTTTTCTTGATTTTCTTATTGCAGGGGAGAAGACAATGTTGTTTCAACTGAGAAAGCCCCCAAGTGAGTTTTTAATTTAAAATTTGTTAGAATGTTTTAGTTCAGTTCAGTTGGTTGGTTTTGGGATTGGTGGGATTGGCTATTGAGGTTGTGTGTTGGGGGTTTAATGTGGAGCGATAGGTGGTCATGGAGGGCAATCAAATCATTTGCAATGGGTGAGTTGGAAGCTAGGAAGCTCAAGTACCCGAATACTGGAACTGAAGCTCTTCTGATGGGAATCTTGGTTGAGGGTATCTCTCTTTGCATAACGTCAAGAGTTATCTTTCTTGTTAAATTTTAATTATCATTATTATTTGTGGTTAATTTATTGCTGATGTATTTTCCTTCTCCAAGTAAACATAAAATTTTTTAATCTCAACTATGTTGTTAAACTAAATTCAAGTATTATTACTTTAAGCACAAATTAGAATGGCATTAGGCAGCCTATGAGTACGAGATAGAGGTTAATGGAGCAGGACTCTAGTTGTCTATTTCTATTTTTAGTTGGTTTAATAATTTTGACAAGAAATGGCCACGTGTTATTGTTACTGCTCAGGAGTTGTTAGCTCTGTAATACTGTGGAGAGAAAAGAAAAAGAATTGTTTAACCAATAATATGCTTCTGGTATACAAGGTTTTGGAGTGATTGTGTCTAATTAAACTGAATGTTTCTACTCTTGGTGCTTATAGAAATAGAATAACTTAGTGGCGGTGAATGGAGTAAAAGAAAGATGATTTTATATGCTTTTGATGAAATTTGTGGTCTTGTTGCTTCTATGGCCATTATAATTTGTCTGAAGGATTTGTAATTGACAAGTATAAAGTATCTTAAGTGATGGATGATCCAATGATGGCCAACTGCAGAATCACTGCTAAAGTCATTGTCTAAATTTGTCACAGGCATTCTCGAACATGCAAGTGATGAAGAAAAAACTATGGGAGCATTACTGCAAGAGAATTTTGAAAATGAGAGTGATGCAGAATGCATAATATCTAATTTTCATCATATTGAATTGTTTTTACAACATATTGCAGAGTTTCTTGGTGTAAGGCTTGCACTCCTTTGCCCGTCTCATATGTCATTTTATATCCTTTTGGCAGAGGTATCATGTAATAAATGTTTAGCCTTTGTACATTATAACAAATGTTTCTGATATGCAGGAACTAGTCTTGCTGCAAAGTTTTTGCGGGCAAATGGAGTGACACTCTTCAAGGTGCGTGAAGAAATCATCAAGTTACTTGGAAAGGGTGATATGTACTTTTTCAGTCCTGAGCATCCTCCTTTGACTGAAGCTGTTCAAAAGGCCATTGATTGGGCAGTTAACCAAAAACGAAAATCTGGTTAGTGTTGATTTACTTTGTCCATTTGCAGATATATTGGTTGGTTTTGTATCTCCCCTATACTGCAATATCCTTTAACTTTTCTCTTGTGATAAATAGATGATCGGTTAAAAGTTATCCAAGAACATTAATCAGTTGGTTGATCTGTTGGCTTGGAAGGTCACAACATAGTATTATCTATGGTCTGAAAAACCAGATATATGATTTGTGCGTGAGTGTGCAATTCTTTCTTCGCACTATGGAATGATTAATATATCTACAAATTGCAGGTGCTAGTGGGGAAGTTGCAGCAAGTCATTTGCTTCTTGGCATTTGGTCTGAAGTGGATTCACCAGGTCATACGATACTAGCAACCCTTGGCTTCAATGATAACAAAGCCAACGAGCTGGACTCTTTAATTTCTGAACCTGGGGTTATAGATGACTAATACCTGCCTTCGTATTTAACATGTCCATTGTTGTAATTCATTTATAAGAAAGAGGATCAATGATGCATCCCTGAGCTTTTGATTGTTATTATGTCTGGTATTCTCCTACATGCATTCATGAAGCCTTTACAGGGGACTTAAAAAAGATGTGCATTTTCCTCATTGAGCTTCTCTATGATAGTCTCCACAAGGTTGCATTTTTAGTTCTGATGATTGAGGTCTTTAGAGGGGACTTAAAAAAGATGTGCATTTTGCTCACAAGCAATTCCTTTTTTAATAGCGAGTTTATAGGGAAGAACTGAATGCTAGAAGATGTTAAACTTTCAGACATTCGCGAGGATGAAAAACACCCTTTAAATTTTAGGCTGAAATAATCAAAGATATACAATCATGAAGTTGGCGAGTGCATGCCCACTGAATATTGCGTTGTAGTAGTATTAGTGCCTTAATAGTGCTGTTTAGTAGGTAGATATACGTCTGTTTCAATCTTTAAACGTGTAGTGTGATGGGTGTGTGTTTGTGGTTATCGGTAGAGCCGTTCACAATAGAAACATTTAAGGCTCTCATGCTGCATTATTATCAGCTATAGATGTGTGATATTCATCTTTAGCAACCTCCTCCATGTTACTCGTACGTATTTGTGCCTTGCCAGCTTCTTCATCCCAATTAATCCTTACGATAAACACTAACAACAAAGCTAAGCACACAGCAACCCCACTCAAAAATCCAGTCAACAGCCCAGCAAGTCCAAGTCCTGCTTTAAATGCTAAAAGCACGCCCAAGGGCAAGGCTAAGAGGTAAAATCCACCAAGATTGGCATAAATCGCCAACCATGGTTTGGCCGTACCGCGGACAATGCCTCCACAAACTGCTAACGGGAAATTCACCACTTCCACCAAAGCCATCAGCAACAACATTTTCTTCACTCCCCTTATGATTCCTTTGTCATGGCTAAACAAAGGCCCCCAAACCCCTCTGGCTGATACCATCAACAAAGCACCGATGAAGCCTGAAATGATGCTCACTCCAAGAGACACATACGCTGATCGGTAAGCGAGGCTTGCTTGATTGGCACCGAGCTCGTTCGATACCCGTATTGATGCACACGTGGCTAGTGATAGCATCCCAGAGTAGACCAAGTAGTCGAAATTCATCACAATGGCTAACACTCCTACTGCCTGCTTGGCATTTGCTAACCGTCCTGTCAACAAGACCAGGATCTCATAGCACCACCATTCAAGGCAAGTGGTCAAGCAACACGGTCCACAAAGCTTGAGCAATTTGAGTCAGTCACAAAGGCCTTGCTCCCACCATCCTCCTTCCTTCCACTTCCTCTCCTTGCCACAACACTCCGTCAGCAGCAGATAGAAAGCAATTAAAATCACAACTAAAAGCTCACTCATCCATACTGCCATAGCAACTCCTTGAAGACCTTTGGTTTTCACGAGTAGGATATTGAGAGGTACGTGAAAAGCAAGAGATAGGGCTGAGCTAAACATTACAGGAATGGTTACGCCTTGCGCGCTCAAGTAAGCTTTTAGAGGACAAAAAAGTGAAGTGACTGCTAAATTAGGAAGGAGATACAACAGATAGCTCTTCGCGACGGCTGAAATATCTTCTTGCTGGCCAACATGGATTAGAATTTTGTCAACGTTAAGCCACAAGAAAGTAATAGGAACTGTTGCTAATAGCAACAAGAGAATTGTCATGAGAAGGGTCTTATGGAGCAGCCTAATATTTTTAGCACCGGAAGCTTGACCACAAATCGGTTCCATGGCACCACAGAGCCCATTCAAGAAAGAGAAGCCAGTGACATTAGCAAAAGTGAACCCGAGCGCGCCACCGGCTAACTGGAGCTCCCCAAGACGCCCGAGAAATGCTGTTGTGATGGCCATCTTTCCAAACCAAGTTAAATTCGTCACTACCAGTGGAAGGGCTATTCCTCGTTGTGTTTTTAACTCTGAAAGCACTATTCGCAAGATGTTACTTGGACATCTTTGGGGGAGATTTGGAGGTGAAGCTGGCTGATCATAGATTTTGTCAATTGGGTTCTCTTCCAATCTTGATGTTGCAGACATTGTCTCTGAGCAGAGCAGGATGAGGACGAGCTAATGACTTGCCCCAAATATGTTTTCTTTATAGGATAAATGGGAGAATTTGTTGTCTTTAGATAAGGTTGATTTATTTGTTTATAGTCAGACTATAGTGAGTGCATGGGTTTCGTGAGGGGGTTAGTTTCTAAAGGAGGAGCAAAGGTGGTGGCTTTTTGCAACAGCCAATTGAGGAGGAGATTGGAGTTGCTGGTGGATTTATAGTGCGTGATGAGAATGCAAGTGCAATTTGTCTCCCTTAGTCCTTACCAATCTCATCAAATTTACTGCCACCCTTTTGTTTTTCTTGCCTCAATATTCCCCATGGAGATTATGGTCTTTACCTTATTACCTTACTTTCACTTCCGGTGCCTAACTGCCAAAACCCCACTTTATCAGCTTTTTCTCACATACATTCTTTTCTTGCCTTTCACGTTTGAAAATCTATTTAACCCCCCATCTTTTGCGATCATATATATCAGTGAAATTTTGAGATATTCTTTTAATATTTATTTATCATCAATAACAAAAATGATAATATTAATAATGTTGACCTTAGATTTTTGGGCCTTTTGGTCAAACTTGAAATCAAATCTGAAGTCTTCGGTCAAGAGTTGAATTTGTATCTATGAGAAAACTGTCCTAACGTATGGATGGATCGTTGTTGTTCTTATCCAAGATCTCCTAGTGGCTGAAACTTGTTTTCTGCTAAAACAAAATTGGTTATGGCTATCTGGGTGGTGATCTCTAGTAAAACTTTTCAATGTTTAAGTAAGAAAAAAAGTTTTGGTGAAAAAGTTTCTCAATGAACTTTATGCGCGGAAGAAATAAATATGCTCTTTCTGAGACATACCTCATTTATATAAGTTAGGAAGGTTTGAACCTTCTAATAAACTTCTCAATTTTTGAGTCTTCCATCTATCATCGGATTTCTTGATATTATATTCTACTTATTAGTGGACTTTTTAGTGTTGTGTTTTACACATTTTAGACTTTTTGGCATCGTGAAAGGATATAATTCTTTTATATGTGATATTACTTAAAAGAAGCGTCCTTGGGAATATAAAGAGGCACAAGTGTACTCATTGGTTTGGATGGAGAGATTATTTAAAACTCATACAGAAAGGTTCTTTGGTCATGAATCGAAGGCTGCTTGCCTATCATAAGGAGTGAGCTCCTTAGTTGTAGATTAAAGATTGCTCGACCATGATGTAGAGAGTGTTAAGAGAGAATTGATTGGTCTTGGAGTGGCCTTGATTTGGGTTTGACCACTTTGGGCCTTAATTGACCAGGAGGCTAGCCTTAGATTGGGTTTAGAACAGACTCAACCACTTTGGCCTTAGTGGCCAGGCTCAAAACCTTAGGGGTAACAAGAGTGCCTCAATTTTTAGTACTTATTAGTTAATAATGGAAACTTTGTATACTGTTTGGTTCGATCAACATCCTCGAACATAATAGTGTGCTCTTAATGGTGCTTGTCATAGGCATGCTTTAAGTCATATAGTGATCGACTTACCTGAAAGGTGGTCTTATGATAATATCTTATGATTTAAAAATGTGCGTCTTTTGAGTTGTCACTTAGACAATTGCATCGCTTTAATTTTTGCAAATGTGGCCTCATCTCGGATAGTTGGTTTCAATCGGATGGGTTGGAATAAATCTTAAAGTGACATTAGTTAGTTGAAAGGACTCCTTGCTTGTAAGTAGATATCTGTTATTAGATCTTATTGCAACGGCTAAGATCTTCATGAGCATCACTTATATATTTGAATCACTTTCCTCTTTAGGCATTTTTGATATCATTTGAGATTATCTTAGAAAGAGAAAATTATAAATTATAGAGAGAAAAGCTATGCATTTGAAGCATGTTTTCTTAACTCTAATGGTTCTGTCCACAAGTAAGTATTTTTTTCTCATTCTTGCTTTATTTTGCTACATTAGAAAAAATTATGGCTTTCGTTGCATTTTTTGTTCTTTGGTTTTCATAATTTGAGTGCTTGACCCTTAGCTGTTGAGTGACTTACTCATTTTGTTTGAATACCCTAATAATAAGTTTTTGCC
The DNA here is from genome assembly GCA_946807835.1 of Ailanthus altissimus. NCBI lineage: Eukaryota > Viridiplantae > Streptophyta > Magnoliopsida > Sapindales > Simaroubaceae > Ailanthus > Ailanthus altissimus. The sequence continues at coordinate 23,491,554 of OX327696.1, read as the reverse complement.
CTTTATTATTTCTAGATTTATCAATAGGAAATGTCTTCGGATAGAAGTGAAGTGGATAACTCCCAGAGCATGGTTGAGAATTTAGTGAATTTGGTGGTGACTTAGACTATGAGAATAGCCTGGCTTGAGGAGTTATAAGTGAGGGTGTTTGAGAGAGTAGAGAACTTCAACGTTAGTTAAGAAGCTCTTATAAGAGGGAGATGTTGAGGTTGTATTGGTTGCTGATGAGGACTTAAAGAAGACTATGAGTGGTGAGGTTAGTGACCAGGTAGTCTCGACTAGTATCCTTTGAGGGAGGGTGATCACTGAGGGGGTAGACAAGTAGGCCCTAAAAGAAGAAGAAGAACACTTCCTACAACAATGATGAGATCTTTTATGAATTGGACTACCCACTGAATTATCCATCTGGTGTGAAATTGATGAATCTTAAAGCACTGAGGACTAGGTATTAAATATAGACTAACATCACGCTACAAGTTCCTAAAGAAAGAGAATATATCAACGTACTTCCAACCGGCAAGATGGCCCTCAACCTTATCTTCTTCAAGTTAAGGCCGAGATTACCAATCAGCCTTACGTTATGACTATGTTTGCCTAGTTGAACATTACGCCTTGCCAATTGAACATGAATTCTTGATGATAAAGTTAGCAATTTGGCTCAGATTCGGATCCGAAAAAACCTGAAGCCCGACCTAACCTAGATCTGAAACCCGACTTGAAAAAATTCAGGTTTTTATCTAGATCTGGATCTGATTTTTTTTTAGAAATCCAAATCCAGGTTACCGAAAATCCAGCCCAGATCCAAATTTATTTATTTTTATAAAGAACTCCTAAATTTATTTCTAATTTGTGATAAATATGAATGTAACAACTGCTTTACAAAATAAATACCTAAAAAGTTTAAATTTAAACTAAAAAATAAAAAATTGAAATAAGGATAAAAAATATATTAAATTATAAAAACAGATTATATAGTACAAGTTTCACAATCTAACAATTGTTTTATAAATTAAATATTCTAAAATTTTAAATTTTATAAAATTAATGAAAATTTGAAAAGAAAATAGAAAAAAATTAAAAAAAATTAAGTTCAACTTGGATCTGGCCAGATGTAAAACCAGATCTTCTATAATCTAAAAAAATTCTAGCTAAACCCAAGTTCCAGATTTGAAAAAAATTTAAATCTGAAATTTGCTATCCCTACTTGAGGATATTGGTAGGGCTTTTTGTTTTATGGTTAATAGCTGAACAAACCAAGTGCACCTTCCCCGAGTTTCAACGATTTTATTAAATTAGAGCAAATTTGATTAGAATAAGGAGTTTTACTACCTTACCACTTATGATAGTGAAGCGATGAACGCTACCATAAAGAATTTGCCTTCGAGTAATTATAAGTGGAAACACCTTTAGTTCTATGCTAGTGTGGGGTAGATTTGAAACCACATAGGATTGTTAGGGAGTGATAATGTCCTTGCACTTTTTCATTTGTAGGTTTACAGTTTTTTTATTTATTCTTCTATTTTTATAGATTAGAGGTTGCTTCTAACCTCCTATATTTTTAATATTTCAGTAGCTTTCTATGTTGTTAATATTTCGGCAGCTTTCTAATCGTCAAAATCTGTTCTTTCCTTGGAGGACCAAGGTAGAGTTTACAACGTGTTAAAGCATGGAGGCTTGATCGGGGACCTTCTGTCTCAATAGAGTTTGGAGAACTCAGGCTTGATCTGTTCAGTTGTTAAAGTTGTAAGGATGAGAAAGAGTAAGCAAAAGAGAGGTAACCTCTTTACACCTAGTCATATTTTTCATTTGATAATGGTTGGCTAACGCATGTAATGCTCATCTATAACAATGGTTGATTAAAGCGAAAACAGTAAGAAAAATGCTTGCTTAACCTTTAGGTCTAGAGGATTGGCGAGGGATCTGAGGGTAATTGTAGCATCACTTGGGATGTCGAGGAGCTAGATGGTCATTACCTTAGAGGTAAATGGGGCTAGGCTTGGAGACTCATCTATTGACCTAAAAGAGAATAGACTGGTTGGCACTTCTGGTTTTATTATTCCTTTGTTATCACTGCCACAGTCCTTGAGCACTGGGATAAACCCTCTTTAAGGCATAGTGATATCAGAGTCTTTAATAACTCATTATCCTCTGATTTTCCCAAGCTTAGGTAGCCTTTAGACGTGATTAACCACCTCTACCTTCACTATTTCTGACCTCTCACTCTCGAAGAGGGATAGATATGGGCACATGGTTCCTCTAATGAAGAAGAGGGAATGAACAGTAAATGCGGTGCATGCGGATGTGACTTCTAAGTACAAAGGGGCCAAGGCCTTCCAATATACCCTTGGTTACTTGCTTAAAGTATATTTCAAAACAGCCAAATTTCTCTTTTATTAGTTGTAGTGTTCGACATATAATTGATCTTTTTCTTTATAGGTGGCTTTTGTCATTTCTCAGCTTTAAGAAAATGCAGGTTGCACAATTAAGAATGCATAATTGAGAAAGTTTGAGGTTAGTGTCACAAAACTTCGAGATTCTTTCTTTGAGGTGAATAAGAAAGCAGAGAAATGTGGTCAGGCACTAAAGGAGTATACAACCAAAGTCGATAAGGCTAAGATGAAGGCTACCACCATAGAGAGTAAGGTCACTGCTATTTAAAGAGGGGGTTCATTAGTTGAAAGTGGAGGTTGGTGAGTCACAAACAATGGTAAAGACCTTTTGTGATTACTACTTTGTGCTTTCCCGCAAAAATAAGGAGCTAACCAAAAAGGTTGAGGCTGCCCACTTCGTTGCTCAACGTAAATCTGAGGACCAACTAAGGGGTTCAACCAAAGTTCTGAGAAGTGCGTTGACCACTTTAAGGTGCATTACCCAAAATTAGACCTCAAGTTGCAGGAGAATGAACTTGCTAGTTAGCAGGTAGCTAGTGAAACCAGACACCCTATACAGGTTATAGATTTAGAGATCGAGGCTATCCTCCTGTAAGGGTTTTAGATCTATCATTGAGATTGCTCAGGAGGTTTCAAGTGTTATTCCTTACTCAACCTATCTCAAGATATGCTTCTTCTTTCTCTAGTCAACATCAATATTTCTTATGCCTCTGCCGAGAACGAAGAGCCCTCATTATCGCATGCTATTTAGGACAATTTTATTTTTCTTTCTATTGTGATTATGCTGCCCCATTCTCTTTATTTATAATGAACTAGTCATTTTAATAGAATATTTTGGCTTGAGCGCTATCTTGAATGACAATCGTTCAACATGCGTGTGTTCATATAGGCATGCTTACTTTGTATTTCTATTAAATAGGTGTCCTTGCTTGGGCTTTATGATATCAAATAATAAAAATCAAACACTAAAGATTTGAACTTAATTTGATACTTAAGCAACTAGTTGAACACTTAAAGTTTGAATATGATGAGCACTTAGGATAAAATGTTTGAACATTTGGCTAAGTGTTTAGCATAGGCTTAGGTCACTTGCTTTTTGGTAAAATAGATTTATTAGAGCCAACATTCGACCATACATTTGTTTTAACCTTTTTAGATTGATCGCGTTATAAGATAAATTAAACTTGATTACCATTTAGGCATGAGTGGTCAGAGTAAGTTAAATATCATATAGGGGCATAAATACTTTTGGCGAGATTTTGGCTATAGGGAGGTTCTTCTGCTTAAATGTTTGGACATCGTTTAAATGTGTTCAGTCATGCACAATTACAAATCTTAAATAATCCTTTAAGGGGTTTTCTAGCTTGAGGAATGTACATGACTCAACCCTTAGGTGAATACATTTTTTATTTACTAGTGCAAGTTTGCCCACTCAAATCATCCTTATATAGGGTGGATATTTAAGCGTAGATTATGGCAATTAGTTCTTAATTATTGGCAATCCAATTTTTTCCAATTTCTAAAGAGGAATATTGTTGATTCTTGGAAATTTGACTAATTCAGTGTTAAACTATAATTGCTAATCATTTTATTTTTCCTAAGCCAAACAGAGACATTGGTCATTCTTGACAATCAATATAATTGAAGCCTTTACCCTTTTGCCCGACCATCTCGATTTTTCCTAGGTTTTTTTTAAAAGATCTTTGGTCGTTCTGAAGGGAGAGTTATTTATATCATTAAGTATTTAAATTGTTTCAAGTCCTAAAGGTCTTGGTCATTCTCAGAGTACTTACATAGTTCATGTTGATTACACAATTTTTCTCAAGTCCCAGTGGGACATTGGTTGTTCTTGAGATTTTTTGGCATAAAATTAGAGTTTTCCTGAGCACTGATCTTGTAATATTATGGATTGTAAGGGAGAATTTTGAAGAATAAACTTTGAGATGCATTAAATAAGAAATTGAAATACTACAAGTGCTTATTATTACAATAAATTTGGATAATTGAGGTAAAAAAAAGAAGATAATAACTAACAAAGAAATCTAGGGATAATAATTCTTGAGAAGCTTAACATTTCATAGTTTTCTATCCATCTATCTATTTGCGTATTCGAACTCATATATCCCCGGTTTGATTCTTCAGAGGACTTCGTAAGAACCCTTCTAATTTGGACAGAGGACTTTCTTAGTTGAGGTTTTTCTGTGTTTAGTAACATCTTTCTTAAGGCGATGTCACCTTCTTTAAATTCTCAAGCTTGGACTTGTTGGTTGTAGTATTAGGCGGTCCTCTATTGGTAGGCAGCTGTTTTGAGCAGAGCATGTTCTCTTATTTATTAACCAGGTAAAGTTTTCCCATCAGTAGCTTTTCATGTTCATTTCCTCAAAGCAAGAAACTTGATGGGTTAGTATTATGATTTCAGCAGGGATGACTGCTTCACATCCGAACACCAATGCGAATGAGGTTTCCTTGGTTATAGTCTTCTAGTGGTTCTTAGGGCTTGTAATACTTTAGGCAGGTCCTAAACTTAGGCCCTCTTTCTATCTGCCAATTTTTTAAAATAATTTTTTAATCAATTTGTTTGAGGACTCTACTAACTAATTAATTTTAGGGTGAGCAAGGGAGGCGAACTGAAGTTGAATAAAGAGTCCTTGATAGAAATCCTTGAAGTTATTATTATCAAACTACTTGTCATGGTTGGTAGTGATAGTATATGGGATCTCAAATTAATAGATAAGGTTCCTCGTACAAAGTCTTTGAGCTTTTTCTTAATGATTTTGGAAAGTGCTTTGGCCTCGACCTATTTGGTGAAGTAATCAATTGCGATTGTAACATATTTTGTTGAGCCGTTTCCTTGGGATAAGGTAATGATTAGATTAAAGCCTTATTATGTAATTGACCAGGGCCTCATCATCTATTTCAAGCTCTCAAGGTGTGAGTGTATATAATTGGTGCATCTTTGGCATGCATCACACCTTTGTCTAAGCTCTTTAGCATTGTACAGAGTAGTAAGCTAATAATATTCCAACTTAAAGGCCTTGTGTACTAAGATTTGACACCTTAATGATTGTCGCATATGCCCTTATGGATTTCTCTCAACACATAGTTGACCTCGTTGAGGTCGAGGCATTCTAAGTATGAATGAAAGTGTCATCGATGATAGAAGACTCCATCAATCAAGTTGTTTACATAGATGTATTGACACATCTAAAATATAAGAGTTTATTCCTAAGTGCAGAATTGTCAAAGTAATAATTAACTCGGTGAGAACGGGGTCGAGCCACAGAGAAGTGGAATTAAAATTATAAATTATAAATACTCTAAAGATATATAAAGCAATATAAGACGTTTGCAAATAATAATTCAAATAACTAATTAAAATGAATACTAAGATTAGGAAAATCCATTCTTGGCATATAAAATAAGAATATATTCAACTCTTTTGATAACTCAATTAGAATCATCACATAAAGGAGGTTCCAATCGAAAGATATAACAATTAAGGTTCATCATCATTTATATATTAACATGTATTTATTTCTTTTAATTATTATATACCAAATCTTGTAAATGGGTTCAAGTATATATTTTGCCAATCTCGATATTTGTCTACAATAAATCATAACTCCCACTTTATAAGAAAGTGTATCTATGCAGAATCTTGTAAATGGTTTCAAGAATTCATTATACTAACTATAAATATTGTTTACAATAAATTAAGATATACCATTTTGCAAGAAATGGTATCAATATTGTAAAATAAAATAAATACATTATATATAAATTTGCTTAACTTAAGAATGGAACATTAAATTCTAGAATAAGAGTTGAAGTATATCTTATTACCTTACCAAGAGTTTCACCATTTCACCTTAACAAAATAAAAATTACCTGAACATAATAAAAGAAAAAGGAAAAGATGGAAGAAGAGATAACATGAATTTTAAAATAGTAAATGAAAGAAATAATAATACAAAGGGATGATATAAAAGATAAGTGTTTTGAACTAAAATATAACTCTATAATTATATGCTTTAGGCATAAATAGGCCACCTATTTATAAAAACATATGGATAAATCAAGACAAACGAAAAGAGAACCACTTGGATGATAAAAGTTAAGAAGGGTGACAACTAATTTGCATTGATTATCATTAATGCACATATTTGATTATCTAATTTGAAATTGATGTGGTCCGAATTAGCTTCCACTCAAAAAATAAAAGTTATAGAAAAGTCTCGTATATTTTCAAATTGAGTTGTCTCATATGTATTAGAAACATATTTATCTAGTTATGGGCTAAATACTAATGATATTTGGATTGGGCCTGTATTATAGATCATTTCTCTTTAAGGCTATTTTTCACCCTCCAAATGATCGAATTACGAATATTTTATGAAATAAAATATTTTATCCCATTAAGTCAGATCTTCATATGATAAAAAATCACTATAATTGGATTCCCAGGTAAATATTTATGCCCATTTTACCAAACCTATCACAAAACAGTTAAAAACTAATTAGGTACAATATTGTAAACATGTTTGAGTTAGGAAGATTAATAACACTAGTAATGTAAAACAATGTTGTAAAAATCTTATTAAATATGTAATTTCAATTGTTCATTAGGTATAGCTGAGTTGGCAGGATTTTAACTTTTTCTCGTGCATTTCTCCACTCTTAATGTACCTTATGATTGGTTCATCCATTTTAGGTCAGACTCAATATAGAGGACCTTTTTTGTGTTCACCTTTATATTGGACTCTAAGATGAGTTCTAAGAATATTGACTGAGGAATCTTAACATCCTTGGTTGAGGCTAATTATGTTAATATATAAGTAGGATAACAATTTGCTTAGTGGTTTTCACTTTAAAAACTTTTCTCAATAACCTCCTCATTAAACTAGGATATCAATTCTTTGGCATTTTGTAGGTATGCTAACATGTTTTGCCTTTAGGCTTCAAAGTTTTATTTGACCTGGCTGACCACCAATTATGAGTCGCTTTTGACAATGACTATTTTATCAAGTAATGCTTAAGCAACTCTAAGCTCGGTTAAAAGAGCTTTATACTCATCTTTATTATTGGTAGCTTGGAACCTAAATTTTGTGGCATAGCTAAGTTAATCTCTTTTGGGGTTAATGAGAACTATCATTGCTCTATATCAATTAGAATTTGATTCCCTATTGATATAAAGAACCTAAATTAAATACTTCAATTTTTTGGTCATGTGAGCATCGTTTTCCTCTTACACAATGGTCTCTCTATGGGTGCATTTGGCTATAAAGTCTTCCAACACTTATCCTTTGATAGTTATTTTTGGATTGTACTAAATGTCATTCACATTGAGCTCTACGACTTATTTGACTAATCGTCTTGATAGGTCAGGCTTGTGTAAGATTTTTCTAAGGGTTTGGTTGCTTAGGATGATCACAGTATGCGTCTAGAGGTATAACCTAGCTTCCTCCATAAAACAACTAGCGTGAGAGCCATCATTTATACTGGTGGGTATCAGCTCTCTAGGTTAGTGTAGGCTTTGCTAGTGAAGTAAACAGGTCTTTGAATGCCCTATTCTTCTTTAACAAGGACCAAGCTTATGACATAGGAAGAGATCTCCAAGTATATGAACAATTGGTCTATAGTCCTTTATACTATAAGGTTTAATGGGTTTGCGAGATAATCCTTTAATTTCCAGAAAGCCTTCTCACATTGAGGTGTCTACCTCATATTTTTTTCCTCTTAATTACTTGAAAAAAATTCAAAACACTTATAAGTAGCTTTAGAAATGAACTTGTTTAGTGTGGCAACTTTACCGATCAGTCTATAGATCTCTTTAACCATATCAAGGACTTAATATTGAGGATTGCTTTGACCTTTTCCAAATTAGCTTCAATTCTTTATTGGCTCACCATGAATTTCAAACACTTTCTTGACTCGACCTCGAATATACACTTTTTGGGGTTGAGTTTCATGTTATGCTCCATCAGGATATTAAAATTCTTCTTAAGATCATTGACGTGGTCCTCAAGATTCTTTGAATTTAATGATCATGTCATCCTATAAACCTCTATAGTCTTGTCGATTAGTAGCTTGAATATGTGATTGTCCAATCTCTTATACATAACTCCTATATTCTTTAAATCAAATAGCACGACTTTGTAATAATATGTCTCTTTGTGAGTGATAAATGAAGTCTTTTCTTAATCTAAATAGAACATCTTGTTCTGTTTATAGCTTGAGAATGCATCCATAAAGATGAGCAGTGTATGCTCGGTTATAGACTCAACCAATTGATATATATTTGGTAAGTGAAAGCTATCTTTTGGCAGGTTTTGTTTAGGTCAGTGAAATCTACATACATCTTTCACTTCCAACTAACTTTCTTTATCATGACCACATTAGCAAGCTATGGATAGTGGACTTCTTAGATAAATTTTATGGTCAATTACTTTTTGACTTTAGTTGTGATGGATTCATTCCTCTTTTGGTTAAGACCCTCATCATCTATTATATCTATTTGAAGGCCAATTTAATCGCTAATTTGTGAGAGATTAATGAAGGGTTAATGCCTGGTATGTCTTTGTGCGACTAAGTGAAGATGTCTGAATACTTCTTTAACATCGTGCTTAGGTTTTCTTTGAGCTTAGGTTCAAGATTAAAGCTGATTCTAATCACTTTCTTGAGGTTGTCTTCTTTTAGTTAAACACTAGTTAGCTCACCCAAGGGCTTTAGGACTTCAACTTCTACGCTTTCATCAGGTCTACTATGTTAATGTAAAATGTCTTCTTGGCTAAGGACGTGTAGGTCTTCGTCATCTTCTAATCTTCCAAGGCCATTGCTAATTTTTCCTTGACTGAGTTTCAAGTAATGGATAGATAGGTCGGCATTAGATTCTTCATGAATGGTTACCCCATGAGGATTCTATATGGGAAGATTGTTCGATGACCATAAAACTCACCATATAGTCTTCACATAAGGCTTTTTCCTCATAAAAATAGAGAGTGTGACCACTCTCAATAACATTATGTAGCCTTTCCTAAAACTGCAAAGTAGGGTTTATATCATCTCCACCTTTAAATCATTGAGGTTTAGGTCATTTAGAGCTTCCTTAAAGATTATGTCTATCGAACTCTCCAGATCAATGAACATCCTATTTATATTTGTCCTTACCACTCGTAATATAATCACCAACGTATCATCATGGAGGTAGTTAATCCTTCTAATGTCTTCTTTAGTGAACATAAAGGGAATGTCCTGTATTCGAGGCTTCTTGGTAGTTGGGTGTTGTACAATACTTGGTGTCCTATCAAAGAGTACTACAAATAGTTTTTTCTATATCAGTTGGAATCTTTGGTTAGTAGCTATCCTCTATCAATTATTATAGTCAGCTTTTATTGGATTGAGTGTTGAGGATATTGTCACTCAGTTTACCGAGGATTATTCAATTTTCAGTCTACCCTAAACTCACTCAAGTATCTATTTTTGCAGAACTGATCTATTTGTTTTTTATTAAAGTTATAACAATATTTAGTCAAAGGGTTGTGATCTTTTTAAAAATCACACTTTTTATCCTTGTTTCTTTTATACGTTAGTGTTAAAATGATTTCGAATTCGTTGATTAGTTCTCTATCCTTGATGGCTTTGAAAATGACGTTTGTAGGGGTTGTAAGAAGGATGAAGGACTAGTTGTCCTCGATCCTTGCTACTTGAGGTGGAGAAATCCTTGGTTTGACTTCGCACCTACTTCTTTAGACTTCTCTTTTTTAATAAACCTGCTTTACCTAGGTAGGCTCCTATTTTTTCTCCCTTTATGCCACATCCTCTCTAGAGATCTCTTATATTATACCGACTTTCTAAACTCATTCTCTTAAGTTTTTGCTCGGAGTTCTATGATTGATTTCTTCAGGTTTTCCTCCTCTTTAATTTTTGTGTAGGTTTGTGTTTGTTCATAGGTCATAGAGTAAGTTTAAATGAGATTCTCGGTAATATAATACTAGAATTTGTTCAACTATAGCCCCTCCTTCAATGCCTCTAAAGTAACTAGCATATTTTATGCTCTAACTTGGATGATCTCCTTATGAAATCTATTAAAATTCTTTAAACTCTTTGATCGCCCTTGCTTAATTTTTCTTAATTATAGGGGTTTTTTTAGCTCGATCACAGGCTCCTTGAAAATGCTCACAAACATATTAGTAAGTTGGTTGTACTATAAGATACTTTTGTGCTTGAGTCATCGGTACTATAAAAGAACTTATCCCTATAATTTTATATGGAGTAGTTTGAACATTTGATTTTGCCTAAGTCTAGTAATTGATAGGAGACCAGTCACCTAGTTCATGTAGTAGTCAAGATTTGAGGTCCTATTATAGGTTGCAATGTTAGGTATTCTAAAAGTAGTGGGCAGCTCTATATATCTGAGATCGTCAGTGATTGGCAACTTTATCTCCCTTTTCAGTCCTTGTCTGTGGAGCTGGTTCTTGTTGTTCTCTTTCATCTATAAGCTCTATTTTCTATGTTTTAATCTTCTTAATTTCTCATGAAGGCTTTCCTCATTGTTTTAAATCCATATCCTTTCTTATCTTTGCTTTTTTCGTTTGACCCTTATGATTCATCAAGCATCTTGTTCATCTAGATCATTGTCCCAATATTTTCTTATACATACCTCATGTCCTTTCCGAGTCACCCACTTATGATATGGCAGGTAGTTGGTCTTTATGGCTTTCATGGTGTTTCTCATTTCATGGTCTAGATTCTTGCACTTTATGAGGCTCTCTGCTTAATACTGTTGAGATTTATTTTATACTTATATGTCATCCCTTTTATGTATGAATATTTATTTTATATTTATACTATAGAGTTCGGATCTAGTTTAAAGGAGTTTAGATTAATTCTAAGAATTAGTAATGCTGAGAGTTATAAATGCTAAGAGTTAACACTGATAAGAGTTAACAGGTTATAAGAGTAAGCAAAATCTAAGGAGTTAGAGCCTTGTCTGAAATAGGACAAAGATTTGAGAATATATTAGTAATGACGTAGTTGCAAAGAGTTGCAAATGTTGGAGCCGGTGCTCACGTGCCATTCCAATATTGTATGAATATTAATTGTTAATATTTATACAATAAACATTTCGAATAAAGATTGTTAATATCATATTAATATGGTATAATGCTTGTAACATTAGAGACATTGTTTGATCTGAAAGAGTTTAGATCTGATCTAAAGGAGTTTAGATCAGAACTAATAGTTAGCAAAGCTGAGAGTTATAAATGCTAAAAGTTAGCACTGTTAAGAGTTAGCAGGTTATAAGAGTCAGCGAGGTCTAAAGAGTTAGAACCTTGTCTATAATGGGACAAAGACCTGAGAGTATACTTATAATGATATAGTTGCAAAGAGTTGCAATAGGTGTTAAGAAATATCATTATGTAAGTATGTCTCAAAGATAATGTTCCTGATCTATAATCACCAATGCGGGTCTATCGGTGATTCACTTTATATAGATTAGTGTATGTCTATATCTGACTGGTTCAGATAGTTGTTCTTAGCTGACCATGAGCTTAGAGCTTGTATAGGCATGCGGGTATCCAGTCAAGACTGGATACTGAACAGACTTATGAGGACCCCAATAGATATCCTTTGACAGTGTTGGTGGGCCCCACACACTCTAACAAAAAGGTTGGCCTTTTTGTTAGAGTGTGTGGGGCCCACCAATGCTTTGGTACCCAACCAGTGGCTGACACCTCAGCACCTACTGGCGCCCCAGCACACAATCCGCAGGTTACCTGCACCCCCAAGGAATCGAACCCCCGCCCCCATCTCCATGGAGGCCTTATAGGCCTTTAGAGGTTCGTCCTTGTACCCACTGAGCTGGCCAGCCCAATGGGTACAAGGACGAACCTCTAAAGGCCTATAAGGCCTCCATGGAGATGGGGGCAGGGGTTCGATTCCTTGGGGGTGCAGGTAACCTGCGGATTGTGTGCTGGGGCGCCAGTAGGTGCTGAGGTGTCAGCCACTGGTTGGGTACCAAAGCGTTGGTGGGCCCCACACACTCCAACAGTAAATTATGCTAGAAAATATTATTATGCAAATATGTTCTTAAATACTATATTCCTGATCTATCTTCATTGATACAGGTCTATCAGTGAAGACCTTAATATATATATATATTTATATCAGTGCATGTCTATATCTGAATGGTCTAGATGGTTAGTCTTAGCAGACCATGTGTTTAGTAAAATCTTGTATAGAGATACAGGTATTCAGTAAGGACGGGTACTGAACAGACTCACGAGAACCTCCAATAGACATCCTATAAAGTCGTCAATGGAGAGTCTTTTTGAGTTGAGTAGTATTCGTGGTCCTTTAACCTGAGCGCTACGGTGGACTTATGAGTGATCCACCATACTTTGGTTTTCCACATGTCAAAAACCTTTCACGTTTTGAGTACTGGGTGTCGCTAGGTATGGTCCGATGCTCATAGAGTCCGGTGTGCGTAGATATGGGATCCATCAAATCATTTGGATGAGTAATATTTCATAATGCTTAAAGATTGTGTTTCAGAAAGTCTTATGGCCATGGCTATAAGCAGTAAAAATTGGGTAATGAGTTTTTCCTAAAAATAATAATATTGTAAAAGTATTTGCAGATATTATTTATTGAAATACAAATTTGAAGATAAGTTTACGGTCGAGCATATGAAGATTTGACGGTGTTGATATATGTCTCTACTCTTTCAGGATATCTATAATGGAAGGATTATACGAATATGTTCTAACCTCAACTTGTATGGGTTAACGCGCAGCTTTGTGATATCTGTAACATATGAGTGTGACATTGTTCACGGACGTATGGACAAGTTTTATATGAAAAATCGAGTATGGACCTAGAGAGTCTCACAATATGAAGTGTACTCATTGTGCATCAGAGAGCATATTGGATTGAACAGTTTAGTCTAAGAAATTTTAGCAAATCGAAAATATGTTTTAGGGGTTCCTTAGGATGTGTATTTGTCAATACTTAAATGTTAAGTACATCACATAATTAGTTGACAAGAGTTGTTAACCAATATGATGTTGACAAGTGACATAATATTGTCCATAAATTATTTTTATCTTGAAATTAACGATTTATCTTGCTAGTAAAAATAACTGAGGTAAAAGTAATTATTCAAAAATAATTTTTGAACAATTAATGCAAAATTCATTTATTATCATTATTGCAAAAGCCAAAAGGATAAACATTAATAATGACAATTGTATAATTTAACTAATAAGGGACCTTAATGTTGGCCATTAATTATTTAAAATAATTAAAGATATTCCAACATTAGGTAAAAGAATATCTTACTGGCCATTTTAAGTGTTTTGGCAAACATAATTAAGTGGCATGGCCAACAATTATGAATGTGGAGAGAGCACTTTGATGAGCTATTTTTTAGACAAAAATCAAAAGAGACTCTTATTCGTTCAATGTGTGTGCAAGCCATCTACCTATGAGAGAGTTGTAAGAGAATAAGCTAAGTGTTTTTTCTAAGTGTTCTATGCCAAGGATTGTGTGAGAACAAATACCAAAAAGATTTTATTCATCTCATCTCTCATAAGAAACAAAGACAAAAAGAATTAAAGTGTTTGAGTAGTTAATACCTACTGCTGAAATTTTTGTGACTGCTATTCTAGATTCACAATCTCACTATTTTTGTTGTGAACTAGAATTGTACAACAACACACTTCAAGGTGAGTTCAAGACTTGAAGATTGCAACTCTTAAAGAATTGAAAATTACATTTAATCCGGGTAGGTTTTCTCACTTGTAATTTAGTTTAATTAACATATGATCATATATGAGATATATGTGCATGATTATATTGATTGAGTGTAATATATATATATATGATACTTGTATTTTAGTTTAATTAACATATGATCATATATGAGATATATGTGTATGATTATATTGATTGAGTGTAATATATATATATATATATATATGATACTTTACTGTGTGTAATAAAATTTAAAATTATACGTACACTATTAATCACACACTCACTTAACAAGTACCTTTTTTGTTTTTCTTTCAAGTAAGTATTTGGCTTGTTCTACTAAAGTCGGTTAGTGGGAAAGCTATGATGTTGCTTGTCATTTTTATTGGTTGGTCATTGTGTTTATGAGGATTTTAATTTTTTTTTCCTGATCTTTATTGTGTCTTCAACACATTTTTCAAAAGCTTTTTCATGTTTTTTTTTCTATCCCTTTAATAGTCTTTGCATTACGTCCAAGTCACTATAGAGTTTTTCTTAATGACCAAAATCTCCTTCTTAATGATCCTGCTCTTCCTTACCATAGTTCTCTGAATTAGAGTTCTATAAGTATTCTCATCCGAATCTCGATTTCTCGTTGTCTATTTCTAGGTGAACTTTTTACTTAATTTTGAATTATTGATCTCTATGAATATTTGTACTATTTTTCACAAATAGTGTTAAACTATTGACTGTGAATTTTTAAGCCTCTTGGTCAAACTTGAAATCAAACTTAAGTCCTTGGTTAAGAATTGAATTTGTATCTATAGGAAAATGGTCCCAATGTATGGATGGATGGCTGTTGTTCTTCCTCGAGATTTATTGATGGCTTAAACTTATTTTTTTTACAAAAACAAAATCGATTATGGTTATGCTGATGTTCTTCAGTGAAAACTCTTCGATGTTTAAATCAGAAAAAAGTGTTGGCAATGAAGTTTTTTTTAATGAAATTTATATGTAAAAAAAAATAAATATACTTACCATTTGTGTGAGATATACCTTCTTTATATAGATTGGGGTGGTTTGAACCTTACTATAGATTCCTGAATTTTCAAGTGTTCTATCTATCTTTAAAATTTTTGGTATCGTATTTTACTTATTTGTGGACTCTTTGGTGTCGTGTCCTATATATTTTTAGACTCCTTAGTATATGTAGCAATATAATTGTTTTACTTGTGATATTACTTGAATAAAGATATCTTCAAAAATACAAAAAAGATACGGGTGTACTCTTCGAACTAGATGGAGAGGTCACTTGGGTTAATAGTTCTTGCCCTTGTAAGGAAGGGCTCCTTGGTCATGAATCAAAGGTTGCTTGCCCATCGTAAGGAATGAGCTCTTTAATTGTAGATTGGAGACTACTCAACTATAGAGTGGATAACGTTGGGAGAGATTTGATTGACCTTGGAGTGACCTTAGTTTAGGTTTGACCACTTTGGGTCTTAATGGGCTGATAAAGCCAGTCTTAAATTGAGTTTAGAACAAGTTTAATCACTTTAGACTTTAGTATACAAGACTTAGAATCTCAAAGACAACAAATAATAATGCTACATTTACATATTCTATATTCTAACTTTATATCTTGATATGACACTAATTAAGGAATATTATGTGCTAGTATATATTATTTTTTAATTACATGATTAATATATTAATTATATTACACTTATTAATCAATATTATATTATAATAAAAATATAAAATATGTAAATGTAACATTACTCATTTGCCATTAATCATTGCAACACACATTTGAATAAATAAATTAGTTCATTTAATATTAAAAAGGGTGATGTAAGATCAAGGAAAAGGAGATATGGCTTCAAAAGTGGGGACTTTATAAGCAATAATGCTACATATGGTCCCGTATGCCGTATAGCCTTTGAGGGCTTAAGGTGTTGTTGACGTTCTGTGCTATGAGGAATCAAAAAAGACTACCAAATCCATTCTATCTACCTTTTTCTTTCTTTCTTTTCATTATTTTCTTTTTCCTTCCCAAAAGCTACTAAT
The DNA here is from genome assembly GCA_946807835.1 of Ailanthus altissimus. Lineage (NCBI taxonomy): Eukaryota > Viridiplantae > Streptophyta > Magnoliopsida > Sapindales > Simaroubaceae > Ailanthus > Ailanthus altissimus. Next base: position 23,475,364 of record OX327696.1, on the reverse strand, counting down.
AATTTATTTGTTATTCTTAGCCTCTCTTTTTTTTTTTTCGTCAGCTTTCATGTATTTTTCCAAAATAATTTTGGTAGGAAGCCCATTTTTTAAGAAAAAAAACATTGATATCAACGGAAGAATATTTGTAGGGACCTTTATTATAACCTATTTGGAATGTTTTTACCTTAAAGTAAAAAGAACAAAAGAGGAAATATGTGCTCTTCTGAGAGTGATAACGATGTCTTTTCAAAAAAAAAAAATGCACGACAAGTAATTAGTTGTTATTGAAAATTTAGGTTGGAGGGAATTGCAATGGATAGTCGTCGCAACGCCATCGCGCAAAAGTTCTTTTAACTGTAGTGTGATGAATTTTTTGTTTTTGTTTTTTTTGTGTGGATATCTTCTCAACTTCTCCAATGTTAGAATGATATACGTAAACGTAATTGGCAATATACTTTATCTAAGTGGATAGAGGAAAAAGCGATATTCAGTGGAGAAAGGACAGATAAAAATTGACCATAAATCTAGTTTAATTTTAACATATTTAACACTTATTGAAATTTGCTGAGGAAAAAACTGTCATTTCATAGATAGCAAATTAGGACCTTATAATAAGGTTATCAAAAGAAACGAATGCACCAAAAAGAATCAAGAGACATTATTACACGATAATTGTTTTATAAAATAAAAAAAAAAATTAGCTAGGAGGACAGAGACGCATGCATCGGCTGTGGTGGTGGACCATGGATGTTCATGTCCCATTATTATTAATATTATTGACTATATTTTTTTTCTTCTTCTTTTTAGTTTTGAATATGAGCACTTAATTACGTAGCTTCCCACTTGTTCACCCTCCGTAAAGCATACCCATATCATATCTCTCTGCCCGGCCCCTATCATTGAGTTTGAGCCTACCGCCGTCTACATATTCTTCTTTTACTTTCTCTTGCTAATGGGAAGATATTCCTCCATTTCTTTGTTTAAAAACAAAATCCAAGTTAATCTTAGATGTGCAAATTATTAAATTATGGATTTGGGTTTCAGGTGCATCTATTTTGTTTTTGGTTCCAACCTCGAGTGGGCATCTACGTACCTAGATATATTGATGCTCATTAAATTAGTTGTATGAAACGAATCAAGTTAGGGGAATGATTCATGCAAGATATAGATGTGTGTATATATATATATTTCATTAATGCAATATTGATGATTAAGAATAAAGAGAAGGCACCGTCCGTAATCTTAGGAAACGAGGAATGAAATCTCTTATAAAATAGAAGGATTGGAATTTATCATATCTTGATTTTCAAATTAAAGGGAATATCTAGTATTGCAAACTTTTTAAATGTGGGAATGCATTGTGGTAAATGTGTTTAATTTGTTAAATTGAGTGTATTTTATTAATATGCTTCCGTTACGTATGATAAAATTTTGAAATTATATGTGTATCATATATCACACACTCAATTCAACACTACTGCTCTTTTTGTTCACCAAAGAATAAAGACACTTAACAATGGTTTAACCCTAATGTACACAAGCACTTAGTATTTATTTAGTTCTTTATTTTCTCTTAGAGTCTCTTTTAATGCTTAATCAATTCTTAAAGGGTTTATAAGAGTTTATATAGTGTTAACAAAGGCCTAAAAAATTCTAAACTTAATTGGAATAAAAATCATTGCATGTGGGAGTCCAAAATCTACTTTAAAAAGTCAATTTAAAACAAAATCGAATTTTCTCAAACAAGCAACGCTGGGGCATTCAGTATCTAATGCTGGAGCGTTAATGCGACTTTTTTAACACTGGGGTGTTAATGCGACCTTGTTGCAATGCCGCGATGTTCTTTGGCCACACAGGGGCATTGGACTCTCTGGAGTCCACGCTGGAGCGTTCTATCTTTCAATGTCAAGGTGTTCAAATTTATATGTTTCTCCTTGTGTTTTTAAGTCCCTCCTTACTTTCGGTTCCACGTTTTATTTTTTTTTCATACAACCTTTACATACTAGACTTCGTATTGATTATTCACTTGATATTTATCTCAATTCATATTCATACATAATTGTTAAATCACTAATTCCAACAATATATATAATAAATCTGTTATAATAAAAAGATGCTAAGCATTTTTCTATTAACTTCTCTTTTTATAATAACAGTAACTTTGTAACCTGTGAATTGTGATGAGAAGAAAGATGATTCTATGGATGCTTTCGTGATATTTGATTCTATAACAGCTAAGGAGTTGGGCGGCTACTTGCCCTTCGTTATGACGTGCAGTCTCAGTAAATCACTGGTAATGATAAAAAATAAGTTAGACGGAGTTGAGGATGAGATTATAAATTCTGAAGAATTCCAGTTAATGGAAACAGAATAAAAGCAGGTTGAAGACCAAATATTAGTGAACCAATCATATATTTGATCATCTGATATTGATTACATGTCTGCCAAGACAAAACTCTCTCTCTCTCTCTCTCTCTCATGTCCAGGGTGCACAAGTCATACGTTGGTAACACTAACAACTCGTATCTTCGAAATTGATTTTGGTATTTCCTGTGATGACATGTCATTAAGTATTAATAAAGGCGGCTTGGATTTCTATAATTCTAAAAATTATATAATAATTAAGTTGCAATCATAGTTTCATTAGATTCTTGTAGTGGGATCAGAGTTGTACCCTCTTTTTTAGTCCAGTCAGTAAAGATAAGTGCTTATTGACAGTGTTTCTGCATCCTTCCAAATAAAGCAGAGAAAACATTGACCATTAAAGTTTCAGAATTTCTAAACGACATACTATGAATAAAGAAATAAAGAGAGTAGCACACAAATAAAGATGATTCGTGGGTCTCATTTTCAAGTCCCGCTAAAACCTGAATTATTGCTTGCTCTTGATTTGAGTTTTGTGCCAATTGTGTGGTATTACAATAAACGAATTGCTCTACAACCTATCAACTATCGGTGGTTTTTAGGTATGCGAATTGCCCTCTATATGCTTACACAACTCCAAAATTACATAATATATATTTTATATCTAAAAATTACGAATATATCCTAAAATAATAAGTAGAAATTAAGACCATTTACTATTAATAAACTTGACACTATTAAATAATTTAAGTAACTAAAAAACCATCTAACACAAATAAATAAAACAAGTGCCATTGCCCACTACGGAAATTATACAAATAAACATTAAGTTTTATTTGCCATAGCCCTCCAGTAAAAAGTGTCATGGGTCATCGAAAATTACACAGATAAACTTCCTCCATTAAACTATCATCTGCTGCTGAAGCCTCACATCTTGTCGCCAGTCGCGGCTAATTATTAAATCAGTAGTTATTTTTCTTTTTTCTTATTTAGGGTCTGTTTTACAACTGTTGTGATTATTCTAATATATTGAATAATATGTGTAGTAGATTCTTTAATCATATTATATCACATATTTGATGAAATGCTTGTTAGAGAATAAACATTTCATATATGGTTATTTAGGCATATAGAGTGCAATTCGCACCTCTGTAAGCTACAAGTAAAATAGTTTGATAATTTTAGATCAGACGGAAGCCAAAGTCCAGCCAAAAAAGAAAAAAAGTCGATGGTGCATTGGATGTTTTGGGCATTAGTTGCGCTTGTTAGCATAGTGTTATCCGAGAATCTCGCTCTCAGCTCAACTCGTGTTATCTTCTTTTAGGTTTCTATTTTTGTTTTGTTTCATTGGGTCAAATAATTATTTTGTTCCAAGTTGTGTGAACTTAAATTCAAAATTTTCATCTTATGTCGACTTACGCAGATTATTTGTTTGATTTAGCGTCTCTGCAAATATGTGCATATATGCATACACGTGCCTCTACACATATTTTCATCATACTGTTGCATCTGCCAAATAGTTTCTATACTGCTTATATTTGCATAATTTTTTCCTATTTAAGTATCTTTGATGCACAAGCTTCCCTGTTTTGTAAGTACATTTGCTTGTTAAAAAAATGAAAAATGAAAAGAAAGGATTGTTATTATTAGCTTGTTTGTTTTTTAGCTAAATAGTCAAGACCATTCATTGAATTGAGAATCAAGAATTTGATTATGTGCATTTTGTGTCATATGTAAAAGTATCGCGATTAATTTGGTTTGATTCATTGGATTTCTTCGCTTTATGAGATTTTGGAAATCAGTATCAATAGAGTTACTATGTAAAAATATAGGTAAGCTGTGAATGAATAATAGCTTCTTTTTTTTTTCTTTTTTACTGTTATGTCTCAATTTGAATAAATTCTTAATGCTTTTTGATCATCGTATAAATAAAATTTACCGTAAGTGATTGTAAAGTATAATCCATATTGGATCTCTAAGTATATGCTTGTTAGAGAACAAGATGCTTTATGTTAGACTTTAACATTTGACAATTGATTCAAATTTTGTGTGTGAATGTATGTGTTTCTTTTTACAATCTCTATTCTCTCCCGCTGTACTGTCGCTTTCTCTGAAAATCCCAAATCCATCTTAGTCATTACCTGCTCTTTTTTGTTAGTGATTAAAGTTAATTGATTAAGTAAATTATGTATGCTTTTTGTACCAACTTGTGGGTTAGTGAATACACGCTCTTTAGTATTTATTATAATCTTTTCATACAACTTGTGGGTTAGATTTACAAGACTTTAATTTATAACTAATTTTATAGACCTTTTGTAATTAATTTCATAATCATATTGCATTAAAAACTCTTCCTTTATATTAGCACTTTTATATAAAGATAATGATATTTTGTATTTCTACTTAATTTGATATGTGATTAGCTTGGATAAAGCTCGACGATAGTCTCTATCGTGTACATTGGGGGAACAAATGTAGATGTTATAGAACTTTTGAATTTGAAATGTGTTAGAATCTTTAGCCTTCATTTCTCAAAGATGACATCTACAATTATTGTCGATGCATGTAACAATTAGAATATACCTGCTAGATTTTAGTGTTTTATACTAAAAGTAGTGTCTAATAGCCATTGACCTGATCATTACTTGTAGATACTCTTTTGAATCAAAATCTTGTTCACCACAAGATCTTCATTGTTACTAATAACTTCTTCATATGTGTGATTATTAGTGATGGTAGTTGATTCGTACATGTGAATTACAAAAGAACTTGTAAGCAATGTCATTCTAGGCACATAACTCTTTTTGAAATGCAATGGACTACCACCGTAAGAAATATTATCCAATTCTAATGATACATTGACTAATGGTGATACATAAAAAAAAAAAGTATTAACGTTGATTGGATCAGGCTCAAAATTGCTTTGTGTGCCAAGTACCAAAGTATGGTCTAATTCATGAGAATATTTAGGATTCATTGTTCCACATAAAGAGTTTTTAATTCCATTTTTCAATCTCATTTACAAAAAGTCTACATAACCATCTGTTAAAACTTTCATAGGCGGGATAAGGTTTGCTATGTTTATCCTAAATGTCAAAGTGATATCATATTGTGAAAGATTGAGGCTAATGACAACAATAACTTCTTAAACAAGTTGGTCATAACTTGTTGATCGTAAAACCTTAACTTTGTAACAAGCTTTCAAAACAAAACTTGTAAAAACCCCTATCTTCAGATCATTAACCATCATAAACAATCAACACAGCACAGTGTGCATTGATATAAAAAAAAAACACAATTAAAATGCAACCCATTAGAATAAATTATTTAACAAATTATTGTTAACTATGACATAAGAATTTTGTATCAAATACAAAACTATACAAGACTCTTATAAGTCTATGTACGTAAAGTTTTATATAATAACACGATCTACTATATTAACTTAGGTGACAATATAAAACTGTTACGTGACTCTTACATGACCATGTTACATGAAGTTTTGTAACAAAATTTAAGAACAATAATCAATGTACAAAAATAATACCACACCTCTGAACTGCATTAATCATATACTAAAGTTAAAGTATCATTGATTTATATGAATTATATGACAATAAGAATATTTACATTTGTAAATGTGGTTTTGATTTTAAAACAAAAAAAAAGAGATTTTCTTAATTAACATATAAAAATACCATAAAAAACAGTTCTTATGTCTTATTGAGTCTTTTTAATTTTGTCACAAATGTCTAATCTCTCTTAAATTTTGTGAATATCTTTTTAATCTTATTAAAATTTTGATTAGAAATTTTACATAAAAAAAGCCCCTTTTATGTATGCCCAAAACAAAATAGAATGCTTTCTAATTTAGAAGAAGACAAAACAAAGAATAAAATAAAAGGCTATTGTAATAATTTTCAAACTTATTATTTGGGCTATTATTAAAAGGCATTATAGTCATTACTCACCCTCTTATGGGATATCTATATAATTATAGTACATTGGGACATCCATCTAAAGTATCAATTATTTTGAAAGGGTTATGGGAGGATCAAAAGAGAATTATTGTGGCTAGTAGTTGGGCTTTATGGAGCAATTTATAAGCGTAAATTATATATATTATTTTCACTCCCTTAACTTAATTAATTACTCATTTTAATAAGAATACTAGGTTTTTTTTATATATTTTATTATTATTTTATAGGTTTGGAGTCAATGGAGTAATTAGGGATGAAAATAAAAAAAAAACAAGGCAAAACATCAATGCTACAGTACATCGCTAAAACGGTAAACAGTATTTCCCCCGAGCAATAATTCCAGTGCCAAGTGAACAGTAATATGGTAAACAGTGCTGCATGAACAGTATTCTTGCTATAATACTTTCGCCCCATCGATGAACAGTGTTTACGACAGCGGTGAATGAACAGTGTAATTTTTCCTAAACCTAAAAGAAATACAATTTCAAGACTCCAATCAATCTCTATATAAAGGCCTCTTATTTCAGACCTTAAAGAACACACAACTTAGGGCTTTTAGAGCCACAATAATTGAATAAAAGCAAGTTTTAGAGAGAGAAGTAATAACAATTCAAAGAAGCAAGAGATTATTGGCGAATCTTTGGCGTATCAACCAACTGCGAATTAACGTCTATATTGATTTTGGTTGTATCATGTTTATTTTATTTTTTAGCCATAAGTCTCTTGTTATCATAAGCTAAATTTATTTTTTTAGGGTTATTACTTGAATTCAATATAAGAGCTTAATTGTTGGATCTTTTTAATACTTCATTCTTCATTATTCAAATTATTTGGTCTTAATACTTCATTATATCTGATCAATATTGTTATTGATTTGGTAATACTTTGATAAACTCGGAAGAGGCATCATTGTATTTAGACCTAGATAATTTGATGCATAATTGTAGAGTAACATTCAATGTTGCATATGTAAGTTTTGAATTAGAATATAAATATACTTATTTGGCATGTATAGTCAATAAGACTTGTTCTTAATGAATCTTAATTTATTACAAGTACCATAGGAATATAGATATTTGGTAAATTATGATATACTTGCATGACTTTGAGAGAGGCTTGTGAATACATTAGTGTCTTGACCAATAATAAGAATTGAGAGATATAAATATTAAAAGAATTAATCTTTAAAAAATATATTAAAAGATAGTAATTAACCCTAGACTTTCTCTATATTTCTATTTTTTTATTTTATTTGAGTTGTGTCATTTATTTTCTATACTTTTATTTTTACTTAAATTTATTATAAAATTAAAATTTGATTTTTCTAAATAATTACAAGAAAGATATAATTTTAGTACTTGGTAGAAAATAAAAATTATCCCTGTAGGTTCAACATCTAACTTTATAAGTCACTTTATTACTTGTTATGATAGTGTATACTTGTACTTAATTTTAAGATATAGAAATATCGCATCAGTAATCAAAATAATGTGCTTCATAAGAGTCTGATGAGGGGAACGAATGATTTGAATGTTTGGGTATCTGATTTATTGGGTGAATTTGATATGGCTAATGAAAGGAGCTCAAACACTAAAGCCATGCAGGTGGTAAAATGGAAACCCCCCTATGCAGGGGCTGTCAAGGTTAATTGCGATGCTGCAATTAATAAAGCAGAAGGCAAAGCTGGAATTAGAGTGGTGATTAGGGACAGTGATGGATCAGTTTTGGCAGCTATGGCAGAACCTGTTAAGTAATTTAAATCGGTGGAGGTAATCGAAGTTATAACCTGCATGTCTGGTCTTCAACTTACATTGAACTCAGGATACATGAATATTATCCTAAAAAGTGACGCATTAACCATGATCAATTTAGTGAAAGATAAAGATTCAGCTCAATCTGAAATAGGGCATTTCATTGAAGACATTCTGAAGGGTTTACACTTTTTCTTCAGGTGTTTGCCAATTTGCTAGTAGGAAGGCTAGTTCAGTAGCTCATACATTAGCTAAGCATTCTCTAAGTTAAATTGATACTTTAGTTTTGCTTTCTGTATTTTTCCATCTTGTATTTTAGCTCTAGTAGATGAAGATATTTCTTAGTTGAATGATTATATTGCTTTAAAAAAAATTATTTTGAAATATTTAATTAAATAGCCTTTTTTAGGTAAGCAAGCACTAACAAGTTCTGGCTACAAGAATGGAAGCACCATCACATATCTATAAATGTAATTTTAAGAAAATGTAATTTTAAGAAAATCTAATGATGCAAATGGTTGACAATAACCATCATTGTGATGTAGTACAAAAATTAGAGGTAAATTACTTCATAAATTTTATGTAAGTTTAGTTTGTATTCTTTATTTTACTAGGGTTATTATTCTTATTTTGAGTTATAATTTTAAGAAAAAGTTTAGATTTTTAATTTTAATTAGGGTTATATTTTTTTGTTAATTAAGATTTATTCTTATTTAAAATTAGATAGGCTCTTAATATAAATAGATTTATTATTTGTAACTTTTACATATAATTTATTAATAATATTTTAGTTATATTTTTAGGATTTATATTTATCATTAATTCATTATTCCTTTCTTATGAGAGTTATTTTTTTTCTGTGGATTCAAGATGTATGCTAGAACGACAACTAATAATGCTTTCATGCAGCATCAAATGGTATAAGAGCATATCTTTATGTCAAAACAATGGTTTTCTCAAGCTGCCTATCATTTTCTATCTAAATACTAAATCTAAGCTACCAAAATGTTCATCCTTTTGAAAAAGAACCTTTAATTTCTTTTCTATAAAATAATGAAAACCATTACATCGTTAGTTACCACTATTATAGCAGTCACCACTTCCACTGATTAAGATGCCAACCAACTCAGAAAAAGTCGGTTAACCTAATTCAATAATATCTACATTCAATTACTGCCAAAAACTAACCAAAACATAACCAAATAACGATCACAACCCACGAGCTCTACAACCTCAATCCATCGCAACTGTTGGGCATATAAACTCACTATCATTACCACTACCATTAATCTATATTTTTGATTGGTCATCATTGTTGTTCTAATCATTGGCATTAAGAAAACACTCTTAACCGCCATGTATCTCTTGCTTTTCCTATCAAGTCACCAACTTCCAATTGTTTTTGTTACCACCATTATGCTTATAGTTTTTAACACTCTCAAATTTGATCAATTTTGATCACCTTTTGAAATTAAAAGCCTAACCAACTCAAATTTATTTTTGTTGGTGGAAGTGCTTACATACACAAGTATAATAATGTAACAAATAAAAAAAATTGAGAATAGAATTAGAAGAAAAACACATATAATTTATGTGGTTCAACAATTGTCTATATTCACGGCGAATCAATATCTTATTTCTTTTATTGAATCAACAAGAATTCACAAATAACTCTTAGAAAGAACTCACAAAGAATAATTTCTCTCTCTAAAATAGATTACAACAATTGCTATAACAAAGGTGTGTGTGTGTGTGTATTTTTTATTAAATCGCTAATTATATTTATTAAATGGTAAGATGCTTGTAATAATTTAGACATTGTATGATTTGAAGGAGTTCAAATCGAGTCTAAAAGGGTTTAGACCAGTTTTAAGAGTTAACAATGCTTGATAGTTATTAATGTTAAGAGTTACCAGGTTATAAGAGTTAGTGAAATCTAAGGAGTTAGAATCTTATTTAAAATGAGACAAAGACTTAAGAATATATTAGTAATGATATAGTTAAAAAGAGTTACAAATGATGCTAGAAAATATTATTATGCAGTATGTTTTTAAATACTATATTCCTAATCTATTTTACTGATGCGAGTCTATCGATAAAACTTTTATATATATCAACGTATGTCTATATCTAGTTGGTCCAGATAGTTAGTATTAACAAATTATGAACTTAATAGAAGCTCGTATAGGCATACGAGTATTCAATGAGAATTGGATACTAGACAGACTCACAAGGATCTTCAATAGACATTCTATGAAATTGTTAATAGCAAGTCTTCTCGAATTGAGTAGTATTCATAGTCCTTTGACCTGAGCGACACAGTAGGCTTGTAAGTGATCCACCATACTTTGATTCTATAGATAACCTGATCGCTGCATGTCATTGGGTATGGTCAATATTCATGAAGTCCGGTGTGCATAGATATGGGATCCATCAGCTTACCTGGGTGAGTTATATATTTGGATGCTCTGAGATTGTATCTCCGAAAGTCTTATGGCTATAAGTAGTAAACTTGGGAAAAGAGTTCTCTGCAAGATTGAACAATATCGCAAAAGTGTTTGCATATCTTGTTTGTCGAGATACGAATCTAGAGATAAGTTAACAGATGAGTAAATAGAGATGTGACGGTAATTATCTATATCTTTGCTCTTCCAGGATATATGTGATGAAAGAATTACACGTATATATTATGACCTCAACTTGTATAGTCTAACGCACTACTTTGTAATATCTGTGACATATGCATAGGTCATCATTCACGGATTCATAGAAGAGTTCTATTTGACAAATCGAGCGTGGACTAAGAGAGTTCCGCAATATAAAGTGTACTTGTTATATACTGGGGCAGTGTACTAGATTGAATAGGTTGATCCAGTAAAATCTAGCAAACTATATATTTGTTTTAGGATCCCTCAGGATGTGTACTTGTCAAGACTTAAAAGTTAAATACATCATTTAGTTAACAAAAGTTATTGACCAATAGTATAATAACAAGTGGCATATATTAAGCCATTCATTGTTTGACTAAAGAAATTATAAAAGTACCCTTACTTGTCTAACAAGTAAAATTGCACTTTTTGTTTTATTTAATATTATTTAAGTCAAAAATTATTAAAATAAAATTGCACTTGTTTTAATTTTTTAATTCAAACAATTAGTAAGCAAATGAGGCAAATATTTTTGCATGGCTAAGGTATGATTATCCATGCTTGGTAGGGTTATGTGTTTGCAAACAAAAAGAGGGAATTTTGGCTTATAAAATGGAAAAAATGTTTCATTGGAGGAGTCATTTTTGTAGTAACCAGTATCCACGACTGGTAAGAATAAGTATTTATATATGTATAAATATACGTATTTTATTTGTATGTTGGTGATACTTGAATTATATATTGTTATTAGTAATATTTTTATAGGTTAAGGATATACGATTAGTATTGGGTTTATTTGTATGACTTTAGATTTATTTTAGGGACCAAATTGTTATACTTTGAAAGTTTTGGGGGTAAATTCGTAAATACCAAAAATTAGCCTCTTAGTATAAAAATACACTTTTAAACCCTAATTTACCATTTTTAGGTCGAGCTACCCATTTTAAGAGAGAGAATAGAGAAATAGAGGAGAGAGAAAGAGGAGAAGAAGAAGAAAAAGAAGAAGAAATTAGAAATTTGAATTTCAAGAGGTATATTATACGTATTTCTCAATTTATTGGTATTAATTAAGTTAATTCCTTTAAGTTTTGATTTCTGAAAATATGTATAATTGAGGATTTGTTGTGTATTTCGTAAGATCATATGAGAATTGATGATGATCTATAAGATAGTTTGATAAATCATGATGAATTATGGAATTTCTGCTGGATAACCTCTTGATCTAGGAATTTTATAAATTGTTGTGATTCGATTCTGGTTTTGAATTTTGAGTATATGAAATTAGACATGTTTAGGATCATCTGAGACTTTGAATCGACTGAAAATCTCGGAAATTGAATTTTTAGTGAATTTACCAAAATGACCCTGGAATTCTGGAAATTTCCTGTGTAAACAGTATGATACAGTGGAAAATAATTTTTGACCTGCTTAATGATCTTTAAAAATTACGAATTTGTGGAATATGATAATTTTATATGTCTAATATGATATACTCGGAATTGAGAATTTGGATCAATGTGGTTGAAGTGTTATGAATTTCTAAAGTGTATCAGCTCATTGTAGTATTTGATTAACAGATTTTTAAAGTTATGAAATAAAATAGTTTTAAAATACTTTTGGCAGTTATTTGGAAGCCAAATATTTATCATGGACTGAGATATGTGTCAAGAGTAATTATGTGGTAGTTTTATAATTTTTGAGTTAGTATATGATTTTATAAAATTGGGAGATTGAATACTGTTCAGTAAGTATCTTGATCCTGTCAGGTTTGTAGTTTGGATTCGATGGTGTGTATGGAATGGATTGTGTAGGAATTTTGATATAATATTCATATATAAGAAATATATATGAGTCAAGAATGATATATTCTAATTTCGGAGTAATTGGACATCATTTGATGTATTAGAAATTTTTGTTAAGTGTAAGTGGTCAGAATGACAGGTTTTGAGAAACCAAATATTTAGACCAATTTGATGTGATAAATGCATTGTGTATAATGTTATAAGCTATTTAAAGTATTTTGTGTGAATTGTGAGGCTTATGAAAGGATTAATCTCCATTGATAGGTTAAGGAGATTTAAGCCTTGTAGCTGAAAGTGTTAAGAGGTAAGTATACTAGACTTTTTACTGAAATCACAATAAACATAGTAATTGTTTTGTATGATTTTGCAAATGGGGTTAAGAATATGTTTATGTTATGTCAAAGTATATTTTGATATGAAATGTGAATATATGTTTCTGAATGTGAGCATTGACATTGAGCATGGACATACATATGTTTTTGTAAGTGAGCTTTCAAAATAAGATGTGTTTAATAAAGAAAGCTTTTGAAGTGTAATATGTCCATGAGAAATATTTTGTATTTTGAGGGTACTTGAACTCACTGTTAACTTAGTAGGCATTTTATGTGATTTGTGGAGCCTTTATGTGTGGCCTTTCCTTCGGGATTGGTATATGTTATGTGTTCCGTATGTAGGGAGGATCCTATTGGTACCTAAAGGAAGTGTGAGTCATCACATTCGTGTGGTGGCGTATTGGTACATGTGAGAGGACTCACCGATGATCAGGGTGAGGGTTTGGCTTTTACCTTCGGGCATAAGCGTTATATATGTGTGATTTAAAGACCTCACTTGTACTATTCCTCTCATACGGTATGTCACCTACGAGTGACATTTGGCTCATTATGTGATATGTGATATGTAAGTCCTACTAAGTAGTAGTTGAGTGATGGTATTCCTATTATGTGTTTTGAAAGAATGTGTAAGCGCTTACATGATATGTGATTTGATAAGATTATGATTTTGATTGATCACAGCATATCATACATATGCATCGTGTACATATATGTATTTGTATTTGATATATGAAAAACTAGTATGCTTACTGAGTTTTATACTCATTATAGTTTATGGTGATTTCAGGTAAATAAGGTACATGTGTGCATAACGGATTTGGCAAGGCTTCTGCTGTTCCTTGGGTTCCCTAAGTTGTTAGGTTGCTAAGTGTTTTATTTGGGGACACGTGGGATAAGATATTTGATTTGTCCCTAGTGAATAAATACATATGTATTATTTTATTGTGTGGTTGGATTTAGTTTAAGTTTCACCAAGTGTAGTAATGAATTGATTTTAAGTAAGAATTTGCAATGAATATATTCTGGGCTTCCGGTAACAAAGTTGCTACTGGTGACGTAGTAGAGTGTTAATCTCTGAGAAAACTCTGCGTATCTCCGGTTTACTAATTGTCCCAGTCATAATTCAATTGCTATAATTCTGAAAGAAATTAAAATAAATGCTTAAGTATTATTGAATGAATGTAAGTGATGTCGTGTGTCAGATCTTTTGGGTCTGGGGCGTGACAATTTTGGTTCAGCTAAAGAAGCTTGGAAAAGAAGAAAAAAGTATTTTGGTTTTTTTAAGAGTTGAAAAATTATTCATCTCCTTCTCATTCTAACTTTGGCTATTAAAGCTCAAATAAGGGATTGTTTTTGTTAATTAGGAAGTTAAACAAAATAAAAAATAATTCTATGCTTTGAAATTAACATGTTAAAAAGTTTAAGCAAAGGGCTAAGTGTTAACTAAGATTTTATGTTTAAGTATTAAACACATTGCTGAAATTAAAGTTTTCATTCTAAATACTCAAACCCACTATTGTTCAGTATTAGAATTGCCAATGATTATAGTTTAAGGCATACTCCAGTTTAATCCAAAGGCTTGACAAGGTGATTTCTTAATCTATTTCATTATTGTAATAAAAAAATTAAATTTAAATGTATTTTCGTAATAGAAAATTAGATTTTTAGTTCCGCTGCATTAATATGTATGTATGACAACCGTATTGAAATATGATGAACACATTATACATGTATACACCCTAGAAAAATAGTACACTTTCATACACATTATAAGTTAACCTTAATATGAGTTGGAACAAAATAAGGTGTTTTAATCAACTTATGAATCTTCTTATTTTTGGAACAATTCATATTAACATGGGGTGTTAATCTCTAAATGTTAGGATGTTGGCTAAGTCACAGTGCTGTTGGGGCATTGCTTCTTAATGCTGGGGCATTCACTTAGAATCCTAGAGAATTATCTAAATAGCTTTCCTATGCCACTAATAGAATTTTGTAGCGGCATTCCCTCTTCACACTTCCACTTTGTACTCCCTTCACATTGGCTTGACTTCAACTCGTTTACAACATGATTTTTTAATCATATTCTCATAAATACCCTCATTTGATTCAAAATTATTTAGTTCAGCTTAGGCTACGTGTTCTGTTCACACGTTACTAATTCACACACAGGATCTTAGACAGGTTTTGTCCTTTTTCGGGAACATCTTCTTACTAGTAGGGGCTAAAAAGTAGCTTTGAAGATGGGTACCCTTTCTTTCCCTATAGAAAGTAAAAAAGTTTAAAACGATAGCAAGGTTGTATTCACAAAGATTTCAAGATCTTTCATCTCCACATCATCATCACCTTTACATAGTAGTGACTTCGGTTAAGCCTTTGCATAGGACGAACTTAATTAATGGCATTGGCTTAGTCAGCATGTTATCGAAATTTTCATACAACGCAATCTTTGTTAAACTAATCTCACCACTTTGTACAACCTCTCTAATGAAATATAGCTGCACATCAATATATTTTGACCTCTCATGAAACACTTGATGATTTCTTAGATGTACGACATTCTGGCTATCACAATACACTCTAGTGTCAAGGTGTTCAATAGCTATCATCTTTGTGTAGATTCCTTTTATTAGCTTAGATGACTTTGAAGATTTTGATGATTCCAAACAATAGAGAAAAATATGTTCATGGACTAAAATGAAAAAAGGGTAGTTTCTCCATCGCTATAAATATAAGCCTCATTCAAGCTCAACAACAATAAGGAAAGTATTCTATAATCTTCTTATCATTTGAGAAGAAAATAAATTCATATTTATATTAAATTATTGTATCTAATCTTTAAAAGAGTTTAAATTGTAAGGGTTTAATTAAACCTAAAGTTAATCTTTGTAAGGGTCTAGTTGGTACCTGGTAAAGCCAACATATTATGAGGGTTTGATTAGTACTTGGGAACTAATCAAGGTGTAATTCGTACCTGAAAAAGATAATTTGTAAAGGTTTGATTAACATATGGAAATTTAATCAAAGGGTCTTGAAAGATAGACCAAACTAGTGGAATCCTTAAGTGTGATTAGCTTCGAGGCGTGGATGTAAGTCGAGATAAGGGCCGAACCATGTAAACATCCGGTATTAGCTTTCTCTTTTTCTTCTCTCTTATTTACTGCATTTACTTATGCTTTAATTTATTTATAATATTAGTAAGTGCATTATTTTTTAAATACCCAATTCACCTCTTCTTGGAGTGTCATTCTTAAATCCTTTTAAACTTTTACCTTTTAATCACACAACCTCTTTCATAGCTTCATCCATAACTATATACTCCGTCTTTATGGTTGATAGTACCACTACGTGTTGTAAAATTAACCTCTAGCACACGCTACATATAAACAATATGAATACATACCCAGTCAACAGCCTCTTGTCAAGGTCACCTATATAATCTGAGTCAAGGTATCCTCTTACTATTTCACCCTTATTCTCAACCCTTTTATACAGCAAACTTTGTTCTTACGTTCTTTTTAGATATCTCAAATCCATTCGACTACAAGCTAATGATCTTTCCCCAAATTCTTTATGTACGTACTCACAATGCTCATGGCTTGAGCTTTGTTTAGTCCTGTGCAAACCACTTCATACATGATGCTCCTAACAATGCTAGCATATGATACTTTACTCAACTGCAGTTTATCCTCTTCAAATTCTTGCGATTATACTACTGAAAGTTTGAAATGAATGACCAAAATAAGGGAGAAAACTTTCGCACTGGACATACCAAATCTATCAAGTATCTTAAGTATATATCTCTACTGTGACATTAAGATAACATCTCTTATTTCTCTCACGTGGCCATACCCAAAATTTTCTTTATTACTCCCAAATCCTTCATCTCAAACTTGTCACACAACTTCTTTTTCAATTTTTGTATTTCTTCTACATCCTTACAGCTAATTAGCACATCATCCACTTACATAAACAAATACATACTCAACCCACTACTTATAGTCTTAAAATTCACACACCAATCATATTTGTTCATATTAAACTCACAAGTCATCATGCAATCATTTAATCTTCTATACTACTGTTTAGGAGATTACTCTAATCCATACAATAACTTTTCAACAAATAAACATAATCCTTCATGCCAGGTTCTATAAACCCTCATGGCTGTGACTGTTAAAGATGGTGCTCACGTACCATTCTAATATTGCATGAATATAAATTGTTTAATATTTATACAATGAGCATTTTAAATAAAATCGTTAATATTAAAAATATATGATAAGATGCTTATAATATTTCAGACACTGTATGATCTAAAATAGTTCTGATCTGGTCTTAAAAAGTTTAGACTAAGGCTAAAAGTTTGCAATGCTGAAAATTATAATTGCTAAGAGTTAGCATGTTATAAGAGTCAGAGACTTGTCTGAAATAGGATAAAGACCTGAGGGTATATTGGCAATGATATAATTGCAATAGGTTGCAAAATAGTGCTAAGAAATGTCATTGTACAAGTATGTTCTCAAACATTGTATTCTTGATCTATTTTTATTGATATAGGTTTGTTAGTGAAAACCTTGTTTAATGTAGATCAATGTACATCTATATCTGGATTGTCTAGATGGTTAGTCTTAGTAAACCATGAGTTTAGTGGAAGCTCGTATGACATAAGGATATTCAGTGAGGACTGGGTACTAAACATGCTCAATTAGGATCTCCAATGACATCCCATAAAGCCGTCAATTAAAGACCTTTCGAGTTTAGTAGTATTCGTGGTCCCTTGACCTGAGCACCATAATGGGCTTGTGAGTAATCCACCATACTTAGGTTCCACACATATCAAAGACCTTTCATGGTCTTACTACTGGGTGTAGCTGGGTATGGTCTGGTATGTGTGTAGATATGGGATCCGTCAGCTTATATAGGTAAATTGTATATCCTGATGCTCTGATATTATATTTTAGCAAGTCTTATGGCCATAAGCAATTAAACTGAGAAAGAGTTTCCCATGGGATAAATAATATCGCAAAAGTGTTTGCAGATATTGTTTATAAAAATAGAAATCTAGAGATAAGTTCACGATTGAGCATATAGAGACTTGACGGTGATGATTTATGTCTTTGCTCTTCTAGAATATATATGATGGATAGATTATACGAATATGTATTAACCTCAACTTCTATGGTTGAACACATTATTTTTTTATTTTCATAATGTGTATGTAGAGTATTGTTTATAGACTTACAGAAGAGTTCTATAAGACAAAATAGGTATAAAGCCCAGATCTCAACAAGTGGGACTTGCCATTTTACCATTTCCATTGGATGTCACAGGTCATGCCATTAATTTGTAATGGCATGACACATGGCGTAATATAAATGGGCCATTAATTTAATATATCAAATGAATGGCTTTATATTGGTGGCATGTTTTAATTCATTATTAAGCAAGAGGTGGCCATATAAATCATATAAGCCTTGTCATGCTTATAACATAAGCATGTGATGGCATGTTTTTAACTATTTAAAGCATACCATTCGACCACTCATCATAAACACCTTGCCACTATGTTTTAAATTAAGCATGTAGTAACTTTATATTGTTAATTCTCATGCTATATCCCACTTTAAAAGAAAGCCACCAATAGCATTTTCATTGGTTGATAATGATGGCAACAATGGTTATATATATAGATGTTGAATTCTTTATTTGATGACAAGTGAATGGTTTAGAAGAAACATAAGTAAAAAGTAAGTTAAATGGTAAGCAAAAAAAATAAATTGTTGAGAAAAATTGTGAAGCAAGTGTTGTTTCAATAAATATTCCAGTGAGAAAAGAAGCTATCGTTCTAACTCAGGGATCTCATCCAGTTCTTGACTAAAACTGCACAAAGCACTCTTTAAGGGTGAGTTCTCTAATATCTCATTAGTGTAATGAGATGTTTATTAATATTCCCCTGTGTATTTTATGCATGTGTAATGTGTAAATTAAAAAAATTAAAATTTACACGCTCACCCTACATATAGCACATTATCAGTGACATGTATATTTTCTCCTCTAGCTCTCTATACATAAAAGTTGTCTTTATATCCATCTACTCTAAATGTAAACTAAGGTTCACACATATGGCTAACATAACCCTAATAGATGTATGCTTGACTACTGGTAAGAATATCTTATGAAAGTCTATCCCTTCAGCCTTAGTGAAATGTTATGACACTAGCCTAACTTTAAACCTCATAGGCTTTACTCTTGGTATCTGTTATTTAACCTTATGCACCCACTTGCACCTCCAACTAGTTTATTACTTTGAGATCTCTCTACCAATTCCCAAGTATTATTCTTGAGGAGAGAACTAATCTCTTCATCCATAGCCAGCTATCATTTATCAATATTCTCACTCTTTATAGCTTCTCTATATGTTTTAGGCTCATCAAACTCAAGAGTGAAAGTAGAATTAAAGGCATAAGCAATGAAGTCTGCTTGAGCATACCTTATTGATGATTTTATCCTTTTCCTTAGCCAATCTCTAGCTAGTTGATACTCTTTAAGTTATATCTTAAAAGTTTTAGTCTAATTTTACGTTGACTTTAAGGAACTAACCAGCATCTTTGGTTCAACTTCAAGGGTTGATTTGTTGAAGTGTTGATCTGGGGGAACATCTCATATTTGCTCTTACTTCAACCCTAACTGTTTTTAGTACTAAAACTTTCTTTGGTACAAGCTCTTCCTTCCCTTGGCACAAGCTCTTCCTTTACTTCTTCTTGAAAAACTTTTAACATTTCGTCTCATCGAATGTCACATCTTTACTGATGATACTTCTAGGTGGCTTCAACTTATTACATCACACAGTGTATCCTTTCACACTTTTAGAATATCTTAAGAATATCTTTTTCAAGACTCTAGATTCTAGCTTGTCTTGTCTCACATGTACGAATGCTAGAAAACAAAATATCCAAAGGTGATCATACTTATGGAGGCTTCCAGACCATTTCTCTTTTAGTGTCTTAAAGTCTATCGCTAAATAAGAAATTCTATTTATCAAGTAGGTTGTTGGCATAATAGCCTCTCTTTAAAACATCTTAGACACCTTTGTATTGATCAATAAGCATCTAACTCTTTCAAAAAATATCCTATTCATTCTTCCTACCAGACCATTTTGTTGCGGTATTGATCTCACAATTATGTGCCTTACGATCCCATGCTTGGGATAAAAGCTATCAAACTCCTTATTGCAATACTTGAGACCATTATCCGTCTATAGTCTCTTAATCTTCTTGCTAGTTTGATTCTTAATAAGGGTCTTCCATGTTTTGAATGACTCAAAAACTTGCTCATTTTTCTTCAATACATATACTCACAGCTTTCTAGAATAATAATCTATGAACGTTAGGAAATACCTTATCACACCATATGTGACTATTTGTACTGGCCCCCAAAGATTCGAGTGTATATAATCAAAAGTCCCTTTAGTTTTGCACTCTCTAGTATTAAATCTTACTCTATGTGCTATCTCAAGAACATAATACTTATAACTCTAATAGCTGGAATTTATCATTCCCAAACACCTTTTGATTATATAACTCTTTTAAGTTCCTTTCATCTAGATGAGCTAATCTTAGATGCCATAACTTAATTTTCATATTCTTATTATCAATAAAGAATAATGCAAAACCACTCGTTGCCTTTTCTTTCAGTATATACACGCTGTTGTGCCTATCATCTCTCATCACAAACATGAAACCTTTCAATACCCTCAGAATCCCTCTTTTAGCTCTAATGGAACACCTATTTTGGTCTAACATACCTAGTGAAATCAAGTTTCTCTTGATGTCAGCAATATACCTAACTTCTAACAACTCTCTCACTTTTCCATCATATAGCCTAAGTTTAACATTATTAATTTTCATTACTTGACAAGTCATGTCATTCCCCCATTAACCTTTTACCACCATTAATAAGCTTGAAATTAGCAATTAGAGAATTATTTGGGAACATATAAAATGTACAATTAGAATTTGAAATCTACTCATCAGAACCCTTACTATAAGAAGTGACAAAGGTCTTTGCGCTAACATAACTATCCTTATTAGCTATAGCAACATCTGCCTCGTTCTTCTTGTCCTCAATTTGTTTCTTTGAGTAATCTTTTTAAAGTGCCTCTCTTTCTTGTAGTAATAGCAGTTCTTAAAATAACCCCTGGATTTCGATCTTAAGCCTTTTTTAGACTTTCCTTTCTTTACATAGGAGTTCCTCTTATAGATAACCTTTTTGCATTGATCTCTATCTTTTTTGTCAATTGTTTTGAGTTTTATGATGATTTGACATCCTTTATGATTAAACTTTTGTTCAAAAAATTATATACACGTGAATTGTAACCACAAGTGCACGGGTCATAAGTAAGTAATAAAGTGATGAATGAGTATTGTTCCCATAAGGATTGTGTCCTTAATTGATGCTAAGTACTATGGTGTTAATAACCTCAATTTTATCTAGGCAAATTGATTTAATTGTAATTATTAAGAAAAATTAAACTAACCCAAATTAAGTGATTAGCAAAGCAATAAAATGATAATCTAGCGTAATGGTGAATTCTATAAAAATAGGATCCTAGAGTATTGATTTCATTATATTCTTCCTATGTTCTTTCCATTTGGCAATTTTGTTCAATTCATTAATCAAAGGATTAAGACTAATCTTATTACTTCTCCTGAGCGTTAAATGAGATACTATACAAATATATTCAAGTTGATATCCCTATCTAACTTGTTTACCTATACATGCATTATGCAACCTTTAAATTCATTACTTAGTGATTAATCTCATTACCTCTCCCGAGCATCAATGAAATCTTAGGGATAATGTGATGCGATATTTTTATATCTTAAAATTGAGTCCAAGTATACACTATCGTATGCAAGTAATAAATAGACAAAAGAGTCGAATATCGAACCTACAGGGATAATTTTTACTTTTTAATCAAGTACTAAAATTATATCTTTCTAGTAATTATTCATAAAAATAAAAGTCTAAGAATGAATTTAGAAAATATAAAAGCAACGACACAATGTAAAAATATTTGAAAGATAGCAATATAGAGAAAATTTAGAGTTAATACTATCCCTTAATATATTTTTTAATGATAAATTCTCTAATATTTAATTCTCTTAGTCTTTGTTATTGATCAAGACACTAATGTATTCACAAGCCTCTTCCAAGGTCATACAAATATACCTTAATTTACTAAATACCTATATTCCTATGGTACTTGTAATAAATTAATATTCATTAAGATTAAGTTTTATTGATCATACATGCCAATTAGGTATATTTATATCCTAATTTAAAACTTGCATATGCAACATTGATTGTTACTCTATAATCATGCATCAAATTACCTAGGTCTAAATATAATGATTTCTCTTCCGAGTTTATCAAAAATATTACCAATTCATTTACTATAAATTGGCTAGATATATTGAAGCATTAAGAACAAGTAATTTGAATAACAAATAACTAAGTTTATTAAATATTAAAAAGATATGACAATTAAACGCACATATTGAGATCAAGTATTAACCCTAAAAAGAAAATTTAGTTTATAACTACAAGAGAATAGCAGCAAAAATAATAAAATAAATTATGATACAATCAATAGCAAACTGATATAGATGTCGAATTGCTCTTGATTGGGCTGCCCAAGAAACTCTTGATGAAGAACGCCTTGAATCTCTCTATAGGTGTTTTAATTAAGCTCCAATTACTCTCTAAGACTTTTATTGTGTGTTATTAATGTTCTTGGATGCTCCTGATAGGCTGGGGATAAGTGATCTTTTATAGGGATTGATTTAAGCTTGAAAACCTCAATTCTTGGCTGGTCAGGAATTGCACTACTGCTAGGGCGTTATGTTACTGTCGCTGGGGTGCTGTGTGTAAAAGGCATATCGTTGGAACTGTTAGAGTTTGGCGTTGAAGCGTTGGGGTGCTGTGTGTAAAAGGCTATATCGTTGGAACTGTTAGAGTCTGGCGTTGAAGCGTTGGGGCGATAATGTCACACCCTAAGTGTTCTCATACATTTTATCAAACACTTGGTGTGCACATACAATCATTGAGCAAACCATGGTGATTACCTAAATGCTATTAGCCTTCTAACTCAATAACAACCTAAGGCTATGTTTTCTAAATCCAATAAATGGGTCAATCTCTCCTAAGCATCAATCTATAAATTTATAATAACCAATTCATTTTCCAATCAATTGGAAGCATTAAGCATAGAGAAACATAAATGAATTAAAAGAGAATAGACTGAATCATCCAAACATAATACGAATAAACTACATCAAGCCTTAGAATTCAAGTTTAATTACATACAAATCCAACTGTAACTAGAATTATCACTAAATTCATAGGTACAAACATGTATAAACAATATTCATAACTATAAATTTCAACAAAAGAGAAAAATATAAAATAAAAAAAAAAGAATAAACCAAAATTGAGGATGTCTCCAAGGTTTCAATCCTTCAAGTATCTTCAATGATCCTAAAATAACCTTAGAGATATTCTTTCTTCTCTTTAAATTTGAGCTCAAGTCTTGGTCTCTTTTGTATTTTTCGTGCCCCATTTGATAGTGTGAGAAGTGGTTAAAGGATAGTATTTATAAGCTTTAAATTAAGGCAAAAATATGGCTAACAAAATAGGTGATGGCGTCTGGGCACCACTTTTTGGTGCCCGGGCGCCAAGCATTCTACTCAATTTGGCGTCTGGGCACCATTTCTCAGCGCCTAGGTGCCAAATCCTAGGTAATTTAGCCCCTAGGCGTCGAGCACTGTAGCGAGTTACTGTAACACTTCTACTATTCATCACATTGTAGCATATTTGGTTTTTTTTACTTGTTTTCTTTCCAAATAGATCCATTAACTTGAAACCTACAAAATGAAATTAATATACATAAAAAACCATATATTTTTATTTAAATTAAGTAATTATCAAGTTTTAGAAGAGATACAATATAATGTATAAAATGGTTTATCAACTTTCTTTGTCGTAGAGTAACATATCAACAAAATGATAATAACTCTAAGGAGAGGGAACTCAATAGGATGATCGTTTTATTTTCATCCTCTACCATTATATTGATTATCTCTAAATCGATTATTATCTTATTAAAAGCATCTACTTGGTCTTTAATTAGTGTTCCCTCTAATATGACAACTGATAAAGGACTTCTTTTAAAGATCAATAATTGTCTTCTCATCTGCAACCTCCCTCAAAACCTTATCGCTCAAAGATAGAACGATTGTACAATAAGCCTTATCTTGAATGTTTTGTTCTCTCTGCTTCAAATTTAGATGACTCTAACATCTTCTCTTCATTAGACAAAGATGCAGTCTCCTCTAGTTTCGAGGCAAATCCTTGGCCCACTAATAACACCGTCACTTTAACCTTCCACAGATTCAAGTCATTATCACCATAGTTGCTAAACCATGCTCTAATACTAGATTGTTGGCAGAAGTACTTACACATTCAAATATAATAATACAACAAATAAAACAAAAGAGAATCAAAAGAAAAATACACATGCAATTTGCATGTTTTAGTAATTGCCTACGTCTATAGTAGTTAAGATCTTATTTCTTTATTGAATTAACAAGAATTCACAAAGAACTCTTAGAAAGAACTCATAAAGAATATTTTCTATCTAAAAGAAATTACAACAATTGCTCTCTTAATTATATGTTCTATTGTTATAATATGTAGTGATGATTTTTCAAGCCAAAAATAAAAGTCTTATATAGTCTACATCTCCTAAGTTACCCTAATACAAATTGGAACAAAATATAGTACTTTAATTAACTTAGGAGTCTTCTTATTTTCGGAACATATAATATTAACGCTTGAGCATTGGCTAAGTTGCAGTACTGCTGGGGCATTGCTACTTAACAGTGGGGCATTGTCTAGAACGTTGGGTGTTCACTTAAAACGTTGGGACATTCTCTTAACAACTCTCTTACGTCATTTACTAGAATTTGTGTGACGGCATTCCATCTTTAAACGCCATGATGTTCACTCGATTCAAGTGTCTTTACACTTATATTTCGTGTTTCCTTTACATTGGCTTAACTCCAACTCATTTTCAATATGATTTTTAATCATATTCTCACAATTTAGTTTTAGTTAAAATACCCTTTATTTGTTAAAATAAAGTCTTTTAAAAAGATAGAAAAATTGAAAACAAAAGGAGTGGGGAAAAAAAGAGTAAAAATTGGGGGAAAATGAAAAGGAGCTGAAAAAAAAAAGAAAAAAAATGTAAAAAAATTAAATCAGAGAAAAAAAAAGAACTGTAAAAAATTTGAGAGTTAAAAAAAAGTGAAAATACGATTAAAAAAAAGTCAGTTAAAAAAATGGATAAAAAAAAAGAAATCTATAAATGGTACACAAAAAAATAATTTAAGAATGTTTTATTTTTTTATGAATATATTTTAAATCATGAGAAAGTTTTTAGTTTGATCTTTATTATAAAAGATTTTCTTGACAATATTTTTCTAGAAAAACGTATTGGGTATGTGTATATTTAATTAAAGCGTATTGTTTGTAGTTAGATACTATATCAACTACTAATAAGGATGAAAAGACACTAACTTGATGTGGAAGTCAAACAGAAAGTTTTTAAACACAGTGAATGAAGACATGCACGATTTCAAGAGAAGAATGGAAACTTGTTTTTAATTTGGCAATTTCTTTAAGCCTAGAGGATGAGAAGATACAAAGTGAAGTTTAAAGCAAACCAGTTTGTTCTTGAAAATAATTATGTAATTGACATTATTCTACCGACTCAAGATGAAAACTATAACAAGATTAATCTTTTAGTAATTAAGAAGATAGAATTAACTAAAACTCCAATTGGCGAGGTATTATTTATTCTTGATGTGAGTTTGAGACTAATACTATATGGAATTGTGCAAAAAGAGCTCAAGTCAAGAGGATCCACCTATCTTGATGGAAAAAAAAAGTTGACTTTGAAAGAACACATGATTAAGAAGATAACATTAAATAAAGAACACATTAAGCAACATATGGAAAATGTCAAAAGTTTGATGACGGGTTTTTCATAAAGATATAATTATGTAAAAAATTTACCAACAAGGGCAAGAACATGATGAAATATTGACACTTTTTATTTTCAAAGGAGATGACCTATAATGATTATATGTTCAAGTTACAAGATTATTTGATGTTTTACTATAAGTTTCACCTTCTTGATCATCTTTTGTTACCGTAAAACTTGAGGATGAATTTTTTTTCAAAGAAGAGAAAGAAATAATGTAGAACAAAAATTAGGGTAAATTATTTTAAATTTTTTATTTAAGTTCAATATATATATATATATATTTATTTTATTTTAGTAGAGTTATTGTTCTTTAAGAAAATGTTAAATTCTTTACTTATTAGAATTTATTGTTTGTTTAAGATTAGGAAAACTATTAATATAAATAGGTTTATTTTTTAATTTTTATATACAATTTATTAATAATATTTTAATTATATATATTTGTTTTTAATTTTATCTTTCTCGTGACTTTAATATTCCTCTTATAAGAGTTTTTTTTTTTAAACATAGAACGACATTTAATAATGCTTCTGTGTTGCATCATTAGGCAATGCTAATAATGACTTATCAATTATACAAGTTTAAACAGGATCTTATTGCTCCTTCAGCATATAGGATAATTCGAGCATATATTCATAAAATCAATTGGTTTGAGTAACAACATAAGACTCAGGAAAATCTATTTAGTTTAGTTGTTGCAATTAAACCCTAATTCATTTATAAATAAGGGCAATAAAAATAATAAAAAAATAAAAGCAAAACTAAAAAAAAAATAACACATAAAATTTATACTAGCTTACTCTTAATGTAAGGCTACATCCACTATGATGAGAAAAATCACTAGATATAATACTTGCCTTTACACCACACTTTATATAAGCACAAAAAATACTCTTATAAAATTCAATGTAAATAAATTAGAGTATTATCTTTTATTTGTAGGAAACAAATTAGAGTGTTATCTTTTTATTAGTAAGAAAAATATTTAAATAATTTTTCTTTACTAGTAAGAAAATAAATTAAGACAAATAAAAATAGAATAATTAATTAGATTGCATAAATATCTAACATGAGCTTCACTGTATATTTCAAAATAATTTAAATTTTTTTTTACTAGTAAGAAAATAAATTAAGAAATAAAAATAGAATAATTAATTAGATTGCATAAATATCTAACATGAGCTTCACTGTATATTTCAAAATAACACCGTTTCTATTTCTTTATTTTGCTATATTTATGAAATTTCCATTAACAAAAGACAATACCTTTTTTTTTTGTGCTCCTTATTTTTTAGCTTGTAAACTATCATTGCAACCCCATGAACATAGGCATAATTCCTTTCAAACCAATCTAACTTACATCAGTTTATAAATGAACACATTTTTTCTCAAATTAAGATGGGAATTATTTGACTATCCGTTCACTAAACACACAAAAAGAATGCCTTTAGTTACAATAAGTACTGCTTGTTCATCCAAAGAGAAAATTAATAATTATATTCCTTCTTGGAAATCCTATAGACCTTAAACTCGACCTCAACGAGCCAGAATAAGTTGGGCTACCTTTGAAAGTCTGGCCTAAAAGTACCATAGACGATTCGGTCGGTACGAGCATTACCTTAATACTCCCGAGCTCCCCCCAAAGGGAATGCCACCCCTAGACCCTGCCTTAATCTTAGAAGCTCAAATCCAAATAGGTCATCATCACAATTAAGTTATGTCATGAGCGGTAGCCCAAACTGATCACAACCTGCTCAAAAACTCCCGAACATCCCAACCAACTCACACCCTTTCAAGCCAGTTCCCATTTAAGAAATGATCTCGAGAATTTAAAAATAAGAGTCAAAATATGTCTTAATAAGGCAAGTCATCATGACTTTCAATACACACTACTCCTAAGGGAAGTGTCTCTAATTTTGAAATGCAATTACCTCGCACATGCAGGCAATCAAAGAAGTGACGGCCTGAACATCCACCCAATTACATAGTTTGCATAAAGGGATCAATGCTATATAAAGAAAAATAAACAACCAAGAAAGGGGTAATGTCATCTTCTTAACTTGAAATACAAAAATATAGACCTCTCTCAAAAAACTAACTTAAGCATCGAAGGGCCTTCGTTGAAACTACCATCAGCGATACCATAATGTGCTACTATTTGATTTTTTAAAGAAAGGTTCGAGCAAGTGAAGCCCAAAACCAGATATCACGGCCCAAACCAGACGAGACCCAACGTTGTTCCTGCGATAAATAATTTTAAAACTTGTAAGCCTGAGGAACCCGTTTTTCCAGTCAACAAATTATTAATTCAATAATCACACTTTAAGCGTCTTATATTTTGTACATCAACATTATGTACTGTTGAAGCGAAAGTAATAAACTCAAGTAGGAGAAAGCATACAAGAATTTACATATTTTGATAACTTGTCTACGTCGACAATGGATCAAGATCTCACTTCTCTTATTAATGCATCCATAAGACAATCACAAAATATGCCTTTTATAAGAAAGAACTTAAGTTTCACAAAGCACACTCTTAATTGTACTCACAAAGAACATATAATTGATCTCTTTTGTAATCTAGGGATTTTCTCTCTTTGTAGTTATTGTGATATATTATGATTTGTTTACAAGCCAATAAAAACCCTTTGTATAGGCTTTGGATGCCATAAGGAAACCTTAAACTGAGTGAAAATAAGTTTGGGAAGTCCTAACGCACTTAAGAGATATTTCCAAAATAAGAAGACCTGTACTCACACTAGCGTCGTGGCGTTGGCTTCTTAGTGCCATGGTACTTTGCTTACTAGATCCAGCACTATGGCACTAGATTATAGGTACCACGATGCTAGACATATCGTTTTGAGCGCCAGCGCTCTACTCTTGACCACTACAACACCCAAACCTAGGCAGCAACGTTCCATCTTTTCGCTTTTTTTTGCATCTGTTTCGCTTCCTCGTGTCTCCTACACACTTAGCTTGATCCCAAAATCATATCTCAATGATTTGTAATAAATTGTCTCATAAATCTCCTCATTGATTCAAAATTATCCACGAAGTATTCAAGATCTTTCATCTCCGTATCTTATGTCACCCTCATATAGTAGTGACTCTAGTTCATTCCTTTCATTGGAAGAACTTAACCGAGGGTAGTGGCTTGGTCAACATATCAGTAAAATTTTCAGATGACACAATCTTCGTTAGACTAATCTCGTGACTTTGAACAATCTCTCTAATGAAATAGAGCCGTACATCAATGTGTTTAGACCTCTCGTGAAATACTTGATACTTGTTTAGGTGTACAGCACTCTAGCTATCACAATACACACTGGTGTTAACATCTTCAGCAGCCATTTCCTCTACGCATATCCCTTTTAACCACACAGCATCCTTCATAGCTTTACCAACAATAATATACTCCGTCTCTGTGGTAGATAATGCCCACACATGCTGTAGAATGATCTCTAACATACTACACCCAAATATTGTGAATATGTAACCAGTTAATGATCTTCTCTTATCTAGATTATCCTGTTTACACTCAAAATATAATGAGGCTTTCGCAGTATAGATTGAGGTGTCGATCCCACGAGGAAGCTCTTGGCAAAATAGGTTGGTGAAGTGAAATATTAAAGAGGTAGCAAAGGATAAAATTAATTGATGAGATAGAATTGTCTATGAATTGAGGAAAATATCTTATGATGATTTAAGTAAGGCTTTGAGAATCACAATTATACTTTATAAATCTACTCTATACTTTGATTCGATGTTTATAACTCAATTGATAGTTTTACATCTAAACAATCAATTAAAAGATATGTAACATATAGCACATTTGATAGCATATGCATTTGATATGACTAAACTCTCTTGCAAATATTAACACAAATCCTGTTTATTTATACAAGTTATCTAAGATCGATAATATATTATTTTGACAATATTGCAGTAAAAGATCAACTTGAATATCAAACATTTATTATCCTTACATGTTATCCAAGATCGACAATATATCAAATTGACAATACTGCAGTAAAAGATTAACATATAAAACAATGTAACCAGTAACAATTATAAATCAACATGAATTACATAAGAAAAGCATGACTAAACATATATGAGACATGAGAATTATTACCTCTAGATTATAGAAAATAAAATAAATAAGAGTTTAATCAAAATCAAACTTACAACATTTGTAGCTCTTGACACCGAATCAAAGCATGGAAGTAGATTTATTACACATAAAAGTTCATCTCCTAGCCTTGCTAAGAACTCTAACCTAGATTATAATGCATGTTAATAAGAAGAAAATAAGAAAGAATTATCTACTGTTGAAAATGTCCTAAGAGTCTCCTTATATAGGCAATGAATGGAAATATGTCATGAATGACATCAATCTTCAATAATCTTAGGCCAATAACTTATTTATCCACTTGCAGCACATTTTTGATAATGTAAATGATCGAATTAGCTTCTGTAGCCGACATGAAAGTTGTTGAATTTTGTTTCTTCTTTCCATAGGTACTGATTTCATAAAAATTGGATGAGTATCCAATACGATATGAGCAAAATTCCAAAGATACATCAGATTTTGGCTAACAACCATTTTCCCCACTTATAATGCGATTTGGTCCAGATAACGGCTGGTTTGGACTTTACCATCAACATATGAGTTATTGATAATTAAGTCAACATTTCACAGCTTCAAGAATTATATCAATTGAGTACGTATTTTGTGAGATACGGTCCAAATACTTGCGTTGGATCAAGCTGGACAGAAGTTGTAGTCCGATTCTATTGTATCTCAATTTTTGGCCCATAACATGTTAGATTTGACTTTTTCACTATTCTCCAAATTTGTGTAAGATTGAGTCATGTTGCACTAGGTTCGAGAATTTCTTCATTTTAATTTCTACATTGAGAGTTATATCCATTTTACCTAAACCTGTCCAAATAACATTCATTAATCACAATTTAAGGAGAACACTTTATTTCAAGCTAAAAATACAAAAAATATTAAAATTAATGACATTAAATGGTGACTGAATCTCTTAACAAATATGCATTTTCATGTGTTCATCACACTCGCATAATCTGAGTTGATGTATTCTCTTACCATTTCACTCTCGTTCTTAGCCCTTTTATATATCAAACTATGATCTAACGTTCCCTTAAAATATCTCAAAATCCACTTCATTGTAAGTCACTTACCCAAATTTGTCATGTATCTACTTACCATACTTACAGCTTGTGCTATATATGGTTATATTATAGCTTATGATACTCATTGGTAGCTTCAACTCTTTACACCACACTTTGTATCCTTTCATACTTTTGGAATGCCCTATGAATATCACCTTTATAGTTCTAGATTCTAATTTCCCTTGCTTCACATGCACAAAAGCTGGACAGCTAAATATTCTAAGGTGTTCATACTTGGGAGGGTTGCCAGATCATTTCTCTTATGAGATCTTCAAGTCTATCATTGAGAAGTGACTTATATTAATCAAGTAAGTTTTTTCCATCATAACTTCACCCCCAAAATGTCTTGTACATATTTATATTGGTAACCATGCATCTAACCCTTTCCAATAAGGTTCTATCCATTCTCTTAGCCAAACCTTTCTATTGCAGTGTTGATCTCACAGTTCTATACCTTACAATCACATTCTTAGCACAAAACTCATCAAACTCTCTATTGTAAAAGCCAAAGTCATTGTCAGTTGTTAGCCTCTTAATACTTTTGTTATTCTAATACTCAACAAGGGCCTTCCAAGTCTTCAATGTCTTAAACAGTTGCTCTTTGCTCTTCAACATATAAACTCACAGCTTCCTCAAATAGTCATATATAAAAGTGAGAAAATATCTACCCCCGCCATAGATCACTATCTGCATTGGTCTCCAAAGATCTAAGTGTATGTAGTTAAGAGTCCTATTAGTTTTGTGCTCTCTGATACTAAACCTTACTCTATGTTCTTTTCCTAACACACAATGCTCATAAAACTCCAATGGTTAGAAATTATCTCACCAAATGTTTTTTGACTAAATAACTCCTTCAGGTTTCTCTAACCTAGGTGTGCTAATCTAAGATGTCATAGCTTGGTTTGCATATTTTCATCAGCTACAGAGACTGATACAAAACCACTTACTGCCTCTCCATTCAGCACATATACTCCTTTATGCTTTTCACCTATTATCACAACCATCAAACTCTTTAACATTCTTAAAATCCCTCCGTCAATCCTAATAGAACACTCATTCTGGTCTAACATACCCAGTGAGATGAGATTTTTTTTAAAGTCAGAAACATACCTAACTTCTAACAACTCTCTCACTCGCCCATCATGTAACTTAAGTTTAATACTACTAATTTCCATCACTTGACACGCTCATTACCTATTAACACTATACAACCACTAATGAGCTGAAAATTGACAAACCAAGACTTATGTGGGCACATATGAAAGTACAACCAAAATCAAGAACTATTGTTTAGAGTTCTTACCATCAATAGTGACTAAAGTCTCTACGCTATTGTAACTGTCATCATAGACAAGCACGGTATCCTCCTTCTTATCTTTGATTTTTTTCTCAGGACAATCCTTTATGGAGTACTTATCTTTCTTGCAATAATAGCACTTTTTAAGAGCGCCCCTGAACTTTAATCTCGAGCCTTTCTTCTTTCCATCTCTATTTGAGGTTCTTTTTCTTATAGATAAGCCTTTTGCATTAGCCTCTATCTGTCTTCCAATTGCTTTGAGTTTAACAATAATTTTATATCACTTATGGTTAAACTCTCTCTATCATAGAGAAGCATATCACCAAAGTGCTCATAGCTTCTGAAAAGTGAACTTGGTAAGCTGATCGTCTTGTCTTCATCTTCTATCTTTATATTGATAGCTTCAAGATCAATTATGATCTTATTAAAGGCGTCTATGTGGTCTTTTATTAGAGTCCTCTTAGACATGAACAGGTGATACATCTTCTTCTTTATATGCAATCCGTTGGCCAACGACTTGTGCATATAAAGAGAAGCAAGATTCTTCCAAATACCAATCGATATCTTTTCATCTGCTAGTTTCCTCAATATTTCATCGCTCAATGACAAAATGATTATACTGCGAACCTTTTCTTGAATGTCTTTTCTTTCTACTTCAACCTTATATGACTTTAGTATCTTTTCTTCTCTACTAGATGAAGCTGCGGTCTCTTCTAGTGTCAAGCCTAACTGTTAGCTCACCAGTAATGTTGTCACATTTATCTTCCACATATTGAAATCATTCAATTCGTTGAATTTCTCTACTTCATACTTGGGTGTAGCCATAACTACTTAAAACTAAGCTCTATTACCAGTTTTTTGAAGCAAAAGCAATAAACTCAAGTAATATAATGCAGTAACAAGCAATTAAGAATAAACAAAAGAAAGAAAGTAAGAGAAAGCACACAAAAATTTATGTGATTCGGTATCTTGCCTATGTTCACGGTGGATCAAGATCTCACTACTCTTATTAATAAATCACAAGATAATCACAAAATATGCATTTTACAAGAAAGAACTTAAGTTTCACAAAGAACATTCTCAATTGTACTCATAAAGAATATATAATTGATCTCTCTTGTAATCTAAGGGTTTTCTCTCTGTGTAGTTATTGTGATATATTTACAAGCCAATATAAAGGCTTTGGATGCCTTAAGAAAACCCTAAATCGAGTGGGAATAAGTTCGGAAAGTCCTAATGTACTTAGGACGTATTTTTAAAATAAGAAGGCATGTACTCGCACTAACACCACGGCATTGCGCTTACTAGATCCAACACCACGGCGCTGAACATACTACTTTAAGCACAGTGGCACACAAACCTTGGTAGCAGTGTTCTGTCTTTTCGCCTCCTTTTGAGTCTATTTTGCTTCTTTCTACTCTTTATATATTTAGCTTGATCTCAAAATTATATTCTAATAATTTTTAATCAACTTTCTCATATATACTTATGTTTAATCAATTCATTAATCATTGATGTTAAAAATAGTTTAGATAATAGGCCTTGCAATCAATAATTTATGTTTAGAAAATATGTGTTGTTTCTTTACCTATTATATGAACGACATGGCGTCAAAGTTGTGGATGATTCGGACCCATTTTAAATATGAAAAAAATAGATGTTTCAAGTTTCAAGGCCCATTTTTTAGACTAGGCCATTATGCTACATTGGGCATCACATAGCCCATTTCCTGGACTAGCCCATTATGCCGACATTAGGGCATCACATATTTCCTCGCACACTGACCTGAGAGAATGGAAGAGCAAAAGTCAAGAAATGGAAAAAGAAGAGAGGAAAAAACCCACACAAAAAAAGGTTTTACTTTCAAACGAAACAAGTGTACATTCCTCCAATCATATTGGATTTTAATTATTTGATTTTTGTAAATCGGATGGTATTATATGCGATTAATTATCTCGCAATATAAAACTCCTCAAATTCAAAACTTGGAAGTAATCCTAATCCAAACATGTCACACACCAGAAGAAAAATATTCTTTGCTTCAGGCACAAAAAGCTTATAAAAAAAAAAAACTAATGGTGCTATCGGATGATCTTGCATAATTATAAATAAGTATAAATCTCTTCCCATCTTTTCTTGTCTCTGAGGGGTTGTTTTGCAGTTAAAATATTAGATCCTTGAATGATTATGATCTTTTTAAACTTGTTTATTAGGGCATACAACTACAATTTTAATAGTGGAGTCTAAAGAAAAGAGTCAATAACTATGCACCTATTGTCTCAAAATCTAGCTAATAAACAGTGTTTCCGTACGCATGAATTAATACAAATTTTTTCTATCCGGGTATAAATTAAATTAGATCTTTCACCAAGCAAAAGAAAAAGTAATACCTTTCCGGTGTGAAGTAGTATTAGTATAAGTGAAACATACTTTAGATTTAAAATCTTAAAAAGCTCCAATTTCCAAGTAGCTTCTTGTGCTACTAAAATTATGAAGTCTAATCTCCACATTTGCCATCAATTTTTATGTGCAAATGGAATTGCTTTATCCATACATTTAGGAAGACTACTGTCACCTTTAATTAGCTTATTAAGAACTGAATTCTAGGTTTTTTATTTTGCAAATCAAGTTTCACTTTTAGCCAACAAATTGTTGAGATGTATGCAATTAGCATTATCCATTGACCTATATTTTCAACAAAATATAAATGTCAATTACCAAGAGTACTGATAGAATCTGAGACCACACCCCCAAAACTTTAGGACCCAAATTTAAAAGAAAAGAATAAACAAGTAGAAGGAGATAATAATTAAATTTCTATAAAAACGTCTAACCTTTGAATTCATCAAGCATCATATTTAACGAAAGATTGTGGTTTTTATTCTTTTTTTTTTTTGGTGGGGGGGAGGGGGAGGGGAGGACGAATAACACCGAATGCCAAATTGAATTATAATACAGGGCAAAAGACAGTAACACGAATAGATACTAATTGCAAAAGCAAAGGATCGATCCTCACTAGAAGTAAAGATGAAGCACATTCAGTCTCTTACGTCCAAATTAAGCAATGATCATTTGAATGTACTAATAACTATTTCTTTTATTTAAAAGTCTAATAGACCATCCTGATTATCATCAAATATAGTTTTCTAATAATTGAATGTATTAACTATTTCTTTTCTTCAATAGATTGACATAAGAGATTAGCAGGAAATATTTGAATACATAATTTCTAGGGTGAATTAATTGCATCAAATTTATTGGAATCAATTGCCAATAAGTATGCTTTCTTGCCAAAGTACTGTCATTTAGTTTTCATGCAGGACAAAATATAAAAATCTGACTTGGGAACATTGACACAAATCCTGTGAAACTGGGTTAAGGCTAATATTGATCAAGCAGCAGGTGAGGCAAATCACAAATGACCAGAAAGATTCCACATCGATCACGTGGGGGGCCTCAACTTGTCGTTTACTTAGCCTATAATTAATCAAATTACAATTAGTCTAATTATTAGGACCACAAAAATTAATAAATTAATGAATTCCACATCTGAAAGAGGGATTTGGTTTCTGTAGTCTTCCCTGTAGAATAAGCTAAGCAGATGATGGTGTGCAACAGCTTTGAACCAGCAAAGAGACGACCTTGTGAGAGAGCAGAAACATGCAACAATATTGCCAGATTCGAGGTAGTTGCCTTTCACATGGAGGCTTATTTTTTTAATTACATTTCTTTTCCCCTTTCTTTTACTTCCATGGACTTGGTCCACAGAGAGATATGATTCTTTATTAGGGAGATGGTATGGCGTTGAATATTTGTTTAATGAACTGTAGTTTAATTCGTAGATATATTTATAGCATAAAATATCATTAACTCACTGGCATATATTAAACTTAAAGCTCTCATAGTTATTAGTTTATTAACTCTGCATTTGTTTCACCAATCACCATCATCTTTGACAAATTCTCTCTCTCAAGGTACGAGCCTGCAAATCTTGAAGACCCAACATGTTTCTTTCACAGCGTGAATTATAAGAAAAGGATTATATCATCTTAAATCTTTTGCAAGAAAACACTTTCACTAATGCAATAACGTTTGAAATGCTTCAAGTGAAAAAATTGCCGTTAAATAATTCTCTTCTGGAAATTGAGGAAGAAGCATCGAGTTGGAGTTGGAGTTGGAGTTGGGTGGGGCTGCAGTTGTCATTGCACAAATAAATAAAACATGAAATTGAAGGCTAGGTTGAAGAGGCCTAGGGTTACAACTTACTCGGTGGGTGCTCCGTTGACTAGACTTGAACATGGTTTCGTTGTAAGATCAATAATAGATACTCTTCTTCATTATCTGTCTTTATCATTAACGAAAGATAAGGCCGGCCGAATCCAACGAAAAAGATGAAGGAAGTGGGCACGACGTTGAACAAGCTATTAATCTATTAAAGGGGCCTATTAACGTTAGATTCTCTCTCGACCATGTTGATTACACCTGGGGTTTTTGCTATTCCATTTTTTTTTTCTCTAACGGGTTTCTCATAGGAGTTATGACTTATTTAGATAGCCCCCAAGACTATTTTTGTTTTTTTTAACTTGATAGCCCCCAAGACTTATATGTACCAACTTCAAAACTGCAGTTAAAAATGAAAGAATTTTCCATGCACCAATGTTTTTTATTATGTGAAGAAAGTAAATTAAATTCTTTATTTTTGAAGTTCATTTAGGTGTTCATGTTTTCTAGACCATATGTAAATTGAAATTGTCTTCAAAGAAGAGAGAAGCAGATAGCATAATTTTAAATGTTAGATGATATTTGAGGTGGGAAAACGACCTTTGCCTCTCGGGGTTTCAGCTAATATACCAAAACCTTCTTACATATTGTTCACTGTTTCGTTATCATTATTCGGTTAATTTTAATTTTTTTTATGAATTAACAATTTTATTCTTAATAATATATAGTTTAATAGTTTTGCTTTTAAGTAAATTGATAATTTTACCCTTAAATAAATTAGAGGGAAAAAAAGAGTTTGAGATCAAATCACCCGTTTTCACTACTAGACTAAACTAAAGTTTACATAATACTTTGTAAAAACTAATATATATATCCTATAAATTAATAAGATGAATTTGTTAATTATAAATTAAATAAATTTTGATACTCAAAAATTATAAATAATAATAAATGAAAAATATTTTAAGTACTGTTTAATTAAAATAAGCTTACAAAGTTGAGGTATTGTTTTTGAAAACCCATTATAAATATTTTTTCATTTACTAATTATTCTTAAATTAATTAAAAAGAAATAAAAAGTATTGATAATTATGTTAATTATAAAAAAGAGTTTCCAACATAATTATCAATACTTTTTTATTTAAAAATACTTTTTCTAATATAACAAAAAAAAATTCTTTATTAACAACTCATTTGAGAGCATAGAAAAATTTAGCATTATTTGTAATAATTTTTTTTTATTTAATAATTTATGAAAATTATTTTTTTATGAGTTGAATATAATTCTCAATATTTATTATTTGCAAAATTTTTTCTGTGAATTCTCATAAGTTATAATTTAAATTTTGAATTCTTAATAAAAATTTATTTTATTATTTAATATTAAATAATGAAAATTCACGTACGAGCTAAAAAAATAACTTTATTTCTACTATGTATTATATTTTAGTTTTTTTATTTTAGAATAATTTTAAGAAATTTTAAAATAATTTATTTTTATTATAAGTTTTTAACACTTAATCTTTAAATTTTTTGTTGTAAACGTGTACATACGAAATTAAATTTATTATTTATTAAAATATTTTACATTTGTTATTGTTTGTGATTTTTTAGTACCAATATTCATTTAATTTAGAATTAACAATTTTTTTAATTAATTTATAGAGTATATATATTAGTCTTTATAAAATATTATGTAAGCTTTAGTTTGGCCTAGTGGTGAAAATGGGTAATTTTACCTTTGAGATCAAAAGTTTAATTTCCTTCGAGCTCTCTTTTTTTCTCTCATTTGTTTAAGAGCAAAACTATCAAACTATATATTATTATGGGTAAAATTATTAATTCATCAAAAAAGTTCAAATTAACGAAATAGTGATAACAAAACAGTGAACAGTGGTAACAATAGAAAATTTTTGATATTTTTTGAAACCACAATGAGGTAAGTGAATATTAGGTCAAACCTCAGAGGACAAAGGGTCATTTTTCCTATTTGAGGTTGAAAAACTTTTGTTAATAAGGTTTTTTTGCTCATTCAAAAAGAGAGAGGTGTGTGAATTAAAAATGTTTAGTTGGGACACTTTTCTCATTACACATTCACATGTGTCTTAGATGAGGCCTTTTTAACCTGTCCTTTGTGATTTTGGTCACACAGACATTTTTAATTTGCCCTAATTCTTCAATAAATTCATTTTTTGATTCTAGATTATCTGTTCTCAGAAATTATCAATGACAAAGATAAGAAATATATATATATGTTGGAGTAGAAAATAGTGACACTCAATCCAATATAGGAAAGGCCGTCCAACACTAAAGTCCAGACTTTCTAAGTAACTCGACCCAGAACGAGTTGTCTTAATGAAACTAAGTCTGAACCAAAATACTTGGGCCTCTATAACTTGGCCCATAAAGCTCATGAAGTCAGACTCGAGCCAAGCCACATGTCTTCACTCAATGGCAGTGTCAGATGACACGTCATCGGGACTCAGGTGCTCACCACGTCAACACGAGCTCACCAATAAACTTAAATGTCAGCCTAGGTCAGAAATAGTTACGTCATCTACAGGACCTACTAGATGAGTATTTGGATGCCACATTATATAGTTGTTAGGCCTAAGAGATAAGATTAGATGAGAAAATTTCCAATGCCAATAAACGAGCACTAGGTCAATAAGACTCAGAATTCTGGTCACTATGGACGCTATAGACAAAAGATATCTAAGTTAGTTGAATAGCTTAGCACTGAATCCGTTAAGCTTTGGGGGACAAAGTTAGACAACCCCTCAATGCTCCTCAAGTCTCCCAAACTCAAGGCTGACAGCTCCGAAAGCGATCAATCATTAATATTCCTAATACTCAAAACGTTAAGAAGGTCAAATAACCTTCTTGCCCCCTTCAAGTGAAGTTCTCTAAAATACTCCTCATGATAGAGACTATTCTTCACTATTAGCTCATTACATGTCGCCCTTGAGGAGAGTTCTCTAGGCTGGCACCCTCTAAGCTTAAGTTATGTCTCCAAAATTAAAAAGTGAAAAATTATAATTAAACAATTTTGAAATTTGAATTCTCTCTCTAGTGAGCAAAACTCTCCACCTTCTTTCTAAAATTTTTATACTTTCTCTTAAACAAGTAAACTCTAAGAAATTTTTTCATAACATCTCACCTAACTTGAGCATCGGAGGGCCATCACCGGCCACCCAACCGGCACCTGCCATTAACGTTCTTTGTTCTATTATCCTCAGGTCCCCTCAGTCCGCATAACCACAGCTCGGTGTTCATCCCACTCATAGCTTAACCTTAGACGTTCACCACCAATAAAGCCTCCATCTCAACCTTTGGTGACTGAAGGCCCAAAAACTTAGACTTCGCAACTTTCACTCCTCACTCACAATTGAGTTAGGATTGGCCTCCCTTAGGCCGAAATTTAGACCCTAACAATATATATATATATATATATATATATATGAAAGGGAAGGCTCAACATTTAATTTTGGCTGATGCCATACTCAATCTTGTCTACTTTTAATATGGATTAATTTTTAGAGATATTGGCAACATGAAACACTTATCATATTATTTTTCTTGTGTATATATGTAATTACTAATGAAACCAAAGAAACGGGACATATTTGAAAGTGCAACCTCCAATGAGATAGCTAACCTAATTATATCATTTTCTTTAACAGTGTCAAAAGAATTGCCCAAGACAAATGTGAATTAAGAGTCATCGCCATAATTTTACCATGATTGATATATAAATTACTTTATTAATAATTCAAATGGGCATGATTACAACGTAGTGACCAAAGTACTAAACAATGGAGTGCAAGACCTAAATTTGAGATGCAACAGTATCCTGAGAATGATTAAGCTTAAGCTGTCTACTTATTAAAATTTACACCAAAATCTAAGATATGATTTAATTAGCATGGAATCGGAAGGAAAAATTGCTTGGCTATATCAACTTTAAAGTGATATTCTACAATAGAGAGTAGGAATTTCATCTCAAATACAAGAATAGATGTATAAAACTTTTGATATAGGTCATACTTAAAGGTGTATCATTTATACCCATCTTAGCCAAATATTAGTAATAGGGGGCGAAAAAGATGAATGACGAGGCATGCACATCGTCCCTTCCACATGGAGCAGCCCAATTAGGGTGTCAAACTCAAACATATCATTTAGAGAGAGCTGTTTCGTTGAGCTTTTAACATATAATTAAGCATGTATGTACGAATTACAATGTTTAGCAGAGGATAAGAATAAGAGGAGGGAAGTGTCAAGTGCTTGGGGATTGGGGGGGTCTACGAGAGAAAGAACCGACAAACAGCATCTTTTGATGCATATAGGTTAGCGTTCCGCGAGTCATGCGAGCTTCTTACAATACAATACTTGCTTGCTTTCAGTTTCAGCAAACTCTCCGGCGCTCGTGCAGTGTCTGTCAGCGCTATCCACGCTTCCCCTCTTTAGTCTTTAGTCTTTAGTCTTTAGTCATTTTACTCTCTTACGCCCCCTGCCCATCACCACACACTCTGGATTATGCCCTCACACCATTTCTATCACTTACACTCGACACAATATGTAGTTAATATTGCTAGCTAGCTACCTATAGCTAGTTATGTTTTGTCTTTAACTGTCTATATTGGATATTCTTAAGTTTAAGGTAAAAGTTTTCTTTTTTATGTTGAAAAGGAGATTGTTAATACTACTACTTAAGAGTTTAACTACTTTTTTTGACGTTCAATTTATAAACTGATGACGGATACCAATTCCATTAATTAGTATGGTATTGTTCATTTTAAAGTCGAACGATGGATTTCTAATCAATTATAACCATAGACAAGTCATATATAACAGGACAATTCAAATTCAATGAAAGATAAATTGGATAAGTGCGGCCTTGTATATCCACAACGTTACGGCTTAGAGGGTTCTTCCATGGGTTTTGATATTCGAGGTATTGTATGAAGGTAATGACTGAAAACTTTTTACTATCAAGCTAGGCTTATTAAATATATACCACTGTCCTTTTCCTAATTAAATTGTTGCTTAACGAGATTCAACGCATGGAGAAACATCAAACTTAATTTTCCGCGAGTATGGGTGTAAATATGGATGGAATTCATGTAACAAATTATATTCGTGTTCGGATAATATAGGATATTAATAAATTTTTATTATATTTATATACAATTTATTAAACGAATCAGACACTTAAACACATATTCAATTCGTTTAACATGTGAATTATATGACACAATAAAATTAAATACGTTTAAATAAGTGAATCAAATTCAATTTAATTATACACGATTCGATTCATTTAATTATATTCTTTTAAATGAATAATAACTCTATATTCAATTCATTTGTATGAATATTTAATTATAATTTAATTAAATATTACTTAAACGAATAGACACAAATTAATTCGTTTATTAAACACAATTTTAACGAATTAATAAATCATAGATCTTAAATATGTATTCGACATGATTAATAAATAAATAATATAAATTTGACCCGTTTATTAATTATGTTAATTTTTTTTATCTATATTCACTTAAAACATATCGAATACGTGTCAAATAATTATATCATAATCTATTTTATCATTTTTCAGTGAAAATCTCCTAATAAAGCTCTCTCCCGTTACTACATTAATATTTAATTGGAAGTTTACAACTGTATAAAAGCTTACCGATTATTCCCTTAATTACTTGAGTAACCATTCATTTATCTCATGTGTCAACGCCCACCAATCTTCCCTTCCTTTCACTAGAAACCGCAATATTGTTGATCCTGGCCTTTGCGGTCATTGTAATTTTATGTGTTATATGATATAATATTGACACTTGGCTGATCTACATAGTTATGTTTATATATATGCGCTGGCGTCCAAATCAGAAGCTTAGATTTCTCTAGTCTCCTGTAAATATAAATATGAATATGATGTGTGTTTTTTTATACATACGGCGCTATTAGTTTCAACGACGGATCAGAATTTTCACTTAGATTAAATTTTTATTTAAATAAACATAAGTATGTAATTAATAATTGATTAAAAAAATGATAGAAATTAAATTTTAACTTTTCATATTTAAATATGTGACAAAAAAAAATTTAAAATTTAAATAATCTTAATTTAAGAAAAAAAAAATCTAATTTCTCAATGACTCGAATGATTAAAACTTATAAAAGGCTAGGCAAATTTAGAGAATTCAATGAAATAGACCCGATAGAAATGGGGTAAAGACACGTGTCGTGGACCCTAACGTGAACATTGGTAGATAGAGATAAGACATAAGAGTTTGCCAGTGGCTGGTGCATGTGGGATTGTGGGCCTTGGAAAATTGGAGCTCACCTCCTCTCCTTCTCTCTCTCTTCGTGGCTATCCTTATTGACTGTTCAATTTAAATGTGCCAGCAACTGTTTCATTAAAATTACCCGGCTGCAGTTGCAGTTGCAGCTGCGAATTTTCAACACTCTAGCTAGATAGAGATGTATTAATGGTCCATCTAGTCACAGTTTCACTAGTTCATAAAACAGAATGTTTAAAACTATTTACATGATGCATGTATTGTTAAGCAGTAAACACATTTAATTCGAAAGCTTGCAAATATTATGCATGGGAATGATGGATACGTTAGTCTATAACTGGTAAAGAAACTTTTAAACAATTAAGACCTAAAAAGAAGAAGAGGATTAAGCACAAGAAGAAAGATGGCTTAAGAGAACGGGGTGGGGAGGGAGAACACTAGTTGAGTTTGGACTCTAGAGTTAGAGATAAGGACTTGGGACCTTGTCGAATTAACAAAAGTTAAAATAATTAATTAACA
Organism: Ailanthus altissimus; assembly: GCA_946807835.1. Taxonomy (NCBI): domain Eukaryota; kingdom Viridiplantae; phylum Streptophyta; class Magnoliopsida; order Sapindales; family Simaroubaceae; genus Ailanthus; species Ailanthus altissimus. The sequence continues at coordinate 23,431,835 of OX327696.1, read as the reverse complement.
TCTATATATATATATATATATTTATAAGGAGAGAGAGAGAGAGAGAGAGAACATGGAGTGCTGGAGGGGACAAAAGAGAGAAAGAGAGTGAAAGCTTAATTTGGGACCCATCCACCGCCCATTCGCACGCAGTCTTACTGAAACCAAAACGCCATCTCCGATCTATTTTCTCTCTCGATCTAAAATTCTAACCCTAAATTCAACATTCACCCACTTATAACAAAATTAAGCCCACTCTCCCTTTCTATTATTCATTTCTCAAACCCAAAAGCAGCAACGGGAGAAGCTAAAACACCACCTTCAAAAAATGCTCCACTATAAGAAAGAGCCGTAAATTCAGGTGATCCGCTCCTTTCTCCTTTGAGCTGGTGAAGGCAAAGCTGTACACTCCATTAAAGAAGATAAAGAAAGCAAAGAAGAAAGTAAGACAGTAAGAAAAAGAGAGAGTAGTTGTTAATTTCTTATTATTAGATTTCCCTTTTGCTTCCACTACCCTTCTTCTTTTGAAATTATCACAACCTTTACTCCTTGCTAGTTTCATTTCTTAATTTGGTGATCTTGTTTGTAACACCAGTTCTGTTTATGTGAATTCGAAGAAGTAAGATCTCTGACGTGGTAGCTAGTAATAAAAGAAGCATGGATCCAGTAGCAGCACATGGCCACTCTCTTCCTCCCCCTTTCCACACGAGAGATTTCCAACTTCATCACCATCAGCAGCAACAGCATCAATTTAACCACCAACAACAACACAACTCAGAAGACGAACAAAGTGGCAGCAGCGGTGGTCTAAACAGAGGTATCAAACTAGATCGTGATGACAACAACACAAACAGTGGTGAAGGCAACGAACTGGTCCAAGCCGGAAGTGAAGGAGAGATCACTAGGAGGCCCCGAGGCCGACCCGCTGGATCCAAGAACAAGCCCAAGCCACCCATAATCATCACCCGCGACAGCGCCAACGCTCTACGCACCCACGTTATGGAGATTGCAGATGGCTGTGACATTGTTGAGAGTGTTGCCACATTTGCTAGGCGAAGACAAAGAGGGGTTTGCATAATGAGTGGCACTGGCACTGTAACTAATGTAACTCTAAGGCAACCAGCCTCACCCGGTGCAGTTGTGTCTTTACACGGTCGTTTTGAGATATTATCACTATCCGGGTCATTTTTGCCACCGCCAGCGCCACCTGCTGCGTCAGGGCTAACCATATATTTAGCTGGTGGTCAGGGTCAAGTTGTAGGCGGCAGTGTTGTTGGGACCCTTATGAGCTCGGGTCCTGTTGTGATTATGGCTGCATCCTTTAGTAATGCTGCGTATGAGAGGCTCCCTTTAGAAGAAGAAGAAGAGGCTCAGCTACCAATGCAAGGGGGTGGAATTGGGTCACCAGGTGGAGTTGCGCAGCCGCAGCAGCAACAGCCCCAAGTCTTGGCGGAGCAAAATGCGCCTTTATTTCACGGGTTGCCACCTAATCTCCTCAATTCTATTCAGTTACCAACTGAGCCTTACTGGGCCACTGGTGGTCGCCCTCCGTACTAACTAACAGATTTCAATAAAGGGCAAATGTCTATCAGTTGATTCATTTAGTTGCATATCATCATGTCACTTTCAGTTTTACAAAAGGTCGAGCAATTTGTAGCTAGACAATTTGGGTTGTTGAGCATTCCAGGTTTTTTTTTTCTTTTTCTTTTCTTTTCTTTTCTTTTCTTTTAGTTTTTGTTTCAGATTTGATGATTAGGTTATATGCTATGCATGTTGATTGAAGGACTATGTAAATTCCTGGATTCTCCGGTGAGTTTGATTTTATGGAAATAACTGCTGTCATATCCTGTATGTTCCAATTAAGCAAGTCAAGATCACGACGAAGCCAAGAACAGCAAAAACAAGGATGTTACTTTTTTTTTTTTTCTCGACTAAGTTGTCGGCTTCAGCCCTAAATTTTTCTCTCGTGATATTGCTCTCTAGGAAGAGATTCTACTCCAGATTTTATATAAAACTTCTTTATCCCCTAGAATTCATTTTTCTTATTATCCAAACAATCTTACAAACTAAGACCATAACCCTCTCTTTATGCAATATGAAAATAGAAAAATTAAGTTCAATTTCTTTGATTGTTTCTATCCGGAACTATATTTTCGTTTTTCAAATTATTTTATTAAAACCACATTCATCATATATGTGTTTTTTTTTTTTTTCTGTTTTCAATCTCTGGATTTTTACAACTTTTAGGCAGGGAAAAGGAATATATTGTAGCAATTTAACTAGAGTACTGGCAGTACAATTATTTCAATCTTTATTATTTGATTTTTTTATCTGGCTCTAAGGTGACAAGGTCAATGGACGTTCAACTTAAAGCCACGGGAAGCAAAGAGGTATGGGCTCAATAGTTTCCATGCGTTTCTTTTTATTTCTTTCTTCGACAGTTTTAGGGTTTCGTAGATGTGGAGACATGAAAATATTTGGGTACTAGTTTACACGTGCACTGCTCTGAACAAGCTCCTTTTCGAGGCAAACCTTAAAGGCAGCAACCTGGACAAAGTGGGCTCTAGCCTTAATAACCCTTCTCTCACTCTCTCGTAGGTTCGGAGAATTGGGATTGGGCAGCTATAATTCAAAGTTGAAGGTCAAAACCCACTTCAGATTCTCTGCATTAGACACCCCCTTTTAATACCCATATGTTGCTTTGATTTTTCTTCTTTCTAAAAGACTTATCCATTCTTCTTAATTTGTTCCGTTATCCAACTTTTGCTCCACCATATATATCATTACTTATTTTCTTGTTTCTTCTCCTTTAATTTTTGTTAGCCAACTAATATTTTGAAGCCAACTGTGTTTTTTCGTTTTTTTCTCTTTACTCTTAACAGGCTTATCCGTATATACATATATCTTCTTCTTCGTTCTCCTTTTGTTAGTCAACAAATAATTTGAAGCAAACTACGATAGGCTCCTTTTGTTTTTTGTTATTTACTATTTGGTAGGTTTATTTACCAACCTCTTGTTTGTACGTAGTTAGCTTAGAAATTTTTGTTTTGGTGGCCGTCTAAGTTGACAGTCTACTCTTCACCCTCCCCCTATCTCCAAAAGCTAATTTGTCCTGCATGCCGTGTTTCCATTCTTCTCTAACTCTTGATTTTCGTCATATCTTTAGGATTCGTTGACTTCATTCCAATGCCCATAATTTCCCGTTTCAAAAATTTCTTTATGTTTATATATTCTTACATTCATATGCTTAAGTTTGAAGAGAACTTGAATTATGTTTGCATTTTGTAATGATGGCATTTACTAGAGTGAACAAATTAAAATTGCCATTTGTGAATGAACTGGGGCACAATATATATGTATATATATATATATATATGTGTGTGTGTGTGTGTGTGTGTGGGTAACTCATTAACCTTTTAGAGAGTAAATATCATTGAAGTCAAAGAAATTAATAACATATTCTCATCTCTCCCCCACATTATTCACATATCCTTTCCCACTAAACTCAGTTTCAGTCATTGTTTTACCTTTTAATTGCCAAGAGGGTTGGATGTGATAATAAATGGTGGCAAGCAAAATAGAGGTTGCAATTGTGTTCACTTTTCCGCTCCCACATAAACTTGATTTTCAATATATTCTACGCACTTTGGTAGCGTTATTTTACACAAGATTCTGTAGGTCATGATATCTTGAAAATTAAACCCGACGATTGCCCCATTATGATTTTTGGAAGCCTTGGGGACTGGTGGCTGAAGTGGATGCCAACTCCTCTTTAAATAATCGTCCCTCCTTTTCATTCCGTTTTCTCAGCCAAATTCCGGATATAAAGCGTATCGAATGATCGAAATCATCCATTCTATTCGTATTCAAGATTAAGAATTATGATCCTTCTCATAACTCTTCAGCAATAAGGTGTATTTCAAAGTTGATAAATAGAGCAAATATTTCTCCTTTTTGGAACATATTATAATTTTTTTATTTGATTAAAAAGCTACATGATTTTCAAGAAACATCACATGTTTTATGCTCAGAAATGGCTATTGATGACTGCACACTCTACATTACATTACTTAACCTAGTTTTCTTGGTTTGATTGCGAATTGCTTTTTTTTTTCTTGATTGAGAGACAGAAGTTGATATAGATACTAGCTACTTGTCAATTCTATTTTTTGAGGGGGAAAAAAAGGGTAAACATATTTGCATTAATTGAATATTAAAAAGACGCTTGTCAATTCTTCTAACAACCTAAATCCTTACTTGCAGCACGATACATGCCTAATATAAACAAACCTAGGGTTGTTGCATCTTGGGGTTCATAATATTTTGAAATACAATTTTTCTCACTAGAATAATTGACCAGAATGTAAAGTAGAAAATGTGTTGCTTAATTATTTATGACTTTCTGTAACTAATTGGAAATTGTTTTATTCATGGTGTTGCACTCGTCCGTAGGAGTGGGTGCTAGTTCGATTAATCGGTGAATTGAATCAATTTTTTTGTTCAGTTTGAGTTAAATTTTGATTTAAGGATCAGTTTGATTTTTTTAAACTTGATCAACTTAGTTTTTGTTCGATTTTGGTTCAGTTTAATTAAAATTGAAAAGAATACACTAAAAATAACAAGAAAAAAATCAAAATTAAACTGAACTATGTTCGGTTTGAATGAGCTTGATTCGATCAATTTCAATTTATTAAAATCGATCACTTCTGATTTCGTTGCAATTCAGGTTAAAACTGAACTAAAATCAATTCTGCCTACCCTACTTGCGCGAATGTTCATAATTAAAATATGGGCATCAGGCCGCCAAATGGTTTGAAATATAAATGAAATGACGGAGCAAACGGTCTTAAAATGTGATCGGTAGACTTGACTAGGAGCCTTGGACCTTCTTGTACTGAATTTGCAGCCTGTTCACATTCATAGACGGAAATGCATCGTGGATTAATTGAATTTGGGTCCAAACCAGCTTCTGAATTAGTTAAAAACGTGAGAAAAGTAAAATTGATAGGTCATAAATTGATGATTCGTTATACAAGAAATATTACACTTCTTAAATAATATTATAAATTTTTTATTTTAAATTAATATGTTAAATAATTATTAAATAATAAAATAATACAAATTCTAATTTCAAGGCAACTCAAACAAAACATGCTTACAACTCAAAACATTATTCTTAATTTATTTCTTTACAAGAAAGAACTAAACACTAGTACTTTTCCCCTATTCAAGTGATATACAAATCAATTTACACATCAATTAGAAGCTACATAAGGATGATCACACTATGGTATTAATTATATGAGATCAAAACAACAATCAGCTAAATAAATTAAGGCTACAGACCTATCCAATCCCACTTCATAGCAAAACTTCAACAGGAACACAGCTATTCCTACTTGGAATTTGGTTTATGCTAATTCTCTTTTCACCACCTCCCAACTTCCACTCAAGATATGTAATTCCACAAATTCATCAACAATCTACACGTAGCCGCTTCAATTCAGCTTTAAAAGTGGGGCTGGAAGTAAGGGTTCTAAGTGCAAGAGTTCTTATGTCTTCCCGTGTACAGTCTCGTGAGATGCGAACCAGCTCCCACAAGGCACCTCCACTAATCATGTCTTTTACATTTCCCTCTGAAATGTAGTATAAATTTAAGCTTTCACATAGCAGTATTAAATTGAAGATCAGTTACTTGAGAATTAAAAAAGGGAAAACTGACCATGCTGTGCTAAGTGGCAGAGCGCAAGCTCAATATGGCGACGGATTGATGAGGCTTCGTTGTTAGCATTCTGTACAATCCATGGAAGGGCACCATCCTCGATTAGAAGAGACCTTCCAGTTTTAGCTCCTGCCTCATTTACATTCCAACCAAATTAACTCAGACAAGAAGAGGAATGGATTACATATTTGACAACAAAGGATTATATATGATCAAATATCTGATAAATATGTCACAAGCTCGTAGCATCAACTTCAAAGCAAAGGTTAACAGTTCCACTTGTAGCATAAGATAAAACAAAGCAACAATTTTATATATTATGATCATGAATCAACAAACCTCAGGAAAGCCTTATTTTTTTCAACTAATATATGAATTACCTTGAGTTAAGGCTCGTGACTCACATTTTGCAAAGTTCGCTATTCCTCGAGCAACTTGTGCAAGAACATCAGGATGTCCACATCTAACCATTCCTAGCAAAGCCTTGATACCTCCTTCACCTCTTAACTTTGTTTGCAGCTTATCTAGACAATGAAATATCATAATACTCAAAACACAGCAGCATATATAGTATTTGAAGCTTCTAATATAATTTTTTATTTGATAAGAAAACTTTATCATTTATTGGAGGAACAGCATTCCTGTTTAAAACTTGAACAACCACATCATGCCCTTGAATCAGAAACTCTCTTATCACAGTTCTAAAACCAAAAAACCAACTCAGATGAATTACATGATAAGCAGTTTACCATTGCCACAGAGATTAGCAATGGCTCCAGCAACCATTCGGAGGGTTTGAGGATCCTCAGCATTGGCTGCTGTCATTGACAATAAACCAATGCCCCCTTGAGTCATTATGAGTTCTTGGTTGGTTTCTGATAGGACAAAAAGAAAATTATACAGTAAGAAAAAGAAAATCAAAAGGAAAGAAGACCGTGAAATATAGCAATATATCATATACTTTACAAATTTGAAATACACGATTCAGACTACCATTCATTGCAAGATTGGCAATTGCACCAGCTGCAACCCTATGTATGGTCTCATCTTCAGAGCTTCTGAGCAGCATCAACAAAGATGTAAGACCACCGGCTTCTACAATCTTCTCCTGATTTGATTCTGCACAAGTTTATATGGAGGTTATTTGAAAAAACAAAAAATGGTTTATATGACCTCAATCTTCACTTTTTATGGAATTAACAATATTTAGGCTCTACGCATATAGTCATGCTGAGATTCACTAATACGGCATGCAGCAATAAGGATGACTTGAACATTAGATATGCCAATGACAAAAAGTTCAAAGCAGCTTAACATTAGCTGGTGATATAACAAAATGGTCAGTAAAGATGAGAAGTCAAAAATGAGCAGTACAGTGAAGTAGAAATGCACCTTCAGCAGCAAGATTTGCTACCACTTTCACAGCATGAATACGAACATCAGCATCTTCTGCTTCAAGCAACGACAAGATCTTTTGCAATCCCACTGTAGAAATATCAAACTTTATTAGTAAAAATAATAGCAAATAATGTAAGCAATAAACTTCCATATTTAAGAACCAGCTAACAAAGAATATCAATTCAGGCACTGTTTAAACCTTGTTCGAAGAGTTTGGCTATTGAGGCCTTCTCTCCATTTCCTGAATCTTTGACCTGAGGATGCCTAACTTGATTCACTAGATAATCTAGATCAGGAACTTTGCCAGATCCACCTCTGTCAAGTCTTCTTCTAGTCTACAATAATATATAAGTGTCAGAATTCAGAACTCGTATAGTATATAGGTGCTCACACATTTGCACCCAAAGACATATTTTTAACGCATTTAACATAGAAAAAATAGAAGACTAAGAATTAAGCTGCAAAGCATTAAGAGATTCTATATACAGCTTACCTCATCGGCTTCAAAACTTAACTGCAACAACTGACTTTGGAGTTTTGCTATTTCCCCTTCAAGATTCTTTTTCTGATGTGACTCATCTTCCAGCATCTGGCGGAGCTTTAAGATCTCTGTATTTCCTGATGCCTAGTACATCAAGTATAGCTCCATGTAACAATACGGGATGTGAAATATGTGGGGGGAGAGAGAAAAGTAAAGACAACGCAAAAAGAAAAACTACTTTGAGGAGCACATAAGATACCTCTGATCTTTTCCATTGAGCTACTTGACTTTTGAGAATATTAACTTCCTCTTCTGCAGCTTTCCTTAATTGAGTTTCTTTCAGAAGCAACTTTTTCACCTTGGCAAGTTCCTCAACAACGGATGCCATGGAACCCTTCATAACAGAACCAAAAATGGTTGGGACATGCTAAGAGAATTGGCCAAGTTGGCCATTACTATTAATGCAGGGAAAGAAAAGGATAAAATAAAAATGAAACTTGAACAAGGTCCATTTAACTGACTTCAGTAGAAAAATAATATAACATCCACATTTTAAGAGAGAGTGGAAGGCCAGTTCATAAAATGAATGAGCAGTAGATCAGTAGGTTGAAACTTAATGAGCAGCATCGGAAAACAAAGATGCTTTTAAGTGTCAACTACAGGAAGCTCTTAAAAGAAAACATAAAACCTTCCCAGATTTCTTGCTTTTACCATGCATAAATGACATAGCCGAGAACTAATCTGTCAAGAAATCTTCCCGCAACATCCAAAAGAGATGCTAAGACAGCAAAGGCAATCCATTCATCAAAAGTTTTTAAAATACCCATAATTCCAACTGAGAACCCTGCTGAAATGGCCTTATAGCACCTTGAATAACCAACCTCATCAATCACACCCATTCCTTGATTTTAACTATTTTTCCCTGTGCCTTGCAAACCTTCATGATAACTTGTAGCAAAATGTACCGATAGCAGGTTAAATGGAGGATATGTTGATGTTAAATGGTGACTGACTAAGATGCAGTTCATATAAGAATGACTAATATTTGAATGGATTGACTGAAAGTATAATCTAGATTAGGCACACACATTTGATAATTGTGATTCCAACATTTTTGTTCCACCTACTGCACTCACAGCAAAGTACCCAGTTGTTAGAGCAGTCATAGGTGTGGAGAAGCTGTCAAGAAAAAAGTGCATTCTACAATCTCCAATAACAACTATTTCTTTAAAGTTCAGAAAGGAATAAATAGACAGAAAGTAGGATAAAGATATTCCACCATGAGAAGAAACATAATGAAAGAATATAGCAAAATCTAAATATATATATATAGATATATCAAGTTTTTCAGTAAATTCCCATTTTAATAAATCACCTTGGTCGAGGTTTGCTTAAAAAAGCAATATGTAGTTCTAAAAGTTTTTACCTTTGTATTATATGCTACATCAGAGCAATTATCTTTTGATCTGACCATGATTCTGTCACTGCCTTGCTTTTGCTGATTCATTGCCCACTTTTCCTCAAGCTTCCCTATCGATTCCATATAGTCTTTCTGATATTTCAACCTTTCCTTCTACAGAAGAAAATGCGGATTTCAATAAGCATAAAATCAGGAATTAACTTACTCTCCATACAGTGTTTTTGATATTTCAATCTCTCTTTCGTATGAGATTTCAACCAACACTATTTTAGGAATAAATCTACCTTTTGACACCACATCAAACACAAGTCCAAGGATAATTTATAGTCATTGGTAAAAACCTAAGAAAATACTAAAATTACATAGTTAATCATAGACTTCTTAATTTTACTAGTAGTAGGATACCAAAATCAAGAGAATTATGAATTTTAACAGCAAAACTTTAATTATATCAACTAAAAATAAAGTAATTAACCGTAAAACCAACTTCGACTCAACAGAAGACGCAAAGGACTCTAACAATTATAAAAATAGTAAATTGTCTGATACCTGTTCGATAATAAATATAATTATAAGTGGACCCCCGACTATAAGAACTCTAACAATTATCAAGGAACCATTAGATTAAAGGACTTCTTTCTTCTTCCAAGACCATGGTTTTATCCCTAGACTTCCAAAGAGAATATTTTGTCTCTAACCCTGCCATACATTCAGCATATTGGCACAAGTTGATAAAAGCCTATGAAAATGATTCTTTCTCCTCTCTCTCTTTCCCTCAAGCACACACATGCATCCAAGCACGAACACAGACTCAGAGATAATGACCCACACCCACACAAGCTTGCATGCACAAAGGAAAAACTCTTGTTAAAGATAATATAGTTACAAGCTCTTACCTCCAGCGCATCTGCATAATTACCTTCAGCCTCAGAAATCCGATTTTCAGCTTCTATAGAGATTCTTTGAATTTCACTCTCAATTGCTTTCTGCTGCCTTTCATGCTCTGCAATGAGTTTGTCTAGTTGTATGTCTAGCCTTCTAGCCAAACTTTTGTAATCAAATTCTTCCTTTAATTTCAACATATTCTCCACTTTCATAGCCTGTAGGAGACAAAATTTTGACGTCTTCAGAGCTGTAAGAAGACACAAGTTATAAACTATCTATATCAGCTTTGCAAAAATTCCTTATGGAAACTGAATGCTGCCACAAATGGCACAGGAAGGGATACAAGACTTCTTCCAGAAGGGATACACGACTTCTTCCACAATGTTGGTGGAAAATCTGAAAATGATCATATGACTAAAACAAGTTCAGAGGTGCATCTTCACATTATTGGGAACTCACCCTCTGTCCAAACATTACAGTACTTGCTGTCTCTCCTCGATGACGTGGAGATGGACCAATGGTAATAATCAGTGAAGTTTTTGCAGTACCTGTCAATATATTCTCAGCATAAAGCCAGCCAAATTGCATGTTAAACAAGGTAGGAATCCATGCACAAAACCCTCTCATTCATAAGGCAAGAACTAGGTGTTAGTCTAAGGAAAGATTTACATCACAGATACTGTCAATATTTTTGTTATTTTGTAGAAACCAGAATAAAAATTTCCACTCAAGTTACCTCCAAATGAATCCCGAAGCAATCTAGTTAGCTTTGAATCACGAACTGGAACGTGTGAACTACCTTCTGCTAGTGCATTAATGCACTTCCCTAATGCACTCAAGGAGAGGTTGATAGATTTGGCTTCCTCAAGTGTGTGTCCCTCACTACCTGAAAAATAGCAAATTAATTTCAATATGTGGACAGTTAATACCTAATAAACTCTACTAAAAAATATTGCAAGAGGATATGAGAACATGAAATTAGCTTTAAATAATAAACTCTGCCACAGTCCTGAGATTGTTATCAAAAGGAATAAATGACACTGATTAGATGTCCATATATGATTTATTAAAACATTGCAGACAACCACACTCATTTGCTCAAATATTCTTTATATTGAGCATACACTACGCATAGAGCTACTGTCAGAATACAAGCTAATGTGAAATTCACAAAAAATCTGTTATCACAAAAAGACAGTGTGTTCAAGGTCAGAATAATTAGAGGATTTTAATATATGCATTAAATTGATTTGCTCAATTTTATACTATCTATTAAAAATACACAATTTGCAAGCCAGCCCGTCATTATAAGCATAATTTTACCACAAAAGGAAAGGAAAAAAAATGTCGAACAAGACAAACATAGAGGTTGAACTTGGCAACTTCTGCATAGGATTAAGACTTTCCGTATGAATAAAGAATAGGACCTTAAACAAGAGCACAAAAGAAATAATCACTTAGTCAGTGTAAAGTGGAAGGAACTTAGTTCAGATAGTTGATGCACAAACCTGATTTATCAATGCGCTCTGAACCAGCAAGATCTACAACAACTAGCTTTCCCTTTCGAACAATAGGAGGCTTAAGAGTTTTCCCCATGTGGGTGTTCCCATTTTCAACTGAAAGAGGTATACCTCTTCCTTCAACAGATCTCTTTACATGTACCTAGAACATTTTAAAATATCCATCAAGATTCCAATAAGATTAACAAGGAAAAGAAAAGGATTCAAACAACTGCCAACCAAATTCTAACAATTGCAAAAGTGCTAGAATCTTTCAATCAATAATTTACCATCAAAATAGCGTGACTACGAGATGATTCAGTATTCAATTTTGTATTTGCAGCAAAGCGATGAGCTTCTCCCAATCGTAATAGTTCCACAAAACTCTGCTGATCCCTAATTTCAACCAAGGTAGCCCCAGGTAGTGAAATATCACCTGTTTTTGGATCTTCCACAATAGAAATGTTATCATTGGTAGGATCAAGAAGGTCCTGTATAGTCTCCATATAAAGCTGCAGGAGAATTTCAAGAAAAAGAATGTTAGATTATGACTTCTGCAATTGTTCAGAAAAATTTATTTACAAGCTATTCAGAAAAGAAATAACGAAATAAGATAACTCCGCACAGACTCTCACATCAATAAACCTTGAAGTGGTAATAAGATATTAAGAACAGTGACAATATCAGAAACATAAAAGGATCTGTATTAAAGGCCAAAACCTGCAAATAGGATATTGTGACAGAATCAGTCTCCAAAGAAAGATCAGCCAAAATATCCTCCATAGCGCGCACCATTATTCCACGAGTAGCCGGATCTTCTTCTCCAAGTCGTCCAAGAGTATATGTTTTACCAGTACCAGTCTGGCCATATGCCATGATTGTTCCATTGTAGCCATCAAGAACACTCTATAGTAAAAAAAAAAATTAACAAAAGTTGCATGTCACTAGGAGGCTAGCCTACAAAAGAAATGAAGAAAACAAAAAAATAATCTAATGGAACATTTCTATATTTTCCATCTAGTAATTACTAAGACAAATTGACTAATGGAACTATCAAAAGACAAGCAACCTGTGGATCTTTTTTAGCCCAAGCCTGTTACATTACAGTTAATTTTGAATGCACTATCCACCATCCATAATCATAATCATAATCTAGATAATAATAGCCAACAATATCCAACTGCAGAAAGATGATTCTAGAAACAGAACAATTTTATTGACAAAGCAAAAACATATGCAAATGACTAGAAAACACCAGAGAGAAGATTTTTAACATAGTAATACCTCCACAACAGGCTTTGCAACAACTTCATAAACACGTTTCTGTGATGCAAACTCAGTAAGCACTTCATCAAACTCATAGGTATCAGCATCCCAGTTATTTTTCCGAAGTTTCAACCTTTTAAGCTGCAACAGAGCAAAGATAGTACATATTACATAGAAAATAGTTACACATGGATGACCACATGAAATTTCAAACAAATTCACATGAGGATACCTCAGGCTGCAATTCAACACAATCACCAAAATCAGCATCTACCACCATTTCCTCTGCATTACGCGTTCGCAATCTTACAGCTACTCTAACCCTCCCAGAAACTACAAACAAGAATAGCAACATCAAATGAACAGTAATAATAGACGGCATATACATAGAAAATCATCATAGCCACCTTTTACATAAACAAGTCAAAACAAGACCCATGTTGAAGACTTCCTAGTGATCTATGCTATCAGATGATAGTTAATTGCTTTTGTTCTGAAAAAAAAAACTGTCCTACTTACCTAATATTTCCAACTGGCAGGGACATGCATATAAAAAAACTTCAAACAATAAACAACTGTTGTATACAGAAAAACCCGACATATTTTAACCCCTTCACTTCAACCAGACTGTTAACAAAATTTGAGGATGCACATCAAAATAAAATGATGTTCTTGATTTTGTTCATGTTGTGATTGTGATAATGATGATAAAAAATACAGCCAAAGAAGTTGACAGAAAGGAGGAAAAAAAAATTGAACATCTAATTACAAGACTAGCATATTCATTTTCACACAATTGCAGTTCTAACCACTAATTACACATAAGCAAACATCGCTAAAACGAAACGTCTCATGTGTGATAATCCTGCAAGCTCATGTTCGACCACTATTTAACTATTCGTCTGAACTTAAAACCAAAATGCGCGAGCAAGTCAATTTTCATGTGACATCTAAACACGGCCTAATCTGCAAAAAGACGTAGCCTGAGAAAATATGAACCGTCAAGATCTCCAATTTTAAAAACAAAATAGTAGGAACAGTCCTCTACAAGCTAACCTCCAGCATCGTCTTTAGCGGCGGCGGCCGTGCCGCCGAGAGAAGCAGGGCTGCTCTTGCGGAGACCAGAAGCCGGTAAGGGCTTGGACTTGGCAGCTGGCTTGGCATTTGAATTCACTGAAATAGGCTTATCCGTCTTGGCAAGGGAGCTCCTGCTAGCAGTGCCATTTCTGTAATTATTAGCCATTTTTTTTTCAAACGGGGAGGATTTCAATTCAACAGTACATTGTTCAAGAGTGAAAGAGTCTTCGTTTTCGTTCGCTTGTTTGTTTGGTTTCCGAGAAAATGTTTTGTGAATCTCTTTCCTCCTAATTGGAGCGCAAGAAAATTTAAAACTTGGAAATTGAAGTTACAGAGAGTCTATGCGAGTACTTGCTTAAATTCTAGTCATGACTTCAAAGAGTGGGCCAAAATCGCGTGAGTGGGTCCCGGAATTAACTCTCTTTTGGCAGAAATTACCAACGTATCCCTACTTATTTGCTCCAATTACGTTAGTCCGTGACTGTGATTTAAAGGTATCGAGTCTACCGACGACGGTTTCCCTACGAAATGACTAAGATGCCCCTAATACCTTCGCTCGATTAACTAATTCCTGCTCCTGCAAGTAATCATTGATCAAATCCCTTTCTTTGGTAACACGGACTTCTTGATTTTCAAATGCAATACTTTTTGTGCTGATGATAATAATAGTGATTATTATTAAACCGAAATTGCATTACCAAAGAATAAGAACTCTTAAGTGGCCAATTCGCTATTAGATTAGTTCACTTTATAAAAAGATTATGTCAATTATTTTCTTCAATAATTTATACCTTTCTTCTCTTTCGTATGATTTTCAGATAGGATTTGCATTCTTATAAATAAAAAATTCAGGATTAGATTTTTTTTTAAAAAGAAAAAGGACTAGAATTCTTGTTTGATATTAGTTTCTCTTAGCAAAATATAAAACTTATGATTAATAATTATCAAAAAAAAGTATAAAAATAATTAAATTCTAATTATATAGTATGCTAATGAATACGTTCTACTACAATATCTTTAAAAGCCGGAGAGCTCAGATAAAAATTATAAAAAAAATCCGAATTTGAACTGGATAAACTGTGAATTTGAAATTAATGCAGATCATGACAATGGCTACTAAAAATTCAGGGCTACTGTGGATTTGAATTTAGAACAGATTGGGCGCTATAATAATAAGACAATTTAAACAAAAGGCCTAAAGAAATGGAGGGCACTTAAAAAAAAGGTCGCTTTTGGGTTTTCTTTTAGAAAAAGCAGGATTTAGCGCATAATTGTTGTTGGAGTTGTCTTTTGACGTAAACTAAATTAACTACCAAAGGTAGCAGCGGAGGAGGATTTAGAGTAGATATCCGACAACCTTGACATCGGGCAATCTTGAAATGACTCAGATTTCAAAGGTTAAACGCCCCAAGAGCAAACTATGAGAAAAATAGAGACAAAGGATAAAGGGGAACGGGGCTTTTGCATTAAAAATTGGCGAAGGTGAGCGAAGATACTATCTCTTCAGCTGGCGCACACATTTTCAGAACAGACTCAAAGCCACCAAAAAGACTATGAACATCTTTTTAAGGTTACTGCCCTTAATTTAAATGAAACTCGCACGCCTTCTCAATTCAGGAACCTCTTTTGAGGCCATAGTTAGTGCTCTTGTTTGCAAAGTAGCACTGATTTTTCTTATCTTGTCAATCAGGTCCAGCGATGGAAGAAGATGTGGAGACAATGAGAGGACAATAATCGAACTAAAGCGTTCATATGGCAGTCTTTTTTTCACTTCTAAGGGAAAAAGGGAAAAGGAAAACCCAAATTTTATCTCTGATGGTATATCAGAGTAATTTCTGTATGTATAGAGTCATTACAACTCATGACATGAATCTGCGATTTGATGACTCAAAACGTATATGTATATCATTAATGTCAAACTTTAGGGGTGACATTTGCTTAAATCTAACTATACCCGCCAAAGATTTCAAATTATTATATGCATCAGTGCAGAAATCATTATAATGAATGGTAAAGTAACTTTAGAATTTCTTGCCATATATTTCACATGGTGGTGGGTCATGGAACCTGTAAGTACGTTCAATTTATTTGCATACACTGAATGTGACTGAGAAGTTGTTATAAGAAGATGGCAAGACTACCAACTTTGAGATGATCAGTGGTAGGAGGTTCCATCATAGTCTTTACCTATCAATTATAAATGTATCAGTGAAAGACTAACCATGATTTAACACTTGAACTAGCTCCCACCTAACGGTTAAAATGTCCGCTAATCATAACCCTCTTCATTCACTTTATTGAGTTTTCTCAACCTAAAGCAAAGTCATAATATCCCTCGCATGAATGAAAATAACCCCAGACCCTGCAAATTGCGTGGTCACATTATGATTGAGCTTGCAATACAAGTTTTAAAGTCTGTTTGATGGGAATTTAAGCACTTTCGTCATTCTCTCCCAAGTAGAGCAGTTTCAAAATTTTGTGTGGTTTGCTGAATCAAAAGAAACACATGTTCATCTTTCACAACTCATACACGGTCGACCATAATCAGCATGTAACTAAGATACAAGTGATTCTGGTGTAGCTAGAAGCAATTTGTCATGTAATTGATCTTGATCTAGCTAGCATACAATAATCAAATGGTCCCAAATGTTCACCGAGGCCATTGGCTGCACAATTGAGTCGTTGAATATCTTACACCTCTAGTATCACTACAGAAAGTTGATGCTATCTTTATCTTTATCTTTGTAGTCCTAAAAGTCTGAAGATAAAGTAGCATATTAGTTTGATGGGGATTTCCATCAATGGGGTGAATGAAATGAAGTGATTCTATCGAGTTTGTGACTTACAGAGAGAAAGAAAGATAGCAGGGCCAGCTCCACCACCGCAGGCCTTATAATAATTATTAGCGACCTGAAATCCATAGCCGCAGACCTCATGGGTAACTTTTATTTTTTTCCCATTTCACTTTGTCGTGAACAAGACTCTTCAATCGAAAGTTCGGAGTAGTGGTCCTGAAAACCAGTGAAAATGCCTTAAAAAGAGTATTTGTCATTTTGTTTAGTTCCTGTCATTAGATTCTCTCCTATGTGTTCCCTTGAATTGTGAGCAAATGTATCACTATAAACGCACCAAGTGCTGAAAAAAATCTGTATATCAATTATTCACGAGCAAAAAAAAAGAGTCACGAGTAGCATATATTGGATAAGCAGTAGCACTGGCACATGATATGTTGCAACGGATTCAGATTTGCTCATTTATAGCCCAAACAGAATGATCTGGAAAATGGTATAATAGTGTTACAATAATATTCACCCATCAAACGCATTCAAAGCCACCCACTATTTCAGGCCCTTCAGTATGATTGCCACTGTGAACTAGATTAGGAAAGTCTTTACCAGCCTATTACGAGATTGATAGCTCCTTTTTCTTTTCCCAACTTCGGCGTATGAATGCATCAACGATTTTAAATTTTTTTGTATTATTTTAATTTCACAACAAGATAGTATAAAAAAAATATTTTAATTATAAATTTTTATGAATATTTTTTATTAACATTAAGAAATATTTTATATTATATCTTTTATTAATTGACTATTCATATGAATAAATTGATAAATTATAAAAAATTTAAATTTTGTATTCTTAATGTTTCTCTTTAAAAAAGTTGTGTCACACTAATAAAAAATATGTAAAAAGTGATTATAAAACTCTTTTTATAGTAAAAGAATTTTTATTTATTCTAAACTCTTAATCTTAATAGGATTAGAATAAAATAATATATTTTTATTATTTTTATTTTAATAATTAAAAGGATAAATATAATATTTATTATTATCTTTAATTAAATAATTTAGATAATTCATAATTATTTAATTTAAATAAATAATCTAATTATTTATTTAATTTCATAACTATTATAGATTGGGCCAGTAATTGATTGAGTCCAACAAATTTAATCAAATTAATAAATTGGTCCTAATAAATTTAATCAAATTAACTATGAACCAATTAATATTTTAAATCTAACAATTAATTCAATAGTTCATTTCAGTATATATAGAGCCAGCATGGGGATTTGATGGGCCTATAAAATTAAGTTTTAATAAATTAAATCATTTGATTAAACTCTTTAATCAATGTAATTTTATTTATTAACTTTATATTATTTCACTAAAAATATAAAGTTGAACTCTTAATTTTGCAGATAAATTATAAAATAAAAAACCGTCTTTATCCATTTAATAATCATTTTATATAGATCAATCCTTCGCAAGTGTTCATAATTAGAGTTAGGTCGAGTGTTTGTCAACCTCTATAATTACATCTTTATCTTTCATCCACATTAATCCTTTTTTGAACATTTAATTTGTGAAATTCACAAATTTATTATTTTCTTTAATACTTAAAGAAAACTGAGCGCTCATTATATTCAATACCAAAATCAATTATCTATAGAACAACTTATCTAACTTCTTCTTAGAATAAGTGGATTCCATATCTGTGAAAAATGTTCTTAACTATCCATTTTGTTACATTTATAAAATACTTAGTAATTGACTGAAAATTTTTGATAGTCTTTCTCTTGTAAATTAATAAACATAACTCAATGAATATGTGTTCATTAATCACGTGGAATTAAGATTAATCCATATATGATTATATTGTGATAAAATAAATTCTCTTTATTAACAGAGATTAACAAAGAATTAATTTTATCGTGATCCAATCTTATATAATCCACATTATACTAAGTGCCTCCATTTTCTATGTCAACACATAGAATGATCTGGATAAGATCATTGTATACAATATACAAATAGACCGCACTTATAGTCTATTAAAATAAATTTTTCGTCATCATTCTAACTAAGGACAAGTTTAGATTATTACATTTAAACTTAATCATCTCGTATATAATTATTATATATTAAATTTAAAGTTACATATAATAATCAAGAAATTTCATGATATTTAAATAAAAATAATTATAATTACAAATATAATATTGAATAAATAACTTTTATTAATTATTTGTAGTATCTAAATACAAATAATTATACTTTATGGCACCTTTCCAACGTGCCACAAATTTGATGCAATGAACACTTTTTAGCTTTTATAGAGAACAATGTGAACTTATTGGAAACTAATCCAATAGGCTACCAATTCTTTGATTATTAAAGCATTTAAACAAGTACAGTTTTAGACTAGAACTAATACTTTAACACAGCATAATGTAAAACAGGAGCCCAGTTCAAGCAATGTTGTTGAGACTAAAGGCCGAGTTATCTAGTTTATTTTGCAAATAGAATTACTTGAAAAGTTGACAAACAATGCTCGAGTTAGAAATAATGATGGGTTGGCAACAACTAAGAGCTAAGTTTATGCATGTTAAAGGGCTTCATGAAGTCTTTCATTGCGGGGGTATTTTGCAATTTGCATTCAACTTTCTTTAACTTCTAATTCCTTTGTTCGATATCTAGAGATACAATTTGTTTCAAAAACTACTGTTAAAATTACAACATCAAGTTCAAGATTAAGTCCAAATATTTATAAGTTCAATTCTTAAAATTTCTAAGTTATGTAAGATATTTTGGAGTTGATAATTAAGGAGATAAGTATTATAAACTTATGTGGTTAATAAATTTTTGCAATATTTTATTTGTGTGATTTTGATTTATTCAAACTAAATATAAATACCCCCCTCCCTCATTTGATTTTGCAAGCAAGCAAGTTAAGAATAAAGAGTTGATCAATTGTTGAAAGTTAAAAGTGTTAGAGAGTTGAGCAAATAATATGCTCAACAAAGAGTGTGTGAGTGTTGAGTTGTGAGTGAGAAAGAGTAAAAAAATTTAAAATTTGTATTGTAAGTTTTGAGTTTGTTGTATTAATAAAAGTGTTTTATTTGTGCTCTATTATGCTCAACAATTAGTATCAGAGCCAAATTGTTCGGGGCGTAGAACATTAGACAAAATACTGTTCATATGGTTATTGTTCAAATATACGGTACTAATATCAGAGCCTGGTGTATTTGTATAAATGATGTATATTTAGGAAAGTTTTGTCAAAAGGGCTAATATTATTCAAGGAGTCTGAATTTTAAGTGGGACCGTTGTGACTCTTCCAATCTTTCATGAGAACTTTCTTGGTGTACAATTCATATAAACAAATACGTAGGCATTGTTACTGTAGTGCTCGTGGAAGCATTGTTAGAAGTAATTGCGGGACGGTCAGAGATTGACTTTAGTAGAGTTTTATTTAAATTATGAAGAGTTTAAAACTTTACAAGCTTGCAGTTTAAGATCAATCTTATCCAGTATTATTGAAGTCTTACTGGCACAATGGGAGACCTTCAAGTAATTGGAGGAATAAAAAAGCTCAACAACCAAAATTAAAATACATGGGCGACGTTGATGAAGTCTTACCTTCAAGGCCAAGATATTTGGGAGGTCATTGGCGGGAATGAAGTGAGGCAACCAACAGACGAAACCACTTTAAAGAAGTGGAAGGTAAAAACTGGTAAGACTATGTTTCCCATTAAGATCACAGTTAAAAAAGAAATGTTAAAGCACATAAAGAAGGCCAAGATGCCAAATGAAGCATGGGAAACTTTTGCATCACTCTTCTTAAAGAAAAATAACATACGACTACAGCTTCTAGAGAATGAACTATTGTCAATTGTACAACGCAATATAACGATGAACCAATACTTCACAAAGTTAAAGTCTTTGTGCTGCGAAATATCTGAGTTAGATCCTATCGCTGCTATTGCTGAAACTAGGATGAAAAAAATTATCATCTATGGTTTGAGGCTTGAGTATAGAAGTTTTGTTACTTCTGTACAAGGCTGGCCAACCTAACCATCTCTCGTTGAATTTAAAAATTTTCTTGTTGATCAATAAGCGATTGCCAAACAAATATATGGGATCTTATTAAAAGACGATGAAGAAGCACTCTATGTTGACAAAAGGAATGGCCGATTTAAAAAACATGCTGGTGGGGGATCTAAAGGAGATTATGACAAGATAAAGAGTCATAAAAAAGTAGCTCACAGACAGAATGAGCATGGAAGACTCGCGGCGACGGTAGTCAGTTTCAAAAGAAAATGTTTAAAGGAAAATGTTATAATTGTGAAAAAATAGGCCACATAGCAAAAGATTTTTGGTTCAAAAAAAAGTATGCTGAAGGTAATGCTGCTACCTCAAACGCTGAAAAGAACTATAAAGAAGAGTGGGATGTTGAAGCATCAGTCGCTTTAGTGGAGGAAACTTATCACTCTCAGCAATAATTTATAAATGCAGTGACTATGAAAATGACTAAACCTTTGACTCATGATGTCCAAATCACATAAGCATGGAGAAGATTTATGGTATTGTAAAAAATGCAACAGATCACCATGAGGAGTTAGATCAACAAAAAGAGAAAGTCGAGGTGGACCTTGATACTTAATGAGGCGAGTTGTATTCCATCATTGACATATCCATTGAGAGTTATGCTAGTATGCATCAAGATTGGACTGAAACTTCTCAAGAAGATGTCAATTCCACCATAGAAAAACTTCAAGACCAAGTGAACAAACTGTGTAATAGGTTTGAAGCTACTAAAGAGGATGTGGTGCTATATAAAAAAGTGGTGATGAATGAGGTTGTTACTACTCAAGTTACGATGGATACACCAAGAGTTAAAACTCCTAAGACAAAGGAGTTTAGCAATAAGAAAGATTATAAGAAGGTTACTGAAAAGATTGAGTCTCATCCTTCAGAAAAGCAAATGGGAGAATTTATGACACCCATGTTCAAAACAAGTGGTAACCAAGAACGTGTAAACAATGTCAGAAGGCAGAGAAAGAACGGGCGAGAGACAAAAAGGGCAAAGCTCTTAAAAAATTACAGAAGTTGAATAAGCGCACACAAGTAGTGGTGTCTCTAAGAAGAAGCACTTGAGCTACAAACATGAAGGGTCTGGTTGCAGTAATCGGGGAACTTCAAATGATGAAATTGCCCCAAAGGTCAAAGGACCTAAGAACAACACACGTGCTAAAAAATTTGCTGAAGATGATATTGTTGCAGATATTAACAAATGGAATCCTACAAAAGAGCTAGAAGAGGAGTCCAAGGGTAAGGTGACAACTTCAGAGAAGTATGAAAAGATACTTAAAAAAAAGATAAAAACTTTGCTCACGCTAAAGACTGAAAGAAAAGAAAAGAGAAATGTTGCAACAAAAAGAAAGTTGGTGTTGAGGGGGAGTGTTAAAAATTACAACACCAACTTCAGGCCCATAACAAAATTCAATACTATAAGGCCTAAGCCCAATATATGAAACATTCTAGAATCAAAGTCCAAGCCCAACACATGAAACATTCTAGGTTCAAGGCCCAAGTCTAAAACATAGAGCAATGTAGAACCAAGGCCCAAGCCCAAGATATTAAGGATTCTAGAACCAAGTCCCAATCCCAAGATGTGAAGAATTCTAGAGTCAAAACCCAAGTCCAAATTTTAAAAATATCCAAAGTTGATAGAGATATTTTAAGAGTAGTTAATTAAGAAGATAAGTATGAAAAATTGTGTAGTTAATAAATTTTTATAATTATTTATTTGTGTGGTTTAGATTTAGTGACAACAAATATAAATAACTCCCCCAATTTGATTTAGGCATCAAGTGAGTTAGAAATTGATCAAGTGTTTAAAAACTTGATCTAGTGATAAAGAAGTGATCAAGTTAAAAACTTGATCAAGTGAGAGGTAGTGATCAAGTGTTGAGTGTTGTTAAAGAGTTGAGCAAGTAATAAGTTCAATAAAAAATGTGTAAATGTTGTGTTGTAAGTGAGGAAGAGTAATAATTATTAAAATTTGTATTGTGAACGTTATATTGTAAATAAAAAAGAGTAAGAATTTTTAAATTTTGTATTATAAATTTTATATTTATTGTATTAATAAAAATGTTTCATTTCTTTTCTATTATGCTTAACAACTACTTCCTTGAATTTGTTTGCACAATTCAAGTCATATTGAATTATTCAAAGTTGCATCGTATTCAAGTGGGTAAAGTTCTACCGCCGGTGAGAATTAGTAGCGGTCTTATTCGGGCTAGCGCTTATAGAGATGGTCCATTAGGTCAACTAGGATTGCAATATCTAATTTAAATGGATACCTTCGAACTAGTTTCGGCAGCTGCTAGTCGCAAACAAGTAAACTACAAGTTGACTTTTAAGGTTGATTGCAATTTTCAATCGTTATAATGGGATACCATGGTCATATTTCTCTTCATTTTCTCCCTTAATTAAACTTGCTCAGGACAACTTTATAATAATTAAATACCCAAGTTAAACAAGAAATCCAGTTTATAGCTTTCGATAGGGAAAATCTACAAAATCTAAAAGCTGAAGAGCAACTCGAAACATGAACCGGCTGTTCTGAGTAATAATATAATTCAATACCAGATGGAGTGTTTTCAGAAAAATTATTTAAGAATCATTGGCATTTTTCAATCGAACACATATTAGGGATGAGATCATATTACTGAAAACAGGTTCTGCTTCCACTAATAGATCGAATGATCCATCATCAAATTATAAAGAAAAGGGCAGGTCTTATAAATTCCATAGCGGTGGTAATGAAACTAAAGAAACATAGATGTGGGAATGATTCTTAGCAATATGAAAAGGGCAAAGCATTTCCTAAGTGCATAAAGGAAACTAAATTATAAATTTCATTGATCCACGTTATTTTGGAATCAAGTCCCAGTTCCCCTTCCAAATTCCAGCTACCCCCAAGCCCCGAAAATACTAGCAGAACAGCACGAAATCACCTCATCTACCTGACAATACCCGAAACCAACCACAAATATCATGCCCAAATTACTAGACAGCAGCTAATTTTCAGATCCTGTCCAGCTTATCAGCTTTAACCACAGGATTTGCTTTGGCAATCGCATCACGACAAGAATTCTTGAAATCAAAGGTACAATCATGCTTCTCTGGGTACCGATGAACCCCACAATAAGTGCTCCCGCACTTGCAGTGAAACCCCGTTAATCCAACCTTCTTGTTGCAACTCAAGCACCTGTTAGCCACCTTTGGCTTTAGTGCCGACTGATCACTACCCGAACATATAACGATTTTTTGCGACGACGCAGCCGCTTCCAACAGAGAGGACGAACCCACAAAGGGTTCCGCGACCTTAAGAGTCGCCGCCAATTCCTGTGCCTGATCGCTTTGCTTCGGTGACTTGATATTCATAGATTTCTCCATAGCGGCTTTTGCCGAGGCGGCTTGCTCTTCCTTTACACGGAGGCCTCTGTAACACTTCGAGCACAAGTTCATGTTGGCTGCCGTGCCGACGAAACCGCAACCGTTGGCGCAGAGCTTTGGTTCGGATGGGGTGAAGCTAGTTCCATCGTTTTGTTCTGAACCCATGTTTGAATCTGTATATGCAATCACATAACGAGGGTCGTTAGGGTTTTGAATCTTCTTGGGCCCTGTAGTTGCCGAGGGCCTTCTCTTTTTTTTTTTTCACTTTCTCGTGAAAATCTTAGCATTAAATAGATTTCGGATGCCTTGTTTAGTCAAAACTCCTAATACCGACATGAATAAGAAATTTTCGTCAAATGACTACTGTACCCTTGGTTAGCGCCTACGCGAGCAAGTCAGCCGGTGGCAATTCATGAAAAATAAAAGAGATAAAAAACTATTTTTGTCTCATAAATTTAACTTAATTTTTTATTTTATCTCATAAATTTTAAAAAATTAATTTAATTTTATCTTAATTTGTTAATAAAATTTTATTAATTTTAATACTAAAAGGGTAAAATAATCCCTCTACACAAAATTTTAAAATTAATTAACACAAAATATCCACGTGTCAACCACAAATTAATCACTTAAATAATTAAATAAAATAATTAAATAAATAAAAAGAGAGCAATCATTGCTGTCGTCAATAGCCAACTGACCGTCGGTGATCAATTGTAATTCAACTCAAAATTTAATAATTTACGCAATAGTATAATTTTTTTGGCCAACGAAATATCATAAATGTGTCTAAAGTGAAAAAAAAATATATAGTGGGAGACGACGACCACCACCGTTTACCGTCAAACGGTGAGGTGAGAGCAGTGTACATCATCACTCCACCGTTTGACGGTGGCGCGTGATGGCCACCACCCTCCCTCTATTTTCAATCCATTTTTAGCCAATTTCTTATTTTCTTTTAACAAAAATAAATCCACTATTGTATAGATATAAATAAAATAAAATTCAATAACGTAAATTTTAACTGTTTTCGTTACTAAAATTCGACAACCGATGGTGGCCGACGACAACAGTCACCGTTGTTGGTGATTCAATTTTATTTATTTTAATTATTTTTTAATTATAAAATAAATTTTTAATAAATATTAAATTTTAAATTTATTAAAGCGCGACACGTGCCTTTTTATTTTTAATAGCTTATTAATGATTAACACGTATATATTATATAATATATTTATATTATTAATTTTAATTAATATAATAATTAGGTGTAAACTTATCAATGTACTATCTAAAAAAATTCAATTAAATTTAACAAATTTTATTAATAAATTATGATAAAATTAAATTTTTTAAAATTTGTAGAATTTAATTAAAAATTAAATCTAACTTGTGAGACAAAAATATATTTTACGGGAAATAAAAGATTATTTTGAGTGGTTAAAGTAGATGGAGAGACACATTCCGTGATCAATCAGAACTCCAACCAGAAGTTAAGGACAATTATGCGCAGCAGGGTTATATTATCTTAAAAGACATCAGTACCCTCTCAAGACTTGATACCATATTCTTATAATAATTGACAAACTACGACCTTTCAAACGTAATTACCCTTCGAAAGGATGAAGCCGAATCAGCTGCTCTCTCGAATAATCCGGACATACTCTGTTACTTTATTTTTTTAATTACTCCTCTAAAATATCATCAATATTTAGATTTGATCTGAACCGTCAAAACTACAGAAGTTGACACGCAATCAAATTATTATATCAAAAGATCAAACGGCTACTGCGATATTTTCTTCCTCGAACAACATCAAATCCGATCTTTTCTTCATTTCCAAACAAAAATAATGAACAAAAAAGGTCATCAAGAACAAACAATTAACGGTTTAGGAAATCGATACCTGTTAAGACCGGACCTACCGCCTCTGTCTCTCTTGTTTGTCTGTAAATCAATCAATTGACGCAATCAGGACTGCAAAAAAATTTACGATATCGATTAGGAAAAAAAAAAACGGAGAAAGATTTATTTAAATTAGGTACAAAAGGAAAAGGGCAAGAACAGAACAGAACCGTTGGTTTTGGTTTTCGGTCGATTGAGTTGGGGAAAGACAAAACTGAAGCGAACCACCCCTTGTTTTTATGTTTGTTTGAATTGTTTCCACAGGCACCCCACGGTTATCTGTCGGTTTAGCTTTAGGTACACTGTGGTACCCAACAATTTGTATGCTTTCTGGTTCTGGCAGTTAAATCGATCCTTTATCTTGTCGTGACGTCAACGCGTTACAATCAGACGGGTTTGCGTGTGAGACTGTATGTTTAATTTAGCGGACCATTAATTTAAACGGTATTTATGTGATATTTTGTTAGGTTAAATTAATATAATAATAAAGTTGCTTTCAAAAAAAGCGAGACGAGAGCGTCTTTGCTTTGGTGCCTTAACGCACTCCTCGTTAACACGCTTCTTCCCGAGGCAACGCTAATGGCGAACCCGGTCTGCTTTTACTGGAACCGGCGATTAGTTGAACCGTTCTAGGGTCCCTCTGTAGAAAATAGGAGCTAGAAAAGAGCAGGAGCACGGCTTCGTAGCAGTTAAAGAGTTGATATTTGAAGCGGGTGGAGAAAGATATTGAGGATTGAGAGTTGTGGGGCCATAATGTCGTCATCCCCTGACAAGGATGTCATGTGAAAGCTGTCGTGTTCGGCGTTAATTATGCTGCTGCGAGAATAGGGGTGGGCATTATTCTCGAATTCCACCCGTTTTAACTTGATCCATCTTAAAATTTTAAATCGGGATGAGAATGGAAATGGGTTTGGGACTTGTTCTGAATAGAAAATTTTGTTCCGAACGGGATAGGTCGGGTTCGAAAAAATTTTGAATCCGAACAAAAATTTTTGACTTTTCCTGAACTCGAACCGCCCCGAACCCGAATCGTCCCAAATTATCCTGAACCCGTCCCCAACCCGAATCGTCCCAACCCAAACCGATCCAAATTGTCTCGAATTCGTCACGAACCCGAACTGTCCCGACCCGAACCGTCCCGAATCCGAATCAAAATTATGTCGTTTCAAATCAATTTTTTTCTAAAAAAATAAATTGGGAATTCCCGACCCGACCCGAAATGTGTCCAGGACACATTTCGGCGTCCCGATCGGGTTCGGGTAGGGTTCAAGAATTCCCAAACTTAACCCGAACTCAAAATTATCCACCCCTAATTAAGGATTATCGTTCTTTCGCTAAATAAAATGGTAATATTGCACTTCCATGAATTGGCAAAGGAGTTTCAGTGCAATAAGTAAATAAAGGGGTAATGTATAAAATTTTAAATTGCATCTTAAATCACATAAATATTAATAATAAAATAATATAAATTTTAAAATTTTTCATTATATTTAATACATTACTTTTTATAATAGAATTTGAGATATTTAACATTATTTTAAATAAAAATTAAAAATTAAAATTTTTTAGAAAAACAAAATAATAAATAAACATGAGCTCTCATGGCTACTTTGAAAAAAATAAAATTTTCATAAATGCTCATATTTTAGGTTTTTTTTTAATTATAAATAAATGAATTAATTTTTATTATTAAAAAATAGACAATTAAATAATTATACTTTTGTATTATATTTCTCTCTAATATTTGAATCCTCAAATCTTTTTTTTTTTTTAATCTTGAATTTTTTATATATTTATTTTGTAAATATATAAACATCTAAGTATAATATGATAAAAATCTCTGTTGAGTGATTCGTTGCCGTGAATCACCTCCCTTCTTTATTTTATAAAATTAATTATTTTGTTTTTATTTTTTGTTTTCATTATATTCGTTGTAAACCATTAATAAATAAATAATTTTTATTTAGTAATTATTTAAATAGATAACAACTAACAAAATAATTATCAATTTATTTTAATAAAATATATTTAATAATTAAATTATAAATATCAATAAATTATACAAAATATGCATTGGGCCTATCCCCCACGTTGCATCCCATGTGACCCGTACATGCACGACGTGTATCCATGCTGCATTGTGCGAAATACATATTTTTTTATTGTAGATAAAAAATTAAGTAATATAAATTAAATAAATGATAACTAATTACATAATTTATTTAATGAAATATTATTAAATAATGTTTTATTAAAATAATAATAATTAATTAAATAATAAAAAATATTATTAAATAATAAAAAGTCATTTATTTATTTACTTAATCAATAAATAAATAAATAAATAATTTATTAATATTTAAAATTCATTATATTAATCAATTATTTATTGAATAAAAAATATTTATTTTGCGCAGAGTGTTTTACATGGATGACATGCATGTGCATGCATACAGAGTGCGGGATGCGCTCAATGGATTTTTTTTATAAATTGTTATTATTTATAACTTAATCATCAAATAAATAAAATATATTTTATTATTAATAATATTTTATTAAAATAAATAATAATTTATTAATTAGGTGCTATTTATTTAAATTATTACTAAATAAAATGTATTTATTTATTCATAAATAAAAAAGAAAACAAAAATAAAAACAAAGTAAAATAAAATAATTAATTTAAAAAAAAACAAAGGAAGGGAGGTGATTTGTGAATCACTTCTGCGGAACTTTTCTCATATTTTCTTTAATTTATCCTATTACTCTCTAATTTATCATATATTTTTTTCGATTCACTTTATCATATTACACTTTGATACTCACATATTTACAAAACAAACACAAAAAACTTCAAAATTTTGAAAATTTGTGGGTTCGAATGTTTAGAGAGAGAGAAAATACAACTACATGGCATAATTGTCCATTTGTCCATTTCTTGGCTAATAAAATTTAACTTTTTTATTTGTGAAAAATGAATATTGCCTAAAAATATAACCATTTTTAAAAAAAAATCTCTTGAAAAAATATGTGATATATGATAATAATTAATAAATAATGAATTTTAACAAATGAAAGGAATAAAAAATAATGTATTGTAATATGGAATTTGAGTTACTCTATAATAATAATTATTATTATTATTATTATTATTATTATTATTATTTACATTTATCTATTTAAGGAAGATTTTTTTTAATTTAAATAAAGACATAATGTTTTATAGAATGATTTGACATACTTTAATTATGGAAATATACAAAAAGCACTAAGTATTTTGGGTAGAAATTCAAATATTATTTCGTAGATTTCTTTGAATATAATTTATTTGTATCCAAATTTGGCAAGTCTACAGGCTCAAAAGCTCGTCATCTCTTAAGTCCAAAGGATTAAAAATTTATTTACAAAGAAAACAACAGCTTAATAGGAATTGGTATAGAGATGGTAAAAATACTTACAAATTTATTAAAATTTGCCTGTATTGAAAATTATTTGGTAAAGCTTCAAACGAATTTGGTACGAGTTTGGTATATAAAATGAAAATTCGCAACGAATTTAGTGTTGGTATGAATTCAGTAAAAAATCTGCGAATACCCATTGCAGTATCCGCATACCCGCAAATATTACTATTTTAATTTTTTTTAGAGGAATAATTTTTTAAATAATTTTAAGTTAAAACTTAAAAACCCTAGTTTCATTTTATTATTTATTTATTTTTTTTAAATTAAACACTTAAACTTCTTATGCTCTCCGGCCATTTTTTTCATTGTAGCAAATTTTAAATTTCTTTCATTCTTGTTTTTTTCTCTTACTTATAACTCAAACAAAGTGAGTTTACTTTTTGTTTATTTGATGAATTTTTATTTTTTACTTTTTTTAAAAGTAAATCATGACCATTTTTTTTTGGAAGAACAAAGTTCTTGAAAGATTAAACACCAATTTATATTCTTCTACAAATAAAAGTATGTTTGACTCACAATCTAACTATCTCAAAATTTCTCATCTTAGCAAAAAGAACAACCCAAGCTCAACACCCTTTACTAAAAAATGAATCTGATTATATTAACAATTTATTATGTAAAATAATTTGATTATTTTTATAAGGGGTATTATCAGATAAGGGGTATTATAAAAAATACCCTTGATGTATAGCCTAACTTCAATAATACTCACTAGTTTGGGAAAGAGATAGTAATGTCCAACTGTTAAGAAATTTTCTGTTAAAATTAACTAACAAAAGGATAATATTACCATTTCAGTATTGTTTTATCTAAATAGTACTTATCCCATATCCAAATATCCTTATTCCTCTAACCAAACACATTTATCACATTATTCAAATAGTATTATTCTTATCCAAATACTCAATTTTTTTTTTAAAAATAATAATAAAACAAAAAAAAAGTTAAAGAGGCCTATTTGGCCGCTTTTAAAAAATTGATTAATTTAAAATTTTAATTATTTTATTAATTTAAAAGGTTAAAAAAATAAAAAATTATTATCAATTTATTAATAAAAAATTAATTTTTTAAAGTGGTGCTATGTTATTATTAATTTATTAATAATTTTTTTTTTTTTAAATGGTGCTTTATAGGTGGCAGAATAAGTTTCAAAGGGTAATTTGATCATTTAATGTAATTCTGTTAATCCTAATAGAATATTCCCTAATAGTTGGGTATTACTACTTATTTTTTAAATTGGTGGGTATTATTGACATTGAGTAATACCTTAGAGGTATTCTTGATAATATCTCTTTTTATAATGTTATCATTAATTTTTATTACTTTCTTATTAAATAGATTGAGGTTTGTAACAATTTATTATTTTCAATAAATAATGAAAAATTTATGCTAGTAATGCAAATAAATTTTCAACAATAGAAGTTGAGATGAATTCAAATCAAACACTAACGACACTTTAAAAAATTACAAATAATACGGATAAAATTATTATATTTTGATTGATAAAAATGTAAATTAATGATATGATTATAAATTTATAATCGCTATATTTTATAAATTATTAAATTAAAGTTATTATTTTTTTTATTATATAAATTAAAACCTACTTAAAATTTGTGGATAACTCGTTGCGGATTAAATAATAAGTACAGATCCGTTAGAACAGATTAGATAATGAAATTTTAAATTTGTAACGAATTTAATATTTTATTTTTTAAATGAATGTAAATATGAATACGAATTTAAGGGTATTCATTCCAAACCCGATCCGCTACCATCCCTAAGTTGGTAGAGCTCAAAACTAACGAGTGAAAGATGTTGGTGTATTGTACTTATGATACAAATGTGTATATTATAATTTTTTATTATTTTATTTACATGTCTCAAGTAAATCAATACAGCAAAAATAAATATCTAATTTTTTATTATAATACACAAATACTAAATATAAGTCTTATTGCATTAATGAAATTATGGAGCTCACTTTAAAGTTATATTCTGAAAAAATTTAGTTCAAAAATACCAATAGAATTTATGGAGTTGGAATGATAACTTTAAACTTATTTAGCAGGAACGATGAAGCAACGCTTTGCCTCTTTGTAACTCTTGGATATTTGAAGAATAAATGAAA
This sequence comes from Ailanthus altissimus, assembly GCA_946807835.1. Classification (NCBI taxonomy): domain Eukaryota; kingdom Viridiplantae; phylum Streptophyta; class Magnoliopsida; order Sapindales; family Simaroubaceae; genus Ailanthus; species Ailanthus altissimus. The sequence continues at coordinate 23,400,361 of OX327696.1, read as the reverse complement.
GAAAGACTCTCTCGGCCAGAAGTTAAAACGCTAACAATTAGTATTTTCAGTCGGCCAAATATATATATTTAATGGCAAAACTTTGCAATATATATGTTTTTAGATGGCCGAATATTAATCTTGTCTCTCTAACTTTATTTTCCTTTTGACTAACAATTAGTCATTAACAAAGGAATTCCGATTGTAACAAATTAACAATGACAATTAAGCGCCACCAATTTCAAACGCTTAAGCATGAAATCTTTTAATATTGCAAAAATAATTTTCAATTGCCTTGCACCTCATGTTTACAAAAGGACACACGTCCTTCATTCACAAAATGGTGGCTATCTCCTTTTAAGTGGTGGCAAAATGCTACACACTTAACCCATTTAAATTGCCACCTCTTTAAAATAATAACACTTAGTATTTTAATACATTCGATAAGTATGATTCATCAATTGCAAACAATTTGCAATTGATTATACATATATCAAATTATAAAGACACGTGTCCTTAATATATTAAGAGTGGCAAATTTAAGTGGTGGCCGAATGCCACTTTTACAATTGCAAAATCATTTTGCAATTTAATGTATATATAATTTTAGGATATGTGTCCCAATTACAACAAAAATTGGCATTTTTCTTGTTACATGTCGAGTTTCAATTGATTAATTATTAATCAATTAATTTAATAAATTTAATACTTCAATTTTGACACTTATATTTTTTTTAAATCTTAAAATAATTTTTATTTTTTGAAATCTTCTAATTTTATTTAGTGCGCTATCCAAGAGTTTAATGAGTGAACTTTATATTGTGAAATTCTATAAGTTCACACTTGTTTATCTTATAAAATTCTTCTGTAAATTCATAACGATGCCTCACATACGTGTTACAAAAATAATAAAACGATGCGTTAAACCATACAAGTTAAGATTAATACATATTCGTATAGTTATTTTTGTTGAATTTAGTGTGCGATGTGTAGAGGTACGTATAATTTTAAAAATTATAAATACTCAGCGGAAGTATTATAAACATGTTATACTCAATATTGCATATTCAAACACATATACTCATATATGTTCATACAAGCACATATATATCTCATATATATAATCATATGTATCATATAAATATATTGCAAGTAAATAACCTACCCGACCCGATTTTGAAGGTAACTTTCAATTTATTCAAGAACTCCAACCTTCAACTATTAAGCTCACCTTGAAGTATCTTGTTGCACAATTCTAGTTCACAACTGAAATGAGTGGGATTGTGAAACTAGAATAGCAGTTACAAATTCCAACAATTGGTGTTTTAACTCTTAAAACAATTTTAAGTTCTTACGATTTATTTCTTACAAGAGATGAGAAGAATTAAGTGTTTTTGGTCTTTGTTCCAACACAAACCTTTAATTAGAAGTTTGGTAGGACTTTGCAATTTCTCTCAACTCTTTGAAAGGAATTAGCAAATTCTCTCAACTCTCTCTCACACTAGTTTGGCCGAATGATGCACCTCTCTATATCAAAAAATGAACTCTTCTATTTGTTTTATGTAAATAATGGCTCATCATAATGCTCCCCACCACCCATACTTGTTGGCCATTTCTTTCAATAATATTCATGACCTATTATTTAATAAATATGAGATAATTGATTATTATCAACCAATTTCTCCTCCCCCTCTTTAAATGGCCGACCAACACACCTGCATATGCTAAAAAATAATACATCTTTATAATATTATAAGTTACAATTGTTCTACCATTAAGAATTTATCAAATTATTAAAGAATTAATGACAAACATCACTTATAGCATTATTTAAATGTTAACTACACTTTCATAAAATAATAAGAATTATATATAATGTGTATAAAATATATATATTATTTAATCAATAACTAAATTTTGAATAATAACTTTTTACCTTATAAGTATTTACTAGTAAGGTAAATTGGTGAATACATAATAAAATCATTCATGCAGCAAGAATGTTCCATTTGTTAATTTCTTATTAGTTAATAACTCTTATCAACTAATAATGTATTTTACATTTAAGTTTTAACAAGTGCATACCATAAGAAATCTTGAAATATATTTTCACTTTACTGAAATTTCTTTGATTAAATTGTTCAATTCAATATGTTGTCCCGGTGCACAACGGATACACTTCATATTATGAAATTTTCTAGATCTATGCTTAGTTTGTCATATAGAACTCTTTCATACGTTCGTTAATAATGTCCCACATATATGTTACGGATATTACAAAATAGCGCATTAAACCATACAAGTTGAGATTATAACATATTTATATAATCCTTCCATCATAAATATCTTAAAAGAACAGAGATATAGATCAACACAATCAAGTCTTCATATGCTCAACTATAAACTTATCTTTAAATTTGTATCTCAATAAATAATATCTGTAAATATTTTTACGATATTATTTATCTTTAGGATAAAAATAATATCCGTAAAAGCATTTTTTCTCCCTGTTTTAGACTCGAAATTCTTCACCAAAAGTGGATTTGATAATTTATTTTTTTGATTCAGGACAAGAAAGTTGAAGTTTGAACTTGACTGCAAGTTCGAAATCACATGGAAAACTATGGCTTGGGTGAAGAAGTCGAAGAGAAAGAGAAGAAGAAGTTGCAGGCTTATGGAAGAAGAAAGAAAATTTGGTGGGAAGTTTAAACTTTTGACGGAAATTATGAAAATGCCATTTCTGATGTTGTGCGTTTTGGATAAAATTGTTTCCCTTTGGATAATTTCATTTCGACCCACCTTTTTTTTTTCGTTCTAATGCATTTAGACAAAGAACTTTACAATTTATTATTGGTGATTGTCACGTCATTTAAATAAATTTAAATTAAGAAATAAATTGAAAGCTGTAGTAGTATTAATAATAAAAAATAAAAAATAGTATATAATGTACCATTTCATCAATTTTTATTTTAATATTTAATTAATGCGAGACTTATAAAAGTTCATGTCCATTATTTTAAATTAAAAGTCGATGCCAATGCATCCTTAGTCTTACACTTACTTAAAGGGATATTTTATAATTTTTTTATGTTAACAAATTCTATTGTTTAAGAATGTTCTTGTTGTGAATAATAAAATAAAAAAATAAAATTTTTGAACTAAAATGTAAAGTATAAATATAAATAAATGTTTTACGAATATATTAATATTTGTACTTGTTTCTCACTTGTATATAAATGAAAACATTAACTTATATTTATAAAGTAAGGGAATGAAAAAGAAATAAAATCTTTTCAATGTAAGATTTTGGTGGAAGACACTGTTTATGATACTGTTTATTAATACGGTGCTATTCATCTATATAGTACTGTTTATTTATATGATACTGTTTATTTATACAATATTGTTTACTATTATATTTATAACACTCTCCCTTAGACTCCACCATAATCCCAACTTTTCTTTTAGACTATACCATTTTTAATTGTATTTTACATTATCAAGAAAATACAACTCTATTTTGTACAACGGTGTCTAACGTGTTTAATATTACCTCATTAAAAACCTTCCCAGTAAAACTTAGAGGGATAAAACCTGGTCGAAGGAAAAAAAAAGTGCAGTACACGTTTGTAACTAACACTTTTCTTCTTCTGAAAGAATATGCTCCCCTTGATGAAATGGTCCCCTTCAACGTAACATCTTATCAGTTTGCCAACTTGTTGAGCCGACGCATGCCAATCTTGTAAACCAAATTCTCAAAAGTTGAAGTTGGTAGAGATTTAGTGAATACATCTGCAAAGTTGTTAATAAAACGTATTTGTTTCACATCAATCTTCTTGTTTTGTTGTAGTTCATAGGTGTAGAAGAATTTTGGAGAAATATGTTTGGTTCTATCTCTTTTGATATATCTGCTTCTAACTTAAGCAATACAAGCTGCATTATCTTCATATATTGTTGTCGGAATATCTGTTGCAGAAGGTAGGCTACATGTACTCTGAATGTGATGAATGATGGATCGTAGCCATATGCATTTCCTACTTGCTTCGTGGAGTGCAAGAATCTCAGAGTGATTTGATGAGGTGGTAACAAAAATTTGCTTTATAGATCGCCATGAGATTGATGTATTGTTGTAGATAAAAATATAACTTGTTTGTAAGCGAGTTTTATAGAGATCAGATAAGTACCCAGCATCTGCATATCCAACTAGACTTGAATTTTCTGTTAGTTCATTAGAATAAAATAGTCCCAAATTTATTGTTTCACATAGATAACGAAATATATGTTTGACACCATTCCAATGACGTCGAGTTGGTGTAGAGCTAAATCTTGCCAATAAATTTACTGCAAAAGCTATGTTTGGTCTAGTACATTGGGTTAAATACAATAAAGCACCAATTGCATTTAGATATGATACTTCTGGACCAAGTATTTTCTCATCGTCTTCTTTAGGATGGAATGGATCCTTTTTAGGATCAAGAGATCGAACAACCATAGGGGTACTTAATGGATGGGCTTTATCCATGTTGAATCTTTTCAAAATCTTTTCAATATAGGTAGATTGATGGATAAAGATTCTATTTGGTTTATACTCGATCTGCAAGCTGAGACAGTATTGGTCTTCCCTAGGTCTTTTATTTCAAATTCCTTCTTTAAGTATTCTGTAGTTTTCAAGAGCTCTTCAGGAGTTCCAATCAAATTCATGTCATCCACATATACAGCTACAATAGCAAATTCAGTGTTTGACTTATTTATGAATACACGTGGATATATTGGGTTCTTAATATAACCTTCTTTTATCAAATATTGACTTAGACGGTTATACTACATGCGCCTAGATTATTTTAATCCATATAAATATTTCTGTAACTTGATTGAGTACAAATTTCGATTACATACTTCAGGAATTTTAAATCCTTCAGGGATTTTTATATAAATATCCGTGTCATGTGGTCCATATAGATATATCGTTACTACATCCATAAGATGCATACCAAGATTTTTTGAGACTGCCAAACTTATCAGAAATCTAAATGTAATTGTGTCTATCACAGGGGAATAAGTTTCATTATAATCAATACCAGGTCTCTGCGAGAAACCTTGAGCAACAATTCTTACTTTGTATCTAATGACTTTATTGTTTTCATTACGTTTCCATACAAAAACTCATTTATGTCCTATGTGTTTGACATCTTCAGGTGTTCAAACTACAGGTCCAAATACTTTTCGTTTAGTTAGTAAAGTCAATTCTGTTTGTATTGCTTCTTTCCATTGAAACCAATCATGCCTTTTTCTATATTCATCAACAGATTGTGGCTCAAAATCATCATTCATAATTTCAATGGCTACTGCAAATGAGAACACATTATCAACGATTGTTTTATCTCGTTGCCACATTTCTCCTGTATAAGCATAATTTATACTATTTTCTTCATTTTGAAACTCTTGTGTCTCTTCTGGGACTAATATTTCTTCTAAAACTTTTGTCTCTTCAGGGACATGTGTCACTTCAAGGATTTGTGTCTCTTCAGAGACTATTAATCATTCTGTTGTTTTATAGAATGTGGATTCATCTGCTCGAGTATTATTTACAATAGGATCCTATGTTTTTATTTTTCTTTTTTGCAGAATAGTATCCTTTGAACCAATTGGTCTACCACACTTCTAGCATGCTACAATGATTTATTTGCTGCTATTTGATTAGATTGTTCTACAGGAACAATTACTTAGGCTGGTGTATTAGCAGCTGGTATATATGATTTTGTTACTTTTGATGCATCTGTAAATGCGTCTGGTAATTCATTTGTTATTCTTTGAAGATGAACAATTTTTGGCACCTCATTTTCACATTGAGTTGTGCGAGGGTCTAAATGAGACATAGTGGTCATTTTCCAAGAAAGTTCATGCCTTACTTGATGGGAATACTGTCTCATCAAAATGGCAATCCACAAATCGTGCGATAAATAGATCACCTGTCAGAGGTTCAAGATATCTTATAATTAATGGTGAGTTAAAACTAATATAAATGCTCGAGCGACGTTGAAGTCCCATCTTAGTGCGTTGATGAGGTACTATAGGTACATATACAGCACAACTAAATGTACGCAAATGGGATATATTAGGTTGATGACCAAGTACAAGGTGTAATGGAGAATATTGATGATAAACAATTAGTCTAAAATAAATTAATGCTGCATCATGCAATATAGCATGTGTCACGCCCCAGACCCAAAAGATCTGACACACGACATCACTTACATTCATTCAATAATACTTAAACATTCATTTTAATTTCTTTCAGAATTATAGTAATTGAATTATGACTGGGACAATTAGTAAACCGGAGATACGCAGAGTTTTCTCAGAAATTAACACTCTACTACGTCACCAGTAGCAACTTTATTACCGGAAGCCCAGAATATATTCATTGCAAATTCTTACTTAAAATCAATCTATTACTACACTTGGTGAAACTTAAACTAAATCCAACCACACACAATAAAATAATACATAAGTATTTATTCACTAGGGACAAATCAAATATCTTATCCCACGTGTCCCCAAATGAAACACTTAGCAACCTAACAACTTAGGGAACCCAAGGAACAGCAGAAGCCTTGCCAAATCCGCTAAGCACACATGTACCTTATTTACCTGAAATCACCATAAACTATAATGAGTATAAAACTCAGTAAGCATACTAGTTTTTCATATATCAAATACAAATACATATATGTACACAATGCATATGTATGATATGCTGTGATCAATCAAAATCATAATCTTATCAAATCACATATCATGTAAGCGCTTACACATTCTTTCAAAACACATAATAGGAATACCATCACTCAACTACTACTTAGTAGGACTTACATATCACATATCACATAATGAGCCAAATGTCACTCGTAGGTGACATACCGTATGAGAGGAATAGTACAAGTGAGGTCTTGAATAACACATATATAATGCTTATGCCCGAAGGTAAAAGCCAAACCCTCACCCTGATCATCGGTGAGTCCTCTCACATGCACCAATACGCCACCACACGAATGTGATGACTCACTCTTCCTTTAGGTACCAATAGGATCCTCCCTACATACGGAACACATAACATATACCAATCCCAAAGGAAAGGCCACACATAAAGGCTCCACAAATCATATAAAATGCCTACTAAGTTAACAGTGAGTTCAAGTACCCTCAAAATACAAAATATTTCTCATGGACATATTACACTTCAAAAGCTTTCTTTATTAAACACATCTTATTTTGAAAGCTCACTTACAAAAACACATGTATGTCCATGCTCAATGTCAATGCTCACATTCAGAAACATATATTCACATTTCATATCAAAATATACTTTGACATAACATAAACATATTCTTAACCCCATTTGCAAAATCATACAAAACAATTACTATATTTATTGTGATTTCAGTAAAAAGTCTAGTATACTTACCTCTTAGCACTTACAACTATAAGGCTTAAATCTCCTTAACCTATCAATGGAGATCAATCCTTTCATAAGCCTCACAATTCATACAAATACTTAAATAGTTTACAAAATTATACACAATGCATTTAACACATCAAATTGGTCTAAATACTTGATTTCTCAAAACTTGTCATTCTGACCACTTACACTTAACAAAATTTTCTAATACATCAAATGATGTCCAATTACTCCAAAATCAGAATGTATTAATCTTGACTCATATATCCTTCCTATATATGAATATTATATCAAAATTCCTACACAATCCATTTCATATACATCATCGAATCCAAACTACCAACCTGACAGGATCAAGATACTTACTGAACAATATTCAATCTCCTACTTTTATAAAATCATATACTAACTCAAAAATTGTAAAACTACCACAGAAATACTCTTGACACATATATCAATTCATGATAAATATTTTACTTCAAAATAACTGCCAAAAGTATTTTAAAACTATTTTATTGTTTAACTTTAAAAACCTGTTAATCAAATACTGCAATGAGCTAATACACTTTAGAAAATCATAACACTTCAACCACATTGATCTAAATTCCCAATTCCGAGTATATCACATTAGATATATAAACTTATCATATTTCACAAATTCATAATTTTTGAAGATCATTCAGTAGGACAAAAATTATTTTTCACGGTACTATACTGTTTACACAGGAAATTTCTAGAATTTCAGGGTCATTTTGGTAAATTCATTATAAATTCAATTTCCATAATTTTCAATCTATTCAAAGTCTCAGATGATACTTAACATGTCTAATTTAATATACTCAAAATTCAAAACCAGAATCGAATTACAAAAATTTATAAAATTCCTGGATCAAGAGACTATCAAGCAGAAATTTCACAATTCATCATAATTTATCAAGCTATCTTATAGATCATCATCAATTCTCACAACATCAAACGAAATACACATCAAATCCTTAATTACACATATTTCCAGAAATCAAAACTTAAAGAAATTAACTTAATTAACACCAATAAATTAATAATTAGTTGTGATATACCTCTAAAGATCCAAAATTCCAATTTTTTCTTCTTTTTCTTCTTCTTCTTCTCTTTTTCTCTCCTTTATTTCTCTCTTCTCTCTCTAAAAATGGGTAGCTCGACCAAAATGAGAGAATTAGGGTTTTTAAAAGTGTATTTTTATACTAAGTGGTTAATTTTTGGTATTTATGAATTTACCCCCAAAACTTTCAAAGTATTACAATTTGGTCCCTAAAATAAATCTAAAGTCTTGCAATTAAACCCAATGTTAATAGTATGACCTTAACCTATACAAACACTACTAATAACAATATATAAATCAAATATCCCCCACATACAAATAAAATACATATATTTATACATATATAAATATTTATTATTACCGGTTGTAGATACTGGTTACTACAGCATGTCCCCATGTAGAAGTTGGTAATTGTGCGCGCATCAATAAAGTACGTGCAATTACCTAAAGTCGTTTAATTAAGGATTCTATCAATCTATTTTGTGTGTGAACATGTGATGCAGGATGTTTTACTTCAATTTTCACTGATGTACAGTAGTCATCAAATATTTTGGATGTAAACTCACCAGTATTGTCTAAACGTATTGTTTTAATAGGGTATTTCAGAAATTGTGCCATTAATTTTGCAAATGCAACATTTCATGTAGATAATAAACACACATGTGATCACCGCATAGATGCATCAACTAAAACCATAAAATACCGAAAATGTCCACTTGGTGGATGAATTGGTCTACATATATCTCATTAGACCCTTTGTAAGAATGATGAAGATTCTAAACTAATCTTAGAAAGGGATGGTCTGACTATGAGTTTTCCTTGTGAGCAAGTAATACAAATATTTTCATTGAATAATAGAATCTTCAAGTTATTTAACGGATGTACATGAGAATTTTCAACTATCCTACGCATCATTGTTGATCTTGGATAACCAAGACGGTCATGCTATAATGTAAAAGTTTTTGGATCACTGAACTTCTGGTTTATTACTGCGTAGCTTTCAGTTGAATTTATAACTGTATAATACAAACCCGATGATGAAGCATGAAGCTTTTCAAGTATGCATTTCTTGTTTGAGACATTAGAAGTAATGCAGAAATATTCTACATTATTTTCATTTAAGGTCTCAATGTGATATCCATTTCAGCGAATATCTTTAAAGCTCAGCAGATTTCTTCTAAAACTACCAGCATATAAAGCTTTATTTATATATTTAATATTGTTCTATTTTCTAACAAGATTGTTGCTCTTCCAGAGCCTTCAATCAGATCTGCAGGACCTGATATAGTATTAACTTTCCCTTCAACCATTGTTAGTTTTGAGAAATATTTTTTATCTTTTAAGATAGTATGTGTAATTGCACTGTCAGCTAAACAGACATCCCTATCTTTTCTTTCTAGAGTGAACAGTTCATTTTTGAAAGTCATATCCTTTAATAAAATATTTAACATTAGAAAATAAAAATTATAAAAAAAATATGAAGAGAAACTAACACAATAAATATTAAAAATAAGAAAAGATACAACATGCTGACATAAAATAAAAGTACAAATATAGAGTTTTAAATAATTAATACCCTTATTTTCAATTTTCAAAGAAATCAGAGACTTCTAGATGAGTATGATTTGCAGGATCTGATTCATCAATGGATTTGTCTCCATATTCTTCCCTTTTTTCTTTGACAAATGTTTCATGAGACTCAATTTGATTTCTTGGTGCACGACATGTACGTGACCAATGCCCCTTTTTACCACATTGATAACATACATTTTCATGATACTTAGGGCGTTTGATTTCCATATTATTTTATCTGTTTTGGTGCTTTTGTCCTCCTTTAATATATCTCTGTCTTTGGTATTTATAACCACCCTGAGGGTAATAACCACGCCCTCTTCCTTTTCCTCTTCCACGACCACGTCTAGCATTATTATAAAAATTTGCATTCACTTCAGGGAATGGTTGAGAACTTGTTGGACGTGATTCATGATTTTTCAATAATAGTTCATTATTCTGTTCCGCAACCAGAAGACATGAGATTAAGTTTGAATATTTTGTATACCGTCGTTCACGGTACTGTTGCTGTAGAACCACATTAAAAGCATGAAAGATTGAAAATATTTTTTTTCAACATATCATGCTCTGTTACTTCACATAATTTCATCTGTGAAGTAACTCTAAATAGAGCAGAATTGTATTTAGCAACAATTCTATAATCCTGCAATCGCAGGTTCATCCATTCATATTTTTTCTTTGGGAGGAACACATCCTTTTGATGGTCAAATCTTTCTTTTAAATTTTTCCAGAGAATCTGCGGGTCTTCTATGGTCAAATATTGAGCTTTTAAGCTCTCATGTATGTGGTGACGAAGAAAAATTATTACTTTCGCCTTATCCTGCAGGGACGTACCATTTTCTTTTTCAATGGTATTTTCCAAACCACTGGTTTGGAGGTGCATTTTAGCATCTAGCACCCATAATAGGTAAATTTTTTTTCAAAGACGTCAAGTGCAGAGATTTACAAGTTTGTCAAAGACATTTTATTTAGAGAGCCTTTAGATATTGAAGAATAAAATTAAAATGAGTACATAGAATATTAACCTTATGCAGAATATCAAAAATAATATTTAGCAGACATGACCTTCTATATGTCACATTGTAAAATATAAATATCAAAAGTAAAGTTCAGGAGGCATTGCCTTCCTTAAACATAATAATAATAATTAAGAAGCTTAACATATATGAAGCAATAACAATTAGGAGGCATAACCTTCCATTTAATTAAGTAATAACAATAATATAAAGCATAGAATTAGTACAAGAACTTGTTATTTCAAATCTTGAATTATGACCAAAATGAGCCAAAGTAGTAAAGGAGTTGAATTGAAGATCCCCGATTTACTTTATTGACTATCTGAAATATATTCGATCTTTTATAAGAAATTTGTTATTTAACAGTTTTAAGATAGTAAAAACTTAAAGTAAATTATTACAATTATTTTAGAGGGCATACCCTCTCAAATTATGTAAAAAGTAAATAATAAAAAATAAATTGTATAATTTAAGAGAGGGTGTGATTTACAACCAAGGCGATAGAGTCGACCGACCGGTTACCCCACATAATATTTAAAATTTAAGAGAGTATAATTTATATAAATAATAGAAAATAAATTACATAATTTAAAGAAATTGTGTGATTTATAACCAATGTGGCAAAGCTAACCGACTTATTATCCCACATAATATTTGAAATTTAAATTAAAAAAAGTAAGTACTTCTTACTTCAAAAATCATGAATTTTGAAATTAAATAAGAAATAATATTGATCAAATATTCAAGAATAAAAAATTATTAAAGATTTCAAATTTCTTGATAGTCAATTAACTTCCAATTCCAATATAAATCGGTAATATGCAAGTTTAAACTTCTTTGGTGGATTAGATTATTTTGTTCTTCATGGTAATTTCCTTTTAAAAATTAAAATTTTAAATAGATTAAAAATGAAAGAATAACATATTTGTATTATCAGTCTAATAATAAAAGGTTGACATTATATCTATCTCCACTTCACTTCAGAGGACCCAAACCCAAATTTAAATTCCTTCTCTTTATATATATATATAAAAGAATAGGAGCTTCATGAGAAAATGGGCGGTTAACTACTTCATAAAATAGTGTCAGAAAAGAATCGGCTCAACGTTTTACATCAGGCCGGAGCTCAATCATAAAATCGAAATTGGGACAAGCTGATGCCCTATGGGCTATTGCAGTATCAGATAATTTGGGCTCCTTCCGTTCTTCTCATTTTTTTTTAATACATGATCTTTTCTTCTTTTTGCAAGTCATTTTTTTTTTGCCTTTTTGAGAAAGTTTTACAAGTCATCTTAGTTCTTAGGTTTATTTATATTAGATTTTTCTTTCTTCTTCAAATTCAATGTGTTTTTTTCTTTGAAAGATAAAATTCAAGATGTTGGACACACATTTTTTTTATTAAAAGAAAAAAAATTCTAATTTTTTTTAGTTCTTAAATAGGACATATGAAACATAGGCATTATAAAAGTCTTTTTACTTTTGAAAACAAATTATCTAAGAACAAAATTTATATTTTAAAAAAAGATTATCAAACGTATATGTTGTCTTTGTTTGACTGTATAAATAGATAAGTTTTTAAAATGATAAGAAACGAGTAATATTCTTTCTAAAATTCCATCTCTTTATGCATAAAGTTCTAATGGTTTACATGATTATTAGAAGAAAAAAAATGCATTTTTCATCATTGCTTTTATATTTGTTTACCCATTAGGTTGTTATTTTTTTTAAGTCCTTTTTGCTACCATTTAATCTTTGAAAAATGATCATTTACAGAAATCAGGGAGAGTAAAATAAGATAAAAGTAAAATGAACATAATAATTTTTTATTAAAAACCCCTTTATAAAGATAATTATTAACCGTGCTTTTCGGTTAAAAGATTCGAACATTGGTGAATAGATAAATTTGCTAGAAATAATAGTCCTCGTGCTAAAGCTTTTTTCTATTAAGTTGAGGTCTTCACTTATCGGAAACTCTTCTCTGCATTCATAAATTGAGTTAAAACTAATCTTCCAGAGAAAAAAAACCCCTAGTTTTCTTTTCTTACAAACCTCTCAACAGTTGCAACACCATTCACTCATCAAAGAAGGGCCTGTTTCTCGAATTTATTTTCAGTGGAATCTGTTTACTCTTTCCTTGATAGTTTTAGGTAGCTGTCCTAGTTTTAGTTTTTGGGCTCTGTTCTATTGGCTTTTCTTCGACACTAGGCCACCTTAGTTTTTGACCGGCTAACGACCTTGTAGTGCTTGTCCAGTGTGCATAGCCTTGTGGCGACTTCACAGTTGTCGTCTCAGCCAGTTCCAAGTTTCCTCCGTTCGTCGAGCTCGGGCATCATAGGTTTTTGTTTTGGTCGTCTTCAAATCTCCTTCTACCGGTCTAGCTGTATCCCTTACCATCTCTTTCCAACAACTTAGACAGCTGCTCCCCCCTCGACCCATGTTAAGCCGTCGATCATTTTCGCTAATTCTAGGGATGTGAACGTTTATCTCAGGCGTTTTTGGCCCTCACCAAAAATTTTTCCGCATTGCAAAAGGATGTACGAGGTCTTTACATTCTTGGGTCTAATCGGCCACCGAGGTCATTTTTTGAATTTTGTTAGGAGTTTTTCTAGCGGCATTTTTCAGATCTTCATTGCACTTTTTTTCCAGTCCCATGGCTGACACTTACCATCATGGGGAGTTGTTACTGCCAATTGAGTGAGCTAATCTCTCCGACAGTCGCTCTATACCTATAATCGGTGTAAACATTATCTTCAACAATCTAGTTTCACCCACGACTAGGGATTTAAATTTGAGAATTTTGTATTGTTGGTTGTAGATTTAAATTTTGGGATTTGGAAATTGTTATTTACTTAGTTATGTTGCTTGTAATTATTAAATAAATGTGTGATTAATAGAATTCACATATAATTTTAAAATTTTATTACACGCAGTAAAAGTATCACATACAAAATATATTCAATATAATATATTCATATGCATATATCTCATATATATTCATATGTAAATTAAATTAGATAATATATAAGTAAAACTTACCCCGATTGAAGGTAACTTTTAGTTCTTCAAGAATTTCAATCTCCAAGTCTTGAGATTACTTTGAAGTGTGTTGTTGTACAATTCTAATTCACAACAAAATTAGTGGGATTGTAAATCTAGAATAACAACCATAAAATTGTTCCAGCAACAAGTTTTTATATTTAGAATGAAAAATGGTATGAATATTTTGTATTTTTAATTTTGTTCTTCACAACTTTTTGTTTAGAGTACTTGCCAAAAACTTAAAGCTAATTCTCTCTCAACCATCACTTACGTATTTTTGTTTTCACAAATTGAATGAATGAATTCAATTCTCTTCTCAATACATAATACTATACGTGACCTACTAAGAGACATGTTTAAATAGAAATATTAATGACACTTGCCATATTAATTCACGACCTTTTATCATGGTATGTGATATTATTTATGCAATTTGCATTACAATACAAAATCAATGCCTATCATTATATATTACCACCAATATATTTTGTTAAAGGCAAACACAATTTAATTACACATTATATACACTTGGCCTATGTCATAAATATACATACTCCATCTAATATTTAATTAATTATTAAAAATAATTTAAATAATTACTTTTACCTCACTTATTTTTACTAGTAAGGTTAAATAGTAAATTTATAGTAAAAATAATTCATGAATCAAATTTTGTTACTTATCAATACCTTATTGGTTAATAACTATTATTAACTAATTATGTGATACAATTAACATTTATATCTCAATAAGTACACACTGAGAGAACTTGAAACAAATTTTCGGTTTGCTGAAATTTCTTAGATGGAACTGTTTAATCCAATATGCTACTCTAGTGCACTACGAGTACACTTCATATTGTGAGACTATTTAGGTCTACACCCAATTTGTCATATGGAATTTCTTTATACGTCCGTGAACAATGTCCACACACATGTTACAAATATTACAAAGTGATGTGTTAGACCATAGAAGTTGAAGTTATAATATATCCGTATAATCTCTTCATCATGTATATCCTAGTAGAGTAGAGACATAGATTAACACCATTAAGTCTTTATATGCTCGACCATAAATTTGTCTTCAGATTCATATTTCAATAAATAATATCTACAAATACTTTTGCGATATTTGCGATATTAGGATAAAACTCTTTTCCCAGTTATTATTGTTTATAGCCATAAGATATTTTAAAACACAATCTTTGAGCATTATGATATATTACTCACTCAAATGAGCTTATGGATTCCATATTTATACACACCAAACTCTATGAGCATCGGACCATACCCAATGACACATAGCGATTAGACCATAAAAGGTTCTGACATGTGTGGAACCAAAGTATGGTGGATCATTCACAAGCTCACCGTTATGCTGAAGTCAAAGATCACGAATATTACTCAACTCAAGAAAACCCTCAATTGACGGTATTATGGATGTCTATTGGAGATCCTCATGAGTTTGTTCAGTACCCAGTCCTTACTAATACCTGTATTTCTATACGAGTTTTTACTAAACTTATGGTCTGCTAAGACTAACAATCTGAACCATCCAAATATATACATACACTAGTCTATATATAATAAGTTATTCATTGACAGACTAGCATCAGTAAAGATAGATAATGAACATAGTATTTAAAAATATATTTGCATAATGACATTTTCTAGTACCATTTGCAATTCTTTGTAATTATGTCATTGCTAATATATTCTTAGGTCTTTATCTCATTTAAGACAAGGCTCTAACTTCTTAAATTTTGCTGACTCTTATAACATGTTAACTCTTATCAATGCCAACTTTTAACATTTATAACTCTTAGCGTTGCTTATTCTTAGCATTGATCTAAATTTTTTTAGATCAGATTTAAACTTTTTTAAATCATATAATATTTAGAACATTATAAACATCTTACTATATATTAAATATAATTAACGATTTTAATAAAATGATGATAATATAAATATAAAAATAAATATTTATACATTAAAAAAAATAACACGTGAACACAAAATTTATTAATAATAACCTTATGCGTGAGAATTTTGTCATTCGTTATGAAAATAGTCGATCTCTTGCTAAAAAAATCAATATAACCCGTTTAAGGCATTGTCTCCATATAAGGGTCTACTTTATTTTTCTTCTTAAAAAAATTTTTAATATGAATATTCGTTAATAAGTATAAATTGTGTTACCTTAATACTACTCAGTTTTTATTGCAGTAGATATTAAGTTTTTTAATAAATAATATTAAAAATTATAAAAAAAAAAGAAAAAGAAAATGAGGGTTGTCAATCTCAAATTTGAACTTCTGAAAAGGTACATGCATGTAATGCTTTAAGAAACATGCGCCGCTTAAATGAAAATTTTCATTATTCAAATGTCAAACTCTCAACCGCTGTTGACCACATGGCATTACTCTGTCCATTCAATTCTTTTACTGGCTGAGATCTCTGTGGGAGTTGAGATGCCTGCAAAATGAAACAATGCATCATATTTGTTTTCAGCCGTTTAATCTTTTGAATGACAGAAATCTACATAGGCAAAAGCTCTCTTTACCATTTTGCTGTCATTTTCATTGTCGCTAGAGATTTTAAAAAGAGAGAATTTTCAAAGCTTATAGTGAGAAAAACATTACTTTTGGGAAATTTATGAGCTTTCTCTTTGTTTTCAAGTAAGACCTTCTTCCAATTTCTCATTTTTTTTTGTGTATTTTGATTTCATAGTTAAAGTTTTTTTGTTTGTGTTTGAGTGTTTCTTTCTCTTGTTTATGGGTTTCTGGGTGTTTGTTCTTCATTTACTCAGATATGCATGCATTTTATCTCTTTTTTTTCACTAAATTTTTGTTATAGAGGTTGTGGATTGTCTGGATCTCATCTTTTAAGTGTCTTAAATTTGTTTAAGGACAAGATTTTAGGATCTAACAGTAGCATCAGAGATGACTCCCAAGATATTTTGAGGCAGGACTCCAGCTTTCCATGTATGACATTGATGTTGGGGATAATCCAACTCAGGATTTTGAAAAAACCTTGAATAACGAGGACTTAGACTTAGCGAGGTTTAGAATAGGAGTTTGCCTGACTAGGGGGATGAAGTAGAGATACTTGAGGTTAAGGTCGATTCCAAGAGGAAAGCCAGTAATATATCTAGAGGCAAGGTCTCCACCAACGCTCCTTATCCAAAGAGGAAAGGAGTTAGCATTAAAGGGAAAAAGAAGGGGAGGCCTATCCTTGAAATCCTAATACCCCGTATGGATTAGATATCGTCCTCTTACAAATTTTTACGACTATTTGAGAGATTTTAAGGCTAGGTATATGATCCCTACCTCTGTCACTTTGAGAGTTCACGAGCTTGGAAAATGTGCCATCCAACCTCACCCTGGCGAGATCACCTTGCAT
The DNA here is from genome assembly GCA_946807835.1 of Ailanthus altissimus. Classification (NCBI taxonomy): domain Eukaryota; kingdom Viridiplantae; phylum Streptophyta; class Magnoliopsida; order Sapindales; family Simaroubaceae; genus Ailanthus; species Ailanthus altissimus. Next base: position 23,382,814 of record OX327696.1, on the reverse strand, counting down.
CTTGCTTATTTTAAACTAGGGCTCAGACTCCCAATCCAGCTTATTTTGTGCCCATGTTCGTAAAATTGATTCTCCTACCAACCTAAATAAACTTGAACACTTGGTTAATGTTGACGTGGCTCTATGTCATTGGGCAAGATTTGGTCTGTATGAGCTTACATTTTAAAAGCTTCAATATCTTTACTAAGTTCGCCCCAACTTGGACCAAAACAAGGGTTGACTTTACTTTGAGGTATCTGAAGGTTACCCAACCCCTTTTAAGAAACCACTTTTCTCAAACAAAGAGTAGAGGGGATTATGGTTTTATTTAGGGGAGAATGGGGTCAGTCTGCCTCGGAATGTTAGGGGAATACATATATCCTTGCCATTTTAGTACTCAGGTCTGGTAACATATTATGCACGTCTTCTTCAGCTTTCAAATTAGTGTTTTCTTACACTTGTCTATGTCTTCTTTCAGTTGGCTAGTTCGAGAAGCCTCTCATTGATCAAGTGATCCAAGAAAGAATCAACGGAGTCGTAAAGTATGCGAGTCTTGAGAGGGAGCTTCTTTTAAGATCAACATCAAGAGCTCAAGACTAATCCCTAAAGCGGTCGGAGATAATCCTATGACAAGAAAAAAAAAAGTAAGCATTCATCTCGTTTTACTTTTTTTTATTCAAGCAACATTTTAATTCTCTTTTTCTATAAGACTCAGTAACCCTGAGGAGCCCAGCAAGAAAAGGACCAACTTTACTAGAGAACTTAAGGCGTCCATGTTAAAAGGCTTATCCTAGCTAGGATGTTAACCTTGGGCAAATAGAGGACACTTTCAGACTTACTAAAGAGATTATCAGGTATAGATAGTGCCCTTGATGCTAAGGATAAGAAAGGAAGAAGGTGGCCAAGCCCCTGCCCCCTCCCCCTCGACCTCTTCCTTCGCCCCCTCCTCATCCAATGTCGATAACTTCCACTCCTTGGGTGATCCTTACTCTTGCTCTCCCTTTGCCTGCCAAATGAATTTCTACTTCTCTAGTGTCGTTAATCACCTTTGTAGGTTCCTTCTTATTGTCCAACTTCCCTCTTTCCCAAGAGTTCGAGATACGAGCACATGCTTCTGCTAATAAAGAAGGGGGAAAGCTAGGGAGGCAAATTGACTTGTCCATTCCCTTTACACCCAAAATTTACTTTCCATTCCCTTTACCTAAAATTACGTAGAATATTTTTTTCTAATTGTTGAACTTTTGCAGGTGAGCTATGTTCTCTGCTAACATAGGGAGAGTATCATGTCTGCAATACGTGATAGTTGCAAGAAAGCCAAAGAGACAGAATAGAAAACTGTCGTTGCAGAGAATGAGACTAGCAAAGTAAAAAAAAAAAAAAACTCCTTATAACAGTCGAGGGGAAGTTGGGTAAGACTGAGGCAGTCGCTAACATTCTGTGAGTAGAGCAAGATAAGCTATAGTAAAGCATAGAGGACCTAAAGTACAACTTAGAGAATCTTGAGATTTCGACTAAGGATTAAGCCCTCAATCAATTGGTTTGAGGGGGTCTCTTGGGGTTACAAGAAGTGTATCAATTTTTTCAAGAGGCGTTATCTCACAATGAGCCTTGAGTGGATGGGCAAGGAATTGGCCAAACAGAATCAATTGTGGCCAAGAACACAAAACCCAAGGTGGTGGACCTTGAAGAAGCTAACCTTACTAAAGAAGTCCTTGGCTAGGAGCAAACTGAAGTAGTTGGTTCTTCCAATGCCCCCCTCCTGCCTAGACTGAAGTCCCTCCCGCTATCGACCCTACTACTGACCAACCCCCCTCCCCTCTATTAACTCCACTAACGACACCACTACTAGCAAAAGGAAAAATGTAGAATAAAAGTCTACTCTCTCTACTCTACTACTTGACCTTAATAAGGGCTCTCTCTCTCTCTTTCTACCACTTGATTTTAATAAAGGCCCAGAGAAGTCAAGCGAACAATTTCTTTTTATAATGAATATTTATTGAGGAAGAGAACTTCTGTGGCTATAATGTATTGTATATATGTACTTTTTTGTAAGTAAAATGAATGGATAGCTCTCTTGAATCTTTTTCTCGGATTTGTCTAAAATGAAATTAATGAAATGCATAGAATTTTTATGAGCTTTATTTTGTAATGGTAACAAAGGCTAAGGTTTACAAAAAACTTTCCAAGTGCAGAAAACAAGATTTCTCAGCAATAGTATGCTTAAGGTAGTGGTCAATTTTCATAGGTATTAGGGAGGATTTGCATCCAAAAGGAAGTGAATAAAGAGAAAGGACTGTTACACTAGAGAGGTTAATAGTTTTCAACTTATTTAGTATTGTAATCATAGAGAAATAGTAGTTTTAAACTTCTTTAGTATTATAGTCATTGAGAAATATAGCTGATGATGAAGGGAGTTTACTTGAAAAAAATTCTCTGAAGTATTGAAAACGTACTTCTTTGAAAATTAGGTTTAGAAGAGCTTGAGAAGTCTCAAGTTTGTAAGACCAAATGAGGCACCAAACTTATATTAATCTCTTAGTAAAATAATTTAAAAATGGCTTGATACTTCTCAGTTTATCTAACCAACATAGGGCCTCAAACCTTTTATTAGTTAGAGAACTCTTTACTTATGTTAAGAAAGAGAAATTTCTAAGTAATAAACAAGTCTTCTTAGATTCCCAATTGTTTTCAAGTTCTAACCACAACATGCAAGTTGCTTAATTTTTCTTAGGACTTGACCTCAATTCTTGATCCGAACTTCAATTTTTCTCAAGCTTATTTTGAACGAGAACATTGATAAAAAATTTCTTAAAACATGTAGTTAGCCCTGTCAAGTCCCAGACGTTACAGATAGGTGAAGTGTGTCCTCGGTGATACAAAATTATTTTAATGACTGTAATAAGTTGCTAAGCTTCATTCTTATGTAAAGCCAATCCCCATGTTCTATGTATAGCTTAATCAGATCCATCAAACTCAGAGTATGGTTAATGTTGCAGACCTTCTCTGTTTTCTCATAGATACATGGTTTTGACTTTTGAGATCAACTCTTAAGGAAATAAATCGTGGGATTCTGACGTCCTTAGCAAAGGCTAGTCTAGTCAGGATGTTAGCCCTGTAGTTCTCACTCCAAGGAATCTATTGAATAACAACTTGTTAAAATTGATCCATCAAACTTCTTACCTTTTGTATATATTCATCCATGTTCTCGCCTCATACTTCAAAGTTACAATTTTTTTTTTTAAACTTGGCTTACCACGAGTTGAGAGTCACTTTTGACTTGAATTCTCTTTGCTCTTAAATCCTTCATTACCTTGAGTCCAACTAGAATTCTCTCATATTCAACTTCATTATTGAATGTTTTGAAACCAAATTTAAGTGCATAACCAACTTCATCTCCCTTTGGGTTAATAAGAACCACTTCTGCTCTACTCCCTTAAGAATTAAAGGCTTTTTTTTATCTATATAAAGTAGTCATATCAAGGGAGCCAAGATATTTTATCATTGATCATTTTGTAGGTTTTCAAAAGATTCTCTCGAAATTCAATAACAAAATTTGCAAGTGCCCAACCCTTTATAACAGAATGTGAGTTATGTTGTATGTTAAACTTAAGTTCCACAGTCCACTTATCCAATTGAACGCTTATATAAGATTTGTCTTAGCAACCGATTAGTTAAAACTGTAATTGTAAAAGCCTAAAAATAGGGTTTTTTTTAAATTATTGAAAATGTTTACGTATTATTTTAATATTGTGTGAATATTAATTATTTAATATTTATATAATAAATATTATAAATAAAATCGTTAATATTAAATATATAATAAAATATTTTAAATATTTTAAATATCATATGACGTGAAATAATTTAAATTTGATTTAAAAAAATTTAAATCAAGTCTAAAACTCATCTCTTTAAAACAGCCCATTATTTTAAACCCAAAATTTTAGCCATCGCGAGGGAGCAGAGGTTCAATCAAATCCTATTTTATTGTTGTTGTCGATAAGCACTGCTAGAAATTTCTCACTTGCATCTTCTCTTTGAGTATATAAAAAAAAAAATACTACCTTATTCTCCTGCATGCAACCCCTTGGGTTCTCTTTAATAGACTTTGAGAGGTTAGTTACTGCTCACATCTCAAGATAAGCTTGAAAATCGGGATATGAAGGTGCTAGGTGTTAAAAATGCCTACAGTTTTAGGGAATGTAGGAACATGGGCATGTCATTGCCTCTTCCTAAGTTCTTTGGGCATCGTGGGTCAATAGTTAATATATGTAATTCTTGACCATCAATAGTTTGCTTTCCGATAACATCTTTACAATACTTTATTGCGAGTCACCAAGAATGCTCTCCTTAGTTATAACTATCTTGGACTGACCCGTTTTAAACGCCGAATGCCCTGTATTATCCATTTGCCTTTGGGCTAAGGGTGGTCCTTGTCCAAATTTGGACGAATATGCTTGTTAGAATGTCTTTTAGGTTGGTCCAGGTTATTAGGCTTTGGCCTTTGATGAAATCTAAGGGCACCAAGAATAATTAAAGTTATTTATATTTTCTTGACTAATATTAAAGGAACAGTTTAAAGATTTTTTTTATAAAAAATAAAATATTTTGCAAGTTTGTGAGGCACTTGTGCCATCAATTTTAGCAAATGGCAGGCCCTGTTGTCCCTGACTCTCGAGCAGGGGGGGTTGCTCGCTAATGGAGGTTGCGTAAGCAGCCATGAACATGATTGTAGTAAGTTGATATGGCTTCTCATTTTCGGCACACATAATTATTCAAAATCAAGCTAATTCTATGCCGCAATCTTAATTTGATTAATTCATATTCAAGGAAAAATTATCGACCAACTAAAATTTTGATGGCTTCTATTCAACATCAACGATGAGGAACATCTTTCAGTTAGTTAAACTTTTATGGTGTACTTAAAAGAGGGACTTAAGAGTTGATTTGATTGGACTAAAAACCCATAATAAAATCATATTTAGCAAAATACCAAAAAAAAAAAAATATTACATAGCCTTGACACCCATATATCATAATTTAAACTTGAGTACATTCCTATAGATATTTATACCATTATCTATCTAACAATCATTATACTTGGAAGTGCGTATATACGCAAAATATTACATAGCCTTAGACACCCATATATCATAATTATGTACAAGTTGAAAAAAATGTGAGACCTAATTTCTTCGAGGGCATCAATCAAAATTGCCATGATGCTCTATATATATTGCTATTATTATGATATAGCTATGATGCTGATGATATATAACAACAATCTGAAGGGCCATCAATTGTGATGAGACGATCGATAAGGACCCGAACCAATACAGGCGATCTTAATGCACAGAGCATCATGATTGATTCATGTGAGCTATACGTCTACTAATTTTTCAGGACAAATGAATCGAGGAGGAGGAGGAGAGATATTCATTTCGTTGTTGACTATTGCATCAAATCCTCATGCCTGATTTGATTTGCAGAAGTAGTAGTGTTAGTGAAACAAGACATAAGTGAAGCTTTGAGTGCTCCTACTCCTCTTCAGCTGCCTCTACCTCTCATTCGAATTTCAAAATCCAATGATTAGGGTTCAATTGCATATAATATATATATATATATATAACTAATTTAGTGGCCGATTCATCGTTTAACGAGCTCCAAAACATGTATTAATATTTTATAATATATTAATATTATTTTAACAATAATAAATAATATTAAACAATATCTTAGAATTCATTGAGTAATAAGTTTCGTTATCCTTTAAATCAGTTATTTATATATATATAAATACGCAAATAAACTCGATTATAGCTTAAATTACAAAAATATTTTTAGCTAAGCACAATTTTTGTAAATATCATTAATGTAATAATGTTGACCGAATTAATAATACTATATTATAAGATTTTTTATATAAAATTAAAAATTTATTAAAATATTACACAAAAATTAAATAATTCTATTTTAACTCACCTAAATCCCATAACTCGCCTACCAAAATATTATAATTCTATTCTGCTACTTCTTCAAACCTCCAACTTTATGTAAAGGTATACAAACAAATGCCCTATTTAGCTTGGGCACAAGGTTGGAGGTAGAAAAGATTGTCAGCGGAAGAATTATTGTGACTGAGATGAGCTGCCTAAAATAACACAAGAGATCTAAAAATTATGTGATGCAGAAGCAGAACTACTCAATTAATCATCATGTTTTTTCATCATTGAATGTTCTTTATTTTCTTTTTTCTTTTTTCTTCGTGCTGATCGGATGCAGTGATTATTAGTGGGTTGGGCAAAGGCTCGTCAGAGAATGAATGCCATAATTGATTTCATTAACCATTTTTAACAAACATTAAAAGTCAACATACAAGGTCATTAATATTTTAATAAAGTATTAATTAGCATGCATGTGTTAATTAAGTACCCGTGTTAATATATGCCATCCGTTGCGCACGATGACGTAATAAAAAATTAATGTTTTTTTACTAGGGTAAATTTTTTATATCATTTTATAATTTTTGTGAATTAAAAAAATTCAAGAAAACATAGTGGATTTTATAAATAATTACTAAAAATAAAATATAAAATGCAAATAAAATTGATATATTATTGAGATTGTGTTTAATGAAACTCATAATATAGATGAATTCGTCTATTACTAATTTTGAATCAAAACTCTTAATAAATTCTTTTTCAATGCTAACAATAATGTAATTTGCAAGAAATTAATCTTTTATATTTACTATGAAGTGTTAATTTAATAAGTATCATAGTTATAAATGTACATTCTGTCATTTTTATAAATACTCAAAAAGTACGAGTAAGACAAATTACTTTATCAATTAAGAAGTAATTCTCTGTTTTTTTTTCTTCAAATAAATCTCAATAAAATTTGAAAAGTATCGTCATTATGTTAATAATTAAACAAATATTTATCTTTAATAAATTCATTATTTAATTAAATATATTAAGTAAATTGAGTTAATTATTAAAAATAAATTCAATTTAAAATATATTCAAATATGAAATAAAAACAAAAAAAAAATTAATTTGCTTGAAATGGATAAAAGTGAAGTGTTTGAAAAAGTTCACACAAAAATTAATTTCAAATTGAGCAAGTTGAAATTATTAATATTATCATTTAAAAAAAAAAAGCTGAAATTATGACAAACTAGCTTATTCTAGTTTTTAAGTACTAAATCGTTATTCAGTTTTTATCTTATTAAGTTCATAAAATAAATGAAATCTTATCTTAAGATGAGAAATATAATTTTTAAGATAATTTAATATAAGTAACATGAAATTATTGAGTAAATATAAATTTTGGATGACCAAACAAATAAATAATTAGTTTTGAGTGACTAAATAATTAAAAAAAATTAGTAAATCTGTATTTTTAAATTAATATTAATTTTTTTTGTTAGCCCAGCTGAACCCATCTCTGGTTGTACGTTAACACGATACAATATCTTATCATGCATGCATGTTGAAAACCACCTTTTAATATATATATATATATATATATATTTTTTTTTTTTAAATTTTAAAAATTTTTAAATACAAGAAGATATCTCAATCACTAAATACTGCTAATCTGAACTATATCCAAGGCAACCATATTTTAATAAGTTGTCTTATTTTCTTTTAACATGAGATAAGAAAAACTTAAATAAGAATGTCTCAATAAGATTATTCGTTAAAATCTTGACATGTGTTTTAATATTTTCTTTTATTATTATGATCATCGTTAACATGATTGATTCATTTTAAAATTTATGCATATGTGGCGGGTAATTATCATTTACCCCCTATTAAATTTATTAATTATCAAAACTCTTTTTAATATTTAATAATATTAAAAAAAATTATGTCATTATAAATGTAATAATATAGATTAATTTTAAAGGAGTATAACGATTTTTTTATTTAAAGAGTTAACAATTGCATTTATATAACACTAAACAGTAAAAATGCTTTGTGTAAATAATAAATTTAGTATACTTATATTATCAAATAATTTTTTAATACAAATATTTTTATTTTTGTTAAAATACATATATTCAATATCAATCGTCATATTAATCTAATAAATAAAGAAAAATTATTAATTACAGCATTATGTAACTATACTATTTGTGTAGTACTATTAAATTATTTAAAACTATGTTACATAGTGTATTATTACTGTTTGATACTATACAGATGTAATTGTTTACTTTTAAAATAAAAAAATTATTACATCCTTCTAAAATTAATTTATACTATGATCGTTAAAATGACAAGGGGTTTGGATATTATAAAATACAAGATTTTCAGTAGTTAAAGAATCTATTAAGGGGGTAAATGATAAATTCTCATATGTAGCAAAATAAAAACAAAAAGATTAGAGATTCTACTCTCTTCAATTATTCATTTTTTATTAGAGTAGATATTTAGACTAGATCTAAAAAATATTTCTTTGTGCAAATGTTAAAAAAAGAAAAACATGCATGTAGTTCTCTTTCCCCACAAAGTTCTTCCTCCATTATTATTATTAATAATAATTCACCTAGTACATCAAAAGTCTATAAATTTATAATTGTTTAATCCTCAAGAAGAAGATGTTAATTAATTAATCTCCCAAAGGTTTTTTGGGTGTCCAATGATAATATTAGATAAATGTGAGAATTAATAGGTTTATTAGTTGATAAGGAAAAAAATTCTATTAAGATGTCTATATATAAAAATTAAGACGAAGCTCAAATTTCCCCCCCGTTGGAAATAAGTATTTATGGTGAACTTTGACTTAATTTTTTTATGCATAAATAATCACAATCTGAACTTTTCTCCCATTAAAATTCGAGGTCATAAAATGGATGCTTATTGTCATCATTTGACATGAAATGAGGAGAGAAAATAAAGAGGAGGGATGGGGTTCGCAATTGCAGGGGTTTTAATACAAAATTTGACTCTTAGGTATATTTGCGTTCAAAGTTCAAACAAAGTATCATGAGAAATAAAAAAAATAGGTGGGATGAAGAAGAAATGAAGATGCCACCCTCTTCTAATGGTCCACAAATATGCTAATTAAAACCTGAAAAGCCAAAGAGAAATGAATTGGATCGATGATAGAGTTAAATTTTTCATCATCTCGCACTTGCACTATTCATGGGGCCTCATTGTTGCCATCAAAGGAAAGCCACTTGTATTAATAACCCTAACCATTCATGCATGCATGCAGTCACAAATATTTATATATCCATGCGAGGCGTGGGCAAGGGGAATTAAACATCTTCGAGCAATATGATAATATATTAATATACAACATTAGCTTAGTCAATTCACCGCTTCTCTTACTTTAAAGTAAGGGCGGACTATTAAAGTTCTATTTTTATTTTTGTGAAGTGTTTTAATAAATATTTGATATATTTATGTAATATTGTGAAATTTTTTTTATAATATTATCTTTAAAATTAAAAAAAAAATGTAGAGGCGAACTCAAAATTTTACACTAAATCGGATTAAAGTAAATTTTTGGAGCTAGCCCTCCCTATTACGACGGTCCACCCCTACTTTCAAGTATGAGAGAAAGAGTTTAAATTTATTAAATAATGTGAAAATTATTATTACTTCCCTAGACACTTATTTTTATATGGGATTAAGATTTTTTTTAATTGAATTTATTTAAAATTTAAATGTTTGATCAAAATTTGTTACTTTATTATTTTCTCTTTTAGCCCGTGGGAGAAGAGAAATAAATCCGAAACTTATATTTTTGGGTACCAACTGTTTTAATTGGAAGATGATTGGCTCCGACAAATAAAAAACAATTCAAATTAGTGATATTTCTTAAGGTCTCACTATAACATAAGTAATTAAGAATGAGTAAACTTTTTCAATTTCGTAATACGTGGAAAAGCTAATGCATATCTATCTCTTAAGTTTTGTCAAAGTCGTGCTTTAAAATTCTAATCCAAAGGAGTACACACATTTTAAATAAATCAAACATGAGAAAGGCAGGCGAAATTTAACCAAAAAATTACTTAGTAATTTTTTTTTTATATTTTGAATATTTAATATAATATTTTAAACTATTATCGTAAACTCAAACTTTAGGCTTGAAATTAAGAGATTCATAACTTTTACTATTCGGGCATGCAGCTGGATGCAATTACTTAATAGTTAGTACGGAGATTCGAAATATAATAGTTACGTAAAAGAAAGCAATTTTTTTTTTAAAAAAAAATGACAGCTACAAAACAAAGACCATGAAATTTCGAGTTTACGTGGTGTATGATTTTGCAGAGGTAAGAGTACGGGAAAGCTAAATTTACACGTCTTCATATTGATGATCAAATTCGTATTTGAACTAGCTAGCTAACTTAGCTAGCTAGTTTCTCATCATGAATCATGGTTGGTGGAAATTTTGAAGCCAAGAAATTAAAAGATTAAAGAAAATAATAATAATAATAATAATAACAATTACACTTTAAAAAGAACACATTATAGTTATACACCGTGGTAAACACATGATGAAAATTAACAAGAAGACAGAGGACTGACCCATTAAAAGCAAATTTTATTGCCAAATGCAAGGCACATAGGAATTACTATTGAGTTAATTGCATGGGAGAGGGAGACCAAGTTGTAAAAGGCAAATAATTTCTCATATGGGTGACCCATCTATATAGCGTGGCCTAATAAAAGCAAAGTCATCAAGGAAAATGGACTTTTTAACATGAACATGACTAATACTCATTGGTTTCTTGGTTAAATTGGATGCATAATAACTAACAGGAAATTTATCATTTACCCATTTAATTACTACAAACTTGTTTAATATTTGATAATATTTTTTTTTTATAAAAAAAACTCTTATTTTTATAATTGTAATAATATAAAATAACTTTAGAATGATATAATAGTCCTTTTTATTTAAAAAGTTAATAATTGTGTTTGTATAGTAATAATTTACTGTGTAAATAGTAAAATTAATTCTGTATAATATAATTTTAAATAGTTAAATAGTACTGCGTAAACAATAAATTTATATTGTATTATAATTAATAATTTTTTTTAATTATTAAATTAATATAACGATTGATATTGAATATCTATATTTTAATAAAAATATAGACATTTTTATTAAATAATAATTTATAATATAATAAAATTTCGTATTATTCTTATTAATTATTTGATAGTAAAAATATATTATTTTTACTGTTTATATAGTGTATTTTTACTGTTTAATATTGTACAGGCTCAATTATTAATTTTTAAAATAAAAAAACTCTTATACTCCTCTAAAATTAATTTATATCATTTAAGTTATAATGATAGGGGGAGTTTTTGCATATTATTAAATACTAAGAAAATTTTTTAATAGTTAATAAATGTAATAGGAGGTAAGTGGTATTTACCCTAACTAACATATTGTTGCGAACTTAAGTAGACTGAAACAAAGCTAGAGAGCGAAAAAGGAAAAGAGGGGGAACCTTCCATGATTCCATCATCGATCATCCGATACCCAATATCTTCGAATTAGGCTTTAATATTTTTGCTTTGCCTTGATCAAAATTGATCAGTTGATTCCCCTTCGGCATTATCAGTCTACCCCTGCCATGATTACAATGAAAGAGAAATCAATGTCAATCTGTGTGCTCTCTATCTCTCTCCTCACCTCTCTCATTCACAATCACATGCCCACCAGGCACCACCATGCCCTATCACATTATATATCAACATACACATTATTAATACCAGTGCCAAAACCCACCTATATTTATGCAACGCTTCTCCTCACAAGTCACAATTCATTTCCAATTGGGAATAGGCCCATCTTCTTCTTTGTTAGATTCTCAATTTTCATTCATTCAAATAAGCACAGTTTCTTCTTCTTCTTCTAAAAAGAATAAGAACTACTGCAGAAGAATGTGTACCCACAACTCAGACTGGATGCCATCTCGTCCTGCTCATTCCAAGAGAAAGCATAGATCAAAACCTAAAGTTCAAATTTACAGGCTCACCAGGTATATACATATACATATTGCTTCGACATTTCTATTTCTTGAAGAGTACAATTGTCATGCCTGGATTCATTTTTGTAAAAGTATGCTTACTGCTTTATATGTTTGTATGTCATATGGTTCTAATGCAAGGAGGCAATAATTTTGATGAAGCAGGAGAATTAGATGCGATGAAGAAAAGGAGGGTAAGGATATGCAACTGAAGAACATAAAGCTGTACTTGGAGAACCAAAGTATTATCGAGGAGAACGAGAAGCTGAGGAAGAAAGCTAATCTTCTTCACCAAGAGAACTTGGCCTTGATGTCTGAGCTTCAAAAGGAGTTCCCACACTTGGATCGCTTCTCCACTACCCTTTTTCTTCTTCTTCACAAACACTAATTATTAGTGGTTACATAAATATATATCTTTCTAATCCATCACTTCTCTCCCTCTATACCTTGCATTCTCTTTAGCCTTTCTTTTTCTTTTTTCCTTTCGGTTTTCCTTTTGTTTACTCTTTTGTGGCAATATATGTATGTTGTTATATAACATAATTCTTATGATAAATTACGAGATCTCTTATGTCAACTTAGAATGTTTCATTGATTCCTGCAGTTAACTCTTTTAAGATGCTAAGAGAGGAAAAATGAATGAAACGATTTCATCGAAGAACAGGATGGGTTCTCCCAATATTTTAATCTTCATTTTTAATGTTAATTAGATGGATGGTTATAAGAGAACTTCAGTTTGGCCTTTCATCTGATTATTATATATGCTAAATACTCCATCTTTGTAACTGATATATGTTTTAAGGCTTAATATATTAAAATCAAATTGCATTAACATCCATCCCTTCGTCACAATATTGTACCGCAAACCAAAAGAAAAGATTTAAGCTAAGTGTTAACAATGTAAATGTTACTCTACGCTGCAGGTCTAGCAGCACACATCGTATGCAATTACAGTTTTCTGAAGTTTTAGCTATTGCTCGGGAGAATTACAGCCCCGTTTCCATCTTATCTTCTAGCTTCAATACAAATTAAAGTGCTTTCCATTTGTCACCATGTTTTCAGTAACAGTTACATCAGAACTGAATATCAATGTCGACCTCGGCGTGTGAACAAAGATATTAAGACTAAATTCGCTGCTGCCAATTTTGGTACACTTGAAACAGGATTTAGGGATAGGGTAGCTGATATGATTTAACATGCTATAACGACTAGGGTTGCCGACCTAATTTCACAACAGTTATTTGACTTTAATAATAAATTAAATTTTATTTTTTACGCTAGATTTAAAAAATATATATATACTCTTTATGACTATCTTATTAACACAAGAACAATAATAACAAATCAAATCTCATCCACAAGTAACAATTACAACACTACTTAATACTTTTAACAAGCTATGTTACATTGTTCCTAAATTAGTTTTATCTTAGTATTAGTCAGTCTAAACTAATAATTAAAACTAAAATACTGAAAAACCAATATGAAAATTAATTTTTTTTTAAAATGGGGTCAGATGTGTAAATATATAAGATTTTTTTAATTTATTAACGAAAAAATAAGCTTATTATGCATAAAATTACTTGTTTTCATGATAAATTATACTCTTTTTTTAAAACCTTTTTAAAATCTCAGCTTTGTGAAAACATTAATTGCTTACATTCAAATGTGAGAAGATAAAAAAAAAAAAGCAAACTCATAATATTTTTTATATATGGATTCAAATCCCTTTCCAATTCAGTCACTTATATCTATTCAAATAAAAATAAAAATGAAAACAACCGCTACATTGAAATTTTTACTTCTTCTTTTTTTTTTTGGGTTGGGTGTGTTTCTGGGTTGCTGCCTTGCTGGGATGGCTAGTTTCAGAGGTGGGAATGTAAGTTACATTTTCTGATATAAAAGCTGTAACACATGGCAAAATGAGACTTAATATATACTATACATGTTTCTTTCTGTTCATTGTCTTCAAAAATTTTGATTCAAGTCATAATTTCATGATTGCAATCTTAAGCAGCCTGCTGCAAGGCCGCCGCAAAAAATTAAAATATTTCAGACTTATATTCTCTGGTCGATCATAAGTAAGCAACGTTTTAAGTCAAAACAGAAATTATAGCTAAATATATAACTCAAATAAAGGAACTAAAATCAAAAAATGCGGCAACCCTATGTTGTCAATCCCAATATTTGTTAATAAAAAAAGGGGAAGTGTTTGTTAATCCAACTAGAGAAGCTCAGGTCAAACCAGTTGGACGACAAATTCACCACGGACAAACGAGGTGATTGCAGAAAACTCAAAAAAAAGAAAATTGTGGTATTTGACTCTGAGCTCTTCTAGCCATTTCCGAGATGTTCATTTTTTCAAATTTGGCGCACCATGAAAATGAAAATCCTCTGTGTCCTGTTTCCTGCAAAAGGTAAAAAGTATTTTCTCATCCTTCTAACTAATTGCTAGATTATTGCCCTATCAATGTGGAAGCTGCTTAATTTATGTGATAGAAATGTTACACAACAGGGAAGAGTATGCACTCAGGCGTGTAATAGTCTGCCATTGTAAACACTTCACAGACTCTGGGAGCGTTCCTCAGTTGATTTGTAAATGCGGTATGCAGCATAACACATTGTAGCATTGCCTATCACCGTCAGAGCTGCTTGATGAGCCACCAATACCTACAGATCACAGACAAGCACCAGAATCATTTGGGACAGTATTTTTTATCTCAACAATCAGTCTCTAAATCAGGCACAAGATAAGGGATCAAACTCCAATGCTCCATAGAATATCCAATTCTTAAGAAGTTGAAGTTTTGGTCTGATTTTGGACTCTATTAATGATGCATTTCTTGTTTTCACAGTTTGGACTACCCAAGCCATTTTTCCCTACTTAGACCACAGAAAATTGACAAGTCATTTATTGCGTCCATGTTTTAGAAACTAAAAATAAACGAAACCCAGTTCAGTACAAGAGAGACACGATCAGTCTATGAACTTGATGAGCTTAATATCCAATTGAGGAAACATCAACTGGATCCTAAAATCAACATATACTTGACAAAGATGAAAATAAACAAGAGAAGCTCTTTATCCAATACTAACAAGCCCATCATCAACTTTAGTATTTATGAATTTAGAGCACAATAAAACAAAACTAACTAGTGGTATCATAACCGCTTGCAACTTTGGCCACCATTTTCCAGTGAAAATTTTATAACAAAAACTAAGTGAGCACATAATTAGCTACCCCACAACTGCAACACCTGCACAACTGTTGTAAACTTCTTAAGCCACAAAGAAATGTGCTGAACAAGAATAAACTCACTGGCAGTAATTCTGATGTATATGTGAATCATTGATCTCCTATATTTTTTCACTGCATACTACAAATTTTTTAAATTTCAGATTAGTATCTCTCAGATGGTAACCCAAGGAGTTCATGACAACAGCAATTTGTTAGATTTTCCAACATTACTTGCTGTACGATTACTTTTAGCAGAATTTTCCTTTGTTTATTAATAAATATATGGAACATCCTTCAAGCGTGCCGACTCTGAAAAATAATCATAAAGTGGCTGCTGACAAATGAAAAATCTTTGCAATGATAAGCATTAAACTTCTAACAGGAGCAGAGTTCAAAAAGGACTCGCACAAATCTTGACCAGAAATGTATTGAAACTATTTTCAAAAAATACCACATTCTAAAAGTTTAGTACAGTTATATGGATCAATGCAATCTAAGTGGTTTGTTTCATAAAAATCATTTAATTCTCCGATTCAGGAAATTAATTTTATTACTCGTAGACATATACAGTTATAATGAGGATTACCTCAAGTGACTCAGAATTATAAAAGAAATGCCATGTGCATGCACAAAATGCTCCACCAAGCAGGGGTACCTAGACAATTGTTTATATTAGAAAGGGCAAAAAGGTTCACGAAGAAACAGCATCAATTAAATGACTGCAAAAATACAGTGTGCTCTAGAAAAAGTTCTAAATCTAATTTAACAAACTTCGATGTGTAAAATAAATTTAAACCTGCAAACCAATCAGCCAGGTCTCAGAGGCTAACTCCTACAAGATATGAACCTAATGATAGAAAAAGCTAGTCAAATACAAGTGATTCCCCAACATAAAAGCAAAAGAAAAAGACAGTCACTGACATTCCAACTCTTCCTGATAAGTCAACATACAAAATCAGCATGAACTATGATAATAAAAAAGAAAGAAAGGTAGAGAAGTCATCTAAAACTTATTACCTTAATTACAAATTGTAAACCTATCCCACTAAACAATACCCAAAAACGTAGAACCATCATCTTTTAATCACTAATGCTAACAGCTTGGGAAAGTGCTTGAATAAAATCATTTATCATTCATGATTTTGCCACATCATGCATAGACACAAAATCATCCATTTAACATGCTCTCATCAACAAATTTCTGTCCATATATCAGTAGCTAAATAGTTTGACAATTTGATAACTCAAAAAGCAAAATGTAACTTGAAAAATTAAGAGGAACTTACCATTCCCCAAGAGAGACCCTTCCATGATTCAAACCCAGATTTCTCCCCATATTGCCACACCAAAGCCATCGCAGTAATCCTAATTGATCAGAAAATACAGTTTCATTTTATTTTTATTTTTCTTTTTTCTGAAATGATAACCCTACAACACTCTAAACTTGAACGAAAACCTTTTACATGAGAGCAAAAATGCTAGGCCACAAACATTTAGACAATGCATATAAAAGAGAAATTATTTGACATTACACAAATAAAAAATTATTTGATACTCTACCGCTGCCTAATGCATCAAGTTAGCTACGTAAGTGCTGAATATATCATTTTCCAAGTAAAAATCCAGAAACTTTTTCCTTCTATTCTTTTAGCAGTCAACTGTTACTACCAATAATAATTCTAATCAAAGAATGAATGAACCCAAAATAAACAAAATGCCCACAATCGGAAATTTTTTTTTTCAAGAAACACCTTACAGAGAAAATCCAGAAACTAAGGCAATAAAACCCTCACCACTCAACAACACTGGACACGTGTATAGCCCAGGTGGGCAAGGACAAGGCATTGGCTGGTTCACTCAATTGCAAAGTTGAACCCAGCAACGGCAACTCAGCAGCTGATGCCGGCTCCAACAGCGACAGGGCCAAACCAGCTCCAATGAGACCAGCAACAGCCTTTCCCGGGCCATGAAATACAGCGTTTTTAATGGGTTTTCGTTTATGAGTTGAGTTTGAAAATAAAAGGGTTCGTCTGTGTTTGTGAGCGTTGATGGAATTTGGAGAATTTAACAGTGAAGTTGTTATGGTTGCCATTTTTGGGGATTTGGCAATAGTGAGACTTTGATGACTGGATGGTAGGCGGGTAATTCACAAGTACGTTAAAATTAGGAATATTTATAGTTTTGAAATGGAATGATGCATGATTCATTTTTCAATAAATACTTTTAATTTAAAGAATTTAAAGTAATACATTAGTTTTAACACATCAAATGTGATAAAAAAAAACTTGTCACTTGTGTTAAAAATATACTCATTTTAAATAATCAAATCGAGTTTTAAGGTATTATATATATATATATACAGTAATTTTTAAATTGACACATTTTGGGTCATGAGTCTACCGAAATCATCTTGAAGTCTGTTGAAGTTTTTAATTGAAATTTTAAAATAATTATTTTCTTGTTTTTGATTGCTCCTTAAATTTGTGAAGTTTTCTGTTTTCCAATTTAGAATTTAAAAATATTTATTTTCACGCCCTTATTGCTCTTTAAATTTAAAATAAAATACAATTTTCTTATAAAGAAAAATATTCTAATATTTAAATTAATATTTGATTAAAAAAATATTAATGTGTGAGGAGTATCTTTAATATTAAGATGATATATATGACGTTCTCAAATAATGTTTTCTAATGCTTAAAAATAATTAGAATAACTTAAATGAATAATTGATGAGAAATAATCTGCTTATACAGTGATGGAATTAAATTTGGAGTAAGATTTGTGTGTGAGTAAAAAACATACAAACTACAATGTATTAGAAAAAATAAAATTAAATTATGACTCATAATTATACTCAAATCCTAGAATTATAACCCGAAAAAAAAAAATAAAGAGGAAATCACACCTTTAATCGACTTCCTTGTTTCTGCGTATCTCATTATCGGTTGAAAAAATACCAATGAACCAACGAATTAGATTTTATAAACCCACTAATCAATAAACTCAACTCCGAACTCCCTAGTAATATTAGGGTGGGTGTCAAATGTGTTAATTCCAATTTCTTTTGTTTTTTAGAGTTAACATCTTTTATAAAAATTCAATATTAACCCTATGTTGATTAGGCCTACTTAATTATGGGCCAAACTTATAATCTTATTACTAATATCAAATATTATATCATATTGAAATGTTATTAATTTTAACAATTTAATTAATAGATAAGAATATAATAATGATATTTAAATCTAACACTAAATATCATACACAATATAAGTTCCAAGTTTTAATGTTGCTTTAGAGACCTCCTTTTAGTTAGTTACCAAGAACGAGTAAAACGATGAACTCTGAAAGACATAAATCTTTATTACATGATATCATAGAATGCAACAAACCTATGTTGAATCACTATTTATAAGATTACACAGACACGGTCAATTACATAAATTAGATGAATTTTACATAATATCTATCTTCGTAATAAACGAGTTGTTAGATGGAATCATTAGCTACCAGAAAATTTTCTAATGGGTAAGAAGATGTGTGTTTTCTAGGCAAATGCTGGATGTTTTAAGAGCAAGAAATGATATCCATATTGTATCTACTATGTCCAAGTATATCTAAAGTGCTTTGTTGAGGAACTTTACAGCTGATTCTTATTCACAGACAGCATTTCAAGCTGAAGCAGATACTTAATCCCTGTGCAAACCTCTGAAACTCAAAAGAGACACCATTTTGAACTTATCAATAGGCCAAGACAAACATTCAATCAAAGATGGAAATAAAGGAATATCAACTTTGCAGCGAAGAGCCATATAATTGAAACCAAAAGTTTCAAAATAAAATAAACTCTTTTATCTGGGTACTTTCATACATGAGTAGTCTCCAGATCAGATTGGCTCCAACCAACATCCTCGTAACTGTATTTCTATCTCATAAACCTGAAACTTTTTATAAAATAAATATGAGACTTCTTATCTGAATGTAAACTGATATAAAAGTAACCCGTTACATTATTGAGGCAGGTGATCTAAGGCTGCTACTTGTCTTGCCTTCAAAATTTCTTTATCTTTAAGAGCTCTTTCACCCCACGACACTTCATCAATGCCTACACCGAAGTAAGAATTTGCAGTAGAGCACGAGTTTGGAATGCTTGTTACTCGTTTTTCTTCGCCCATAGCATTACAAGAGAAAAGCCCATCAATGACATGATTACAGTCTGTAGATGGCAGAAAAAACAGTACTCCTTAGAAATTCATGGATTCAAAGCCGATTATGAATAAAGAGAACTGTCAAATATTACATCATGTATCTACTCCTACATTAGTATTACATGATTAGTTTCCTGTAGGATATACTATACCAAATCTACAATATATTAAACTCCTAATATTGATGAGCTTAGGGAAATCACAGGGTATAAATCTATGTAATGCAGTGTTGAAAAACTCAAACACCAATTAAGTCAACAAATTTCTACCTGCTAAAACCATACTGCCAGGCAAAAGGGCAAGAGGATGATAGCTCTTGGCACCCCTTTACATGAAGTAGAACCTCATCCCATTCATTGAAGTTATTGAATGAAAATGATATGCAGCAAAATAGAGAACAGAAAAGGGAGAGAAAGAAAGGGGAGAAAATGAAGAGAAAAGAGGGAAGAAACCATAAATCTTATTCAATTCATCAAATCAAGTCAGCCTAAACCATAGGATAAAAGGCCCTCTTTATAGTGGCCAAAATCCTAATTGAAATAAGTAAAAATCTGTCATGCCATCAACTAACACATATAAAATTACCTGACCAAAAAAACTAAATACACCTTCAATAGAAAAATAAAACCATAGTCCAACTAAAATAAAAAGGACATCAAAACTAGCTCAGCTCATCCTACATCAGAAATGTTTTAAGGAAAAAAAACTATGTATCATTTAAATTGTGGTTAGCACCATATTTTCACATTACAAATATTACATGAATCACCAGAGACATTGAACAGCAAATAAGAGTGCAGAGCAATTATGAACTAGCTCTTAAAAAATCGAACAACATTACAAACTTCCAGAGCTATGCAAAAGAAATGTGGCATAAACTTCTGAAAGGTCAATCCAAAACTCAATGCAAAATAATAAAGAATGTGAAATGAATTTCATTTGGGATTATTCCTCTAACCATAATACACGGAGGATGCTATGGCTATGGCTGCAAACAGGCTCATCCAGCACATGCAGTATATGTGGCAGAAGAAATAAAATTTTAGATTATGCACTAATGAAGCTATGCCTCTGCAATACCAGAACTTGAAAGTAAGTCTAAGATGAACTAATCCCCATAAACTCCAGAGAAGTAATCCGTGGAGTTACCTTGCAGGGTGTTCGGATACTGTCAATTTTATCAGGTATACAAATTTTCCCATTAGAGGATGAGAAAAACAAGTAACATGGTTTGCACCAAATTTCCTTTCCAGAGGTCAAAAGAAATACAAGCAATTGAACATTTAAGCCTTTGACTTACAGAGATTGCTGGTGGCACACTCACTAGTGGATCTTCAAAAAACCTATTTGCTAGTGCAAGAGCTAGGAGACTGCTCTGCATTCCTGTAAAAGGAAAAATATCAGGCAGAAGAATTTAGTCTCTCGTAGTATAAAGGTATCTTACCTGTCTCAAAGGATAGTGTTCTTTGCAGTGCTTTCGTGTCATGTGCCTTGGGGAAGGCACAACCAGTAAGGACATAACCAGCAACAAATGCTGACAAGTGGAATGCGATAATAAGCAACAAAATAGTTACTCCAAATGGGGACAAAACAGACTCAATGTTTAAGGCAAGCGGTGCTCCTACGCAGCAGGCAGTCACAAGTACTGAAAGTGGAGGCAAGAATGGCCGAATAGCATTACAAAAGTCAGGAAAGAACCTGTATGTACACATATATGGGACAGCTGAGGGCTTCTCAAAGAAATTATCACTTCCAACAATTAAACCTTAAGATAATGCCTCACCGGTTCAAAAGCAAACCACTGGCAATGGGTGTGACAACAATCTGTAAAATGCTGGAAACCATTCCTTTTACATCAACAGGCAGTCTCCTTCCGATAAGCAAGAGTGATAACAGTGGAGTAACAAAAACTGCAGTAGCAGTAGACAACGAAGTCATAACAATGCTTAGGGGAGCCAGTGGAGGGTCTGTCAGGAAAGTAGCATAATTTGAAAGCTGGGCACCGCTAACACAAGAAACCAACATAATCCCTGCACCTGATTCATAGATTTGCATTATGTTTAGTACATTGTCACCTTTTTTTGAATGTAAGGTTAACAGAATGATACCTATGGGAGTAGGAAGACCGAAAAATGTAACTGATAGTATGCCAAAAATATATCCAAGAATAGGCTTCACCACAAATTGGCCAACATAACCAGCCAAAATAGCTGCCGGTCGCTTGAAGGCTTCAAGAAAATCCTTTTCACTGGAATTGACTCCAACAGCAAACATCAAAAACCCTAATGCAGGTGCATAGTACCTAGAAATAAATTAACCAATAAAATCATAAGAGTATTTTCACATACTAGAGTTTACTTTCATATTAAGTAGCCCATTTGGCTTCAACGTCCTAACTGGAGATCAAATAAGAATTTCTACCCGTCAGAAGTTGCAAGAGTTTCTTGGTATCAAATAAAATATAGCATCACCATTACCAAAATGGTAGCAATAACCTACTTTTAGAAGTGAGGTTTAAATAAATAATAAGTGAATTCTGTTACTTTTAGTTTAACCATTTATTTTCTATAAAAATGAATTCCATGTGTTTTGACCAACAGGTTGCTTATTTCTTGTCTGCCAGTAGGGGATCAAGAAAGATATTGAAGCTAAAAGAGGATCGGCTCCAGGTGGGATGATGGAACAAGTTCATAATTCCTGACCCTCAGATGCACAAGGATGTATACTAAATACCAGTTTATTAATTACTTGACTAAAATAGAGCTGGGTTTCTAGGGTTTCATCTTTTTCTTTCTGTTTGTCTCTGAGTTTAGCCACATGATTCTGCACTCCCCTGATTTGAAACTCATTTTGCTGGCATGACAACAACAATCTCATTCCTTGTAGCTCTGTTCTCACCATTTCTTTAAACGAAATTTCATTGCTCCACTAGAAAACAGGAGAGACCATCTTATTTAAGCATCAATTCAAGAGTGATCTTCAGGCATAGCAATTAAAACAAACTACAGTCTAGAGTGATTCTTACTCCGGTTGGGCGCAAATGCAAATCAGAAAACTACTACATAGCTGTTAAACAAGTAATTTATCCAAAGAAACATTTAACTTACTTGGTTGTAAACCAAGTGAAAGAAGGTGGAAAGACAAGAGCCAACAGTGTACTAGCAAGGACTACATGAGGCAGAAGGGAATTTGACTGTTTCAAGATATTCACAATGGCAACGTCCTGCTTAAGCACCTAAAATGAAGACATGTAAAAAGTGCCGTTAGGATAGGCCTAACATACGGTACTAATGCCACATACAAACAACAAAAACTTAAGCCCCTTAAGAAACACAAACACAAAATTCTAATTCTTAGAGCAAAACACATAATTAAGGCCCACTGTGAATCAAAAGCTTGCATACATATTTATACTTCTCTCTTATTTTCAGATATTTGTCAAAATATCTGTTACTCTAAACCCCAGTCCTAAACCTTAATTACAACATATCTTGAAATAACACAACAATTTTAACCAAACCAGAAGAGAAAAGTCATCCACTTGCACCCAAGTACAAAAAAACAAAACACAAAATTAGTATCTGGGTACTTTAAACCAACGTATATGAAAACACAGGTAAATATTGTAAAGTGAACGTACCTGATTAGATTCAGTAACATAATTCTGTTCCGGATTCTGATCAAAAGAACCCGAAACAATCTCTGGCACACATTTGGTCACAAAATTCCTAGAGCCCCCAACTTTTACTTTTTAAAATTTAAAAGAAGAACAAAGAAATTACACCCACGTATTAGCCACTAAAAATGAAAAAAAGCCCGACTTGGAACTAAATTTTGTAGCGAAGAAACCGCACTTACACCGAGAAATCAAGTCGAAATGAACCCAGCAACCTACAATCATACGAGCAATCTCATTAGAAAAAGTACTAAAATCAGTATTAATAATTAAATAAAACTAAAATGAAACAAACCTGAAGTAGAGAGCGAGCGATTTCGAGGCAAAACTGGGATGTGATTTTTTGGAATTACAAGGGATAAAGATTTGGAATTGAAACAGGAGCGTTGAGCTTGTAACACATGATCATTTAGATTCATTTTCATAAACCAAAAGAAAAAAGTTGTTTTTGAATTTGGAGCAGAGACTACAAAGGTTACTTTGTTCTTGTCAGAGGAAGAAGAATCTCAAATCTGTAGAATCTTCTTCGTACGTGGCTGCACTTTAAAAGTCAAATGCTAAATCTCTGTATTTTTTTCTTTTCAAGAGGTTAATAGATCATCGACTCTCAACCTTACAAGCGGTTTGACTTTTTTTTAAAAAAACAAAAGTAAATTCAGTGTTAAATGAGTTCGATCTTTAGACTTGTTTTAAAAGGGATTACAACTCATACGTCAGTCACCTTTCAGTGCAACAAAATTTAATTCGTTCTCAAATTCTTTACTACTTTTCCTTTAAATCATTATTTCTACACTCTCTTTTGTTTTGTGATAACTTTTAATACAGTACTTTCAAATTTGATTAACTTCTTATTTGGGTATAAATGTTAAATCTTAAAATTTGTCGTACTTGCCTTCTTAGTTATCCATCAAAATCCTTTATTTAGGTTTTATCTTTTTTATTTGTATTTTTTACTCATAAAGAAAATATGAATTATGTTTCCAATCTCACCAATAATTATAGTCGATGATCAACGCAAGAGGTGACTATTAGTGTTGAAGTTTACAAGTTTGGAATCTTCGTATTAATGACTATCTTATTTTTGCGTGCTCGGTGCTTCCTTAAATTTATTAGAATGCACTGTTTTTGTTTAAGAAAAACACTTTAATGTTTAAATTATTTTTTATTCAATAAAAATGATGCTTTTTATGTATAAAGAGTGATTGAAAGAGAAATAGAATAATAATCTTTTTTAGGGTAAATGTGAATTCTGTATAATAAATAATGTATACGAGAATCATCAATATTTATAATAATGCTTTATGAATGAATAATTATATATATAGAGAGAGAGATAGAAAATTGATTTAGTGGGCGACGGAATTTATCACTTAATAAACTTTTAAACATATGTTAACATTCTGTAATATATTAATATTATTTCAACAGTGTCTTGGAGCTCATTGAGTGTGAGCTCCATCGCCTACCTAATCAACTATACATATATATATGAATTAAAATAATTTTTTTAAATATGCATGCGCAAGTTTGATTCAAACTCTGATTAAAAAAAGTATAAATCTAAATTAAAGTCTAATTCCACTTGGATGCTGACGTAGGACAAGCACTGGTGGACTCGCGGTTTTGTTCGTAAAAATATAATTGTATTGATATCGTTCAACAAGATGAAACTGAGATTGACATGCGCCAACTCTAAACAAGTTTTTTTTAAAAAATATTGTGTTTATTTCTCTGAATTTTAAAATAATGACTTAATTAATTCAATTAATTACCTCAAACTTTGAATCCTACGGTTTATATAGATACCATAGGATCAAGTTACAAATATGAAAAGAGTAAAAGAAAATTTTAAAAATTACAACAAACCAAAGTCTTAAAAGTGTTGTTGATTAGAACTTAAAGTCTAAAGTTACAGCACACCAAGTCTAAAAATACAACTAATATTACAAATTTAAACCTAATTTGCACTAACTTCACATATCAAGCTTCTAAGTCTTATATTGACAGCAAAAGTCTTCAATTTCTGCTGGCTGTTAAAATTTAATTCACCTTTTGGCTGCCTGACATTCCTTTAATTATGTGACTTTAACTTTTTCTAGAAAACTTAGAATTATATTTTGTAAAATATTTTAGAAAGTAGACACATACAGTTTTCCAGATGTATAAAGATTGCCTCATAATTCATTCTAAAATAGTACCAGATTAATTTTAAATTTGCCCTTTGAAATTGTTATCTTATCTTAAGCCTTAATTATGAATGTTACATTTAGTTCTTTAGGCTTTATCTCCAAATCCATGTAACTGGTCACTCTTGGGTCAAATAAACTTATTAGTTTCTTAATAAGCTTCTCATCACATGGGTTGATGTTGGTGATTTGGGCTACTCTTAATTTCTTTTAACAATGCCAAGGCCCAATTGTGATATCCTCATTACTATTGTGTCACAAAGCTTTGGTCCGTTCATGATGTCCCCTATCATTCTCCTCCACTTACAAAGAACTCATCCTTAAGTGACAATACAAGTTATCATCAAATTTGCAAGGGTCTTATCACGCTCTACATGGACACTCAATTTATTCGAATGCATTTATTGGTTAAGCATGTTGATGGTATGGATGTTCACACATATTCGCTAACTCTCATCCTTCTTAGGTATAAGTAGAGCAGAAATGGAATAAGAATTTATACTCTCCATAACGTGTTCCTTCCTCAATAATTCTTTCACATTTTCTCTCAGAACGTCATGTTCTTGAGACCTAATTTGATAATGTGGTGAATTTGATAAATTGACTATAATTAAATCAATGCAGTATTGGATGTTCTACTTTGGTGATAATATAGTAGGTTTGGCCATCAGGTCTGAAAATTTAGTCACCAACCTTTGGACTTCATTTGGTACAGATTGTTTAGGCAGTCATTCTCTTTTCATCACCAAGCTAGTACATGTGCACATCTCCTTTATTTTTTCCATGAACTTGTCTTCTTTGTGGATCTATGAAAATAATGTTGTATGCACTTTAGATGTTGCCTTCTCGGGTTGAGTAGTTGTGTTCATCAAACATTGCACTACACACACTGTTGGCTTTTCCATTTTTTCAGTCATCTTAATTTCAAAATCATCATCTCCCTCATGTTCAGCCACATCTAAATCTCCATCTTCTTCCATTAAATCATCCATTGGAGGTGCAAATTGGTAAAGCCAACTTCTTGCACTCATTGTTATTCCTCTTGCTTGTTACCCTTAACTTCATCTTTAACTTCCTCCTGCAAATTAAAATTAAAGGGTTTAGAATTTGGCTATCTGCTCAATCTTTTCCTTGTCATTCTTTGTTCTTGTTGCAGTGGATCTTTAGTTCCCCAAGCCATAAACAGTTCAGTCAATGTTGCCACACTTTCGTCATATCTCTTATACGTTCATTCAAAGTATCCAAACGAACTTCATTCAAGTTATTATAGCCTACCATCTCAAGATGAGGTTTTAATGCTATTTAACGCAGGACAAGCGCTGATAGGCTCACTACTTCGTTTGTGAAGACGTAATTGTATTGATATCATTTAATAAGACAAAACTAAGATTGGCATGCACCAACTCAAAACAAGTTTTTCTAAAAAACTACTATGTATTTATTTCTTTGAATTCTGAAACAATGACTTAATTAATTACCTCAAACTTTGAATCCCATAGTTTATATAGATACCATTAAAATCAAGTTAAAAATATGAAAAGCGTAAAAGAAAATTTCAAAAATTACAACAAACCAAAGTCTTAAAAGTGCTGCTGGCTGGAACTTAAAGTTTAAAGTTGCAGCATACAAAGTCTAAAAATACAATTAATATTATAAATTCCAACCTAATTTGCACTAATTCAACACATCAAGCTCCTAAGTCTTTATTGACAGCCAAAGTCTTCAATTCCTATTGGCTATCAAAATTTGATTCACCTTCTGGCTACCTGACATTCCTTTGATTATTTGAATTTTACTTTCTCTAGAAAACTTAGAATCATGTTCTGTAAAATATTTTAGAAAGTAGACGCAAAGATTTCTAAGGGTATAAAGATTACCTCGTAGTTCATTTTGGAACAGTACTAGATTAATTTCAAATTTTTTATTGAAATTGTTATCTTATCTTGAGCCTTAATTATGAATATTACATTTAGTTCTTTAGACTCTAACTCCAAATCCATGCAACTGGACACTCTTGGGTCAAATAGACTTCTTAGTTTCTTCATGGGCTTCCCATCACATAGGTTGGTGTTGGTGATTTGGGCTACTCTTAATTTCTCTTAACAATGCCAGGGTTTAATTGTGATATCTCGCATCACTGTTGTGTCACAAAGCTTTGGTCCATTCATGACGTTCCCCATCAAATGCTCTTGGATAAGTGGCATACTGTGATTGGTCAATATAAGTTATGTTTATTGTGGTACCTACAGAAGTACCCCACGAAAGTCACATATCTAAATTCAACTATTCGTTTAAAAGAATGATGGATTTATTAATCAAATCATCATGTTCAAGCAAGTATCGACCATGTTCAAGGAAGCAAGTCTAGACATCATCTTATTTAGACAAATATTGGTTGTCTCCGAGGAAACATACCTAGACAACTGATTAAATCTAAACTCATATCAACTTTTTTTTAGAAAGCGGCTCAGATTAAATTAATATATTCATTAATACGTGTTGGAGCTGATGCTTACATGCCATTTCAATATTGTATGAATATTAATTATTTAATATTTATATAATAAATATCTCAAATAAAATCGTTAATTTTATAATAAATGGTACAATACTTGTAATGTTATAGACATTATATGATTCGATGAAGTTCAGATCTAGTCTAAAAGAGTTTAGATAAGCGCTAAAAGTTAGCATCATTGAGAATTATAAATGCTAAAGAGTTGGCAGATTATAATAATCAATGAAATCTAAAGAGTTAGAACCTTGTCGGTAACAGAACAAAGACATGATAATATACCAGTAATGACATAGTAGTAAAGAGTTGCAATTGGTGTTAGAAAATATTTTTATACAAGTATGTTCTCAAACACTATATTTCTGATCTATTTTCACTGATACGGGTCTATCGGTGAATCATTTTTATATAGATCAGTGTATGTCTATATCTATATAGTACAGATAGTTGTTCTTAACTGACCATAAGTTCAGTGGAAGCTCGTATAGGAATAAGATATTCAATCAAGAGTGGATACTAAACAGACTCACGAGGACCTTCAATAGACATCCCATGAAGTCGTCATTGGCAGGTTCTCTCGAATTGAATAGTATTCATAGTTCTTTAACCTGAGCGCTACGGTGGACTTATAAGTGATCCACCATACTTTAGTTTTACGGATGATAGAGATCTTTTATGATCTAACCCTGCGTGTCTCTAGGTATAGTCCAATGATTATAGAGTTTGATGTGCATAGATATGTGATCCGTCAGCTCACATGAGTAAGTTGTATATCCTGATGCTTCAAGATTGTATTTCAAGAAGTTTTGTGGCCACACCTAAGAAAAAGTTTTTTGTAGGATTAAACGATATCGCAAAATTATTTGCGTATATTGTTTATAGAAATACGAATCTAGAGATAAGTTCACGGTTGAATACATGGAGATTTGACGGTGGTGATCTATGTCTCTACTCTTCTGAGATATAGTCGTCAGAAGGATTATACAAATATGTTATGACCTCAACTTGTATGGTCTAACACACTGATTTACAATATTCATGATATGTGCATTGTTCACGAACTCATAGAAGAGTTTTATTTGACAAATCGAGTGTGGACTTAAGGAGTCTCACAATATAAAGTGTACTCGTTATGCACTAGGACAGCGTACCGAATTGAATAATTCAATCCAATAAATTTTAATAAACTGTGATATTTATTTTAAGTTTCTTTGAGATGTGCACTTATCATAAATTAAATGTTAAGTACATTAATTAATTAATAATAATTATTGATTAATAAGATGATGATAAGTGGCATAATTTTTATCATAGATTGATTGATCTTGAATTTATCAAATTAATGACAAGTAAGTTCATTAAATTAATAAAAAAAATTTATTTTTTGTTTAATTAATATTTATTTGATTAAAGAACACAAAAAAATGGTAAAATCAAATAATGATTATAATAATGCAAAGAATTTGCATTATTAGAGACAATTTTGCCAAAGTAGGGCAGGCCATTTGACAAAACAAAAGTGAAGAAAAAGTGTTTTTCTTATTCTTTAAGAGCATTCGGCCATTGCAAGAAAAAATTACTCAAAACCTAAAAGGGTTGAGCAAGAAAATTTGGATGAGACCTTAGTTCTTTTTTTCTCTCTCGGGTCGCAGATCTAGCATTTATCAATTTATGTTGAATCATCGTTCCAAATCCCAATCATTAGATAACTAAGATGAGTCACGCCTCACTATCGTCTAGGCTGTCGTCAATTATCGTTCACCGCTATGGCAACCCGAGTGCGGCCTGAGACAAAATGCCAATAAAAATCAGTTTTTTTGCACCGCCGATGGCCTGTGCTTGGTCAACTGCTACAGGCCACTGCTACCCGTCATTGTCGGCCAGTTGCTTCATACACCACTGCCATGAATGGTGGCAGCATTTGCAGTTGCCGCTTCAAATCACATTTTTGCATCTTTAATTTTTTTTGTCCTTGTTTTGGAAACAATAAATATTTCACAATAAATAACTTGTGGCATAGTAGTCAAGCAAACTACAAGTCACCGGTTCGACTCTTGGCAGAGACGTGTCTTCAATCATTTTCTGTCTTCTTCCATTTTCCTATTTTATGTTTCGTCATAGTTTCATTAAGGTCATTGTAGTGTGGTAAGTCTTCCCACCTGTCATGCAGTCGACCTAGGTTCTTCTATTTATCTATTTTATGTTTCGTCATGGTCATTAAAGTATGGTGGTGAGTTTTCCCACTTGTTATGCGATGGACCTAGACAATGGCCTTTTCTGTTTCTTTTTTATTTTAATTTTTTCTCCTTTCATTATTTTTTTTTTGTGTAATTGGCAGTGAAAAATTTGGCCGAAAAATTTGACTTTTTGTTCAAACTTTTTAACAAATACTGCCAATAAAGTTCTCGTGTTTAAAATCCCAGCAATAACGATCATCTTGTGCTCCCTTGAATTTATACAAGTGCAATATTTTTTTATAAAAAAACATTCTAATATTTAAATTAATATTTATTTTAAAAAAATATTTTAATATTTAATTAATATTTATTTTAAAATAAATATTTTTAATATGTGAAAAATACTTTCAAAGACAAACAATATAGTAATCTTTTCTATTAGAGTGAACGGTGAATATAAATATTGCATAATCAATAATGTGTATGAGAATCATCAATGTTTATGATAATCCTTTATGAATGAATAATTAGTCACATTTATAGAATTTGAATTCAAATTCTATTCAAAGTATGTATGTATGTATGAATTTAATTTAATTTAGATACTCTTGGACTGATGGTATGCTATGATTTACTAATATAAATTATGTTTAATTTTGTACTTAAGTGTATATATTTATCAATTGTTTATATAAAACGGAAATTAAATTACTCAAAAAAAATTTACATTATTATAAAATTAATTGTCTAAACCAAGCATATTTCACCATAAAATACTATGGACACTATTACATGGAAACAAACTTGTAGTTATTTAAAGAAAAAGAAAAAAAGTCATAAAAATCAAATATAAAGATAAAAAATAAATATCCTAAATTAAAATCCATAAAAAAGTTCAACAATTTTTCTGAGATAGACATTTTTTGTTAAAATATTTTTTTTATGTTCAAGTTAGGATGAATATTATGGTATTAATTTTAATACTTCTTGTTGATAAAAAAAAAAACATTAGTTTTTTTAACCAACGAGTTTTAAATTTTTGAATACTCTGATGCTTAAGTTAATGATTTTGTAAAATGAATGTTGCTTTAAAGTATTGAGTGAAGAAAAATGTCATTACCTTGGACAATAGTAAAAGTCTTTATTTTATAGTTGATTCTTACCATTTAATTCTGAAGATCATGAGTAAAGATGTTTGACTTAACCCCGCAATTCTCAAGGTCTTACTTGATTGGGAGACGGATCGCAAGATCAATGAGTACTTGTAGTATCAAGATCATTCATATTCGTGGGTTCTTGGTCGAGGAGATTATTAAAGAATCATTTCTCGAACAATTTTCGAATAAGAAGGCCTAAACACATAACATTAGTTTATTATGAGAGTTTTGTTTGTTTGCAAGGGAATCCCCACCTTATCCCATTACTTGAGCTAGTTTCCAAAAAACAGGAGAGGCTCTAGCCCATATTTAGGCCAATTTCTCAGGATTGAACACTTTTTAAAGCATGGTATCTGTTAGGGTTGTGCGTACTTGCCATCCCAGTTTTGTATAAATATTTGATATCTATACAGAGTATATTTTGTTATATCGCTAAATTCTTTTAATAATATGGTTTAATGCTTGTTAAGTTACAGAATCTGTATCATCTGAAGGAGTTCAGATATGGTTTAAAGGAGTTTAAACCGGTGCTAAGAGTTAGCAAATATCCTAAGAGTTGGAACATTGTCTGTAACGGGACAAAGACCTCAGAATATGCTTATAGTGATATAGTTGCAATGGGTTACTAGGATGTGTCATTATGCAAGTATGTTCTCAAATATATTGTTCCTGATCTATTTCTACTGATGCAGGTCTATTAGTAAATCTTATTAATTCACATAGATCAGTGTATATCTATATCTGTTGGGTACAGCTGGTCGTTCCTAACTGACCAGGATCTTGGAGATTGTATATGCATATGAGTATTCAGTCAGGACTGAGTACTAAACAGACTCATGAGGACCCCAATAGACATCCTTGTTGAAATTTATGCTTACGTGCCATCTTTTTTATGTATAAATATTTATTTTATGTTTATACTATTATCATTTCATTGTATAACTAATTATAATATTTATATATATATATATATGTGATAAGATGCTTATAACGTTTTAGACGTTGTTTGATCTGAAAGAGTTTAGATCTGATTTAAATGAGTTTGGATCAATGTTAAGAGTTAGAAACGCTGAAAGTTATATATGCTAAAAGTTAGCATTGATAAGAGTTACTAGATTATGAGAGTTAGCGAAATCTAAAGAGTTAGAGCCTTATCTGAAATGGGACGAAGACCTAAGAATATATTAGTAATGACATAGTTGCAAAATAGTTGCAAATGGTGTTAGAAAATGTTATTATGCAAGTATGTTCTTAAACTCTATGTTCCTAATCTATTTTTACTGATACGGGCATATCAGTGAAGACCTTATATAAATAGATAAGTGTATGTCTATATCTTAATGGTTCAGATGGTTAGTATTAGTAGACCATGAGTTTAGTGAAAGCTCGTATAGAGATACAAGTATTCAGTAACGACTAAATATTGAACAGACTCACAAAGACCTCCAATAGACATCCCATAAAGCCGTCAATGGATGGTCAATCGAGTTGAGTAGTATTTGTGATCCTTAGACCCGAGTGCCACGGTGGACTTGTGAGTGATCCACCATACTTTGGTTCCATACTTGTCAGATACTTTTCATGAGCTGACCTCTAGGTGTCGCTGGGTGTGGTTTGATGCTTATGGAGTCCGGTATACATAAATAAAGGATCCATCAACTTATTTGGGTGAGTAATATATCTTGATACTCTAAAATTGTATTTCAGAAAGTCTTATGGCCATAAGCATAAATACCTGAGAAAATAGTTTTTTCCTAGGGATAAATAATATCGTAAAGTGTTTGCGGATATTATTTATTAAAATATAAATCTGGAGATAAGTTTATAGTTACGCATAAGGAAACTTGACGATGTTGATTTATATCTCCGCTCTTCTAGGATATCTATGATGGAAGGATTATATAAATATGTTTTAACCTCAACTTGTATGGTCTAATGAGTCGTTTTGTAATATCCGTAACATGTATGTCGGACAGTTAACGGACGTAAGGACAAGTTTCATATGACAAACCGGGCAAGGACCTAGAGATTCTCACAATATGAAGTGTACTCGTTGTGCACCGAGGCAGCGTATTGGATTGAACGGTTTAGTCCAAGAAATTCCAGTAAAGTGATAATATGTTTCAATATTCCTTATAATAAACACTTGTCAATACTTGTATATAAAATACATTATTAGTTGATAAGAGTTGTTAACTACTAAGAAATTGACAAATGGCACAATCTTACCTTATGAATAATTTTACCATGTATTTACTAATTTATCTTCTAGTAATTACTTATAGGGTAAAAGTTATTATTCAAAAATTAAGTTCTTGAATAATTAATAAATATATTATACACTTTATTTAAACATATTTTATTCTTTTATATTGTTATAATTGATGTTTGCCATTAATCATAATGGTAGGATAATTGTAATAAGTGACAATATCTTTTAATAATGGACTAAGCACTTGTTATTAATAAAATAAATTGTTAGCCACTTGAAAATGGTTATGCGGTGCACTTGAGAATTAGTGTAACCACTTAACATTGTTTAAAACACATTTGTTTTCTAAGCAATTGAATCATACGGATGAAACAATTGTAGATGGCCTATGTTTATTTGATTATTGTTTGTAATGGCAAACAAATGTGAGTGGTAGTGGAGCATTAAGAGAAGCCATCATTTTACACAAAACAAAAAGAATTGGATAAAAGAGTGAGAGTGAGATTCAGCCAAGAGGAGAAAAAAGAATTGAGAGGATTTGCTAAGTGATTTTTTTATAGGGTTGAGAGAGTTTTGCAAAGTCTTATCAAAGTCCAAAACAAATAGTTGTTGTAGTAACCAGTATCCATAATCGGTAAGAATAAGTATTTATATATATATTTTATTTATATGTGGGTGATACTTGATTTATATATTGTTATTAGTAGTTTTTGTATAGGTTAAGGACATACTATTAGTATTGAGTTTATTTGCAAGACTTTAGATTTATTTTAGGGACCAAATCATAATACTTTAAAAGTTTTAGGGGCAAATTTATAAATATAAAAAAATTAGCCTCTTAGTATACAAATACACTTTTGAAACCCTAATTTACTCATTTTTTGGTCGAGCTACCCCTTTAGAGAGAGAAAAGAGAGAAAGAGAAGAAGAAAAAGAAAAAGAAGAAGAAATTGAAAATTTGAATTTTAAGAGGTATATCACAACTATTTCTCAATTTATTGGTGTTAATTAAGTTAATTCCTTTAAGTTTTGATTTTTGAAAATATGTATAATTGATGATTTGATGTGTATTTCGTAAGATATTGTGAGAATTGATGATGATCTATGTAGATAGCTTGATAAATCATGATGAATTGCAGAATTTCTACTTGATAGTCTCTTGATCCAAGAATTTTATAAATTGTTGTGATTCGATTCTGGTTTTAAATTTTGAGTATATAAAATTATACATGTTTGGGATTATTTGAGACTTTGAATCAATTGAAAATTCTAGAAGTTGAATTTGTAGTGAATTTACCAAAATAACCCTAAAATTCTAAAATTTTCCTGTGTGAACGGTATAATACAGTGACAAATAATTTCTGATCTACTTAATGATCTTCAAAAATTGCAAATTTATGGAATATGATAATTGTATATGTCTAATATGATATACTCAAAATTAAGAATTTAGATCAATGTGGTTAAATTGTTATGATTTTCTAAAGAGTGTCAGCTCATTACAGTATTTGATTAACAGATTTTCAAAGCTATAGAATAAAATAATTTTAAAATACATTTAGCCGTGATTTTGAAGTGAAATATTTATCATGAATTGAGATATGTGTCAAGAGTATTTATATGATAGTTTATAATTTTTGAGTTAGTATATGAGTTTATAACATTGGGAGATTGAATACTGTTTAGTAAATATCT
The DNA here is from genome assembly GCA_946807835.1 of Ailanthus altissimus. Classification (NCBI taxonomy): domain Eukaryota; kingdom Viridiplantae; phylum Streptophyta; class Magnoliopsida; order Sapindales; family Simaroubaceae; genus Ailanthus; species Ailanthus altissimus. Next base: position 23,347,764 of record OX327696.1, on the reverse strand, counting down.
TGATCCTATCAGGATAATAGTTTAGATTTGATGGTGTTTATGGAATGGATTGTGTAGGAATTATGATATAGTATTCATACATAAGAAGGATATATGAGTTAAGAATGATATATTCTGATTTTGGAGTAATTGGACATCATTTGATATATAAGAAAAAAATTTTAAGTGTAAGTGGTCAGAATGATAGGTTTGGAGAAACTAAGTAATTAAACCAATTTGATGTGATAAGTGCAATATGTATAATTTTGTAAGCTATTTAAAGTGTTTTGTGTGAATTGTGAGGCTTATGAAAGTATTAATCTCCATTGATAGGTTAAGGAGAATTAAGCCTTGTACCGAAAATGCTAAGAGGTGAGTATACTAGACTTTTACTGAAATCACAATAAACATAGTAATTGTCTATGTATGATATTTTAAATGTGCTTAGAAATATATTTATATTATGTCAAAGTATATTTGATATCAAATGTGAAAGAAATATGTTTATGAATATAAGCATTGACATTGAGCATGGACATACATGTGTTTTTGAAAGTGAGCTTTCAAAATAAGATGTATTTAACAAAGAAAGCTTTTGAAGTGTAATATATCCATGAGAAATATTTTGTGTTTTAAGGGTACTTGAACTCACTGTTGACTTAGTAGGCATTTTATGTGATTTGTGGAGCCTTTCTGTGTGGCCTTTCCTTCGGGATTGGTATATGTTATATATTCCGTATGTATGGAGGATTCTATTAGTACCTAAAGGAAGAGTGAGTCATCACATTCGTGTGGTGGCGTAGTGGTGCATGTGAGAGGACTCACCGATGATCAGGGTGAGGGTTTGACTTTTACCTTCGGGCATGAGCATTATATATGTGTAATTTAAAAAATTACTTGTACTATTCCTTTCATACTGTATGACACCTAGAGTGACATTTGACTCATCATGTGATATGTAAGTCATACTAAGTATTAGTTGAGTGATGGTATTCCTATTATATGTTTTGAAAGAATATGTAAGCGCTTACATAACATGTGATTTGATAAGATTATGATTTTGATTGATCACAGCATATCATATATATACATTGTGTACATATATGTATTTGTATTTGTTATATGAAAAACTAGTATGCTTACTGAGTTTTATACTCATTATAGTTTATGATGATTTCAGGTAAATAAGGTACATGTGTGCTTAGCAGATTTGGTAAGGCTTTTGCTGTTCCTTGGGTTCCCTAAGTTGCTAGGTTGCTGAGTGTTTCATTTGGGGACACATGGGATAAGATATTTAATTTGTCCTTATTGAATAAATACTTATGTATTATTTTATTGTGTGTAGTTGGATTTGGTTTAAGTTTCACCAAGTGTGATTATTAGTTGATTTTAAGTAAGAATTTGCAATGAATATATTCTGGGCTTTCGGTAACAAAGTTGCTACTGGTGACGTAGTAAAGTGTTAATCTCTGAGGAAACTCTGCATATCTCCGGTTTACTAATTGTCCCAGTCATAATTCAATTGTTAGAATTCTGAAAGAAATTGAAATGAATGTTTAAATATTATTGAATGAATGTAAGTGTAGTAACCAGTATCCACGACTGGTAAGAATAAGTATTTATATATGTATAAATATACGTATTTTATTTGTATGTTGGTGATACTTGATTTATATATTGTTATTAGTAGTGTTTGTATAGGTTAAGGTGATACTATTAGCATTGGGTTTAATTGCAAGACTTTAGATTTATTTTAGGGACCAAATTGTAATACTTTGAAAGTTTTGGGGGTAAATTCGTAAATACCAAAAATTAGCCACTTAGTATAAAAATACACTTTTAAAACCCTAATTCTCTCATTTTGGTCGAGCTACCTCTTTTAGAGAGAGAGAAGAGAGAAAAGAGGAGAGAGAAAGAGAAGAAGGAGAAGAAAAAGAAGAAGAAATTAGAATTTTGGATTTTAAGAGGTATATCACAACTATTTCTCAATTTATTGGTGTTAATTATGTTAATTTCTTTAAGTTTTGATTTCTGAAAATATGTATAATTGAGGATTTGATGTGTATTTCGTATGATATTTTGAGAATTGATGATGATCTATAAGATAGTTTGATAAATCATGATGGATTGTAGAATTTCTGCTTGATAGTCTCTTGATCCAAGAATTTTATAAATTGTTGTGATTCGATTCTGGTTTTGAATTTTGATATCTGAAATTAGACATGTTTAGTATCATTTGAGACTTTGAATCGATTCAAAATTCCAGAAATTGAATTTGTTGTGAATTTACCAAAATTATCCTGAAATTCTGAAAATTTCCTATGTGAACAGTATAATACAGTGACGAACAATGTTTGTCCTACTGAATGATCTTCCAAAATTACGAAATTGTGGAATATGATAATTTTATATGTCTAATATGATATACTCGGAATTGAGAATTTAGATCAATGTGGTTGAAATGTTATGGTTTTCTAAAGTATATCCGCTCATTACAGAATTTGATTAACAGATTGTTAAAGCTATGGAATAAAATAGTTTTAAAATATTTTTGGCAGTGATTTGAAAGTGAAATATTTATAATGGACTGAGATATGTGTTAAGAGTAATTATGTGGTAGTTTTATAATTTTTGAGTTAGTATATGATTTTATAAAATTGGGAGATTGAATACTGTTCAGTAACTATCTTGATCTTGTCAGGTTAGTAGTTTGGATTCGATGGTATGTATGGAATGGATTGTGTAGGAATTTTGATATAATATTCATATATAAGAAGGATATATGAGTCAAGAATGATATATTCTGATTTTGGAGTAATTGGACATCATTTGATCTATTAGAAAATTTTGTTAAGTGTAAGTGATCAGAATGACAGATTTTGAGAAACCAAGTATTTAGACCAATTTGATGTGATAAATGCATTGTGTATAATTTTGTAAGCTATTTAAAGTATTTTGTGTGAATTGTGAGGCTTATGAAAGGATTAATCTCCATTGATAGGTTAAGGAGATTTAAGCCTTGTAGCTGAAAGTGTTAAGAGGTAAGTATACTAGACTTTTTACTGGAATCACAATAAACATAGTAAGTGTTATGAATGATTTTGTAAATGTAGTTAAGAATATGTTTATGTTATGTCAAAGTATATTTTGATATGAAATGTAAATATATGTTTATGAATGTGAGCATTGACATTGAGCATGGACATACATGTGTTTTTTGAAAGTGAGCTTTCAAAATAAGATATGTTTAACAAAGAAAGCTTTTGAAGTGTAATATGTCCATGAGAAATATTTTGTGTTTTGAGGGTACTTGAACTCACTGTTAACTTAGTAGGCATTTTATGTGATTTGTGGAGCCTTTATGTGTGGCCTTTCCTTCGAGATTGGTATATGTTATGTGTTCCGTATGTAGGGAGGATCCTATTGGTACCTAAAGGAAGTGTGAGTCATCACATTCGTGTGGTGGCATATTGGTGCATGTGAGAGGACTCACCGATGATCAGGGTGAGGGTTTGGCTTTTACCTTCGGGCATGAGCATTATATATGTGTAGTTTCAAGACCTCACTTGTACTATTCCTCTCATACGGTATGTCACCTACGAGTGACATTTGGCTCATTATGTGATATGTGATATGTAAGTCCTACTAAGTAGTAGTTGAGTGATGGTATTCCTATTATGTGTTTTGAAAGAATGTGTAAGCGCTTACATGATATGTGATTTGATAAGATTATGATTTTGATTGATCACAACATATCATACACATGCATTGTGCACATATATGTATTTGTATTTGATATATGAAAAACTAGTATGCTTACTGAGTTTTATACTCATTATAGTTTATGGTGATTTCAGGTAAATAAGGTACATGTGTGCATAGCGGATTTGTCAAGGCTTCTACTATTCCTTGGGTTCCCTAAGTTGTTAGGTTGCTAAGTGTTTTATTTGGGGACACGTGGGATAAGATATTTGATTTGTCCCTAGTGAATAAATACCTATGTATTATTTTATTGTGTGGTTGGATTTAGTTTAAGTTTCACCAAGTGTAGTAATGGATTGATTTTAAGTAAGAATTTGCAATGAATATATTCTGGGCTTCCGGTAACAAAGTTGCTACTGGTGACGTAGTAGAGTGTTAATCTCTGAGAAAACTCTGCATATATCCGGTTTACTAATTGTCCCAGTCATAATTCAATTGCTATAATTCTGAAGGAAATTAAAATAAATGTGTAAGTATTATTGAATGAATGTAAGTGATGTCGTGTGTCAGATCTTTTAGGTCTGGGGCGTGACAGTAAGTGATGTCGTGTGTCGGATCTTTTGGGTCTGGGGCGTGACAGCTTTTAGTGGTATCAGAGCTAAGATATAATTCTGTAGACTTTTAAGTGTCGAGTCAAGGGAACTGAGCAGATGCCAAATTCTTAGGATTTTATTTGTAGCTTTGTTGTGTAAATGTTTGACATCTTGCTTAAATTTTTGTATGATTTTGAAAAGATGACACATTATCCAAGAGCTGCTGAAATTGTTGATGTTGTAGATAATGGTACTTTGTGGATCTTAATGTTACCATCTATGATTTTTGTTTTTAGTTGTGACTAATATGCTTAGTAAGAATGATGTCGAATATCTTACAATGATAATTTGTATATCATGGAGCAAATTGAGATAATTTTCTCAATGTCAAACATAGAAAAGTATAGTATTGAAGAAATCTATTGAAACAACTTTTATTGAAAAAGAAAACGAACAACAACAACAATAGTAACAACAAAAATACAGTAAAGGCTACGGAGTGAGATTTAAATCTATTTTGCGCTTCTTTTCACTGTCATGAGTAGACTAATCTAACTGATGCAATGTTGGATTAGACAGAGGAATAAAAGACTGCAATTGATCAATCAGTTGATCAACAGTTGGAGCAAAAATAAGAATCCGTGCTAGAAGTGGGATGAATTGTGTTCCCACTACATAGTCAAAAAAAGACAACAACCCGTTATAAAAACCATTAATATTTAACAAACCAATAGGGTTTTGGTGGATTTGTAATTGTGCTCATGAGGCAATTTGAAAAATTTCCTCCAAGGTCCCGAAACCTCATGGTAGAGCTATGAAGGCATCTGTATATCTAAGCATTTGAGTCATTCGCTCGTGCATAGATGAGATTTGTAACTCATCCCCAACTATTTTTCATATAATATTTTCAATAGCTAAAGGTTTTGGAATGATACCCAAAACTCGACTACCTTTATTGTGTGCGGCTTTTGCTACAAACCCCATTAACCCACGGTTACCTCCTCCATATACTAAATGTATATTTCGCTTAGCTAATACCTTAACAAGATTTTCTGCAACTTTTACAAACTCTTCAGTATTTCCAGGGTTGGTTCTACAAAAGACACAAATTTTTGTAAATCGACGAGCTGAGGTTTCCTCCATTATTACGCTCACCCTAATCTTTGAATGTTTTTGAGTTTGTATAAGGATGCAAAAATAATGTATTTATAGAAGAAAAAAAATTGATAACATTTATGGAGCATATGTGTCAGTATGTTTAAGTATATATTTTCCTCGATTCTTGTAAGGTAAAAAGAAAATAATGAATTTTATTTTATTATGTATAAGGGACAATAGGCAACAAAATTTTGAATAAATATTTGTTGACATATAAGTGTGATAAAATTGTGTCGGAAACGTGATGAATTAGGTAAGATGATTAAGAAAAAGTCAAATAAAGGTCTATTTTATAGATTTAGGGACTTTGCCATCTTGACATTAATAGTCGACAATGCATTTATGACTTGAAGACTTTTTGGATTAACATCTGGACTTTGACCTTAAGGCCAAATTAACTTTATTAATTACAAGAATTTTTGTAGTCTTAACATTAATTTTTGGTCGATAGATTAAAAGCAAACATGAAGAAAGATAAAGCACACTTGACATAAAGATAAAGTAGTAGTCAGTGTCTCTTTGATGTGATAGAGCTGCATGGATCTGGTTTCTGTGAAAAATAGAAAGAGCAATGTGGGTCAAAATGAGTCTCCCTGGTCGCTTTTATCTGTGTCGTATTCGTGAGAGAGGAACTTATGGAGTTGTTGTTCCCATATATTAAATGAGGGCTCTAGCTGAGTAGAAGGTAGGTCTACATCTTAATCTTCTGCAGGTGAACTGGTCTGAATGAGGGATGTGTTGGCTTCCTCTTGGATTTGAGTGTCGGTTGGATAAGGTTGGGAGTCTTAAAAGGGGGATAAGTCAAGATTGGGTTGATGTTGGTCAGATTCTATTGGGACAGCTGGCTAAGGCCATTGGTAAAGGTTATCCATTTCTTGTCTGTATCTGGCATAATAAGTCATGTTTGGGGGAATGGTGATGGTGGGTGGAGTATTCTGTATTTCTATGATGTGAAAGATGATGTTTTTGTCTTTGTCGGGATTTATGTAAATTGGCAAAATTCAGTTCTTCTGCAAAGTCATCTTCAACCTGTTCCTAAGGTGCAGCATCTTCTAGGGAGATCCAAACAGATTGAGGAATTATCTGGTTTTCCTGAGTAAGAATTCTTTCAAGTTCTCTTTTTTACTGCATTACTTCTTCAGGTCAGAGCTTAATTGATCCTTTTAGTGAAAGGGAAAAGGTGAAGTAATCCTTAACAGTGGGGTAATAATGGATTTCATGATCTGAAACAATCATACCTTTTCGTTGGAGAAGTAAGACAAACCAAAGATGTTGTCTAGGGACTGCAGCATTTGTGTTATTTGCAATCATGTGTTGAAATTTAGTTATCCACCATGTCTTTGGGTAAAACCATTGAAGAAAAACTAGGGCTGGATGATCTTCAGCACATTTTTCTAATTCTTTGAGGGTTCTAAGTAATGGGAATTCCATGGCGATTGTACAAATGACGCATTGTAGATCCTCGGTTGAGTTTATCTAAGTGTGAGATTTAGTAGGACCCATTAAGATGTATACTTGGTAACTATTCATGAGGGGTAAGATGATCATTTCACACTATAATTTATTAATTATTAAATAATCATAATATCTATATTAAATATATTATTTTATAATATTTTATATTTTAATAATATAATATATATAGTTCATGATAGTTGTCATGTACATTATATTTTAATATTATCATTTTTTTGCCTTTAATGGCTTAATTATATTATTTTAATATATAATATTATTTAATTTAAAAACAAATAAAGATATATATGTGTTTTGGAAACAAAAATTTGAGTAGAAGGAAAAATAAGGTTATATTTTCCTTTGTATTTCTATTTATTTGCTCTTTAATTTGAGAAGCAATTGTTGCTTTTTTTTCATTTCTTGAATCGGATGAGAGAAAGAGCAAAATATAAAGAGTCGGTCATTTTGAGTGTCACGCTCCAGATCCAAAAGATCTGACACATGACATAACTTACACTAATTTAATATTATTTAAACATTCATTTTAATTTTGTTTTTAGAATTATAACAATTGAATTATGATTGGGGCAATTAGTAAACCGGAGATACACAGAGTTTTCTCAGAGATTAACACTCTACTACGTCACCAGTAGCAATTTTATTACCGGAAGCTCAGAATATATTCATTACAAATTCTTACTTAAAATCAACCCATAAGCACACTTGCTGAAACTTAAACCAAATACAACCACACATAATAAAATAATACATAAGTATTTATTCAATAAAGACAAATCAAATATCTTAAACTATGTGTGTCCAAAAATGAAATAATTAGCAACCTAGCAACTTAGGGAACCTAAGGGACAGCAGGAGCCTTACCAAATCCACTAAGTACACATATACCTTATTTACCTGAAATCACCATAAACTATAATGAGTATAAAACTCAGTAAGCATACAGTTTTTTATATATCAAATACAAATATATATATATATATATATATATATATATATACACAATGCATATGTATGATATGCTGTGATAAATCAAAATCATAATCTTATCAAATCACATGTTATGAAAGCGCTTACACATTCTTTCAAAATATATAATAGGAATACCATCACTCAACTACTACTTGTAGGACTTACATATCACATATCACATGATGAGCCAAATGTCACTCATAGGTTTCATGTCGTATGAGAGGAATAGTACAAGTAATTTTTTAAATTACACATATATAATGCTCATGCCCGAAGGTAAAAGCCAAACCCTCACCCTGATCATCGGTGAGTCCTCTCACATGCACCACTACACCACCACACGAATGTGATGACTCACTCTTCCTTTAGGTACCAATAGGATCCTCTCTACATACGGAACACATAACATATACCAATCTCGAAAGAAATGCCACACATAAAGGCTCTACAAATCACATAAAATGCCTACTAAGTTAACAGTGAGTTCAAGCATCATCAAAATATAAAATGTTTCTCATTGACATATTACAATTCAAAAGTTCTCTTTGTTAAACACATTTCACTTTGAAAGCTCACTTTCAAAAACACATATATGTCATGTATGTCCATGCTCACATTCATAAACACATGTCTTCACATTTCATATCAAAATATACTTTGACATAACATAAATATATTTCCAACCACATTTACAAAATCATACATAACAATTACAATGTTTATTGTGATTTCAGTAAAAAGTCTAGTATACTTACCTCTTAACACTTTCAGCTACAAGGCTTAAATCTCCTTAACCTATCAATGGAGATTAATCCTTTCATGAGCCTCAACATTTATATAAAACACTTTAAATAGCTTACAAAATTACATATATTGCACTTATTACATCGAATTGGTCTAATTACTTAGTTTCTCAAAACCTGTCATTCTGACCACTTACAATTAACAAAATTTTCTTATACATCAAATGATGTCCAATTACTCCAAAATCAGAATATATCATTCTTGACTCATATATCCTTCTTATATATGAATATTATATCATAATTCCTACACAATTCATTTTATAAACACCATCGAATCTAAACTACTAACCTGACAAGATCAAGATATTTACTGAACAGTATTCAATCTCCCAATTTTATAAAATCATATACTAACTCAAAAATTATAAAAATATCACAAAATTACTCTTGACACATATCTTAATCTATGATAAATATTTCAATGCATATGTATTTTAAAACTATTTTTTTCTATAGCTTTAAAAATCTGTAAATCAAATACTGCAATGAGCTTACACTCTTTAGAAGCTCATAACAATTTAACCACATTGATCTAAATTCTCAATTCTGAGTATATCATATTAGACATATACAATTATCATATTCTATAAATTCATAATTTTTGAAGATTATTCAGCAAATCAAAAATTATTTGTCACTGTATCATACTGTTAACACAAGAAATTTTTAGAATTTTAAAGTCATTTTGGTAAATTTACTACAAATTCAATTTCTAGAATTTTTAATCGATTCAAAGTCTCAGATGATTCTAAACATGTCTAATTTCATATATTCAAAATTTAAAATCAGAATCGAATCACAACAATTTATAAAATTCATAGATCAAGAGACTATCAAGTAGAAATTCTGTAATTCACCATGATTTATCAAGCTATCTACATAGATCATCATCAATTCTCACAATATCTTATGAAATACACATCAAATCTTCAATTGTACATATTTTTAGAAATCAAAACTTAAAGAAATTAACTAATTTAACACTAAGAAATTAAGAAAGGGTTATAATATACCTCTTAAATCTTAAATTTCAACTTTCTTCTTCTTCTCTTTCTCTCCCCTTTCTTTCTCTCTTTTCTCACTCTAAAAGAGGTAGCTCGACTAAAATGAGTGAATTAGAGTTTCAAAAGTGTATTTTTTATATTAAGAGGCTAATTTTTGGTATTTATAAATTTGCCCTTAAAATTTTTAAAGTATTACAATTTGGTCCCTAAAATAAATCTAAAGTCTTGCAAATAAACCCAATACTAATAGTATGTTCTTAACCTATATAAACACTACTAATAACACTACATAAATTAAGTATCAACCACATATAAATAAAATATGTATATTTATATATATATATATATATATAAATACATATTCTTACCGATTGTGGATACTGGTTACTATATTGGAGTTAAGGGTTAATTCTGTGTTGGATTAAAGAGCTGCTATTTTAACTTACCAAGCCCACCAAGTTGGTAACTAGAACTATTTACGAGTGTGACTTTGGGCGAACTCTAAAGATATACGTGTAAAACGTTACACGTACTGGTGATTTTTCAACTTTACTTTTAATATATTAATTTAATTAATATATGTATACGTGTTTATTGTATATTTTAAATGTTTCGTAGTGTTAAATATGTATTAAATACGTTTTTTTTAAATAAGCACAGTTACACATGCATACACCCGTATATATTTGATCCCTAACAGTATCAACTGTCAAGTAGCATTCATTTTTTTATTGGTAATCTTTAAATTTTCAATACTAGAAATTAATTTGATCATTAATAAAAAGATTTTCAAATAATAAAAATTATAGATAAACCTAAGAAATTTTTAATATTAACAATAATTTAGTTGTTACTAATACCAGAGGCAAGGAATAAATAATTGTGTTTTATTGGTTATAAATAATGTAATACTTTTAATGTTGTTGTCCATAGGATTTATGTCAAATTCTTAAAGGTCCAATAAGTTTGAGCCTATCTCGAGGTTACGAAGAGCTTAGTTTTCCTAAATCATTTAGTCTTAAATTAGTTGAGCATCTTTAGAGAGCCCAATAGAGTTTTTGGATTTGTGGTATACCCAGAGGAACATAAATCCAACCAATCCCTTAAGCAACTAGACCCTCAATCAGCCATCCCTCCTAACTATAGATGAGTGCCCCCCATAATTTATTGTCAAGGAATCCCTCCTTAAAAAGCGAAGACCTATAACTGAAGATTGTCAAGGACTTCCCTCAATAGGTTAGGCAACCCTTAGTTAACCAAGCACTCCTCATGAAAGCGCTCATTTAGGACAAGCACCAATAACAATCCAAGGACAACTCTAAAGAATCCATATTCAAGTTAATTATGAAGACCGAAGATGAGTAAAACATGACATCATAAAATCCAAAATTGAATAAAACAACAACGTTGAAGATTCCTAAAGCATGCAAGATATCTCACAAGGAAAGTTCAAGTATAAAAAAGACTCTTAATCTAATAAGAACTCAACAAACCCAAATGCCTATGTAAAATGGTATATTTCACAAAGGAGGTAATTAAGCAATTCTTATTATTCTACTTTAATTTCATATTTCTCTCCTACCCATTTTCTCGTTTAAGTATTGCAGGATCTTCGCGATACCACCATGGGCCTTGTTATAACCGATTTTCTGTTTTGCAGTCAATTAACCTAAGGGTGGGCAGAAAACCAAAAAATCAAACCAAACCAAACCAAGTGAATCGAACATGCTCGGTTTAATTTGGTTGTGTCAACAGAAAATTCAGTTTTGCTCTTCTAAATCGAAATTGAATTTATTTTTTAAAAATTAGAATAAAATACACGTGGCAGCTTAGGAATAGAATTGAAACCAAAAATCAAACTAAATCATCTAATGCCAAAAGTCAGCCTAATTTGAACTTATTGAATGCTAAAAAACCCAAATCGAGAATAAAACCAAACTGATTCGGTTCAGTTCTACATCTCTTCGGTTCAACTTCAATTGCATTTTATAAAAATTGATTGGTCCAATTCAATTTTTGATTACGCCAAAAAATCAAACCGAACCAGTTTTGCCTACTCCTAAATCAACCTAAATAATCAAGAACATTTTTGGAGTAGCAATAAAGTGATAATACACTGAAACTGTTTTTTAAAATTATAAATTTAACCATTAATTAAAGGCTTTTTTAGTTTAATCAAAGAGCTCAAATTTCATAATAAACAAATGACTTATTTAAAAAAAAATCAAAGTTGTATGATCTAGCTGTCATAAAAAAAAGATAAAATGTTGATGTGTTTTGTCACAATGAGTTCGATCATACTAATTGCTCTATCATGAAAAAAATATATTGAAAAAAAAAACTAACCTATATCTCAATGCAAACACTTATTTTGTTTAAAAAGAAAAAAAAATGAAAAACCTTAAATGTGAAAATAAAACATTTGTAATTATATATCTAATACATTCAATCATCATATGATTCAAAAATTTGTAAATTGCAACTACCTTTTTCTGTTAGTTGTCTTTCTTTCTGTTGCTTTTGATTATTATATATATTTGTATTTATATTTTTCTTTTTGTTTATTAGTAATAGACCTAATAAATGGCATTCTTTTTAATAATCATCAATTTAGTGTTTAGAAGAGATAAAGTGATTGATCAAGTTGTTGAAATTTGTACTTACATGTCATTTCTTTATGTATGAATATTTGTTTAATATTTATACTAGTATTATCATTTTATTAAATCGCTATTTATATTTTATATATGGTAAGATGCATGTGTTAGGGTTTATGCTTACGTGTCATCTCTGTTTGTATGAATATTTATTTTGTAATATTTATACAATGAATATTTTATTAAATCACTAATAACATTTATTAAATGGTAATTAAGCTTATAACATTTTAGACATTATATGATCTGAATGAGTTTAGATCTGATTTAAAGAAGTTTAGACCAGGGCTAAGGGTTAACAATGCTGATAGTTATAAATGTTAAGAGTTAGCACTACTAAAAGTTAGCAGGTTATAAAAGTCAGCGAGATCTAAATAGTTAAAACCTTATCTATAATGCGAGAAAGACCTTGAAGTCTACTTGTAATGACATAGTTGCAAAGAGTTACAATAGATACTAAGAAATGTCATTATCTAAGTATCTTCTGAAATATAGAGTTCCTGATCTATGTTCACCAATGAAGGTCTATTGGTGAAACACTATAATATAAATTAGTATATGTCTATATCTGTATTGTACAGATGATTATTTTTAGTTAACCATGAGCTTGGTAGAAGCTCATATAGACATACAGGTATTCAGTTAGGATTGGATATTGAATAAACTCACGAGGACTCCAATAGATAACCTATGAATCCGTCAAAGGAAGGTCCTCTCGAGTTGAGTAGTATTTGTGGTCTTTCGACCTGAGCACTACGGTGGGCTTGTGAGAAATCCATTATACTTTGGTTCTACGTATATAAAAGACTTTTCATAATCTGATCGCCACGTGTCGCTGGGTATGGTCCGATGCTCATGGAGTTCAGTGTGTATAAATATGAGATCCGCCAGCTCATATAGATGGGTTGTATATCCGACACTTCGAGATTGTATCTTATAAAGTCTTATAGCCGTACGCAATCAACCTGGGAAAAGAGTTTCCTACAGGTTTGAACATTATAGTAAAAGTGTTTGCGTATATTATTCATTAAGATACGAATCTGGAGATAAAGTAACGGATGAAATTATCAGAATTTGACGGTAATGATCTATATCCCGCTCATCTAGGATATAATGACGGCATGATTATACGAATATGTAGTAACCTCAACATGTATGGTTTAACGCGCTAATTTGTAACATCCGTGACGTGTGTATGGGGCATCGATCACGGATTTATGGAATAGTTCCATTTGATGAATCGGGCATGGATCTAGGGAGTCCCAATATGAAATGTACTCTTTGAGCACTTGGGCAGCATACCGTATTAAATAGTTCAATACTGTAAAATCCAGCAATTTATTATGGTTAAGTTAACTAAAATATATGGTTAAATGGTAGGACCCACTTTAGGTTAACTTAATAACCTAGCAAGGACATAAATGTAATTTTACTTAATAATTATTTAATTGTTAAATAATTCAAATGAATATTTATTTATTTAATAGTTAAATAAATAATTTAATTTAACTATGGTTAAGAGTTAACTATATGGTTAAGTTAGGTTAACCTTACTTAATTGTTAAGTAAAAGTTAACTTAACTATGGTTAAGTTAGTTAACTATGGTTATAATATTTAAATGTTTAATTAACCTAACTAGAGTTAAAAGTTAACTATGGTTAGAATATTTAAATGTTCATTTAACCTAATTAGAGTTAAGAGTTAACTATGATTAGGTTAGGTTAAATGCAAATTGAAATTAAGTGTAATAAATTGAAATTAAATTCATTTGTACATATTAGTCAAATGTAATTAAATTCATAAGTTTGTTAAAATTTGATTTTGCTAAAAAATTGGTCAGCCATTATAAAGAGAGAAAAGAGAAATTATGTTCTTAATTTTGGATTCAAGTTGTTGAATTCATAATTTTCTTTTATAAGGCATTAAAACCAATTTAGCAAAATAGGTTTTGATTAATTGATTAAGTGTTAATCAAAAGAAAAAAATCAAAAACATAAGTTTAAGTTGTTAGACTTTTGTTGGATCAAAGACTGTCATTCTAGATAATCAAACTCACCATTGTTGATTATTAGAATTGATCAAAGATTGCATTTCAGTGGACTTCAATAATTTCAATCCAAAGGCTTCAAGGGTTATTTCTCAATTTCGTTTTTGTTAATTCTCTTAATATGTAATGATTGTGTTTACTGCAAAGTTTTAAACTTTCACTGCGTATTTATATGTATGAGATATATATATTTTGTTGTTAAACACAAAACCCACATGTAAACACCCTTAAAAATTCACTCCCAACAGCTTGTAATGTTTTAGACATTATATGATCTGAAAGAGTTTAGATCTGGTCTAAATGAGTTTAGATCAATGCTAAAAATTAGCAACGCTGAGAGTTATAAGTACTAAGAGTTGACACTAATAAGAATTATCAAGTTATAAGAGTCGGCGATATCTAAAAAGTTAGAGACTTGTCTGAAAGGGGACAAAGACCTGAGAATATATTAGTAATGACGTAGTTAAAAATAGTGCTAAAAATATTATTATGCAAATATGTTTTCAAATATTATATTCCTAATCAATCTTCACTGATGTTGGTCTGTCAGTGAATACCTTAATAAATATATAGATCAGTGTATGTCTATATTTGGATGGTTGAGATGGTTAGTCTTAATAGACCATAAGTTTAGTGGAAGCTCGTATAAAGATACAGGTATTCAATAAGGACTGAATACTGAACAGACTCATAAAGACCTCAAATAGACATCCCATAAAGTCTTCAATTGAGGGTCTTTCGAGTTGAGTAATATTTGTGGTCCTTTGACCTGAGTGTCATGGTGAGCTTGTGAGTGATCTACTATACTTTGGTTCCACACATGTCAGAACCCTTTCATGATCTGATCGCTGGGTATGGTCGAATACTCATGGACTCTGGTGTGCATAGATACGGAATCTATCAACTCATTTAGGTGAGTAATATATCCTAATGCTCTAATATTGTATTTCAGAAAATCTTATGACCATAAGCAGTAATTCCTGATAAAAGAGTTTAACCCTAAGGATAAATAATATCACAAAAATATTTGAGAATATTTTTATTGAAATACAATTTAAGAGATAAACTTTCAGTTAGACATATGGATATTTGACAGTGTTGATCTATATCTCTACTTTACTCGGATATAAATGATGGAGAGATTATACGAATATATTATAACCTTAACTTGTATAGTTTAACGCACAGCTTTGTAATATCCGTAACGTATGTGTGGAGCATCGTTCACGAACGTATGGAAGAGTTTCATATGACAATTCGAGCATGGACCTAGAGAGTCTTACAATATGAAGTGTACTTGTTGTACACTGAAGCAATATTACGGATTCAATAGTTCCATCCTAGAAATTCCAACAAACTGAAAATATATTTCAGGGTTTCTTAAGTTATACACTTATCTAGACTTAAATGTTAAGTACATCATTTAATTAGTTAACATGAGTTATTAATTAATTAAATATTACCAAGTGGCACAATTTTGTTCCATGAATTGTTTCACCATAAATTTACCTATTGACTATGTTAGTAAAATCAAATAAGGTAAAAAGTTAATTATTCAAATAGTTTTTGAATAAATATTATTTAATACATAATAATATTTATAAAGTTATTTATTATTTTAGTTTAGGTAAGAAACATATACCTAATTAGGTATAATTGTCACCAAATATTATTTTTAGTCTAATAGCCACTTAAACAATTTTGTGAGCACTTTGTGAAGTACTTAATACACCTAAACATTATTTTGAATAATTGATTAACAATTAGTAAAGCAAAAATCGTGCATGGTGAAAGGGATTTGAAGAGAGTTTGATTTTTGAGAATTTTCTTTGAAAAAAGTGTAGAGAGAAAAACTAGAGATAATGAAAAATAAATTTCTCTTATTTTTCTTTCAAGAAACAAAAGCCTTATTGCTGAAAACTCAATTGCTACTATTTTAGCTTCACAATCTCACCAAATTGTTTGTGAACTAAAATTGAACAAAAGTACACTTCAAAGTGAGCTCAAAGTTGGAGTTAAGAAGAATCCATAATTAAAATCTTCACCGAAGGTCATCAAATGTATGTTTCTATAAACTTAAATTATTAATGATTTAAGTTACATGTAAATATGTTAATTACATGCTTAATTCCGTTGCGAATTTCATGTATATGATACATATATTTAATTTTTTTAATATTTACATAATTACATGCATACATCCTAAAACATACTAACACAAGTAATAAACATTCAGCTATTTATGATGTCTAAAATTTAATCCAACTTTAAGGGCTAAGAAAAATATTGTTATGACAAATTATTAAAGATCTTTTTTCTAAAAACATTTGATACATCATAAAACTGATTTTCATCACATTATAATTTTATAAAATCTTTAAAAAAAAAAGAGTTTAAAACATTTTCAGCAAGGAATAAGGGCATCATTGTTTTAGGAGTTTAATCTAATTTTTAATTCGTTTTCATAAATTTAAAAAAAAAATTGTCCTAATTCGTTAGTTTTTTTTTCTATTTGCTTAAACGGTGAAAGGACAACATCGTAACTATTGCTGAAAATCAGATTTAACAATAATGTCACTTAGTAATTAGTATTAGTACCGATCTCATTTGATGGGGTATATATGCCTTAATACCTCTTGACCCGGTATTTAATAATATAACACCTTATGCACTTTGTAGAATACTTCACTCATAAGTAAAACAAGAATAAATAAGATCAATTACACAATAGAAAAAATAATCACATACACACAAAAAAGTACAAGAATATACGTGATTCAGCAACAAATGCCTACGTTCATAATAGATCTCCAGATCCTTACTTCTTTTATTCAATTTTTTTATACACAAAGAATCCTCTTAAGAGAAATATAAGAAATACAATAATAGATGAACTTCTAAAGGAATTACTCAAGGATTTCTTATACTTATGTCCAGCGCTCAAGCACTTCATGGCACTATTTCGTGTTTATGCCTAGCATAAAAGCTGCCCTAACCCTTTAATATCTTTCTTATTGATACATTATCTATTCTAATGAATTACAAAGGTTATATAGTATTAATATTGACCCTATAAATTCTAAACCTATAAGAGTCTAAAACCAACTTAAACACGCAAATAGAACCAAAATATAATTTTTTTTTTCTAAATAAGTAACACTGCAGCATTCAAGGGCTAACGCTGAAGTGTTAATGCAACTAACCAACACTGCTAGATTCACATTTAGGAACATTTCACTTGTATTTTCACGCTTTTCCTCGCATTCAGCTTCTTGTTTCGCATCTCTTTTCTTTAACCATTATGTTCTTAACCACGTGTCAACTCTTCTTTGGTCTTCAATTCAAAATCAAACTTACCATTAATTTTAAATCATCAAAATTCTAATAGTTACTCGCCGCAAAAATTTAAAATAGACTGATAGAGACTATTAAGTAAGAGTTCATTAGACATGCAATTAATTAAAAAGATACCACTCGAATAATTAATTTGCTTAATAAAAAACTAATATTTTATTTTCCAAATACCGATTCTCTCTCTTACTAGTTTTTATTTCTCTTTGTTATACGTCTTCTACTTGCTGTCTAAGTATGAATTAGAAATAATATCATTTAGAGTCACAAAACGTTTGCTAAAATCAAAACCAAAGTCCAATTCACCATATTTCTAAGTGATCCTATCTAATGCTGCTAACAAATTTAGTAGGAAAATCAGCATTATCTGGCTCTTTGTTATTAACCTTTGAAGTAAAGGAGTTCACTCTTTTAGAACTAGTTGAAATGAACACAAATACACATACGTAATTTGCAATTCTATAGAAGATTTGAAAAAGATTGTTGAAGATGAGGCCTACAATTTATTGGTTATATAGGTAGTATTAATTTAAATTTTAAGAATTTGAAGAAGATTGTAGAAGATGAGGCTTATTTGACATCAACGATTGATATAACTATTTCTAAGAAGAATAGATTCAAAGAAGAAGAGCAGATGATGATAAATTGAAAGATAAGAAGTTGATAAAGAAACTTTTCGATTGTTTAAGATTTGACTAATGGATTAATGGCTATAACTTATATTCCTGATGGCAGCAGTCGGCCATAGTCAGACTAATGGTCGATTTTCAGTCCCTCACCTAGTAGAAAGCCTCTAGTCCCAAGCTCAGCCTTGCCTTACAATGTCGTGTGTGACATGTACGTCTCAACTGTTCGAGGCAGAGTGAATGATGAGAAGATTGTTCGAGAAGAAAATCAAAGTAAAGGAAGTAGCGGTGGTGATGATGAGATTGAGACAGAGAATGAAGATGATTATGCTGTTATTCTTATGAATTTTTTTTATAAAAAAATTTCACTATTTCATTTATATTCTTGATTTGGTTTGGCCGTAAAAAAGAAATTTGATTATCTCGTCACTCAATACCAACAACTCATGTGCTTACTCGCTTTTTATTCTTTATGTAAATATTTTTGTTAATGTGTCTTGTCACTTTAATCATTACGTGCAACTAATTTAATAAAAAATAACAAACATATCATTATACACAATGTTAGTAAATTTGTTTAAACAAATAGAAAGAAGTTAATATATTAGTACAAATTTAAATTTTTTAAAATTTATGTGATAAAGTTAAAAATTAAGATAAATTTTTGAGATAAAAATATCTTTATCTTTTTTAAGAAATATTACAAAATTTGTATTTGTGAAACTTGAAGCAAAAAATTTTATAAAATTATACATTAATTTTTGTAATTTTCTAAAAATATAAAGTTTATGCTTCACAATTGCATCAAACGTTTTATATTTTATCATCCAAAAGTTAGTCATGTTTGTAAATATACATCCAAAATTTGATATAGCATCATAAGAAGATTCTTTTCTTTTTTAAAACAATCAAGATTCTTAGAAAGTCCAATTATTTTTTTAATTATTATTTTAATCTGAAAATAAATAAGTCTACGTAAGCATTACGTACACTATCAAGCGTGAAGCTGTAGCCTGCAACTCTCTTTGGGTGGGACTTTGTGTGTTGAGAGGTTGCAGGTTGTTGGAGGCAGCTTGTGCGTGTGCGTGTGCGTGTCACCTTCTAATTGAATTGTTCTCCAAAATTCTCCCACCTCAGTCAGCTGTCAATGGCCTGTTACCTTTTGGTTCTTATTAATCAACGTTAAATTGAACCAATAAGGAGCATGAGCGAGTCACCGACCCATCAACTCACTACTTCACTCCCACTCGCCCAAAACCCACCCAGTCACCCAAATGTCAAATACCAAATGCCAAACGCTTTACTGGCAGTTGATGTCACGACAAAGCCATTGCCACAACCCCCGCCACGCCAAGTCATCAACAACGTTACTCCACCTGTCGCTCCACGCTAATTCTCCTTTCTCCGTATAACCCTTCCATTAACTTTATTTTTCTTTTATATGTTAAATATTAAATAATATGAATTATTTGTAAAATTAGTTTTTTTTTTTTACTTTTGTTGCTTTTTAATTTAATTTAAATGATAGGGAATGTATTTTGTATTTAAATAATAAATAAAATTGGGAAATTTTTGTTTAATAAATAAATTCTTTTACCTTTTTAATTTTTTTTTTTAAATTCTGTTTTAATTGAATATAAAGTCCTATAGATTGAAATTGAAAGTCAACATAATTAATCGTTATAAACTCAAGTACTTTGTTGTTAATATAATATTTTAAATAGTCAATATGATATCGTTATAAATATTTTAGATATTAACTGAACCCTTCAAAATCGTAAAATATCGTATTTTGTTTTTCTTAAAAAAAAAACATTCGAGATTTTTTAATAACAAACAATGCTTTGCTTAATACACAATCATCCCACTTGTCACGCCAAGTAGTAGCAGTCAGCCACGTGTCCCACGAGCACGCCAACGATGTCGTTTCATATGATTCAAATCAAGATTTAAGATTAGGATTAATTAAATTGGAGCTATTGCCTTTGCCTTTGCCTTTGCCTTTGCTTCAACGGGTTTGTGTACTTTTGTCTGCCCTCTCAGCTGCCAGTCTCCACCGCTTCTCATATATTTGTTCCCATTAGTTTCTCTCAAATTTTCTCACCAACCAAACAGGAATTGAAGCATATTCTCTGCATTTTTTTATTTTTAAATTTTTTAAATTTCAATGACTTATTATGAAGAAGATAATGAGGTGGTGCCAGAGTTGGTGCTGACAACAGATGATCTAGAAAATAATAATAATAATACTAGAGGGGACTATTTGAAATTGAGAGAATGTGAAGATGGGGAGCCTGGTTCTCCGAGAAGATGGAGATGCGGCAAAGTATGGTACTGGTTCAGGGTAGCTTTGTTGTTCACGTTTACATGTTCATTGATTGCTGTTTTTCTCAAATGGGTCGGTCCATTTTTGATGGATAAGGTCAGTTTTTTTTAAGTTTTATTTATTTTGGTGCATGCGATTGTGTATTATGTTTGGGAATTTTTTTTTAGTTCTTTATTTGTTTGCTTCAAAATTAGTGCTCATGGTTAGCTGTTTATGGATTTCAATTCTTTTTCTTGTGGCTTTTGGCTAGTGATTGTGTTTTGGATAATTGGGTGTTTTGTGTTTAGGATTGTGTATTGGTGCTTTTGTTTGTGAAAATTCTTGGGTAATGTAATTTTCCTGTAAATTTCAGTTTTTTTTTTCTAGGTTTTATAATGTATATGAGAGCATAGTGATTGTGTTGTGAACCTTTGATTTTGTTGGACTTAATTGTATTTTTCATTTTGCCCTCATGAATTTTCGTTATAGGGTTAGTTTCCAATTAATTTTCGTGATAGGGTTTTCAACATCTTCTTTTTTGGGGGCTTTTGCTTGATTTTTTCCAATGGTTAGACCTTCTTTAAGCTAATGCAGTTAGTAAATAAAGTGTATGTATCTGTTGTCAGGTTGACTAACTGGGTTTTGTTTAGTGGGTTTTAAGAGAGTTCCAGACTTATGTGATTTATATGAGGGGATTATTTTGTCAGTGGGCTTGGTATCATTTCCTTTGACTCTATTGTTAGTGTCTTTTCCATTCTTCCCCCTTTTAGGAATTGCATGTTAGTTCAGTGTACATTTTCATTCACAATCGTTTAAGGTTGCAAGTAATTTTGTTTTGAATATTCAATCATAGAATAATACTGTATATTCTACATGTTTTGCCTTAAAGCATGATTTTCTGGATTTTGTTTTCAATGGATGCTTATTGATATTGATGGTCTCTGCTATTGTTTGAGTTTGAATATGAATTTTTCATGTGTAAATCTCAAAAGATATAGATTGTGTACCAAGATGGTCTTTTTTAGTAGTTATGGGTTCATATTGCATGTAAAGGATGTGAATCAATATGGTTTTATGGTATATTGGTTTAATAAACTTTTGGATCAGTGTGAGTAGTAGCTACATTTTGGCATGTGGAGTACAGATTCTTTGTGAAACGCTAAGAATGTTGGTGGACAAAGGAAATGATGTGGCTATAAGGATTAACATGGCAATTTTTTACTTTCTAGGATTTGAGAGGCTTTGTCCAAAGATGTTGTCTAATTATGCATTGCAGTTACCCCAGCCGATTGAGAAATATATCTATAAGTACATGTTTTGATGTTGACATTGTACGTTTCTTAATGAAAATTTATTCCCCTAACTAGATGATGGTCCTGTGCTGACTTAATAATTTTTGTATATAGTTGGTGCATATAACAGCATTTGCATTCATGAGTGGGGCTGATTCCAGACCTATTTTCTGTGGACTGACATTGTAATTTCTTCGTACCTGCAGATAATGTGAGAAAATAGTTCATATGGGTATATGTGCATGTTTTGATTGTAATCTCTACCTGACCCAATAATTGAATTAATGTTTTCAGGAGGTTATCCCAATCATAAACTGGGAGACTGAGACATTTAGTGCTCCAGTGCTGGTTGTTGTGGTTTTTGCTTCAGTTGCATTATTCCCCACATTACTTTTACCATCTTCACCTTCTATGTGGGTGGCTGGAATGACATTTGGTTATGGCTTTGGATTTCTACTAATTATGTCAGCAGCGGCTGTTGGCATATCACTTCCATATTTCATTGGTTCTCTCTTCCTTCATAGAATTCAAGTGTGTATATCTGCGAAAATTTTATTTATGAATTATTTGATTTTTGAATCTCTTTCTTGCTCTTGCTGATTATTTTTTGATCCTTTTGTAGGGCTGGTTGGAAAAATATCCTAAACAAGCTGCTATTATAAGGGCAGCTAGCACAGGAAATTGGTTTCACCAGTTTCGAACTGTAGCACTAATCAGGATTTCTCCATTCCCATATGTCATATATAATTACTGTGCTGTCGCAACAAATGTTAAGTTTGGTCCATACTTCTTGGGATCATTGGTCGGAATGGTGCCTGAAATTTTTGTTACAATCTACACGTATGTACTCTGTCCACCTATCTTAGATAGAATACTGAAATTTTATTCCAATCTATGCATATGTACAATCTCTGCCTATCTTAGATCGATCAATTTTACCTCCCAATGTTTGTTCTCAAAACGTTTTCTTATAATCATACCTTGTTACACGATATGACATGAACATAGGCAAATATTAGTCAAATAGATTCATCAATAAAAACACCATGTGACTGATTGATTTTTGGATTGACCATTAACTGGTTTTGGATTGACCATGAACTGTGATTGTTGAACTTCTATTCTGATCTTGGGAAACATAATATATTTTTCATATTACAGATCATTCACTGCCTGATATTTTCGCTGCATGTTCGATATTTATTCAGTTCTTGTTCTGAATTATGTTGGCTGATTGGTGTTGAACTTCTATGACAATATTTGGAAATGATAACTCTATATCATTTAAAGTTGACATTATTCAATCAATCTGCATGCAGTTCTTTTATTGAATTATTTCTGCAAGCTTGTTGTATATTCCATGCCGCCTTTTAAAAGTGGTTAAGTTGGGACACTGGTTGTCATTGCATATATGTGCATCCCTGCAGGCATGATCAAATTTAGTCTGAATCAGAAATGATCTTTCATTTTAAGAGAAAAGAAGGAAATCTAGCCAGAGAGAGTATATTTGCTCAAGGAAAAATCTTCTGGAATGCTTGTAATTACCTTAGTGGCCTTCACAACAAAAGAGCAAGCAAATGCTTATTGTTTAAATATCTTCAAAACCTGCTAAGTTCACCCTTTTAAAATCAGTTTTATAACGCTGAACCAAAACATCAGTTTGAGGTTATCTTACTTACATTTTGGTTGCTTCTCTCTGATAACTAGATTTGCCAAAAGGCCAAAATGATGTAGTCCTGGCAGTCTTTCGAATTTGAAGATGCCATTAATAACTTTTTGTTGAGAGTTACCATGTGAACAGCTATTGTCCATTGAACTGCACAACCCAAGGTTTTAACAAGGCATGGATAGCACCTAGTAATGCATGTATTCGCAAATTGTCAGTTTAAATCTTGAACTATGTCCTTTTGAGGAGTTATTAATAGGTGGGATTTATATGAAATCAGACTAGGTGCAATGTCTATTTTTTGAGGAGTCATGAATAGGTGGGATTATATTTATTTTTGGTGGATCATAGAATTTTTGTTCACTTCATCATAGGCTCTCATGTGTCAGTGTTTATGGCTTTATGCACATGCCTTTTGCTAGTTCAGTCTCTTAGCTTGTTATTTCTTTAGTAGCACTTCCTCTATTTTTAAGAATCCTACGACCATATGGTAGTTATGACCATTCCTTTAATCCATTCTAAAAAATATTGCTTTGTTATTTCTTCAATAATATCATATAAATGTCGGTTGTATGAGATGGCTTGCTGATGTATACATCCTTGACGTTCACGGAATTCATGGGCATCTTGATTTCTTGCAGTGGGATCTTGATACGTACCTTGGCGGATGCTTCACATGAACACCACTCCCTTTCAGCCCCACAGATCATCTTGAATATTGTTGGTTTTGTGGCATCTGTGGCTGCCACAATCTTCTTCACGGTGTATGCAAAAAGGCAACTCAAGGTGTTGCAGAATGAAGAAGAATCACTCTTGCAATGAGCTTCTTTTTCAGCTCATTGGATAAAAACCTGATTGTCACACAAGCTGTGTGGCTTTGCATATTCAAAACGTACTGTACACCTGGATGAGGTTTTATTTATTGAACAACCTCATTCAGAGGTTAATGTGGGGTCGTGCCATATTAACTGTGTGGTGAAGGGAGACGTAGGGAGCTGAGAAAAAACACTAACATCATAGGAATCATTTTTTTTTTCTGCTTTTTCTTTTTTTTTTTTTTGGGCTTTCTTCAGTTCCTCTGAAAAGTTTGTTTGTTCTCTCTCAATGTATATAATGTTAATTGGAATGTCTGCCTGAAAAGGTCAAATGGGAAAATGGTGAAATTCTCGAATGTAAAGTATTTGGTGCTAAGACTTAAGTATAGATAATTGATGGATCCTACAGAATTTTCTGCCCATTAAGAGAATGCTATCGATTGATAAATTGATTTCTGTTCTGTGCCTACCAGATTGAGTTCACATGATCATATTTCTTCTGTCATTTTCTTCTCCATTCAACCCTTGAGTGATCATACTTTTTTTGTTTGCTTGGTCTTCTTGCATAAGGCTCTGTGAGAGCACCTGTCCCCGCTGAATTGAGTAAACACGCTTCATTTAAAAAAAATTATAAAATGGTGATGGGAAGATAATTTTTTTTTAAAACAGAAATCGATCATTAGCTAAATTGATTTCATGATACATTTGGAGGTGCTATTCAAAGCTACCCTTATTAAATTTTGTGCACAATGACTAATTATAAATTATTCCCTTTTATTTTAAGCATTATCTAATTACTCTTTTCATGCTTCATACAAATTATAAAAATTATATTAAATTTTAACTATTTATTATCTTTTTACTAATTTACCCTTACATCATTATTTTTTATAATTTTTTAATATAATTTTTTAAAAATAATTAAAAATTATAAGATATTTATTTTATAACAAATGAATGAATATTTTGCTTATTTTATTTTATTTTATATTTTTATTAATTTTTTTAATATTATTAATTCATTATGCTCATTAGAGAGGATAAATACATTATAGTTTTTTTTATTTTTAAATACAATTAAGAAACAATAATAAAATCATAATATCTTTATTTTTTTAAAAAAGTATTAAATATTAATGTATTTTAAGTAATTAATGAATAAAATTTTAAAATATAAAACAAAAATAAATAAATATAAAATAACTAAAATATTCACCCTTCTATCATAACATAAATATATTGTACTTTTTATTATTTTAATTATTTTAGTATTATTCAAAAAAATACATTAAAAATTATAAAAAAAAAATAATGTAAGGGTATATTAGTATAATAATAATAAATAGTTAGTATTTAATAGAATTTTTATAATAATGAGAAATTTTTTTAATAATATAAAATATTGGTGGGTTAAATAGTTAATATTTAAAACAAGAGGGAGTAATTTATAATTTTTAAAAAAAATCTCCCGCTGCTTTTTGGTTTGACTCGCCATTTCTATTTTTGGTCTTTTTTCTCGATGTTGTAATAGAAGATTTGTAGACAATACTCTAATATTAAATATTTTTTAAATCTGGACCATAAGGTCCTAAATTTTAAAAAGTAGCCATCATAAAATACCAAGAAATAACAAAATTTACTCAAGAATAAAGTTTAAGCGGAGAAAATTCATTATAAATACAAATTTGAGTAAAAGAAAGCCCACTTTAAAGAGAAATTTAGATGGGAAGTGTTTTTTTTTTTCTAAAAGCAATTTCATATCGTTAATTAAAAAATCAAAACATTACAGAATTTAGCAATAGAAGAATTATTAAGACAACATAATATAAACATATTAACAACTATTCGAACCTAACAATTCTCTTCTATAAAAAAGACATAATTTAAACTATATATCAACAACATTATCTCTATAATAAAAAATCACTACTTTATGAACATAAAAATTTACCTGAATACAAGAGGAATAAAAAATTATCCTCACAAAATTTAGATGGAAATGTTATTTCCCTTATAAAAGAGAGAGAGAAAAAAAAAACGAATGAGAAAAAAAAAATATATTATATTTCACCGATGAGAGAACTCAAAGAAAAATACAAAATTACTTCTCTAGTTTTCCTTTCTTCTTATTCAATCGAACTAAAAAGTGATTAACTTTTAATACAAATTACGAGCTGTTATTATTCTCCCTTTCCAATGTTTTGTAACTTCTTTACTTCAAAATTTCCACCAATCGTATATATAGTGTATTATATCAATTTTCATTTTAACTCGAAAAACATTGCAAAGTGATATAAGCTTTTAATTGTTTTCTTTTTTCTAATTTTTTTGGGGTTAAATTATTATTGATTGAAGCGGTTTTGATTTTGACAAAAATATTTTGTTTTTATTTTGAAATCTTGAACCCAATTATAATACATTGAATGAAATGTTTTATAGAGCTTTAAATTGAAAATTAATCTTTTAATTTTCCATCTACTATCTTTCTTAGTTGCCATCCAAAAAAAAAAGTTTAACTCAAACCTTTTAAGTATTATGTATAACATATTTTTATTTTCTTTGATAATTAAATTAAAACAAACCCAAAAAATAAAAAAAAAATGTAATAACTATAATGAATGGATTCTTATTTCTTAGTTTCCAATAAAATAGAACATGCCATGATGCATTTTCTGTTATATAAGCTGGCAAATTCATGTCTTTGGTAATTAAACAGACAGCAATGTATTGCATGGGTAGCATTATATGATACTAACAAAGGAAAACACTTAATAATAACCAAGTTTCAATAGGGCTTTTTTTTAAAAAAAATTTTTAATTGCATGATACACAATAAATAATAATGATGACTATGAAGTACCCATATGTGTAATTATAAGTACTAGAAATGGGAGCATTTTCACCTTTGTTATTATGGGTGTCACACCAAAATTAAAATTAAATCATATCATCTCAATATTCCATCACCATTTCTTTTTAACACAATTATGATAGCATATGTCACATGCGATGCAGCTCTAAGATCCACAACATTATTATTGTGTTTCATGTACCAAAATATGCAGCATTATTACAAGTTGAGAGTAAATTAAATTTGAAAAACCTTAATTAAAATATAGAGAAAGTCGAATAATTAATTGTGTTCTTATAATTAATGGTTTTATTAAAAATAAAATCGGGTGGTTCAAACTTCAATGATTAATAATTAACACTTACCACTTGAGTTAAAGCATCCCATTAAGTCATTGAGCACATGTTGAAAGATAGGAATTTGAGTATGATTATATAAGAGTATTATTACAATTTCAATATGATTATTAATATTATTATAACCAAGACTTTATTATTAATCTTTGTATTTGAGAGCTGAGATATTAAAAATATGAGAGAGCAAAGACAGGCATTCTCTGCCTTTCACAACTATCACCAGGCAGGCAGGCACCAGGCCATCGTTTCGTGGAGAGTAAATTGAAATAACAAAACAAGAACACAGAAAGAAGAAGAAAAAGAGAACCCCAAAACCAAAAGGAAATGTTGCGTCAGTGACAGACGGGGACCTCTTTTCAATTACAGATTTTTTTTCCTATTGAAATCTCAGCCGTTAGATATTTCCTAAACACATCTAACGACCAGAACAACTGGCTGTACAATATAATCAGCAGTTCCGTAGCTTTGACCCAATAATCAAACAGTGTCAATAATCTTGTTCACTTGTGTGTACTTTTCTGACTAATTGATTCTTCCAGCATTAGTTAGTCAAATGCTACAAGACAAAAGAGTTAAAATGATTAAAAGAAAATTAACCACCCTTCTCCAAAATTTTATCATTTCTTAATAACTAATTTACATGCTTATATATATATTTTACTCGCCATGTTTATATATTTTGGAGAGCTTAATGGGAATGGAAAATTTTCATAATTGACATTTTATTTTAATTAATTTTTTTAACCACATCATAAGAGGCTAATTTTTATTAATTAAATAAATACTAAATAGATATATTTACCCTCATATACATAATATATAAAAAATAACACATTTAAATACTGAAAACACAAAACCAAATTAAATTTGAATAAATGCATCTCCAAAAATATACTTTAACATTCACAATACATTAATTTGAAATTGTAAAATATTTACAAGGGTAAGTCATTTGTCCATGATCATATATGATATACTTTATTGTATATATAAGTCGAAATAATAGATTTGTTTGAAATTGTGTTTATTTTAAAATATATCAGCATCTAAATATAATCCAAGTGTAATGTGGTAAAGTTTTTTTTTAAAAAAAAGAGATAAATGAAAGAGAAACGAGGTGATGGAAGAGAAAATTTTAAAAAGTTTATACTATAAATTGATTCATGTGGTACATTTGCGCCGCATGAATAGATGCGCAAGGCGGCCATATATTATTGACTATACCTTGCGCTCCCACTTGGCTGCCTTGTGAGCCTCAAGTCTAAATTTGTCCAATTTCGTGCTCTTTTTTTGAATTATATTTTTTGAATAATTTGAATGATTTTTTAATAATTTTTTTATTTCATGTCCCATAAAATATATGTCAATTGTTATTTATTTTAGAAATTGGTGGGAGATCCCCAATGATGAGAAAAAGATTTATATTGACTATAGTAACTTTAGTATTTTAATTCTGAATAATGTTAAATATGAAAATCCTTTAAATACTGTTTATTATGCAATTATGGTTAATAATGTGGAGTATATGATGACTCTAAAATTTAAATTTGATGTAACAAAGTATAAATTGAAATCAATTGTTATTAGAAATGATAGTAATGTCCGATTCTTTTTATGGGCTAATAAAATATTATTTTATAATTTATGTATAATAGTGGATTTCATAGCTCTCGTGTGTGAAGAGGATGCACAGCTTCCCATTCAGAACCAATCATTCAGTCATACTCATTTCATGTTAGCAAGCAGTAACAATCAAGTAAGCCACACAGCCCTAACAATATCAATAGTTGTGGTTTTCATAAACACAATGAATCACTATTATCATTATTCTCCTATAAAGTTCAACGAATACTCAACTTGTACCTACTATAATAGTGGGGCGAATAAGGATATTCATAGTATTGGAAACATTGATAATATAAAAGAATGTACCAATTTGAACGTTGTTATGCTTTAACTAGCTTGTTGAAGATAAAATAGAAGATGCTTGTGAAGTTAAAATTCCTTTTGTGTTTATTCCTCCAATACCACCATCAAACTTTGGCATATTTGATAAAATCTCATGTAGTGAAATCGGAGATGTATTTGTAAGAAGGTGTTTTGCTAGTGAAAATGAACTTCATCGAGCGATTAATTTGCTAGCACTTAAAGGTAATTAGAGTTTTAGAGTCTTGAAGTCTACAAAAGATCATTTTGAGGCAAAATGTGATGATGATGAATGTAAATGGCAATTACGTGTAATGTTGATGGTTGTAAAAAAATATTTCATCATATGTATAATTGATATAGATCACATATGTTTGTTGGACCAAGTGCATGATAGTCACCGATAAGCAAAGAGTCAGATTATTAGAAAATTAACGACAATAATCACTTTGATGATTGTTATGCGTTGGAACAACAAAACTCGAGTAATCATTTAGAAATTGATGATTGAAATCATTTTAAGTATTCCTTTATGGTGCTTGGACCATACATTAAAGGTTTTTAATTATCCATCTAGTCGATTATTGCAATTGATAGAACTTTTTTGAAAGGTGCATACCTGAGTATAATATTTGTGGCAGTTTGTAAAGATGAAAACAATCAAAAAAAATTTCACTATCATGAAGTATTGCTGATTCAAAAAATAATACTTCTTGGTCATGATTTATAACCAAACTCCAATGAGTTCTTGATGATCTTGAGGATCTTGTATTTATATTCAATCGACACGTTAGTATCTAGAAAGCCATTTGAAAAATATTTTCTAATTCATATCATGAGATATGCATCTATCACTTGAAAGACAATCACAAGATACAAGATACCATCAAAGAAGAAGAAGAAGAAAAAGATAAATGCCTTCCTATTTTGTTGCTGCAAAGGTGTATTGGCATGCTGACTTTTAAGAGCAAATTAAGAAGACGTGAGAAATAAAACCGGAGGCAACGAGATACTTGGAGGAGGAGGAGGTTGATTTTTCCCCAAATAAGTTAGATGAACGAGAGCATTTAGAAGATACTATATTATGACCATCAACATTATAGAAAGAGTTAATGCTATTGCAAAAGAAACACGAGCGCTTCTTATGATTGAATTTGAGAGTTAATGCAAAATTAATTTTTTTTAAAAATGGAAGGCTGCACAAATTATGACAAATTTTTTTATGAATTGGGTCCACTCACTGCAAGCTTTAGAAGCACAATGATAAGTCCATTCGCATGACAGCTCATTAGTTCGATTTTTGACAACTACCTTATGTCCATGCTATTGTAGTATACAGTCAGACTAAATTATAGTATCAAGGTATTTGTTCGCTCTATTACATGATTGAGAGTTTATTTCATGCATATTGGAGCCAATGAATCTGATTAACCATCCATCAAATTTGATTATTTTAGAAGAGTTGAGAAATATTGACATCTAACCTCCTATAGCACACTATCAATTAGGGAGATGTCGAAAGAAACGAATATCATCGACAAAGTGAAGAACCAACAAAGAATATGTGCAGCCGTTATAAGTAAGATAGATATAACTGCCAAACATGTTAAAACTTTATTGTATTACATAGTAGTTGATATGACAGTTTACTTGTATTTCTCATTTTAATACTCTTATATTTTGTATTCATACATTAAATTTAAATTTAACATGTATTTTAAGTATAATTTTATATTACTTGTATTTGTCATTTTGATAATCTATTGTAAATCATATCGTATTTGTCAAATATTTTTGTATTTTCTTACTATTGTATTTTGATACTTTATTACATTACCACTTTTAAAAATATGGCTGAGTATGATAACAAATAAAATTTCAAATTTCAAATTAATTCTTAATTAAACAATTAATTAGATTAAACAATTAATTGCTTTAAAATTGAATAAATAAAAATGGGTTGGGTGCACAAAAAAACCAATAGGGGCAGCTCCTGTATGCACCAATTGGGCGCAAAACGCACGCAAATCTTTCTCGACTCCGCGAGCCGTTTCTACCCTTTATTTGGTTGAATTTTTTTCTATTTTCACCCACTTTTAATTTATTTCAATGCAATGTAACCACATTTTACTTATTATACTTATAATCTAACTACTTTCACATTCTTTCTCTACAAACTATAAATTATATCAAATTTTTTTTAAATTTATCAACAATTTTTTAAATTTATATTCAAGCGCCGATATTATTGTATGTCAATCTATACAATATCAGTAATTAATAAAATATTGATCTTAGATTTTTTTTATTTTTTTTTTGTGGAGATTTTGAGTTCGTTGCAGAATTAAAATATATATTATGGATTAAAATTGTCCGACTTTTACTTTTTTATCTAAAAAAAATTTAAAACCTCCAAATGAAATTAAAAGAAAAAAAGTATTAATTAGTTATATAGGCTATTGTAGAAAAATTCCCATGGGAATGGGATCAGATGTCCCCAAGGACCCAGCCCCAAATGGCAGGCAGGCAGGCAGGCAGTATCTACTATCTGGGTTAGATACTAAAACTTGTTAACACTGCACTGCACAACTCCCGCCCCCGCCCCCACTCCCATGGCCATCTAGCTTTATTTGTCTATATATTACTTACATTTTCTTTTTATTGTTTTCCTTTTCGTTTCTTATTTATTTGTCTTCAAATGTAAGTGGCTCTCAAATTCGTGCGAAAATCTCTTCTTCCTTTTTCATTTTAATAATTTATGAGAAATCCCTCTTATGACAGAAATTGTAGACAAAAAGTGAAAACGAAAATCTTTTATTTTCTTTTTTCTTCTCTTTTTGTGAATGTGATTAAAATTAAAGTAGGAGTCTCATCTTATCTACCCTCCAAAAATATTTAATAATAAAGAAAGAAAATATAAATATAAATAATGTATTTGTTCGTTAATAAAGTCTCAATCGAAACGGATAGAAGAAAAGTTGAATGCAGGAAAAAGAACAACTCAGTCAAACAAAAAAATAAAGCCAGCTACTTCTCTTCTTCTCTTTTACACTACTCGTCTTTCACATTCGTCTTCTTCTTTCTCTCTCTCTCTATCTGCTACTAAATTACAATAACTAAAAATTGGGAGAGTAGTGGCTTGGTGGTGGGTGAGAGAGAATAAATGCTGAACTCCAGATAGGCACGTACAGGCCCTACGTGGACATGGTGGTGGTGAGTGATTGTGAACAAAACATTACTCGCGAAGAGTTCTCTTTCTTTATTCATTATAAATATAATTTCAGTGTTTTTAAGTTAAATGTGAAAATAAAACAATCACAGACAGAGAAATGGAAATGGATATGCACGTGGTTTACCTTCTGTTGGTGGCAACATTACATATGGATACCGAAATATACAGTCTTTTTTATTATTGTGGGTAGTTATTAAATTGCCTCACCTGCTTTCTTTCCAGCAAAGCCAAGCCACAGTCAAGTCTCTCCAGTCACCCCATTTCTCCATTTTCATTTACATTTACTCTACTCCCCCCATTACCCATACTTGTCTGCCCCTTCTTTTCTTTTGTCCTTATAACTCTCTCATTGCCATCAAAATTCAATCTTTTCCACTCAACCCCTGAAAATAAAATTACCCCAGATCTTTGTTTTTTATTCTTTGACTGGGAGGAAAAATATGGTTACTCAATATCTTGTTTTGTTGACAGAAATGCTTTCATATTGTGATACCCGAAGCTGAAATGCGGCTCTGTGAGCGTGATCCTGATGTTATGTTTATTGTGTCAAGCAAGAAGATTTGCAGGAATATGAGTGGAGTAGCATTTGAAGTCAGGTAGATCTTTTCTCAATTGGGATTCAAGCATTCATAATGCCAAACGGGTAGATCAAGTTTCACCAGTTTCGAGCATGAGAAGGATCCACCAATTTGCTCTTCCTCGTGCTTTTGTATTCTTGATTTTCATTGCTTTTCCAATTAGTACAATTTCAGCAGCAACTGAGAGAGAAATCTTGTTGCAATTCAAGGAGAACATCACTGATGATCCACTCAATAGCTTGTCTTCATGGGTCTCAAGTGGCAATCCTTGTGAAAATTTCAATGGTGTGCTTTGCAACCCAGATGGTTTTGTAGACAAGATTGTCTTGTGGAACACTAGCCTTGCAGGAGTTTTATCCCCAGCCTTGTCTAGTTTGAAGTACTTGAGGGTCTTGACATTGTTCGGTAATCGGTTTTCAGGTAATATTCCCCAAGAATATGCTGAAATAAAAACTTTGTGGAAGATAAATGTGAGCTCTAATGCGCTTTCTGGGTCAATCCCAGAATTTATTGGTGATTTACCGAACATAAGACTTCTTGATTTGTCAAGGAATGGTTACAGTGGACAGATTCCTTCTTCCTTGTTTAAGTATTGTTACAAGACCAAGTTTGTTTCTTTGTCTCACAACAATCTTTCTGGTTCAATTCCTGTATCTATTTCCAACTGTACTTATCTTGAAGGGTTTGATTTCTCTTTCAACAATCTTAGTGGTGAATTTCCTTCTCAAATTTGCAATATTCCAGTATTAGATTTTATATCTGTGAGAGGCAATATGTTGACGGGGAATGTAGAAGAGCAAATATCAAAGTGCCAAAGCATGAAGCATTTGGATCTTAGCAGCAATGTGTTCACAGGGTTGGCTCCATTTAGGGCTCTTGGATTTAAGAATATTAGTTACTTCAATGTGTCACATAATGATTTCCAAGGGGAGATCCCTGAGGTTGGAACTTGCGGTGAAGGAATGGAATTTTTTGATGCTTCATGGAATGCATTAAATGGACAGATTCCATTGAGCATTACAAATTGTCGAAACCTTAAGTTTCTGGACTTGGGGTTTAACAGACTAAATGGGAGTATCCCAACAGGGATTACTGTTCTGGAGAGGCTTTTGGTGATTAGATTAGGCAATAACTCCATAGATGGAATGATCCCAACAAAGTTTGGGAGCATTGAGCTGCTTCAGGTTTTGGATTTGCATAATCTCAATCTTGTTGGTGAAGTTCCAGATGATATAGCGAGTTGCCAGTTTCTTCGCTTGCTGTGAGTACAATCACTATCTTGAAATACTCTAAATTATAGACAACATTTGGTTTAATAAAGTCTGAGAAACTTCTGATATCTTCTTGCAGGGATGTTTCTGGTAATGCCTTAGAGGGAGATATTCCTCAAACCTTATATAACATGACATATTTAGAAATCCTCAATTTACATCAAAACCATCTAAATGGAAGCATTCCACCTAGTCTGGGAGATTTGTCCAAACTCCAAATACTTGATTTATCACAAAATTCACTTTCTGGGTCAATCCCTAATTCCCTAGGAAATTTGACCAATTTAATTCATTTCAATCTTTCCTCTAACAACCTCTTCGGCACTATTCCTTCAACCATACAGCATTTTGGTGCTTCAGCATTTTTAAACAATTCTGGACTCTGTGGTGCCCCTTTGGAGACTTCCTGTTCATCAAGTGTCAATGGCACAACTCCAATGTCAAAGAAGCCGAAGGTTCTTAGTGTTTCTGCTATTGTTGCCATTGTTGCTGCAGCAGTGATCCTTATCGGGGTTTGTGCGGTATCCATCATGAACATCAAAGCACGCAGGAGGAGAATAGATGATGAGACGTTGGTTGTTGAGAGCACACCTCTAGGTTCAACAGAATCAAATGTTATTATTGGGAAGCTGGTTCTCTTCAGCAAGAGTTTGCCTTCGAAGTATGAAGATTGGGAGGCTGGCACCAAAGCTTTGCTTGACAAGGAGTGTCTGATAGGTGGTGGCTCAGTAGGATCAGTATATAGAACCTCTTTTGAAGGTGGGGTTTCAATTGCAGTAAAGAAGCTGGAGACTCTAGGAAGGATTAGAAGCCAAGAAGAATTTGAGCTAGAAATTGGACGACTGGGCAACATTCGACACTCCAATTTGGTTGCATTTCAAGGCTACTATTGGTCATCATCAATGCAGTTGATTCTATCTGAATTTGTTCCAAATGGGAATTTGTATGATAATCTACATGGTGTTAGTTTTCCGGGTACCAGTACTGGTATTGGCAATAGTGAACTGCACTGGTCTAGGAGGTTTGAGATTGCGCTTGGGACAGCAAGAGCACTTTCTTACCTTCACCATGACTGTAAACCTCCAATATTTCATCTTAACATAAAGTCCACCAACATTCTCTTAGATGAAAAATATGAACCCAAGTTGTCTGATTATGGGTTGGCAAAATTGCTCCCCATTTTCGACAATTATGGTTTAACTAAATTCCACAATGCAGTTGGGTATGTTGCACCAGAGATGGCTCAGAGTTTAAGATTGAGCGAGAAATGTGATGTTTATAGCTTTGGGGTGATTCTTTTGGAGTTGGTAACAGGGAGGAAACCAGTGGAGAGTCCTAGAGCAAATGAGGTGGTGGTTTTGTGTGAATATGTTAGAGAATTGTTGGAAAGTGGATCTGCTTCAGCTTGTTTTGATAGAAGTTTGCGGGGTTTTGCAGAAAATGAATTGATTCAGGTTATGAAGTTGGGGTTAATTTGTACATCAGAGGTTCCTTCAAGAAGACCAAGCATGGCTGAAGTTGTTCAGGTGCTGGAGTCCATAAGAAATGGACTGGGATCATAGTTTGATTAAGTGCAAAATAGGGAGTTTATTGGACCATTTCTAAAGTCAAATTAACAGTTCATTCTTTTTTAGCGCAGATCAGAGATATTGTAGTCTAGCTTGGGTTAGTTGTGCAGAGGTCGCAAAGAAGTTGCTTATTTAAAGAAAAGAAAGAAAAAAAAATCATTCTTTTTTTATTCATTGTGGGATTAGTATAATTCATTGTTTCTGAAATTTACAATTTCCTCAAACAGAATAATTCATTTATTGTATCTCATTTGGTGGCAAATGCATAAGTTAAACTTTGTTTCACCTTTGGTTTTGCTTCTGCAGCATTTGCACATGCAAGCGTAAAAAACGTGAACTCCATTGGTGGAAGTTTGAGCCTCTGTGGAGTTTTTGCATCAATTCTAGTAAAAGGAAAACTCTGGTAAAAGAAGCTGAGCTAATGCCGCCAAATTCTAATCCTCTGGGGGAAGCTGCTAGAGATCAGCCGCAAATCGTTTCAATGGAGGAGAGCAATATTAACACTTCAACCAGAATCAACTATTGTTCAAAGATGGGAGAGACATCAGTTTTTATTTTTTTATTTTACCCATGAATGTGACAATTAAAAACAGTGAAAGAATCATATATGCTTGATACTTATCCAAATCATTGATAATATACATCAAAAAATAATTTGTGGACATTATTTACATTCCTGTCCATTCTTCCATGAAACAATGAAAGCAGAGTATTTACTGAGTTAAAGAGCAGCCCACCTTTCATACAATGGAGGATCATTCAGTATGCTCACAAGATCCACGATCTTCTGGTAACCAAGCATCTTAAGATCCACCTTCGAACACAAAATCTAATAGGTTTTGATTTGTACAAATTCCTTCATGCAGCCATATTTAATAAGCAACTATGAGGTGAAGTTATCATTTTGCATTTCTTTCGATCTTGGAATCTTGGGTATTGGCTATCTTCCCAACCTTTGACCGAAGCAATTGTAAAATTCTTCTACCAAAAATCTGTACCCCATTTAACTTTTTATAAATAAACCAATAGCATTTCAACTGTGAGATTTACAGGTTGGAGAAATTCTTCGCATTCGTTCCATAACTACAGGAATATCTTTCTCAGTCAGTGATGTAAAACAGAAAGAGTACCATCCAGGTTCAATACAATGACAAGAAGATCCAGGAGTTACATTAACCTTAGCCACATTCAACAATTTATCCCAAAGCTCAAACTCCCCTTTCTCACTGTAAGAGCTGATTAACCCGCTCATGTCTGCCCAGCAGCAGAAACCCCCGTTACTCTTCATGCACACAATGCCTAACTGCTTCAATCCTGCCACAAATTCCACATACATTCTCTGAAGCCTCTCTCTATTAATCTCGATGAAGTTTTGAACAAATCTCGTATCTGAAAGCATAGCTGCAAACAAATGCTGGGCAGGAGCTGAAACAGAAGAGAACCTAGCCAACTTTTTAGCAGCAGCCAGAACATTCTCATTGTAGGAATAAATAATGCCCATCCTAAAACCTGGAAGAGAGAGATCCTTTGAGAGATTGTATACTATGTGAACTCTATCCCGATCAAGGTCTTCAAAGTCAACAATTTCTGCCATGCTTACAAATTCTTCACTTCCATATGTGGACCCTGCAAATATTTCGTTGGAGATTATATGGATGTTCTTATCTCTAGCAAAGTCCAGAAGGCTGAAAAGTGTTTCGCGATTAATCAGATTGCCCACAGGATTTGAGGGGTTTGAAATCATAATCCCACGAACTTTGAGACCTCGTTTCCTTGCCTGGTTGAATGCTCGGTCTAGAGCAGTAATACTTATACTGAAGTTGTCGGCACTACGGCAGGGAACGGGTACTATCTCTACCCCAGTTCGCCATTTTACATCCCTGTCAAAACTGCATATGGAGTGCAACAGTTAAGCTTTTACAGGATAGTTCATTTGCCAAAGGAGTCTTGAAACTGAAAACGGGAATGAATAATTACCTAGGGTGATATGGCGTTGGAACAAGAAATGCATTCCCACTGTCTGCTAGGCAGAAGCTAAGCATCTCAATTGCAGCTGTTGCACCAGCTGTTAATACTACTTGTGAGGGGTTGAACAAAACTTCTTTTTCCATGACTTGAGACATAAAGCCTGCTACAGCCTGCGGGATTAGACTGCCTAGTGAATATAAAAAGATTACAAAAATTACCATTCATGCACAAGAAAGCAACATTCAGACCATGGGAGTGATAGCATGGCAGGTCTGAACTTTCAAATGCCAAATCTATGAAAGGGGAAAATGCAATTACCAAACACAATGACAGCATACTTATGATAATGTCAGACCACAGACCAAAGCTTTCATCAGCAGAGAAAAATAGAAGGAGACAAAAATGATGATTGGCTTTTAAAACTGTGTCCTAAATACAAGGAAATGCAAGTAGTGCTAGTAATCTAAATACTTGTAGCAAACAGCATAAACAACATTTACAGCATACAACCAATGATTTATGAGATCCTTGTGTCCTCTCAATGCCAAATGAACCTTAATATGGTGCCAATGACTTGAGGATGTGGGAGGATTGCTAGTGGATCAAGCATTGAGATTAAAAGCCTATGATGACCTGAAGAGTAATGGATCCACCAAAACAACCACACCAGACATTTGGATTTCTAGGGTTCATACAAATAAGAAGACAGCAACCTGTAGATCAAGAGGCTACCAAGAAAGTATAAGAAGATAAACTAGAGAGGAGAATCTTCTTACAACACATATTGTTTGCTGAGACAATCAATGATCAAACAATCACAAAACCCGCTTCAGTTCATCCCATTTTTCAAAAGAGAATCTAAAAAGTAATAATAACAGAGACTTTAGCAGCCAGGTTGGCAATTTTCCAACGATTGTTCTGAGAACATAAGCCCCTTCTTTCATAACAGCTTAAAATGATAACTAGCAAATATCTATTCACAAAATGAAATCTATAAAATTTAAACACAAATGAGAAATTATTCATTGTCAAAATGCTATGTTTTGTATTCACAAATTTGTGCATCCTACATGTATGCTCAACTAGTGGGGGTTTTCAGCACATACAACAGGAGTGTTAAACAAGTAGACCACCCGCAGAAACACACCACTGATACATGCAGACACACATAAGTTTACCACTAAAAAGAACAAACAGACCAGTACACTCGAGTCCAGAATGTCAATTACCACTTTCAACTCCGTCAATCCATCAAAAGGCTGGCAGCTAGCGATCCCATCACTTCCACTGCTACCATCACTTCCACCTCTACCTACTATCACCTCATTTGCATTCTCTGCGAGCCAACTCTTAACCAAATCCAAGGACAACTACACACAAAAAAACAAAAAGCTCTATCAAATCAATTAAAGCTCGCAAGAACCATCATTTGAGTACCAAACGACCTATTAATCCAAAAATTTAAGCTGATAAAAACAACTTTATCATTAAAAATTCATTTTTGACATCACAAATTAATTAAAAACTTGAAACTTTCTGTCATTAAAAACAGTGCAGAACGCTACTCAATTAAAAAAGACAAAACCCACCCTGTTTTGGGCCAAGCCAAGCTGGATAATCCCACCTGGGTTACCCACATCATCATACGGGTCCTCCTCAACCCGCTTTAAACCCACATAACACGGCGTCTCAACACTCTTTACTATCGAAGAGACCCGACCCGACACTGAAACGGGTCCACTCACATTTCTCGGCGACAACAGCGACCGAGACAAACTCCGCGGCAACCCAGAAAGGTCCGTCAAATGTCCCGACGAACTCGACGGCGACGGAACCGGAGAACCCGTTCTCGGAGCCGAAGAAGAGGAATTCGTATCGTTCGGGTCACCCGGGTCGCTACGGAACCGTTTGAGGTACAGCTGAAGAAAGTAAAAAAGCGCACATGGGATTACAGAGCCCAGAAACAGCCCTCCTCTCCCCTGAACGACTCCTTGTAAAGGTACTATCACTCTCATGGCGGTTCCTCCGCCGCTACTAGTAGTACTAGTTGGCTCGAATTCCTCGTCGGGTCGGGTTAGGGTCATTATAAACGGAGAAACGGAGTCATGGGGTGTCGCCGGGATTTGGAAAAAACGAGTGGCTTTGAATTGATGGGTTAGCGCGGTGTCACCGATGCGTATAGAGTATTTTGTGTGTTTTTCTTAGGGGAGTTGGTTTGAGTTATTTTTCAAATTTATGTAATTTAATTTTGTGCGCCGTTCCTTGTTTGAGGGAAAGTGAGATTTAGTTGTTGAGATTTTTTGGAGGGAATGTGAGTTTACTGAAATGGGCTCATTTTTCTTTTTTATACAATATTTCAAAATTTAAAATTTAAATATCAAGTATCAATTAATTATAATAATATATTTTTAATATAATTAATTAAAATTAGTCTCTCAACATTTTAAGAAATTAAAACTACTCTAACCTCTATCAGAAGTGCACAAGTTTTGTCGTCAAAACAAACAACCGGATGTGAAATGAGCTCATTTTTATTGAGATTCATCTTTTCTTTTCTTTTTTTTTTCTAGCATTTCATAAACTTTTTTAATTACAATTAGTAGTAAGAAATTTGTAATTTTTTTTCTTAAACGTTAATTTAGTTTAATTACTAAAACTACTTTGACTAATATTAATATTATCAATTATTGCACCAAGCACTGCCCAAATAGCAATGATTGTGTGACCTAAGTTTAGAGGTTTTATTCTTGAGAATGGTAAATTATTTTGGTTAATTTTATTTAATTAGTGGAGGTTCAAATCTTAAGAAAATGTTAGAGTTTTATTTTTTTTATTATTTGGAAACAATTGTAATTTAATAATTATAACGAGATATTTGCACATTTTATTAATAATAAGATATTTATATTAAAAAAAATTAATTATTGTAGAAGAGTTTATTTTTTTTTTAATTATCTAAAAACAGTTGTAGTTTAACAATTGTAACGAGATATTTATGTACTTTGTTAATAATAAAATATTTATTTCTTAAAAAATTCAATTATTAGAGAGAGTTGTAATAAGATTGTACACTTTGTTAATAATAAAATATTTGTACTAAAAAAAGTAATTCTTTTAAATTAAAAACCATTAAGAAGTTCTTCAAATCCATGCGTAAATTTTACTATTTCATATTTGTATTTAAACTATTCGAGAACCAATAAAATAGCAGGATCTAATTTGCCATAATGAGAGTGGAGATATCACATGTTTGAGTGCTATTCTTGTAGCACTTTGTCCTATTAAATGCTTCTTTGGATCTAACGTTGCTTTGTAAACTGATTGAAATCAACGATTAAATAATCAAAGCACTGCAGTCTCCTTTGTACAGTAAGGCAATGCCAATAATTTAGTCTAACATGCAGCCAAAAAGATGATCTGATTCCATTTGTAATATGGAATTCCCAAATTCAATGTACTATTTACGCAACTAATACATTCTTTGTCGATAAACAAGAGGAATTTTTGGGTTTATAGTAATTTCAACAGAGTGATTACCTATTATTATTTTTTATAACAAATGTCATTGTTTTAACATAACAATAATAGAGGATACAGTGATTTTTGGAATTGCTATGAATTTCTGGATAACCAGACGAAAGAAAAAGAATCTGCCCCCAATTGGACCTCAAACCGAAGTCTTTGGCTCTTTGCTTTTAACTCCAAGACAAAACCCAAATTTTGTCACTTCCTTTGTCCACCACAAATCACAAGCTACAAATTTCCCAAATCCAGCAAGGCAAAATTAGCCACCGAAAAATATCCCCAAGGGCCAAGGCAGAGCCCTCTATTTACAAAAATTAAAGTAAAATTAGTCTAAA
This sequence comes from Ailanthus altissimus, assembly GCA_946807835.1. Taxonomy (NCBI): domain Eukaryota; kingdom Viridiplantae; phylum Streptophyta; class Magnoliopsida; order Sapindales; family Simaroubaceae; genus Ailanthus; species Ailanthus altissimus. The sequence continues at coordinate 23,305,704 of OX327696.1, read as the reverse complement.
GCAATCAACAGATTAAATAAATTATTTTATTTAGTATTAAAATTTTAAAAAATAAAATAAAATACTATATACTTATAATCTCTTTTTTTTTTTTATCAAATTTGCTCTCATGGTCATGGTAAACCTTTTATATTATGCAGAGTCCAAATTCTCCTGTAGAAAATGTCTAGTCACTTTGCCAAGCCTTTTTGCTAGGACCAAAATTTGGATTTTGGAATATCTACAGAAAGAAAAAAAATTGGAATCATGTTTATTTTAGCCACACGCTTTGCTTATTTAATCTAAGATTTCCTTGGTCAATGGCAGGTATGCGAGTGATCCAACTATAAGATGCGGCATGGACACTCCATTGACCCAAGTTAAATTCTGTTGTGCAAGTAACATGTTAGCAGAAGTTTGGAAAAAAGCTTATTAATTAATGAATGAATACATTGCTTATGGATAATAACTTCCATGGGAAGTCAGAACTATGACAAATTTAGCTGAGAGAGAAGGATATACTCTTCTTGTATATCCTCCGATATTTCAAAGCAGAAATGTTTCTGAAATTCTCTTTAGTGTAAGTTCTAACCAAGTGAATATATCAATCTTTTTTTAAGTTTATATTAATTGTCATTTATTCAAATGGAGTAGATATACAGAAGGATACAACAAATTTCCAGACCTCTTCCACCAGAAAAATAGAAAAGAAAAAAAAAAAAAGAATCAACTCTATGCTATCACGACGCGTGGACGATGAACTTAGAATGTTGTAAGATTCATTGGTGCTATCTCCATCATGGATCACAGGCCACATAAAACTCGTCCAATATTATTCGGAAAATACAGTGAAAGAATTACCATGCATGGGGTGAGTAAATATTGATAAAAAAATAATGATTTAATAAAATACATAATTTATCGTATAAATTTTTTTAAATAATGTGTCAAAATTCATTAACACATTATAAATTAATCATATAAACTCATTTGTATCGCTTAACATGATATAATATTATTGAAAAGATAAAAATAAAAATAAGATAATAAATTTATTATATATTGATATGTATGTTTGAGGCCTGATAAAGAGTTGGTTGCGTATTTTATCCAACAAGAACAACGGCATGTTGTGAAACTTGACAAACTGGGTGTTACTTGGTTATTGGAAATTGATCGATCTGTTTTGAGTAAATGAGAGTGCCAGCTACTACTTCTCGTAATGGCTGTCCGCTAGCTTGGTTTTGTGTAGTAGTGTCGGGGACTGAAACTCTTGGGCTGTCCGTCCATTGGTTAGAAACCTATGACGTCGACATTCCTTGGGGCCGAACACACCATTAAATCTCTTCTCGTGTGCCCAAACAGAAATATTACGAAAAATAACCATAAGCTAATTAGTATTGATAAAGGGTCCAAGTTTGGTGTAAGAGTATTTTTCACATTTTTGAACCATTTATAGTTAGGTGTTTATTCAATATTCATACTACTGTAGTTGGTGCATTTTTTTTTTTTGCTACAAAATATTTATAGCCTTAAAATACAATGTTTCTCTACCTAACAGACTAAAAAATATCTTATTATAGCATTAGTTAAGAAATTAAAATCAAATCATTTTAAAACTGGCATACGTGCACCTGAAAATTATTCGTCACAGATATATTAGCTTCTTTACAACATAGTTATACTTAAGATTTATAATATTACAAATGTTACGATAAGTTTTTATGTTTCATGTGGTAAACAAAAGCCAAACTCATATCATTCATGTATAGAAGAATAGGCTAATGACTCTTCCCCTAGTGTTTGCAGTAATCATATGTTACCTTCCTTTATTTAGGAGAATTCTGAAAAATTAAGAAAATGAAAAAAAAGAAATTGAACAAAATTTGTGTATTGTTGTACATCAAAATATAAAGAATAAATTTTATATTTATAAGGCTATTCTTATATTGAAAAAAAAAATAAATCATGTAATTACATATAAAAAAACACTAAAAAGAAATTAAAAATATTTAACCTAAAAATTAATTAAAAAAATTATTTGATTTATTTACTCTTTTAACAAATCTAATAATTTATTTTCTCTTTAACAAATTATTTAATACATTTTCTCTTTTAACACTCTCTCTAAAGTTGGAGAGTGAATGTCAAGAACTCTTAATTTGCCAAGTAAAAAGAAGAAAGTATTTTGATCCAATGGCTTAGTAAAAAGGTTGACAACTTGTTTTTCGCTTTCTACGAAATAAGTCTTAAGCTCTTTTTTTTGTATTCGTTTACAGACTGTATGACAATCTATCTCAATATATTTTGTCCTTTCATAAAAAATAGGGTTGTCTGAAATATAGATTACCACTTGGTTGTCACAAAAGAGTTGAACTGGCTCTAAATGAGATACTTAAAAACTTTTTAATAAGTATCGTAATTAAGTTAATTCGGAAGTAATCAATGTCATGGACCTATATTTGAATTTTGATGAGGACTGTGATATTGTGTCTTGTTTCATACTTTTTCATGAAATAAGTGAGTAATTACCACAATAACCAGTAATTAATCATCGTGTATATGGACATCTAGCCCAATCTGCATCACAAAATTCTGTCAAATATAGCTTTCAATGTGAAGAAAATAAAAGATCCTGACCTAGAGCATTTTTTAAGTATCGCAATACTCGATATGCTGCTTTGAGATGTGATTTTCTGGGTTGTTGCATAAATTGACTAAGTGTGTTGACTGAGCAAGTAATGTCTGGTCTAATAATGATAAGATAAACCAACTTTTTAATCAACCTATGATAGTGACTTGGATCATTAAACAACTCCCCCTCATTAAAAACAAGCTTGAGATTTTGTTCAATGAAAAACTTTGCAGGTTTGATACCTAAAGTCCATCCTTCTCTAGTATATCAAGTGTGTATTTTTGTTGATTGATAGAAATTCCTACTTTAGATCGAGTAACTTCTATTCCAAGAAAATACTTCAAATGACCGAGATCCTTAATCTAAAAATAATAGGCCAAGAAATTATTTACCTCTTGAATCATTTTTTTATTATTGTCAATGATGATCATGTTGTCAACATAAAGAATGATAACAGTGAGAGAATTACAGTTAACATTTGTGAATAAAGAATAGTCTGCCTCGTGAGGCTTGCTTTAATCCATAAAAAGATTTATGGAGTCGACAAATCAAGTGTTGCTCCCTTTATCGATGAAAACCCGAATAAGGAATCATGTAGATCTCCTCAATCAAATTCTCACAAAGGAAAGTATTTTGAACATCCAATTGATGAAGATGGTAATAATGAATGGAAGCAATGGCCAAAAGACACTGAAAATTAGTTAACTTAGCTCCAGTATACTCTCATCTCCACACCTTCAGGTGTTTATGTTACATTACCAACCTTAAAACCAGATCATAAATTTGATACTCACGCCAAAAAATGCATATTCCTTAGTTATCCACTTGGTCAAAAGGGCTACCGTGTTTATGACCTCCAGTCCTATCAAACATTGATCTCTCGTGATGTAGTATTTCACGAATCCATATTTCCATATTCAACCACTCTATTTCAAAACCTCGATGACCACATTGACACAACAACCCTACCCTTACTATTTGACAAAAAAAAATCTAAGAGCCACTCTAGAACGTTAGTGCCGCAACCCCACCCACTCTATGCTGCAGCACCGACATCCAGATTTGACACCTTAATGCCAATTATTCCCAACTACGATATCATTTCTGCCAATACCCAGGAGCCACATTTATAAAGCCGATGATATAGTATTTGGCCGGATATGACTAGTGTAAAAGGCAGTTAATTTGGTAGCAGGCTATTTGTAGGCTCTCATCTCAAAACTACAAAGGTAGGTTAGTTTGAAAATGAAGTAAATGACTCACATTTAAGAGATGTATATATTTATACTCTACAACTCTACTTTGTTGGGGGTGTATATGGGAAAATATATTATAAAAAGGTACAATTATTTGTAAAAAAAAAGGCTTGTAAAGATAAAAACTCTTTTCCATTGTCAAAACGTAAAGCTTTAGTTCTACAATGGCATTGAGTTCGGACCCATGAAAAAAAAGACTTTATTAATGATTGGGTTTCAGATTTAACACTCATAAAATATATCAAAGTATAACGAGAATAATCATCAATAATAGATTAAAAAAAAATAACAAACTCCCATATAAGAAGTAATTTTATGAGGTCCCTAAATATAACAATGTATTAATTCAAAAGGTGCACTAGTACATATAGAATTACTGAGAAAAGATAAATGAGTTTATTCAGCAAAAGAACAAACATCACAAAATAGAGTAGAATCAAAAGAGATTTCTGGGTTAATTTTGGAGAGTGGCTGAAAGGGTGCAATGGATGGATGACCCAATTGTTAATGCCAAATATGAGATTTGCATTAGATGTGGAGTGTGATGGATGGTGTTTGGCTAGTTTCGAGATAGTATAAACTATTAAACTGCTTGCCTAGGCCAATCGTCTTCTTCGTAGCCATGTCTTGCACCACACAAAAATTAGAGTAAAGTGTTATACTACAACCTAATGACCGAGTAATTTTACCAACTGATAATAGATTAATTCTAAATTTTGATACATAGAGGACATTATTTAGAGTAATGTTATTTGACAACTTTGTTGACCAAATACACTCAATTTTAGATTGACCTCTATTTGGTAACTGAATTGAATTATGGGTAGGAGTTGTCTTTATGCAATGTTAGTTAAACATTAGAAACATGGTCGATAGCCCCACTATCAATAATTCATTCAGTATATGATAGAATTTAATCTTACAACAAAAATCTAAGCTAATACCTATAGTGTTCACAAAAGATAAAGTGTTCTCTTTTTCTTTTGAAGTTGAACTTTGGGTTGATTGTACTCTTCGAAAGTAAAAATGGTGTTAGTAAAAATTTATCTCTCAGATTATTCATCGACCATCGAGTTATTAACATTAAGCTTCTTTTCTCTTGGCTTCACTTCCTTACCACGTAGTTTGTGTCTAGGTGAAAAACCATGGAAAAAGTAGCAATAGCCAATAGTATGGTTGTCTTTTCAACAATAAGTAAACCTATTTTTTTTATGTTCGTTCCTTGGTTTTTAAGGTGTTTGAACCTTGCATTACAGCATAATTGGCTCTCTCTTCGAATGGCCACTTCGATTTATCTCTCTTGTTGGAATATCAAGACATGAACATTGCGTGTGTCTAGGAGATGACTCATCATGCGAATTGAACCTCGTACGCTGGCATAAGATTTATTTAGTCCTATCAAGAACTGCATGACCCTTTCTTTTTTTTCTTGTTCAACAATGTCTTTTAAACCCCCACAAGTACAAGAAATTAGATCACGATAAGAAGTCAACTCATTTTAAAATGACTTCATTTGGATGTAATAGGCTGAAATAGACTGAAACCCCTTGTCATTGTTCGATAATTTCTTGTCGAACTTGATAGATTTGAGAGTCATTTTCTTGAGAGAACCTATTTTTTAAGTCGTCTTAAACTTCGTTTGCAGTTTCTACATAAATAAAACTTTTTGCAATATTAGAATAAATTGAATTGCCCCGTTGATGAATCTAATTTTGTTATTGACAATTAGAGTTATTCACATCGCATACCTCCATTGTCCATAATTGTATCCTTTAAGTATTTTGGTAACCAAAACGAGATCCGGATGATCCAAATTATATATGGTGAAGGCATCCATATTGTCAGCAACTTACTTTGACATCACCATAATAAATTCCTTCATATTTTCTAAACCAACGAAAGTCATGTATGAAACATAAGGCTCAAGGTAGTAGTGTTGTTTACATGTACAGTTCACGTTACTGTTTTGCACTACTATTTGAGACATTATTAAAAAAAACTGTTTCACACGGTGGAGAAATGAAAATTAGTCCAAAAAAATTCTGATACCATAAAAATTTGATAGAATAAAAAAAAAATTAAACAAATTTTGTATTGTTGTACATCAAAATATAAAGAATAAGCTTTACATTTATATGACTATTTTAATGTTTAAAAATGAAAAAAAAACTAAATTAAGTAATTATATTTAAAATAAAAATATACTTAAAAGGTAATTGAGAATATTTGACGTAAAAATCAATTAAAGAATAAATTATTTGATTTGTTTACTCTTTTAATAAATTAAATAATTTATTTTCTCTTTAACAAATTATTTAATTTGTTTCATTTTTTAACAAATTTAAACTCAAAATCTCTATTTTAATAAAAAAAATATATATACTACAAACCTTTTATCATTAAATCATTCAAATAAATCATCTCCCTTTTATTTGTAAATACTCTAAAATCTTTCTATTGTTATTTTTAATATATTTTTTATTAAAGTTTTTAGTGATTAAAGTATTATAAAATTGAAAAGTGAACTAATTCAAATCAATCAAAAAAAATTTCACCACTCTAAAATCTATAAAAAAAAATTGTTAAAAAAAAAACTAGTCGCGAAAAATTTTAGAGTTTGAATAATATTACATGTTCAAAGTTAAATTTTTATATTTATTTTTCTGGTCATATTATGTCATGGCAGATAATATGAATAAATTTATATAATTACTTTATACATACAGGAAATGTTTGACTCTTAAGATTGGACTTAACTAAATTTTAAGATGGGATTGAATTGGATTAGATTGGATGAAATTGAAATTATTATTTAAATAATAATTTTTGTAATAATTTCAGTTTAACTAATATTTATATAAAATTATTTAATTGTTACTTTTACATTAAAATTATATATTCGACGTTATTAATTAGTTGTATTTTTAATTATAGTATTTATATTATTTAACTAATTAATATAAAACTAACTACTAATGTATATTAATTACTGATCTTTCATGTTTTTTGTTGGAATATTTTATTTTATATTGATATTAATTATCTAATAATATATTTAATTTAATTAAGATATTATTCTTTTAGTAAGAATAGTTATATTATCACTTATGTAAATAAATATTAAATATCCAAATATATTAGATTTCGTTTATGATTACTGTCAATTAAATTAATACTTTTTATTTTTTAATAATTAATAATTTATTAATTTTAGTATTATAATTTAAATATATATTTATTAATTTTGTGACATTTAATCAAACTTATTATTATTGAACTATTATTTTATAAATTATTTTTAAACTATTAAATTATTGATATATTTTATAAGAATAAGACTAACTATCTGATGGAAAATCATAGGATAGTTAATCTTATTATTTTAGGACAAATTTAAAAGAATGGTATAACTTATCTTAATCCCATAATGTGTCCAAACATAAATTAAAATTTAATCCAATCCTCCTTATAATTTCATCTTCTAAATTTGATTATAGTGTATTATTAAATTTGGATTCAGATTTTGCCATCTCTATTTACATGCATGGACTTTTATTTGTACTAGAAATAAGGTTCTTAAAAATATTTTAAATTTTATATAAATCTTCATAATTTTTTAAAATTATCAAACATTAAAAAAAAAATTTAAGAGAGAAAATAAAAAATTAGAAAGCACTTAAGTGTCAGGTATATAAAATGAGTACGAAATAAGTACTTAAGTACTATATATATAAAAAAGTATTGATAAATTATTTGAGAGATGACATTTATTATTGTATTATTTAGTTATTTTTTGTGATAAATTTTTGTGATTTAAATTCTTTTTAGATTGAATAAAATAAACTAGAATTTTTAAGATCCATGTGAACGTAGACATTGTTATTAAACTTAATAAATTTTTTTTTGTAATTATTTATTTCTTTGTGTTTAATCTTCATTTATTCTTTTTAGTATAATGTATTAGATTATATTTGATTTAATACTATACCATGTTTGGTGTAACAACGTATAGTGTTGGAATCCTTAAAATATAAAATTATATTTTATATATTATATATTATAGGTAATATTAGCATTAATTAATAACTAAAAACATAAAGGTCTGCCAGCCACTGCAACCATCGTTGCTCGCCTTTTATTGCCCTTAAAGTTATGGTTGATACCGTTGAATTTCTTATTGGCCTCTTTGCAACAATAGTACAAATATGGGATAATGTCATTCTTATTTTAGGAATTTGGGTTAACAGTTAATTTTATTTTAATTATTTTAAAATAAATAATTTTATCTTAATTTATTAATCGTTAATTTAGATAAAAATAACTTTTAATGGCACAATAACATCTTTATTTCTATTTAGTAAGTTAGTTATAGGTAATGATATAAGTTAGAGGACACGTGAGATATAAATAAAATTAAAATATTTAAAAAAATATAAAAAAAATATGTGTCACGTAATGATAAGTTTAAAATTTTATTTTATTAATTATAAATAATATTTTTGGTGACTCACTATTTTTTAACGACGGTGAAGGTTGTAAAAAAATAAATTTTATATTATTAAATTTTATTTTTTATAATTTACATAATAATAGAGTCATTTATTAAAAAAAAGGACAAGAAAATAGCAAAAAATAATCAAAACGTATAAAGGGAGTGGCGATTGATCTATCCAACAGTGAGGGCGGTGCAAGTCACTATCCCCCCTCCTATTTAACAGCGGTCGACAGTGGCTGTCACTCTCTCTCTCTACCTTTTTTGTCATCGCCGACCGCCATCAAATGGGTGGGAGGCAGTGACTTGCACTGTCCTTATCATTGGACAGATTGGCGATGGCGACACTGCTCTCCCTTCACTTTTTTTGCCATTTTCTTATCAAAAAATGGCTCAATCGTTGTCTAGATCATGAAAAATAAAATCTAATAATATAAAGTTTGATAATTTTTATCATCAAAATTTAGCAACTGTCAATGACCTGTTGCTGTTGATCACCAACAACAGTGATAAAAAAAATTTAATTAAATTATTTTAAAAATATTAAAATTAAATATATCACGTGTCTCCTTTTCTTTTAATTTTTATTATTAGTCAATCAGAAGTTGACACGTGTCTTATTCTATCAATATATTTTAAATTTTGTGTTAAATTTTTATTTTATCCTTCTATTATCAAATTTAATAAAAATTAACTAACAAACTATAATAAAATTATTTATTTTAAAATAATTAAAATAAAACTAAATATTAACCAAAACTTCTTAAATAAAAATATCCTTATCCTACAAATATTATTACAAACTAAGTTTTTGTTCACAGGAAAAAGTGATCAAAATTTTAGCCATAAAAAAATGTCGTTTATTGAACGACGACTTTTGGAGGTAAACTATGGTCATTCTTCTGGTCGCCGGCTAATCTACAGAATGCAAATAATCTTTTACCACCACTCCTCGCTGTGCAGTTATATGGTGGTCAATATCTAAACTTTAGTTTTCGACGAACGAGTCTTCAAATGTCAATGAAAGTTTTACTATTGAGAGATCATCTGACAAAGATTCCAATGATGCCTAAGAAGTTGTGGAAGAACGTTAACGAGCAATGGCTGAAGGTGGTTGGAGGTAATCACTTTTTTTTTTTACTAATAAAAAATAAGTTTTTTGCTATAAAATTTTTTTAAAAATCATTTGATTGTAGTGATAGTTTTTATTATAAATTTAGATAATTATTTTTTAAATTTAATATTCTATTATAAAACGGTAATATTTTCTATCATAAAATAAAATTATCACAAATTTATAATATAAAGTATCATAATTTTTTAATAAAATTAAATAAAAAAAGATTTTGTGACAAAAGAATTATACAATGTATTTTATTAATATTTTAAAACAAAGATATTTGATTAAAATTATATTACGTGATTTTATTTTTTTGCTTAGATTTTTTTATTACCAAAATTATGCTATTTCGATAGTTATAATTGAAACGACACCGTTTTAGCATTATAATTTACAAAACAACTGCCACATTTTTATCAACAAAAATTTTACTTTAAACAACACATTTTTTATGAAAAAAAAAATATTATAAATTTATAACATAAAGTATCACAATTTTATGATAGAATTACAAAATATTGTGATAAAAAGAGTCATATAATATATTTTATTAATGTTACAAAACCACGACATTTGATTAAAATTCCATTACATAAAACTTCTTTTTATGTAAGAATTTTTTTTTGGCTACCAAAACGTTGTTATTTTGATTTTTACTTGAAACGGCACTGTTTTAATGTTATAATTTTGAAGAGAAAAATATCTTTAACAAAAAAATTATTTATGCCTTACACGGTGTTGTTTTGCAAGAAATAGAGTGACACAAACATAATTTTTTTCATGAAAATTAAAAAAGAAAAGACCTTCTATTGATGGTTGAGTTAGTTTGCTCTATTTTACAAGCTATGTTACGAATCGCAAAATGAGCATAATTGTTACAAATATTTATAGTTAATTTTTGTTATTGTAAGTAACGTACTGATTATGGATGTAATTACATTACTTTTAGTGGGTTTATGTGATGCCTACTTATTATGAGTGATTATATTTAATGAATTAATTTAGTATTTGATAATGTAAATTGTATGATTTTACTATAGTTTACTGAACAAAAAATATAAATAAAATTATGAATTATTGATGCAAAATATAATAATTTAGTATTAGTTTCTGTCATAAAGCTATGACAATAATTTTGTCACGTTATTTGTTACGACGTGTTCTGTCACTTATCAATCATAATTTCACTTTCCACGTCTCTAAGTCTCAAATATTATGAGTATCTACTTTATATAACAACTCAATTCAAATATTATGTAAGTATCTTCTTTATATAACAGCTCAATTTTTGTTGTCCCCCTAATTAGGAATGGTAAAAATATTTATAAATTTATTTGTTATTAAAAAAAATTTGGTAAAGTTTAAAATGAGTTTGATTTATAAAATTAAAACTTGCAACGAATTTATTATGTGTATGATTTTTGTGAAAAATTTACGGATACCCGCAACGAGTATCCACACATATTATATTTAAAAAAATAAATTTAAAAAATTTAAAAATATATAAATATGAGTTAATTATTTTTGCATTTACTTTTATCTCACATCAAAACGTCTAGATTTGATTTGACATTACTCATATCATTCAATAAAAATAAATAAAATTAGTTCAAATTGACTAATGATTGTAATTAAAATTAAAAATAAAATTATAGTATTTAACAAATTGAAATTGGAACTAAAATATTTAATATTTAACGTAATTAGAATTGAATTTGAAATTATAATATTTAACGTAATTGAAATTGTAATTATAATTATAATTAAACATTTAACGCAATTAAAATTGAAAATGAAATTAGATTTAGAATGATAACATTTAATGTAATTGAAATTGAAATTAGATTTGAAATTATAACATTTAACACAAGAATTATAATATTTAATATAAATAAAATTAAAATTAGAATTGAAATTAAAATATTTAACATAATTGAAATTAGATTTGAAATTATAACATTTAACTATAGAAATTAGAATTATAATTATAACAATTTAATGTAATTGAAATCAAAATTTAATTTAGAGTTGTGACATTTAACGTAATTGAAATCGAAATTAAATTTAAAATTATGACATTTAACGTAATTGAAATTAAAATTAGAATAATAATTATAATATTTAACATAATTGATATCGAAATTGAAATTATAATTACAACATTAACGTAATTGAAATCGAAATTGAATTTGGAGTTATAATATTTAACGTAATTGAAATCGAAATTGGATTTGAAGTTATAATATTTAACGTAATTGAAATCGAAATTATATTTGGAATTATAATATTTAACGTAATTAAAATTAAAATATTTAATGTAATAAAAATAAAAATATTTAACATAATTAAGATTATAACATTTATCGTAATTAAAATCAATATTAGATTTGAAATTATAATATTTAATGTAATTAAAATTAAATTTGAAGTTAAAATTATAACATTTAATGTAAGTAAAATTAAAAGTATAATTGATATTATTTTAATTATTATAATTTAAATTTTTTTAATTAAATTAATATTATAATTTTATTTTTTATTATATTAATTCAAAACCCACTTAAAATCTACGAATAACTTGTTGCGGGTTTGGTAATAGGTATAAACTCGCAAGTGCGGGTTAGGTAACGGTACTTTAAACCCGCAACAAGTTTATAAAAAATATGATATTTTATTTTTTAAGTGAATATAAATAATGGTATTAAAGGTATTCGTCCCAAACCCGCCTGCTGTCATCCCTACCCCTAACAATGCTACATGAGTTGCTACACATATTTTTTTTATACTAATTTTTTTATTATAAATTAACCAACCACGGTTTATCATAATTATGTGATAATTGAATTTTGACACACATATGTAAATAAACTTTGGGTGATAGAGTGAATTTATCATAAATTATGCTTTGTGACAAAATTTCTATAATGAAAAAGCTTATTTTCTAATAGCGTTTATTTTTGTATTGTTAGTATTGGTGATTCAATAATTATATATGAGTAATAATTAATATGGATACTGAACGAAAAATTATAATGAAATCAAGTATACATTAAGCGTATAAGGGAGGAGTAAAATGAAGATTTAAAAGTAAAAAAAATAACAAAAACTCAAGAAGATAACTACAGGCCTCAGCGTTGTGGCGCTGAAGGTTGTAACCCCAGCATTGCTAACATTGATAAGTCGCATTGGCACCGCGACATCCAATTTTAAAAAATACGATTTTTATTCGAATTCGACTTTTTTGAAAGAGTTTTAAACTCTTAAATGAATAAACTCTTATTTCAACTAATTTTAAAATTTATAAAGACTTTTTACTCATTATATAAACATTATAGACTTATCAAATTTTAAATGAGAGACTCTAAGAAATATTAAAGAACTATATAAACACTAAATTTTTATATGCATTAAAATACAACCATTGTTAATGTTTATTATTTTTGAAAGAATCAATATACGCTACATAAATTATTTTAAGAGTTATTTATTTTTTGTAATCTCTATAAAAATAAATAAGAGAGATCAAGATATTATGGATGTAGGCTTTTTTGTTGAATCACATGAGTAATTATATTATATTATTAATTAATCTGATTTTATATTTTTAATATTATATTTATTTATAATTATACGCTTTTACTATAAAAGAGCATTAGAGTGAAAAAATTGACCTGACTAAGAGATTAAGCTAAACCTAATTTCTCCGTTGAAGGAGGAGAGTCCTTCTACATTTACAATAATGAAAATGTATTAATTAGTATTTAATTAATATAATAAAATAAAATATTATACATCTCTAAGTTTTGTCCAGACCAGACATGACCCACCCCTCTCCCCGGGTTAATTTTTGCAGGCCTTCACTGTATTATTTTTTAATTTAATGAAGTACAATATTTGATCGATGTGAAACCAAACATGGAATAATTACATTTACAAATCAATACTATTTCAATTTCAATGCCAAGAAAAAAAAATATGGAGCTGACAAAATAAAAACTCAAAGATTAAAGGGAGTCGATCATTTACCTACAAAAATATTTGTGGAATAATATGATTATTATCCATTCAGTTTTAATAATTTTCATAACTATTTATAACTAAAATTTTAAATACTCTTAAAATATGATGCTCTTTTTATTAAATATAAATATACTCAAACTTTTTATTATTATTATTACGTTGCATAAATATATAAGCTGTAAATGTTAGACGTGTATTTATGATTCAACTGAAAAGAGAATCAAATGATTAACCCTTTTTAATACAAGGTATCCAGTGACAGCATTGAATGGATACCAGAATCAATGGATTACAGTTATAGTTTTCTGGATCTTCCGTTTAACATAAATTTTGGAGGCATTGAATTCCCAGCTACCCAGTTACCTTGCTTCATTCAAACGCCAACGGTAAATTGTTCCCGTTTTATCCTTTCTTGTTTAGTGATAAAGTATCCATCATCCGTGCGTCATTAGTGTAAGAAAAATTTAGTGTTTAAAATTATTGAAATAACAATCTCCATCTGCTTAACAACAAAAGGATTCATTGTCATTTCAAAATCTGCAAGGACTGCTCTTACCTTCTATGTAAGTTAAGTCACTGGTGCTTTATTATCCGAGCTGATCACAATTTACTCTGCAATTGTAATCGCTAACGCCAAACATCAATTCCGTTTAGTGCTTTGACCCTTTTTTTTTCCCTAAAAAAAAATTCTAGTAGTTACTCCAAGTTATTGACATTTTCTTATTTTCTTTTAAAACTTCTTCGCGTTTTCCTCATTCTATTTGAATTTACAAATTGCGGGCCCCTTCCCACCAGTTTCCCACCCTTTCTTTCTCCAACCTGACAAACGAATAAAACGGTTAATGGCAATCTCGCAATATCTTCCAAACTACAAGGGCAAACGCAAGTTCCGCCGGAATTCCAGACTACTCGACAGTTTCTCGCCACCCGAAAACGGCTCTGGACCCAATGACTCTGCCTCTCCCTTCCTAGAAAAAACCCGCTTTCCAAAAATTTCCCTCAAATTTGACCATTTTAACCTTCTTCTATTTAAATTTCAAATCCTCCATTCAAAATCCTACTAGTTCAGGAGAGTTGTCCCAAAAAAATCCCAACGAGTTCTAATGTGCAAGCACCACAACGTTAAAGTTTATTGTTTTCTTATAAATTCGGAAAAAAAAAAATCAATTCGTATTATGATTTAGGATAAAAAATTTTAATGTTGGTTTTGGTTGAGATTTTAATTTTATGTGTGATTGTGAAGGATTTATAATTTTTTTTTTGTGATTTAAGATTTTTATGTTGTAGTGCTTAGAATAAAATCTTTTTGAAGAGTTTGTATTTTTTTTTTTAAAAGAATTTATATTTTTTTTTAAAAGAGTTTGTGTTTTTTTAAAGTTGTCATTTCTCAATATGAGGTACGATTATTGCTTTTTTTTTTTTATAAGAATTTAAGTTCTAGTAAGTATAATAAGTGTGTATAATACTTTATCATAATAATTTTTTGTTTGTCATATCAAAATTTTTTTAATATAATATTTTTTAACGTTGAATAATGATATGAAATCTATGTTAAAAAAATTCTTTAATTTAGCTTACTTTGAAAGTCAATATACACAAATAATTAACTATAGAATTTTGTAATAAAAGAAGTATAAATCACAATCTTTTTTTCTAAATTGACAGGAAAACTTAATAAAATATATATCTTTTAAGTGTAGATACAATATCAACAACTCTTTAAAAGTGCAAAATTTTCTCTTTGTTAAACTGATAATAGAAAATAATTAAAGTGACACGAATAATTTAATTTACGTTATATTATATATTTTGTTGTATTATGTATTTAGGGCTTAGATCACTAAAATGAGAGAGTAATAGAGTCCCGTATCATCTTGTTGAGAGTGGATAGAGAAGATTAGTGAAACATTTTGACCAAATTAAGCTAAAAATGTCAATATGATTTGATTTAAACCTACCTAAATTAAACCCTCCATTTTCCCAAAATGCGGGGGTATTCACGTCATAAAAATATTTAAATCACCTTATTTTAATATTTTCTGGGCCTCTTAATTCAAATCTTTAGATCGTTACAAACCTCGGCGCTTATAACAAAACAAAAAAATAATAAAAAAAGTTCAAAATTGAGTCAAAAATCAAGCTGCAAGGTACTTGTACCTTGCTGTGTAAATGTTGTACCTTCTCTATCGTTTTTGTTTCCGGAAAATAATAAAAACACTATTCATTTCCTTTGCTGCTTCACTGTCACTGAAGCTCAGCGAAATCAGCGCCGCTCTGTTCTGCTAGTGAGCTCGGTACTAATTTTTTTTTCTCAATTTAGGGTTTTTGGCCGATCAAAATACAATTTCAAACGTACAGGCACACGCACATTTTGTATGTAAATATAGAACTGCGGAGAGAGATGGAAGAAGAAATGGAGGTGGAGTTACCGGTGTTTGAGGCGCGTGAGATTGATCTCGATTACGAGTTCAATGCAGCTCGGTTCTTCGACTTCACTCACGAAGAGTCGCTGACGGAGGCGCGTGCAGCTGAGCTCTGGTTCGAGTCCGCTCCGAATTATCCACCTTCTCGTGAGTGGCTATTAATTTTAAAACCCTAGCATTTCCTCAATCTTGAAAAAAAAAAAGATTTTATTTTTTTAGATTCGTTATTCGATTCCGGCAGTCATATGTGTATTTTTGTAAATGCTTAGTGTTCCTTTACTTATTTCCGTGAAGAGTGCTTATTACGCATTTGTATTACAAAACAATGCTATCATGATAACTTACAATTTTAATTTTTTTAAAGATATCTTTTTTTAAAAATTTTTTGTTGCAGCATTTGTAGCAAAGTTATTTCTAAGAGAGGACATTCTTCTGGAAAATGTTAATACTTCTCCAAAATCTAAAGTTACTTGTTCGCTTGAAAACGACTCTGATAATGGTGTTGATGCTGAATTTTCCGCGACCAATGAGGAGGACATAGGTACACTTTTTTAGGCTAGTATAAATTTCTGTGGATAAAGCAGTACTATTTTATGTAATTCAGCAGAAGTGTTTGGTAAACACTGCTTCCACTCAACAGCTATGTGTTTACCAAGCACCCGCATATCTACATTCCACAACTAGTGCCTTCACCTCACAGCAGTTGTGGCTTCGAAGCCACAACACCTCAATACCAAACAGACCCTTAATTTGATAATTAGAGTTTGAGAATGAGTTATTTTTAATTGAATTACTTACTTAATCTAAATTTTGGCTCCTGATTGATTCTAGTAAAGGATTTTTGATAAACTTAAATATGCATTGGCCTGCCTCAACTAGTGAACCAACCTGGATTGACTAAAGCTTGGTGGATTAATAAAGTAAACAAGCTAAGCTGAGCCCTCTACCGAGTCATCTTTATGCAACAGAACCTCTTAGCATAAACAGGAAATTGGAGACAATTTTCTTGACATCTTCACTGAATCCTAAAGTCTAACTTGTCTTTTGCTGATATAATCATGTTTTTACTGTATTCTAGACTGTGCCAGAATGAGTAAGGGGATTTTCACAAACTTACAGATTGGCAATCTACAGAAGGTTCTGAATCAACCATTAAATTTAATGACAGGTGATCTTTTTTCGCTACCTGAATAATAGATGCTTGCACTGTGCTGGTATTTTCCCCATTGTTTTACAATTTAATATTAAAATGATTGAAGAAAGTTAAAATGATTCAGTTTATATTATTTATTTTCAATGATGGGTTTCAACTATTTTAATTTTGCTTTATTACAAGTTTTGTTAAATGTTTACTGTGCATGATATACTATCTGATTTGTTTTTGCTTTCTTCAGTTACTTAAATGGATTGCGACCTGCAACTTATAATTTTGAATGATACTTTATCTTTTTCACCTTAGGTTTGACATTTTATGGTCACATATCCCATGATAAAGTAAAAGCAAAATATAAATCAGCCAAGACATATCTTCCTAGGAGCTCAACTTTGATGAAACCTACAACAAGTCATTTAGCCAAGCAAAACCGGCCAGCACAAGTTGGTAATTCAAGGTGATTATTGATAATTCTCTTTTCTTTATCTTGGTATACTGCTTTGTTAGTGTTTTTCTGCTCAAAGTTATGTCAAAATGATGTCATAAATGTAAGAACTAATATTTCTCCTTTTTTCAAATTTTGTTTTCTCTTTATGACTCATCGAGGTTTCAAAGCTCCTAAATTATTGGTTGATGTTCTTTCTTTGGCGGCACATTTCTTCTAAGTTTGGTTATTGCTAATATGCAAAATCTTACTCTGTGACTATGTGCAGTACTCAGTTATTTAGCCTTTCTAAGTACCACTTCAGTTTCATGATGCTATTACCCTTGGTTGTTAGATTTCAGACAAAAATGTTTCAAAATGGCGAAAGGGGTTTGTGTAATTCTTCTGTGGTTGAAAGCCAAGCTGCCAAGAGGCAGAAACTTGAGGGAGGTCATTTACATAAGGTACTTAGTTGTGTTAATCTATCCTCTCTATCTCTTTGTCAGAAGTTGCTTGGACCAACAAAAACATAACTTCTGTAGAAAATGTCAAATTTTAGTGATGAAAGGACTTTGTTTATAATGTTTGTTAGTTGACCATCAAATGCTGAATGATTGTATGTGATAAGAGATTTGCATGAAGATATCCAACATGGTATACATAGGATTTTTTATTTTGAAATAATGAAAAGAAAGTTATTGAGTGGTAAGTATTCGCTGGGTACCTAATTGGCTCAACATTTGGTACGTTTGATTGTGAATTCTGACTTTAGAAGCTTGGCTAGAATCTTAGGGCAGGGTCCTGATTTTATGCAGCTATTTTCTTTGTTAAATGTAATTTTAAATCTCATTGGTAAGGAACTAAGCTCACCCACCTTTTTTATTTTTGGCTCAACAGGTTGCTGATGTAAATAATCAAACTAATTTGGTCCATAAGGCACCAAAAAGAGTATGTTATCCCCTGCTTGATACTTGATTTGTACCTCAGATAGTGCTTTTTTTTCTCCAGTGCATTTGCGGTTGATTAATTCTCATGTCTGGTAAAGTTCACTGATCATTTCTGGGTGGCTTTCAGGATGGAACTGTTGATAGAAATCCTTTGCATGCCAGGCTGAGACTTACTATTCCGAGAGAGCCTGACCTTGAAACAACACATAAGGCGCGCAGGATAAGGTTTGTTATTTCTATTCTAGCAATTTGTATTAACAAGATTTTTTTCTCACAGGCTGCTGGGCTCATTCATAGATTTATATTTCAGGCCTAAGATTATTGCAGAACAAGAGAACGTCACAACTATTGTTCACAGATTTAAAGCCCGTCCATTAAACAGAAAAGTTGGTATTTAAAATTAATTGATTTAATAGTTCAAATTTCTTTCTGTTTTTTCCTCATCTTAATTTACTTTTTGATTTTGTAGATTCTCGAAGCTCCTTCATTGCTGCCCCAAAAGAAGAGTACTCCAAGGTTGCCAGAGTTCCAAGTGAGTGATAAACTCTGTTACTAGATTAGGAGTGCTATGTTACTATCTAAAAAGTTACAACAAACTATGGGCTTCTTTACCTGCCAAAAATCTAGGGATTTTACACAGTGCTGGTCCTGCTGAAGTAGGGGTCCTTGAAGGGCTCAGTAGAGTATGGTCCTGGTCTTTAGCAGTTCACATAATTTGGTTGTATAAATTATAGCTCTACTCCCTGAAGAAAATTGAAGAAAAGAAAAGAACATTGATGTGCAAAACAAGTGCCTTAATATACTTTGCTGCTCATATTGCTGTCATGTTGCTTCCAGGAATTTCGCTTGAAGACAACTGAGAGGGCTATGAAGTATCTATCTGCTGTTTCATCTTCCTCACTTCATTGCCCTGCCTCTGATAAGGTAACTCATCAGAACAGTTATATATTTTTCATTATCATTTTCTAACCATCTTCTTTTTGTTGTTTATCAGAGAAAGAGCATGATCTTTAATCATTTGATGAGATCTTGTATCCAAGGAGTATAAATATTTAAAACTTTCTGTGTGCTAGAATCGTACACGATTGCTATGCATTATCTTAATCTGCATTTAGCGATTACTCTCTGTAGTTACTTCTTTTAAACTAAGCTGCTGTCATTGCAGGAACTGGATAAAGCTAGTAGTGTTTCTGTTTCAGGAAATGTGAACAGAGATTTTGAAAGGTAAGTGCCTGTATGGTTTTTGTATTAATTATGTATGACTAGAAGGGATGCTCACTCTATGGGAAAATACTTGTTAATTGATACAATAATGCTTACTCTCGGATCTGCTTCTATTTTGTCCAGACCAAGGAGCATGAACACTCTGAAGCAGGATGGTTTTGATGTAATTCATAACTTCAAAGCTCGTCATCTTAATAAGAAGGTAATATATGTTTGGTACAGAATATTTGCTTGAAATGTCATAATTGCAGAGAATCAAGATTGATATTCTGTCTGAATGCAGATATTTTCAAGTAAAGGAGATATTGGTGTGTTTTGGAATAGTAAACGGGAAACCACAATACCAATGGTAGTTCATAAATGGTTATCTAAATTCTATTTGCTGTGAACTTGGAGATGCTTTTTTGCAGACTAATCTGAGGTGATGTCATTTTGAACTTTATACAGGAATTTAATTTCCGAACAGAGAAGAAGATTCAGCCTAATCCACCAATAGAGCTTTTTAGCAAGGTAAATACAGGAAATATATATTGACCTTCATAGCCTCTTGAACCCTTTGTTTTATTCTAAAAGTTTATTAAATGTGACTGATGCTTTCATATATTTTCCTAATGACAATTTCTATTGAATGCTAGCTCTCCCTGACATCTGAGCTGCTGCAGCCTAATAATGGATCTCGGTTAAAATTACCTCAACGTAGCTGCATACATATGAAGGTTCTTATTTTAAACTCTAAATTGACTAAGTGAACTCTGTTTCATCAATATTTATTTTGGTTAGTACCATACCGAACTTATTTCTTTTATTTTTTTTCCTTTTACTGTAAGGGCTCAAAAGAAAATAGATTAAATTCATTCCGGTCAGAACATGAGGTAATATTGACATATCCTTGAGTAAATAACTTTCATATGCACTATATTGTGGTTCTGAATTCTTTTCCTTCGTGTTATTCTTAACAGTTATTTTGCTTTATTGGAAGTATGTAATTCATGTTTTTATGTAGATAGCACAACTGGTGAAAGGAAAAGCATCTGCTTTTGGTGGAAAACAAAATCAATTGGGGAATGATGGGTGCATCAATGAAGCTGGCGCCCACGTGAGCATGAGGTATGCCCAGTGACAAGAGGATGGTTCATTTTGTATTTTGTTAGCATTCTGATTTCACTTGAGTTTTGAAATTGCAACAGGAGTTTGGGTATCCGCTGAGAGTAAGAAAGTGTCTAATTTGGTTTTCTGCCTCGGCACCTGACTTAGAATACTTGACAGTTGCAAAATGTTCATTAACAGAGATCTAGGTTTTTCCTGTATATGTAATTCATGGAAGTAGTGCACAGCTCTAGCATTCAACTTCTTTCCTCTCAAGGAACCGAATCTCAAAGAATCATGTTAAATCAAACTTCTATAGTACATACAGCCTGTAGGTCTCAGTCCGTACCTCAATAATAATGTAAGAAGGCCAATGTTGTACAGCTTTCAAGGCCTACTCCCTCACAACGGCATCTTTTTTTCCCCGTTTTGTAGCATCGACACTTTTATCACCCATTAATTGAGAAATATATACTGCAATGCCTGTCAAATTGTTTCTTCTAGTGTTGTATCTGCTGAAGTGGTGCAGCTTTTTGCCATGTACAACAACATTTTGTTTACCGAGTATTATTTGTTGATTGTACTCAATTAAGCATTTGAATCAAACAAATGCCGCATTGCACTAGCAAACAAGGATTTGTGTCCGTTTGTTATTGATCTGTGAACAAACACCATTACATACAGGGATGCAATAGACATTCTAAGAAAATGGTTAAAGAATGTGCAACTGAAAGCCATCAAATCTTCCCAGTTAGAAATGTCTGATGTTTAAGCAATTCTTCCAGCATCACGACCCCTGGATCTTTATGCATGAGGCGTATGGTGATCTAAGATAGAGAAGTTTGATGTACCTTCGGCCCATTCCAAAATTATAAATCCATGAGACAAGCAATGCTCGTACAGCATAAATAGTCATGATTTATCCCAGCTAGAGTGGAGCTCGTCCGCTTCATTCTCTCCATCGAAATCCTTGTTGGCTGAATTATGCTTGGTTAGAGCTTGTTTCGTCCAACGGCTTAAATCATGTGCTTTTTTTGAAGGGTTTCTTTTCCTTGACAAGTCTTCTCTTTGTGATGGCAATCGCAAGATCATTAGGGAATAATGTGCGCCACACAAATGCATGGATAAAGGTAGACACGAATAATACAGACACCATTGTTGATGGCAAGAATGGAAGACTAAGAGCAAGGCCCTTGCTTAAGGCACAAGGTACATGTTCTGCATACTTGATGGTCGCCACTGATGCAGTTGTCATGGGGAAGGTATACTTGATGGTCGCCACTGATGCAGTTGTCATGGGGAAGGTATACTTGATGGTCGCCACTGATGCAGTTGTCATGGGGAAGGTATACTTGATGGTCGCCACTGATGCAGTTGTCATGGGGAAGGTGTAAGACCACCATGCCACAGAAAACCTGTATAATTATGAATAAATTTTACACTTGAGAAAATTGTTCTTCCAATTGATGTGAGGAATTTGAATTGCCATAAGTTGGTAAAGAACTTTGTTATCTGAACCCTGTGAAGAAGTTGATCCGCACAACCAATGAAACATAGAGAAACAATGCAATAAAGAAGCATGTCCTCGATAAGCCATCGAAATCGCGTATATAACATGTTTGCCAAGCAATGCTAGGAGCCGATGGGGCTGCAATGAACATGGAGTACACAGGGTGTAACTCTTTGAGCAATGCTTCGCTCGTCGGCAATCTTTGATACAATGTCACGAACACCACAAGATAATGCGCAAAACCAACGGCCCACAAGTACTTTCCAGCTTCTTTCCATCCAACTTTGGCAGCTAAAATTGCCCCAACAAAGTTTCCAACTACAGAGAGGTGGGAAGATGGATTGGCTACCTTACATAGACGCCTCTTGCCTCCAGAAAGCCATTGGCCATAGATTTTGTGCTCAAGAAAGAAATACGGCTCCATGAAGGCACACCAAATTGCAGGGTGCAGGGTGTCAAGTGCTAGCGTGGGCGGTGCACCGATGGCTATGTAGGAACGAATTAAAAATTTTTTATGTCTATTTTAATTTAACAACAAGGTAGTATAAGAAAAATATTTCAATCACGAATTTTTACAAATATTTTTTGTTAACACTAACAAATCTTCCATGCTGTATCTCCCACTAATGGACTACTCGTGTGGACGAGTTGATAAATTGTAAAAAATTTAATTCTGTGTTCTTAATTTTTCTCTTTAAAAAAATTTAATCCAAAAGAAATACTAATGAAAAATACGTAAACATGATTTTAAAACTCCTTATTATAGTACAAAAATCCTTATGTTATCTAAACTGTTAATCTTAATAGGATTAAGATAAAATAATATATTTATATTATTTTAATTTAGATAATTAAAAGAATAAATATAATATATAATATTATCTTTAATTAAATAATATAATTATTTTAATTTATTTAATTTTATAACTATTATAGATTGGGTTAGATTGAGCTCAACAAGTTTAATCAAATTAAATATGGCCCAATCAAATTAATTAATTGGTCATAATAAGTTTAATCAAATTAAATTTGGGCTAATTAATATTTTAGATATAACAATTAATTCAATAGTCAATTTCAGTATTTATGGAGCCAGCATAGGGACCTGATGGACTTACAAAATTAAGCTCCAATAAATTAAATCATTTGATTAAATTTTTTAATCAACATGATTTTATTTATTAATTTTATATTACTCCATTAAAAATATAAAATTGAACTCTTAATTTTGCAGATAAATTATAAAACAAAAATTTGTCTTTGTCCATTTAATGATTATTTCATATAGATCAATTCTCCACAAGTGTTCATAATTAAATCTAGGTCGAGTGTTTGTTAACCTCTCTAATTACATCTTTATCCTTGATCCACATTGATCATCTTTTAAAAATTTAATTTGTGAAATTTACAAATTTATTATTATTTTCTTTAACTCTTAAAAAAAACTGAGTGCTCATAATGTTCAAGATCATAATTAATTATTAAGGGAACAACTTATCTAACTTCTTTTCGGAATAAGTGGATTCCATATCTGTGAGAAATGCTACTAGCTATCCATTTTATTACATTTATAAAATACTTAGTAATTGACTAAAAATCTTTTACAATCTTTCTCTTGTAAATTAATAAACATAACTCAATGAATAAGAGTTCATTAATCACTCAGGATTAAGATTAATCAATATATGATTATATTGTGATAAAATAATTTTTTTTTACTAACAGAGATTTAGATAACTAATTTTATCGTGGTCCAGTCCTATATAATCAACATTATACAAAGTTCTGCATTTTTTATGTCAACACATAGAATGATCAGAATAAGACCATTATATACAATATACAATTGGACAGCACTTATAGTATATCAAAATAAAGTTTTCGTCTTTATTCAAATTAAGGACAAGTTTAGATTATTACGCTTAAACTTAATTCTCTCGTATATAACTATTGTATACTAAGTTTAAAGTTACATATAATAATCAAGGAATTTCATGATATTAAAATAAAACAATCATAATTGTAAATATAATATTGAATGAATAACCTCTATTAATTATTTTCAACAGTATCTAAATACAAATAATTATGCTTTTAGAGCACACTTTCAACATGCTAAGAACATGCACACAACCCATGGAGCAAATAAGAAATTGACCCCTGATAGGATGGAAGTCCTCTCTTTCAACAGCTTCAAAGTAGAATATGCATTTGAGTATGTAGGTGAAAGAGACTGCTACTAGGACTGCTACAGCTAATAGCCATAGGCCAAGGTTGATGAATGAAGTAACGTGGATAAATTTTATGGGAAATTCTTGAAGTTGACCAAAAAATATAATAAAATATTTATTTTGACCGAGTCAAAATTCTTTTAACTATATTAACCAAAATTTATATTTTTTACAATTTTACCCTTACCCCTACAAAACTTATATTTCTCTCAAACACTACACATATCGACACTCCCTTTCTCCCTTTCTCACGGTTAACAAACTATTTTCCTTCAAATAATTTGTTAGATCCACTATAAAACTATGAGAGTTTGAAGATTGAAGTTAAATTATTTAGTGCGAAGTTAAAAAAATTGAAAATGAGAGAAAATTGGTAAGTTTATTTTTTAAATTTAGTTTTTTATGATTTTGAGTGATTTTTGTAGTTAATTGTTAGAAATATATAGATGTAGTATGAAAAATAAGTTAAAAATATGTGTAAAATAAAACATGATAGATTCCAGCCATTTTTTTACGAGACACGTGCCGGCGCGTGCTTATACGCATGATGAAAATGCTTCACATGGCAGGCGCGTAGAAGTACGCGCCAACGATGTGCCACAACGTTAAGTACATGTCGTTGGGTGCGCATTGTGGCACGCGTGGCGCTCATCCGACAACATGGGCTATGCCCACGGCGCGCGTCCGATGGAGTTGTGCGAGCCACATGGCCGCGCCCAACGGCGTGGCTCGCGCCACACGGTCGGGTGCAGGTTGCCACGTGGCGCCAAGGCAAGGCGTCGCGTGGCAATTTTAATTTTTTGATTAATTTAAAAATATATGTTTTGATTTATTAATAATTATTTAATTTTAAATTGTTTAATAATTATTTAAATATTATTTTATTATTTTTTCAATATTAATATAGGTTAGTTGTAATAAAAAAATTTATTTAATAGTTAGTTATATGTTGATAAAATTATTGTGATTATTATATATTAATAATTTTTTTAATTTTTTCAAGAAGGAGAATGTCTCAAAAGATTACGTAATTGCCGACAATATTTTTTACCGAGCGAATGTACATGCTTACTCAAAGTTATGAGTTATATAAAATATAAAAAATAAATTTATTTCGAGGCACGTTGAAATATTTAGAACCATATGTTTTGATTAATTTTTGAATATATCAGATATTCCATTCTCAGGTATTTTAGCACATAAGATTTTATTAAGACGCGTACATACAAAAAATTTATATGAAGAATTATAATTCTATATAGGCAAAAGACGTATTAGATTCTCTTATTTAGAATTTTATTTGATTACTAATTTGAGGATTGGGAATTATCCTATAGTAAGTGGGTTAGGTGATATACTATGGCATAAATATTTTTTAGGTAGAAGTGAGTTGACTTACAGGGATTTGGATTCGTGGTTCGTGAACGTTACATTTGATGACGATGTAGATGCAGTAAAAATGTGTTTATTTTATATATTTCATAAATTGTTAATGCCACGTGATCGGAATAGAATCATACAATATTTTGTACTTCGTCTCGTAGATAATCTAGATAAGTTTAATGCCTATCTTTGGGGCACGATTGCATGGACTGTACTCTACAATAATTTATGCACGACTTCAATTAAAAAATTAACGAAGGTAAAAAAAGTGAGCACTCTGGATAAGGAATCATACAACTTATACTTATTTAGTCAAACATTCTTGGTGAGTAATTCTATTTTTTCGATTCATTATCATATTGAGATACAGAAAAATTTATTTGATAGACATTGTAATTTTTTAATTTATTATTATTTCAGGTGTGGATCTACGAGGCGATCTTGAGGTGTGGGGAGTTGTTTGCTTATAAGAATGAAGACTATTTTTCGCGTATTCTAAATTGGTCTGGTATGGGCACCCCTTTATATGAAAGCGTCGTAAACTTCATCTTCGATAGTGTTGGGATATGATTTTATGTTCAACAAAAAATATATATAATTTCCTTATAACGTTTGTTATTTTTTCTAATAATGATTAATAAATTTAAAATATTATAAAGGCTTTGGAGGTTAATAATAAGTTGGTGCTCCACAAACATGAAAAGAGTACAGACTATCGCGTGGCGGTAAACTTGCGCATTCCATCGAAAAAATAGGGAGAGAGTCTTAAGTTGGAGAAAGTGATATCCCGAACGCCTAATTCATGATTGATCTTCAGTTTGACTACAAATTTCAAGCCCCGCCAGTGATTGAATCAATGGTATAATAATTTAATTTTTTTTTCTTGAATTGTAATTACTTATGTTATTGATGAATATTGGTTTGTGAAAATTGATTATAATTATTTATGTATAGTTTGAGTCTGGTGCATCATCATCATAGTATCATGTCCTAGATAAGAGGATGGATGATCTTGAAAAAATGATATTTACCAGGATTGATAAGGTTAACTCAGAGCTTTCCGCCAAGATTGATATGGCCAAAGAAAATATCTTGCATCAGATATCTCTCTTAGTGCAACAGTTTAAGCCAGCCAAGATCTCTGAGGATGCAGAGTAGAGTATGATACGTTTTAAACCTAAATTATATTGGGTATAAAGTTTAACAAGTTAATACATTAACTAGTATTGTTTGGTTTTGTAGGGTACCGAATTCATAGCTACTGACTTTTAGACATTTGCTCATGCCAGCGAGTCTCAGCATCAGCTTATGATAATGGAATTACAACATGTAGCTGATAACCTTGTAAGTGTAAAAATTATACCTACTCCATTGGGTGAAAACATAAGTAGGTATGGGCACCTTCGCAAGAAGGCAGCAGCCCAAGTCAGTCCATATACTAATTTGTTGAAAAAGCCCATGAAGAAAAAACTTATGGAATTGCAAGTAGTACCTACAATTGACATAAACGGGCAGCTGATTCTTATTGATCATGTTAAATTTACTGAGCTTCTGGATTGGATAAAAAACAATGACCCAACGCAGCGGGTTCATTTGGATGGAATCGATCCTAACTATACATGATTTAATGACCTACTACAACACTAGCTTGATGATTCGGTGATGACTTGTTTTTTATTTTTTTTATTTTTTTTATTTTCTGAGTTGTCTAATAGTATCGAAACTTATACATATTCTTTGTTTTATAGCACATAAATGAATATTTAAAGGTTTTGTGTTTGCGTCAAAGAATAATTTCTGACATGTACTCACAGGATTGCACAACTGTAGATGCATAGTTTTACGTGAGCTATTTTGTTACCCTTTTATTGTGCATATAACATTATCATATCGTTGTATATATTAACTATTAACGAGTTTAACGAGTATCTTTTATTTGTCTTTAGGAGTACATTCGATAAATGTGGCGTACGTCCTTCACTGCCAATTCTTCAGACAACGATCAATGGCTCGAACCGTTGTTGGCTTATGCACTCGGAATAAAGTTCGAGTTACTTGGTCAATAAGGTACTTTTAAAACCAATAATGATTTTTTACTGTGCATGTAACAACATTAAGTTCAAAATAATACAATAATTACTTTTGTAGGTATATATCCATGTGAATAAAACATTGGTTTGTAGCAGAATTCAACCTTATTCGGATGACAATTGTTCTTTATGATTCCAGCATGAACGGTTACTCAGACGAGTCCATCATAAAATTTATGGAGCCTCTGTGTGTTGCAATGCCTTTGTACTTTTAAAGGTGTAAATTTTATAGTTTGAGAGGCATACAAAGCCCAAATTTGTTCCCTTGACAGGTGATTCATATGCAGGAGAATGTGCCGCAACAAGAGGTTAAGAGTGGAGACTGTGGCGCCTTCGTTTGTATGTATATTGAATATATTATGTTAGGTCAGCCATTTGACTCATTCCCTGACATTGGTACCTTTTATAAACAAAAGACGACTGTTGATTTGTGGACTACTGCTTCATAAATGTTTAGTATTATAATTTTTTTATATGCATTTATGTTATATTATTTATTTTGAGGCTGTTGATTTGGGTGTATGTGTGCGGATGTAAGATATAATTAGATAGAAGTGTATTTTTTTTTAATATGGTAGGTTTGAGAATGTCCATATAATAGAAGAGATTCTAGCGAAATTTCATAAAAATTGTCAACATCAATACTTAAGACAAGTGCATTAAAATAAGTATGTAATACAAAGTACAATTGCTTTACAAAATAAGTGCACAGAAATTACGAAACTCGACTCTCACACATAATTAAGCTTTATGGTACAACTCATTTTCATATGTTTTCATATTTTTTAGATTTGTCTGAAATAAAAAAATTTAAATATTAGCCTTATATTATAGTGAAATTAAATATTAATAAGGTAGATTTTATAAACGAATATACATCACATGCTCTGTAAAGGTACAGGGTTTCGACACGTTTGTCGATTATGTCCATGTTGTCTATAACGACTACATATATTCTTCGATGGTTCCTCTCATTGAGATAGAATTCGATTCATCCGATGTCTGCCTGATTGACGACGTGCTATCAGAGGCTGAATGTCTATATTTTTCAAATACTTCGGGACTATTCAATCCGACACTTGGCCAACCGGAAGTACTGGCTTGCTATAGGCATGGAATAAAGTTTTAGATGTGTAATAAGTCGAACAAAGACTCTCGTGCGATAATCTGATGTATTTGTATACGGTGAGTGCATGAGAACAAGACAGTTGCCAATAATCAAACTTTCGACGGCAAATCTTTCACCTATATCTACTATCCAGTTCACGCTACCATTCATAACTACAAATCATAAATCATAAACATGGGAAATTGTCATTCGACTTACGTCATCGTTATGTTTCATGACTTTGTGATGTGCCTAGTTCGTCAAGACATTCGTCATATTTTGTACTACCAATTATCTATAGTAAAACCACAATTGTGTTAGCTCCCGCATCCACTCCACAAAATTAGTCACCGGAAGCTTTCTTGCTTTTTTTGTAACTGCATTAATGCTCTCAGCGATATTAGTAGTCATAACGTCATACTTTTTGAAAGCACCAGTTGATCAGGCCCATCTCACCATACTAACATCCTCCTCTAAATACTTTGTTATGTGGGTCTCATTTGTCGCATCTTGTTTAATTGGTATTAAAAATTAGGGACACGATAAGCTTTGGCAGCAGTGAAGTAACCAGATAGGTATACCCATTTTTTAGACTTTTCTGATGGTAACTTATTTTTTGTCATCAAATTTTCTTTCAAATGATAGTTGCAGAACCCATGATATGCATGAGGAAACACACCCCGTATAGCCTTTTCAATACTGACGTGTCGATCAGATATAAAAATAAGATTTTGATGGTCTGCAATTACTCCTCGTAGTTTAACTATAAACCACTCCAAAGAAATATCATTTTTTGAGTCAATAATTCTCCAAGCTAGTGGAAAAATCTAATTGTTTCAATCTTTACAAATGGCCATAAACATTGTACCAAGATAGGAACCTTTCAAAAATATTCCGTCCACTGCAACCACCAGTCGGATTGATGAATTAAAACTTCTGATACAGGATCATAATGCCAAAAAGAAATACTTGAAGTGATTATCGGCGTCAGTTTCTAAATGAGTAACTGTACTCAGGTTATTTTGTTGTAACACATAGCTGTATGCAGGAAGCAATCTGAACGAATCCTTTGAAGCACCTCTTATCAATCTTAATGCACGCTCTCTAGCTCTCCAAGATGTAGTATACGTTATCTGAACACCGAATTCTTCACGTATGTCTACTTGAATGTCTTTCGGCCTATAGTTTTTATTGACCGATGTAAACTTATTTTTTATTACTTTAGCAATAATTCGGCTTTTGGCTTGCCAGTGACTATCCCATAATTGACTCAAAACACAAGTGTGCTCTGTATCTATTAGCCTTACGATAAAAAAATGTTGCCCTTCTGTCGACATTGCTCGTAATCTCCACTTGCAGCTGTCATCATCGTATTTCAACTCGAAATGATCTTTGGTGGATTTGTAAACTCTAAAGCTTCATTTGCCATTCCGTGCAACCATACTTATAGCTTCATAAATTTCATTTTTGTTGTTATACAATTTTTTTACAAATACATCACCAATCCTAGTACAAGATATTTTTTTCGATATATTCAAGTCAAATGGTGGCATTTCAGGCTGAAACTGAAATGGATTTTCTACCTTAACCCTTTCTTCTCTACCATAATCATTATTATTATCATCATCATTATCACCTTTACCCCCACCATTATCATTATGCTCATCATCACCAGCATCATCATTTCCATCCTCAGTCTCTTCATAATCATCATCATCCTCGTCATCAACCCCATAATCAACATCGTAATCATGATTATCATTCTCATAACGTTCCTCATTTTTTCTTTATTACTTATATTATATCCAACATCTTGACTAATATCATAGCTAAGATCAACGCCAATATCTCAATATATCTGACTATTATAAAATGTGTAGCCTGGTTGTTTGTTGAACATCGGAGAGAATAATGATAATCCTCTCGGGGATTTGAAATTTACACAGGAGTTGCCGATGTAAATTACTTAGCATAACCTTATTTTTACTCCATGGGTGCTTCTGCATTACTTTCAGGTCATCGAGCATTTACTGTTACACAAAGAGGTGTAACTATATTATTCTGCAAGCTCAACCACAATATTGCATCATCGTTATTTTCAAGTGGAATAGGTCTCAACTTTATAGTACTCGAAAGAACTTCAAACTTGAGAGTTACTTTATAATGCATCAGATCAACTCCTAGAAGATGACAAATTCTTCTCAACAACGCTTTATATCTAATATATTTTTGGAACTACCATGTGCATATTTTGATATCCGATGTATCTTTCAAAATCATCACTACAGCTCTCTTATCTTCCCCCAAAATATATAATGGTCGAAATTTGCGACATGATCAGCGGCACCTGAAAAAATATAACGTAATTTTAGTTTAATTATATATACAACTAAATTAAAAATAAAACTGAATATATAAATATTTATATATATATATATACAAATATACATTTAACATAAATATATAAAATAAATAAAAAAATTTGGTGGTGGTGCCACGGTGGTGCGCAACAATGCGTGCCCTGAGCGCCTGTTGCGCGCTCGAGGTGGCGCCCCAGCAACAGCTGCGCGTGCAGCCATCACCCCCCGACGCACCGTTCGTGATAATCATAATCAGAGAGTTTGAATCATCTATTACATTTCTCCTTTATTACACTTATTTTTAATATAAATATAAACATTACTACTAATTAAAAAATAAATAAAATAAATTTACTAATTTTTAACTTCAGTTAATTTTTTTAAATCTTCAAAATATCATCAAAATTGGTAATAGATTTAAGAGAGATCTTTTAAGAGAGATGAGTTTGTGTTGAGAGAGAAAGCTTTTAAGATGAGGATATTATTTGTGAGGAGTAAAATAATAAAAATTAGTATATTTGATTTAATATATTACTTATTTAAATAAAATAAAATAAAAAGAAAAAGCTTGCGGGCGTATACGTCGGGCGTGCACTTCATGCATGCGCTCAAAGCAAAATCTTGCGGGGCGCATGCCTTGGGCGCACCCCCCACGCATGCGCCTTAAGGCTTTGTTTTTGTTTAATATTCTGTTTTAACTTATTTTTAAAATTTTATTTTAAAATTAATTATTTTAATTAGTTTATAAAAAATAAAATATTATTTAATTAAATAATTGATATTATTTAATTAAATAATTGATATTATTTAATTACAATATAGTTTTTTTTATTAATTTAATAAAAAATGAAAAAAATTATTATTTATTTATTTTTAAATAAAATTTTATTTTTTAAATTTATTAAAAAAAAAGAAAACCAAAACTTTAACTCATGGGTGCAACTCATACTGGGTGCGCGCCAGCTTTGCTTTTTTTTTTTTCTTTAATTTTTTTTTAAGTTTTAAAATTTTACTTTTTAACTTATTTTAAAATTAATTATTTTTAATTAATTTATAAAAATAAAAAGTTAATTAATTAGATAATTTATATTATTTAATTACAATATAAAATTTTTAAAATTATTATTGTTATTATAAATAATTTTTTTCATAATTAATTAATTAAAATTTTGTATTTTTAATTAATTTATAAAAAAGAAAAAAGAAAAAAAATATTAAAATTATAATAAAAATAAAATGTCAACATAAAATATATTTAATTAATAAAATTTTAAAAATTTGACTTCATTCAAATAAAAATTATGTCTTAAATTACTGGTTAATTTAAAAAATTTCCCAAATGTTATAACTGGGCTTGTTGCAAGGGCACGCCAGAAGACAGCTTGACTGTTGAGACGAAGACATATACCAAAGCAACCAATTGGGAACCGAAGAAGAAAGGGCCATTTCTCATCTTTTGGGAGAATAATGTCGTAATCCTGCATAAAGATGTAAACGTGAAACATTTTAAAGTTTAAACCATGAAAGTAAACTTGCCGTCAAGCTATTTTGTTTCTCTAAGCTTTTAAGAAATAAAATCAGCATGCAAATATTAGTGTGTTACCTTGACTTGTCTAGTTCAGGTCCTCTAAGAGCAGCGAAGTATCTTCCAGCAGGAACACTTGTGTTAACAGATTCATCATCAATTCCGCCAGCGCCATCAATTTTCTGAGAGCACTCCATTTCTTTCTTCTTTCTCGTTGGTAACAAAGAGTACTGTTTACTAAGAGTGGATTTGGTCACGAAGATGCTAAAATCTCATTTTCTTATTTTTTGTGATAATATTGATTAAAAATTATCGGGATATAATTTGTAGAGTAAGTTAAGTGCGTAGGATGTGTACGAATCGAAGACGGACGTAAAAGAAAATGGAAAACGAAGAAGGGTGCACTAGGCGCCAGCGCCGCGGCGATCAGGCGTGGACGCCGCAGCACCCAATCCAGTAACTGAGAGCCGCGGCGCCAGACGACAAGCGCCGCAGCGCTCAGACGGGCGCACCAGCGCCGCGACGGTGAGAGCTGAGCACTGCGGCGCTGGTTGCGAGAATCAGTTTTCCATTTTGAGTTTTCCTTATTTTGTCTCCCATTTGCTTCAGGACTCTCTAATGCAACTCCCACACGTATAAGGTAAATCTAGAAGGTTCCAAAGCCTATATAAAGGCTATCAATGGCTTGTAAACACATCTTTGTGATCAATGTATAATCTTTTGTGATAGGTTGAGAAATCTTAGTGATCATCAACAATCTTTGTGGTTCTTTGTGAGAGAAAATCCCTGAAGTGACAGAGAGAGTTTTCTTTGTGATCTTTCTATAAAAGGCATACTTTGTGAGTGCCTTGTGATTCATAATAAGAGAAGAGTGTGATCTTGATCCGCCGTAGATGTAGGCAAGTTGCCGAACCACGTAATTCTTTGTGTGTTCTTTTTCTATCCCTTCTCTCTTTATTTCTTAATTACTTGTTCTGCATTTATTGCTTGGGTGATTTTGCTTGTTTGTGTGCTTCCGCTTCAACAAAATGATATAAGAGCTTTTGGTTCTAAGCAGACATGGCCACACCCAAGTATGAGGTAGAGAAATTCAACGGTACGAATGACTTCAATCTGTGGAAGATGAAGGTTAAGGCGTTATTAGTGAGCCAAAGGCTTGGTTCGGCATTAGAGGAGACTGCAGCTCCATTTAGTAATGAAGAGAAGACGCTAGAGTCATCTAAAGATGAAGCAGAAAGAATGGACATTCAAGAAAGAGCTCATAGCACAATCGTTCTGTCATTGAGTGATGAAGTACTAAGGGAAGTAGCAGGTGAGACGACGGCAATAAGTCTTTGGAAGAAGCTTGACTCTCTTTATATGAGAAAATCATTGGCCAACAGATTATATATAAAGAAGAAGCTGTATCAGCTGTTCATGTTAGAGGGGACGCCGATGAAAGATCATATAAACGCCTTCAATAAGATCATCTTTGATCTTGAGTCTATCAACATCAAGATAGAAGATGAAGATAGAGCAATTATCCTGTTGAGTTCACTCCTCAAGAGCTATGAGAGTTTTGTTGATACGCTACTCTACGGCAGAGAGAGTTTAACGATGAGTGATGTGAAATCATCATTAAACTCAAAGTTATTAAGAAAGCAGATCGAGGGCAATGCAAAAAACTTATCAGTAAGAGGAAGGCCCTCATATAGAGATGGAAAGAAAAAAGGCTCAAGGTTAAAGTCTAGGACTCCTAGGAAGTGCTATTGCTGCAAGAAAGAGGGGTACTTCATAAAGGACTGTCCTGAGAAGAGAGCACAAGATAAGAAGAAAACAGATGCTACACTTGCCTACGATGATAGCTATGACAGCGCAGAAACACTCGTCGTTACTGATGGTAAGAACTCTGAACAATGGGTTCTTGATTCTGGTTGCACTTTTCACATGTGTCCACACAAGTCTTGGTTTACAAATTTTCAGCCTATTAGTGGTGGTAAGGTCTTAATGGGTAATGACATTGCATGTCAGATGATAAGAATTGGTAGTATTAAACTTAGGCTACATGATGGGCGAGTGAGAGAGTTGACAGATGTTATGTATGTTCCTAACTTGAAGAGAAACTTGATCTCACTAGGGACTCTAGACCAGAATGGGTGTTCCATTAGGATCGATGGAAGGATTTTAAGAGTTTTAAAAGGTTTCATAGTGGTGATGAAAGGAGAGAAGCGCAAATGGGTTTATGTGCTTAAGGGTGAAGTCATAAGTAGTTCTGCACTATTCTCTGTAGATGATGAGAGTATGCAAACTAAGTTGTGGCATCTTAGACTGACACATCTAGGCGAGAGAAACCTAAAGGAATTATTCAGTTAAAAGGCGTTTGGAGAAGATAAGTTCCAGCCCTTAGAGTTTTGTGAGCATTGTGTGCTTGAGAAAGCACATAGGGTAAGGTTTAGTACCAGTGAACACAAGACTAAGGGGACTCTTAACTACATACACTCGGATCTTTGGGGATCAGCTCAGATAGCTACTCGTGGTGGTGCCAGGTATTTTCTCAGCTTAATTGATGACTATTCGAGGAAGCTATGGGTCTATGTGTTGAAGAGTAAGGATCAAGCTTTTAAAGTATTCAAGACTTGGAAGGTTCTTGTTGAGAATTAGACTGGCAAAAGGATAAAGAGGCTAAGGACTGACAACGGCCTCGAATTTTGCAACAGAGAGTTTGATGGATTTTGTGCCAAGCATAGGATTGCAAGGCATAGAACAGTAAGATCAACACCACAACAGAATGTCGTAGCTGAGAGGATGAACAAGACCCTCCTTGAAAGGGTTAGATGCATGCTTACTAATGTAAAGATGTCCAAGATATTATGGGGAGAAGCTGTAGTGACTGCAGCTAACTTGATCAATAGAAGTCTCTCCTCAGCAATTGACTTTAAGACGCCAGAAGAGAAATGGTCTGGCAATTTTTCGAAGTATGACCATCTCAGAATATTTGGTTGCCCTGCCTTTGTACATGTTAAAGAGGGGAAGTTGGAACCTAGAGCTATCAAAGGGGTATTCATAGGATATCCTGAAGGAGTGAAAGGATACAAGATGTGGTGTAAAGACTTGACACCACCAAGGAGTATCATAAGTCGTGACGTGACGTTCGATGAGATGACGATGCTAAAAATCTCCCAAAAAGATGAGAAAGAAGAACCTGTGCCCAAGAAAGACTCAGCACCTGAGTCAATAGAAGTTGAAGTGAAGCCTGAACATGGATCTGATATGCCTTCATATCAACACTTCAACGAGGAGATCCTTGAAGAT
This sequence comes from Ailanthus altissimus, assembly GCA_946807835.1. Classification (NCBI taxonomy): domain Eukaryota; kingdom Viridiplantae; phylum Streptophyta; class Magnoliopsida; order Sapindales; family Simaroubaceae; genus Ailanthus; species Ailanthus altissimus. The sequence continues at coordinate 23,269,447 of OX327696.1, read as the reverse complement.
GAATCAAGAACACCGGTGAGTTCCTCCAAGTCCACCCAAAGAAAGACTAGGACTCTTGAGATGAAACTTGAAGAGTACCAGTTAGCCAGAGATGGGTTAAGGAGAACGATTAACCCACCAGTCAGGTATGCACAAGCAGACTTAGTTGCTCATGCTTTTAATTCTGCTTACACTCTTGAGTATGATGAGCCTAGGACATATGGTGAGGCTATGAAGAGTGAAAACAAGAAATAGTGGCAGCAGGCCATAGAAGAAGAAATTAGTTCTCTTAGGAAGAACAATACCTGAAAGTTGGTGGAGAGACCTCAAAAGAAGCTAGTCGGGTGCAAGTGGGTGTATAAGGTGAAGGAGGGGATATCGGGGATTGAGCCTACAAGATTCAAGGCTAGGTTAGTAGCACAAAGTTTTACTCAGAGAGAGGGAGTCGATTTTCTTGAGATATTCTCTCTAGTTGTCAAGCACATACTATTAGGATTTTATTAGCCATGTGTGCAAACCTTGATTTACATCTAGAGCAGATGGATGTAAAGACAACTTTTGTAAATCATGCTTGAAGAAATGATATACATGACACAGCGGCAAGGGTTCGAGGAGCCCGAAAAAGAAGATCATGCTTGTTTGCTAAAAAAGTCATTATACGGGTTAAAGCAATCACCTAGATAATGGTATAGGAGATTTGATGAGTTTCTGATTGCTTGTGGCTTTAGTAGGAGCAAGTATGACGGATGCGTATACTTCAAGAACATAAGTTGTGGGATAATGTATTTGCTTCTATACATTGATGATATGTTGAACGCATGCAAGAATATGGAAGAAATACAGAAGCTCAAGAAGCAGTTAGGTGGCGAGTTTGAAATGAAGGATTTAGGAGCAGCAAAGAGAATTTTAGGTATGGATATTGTGAGGGAAAGAAGAGATGTTATCTTCTTGTCCTAACAGCGATATATAGTCAAAATTATGGAGAAGTTTGATATGTCCAACGCAAAGGTTGTCTCTACTCTTTGGGCCATGCATTTCAGACTTTCAGCAGCACAGTCGCTAACATCTGAAAAAGAGAAACTGCAGAGGAGTAGAGTACCGTATGCAAGCGCTGTGAGGAGCATAATGTTTGCAATGGTTTGCACAAGACCAGACATAGCATAGGCTGTGAGTGTGGTGAGTAGATACATGGTAAATCCAGGTAAAGATCACTGGCTTGCAGTAAAGTGAATTCTAAGATATCTCAAGGGGACGTCAAATTACGAGTTGATATATAAGAGGGATAAGGACAACAATGAAATGATAAGAAGGTACGTAGACTCAGATTATGCAGGTGATCTAGACAAGAGAAGATCGTTAACGGACTACGTATTCACAATGTTTGGGTGTAGTGTGTGTTGGAGATCAGTTCTACAATATGTGGTTGCACTCTCTACCACAGAGGCGAAGTACATAGTTGTTGGTGAAGCTATCAAGGAGGCCGTGTAGTTAAAAAACATATGTGCGGAGGTATTGGCTAGTAAAGATGTGAACACCGATGTATATTGTGACAGCTAGAGTGTCATATACCTAAGCAACCATCAATTGTTCCACAAGAGGTCGAAACACATTGATGTAAGGCTCCATTACATTTAAGAGATTGTCCAAAGTAGTGAAGTTAGTCTAACAAAGATAGCGTCATCTAAAAACCCTACTGATATGTTGACTAAGCCACTGCCTTCGGTTAAGTTCGTCCTATGCAAGGACTTAACTGGATTCACTACTTTGTGAGGGTAACCGAAGATGCGAAAATGAGAGATCGAGTTGCTTTGTGGATGATTTTGAATCAAGGAGGGAATTTGTGAGAATATTGATTGAAAATCATCGGGATATGATTTGTAGAGCAAGCCAAGTGCGTAGGGTGCGCACGGATCGAAGACGGACGCAAAAGGAGGCAGAAAACGAAGAAGGGCGCACCAGGCGTGGGAGCCATGGCGTCAGGCGACGAGCGCCGCAGCGCTCAGACGGGCGCACTAGCATTGTGGCAGTGAGAGTTGAGCACCGCGGCACTGGTAGCGGGAATTAGTTTCCCGTTTTGAGTTTTCCTTATTTCGTCTCCCACTTACTTTAGGACTCCCTAATACGACTCCCACACGTATAGGGTAAACCTAGGTCGTCTCAAAGCCTATATAAAGGTTATCAATTGACTTGTAAATACATCTTTGTGATAGGTTGAGAAATCTTAGTGATCATTAACAATTTTTGTAGTTCTTTGTGAGAGAAATTTTTGAGAGTGACAGAGAGAGTTTTCTTTGTAATCTTTCTATAAAAGGCATACTTTGTGAATATCTTATGATTCATAATAAGAGAAGAGTGTGATCTTGATCCGCTGTGGACGTAGACAAGTTGCTGAACCACGTAATTCTTTATGTGTTCTTCTTCTACTCCTTCTCTTTTTATTCCTTAATTACTTGTTTTGTATATATTACTTGAATGATTTTATTTTTTAATTACTTGTTCTGTATATATTATTTGAGTGATTTTATTAGTTTGTGTGCTTCTGCTTCAACATTTCTGCACCCATCCTATTAGTAGAATCAAAACCCACAAAACCTCGTTCACTTCTCGAAAGAATCCTTCTCTCGTCTTTAGCCTTAGACTCCTTGTTGAGCACTAAAAAACCTGTTTCCAGCGATACTGGCCGGCTAAAACTTCTATGGGGTCTTCTTGCGTCTCTAACTGATCTAATGGGTTGCCTATTTAAACTTTTTTTCGCTTTATCTGCCATTCTTGTCACCCCTTCTTCTTCTTCGGGTAAACTTCATGAATATCTACGAAATGAGTTTGAAGGGAATTTGGAGATGTTTCTCGCTCGTCCATTTTGCTTGAAGTAAGAATTTTGTAAGTTTTTGAACTTGGGGCTCATACACAAGTTCGGCTCTTGTAAGAAATTGAGTTTTAAACGATCTTTTTCTGCGTGTTTTATTTGTCTTTTAAAAGCTCAACCCATATGTAGGAGAGGGAGGGAGGCTTCACGAGAAATGAATTAAAGGGTAACTACTTTAAGAAGCAATGCTAGTTGTTGGTAAGATGAAATAGTGGCCAATACTTCTAACTAAGAAAAAGGTAAATCTCTGGAGGGATTTCTCGTGGGAAAATCAAGGATTTGTGGCTTAGGACCTTAGTTTTATTGCATGTTGAATCCAGCTAATTAGGTGTAGCTAGCTATCCATCATATATTGAGAAAGAGAAAGCTTTTAACTATTCACGGGCGGGTTTGGCCCCAAAAGGAAGGAAAAATTGAGAGAAGTCAATAATCTAGTTTGAATTAGCAGAGAACAGGTTATAGTTGTAAGCAAAACTCAACTAGCACAGAATTCTTTTCATCTTTTTAATTACATCAAATTTGGTTGAAGAAGATATTGTAAAGTAGTCGATTATAAGAAATCAGTGTCCACAATAGAACTTATTCCAAAAACAAAATTGACTTTTAAAAGAAAGACGACCATGGGTTCATATACTCGGGGGTGAGCAATTTCAGAATGGATGGATTTATAAAAAGTAAAATCATTTAATTTGAATAGAAGGAATTGAACTGAATTGAATCAGATGGGTTTGATTTGATTTTTTTAAAAAAAAAACTTAAATTGAATTGATCATTTGTAATTTAATAAATACAATAAAAAATTAATTTATGAATCAAATCATTTCAAATCCATCAGTTTAATTTATATCTCATTGACTCAAATTTAGCACTTCCACAATCAAAATATTGATACTAACCACTGAGTCTAAAAAATGATTGGTAGGTATATTAAGACGTTAGTCACTCTATCTTTAGATTTGTGATACTGCAACTTAGAGATGAGCTAAATCTATTTTCAATCGTGGGGAATATTCTCTCTCACAACTAACAAGAAAACTTGGACCTTTTGATAAACTCACCCTAGTAACAGTTGGCAACTTGATTCTTATTCTCATCCTCAAAATAGAGAAAATGAGAACCATCCAACCACTAAGTAATTTTTAATTCACTAAGAAAAAGTGCATTAGAGGTAAATTTTTTTGGCAGTCATTTGCTTGCAAGAAAGAAAAAAATAAATTTTGAACCTTTTGTACGAAACATCCTTAGATTTTAAACTTCTTCTTGTTTATTTGTTTATTTTTTGAATTTAAAATGAGGATAGAAATGAGATTCGAGAAATATATGTTTCTTGTCTTAAAGCAATTAAAAAGCTGGATTCATACTATTTTTGTGAGAAAAATTATATCAAATAACTATTGAGATGTAAAATGGTGTTGAAATTTTTTAGTTTTAGAATTTCAAAAATTTATTTTTGCGCCTTTGACTTTTCAATAGAATTTTAAGAAAACCTTAGTCTTCTTCCTCTGTAATGTATTGGAAATGTTAGAATAAGATCATCCTCTTTTAAATAAAAATATTTTAACGTTTAAGTTAATAATAAAATAAAAAATTAGATATTGTGTGTGGTGAGTGTTTAGACAAACAAAAAGATATTATAATTAATAGAGCTTGCTCTTAAAAATAGCTTAAATAACTCAAGAGAGTTTTAGATATTTTTTGCTCTGGAATTGATTGTTTTGGTTGTAAGAAGGCGCATGTTTATATAGTGATGATAGTTAATCTGAAACTAGATTTGTGATGGTAGGGTTTGTTATGGAATATGTCTCTTTTACTTAATTAACCGGTGGTTTTTCTGACAAGAAGAGTTTGAACATGATAAAAATTGTAAATTCTATTTAAAACAGGAATATAAATGAACGTGAATTAGAATTCAAATCTTTCTTAACATTTTTGCGTGTTTCTGCCTTCCATTTGGAATATACATGGTAAAGTTTGATTTAAATTGTACTTACCTTTTCTATTTATACTCAAATTTTGTGGGCTCGTTTCTAAATTCCAATATTTATTTAATGACACATTGTTAGTTCTCTTATTTTCTTCGAGCTTTTTTTTATAATTGGCAAACAGTTAAGTTTGTTGGACTTATTTATAATTAAGAGTCTAACAAGTGTAATAAATAATTTTAAAAATTATATTATTTTATTAAATAATAATTATTTAACATATTATTAATTAAAATATAATCTAAATACAACTTAAAATGTATAGTAATACTATCCGTTCCAAAAACAATTCAAGTAGTTGATCTTCAAGCAGCACAACATTTAAACTTATGAAGAACACCGTCCTTCAAAATTAATCTAAATCTAACATAATATCTTATTGATAAATGAGCAAAAGTATCATCATATTCTGGAACGGCATAATTTTATTTATTGGAATTGAAAACATAATTACCTTCCTATGAAACAAATTATGAGAAATTATTTTTATAATTATACTTAATTTTAAAAACATATCAGCTAATTTTTTTTAATAAATAGTATTTAAAAATATTTATCAACAACTTATACTCTTTACTTAATTAATGTTTCACTCAATATCATTTCTTTATCAAAAGAATTTTTGTAACTAGTCCTCATTTTATCCCTTTTTTAGTCGCACATTAAATTATTAATTTTTATAGTAAAAATATTAAAAGAGGACAGTTTTTCCCTTCAACTATATATTCTCTTAATTCGAATATCTCTTAAAAAAAAAAAAAAGCACTTAAAGCTAAAAAAATAACACTAATTTTATTTTAAAGATTCCGATGAAATAAAATATTATGCAATAATATTAGAAAATAAGATATATTTTGTGATAGATATATTAAAAACGAGTATATTTGATCGAAAGTTGCGCAAAATAAGTATAAAAAAAATTAAAGGTGGTCAACACGATGGAGGACATGGATGCATGCTGCGCCGCCGCACGAAATGGACAACCATCTCATGTGGTGTTCCCAAAGGCTATTTTTATCGATTTTTTGTATTTTAAGGTAATTTTTTTAAAAAAATTTCATGTCATTCTTTCATCTATTTTTTACAAAATCTGCCCACATCGTACAATATAATAATAATCTACTTATGTTAGTTATATTTATCATAATAAAAATTATATATTAAAAATTTTAAATTTATTAAGTATTTACCATGTTTTTTTGTTCAAAAATAAAAAATGAGAAGAGAGAAGGAGGAAAATATAGCTAGAGACAAAAATAACATATTTTAAGTCTCTTGGCTATAAAAGATTAGTGCTTTAATTAATGTGTGGTTAAAAAAAAATTAAAAAAGAGGCTAGTTACGAAAATATTCTATATCTAAAAGGATGATATACCAGATATTTTTTAATGTATAATTTTTTTAAAAAATTGCTGGAAACGAACAATTTAATGTTTAATCCCTTTCTTTGTAAGAAATAATATTTATTTACTGCAATTTAAAAGTGAATCATGATAAAAAAAAAATGTCTTCGCAGTTGTTTTCAAACGAAAATGTGCTTTGGTTCTAAGGGGTAGTTTTAATTAGTTAGATTTTTATAGTTAAGAAGTGCAGTGTTTTTAGTTTAAAAAATGTCTGGTATTATTTTTTAAATGATATTTTTGAATTTGTATCATAAAAAATTATGCTTTTTATTTTATATTCTTGAATATAAAAATGCGTACATTTGATAATTATAATTTAAAAATAAAAAAAAAATTCTTTGGCAACTTATTTATAAATATGAAAATAGTGAAAAGATGCTTGATAGATTTTTTTTTATAAAAATTATTTTTTAACGATGTATAATAGATATATAGTTCATTTAATATATATATATTTGAGAAACAAATTTTTTTATTTTTGTTTTTGAAGAATGAAAAAGGACTTTAAAGAAAAAAAAAAAAGCCCCCAAACAACACCTTAATCAATTAAGTTTTGATTTTTAGATATCCTGAGAAGTGAGAATATTGAAGATCTCTAAATTAAAAACAAGCTCAAGAATCTCAACCGGCAAGAGGGTTCACTTAGCCCTTCTCGTCCATTACCATTCTGATTTACATAACATCTATTCACGTGGCAGCCCGTCATTGCATATATCGATGGTTAATATAATTTTGAACTGGTCATACAAAACACATTGGAGAAGATGTCCAAGATAATTAATATTCTAATGCTAAATTAACCTTTTGTATGTTTGTAATCTCATACGGCAATGCCGACTACAGCCGGACCATGCGTACATACGTTATATTTTCCCGTTTCTTTTACTATAAATAGGCGCTGCGCTCACAAGCAAAGTCACTACTACCTCAACAATTCAAGAGAATCATTTCACAGAATTGCTAGCTGTCTATATCTAATTTCCTCTTCGGAATCCTGCTAGCAATGGCTTGTTCAAAGTTCTTCATCGTTCTTGCGATCGCAGCCATTACGGTCCCTTCAATTTTGGCAGCAGATCACGTGGTTGGAGACGACAATGGTTGGAAAAACAATAATTTTGATTACCAAGCTTGGGCTAAGGGAAAGGTTTTCCGCGTCGGCGACAGACTCAGTAAGTTTTCTCTCTAATACGTACATGAACACCCCTGTTTTCTATTAATTCAAGAACCGTTAGTGTTAAGGATTTAATTGCATTGATAATTTTTCTGAGTGCTGATTAATAATTTAATGGGTGCATGCAGTTTTTAAGTACCCACAGGGAGCACACAATGTGATAAAAGCAGACGGAGCTTCGTTCAAACAGTGTGCGCAGCCAGATGGTGTTGAGCCCTTGACTACAGGAAATGATGTGATTACACTTGCTACACCAGGCAGGAAATGGTACATCTGCGGAGTTGGCAGCCACTGCGCGACTGGAAATCAGAAGCTTGCCATCACTGTCTTGGCTGAAGGAGAATCTCCAGCACCGTCGCCATCTGCTAACCCGCCACCATCTGCAGCAACTGCAAGCACTGTATCCATTTACCATGGAATGGCGGCTCTCATGGTTGCCTTTTTTGTGACGGTCATGGTTTGATATTGTACTTGAGGATCTGTTCTTCTTATAATTTGGTTTTGTCATTGTACTGAGTTACTTTTCTTACTGTTTTGGATTTATATTCTTGGTGTGTATTACTATGAGTTAAAATTTAAGTTATTTTGAATAATTAATTTTTAAAAAAAGTTTCTGCGTATCTCTCTATGCTTTGCCATGCACTTGATTTGCATCGTAGATGGCAGCTTATTATTCGTCCTAGTAGAACTCCATATCAGTTTGGGAGTGCTACAGAGAAAAAAATACTTTTGTTTGAATCGCTTTTTTATAACGCTTTTTTTTAAAGAAAATTTTAACGTTGGACTCTTAATTATAAAAAGTGTTTAAAGTATTCTATTGAGTGTTTAGATATATAATTAAAAAAGTATTTTAATGTTAATAAATTATTAAAATAAATATTATTATAATTAAACAAACTTAATATAGATATTATTAATATTTAAAAATATCTATATAAATTTTTATTCAACTATTTTAAATTATTTTAAAAAAAATTAATGAAAATATTTTTTTCTATTTTTAATAGATATTAAATATTTTAAAACAATAACATGATAATAATAATATTTTATCTTACTTATCTATGTGTAGTTAAAAAAAATAGTAAAATAATTTTTTAATGACAATTATTATTATTATTGTCAATAATAATTAAAATAAGATAACAAATAATAAAATAAATTTACACGACACAGTCCAACTTTGCTCATAAATATCATTGTAAAATAATAAAAAGAAATTAAAATAACAAAAAATTTGTTAAGGATATATTTGGAATCACAATATTTTGTTAAATTTACTAGGTGTTTTCCTAGAGAGTACTAAAAATATTAATTATATAAAGCACCCACCTATGTATTTATATATTGTTTTAATATCCCCACCTATGTATTTTGCTTAAAAAAAATTATAGTACTTTTTAAATTTTGAAGATTACTTTTTTTTTAAATTTGTGCCAAACACCACCATTAATATTTTTATCTTTTAAAAAGTATTTTTTTCAATAAAAATAAGTACTGCTATATGGGCTCTTATTACATGGGAGACTATGTGTAAATCTTTTTTATTTAATTCAATATCCGTATATCTTTTAACAATTAATCATGGAAAGTTAATAAAGACATCATTTTAATTAAGTAAAAGGAGCAACAATATATATAATTTGTTGACTTCATTAACCAAATGAGATGTATTTGTTGACTAAAATTTGTTGACTTCATTAACTAAATGAGAAGTATTTTATTAATTAAATGAAAGTAAGTAATTTTAATTAAAATTGGTTGACTTCATTAATTATAGGTAAAAATTATTTACTTTTTTTATTTAAATTTTAAATATTATGTAAGATAATTAGTCGGTTGACTCAGCCACTTTAGTTATAAATTACACCTTTTCTTAATTTATATAATTTATTTTTTATTATTTACTTTATTTATAATTTGAGAAGGTATGCACTTTAGAACAATTGCAATAATTTACTTTAAGTCTTTACTATTTTAGAACTGTTAAATAATGAATTTATTTTATAAAGATTGAATATATTTTAAATAATCAATAAAGTAAATTGAGGATCTTCGGTTCAACTCTTTTACTACTTTGGCTCATTTTTGTCATAATTCAGATTTTGAAATAAAAAGTTCTTATATTAATTAAATACTTTATATTATCATTATTACTTAATTGAATGGAAGGCTATGCCTCCTAATTATTATTGTTTTATTTATGTGAAGCCTCTTAATTATTATTATTTTATTTATGGAAGTCAATGCCTTCTGAATTATACTTTTCATATTTATGTTTTATAATATGACATATGGAAGGCCACGTCTCCTAAATATTATATTTGATATTCTATATTTGTTGAATAATGTTAATATTTTATATACTAATTTTACTTTCATTCTTTTATATCTAAAAGTCATCTGAATAAAATGTCTCTAATAAATTTATAAATTCCTACACTTGACATATTTGGAAAAATAAATTACCTATTATGGGTGTTGGATGCTAAAATGGATCTTTAAGCCAGTAATTTGAAAAAGACTATTAAAAAAAAATGATACGTCCCTACAGAACAAGGCGAAAGCAATAATTTTCTTTCGTCATCGCATACATGAGAGCTTAAATACTCAATAATTGACGATAAAAGACCTGCAGATCCTCTGAAAAATTTTAAAAGAAAGATTTGACTATAAAAAGATGATGTTGGAAAATTGGTGATTCAACAATCTTGATTGGACAAGAATTGAGATGAATACTAAAGTGAAGAGTTACAAAAAGTCTAGAATGTGTGGGATACGTATGGAGAAGTCTAGGACGTATAGGACACAAAGGGAAAAGCGAATCGGGACTCAAAGACGTGAGGAAGCAAGAAAACGCGGGATAGGCGCTATAGGGCTGAGCATCGCAGCGCCCAAGACAGCAACCCAGCGCTGCAGCGCTGGGCACGATTTTGGCCAGTGCCCATGGATGAGCGTCTCGGTGCCAGACGCGTCAGAAGTCCGTTTTTCTTCGGAATTTCTAGTTTTTGAAAGTTTTGGATTTCCAAAACAAGTGGACTCTTACTCCAATAAGGAATAGGGTTAGTAGGCACGAAACACACCCTATATAAACACTTGTAAACTCTTGATTTTAGAATAAACATTAAGAGAAACTCTAAGAGAGGGGAAGAACTGGGTAGACACTAAGTGCTTATGTGCACTAGGGTAGAACCGTCGTTTGAGTGATCATTGTTCGTGGTAGAGTAAGGGTTCACTAAACATTAGGTCCTTTTGAGGGTTCTTCATTGGGTTTTCCTTGTAAAATCTCTAGGGAGTTATAATAAGATAGGCTAGGATCCTTGGATTCACCGTGGACATAGGCAATTGGCCGAATCACGTAAGATCGTATTGTGCTCTTTTATTTTCTGCTTTGGATTCTTGTTGTTTTTGCTTGATTGACAAATTATTCCGCTGTGCAAAGAGATTAGAGTTCTAGGTTGAATCTTGGGTTCTTCGCTTCAACATAACCTCAAGAGGGAGAATGGCGTTTCCTCTTTCAACAAATTGGTATCAAAGCTAGAGGTTCGATAATACAGACCTGAAGTATTTAAACCATGGCTACAATCAAGTAAGAAATAGAGAAGTTCAATGGGATGAATGACTTCAATCTTTGGAGGAAGAAGGTTAAGGCTCTACTAGTGAAGGAAGGGCTACACTCAGCTCTGGAGGAAGCCAACTACTCAACTAGCAATGAGGCAACAACTTCAAAGTCCGGGCATAAAGATTGGGACACGATTCAAAAAAAGGCTCACAGCACCTTATTCCTGGCATTGAGTGACGAAGTATTAAGGGAAGTTGGTGATGAAAAAATTGCTTTGGGGCTATGGAAGAGACTCGAGGCATTGTACATGAAGAAGTCTTTTGCAAATAGACTTCTTGTCAAAAAGAAACTACATCAGCTAACAATGCACGAGGGAACTTCATTGAGAGCTCACATTGACGAGTTCAACAAGATTATCATAAGTCTTGAGCAACTAGGCATCAAGATTGAGGATGAAGACAAGGCCATTATCCTGTTAAGTTCATTGCCAAAGAGTTATGAGAGCTTTGTGGATACGCTGTTGTATGGGAAGGAGTCTTTAACTATGAATCATGTCAAGGCATCATTGAACTCAAAAGAATTGACAAAGAGATCTGAGTCCGAGAATGAAGCAGTTTTGCTTGCACAAGGAAGGAAGAACAACTAATCAAGGAGGAGATCCAAGAGGTGTTTCCTTTGTAATAAGGAATGACACTTTGTGAAGGATTGTCCGAAATCAAAAGGCCAAAAAGGGTGGGCTGCAATCGATACTGAGAAAGATACCGAAGTTGTAGACAAATTGGTAGCCTCAAGGGGAAAGTAGGCTGGCAAATAGATACTAGATTCGGGGTGCAGCGTCCATATGTGTCCCGACATATCGATGTTTACCAACTATAAAGCCAAGAGAGGTAAAGCTCTAATGGGGAATGACATGACTTGTGAGATCATGGGAGTTGGTGACATAAGGCTGAGGATGCAAGGTGGAGAAACTAGGGAATTACATGGTGTAAGGCATGTTCCTAAAGTGAGGAGGAACTTGATATCCTTAGGCAAGCTCGATGAGGAAAGGTATTCGGTTAGAGCGGAAAAGGAAAACTAAGGGTAGAGAAAAGACCTATAGAGTTTGAGTGTGAGAAGCACAATGAGGGGCTCTATGTGCTTACTGGGATGACCATAAGTGGCCCAACGCGGGGTGTTGGGGTAATGCAAACCATTAGGTGACATCCAAACCATGCTCATTGAGGTGATGAGAGTCGGAAAAGAGTGCAACGCATCCATACCCTATGCAAGGTGCACAAATGCCTTTGGAGGCCGAAGTCACTAGCCCGGGGAAAGTTAAGTCTTGGTGGAGACTTAACTGGACTCAACTCTAGGTGATAGAGTATTGGTGTGGATTGGATCCCAAAGCCTTCTTATTCAGAAGATTTTGAATCAAGGAAGAGTTAGTTGGAAAATTGGTGATTCAACAATCTTGGTTGGACAAGAATTGAGATGAATGCCAAAGTGAAGAGTTACAAGAAGTCTAGAACGTGTGGGATACGTATGGAGAAGTCTAGTGACATATCCAGAATATAGGAGTTTATTCCCAAGTGCAGGATTGTCGAAGTAATAAATAACCCGATGAGAACGGGGTCGATCCACATGGAAGTAGAATTAAAATTATGAAATTATAAACACTTTTAAGATAATTAATGCAGCATAAGATATTTAAAAATATTAATTCAATTAACCAATTCAGATAAAACGCTAAGGTTCGAGGGATCTACTCTTGGCATAAGAAGTAAGAATATATTTAACTTTTTTTTATAACTCAATTGGAATCCTCACACAAAGGAGGTTCCAACCGGAAAATATAACAATTAAAGTTCATCATCATTTATATATTGATTAGTATTTATTTCTATCAATTATTATACACCAAATCTTATAAATGGGTTCAAGTATTTATTATGCCAATCTTTATATTTGTCTACAATAAATCAAAACTCCCACTTTACAAGAAAGGTTATATACACCAAATCTTGTAAATGGTTTTAAGAATTTATTGTGTCAAGTATAAGGTTTGTCAATAATAAATCAAGAATCACTATTTTAGAAGAAAAGATATTAATTCTACAAACAAAATAAATACATCATATATAAACTTGCATAACTTAAGAATGAAGCATTAAATTGATGAATAAATATTAAACATATCTTATTACCTTGCCAAGAGTTTCACCCTTTCACCTTAGCGTAAAGAAAATTATTTGGACATAATAAAACTAAAGAAAAAGAAAAGAAATGAAAGAAGAAATAACTTGATTTAATAGTAAACAAGAGAAATAATATTACAAAGAAATGGATACAAAGGACAAGTATTTTGAACTAAATTCTAACTTTCTAATTACATCCTTTAGGCATAAACAAGCCATCTATTTATAGAAAAATATGGATAAATCGAGACAAATTTGGAGGGAACCACTTGGTTGATGAAAGTCAAGAATGGTGGCAAAATAATTTGCATTGATTATCACTAGGGCACCCATTTGATTATCTAATTTGGAATTAATGTTATTCGAATTAGCTATTACTCAAAATATCAAAGTTGTAGATAAATCTCTTATCTTTCGAAATTGAGTAATCTCATACGTATTAGATATGTATTTCTATAGTTATGGGCCAAATACTGATGACTATTTGAACTGGGCCTGTACTGCAGATCAGTTCTGTTCTAGGCCATTTTCACCCTCTAAACCCTCGAATTTCAAATACTTTGTGAAATAAAATATGTTAGCACATTTAGTCAGCTCTTCATAGGATTAAAAATCACCTCAATTGGATCTTTAGGTAGAAAGTTATGCCTATTTTACCGAACCTACCACAAAACAGTTAAAAGATAATTAGGTACAATATTGTAAACATACTTAAGTTAAGAAAATTAAATACACTAGTAATACGAAACAATCATGTAAAACTCTTATTAAATGTGTAATTTTAAGTTTTTATCATCTAGGACGTATGGGATATGAAGGGGGAAGCGAAACGGGACTAAAAAATGTGAGGAAGCAAGAAAACGCAGAATAGGCGCTATAGGGTTGAGCGCCGCGGTGCCCAGGACAGCAACCCAGCACTGCAGCGCTGAGCGCGATTTTGGCCAGTGCTGCAATCCCCAGGGATGAGCGCCGCGGCGCTAGACGCGTCAGAAGTCTATTTTTCTTCAGGATTTCTAGTTTTTAGAAGTTTTGGACTTCCAAAACAAGTGGACTCTTACTCCAACAAGGAATAGGGTTAGTAGGCACAAAACACACCATATATAAACACTTGATTTCAAATTAAGCATTAAGAGAGACTCTAAGAGAGGGGAAGAACTGGGTAGACACTAAGTGCTTGTGTGCGCTAGGGTGGAACTATCATTTGGGTGATCATTGTTCGTGGTAGAGTAAGGGTTCATTAAACATTAGGTCCCTTTGAGGGTTCTTCATTGGGTTTTCCTTATAAAATCTCTAGGGAGTTATAATAAGAGAGGCTAGGATCTTTGGATCCACCGTGGACGTAGGCAATTGGCCGCACCACGTAAAATTGTGTTGTGCTCTTTTGTTTTCTTCTTTGGATTTTTGTTATTTTTGCTTTATTGATAGGTTATTCCGCTGCGCAAGGAGGTTAAGGTTCTAGGTTGAATATTTGGTTTTTTGCTTCAACATAACCTTGAGAAGGAGAAGAGTGTTTTCTCCCTCAACAGATGTGTTCCTCCCAAAATTAAAATATGAAAGGATGAACCTGTAATTATAAGATTATAGAACTGTTGCTAAATATAATTCTTCCCTGTTTAGAATTACCTCACAATGAAATTATATAGGGAGAAAGTGACAGAGTATGATATGTTGAAAAAAATATTTTCAACCTTTCATGCTTTTAATATGGTTTTACAGCAAAAGTACCGTGAACGACAATAAATAAAATATTCAAATTTAATCTCATGTCTTCTGGTTGTTGAATAGAATAATGAACTACTATTAAAAGATCACGAATCGCGTTCAACAGGTACTCAACCATTCCCTGAAGTGAATGTAAATTTTTATAATAATATTAGACGTGGTCGTGGAAGAGAAAGGAGGCATGGTTATTACCCTTGGGGTGGTTATAAATACCAAAGACAGAGATATATTAAAAAAAGACAGAAGCACCAAAATAAAAAAAATGATATGAAAAACAAACAGCCTAAGTATCATAAAAATGTATGTTATCGATGTAATAAAAAGAGGCATTGGTCACGTATATACCATGCACTAAGGAATCAAATTAAGCCTCATGAAATATTTGTCAAAGGTAAAAGGAAGAATGTGGAAACATGCCTTATTGATGAATCAGATTCTGCAGATTATACTCATCTAGAAGTCACCGATTTCTTTGAAAATTGAAAAAGGGCATTAATTGTTTAAAGCTTTATTATATCATATTTGTAATTTTATTTTATGTTAGTACGTTGTATCTTTTTTTTATATTTTTAATATTTATTGTGGTTGTTTCTCTTCATGTTTTTGTAAATTTTATTTTATTTTCTAATGCTAATATTTTATTAAAGGATATGGCTTTCAATAATGAACTGTCCACTCTAGAAAGAAAAGATGGGGATGTTTGTTTGGCTGACAGTGCAACTACACACACTATCCTAAAAGACAAAAAAAATATTTTTCAAAACTAATAATGATTGAAGGGGGAGTTAATATTATATCAAGTCCTGTATATCTGATTGAAGGCTCTGAAAGAGTAACAATCTTATTAAAAAATAGAACAAAATTAAATATAAATGAGGCTTTATATGCTGACAGATTCAGAAGAAATCTGTTTAGTTTTAAAGATATCCACCAAAATGGATATCACATTGAGATCTTAAATAAAAATAATGTAAAATATCTCTGCATTACTTCTAATATCTCAAACAAAAAATGCATACTTGAAAAAATTTATGCTTTATCATCAAGTTTGTATTATACAATTATAAATTCAATTGAAAACTACGCAGTAATGAACCAGAAGATTAGTGATCCAAAAACTTTTACACTATAGCATAATCGTCTTGGTTGTCCAGGATTAACAATAATGTGTAGGATAGTTGAAAATTCTCATAGACATCCGTTAAAAAATCTAAAGATTCTATTATCCAATGAAAATATTTTTATTGCTTGCCCACAAGGCAAACTCATAATCAAACTATCCCATTCCAAGATTAGTCTAAAATCTCCATCATTCTTAAAAATGATCCAATGACATATATGTGGACTAATTCATCCATCAAGTAGACATTTTTGATATTTTATAATTTTAATTAATGCATCTGCACGATGGACACATATGTGTTTATTATCTATATGAAATGTTGCATTTGTAAGATTAATGGCATAAATCATTAAATTAAGGATATAATTTTTAGAATACCCTATTAAGATAATATGTTTAGACAATGTTGGTGAGTTTATATCCAAAATATTTTATGATTACTCTACATCAGTGAGAATTAAAGTAAAACATCATATACTATATGTTCACACATAAAATGGATTAGCAGAATCTTTAATTACACGACTTTAGGTAATTACACGTACTTTATTAATACGCGCACAATTACCAACTTCTACATAGGAACATGCTATATTGTATGCAGTAGCATTAATTCATTTTAGACCCACTGCATATCATTAATATTCTCCATTACAACTTGTATTTGGTCATTAACATGATATATCTCATTTGTATACATTTGATTGTGCTGTATATGTACCTATAACACCTCATCAACGCTATAAGATGAGACAGTATTCCTATCATTAAGGGAAAGAAATTTTTCTCCTTAAGTAAGACATGAACTTTCTTGAAAAACAACCACTATGTCTCATTTAGACCATCGTACAACTTAATGTAAAAATGAGGTGTGAAGAATTATTCATCTTCAAATAATAGCAAATGAATTGCTAAACGTATTTACAAATGCATTAAAAATAACCAAATCATATATACCAGCTACTAATATATTAGCCCGGATGATTGTTCATGTAGAACAATATAATCAAATAATATCAAATGAATCATCTGCAACACGCTAGAAGCGTGGAAAACCAATTGGTTTAGAAAATATTGTTCTGCAGAAAAGAAAAATAAAAACACAGGATCCTATTGAAAATAGTGCTTGAGTAAATGAATCCACATTCGCTAAATCAATAAAAGCAGAAGGATTAATAATCCTTGAAGAGATACAAGTCCCTGAAGAAACACAAGTCCTTGAAGTAACACAAGTCCCTGAAGAAACAAAATTTTTAGAAGATATATTAGTCCTAAAAGAGACACAAGAATTTTAAAATGAAGAAAATAGTATAAATTATGCTTATACAGGAAAAATGTGGTAACGAAATAAAACAATCGTTAATAATGTGTACTCATTTGCAGTAGCTGCTAAAATTATGAATTATGATTTTGAGTCACAATCTATTGATGAATGTAAAGAAAGGCATGATTGGCTTCAATAGAAAGAAGCAATTCAAATAGAATTGACTTTATTAACCAAATGAGAAGTATTTGGACTTGTAGTCCAGACACCTGAAGATGTCAAACTCATATGACATAAATGGATTTTGGTACGGAAATATAATGAAAACAATGAAGTCATCAGATATAAAGTAAAGGTCGTTGCTTAAGGTTTCTTGCAGAGACCTAGTATTGATTATGATGAAACTTATTCTCCTGTAATAAACATAATTACATTTAGATTTTTGATAAGTTTGGCAGTATCAGAAAAGCTTGATATGCATATAATGTATGTAGTAATGACATATTTATATGGATCACTTGACACATATATTTATATGAAAATACTTGAAAGATTTAAAATGCATAAAGCATGTAATCGAAATTTGTATTCAATCAAGCTACAGAAATCTTTGTATGGATTAAAATAATCTAGGCGCATGTGGTATAATCGTCTAAGTTAATATTTGATAAATGAATGTTATATTAATAACCCAAAAATGTCCATGTGTATTTATAAAGAAGTCAGACATTGAATTTGCTATTATAGCTGTATATATGGATGACATGAATTTGATCGGGACTCCTAAAAAGCTCTTAAAGACTGCATAATACTTAAAGAAAGAATTTGAAATGAAAGACTTAGAGAAGACCAAATACTGTCTCGGCCTGCAGATCAAGCACAATCAAATGAAATCTTTATCCATCAATCTATATATATTGAAAAGATTTTGAAAAGATTCAACATAGATAAAGCCCATTCATTAAGTATCCCTACGATTGTTTGGTTTCTTGAACCTAAAAAGGATCTATTCCGTCCCAAAGAAGATGATGAGAAAATACTTGTTCCAAAAGTACCATATCTAAATGTAATTAATGCTTTATCATATTTAGCCCAATATACTAGACCAGACATAGCTTTTGCAATAATTTTATTAGCAAGATTTAGCTCTATACCAACTCAATGTCATTGAAATGGTGTCAAATATATATTTTGTTATCTATATGGGATAATAAATTTGAAACTATTTTATTCCAATGAACTAACAAAAAATTCAGGTTTAGTTGGATATGCATATGCCAGGTACTTAATTGATTCCCATAAGGCTCGCTTACAAACAGGTTATGTTTTTACCTACAACAATATAGCAATCTCATAACGATCCACAAAGTAAACTTTTGTTACTATCTCATCAAATCACTCTGAGATTCTTGTACTCAACGAAGCAATTAGGGAATGCATATGGCTGCGATTTGTTATTCATGACATCCAGAGTACATGCAGTCTGCCTTCTGCAATAGATACTCCAATAACAATATATGAAGATAATGCTACTTGTATTGCTCAAGTTAGAAGCGGATATATCAAAGAAGATACAACCAAACATATTTCTCTAAAATTCTTCTACACCCATAAACTGTAACAAAGCAAGAAGATTTATGTGAAACAAATACGTTTTACTGACAACTTTGTAGATTTGTTCACTAAATCTTTACCAACTTCAACTTTTGAAAAACTGGTTTACAAGATTGGCATACGTCGGCTCAATAAGTTGGCAAACTGATAGGATGTTACTTTGAAGAGGAGTATTTCATCAAGTGGGGCATATTCTTTCAGAAGAAGAAAAGTATTAGTTACAAATATGTATTGCACTCTTTTTTCCTTCGACCAGGTTTCTTCCCACTAGGTTTTATTGGCAAAGTTTTTAATGAGGCAGTATTGAACACGTTCAATATTACTGTACAAAATAGAGTTGTATTTATTTTGCTTAAGTTTTTATCCTACTAAATTTTTCCTTAACAATGTAAAATACAACTAAATATGGTATAGCCAAAAGAGAAAGTTTGGATTATGGTGGAGTCTAAGGGGGAGTATTATAAATATAATAGTGAACATTACTATACAAGTGAATATTGTCGTATAAATAAATAGTATTGTTTAGATGAACAATATCGTATAAATGAATAATGCTATCAATAATGTCCTCTACCAAAATTTAACATCGAAAAGATTTTTTTTTTTTTCATTCCTTCACTTTATAAATATGAGTGACTACGTTCATTTATATATAAGTGAAAAATAAGTAAAATTATTAATATATTTGTAAATGTGTTTATTTATATTTACATTTTGCACTTTAGTTCAAAATTTTTGTTTTTTCATCCTATTATTCACAACAAAATTGTCATTTTTTTTAATGTAAATAAACGATTTCCGGTATTTGACTGAATTTTTTTTTTATCCTTTTTAAATTGAGTCTATCAATTCCTTTCTTTAAACTATAAGTTACCAAAGTTCTTTTTCTTAAATAATTTTATTTTAAATTATCCATATGTAATTTTAATTTCTAATTAGTCAAATACTAACTATATATATTATTTTTATTTCTTTAATAAAGATAAAAAAAAAACTTCACTCACTAGCCAATAACTTTTATCTATTATTTTTATTCCAATGGTGACTGCAGATGCAAATAGCAATTATAATTATTCGAGCAACGCCGAAGGACATGTACGCAAGTAATATAAATCAATCATCGATGAATGAAATAAATGAGGAAAAAAATAAAAACATATGATATGAGTATTATCAAATCTGAACGATCTCATAAAATTCGGACCTTGCGAGATTAGACTTACCTATTTGAGAATAGCTAAAAATAAAGTGCATCTACCTCCCAAGTCGTAACGTGTTAAAAATAGGAGGAATAAAATTAATTTTAAAAATAAAATATTTAATTTATTTTAAATTAAATTTATTTATTTTATATTTTAATTTATTAGATTTTTTTAAGGTTTATTGACATTAGATTAAGTTCTCCTAATCCGACGCTATTTAGACATTAATTCAATCATAATTCTAATATCTGTTTATTACGAGAAATCAACCTAGTCGCTAATCTTAGTTAGTAATTAGTATTAACATTGATTCTATTCGTTAGAGTTTTATGTACCCTAATATCTTTTGGTTCGGTATTTAGCATCATAACGTACTACATGCTTTGTAGAAGTCTTTTACTCACAAGTAAAATAAGAATAAATAAGATTAATCACACAATAGGAAAAACAATTACATATATAAGATATAAGAATATACGTGGTTTGGTAACAAATGTTTACATCTATAGTGGATCACCAGACTCTCGCTTTTTTTATTTGATTCTTTTATACACAAAGAATCCACAAGATAAACTCAAAAAATACAATAATAAACAACCTCTTAAAGAATTTTACTCAATGCTTTCTTACGCTTATGTCCAGTACTCTATGGCACTCTTCTGCGTTTATGCCCAGCACCAAAGCTGCCCAACCCTCTATTTTCTTTCTTGTTGATGCATTATCTATTTAATAAATTAAAGGGTTTATATAGTATTTAGAAAGTTTTTAAAAATTTTATTTCTAATTGGAATAAGAGTCAACATGCTTAGAAAGTCTAAAACCAACTTAAACATGAAATTAGAACCAAATATGATTTTTTTTTTTCGAATAGGTAACGCTGCATCATCTAGGTCTACCATTGCAGTGTAAATGTGAATTCGAGCCAATATTGCAATGCTCCAAAGCTATCACTATAGCATTAGACTTTCTGGAATTGTCGGTGTGACATTTATATATAAAAATGTCCCCACTTGTGTTTTCTCACCCCTCCTCATATCTAGCTTTCTGTTTTGTATTTCTTTTATTTGTCCATTATATTCTTAACTACATGTCGACTCTTTTTTGGTCTCTAACTCAAAATCAAACTCAATCTTGATTTTAAATCACCAAAATTTCAATATTATCAAATCATCAAAATTTTAATATTATCTTTAATCTATTTTGATTTATTCCTATTAGATTTATTTTTCATATTTTGGTTTATTTCTATAAGTTTATTTCTCTTTTAAATTTACCTTTTTCCTATATTTTAGCTTATTGTAAACCCTATAAATATTCAAAAATTCATTAATGAGAATACAAGTAATGCAATATTTTTACTTTTCTCTAAATCTCTACATGATATCACAGCCTTTTCTGAATTAATCTTTTTCCTCCACCAAGCCATTGTGCAACAACCAAGTGAAGCCGTTATGCACAGCCAAGCAAAGGATACTACGCATCAACTAAATAAGTTCTTGCTTTGAACATTAACCACTGCCAATAACTATAAACAATATCTACTGCCTTGGTAAGTCATTATTCTCATTCTTTTTTTTCCTCAATTATGGCCGTAACAAATAACTAAATTGTTCATTGCAATATGCAAAACTCAACAATCCATTTATCATCCTTAACTTCAACAATTCTTTCAAAAAAAATTATTATCTCTTCGTTTCTGTAGATTACTTCAGTTTTGTTATAAAATTAAGTTCATATAAACTATTTATTTTCTTTTCTATTCTGTTATGAGATTAAACTCTTATAAATTATTTATTTTCATCTTATTCTATTGTAGGATTAAATTCTAATAAACTATCTCTCTCCTCTTTTTTTTTTCAAACGGTTCTTTTTTTTTTAATTTTAAAGGTTAACTCTCTTCTATTTATGAATGAGCCTTTTATTTTTTAGTTTTATTTTAAAAGTTAACTCCTTTTCGGTATTTTATTTTTTGCTTTATTTTAAGGATTTCAAATTCTATTCCTAAACAAGTTTTATTTTAAGGTTCCCCCTCTTAAATTCTAAAAAAAATTCTTGTCCTTTCGATTATTTTCTCATTCTTTTAATTTTAAAATTCTTCAAGTTCAATAATTTGAACTAGTCTCTAACTAAGTCAAATCAACAATTACTGTCTACTCGTGTTTAGTAGTAAGTGCTTCAATCTTTTTCATCAATCTCCATTATAGTTAGCGTTGATGCTACCACAATACCCATTCTCTACATCATTGTCACTGCATCACTGCTTGCTCTAGCTGCAGTAAAGTCTTCAAATTTCTTCTGCACACTCAATTTTTTCTCTTAAAGAATAAGATTGAATTCTCATCTCCGACCTTTTTCTCTTAACAAATAAAATTGAACTCTCCTTATAAAGTTCCATCTTACAAAGGACATGATAAAAGAAATCAAAAGATTTAATTTAATTTAAATTTATTTATTTTATAAATTATCATTTTTAACTTCTCAACCTATTAAATTTATTTCTCTTTTAAATTTTTTAACTTATTATAAATTTTTTAAATATTTAAATATTCATTAATAAAAATTCAAACAATGAGATATTTTTACTTTTGTCTAAATTTCATCAACAATAATATGAGAACGAGCTTTGATCATTGACCCAGGACCTAGTCATAATAAACTAAAGGTCATCAATGAAACCACCAATTTCAGGTTCAGCCGCATAACTATTTCTCGACTGTATAAGTATCCCCATTCAATTATTTAAATTCGGCGTCAGGATGTGCTAAGTGCATAGAAAATCCACATTTGTGTGCTCGTATTGCACTAATAGCCAGCCATGGGCATCAATCTGGAAAATCTACCCCCCCCAAAAAAAAGATTAAATCTGCAAACAAAACTAATAATTTTTCTTTATTAGATTAAGTGTCATGAGTTGAACAATTGTAGGGATAATAAAATTGAACTTCAAAATTCACATCTCAAATGGTGGGATTTCATAATTTCTATAATAATTTAACATATCATCTCAATCTTCAGAATGAGTGTTACACCATCTATTACACTATTTAAGATGTGAATTTTAAGATACAATTTGAAATCCTTAACGTTATTCTATGGTATTAGATTTTAAATTCTAATTGGGATTAAATTTGATTGATAATAATTCAATGGTATTAGAAATTTGATTGATAATTTTACATTTATTTGTTATCATTGAATTAAATTTAAAAACTCATTAGTTTCAGCGCAGACCTTGATGTCAAGTGATCGTGTTAGATCAGTTTTCTCTTAATAATGTCATATTTATCACATGATGCATGCATCATTTACCATTTTGGGTATGTATTAAGAATTATTTTGATGGTGAGTTAAAATACCAACCGAACAAACAAATTGAGATAGAAGCAATTGCCGTGTTAATGGGATTGGGATTAATTGAGTGCTAAGTTTCACCATGATTAAACTTTTCACCGAATCTCTGCTAAAAGCAATAAAAAAAATATCAGAGATCAGATCGGCTGAATATTTGAATACCACCTTTGCTTAAAAATGAAGCAAAGATGTTATTCAAAGTTTACTTACTCGAGGGAAAGGTTGACAAATCGGGTGAAGATAGCCCTTAAAACCAATTAACTTATTCCGCCAATGAATTCGGATCTTCTGGCAAGATCTTGGGAGGGGCGGAATAAATAAATCGAAGTTGACTCGGAATTCTTTATCGACATAATAATTTATCTGATGCATTTTTAAGATATAATGACACAGCCCAGCCCCAGAATGTATTCAAATTAGCTGGGGAAGCTCCCTCATAGTACATGTATTACATCAGCTGCAAGTGAGGCTTTAACAGCTAGTGATAATGGCAAGCGTAGCTTATACGAGCGACTGCAACGGCTTGGCCAATCCAAGCAACACCACATTTACATCAATCTGAGTTGAAAAAGACAAACCCGGAATTCCGTGTAAAATTGGGTGACTTTATCTTATTTAAACCTTATGAAGAGTAGCATAATGTAATCACAAGCTAACATAATAAATTTATTTTAAGCTAGGTGGGCTGAGAACGAAGTTCCAACCACCACCAAAGCTTAAGCAACTTCATGTCTCTGTCCCTATATGATGTAAACTGCACATTGCTCTAAAAGTTCCCCCAAATGTCATACCAATAGCCCAGGCCAAACAGAAAACTTGGTTATACAGACTGATGGCAAGGTAATTAAAGCATTAAAAGGGATTTTCAGACTGAAAAATATGTCACATTCCTGCTATAATGGTCGCATTCAAACTAAAGCATACCAACACGCACCTGATGCACAGTTGTTTAGCTGATAATGGTCCCCTGTTACATCAATCAACCGAATGCCCCAAATTTACAGAGTTTCTCAATAAGACAGATTCACGAAAGCTATGGTATTGACATTAGGTTGATTTTTATCAGGCAAATATTATAACTTTTCACAATCTGGCTGGCTTTGATCGTTCAAAATAGCCAACCAATTTAACCAGAGAAATATGAATCAAATTAACACTGTAAACTCACATTCAAATTAGCAAACCCCAATCAGAATACAGCCATAAAACAATGATAAGAACACTCAGCTGTTTCATTTAAAGAGGTATTTTTTAAGCATTTAAAAGTAAACTTGCGGTGGTAATCAACAAAACCAACTTCTGTATAATTTCATGGCTCAAGGCCAATCAAGGTAAAGGTAGTATATACAACAGTTGGGAATTTATTTCTACAATCTCAAAGAACCTTTCCACTTCAAATTTAATGAAATTCTGAGCTTATTTTACCTATTCTAAACACCACACCATAAGGTGTTGTTTTTGGCAGTATGGTATGAATTCAGCTTTAAATATCACAACAGGTCTACTTTTTATATTAGTTATAGCCCTGGCTAAGTAAAGCAAATAATTTGATAACAGAAGGAAATCTAAGAATTTAACTGAAAATGAAAACCAATGAATTAAGCTAGCGCAACTGAATAATTTGGTAAATACAGGTTCAATCATTTATTCACAATCAAATTCCAGGGAAAGAATTTAGAATCTTCTGTTCTACAGGTTTAAAAGCACCTCTGTTTTGATGGTGACCAAATGGACATTGATAACCTCAAATTCAATGCTTATCGAGAAATAAGCTACATGTCTATCACAATTCCCATCAAATTAATATCTCCTATAAGCTTTGCAATTTACTTAAAATATGGTTAATGTTTGAAAGTGGTGCAGAAAAAGACAGCCACCATAGGATAAAAGGTGAAAAACAGATCCATGTTAATCAATTGTGGTGTAAAAATGGAACATTTTACCTGAAGAAAACAATCATGTAAGATAAGATAAATCTACTCAACTTTCTCAAAACACCAAATGCACCACAATCTCATATTTACAATCAACCAACTCAAGAAGTTAAGGGATCATAAACAAAAACTGAAAACCAAATAAGTTAACAAAGAAACCAGACAGACAAGCCAACAAGTTCTCTGCAAAGAAATGAATCCAAGGAAAGCTGAACAAACACCTAAACTATTGAAGAAAGAAGCGATTGCATAAAAGATTAAACAAATTAAGCCAACAAAAGGGGATATCTATAACAATATGAAGTGGGAGAACTTTTTCCCCCAACAAACACATTGATATCAATATTTGAGTCAGTCTTCTCGGTGTTCAAAATGCATTAAGCACTTACATAAAGTTACACACAGGGGAAAGTGAAAGAGAGAACTTTTACTCTCTTAAACCACCCCAAAAGAGAAAAGGAGCAGGCAGCATTTAACAAACCCTTTCCATTTCTCATCATCCTATACAATCCAATCCCTCCACTTCTTTGATCCAATTCTCTTCTTTCCTTCTTTAAAATCTAATTGAAATCAAAAAATAAAAACTTTAAGCATGGAATAAAGTAAAAGTAAAAAAAAAAAAGAGCCGCACCCGTGTTTATGACAACCAATATGAATATCACTTAATCACTTTATCATCAATGAGTTGTGACTTTGGATCTCTTCCTTGCCTCACTGTAAAGCACCACTCCCATGATTGTTACTGCAAATCCAGTCATTCCCATGACAGTCACCGGATTCCTAAAAATCAAGACCGAAACAACCGCCGCAACTGCCGCCTTCGCATTGCCAAGCACCTGTAAAGTCAGAGCACTTGTATGCTTGGTCACCAAAAAATTTGTCAAATTCACCAGATAAGCCACCGTAGCATTCCCAAGTAACAAGAACACAATAAACCGATCTCCTCTGGCTTTCTCCAGAGTAATCGCAGCCACATTCCCTTCTATGTATAGGGTAAACGGAAGCAAGATCAATGCAGCCATTGGTGCCATGTAGAACAACAAATTCATTGAATGCAATTTCTCAGCCTCTGAGGTTAACAAGATCCCTTGAACCACAGATTTTAAGGCACGTCCAGCAGTAGATCCAATACAAACCAAGAACCCAAATAAATGAAACAAGGGTTCGCTGTTGCTAGCCAAAACTATACCAAACACAACCGGCAATAGGGCACAATAAACTTCCGTAGACTCTTTCTTGCAAGTAATCAGAAAAGCGAAAATAGCCGTGAAAAACGGCGTCGTTGCACCAATGGCTTGGTTAAACGACACGGGCAAGTACCTAAGCGAAGTGTTGCCACACACAACAGAGAAGCAGAAGATCGCACTCAGAGCAAAGATTTTCAGAAACTGCTTCCTGGACAAAATATGCTGACGCGGCACCAGTTCGAGGAAGTTTATGGCCCCGTAACTGTAAACGGCGCAAGACAACATGTGGAGCATTGTAAGGAAAATAGGGTAACGGTAACCGTAGAAGCTGAGGAGGTACTTGTTGAGTAGCAGCACCCCGATGTTTGATAAGTACCATGATGCGATGATCAGAGCTGTTAAAATGTTGGGCGAAACGAATGACGAGAACGATCCAATGGCGTTGTTACGTACATCACCTGGTGGGGTCGCCGGAATGTCCATGACTTGGTGGTCGGCTGACGTGTCCGATAGCCTCGGATTGCTCATCCGTCTCGTCGTCCATGACTGTGCCTCCACCATTGGTCAGGGGACAAAGCGGGTATTATTCGCCCGGCTTTCTCTCTCCAAGACACAAACCAAGATGTCTAGAGAGAGAGAGAGAGAAATGTGTGATAAGTGAAGAGTTTTGAGTTATGCCTTGTGTTGTGTTTAATAGCTGTTGAGATCTGGAAGTGGAAGTAGAAAAAGGAGTAGGCGAGGATGAGGATGAGTGTGTTAAAGAACAAATGTGGATTTGATCCAAGGGTGAAGGTATAGATTTGGTGGAGTGAGGGAATGTGGGCCGTTGGATTGGGGAACGAGGAAGCTTGGAGTTGAAGTCAGAGAGCTGTGTCGGTATTGGATGCTTTTACGAGACTCTGGTCTCTGACTTGACTTTGGGATATTTACTATGTTTCTTAGTTACTAACTCCGTGTCTTATGTAGTAAGCCAACTAGATTTAGCCCAGTTCGAATTGCCACGTACGATTTTACACGTGTATATGTTATAATTTTTTTTTCCCTTAAAATTACTGTACGAATCAATGAGATTCCTATTTTCACATTCTCCGAATTGCCCTTTATTTGAGTGCCAAGTTAATTTTAGCAAATAAAAATTAAATGTATTAAATTGGAAAAGCTTATTTTGCGCGGTCCGTGCTTTGAAGTAATTAAATTTGTGAAAACTTTTCCACAAATACGAAAGTTTAGCGAATCTTCTAAGTTTAGCAATTTGTTTAAGAAAATAAAGGAGACGGAGCTAATTGTACTGAATATGTGTTTATTAATATCTGCCAAAACAGCAACGTTGTTATAGACGCTTAATTTTGCTGTCGCCTTGCTCCTGCTCCCACAAGGAAATTACCCCTTTACGCACACGGTTTTGATATTTAACTATAGACTTAAAACACAGGGGATGATGCATTATGCATAATTGCATATGATATGAACCCCGTATTATTATTATTTATAACAAAGATGACCCACGTTGTAAGTGACCACCGTCCAAAGTTGAAAGGCAAGTTGATTGTGAGCCTCTCAGCTTGCATTGCTGCTTGTCAAGAGTAATAAAGATTTAAGAAAAAGTCACAACTGTAAGTGACCCATATCAATACTGCCAGTAATTAACCAACTCAATTCTTTGATAGCCATAAAAAAAAAAATTCTTTCATTTTCGACTCCAAATTCTATCTAGAAATCATGTTAAGATCATAAGGCGTAATTTGAATCTCCAACAAAATTCAAACATAAAAAAAAAAAAAAAAGAAGAAGAATGCATCTTATGTACTCATTAAAGCCGAATGGATACATGAAGGTAAAAATAAAGGCATGGAAGATTTCCATTCTACATCAACACAATTCACCACAGCATGTTTTGCCGGTGAATGAGCAACTAAATTGCCTTCTCGATGTAAAAAAGAGCAAGAAACATTCTTCATATCTTGGAGAAGATGAAAAGCAGGAGCGAGGATATCTCTTTACACTCCTAAGAAGGATTGCTGATTAAGAGCGTGAACAACATTGAGGCAATCAAACTCAATGTTATCAATCCTAAAATCATTATTAATAGCTGCCAATACCCATAGTAGAATGCAAGACATTCGGCAGTAAATAGAGTAAAATCCTCACATAAAACCTTCATGAATGCAAACGAAACACATCCCATAGAATCCCGAATAACCATCCCGAAACCAACCATTTGTCCTCAACATCAACTGCAGCATCAAAATTTGCCTTAAAATGATCTGTGGGTGGAGGTATCCATTTGATCTGCTTCCTTAACTCTACACTGGGAAGACCAGTTGGAGAAGTAGATGGGTAAGTCACGGTAGAGAGAAGACGACCGGCAGCAAGCACTTTACAATTTTGAAATTCATGCAGAAACATCCCAGTACGCGAAACAACCTCAAAAGTACAAATCTGTTTCTGCTGAAAAAGAACCAGGTTGCGAGCATTCCAGCAAGACCATAACAGCATGCATAAACACTCTAGATCATCTGTATTCATACTAGACACAAGTTGAGAGAACAGATGGTTAAGAGATGGTGAAGTATCTTCAATGACTTTTTATTGGAGATTAAACGGTTCAACAATTTTGTTTGGGTAAGAATTGTGAAAAATATTAAAGAGAAGAGTCATAAGAAGACAAGGACGTGTGAGACACAAAAGGAGAAACGAAACAGGACTTGGAGGCGTGAAAGGAGGTGAGAAAAGTGAGGATCGCAGTTCAGGCTGCAGTGCCACGGTGCCAAAGACAGAAAAGTCTGTTTTGGCTAGGGTTAACCCCTATATAAACCCTTATAAACCCATTAGTTTGAGAATCAAGTATTAAAAGAGACTATAAGAGAGAGAGAGAATAACTAAGTAGACACTAAGTGTTTGTATGCGCTAGAGTGCAACTGTTGTTTGGATGTTCATTGTTCGCGGGAGAGTAAGGGTACATTAAACATTATATCATTTTGAGAGTTCTTCATTGTATTTTCTTGTAAATTCTCTAGGGAGTTAATAAAAGATGCTGGGATCTTTAAATCCACCATAGACGCAGGCAATTGGCCGAACCACGTAAGTGATTGTGTTCGGCTCTTATTTATCTATTTTACATTCTTACTGTTTTTGTTTAATATCTTGGTTATTCCACTGCGTAAAGAGGTTAGGATTTAAAGTTAAACTTAGTTAGAGTTCTTCGCTTAAACCTAATATTACTGGAAGAATGGTGATTTCTCCAACAAACTGGTATCAGAGCCAGGTTCGATAATACACATTAGGAGTATTTAAATTATGACTACGATCAAGTAAGAAATAGATAAGGTCAATGGGATGAATGACTTCAATTTTTAGAGGAAGAAGTTTAGGGCTCTACTAGTGAAGGAATGACTATACTCAGCCTTGAAGGAAGTCAGTTCCTTAATTAGTGACAAGAAGATAACCTCAAAGTTCAGGGAGAAAGATTAGGACACGATTTAGAAAAAAGCTCACAGCACCATAATTTTAGTGTTAAGCGACAAAGTGTTGAAGGAAGTTGGTGATGAAGAAACCGCTTTGGGGCTATGAAAGATACTTTAGGCATTATACATGAAGAAGTCTCTTGTAAATAAGCTTTTTGTGAAGAAGAAACTGAATCAGTTAACTATGCACGAGGAATCTTCATTGAAAGCTCACATTGACGAGTTTAACGAGACTATCATAAGTCTTGACCAATTAGGTATCAAGATGAGGATAAAGACAATGCTATAATCTTGTCAAGTTCGTTACCGAACAGCTATAAGAGCTTTGTGGATACGCTACTATATAGTAAAGAATCTTTAACGATGAATGATGTTAAGGTATCATTAAACTAAAAAAAATTGATAAAGAAATTAGAATCCGAGAGTGGAGCGGTATTGCTTGCACAAAGGAAGAAGATCAACTAATCAAGGAAGAGATCTAAGAAGTATTTTCTTTGTCATAAGGAATGACACTTTTGTAAGGATTATTCTAAATCAAAATGTCCAGATGGTTATGTTATTATCGGTAGTTTTGGGGAAGATACTAAAGTTGTAGACACATTGGTAGCCTTAAGAGGAAAGTACTCTGACAAATGAATACTAGATTCGGGGTGTAGCATCCATATATATTCCGACAGATCATTGTTTACCAATTACAAAGTCATGAGAGGTAAAGTTTTAATGAGGAATGGCATGACTTATGAGATCATAGAGTTTATGATATAAGGTTAAGAATGTAAGATGGAAAAACTAAGAACTTATGTAGTGTAAGGTATGTCCCTAGGTAAGCACAATAAAGAGAAGTATTTAGTTAGAGCGAAAAAGGAAAAACTGAGGGTAGAAAAAAGTTCTATAAGGTTTATGGGTGAGAAGCACAATGAGAGGCTCTATATGTTTAAAGGGATGATCATAAATGGCTCAACGCAGGGTGTTGGAGTAATACAGATCATTAGACGACATCCAAATGGTGCTCACCGAAATGATAAGAGTCGAAAGGGAGTGCAAAGCATCAATACCCTATGTAAGGTGCATGAATGCCTTTGAAGACCAAAGTCACTAGCCCGAAAAAAGTTAAGTTTTGATAGAGACTTAACCGGACTCAACTCTAGGTGATAAGATATTGGTGTGGATTGGATCTAAAAGCCTTCTTATTTGAAGATTTTGAATTAAGGAAGTGTTTATTAGAGATTTAGTGATTCAACAATCTTGTTTGGGTAAGAATTGTGAAGAATATCAAATATGAGAGTTACATGAAGACAAGGACGTGTGAGACACGAAGAGGGAAATGAAATAGAACTTGGAGACGCGAAAAGAGGCAAGAAAGGCGAGGACCAATAGTCCAGGCCACAGTGCTGCAGTGTTGAAAACCAGTGAACACAGGCCAACGCTGCGGGGCCAGTGCAAAGAAGTCTGTTTTGGCTCTGATTTTTTTAGTTTTTAAAAGTTTTGAACTTCCAAAACACGTGAGCTCTTATTCCAATTAGAATTAGGATTAATAGGCATAAAATAACTCATATACAAACTCTTATAAACCATTTAGTTTGAGAATCAAATGTTAAGAGAGACTCTAAAAAAGAGAAAAATTAGGTAGATACTAAATATTTTTGTGCGCTGGAGTGCAACCGTTGTTTAACTGTTCATTGTCCGTAAGAGAACAAAAGTATACTAAACATTAAATTATTTTGAAAGTTTTTTATTATATTTTTTTATAAATTTTGTAAGGAGTTAATAAGAAAGATTAAGATTCTTAAATTTATTACAGACGTAAGCAATTGATCAATCCACGTAAATAATTGTATTGTATTTTTATTTATCTACTTTACGTTTTTACTTGATAACTTGATTATTTCACTGCATAAAGAGATTAGAGTTTAAAATTAAACTTAATTAAGAACTCACTTAAATTTAATCTCAAAAAGAAAAAAAAACGATTTCTCCACAACTTTCTAAATAAAAATTAAATTCTCCCCTATTTTTGCAGATAATTGACATTTAAATTAAGCATGCAACTCCAACTCATCCTCGTCACCACAGCGTGCACATAGAATTCAAACAGATTTCTAAGTTCTGAATTTTAAATACATTTTATAATTGAAGAGTTTTTTTAATAAAAAATTTAAAGTTGAGACTTAGGTTAAAGTAGAGTTAAATATTGTACATTATTAATACAATACCATTCAACGCAAGTCCATTAAATGGTACAGAGTCGGTGCCCCTTCCCCCCGTAGACATATCTTTCCATTCAATTAAAGATTGATTGAGATAAGATGCATTTAGTCCCATGGTTGGCTCTATTATTGATTAATTCCTTTTCCTTTTTCCATTTTCTTCCCCGCTCCCTCGACAGGCCCATGTGATGTATTTATATTATATATTTAAATTTGAAAAACATGTGAACATACACGTATTCTTTGTATTAATATTAAGCAGTTATTGGTCATCAATTAATCCATGCAATTCTCTAATCTACATTTACAATGGTCATAATTTTGAAGATATTAAAAATAATATTTGATTTGTGATCCAAAAACGATTTTTAACAACTAAAATGCATTTTAACGTTTCTTTTTATATATATTTTTTGCTTTAATTTGAACATTCCACACGAAACAATAGAAAAACTTTTGATTGTTTTTTTTTTTTTAACTTTTTATATTTCAAACTAATGTTTCAGTAAGTATCAGAATTTTATTGTTTCCAAAAAAAAACTATTTCAAGTAAAATAAGTTTTTGTCTTATAAAATCAGGCCCTCAAACGGGGCGTGATTGGTCTGGTAATCCCATTTGCTCAAATATGGCCTTCTGGGTTGTCGAGTTTAGGCATGCCTACTTGTGCTGGGGGTAGTCACTATTTGGCCCAATGATGTTTTACGGGCAGCAAAACGTTTCTAATTTGATTGTTTTGTATGACTCGATAGAAAGTCTGCAACCCCGCCAAAAATAAAAAAAGGAAAAATATTTTCATGAATTTCATGCACACAACACAAACAAATTCAACAAAAGAAAACTCAAATTACAGGGAAACAAGAAATCAAGAATGCAGTACAAATTTTAACAACCAGCAACATTACCATTTAAATAGTTCCGTAGAGGCCTTAAATAGTCAGAAACAGTACTAGCAAAACTCTTTTAACTTATATGATTAAGTAATATTAGACATAACATAACCAAATTTAACTGTTAATAAACAACAATCATGTCCGAAAGTTACAGAGAGGTTTCTGCTTTTTGGATACCTGCACGAAGAACACTATTTGGGGAGAATACGAAACTTGGAGATGGAGAGAGATTACTGGTAGTGCTGCTGCTGCTGAGGCTATTCAAAGGGAGTGAAATGGAGAGGTTGGTATTAGTACTTGTAGAGCTTGTTTTGGTCTTAACTCGAGAAGCTTCCACAAGCTTTCTTGAACGCAGGCGCCCTCTGTGCACGTGCCTCTCACAGTACTTGTGATCCGGAAGTGCTTCTTTGCTACATCTCCATTTCTTCCCATCTGTTCTTCTACATCTCCCTGGCTCTAGGTCCATCCCATTCCTCGGTCCTGACAACAAAACTACAGTCCACAAGAGAAAGAATGAGAATAAAAATCCAAGTAATTGACAGTGTTAATTTGAATTGGGGTCTCAGGGTACTTACAGCTAGGGTAGAGTTGATGGGCACCACCATTAGGACAAGTGAGGGGGCAAGCCACACTCTTCCATATAGGGATAACAAGTTGGCAGGGCACTGGAAGCCCAGCTTCCATGTACTTGTAGATGACCGATTGAAGCTGTAGCTCCTGTAGCTGAAAAATGGTGAAGCCACAAGATTTTTTGCTGTAGCCAGTAGCCGACCCACTTCCAAGCTCAAGACCTAGGCTAATTGGAGGTGACCCTTCTTCCCCAATAGTCTCCATGTTGCAGGAATGACTCCAATTTGTTCTTCCAATCCCTAAGAATTAGAAAAAAAAGAAAAAGTTATATGGTGGTTAAAAATTTGTAATTATAGATGGGTGCAAAAAGTGAGAGCAACTGAGTAAATTGAGAGAACGAGAGAGAATTGTACATACCAAAGTCTGCAAAACAGGCAAGCTTGGACAGCGGGTGTTGGGGCTCCATTTCCTTGCCTAATGACACAAAACTGGTCAAAGAAACAGAACAGAGCAAACAAACAGTATGGCCTGTAAGAAGAATGACTAAATCCTCTGCAAACTTGCAGCGAACAATAGATTTCTAGTCAGAGGATTACGTAATGTGGTAATAGGAGTACCATTAAAAATAAGGAGCTTTAATATAGGAAAAGAGAGAGGAAACTGATTTTCCAATTACAAATTACCACTGTCGGAGCGGAATCAGGATTTTAGTTTTGGGTCAAATTTTAATATAAAATTTTAAATTTAATTTTAAGGGTTAAATTATAATATAATTTTTAAATTTAATAATATAATATCCCACGTTATTTGAAGTGTTAAAGCAATCGGCCGTATACTATAAGAGATAATAAGTCAAGTTAATAATATTTTGTGTTCGAAAATAATCCGGTGCAAAATTAGTGTTTCAAGTAAAATTGTGAAGAGAATGATTTTGTATATACTCTAAAGTAGATAATATCATTTTGGGTCTAAAAATGAATTGATGTAAATTGTGAAGGAAATTATTTAGTGTATATTTTAAAGCGTCGATGTTTATAATTAATTCTCATAAATAAAATAAAATAATATTTTTATTGTATATCAATAGTAGATGAATTAAAAAAAATTATTGAAAATTTTAACATAATCTTAAGAATTGGTGATATGTATAAATTTTTAGTATTTTTTTTAGTTGATCAGTTGTAAATGTTTTTTTACTCCAAAAATATTAAATAATAAATATATATTATATTATCGGTAAAAATAAAATTTATGTTTTAAAATTAATAAATTTAAAGCAAAAGTATAAAGATCAAAATCTATAAAAAAATACTTATAAAGTTATAATAGTAAGATATTAAAAAGTTAAGTAATATATAACTAAAATTATTAAAATATTTAAAACATTCTAAATTATTATTTTTTTTATAAATTTCTTAACTTTTAAGTTAGTAAGAAGAATTCAACGTAAATTTAAAGAGAATATAAAATCACTAATGTATTGTGTTCCATAATTATAAATCTATTTATAAGTTAAATTAGAAAAATTCTTTTTCATAGAGAAAAAAAATTATAAGTATAAATTTTTTTGTATTAAAAAAAATATGTATTTCATTTTTTGAAAAAAGCATTACAAATATAAATTCTTTTAGATAAAGAAAAAGATGTATAGATGAGACCACTTATAAATATAAAATTATTTTTTATTAAGATAAAAAAATAAATTTGAAAAAAATATAAAAATAGAAACAACTTATAAATTAATTTTTTTAATTAAAAAAATAGTTAAAGTGAAAAAAATAAAATATTATTTGAATGTTAAATCATATATTAAAATATAAAATTTTAATACTAAATAAATTATTTTTTATATTAATAATTTAATTCACTAAATATAAAATTTTTAAAAAAATGTAAAGGCCAAAATAAATATTTTATACTACAAAATTATATTATGTGTGCAAATTTAAAAGAAACGGTTGCAGAACTCGGGGGCCGGGGGCCATGGCCCCCCAGGCCCTTCAATAGTTTCGGCCCTGACCACCATAAACACACAGCAGTTGTCTTGTCTTGTAGTAAATTCAAGTGTAGGATATTAAAGAGGAGCCTGCAAAACTTCTGATGTGTCAGAATTCTTTTGCGCAGAGATCAGTGGGAGAAGACAAACGCGTTGTCAGGAATCGGGCAATGAGTAATGACAAATGAATGTGGGTTCCACGTGTTATATAGCTCATGACAAAGGGGCCTGCGTTGGAAACTAACAGATAAGGAGGAGAGCGTAAAGAGACAAAAAAATTCTAGTAAAAAGTATCAGGCTGTTCATGAACTGAGAAATGTTCTAAAGCACAGTGCAGTGCATGAACTGAGATGATCACGATAACGCTTTTGATGTGACGATCCTGCAATTTCAATGGATCGTTCCCTAGTTTCTTGTAATGTTGTAAACCCACATCAGTTATGGAGCAACCGAAAAGGTTGATAATTGGCGTCACCCGGACTCGAACCGGAGTCCTTCAGTGTGTTAAACTGACGTGATAACCAACTACACCGCGACACCTTTTGGTCGCAGTTTGTCAATTTGTCATTATGACCTAATTGTTAAACGTTCCAGGCTCTTCCTCCCACAAGTTGATACGTATTATAATCACCTTCCACCCTCCTGATAATGATAATTCATTTTTTTTTTTTATATGTTGGCTTCATTCATCACTTCACTCCTTGATCGGAAGCCGTGACTAAACCAGAGAATTAATTTGTACATGGAGGTTCATTTTGGTTTCAATGTTTCAGTGCAGTTTCTGTATGTAGAGAAATTGGTTCTCAATTGTTAACTTAATAAGCCATTGCCAATCAGTTAAATGATTGTGTTAGGTACGCGCGCAGCATGTGATTTCTCGTCTAGATGGAGGTTGGCTCTCAGCTCAGGTGCATATTGTTTCAAGTTAATTATAATATTAGTTTATGATCCTCTGTTGGTTTTGCCTAATTACTATTTGTTAATGAAATTTTTTAAAAATCTCAATTGACTTCCTAAAGAAAAATTAGTTGCTCTACCTAAATAATTTAAGTTTAATTTTAAGAAACTCAATCATTTTCATCACAAATTTGTATTTAATATTAATATTAAATTTTTATTTAATAATTTTAAGTTTTAAATTTAATAATTAATTAATATGATGTTATGAGTTCAAACTCTAATATTTTTATTTTCAGTTAATACTTAGGTGAAGCTTTTACTTAATAACTTTAAATTCTTAAGTTGAATAGTTAACTAATTAATATAAGACCATATTAGTTTTAATTGTTGCATTTATGTGTGATAAAAACATTTTGTTGATTTTGAGTTTAGTATCAATTTTTAGAGAATATACATAATATTCTCAAATATTAGTTTTTAAATATAGAAGCAGATACAAGTTCCCTCTCTCTTTTGATCTCAAGATTTGTAAGACAGAAGATAATTAAAAATATAAAATACTATATATACAAATTAAATTATATAAATTCACTTATATTACTTGACATGGTAGAATATAATTGATTAAATTATCATTATATTTTATATTTTATTTATATTTATCCTTTAATCATATTAGATCAGGTCAAATAATATTGGTGAGTTTGTATATAATTAGTTTGTAGATGTAGTACTATTGTTAAAAATATCAAAACAGTCTCTTATCTGTTGACAAGTGTTTGGTCCAACGTAGTGTAGGACTTGCTAGACACACATCTAATTTTTAATTTTTTTTAGAAAATTATTAGTCATGTAATATATTGTTTCAAAACTATTGACAAGTTTTACATTAATTTTTATTGTTTTAATCAACTCAATTTTTTTTAGAAATTATTTTTTAGAACTCATTTTTTTAATTAACTTTATTTAGTTAGAAGACTCAGTACTATTTTATTATATTAAAATAATTAAATCTATATATTTTAATAAATTCATGTTATTTAAACTAAATATAAAAATAAATATTAAATTTTATTATTTTCTTTATGTAAACTCACTCACATATTAACAATAATTATATATGATGAGTTATCTATATATTATAATAATAAGCATAATTTAGTAGTAACTATATATTTCTCGATTAATATTAAAATTTTGAGTTCAAATGTCTCCTCTCCATATTAAAAGTTTAAAAAAAATGAGAATTTTTTTTAAATTAATAAAAGAGAAAACACAAAATTTGGGTTCCCACATTTTCTACTTTACAATAGTTATTACATTAATGAATCCCACATATATTAAGAGGTATATTTTTATTAATTTTAATATTTAAATAAAAAATAATATTATTTTCAATTGAATTACTAAAAATATTTTCACTTTTTAAAAAAAAAAATCAAAATTATACTTACATGCTACAAAAAAAGTGTATTAAATACCGAAGTTTTTCATTTTTAAAATTATTTTTGCAAATTAATGATAAATTTAGAATAAATGATAAGTTTTTTTTAAAAAAACTTTAATATATATTTAGGATATTAACTATAATATTATATTAATTAATTATTTATAGAGTGAAGATTTAATATTAATATTAAATAATAAATCTTAATAAAATATTTTTGAGTGTGATATCATCTTCATTACAAGTCTATTAAATTTATATTTTTTATTACATCAAATATAAATTAATTTTTTTTAATTTTGGTATGAGATATTTATTTTTAAAAAAACACAAACCTCTACTATTTAATTTTTTTTAAAAAAAAATACATTTTCCCATCTAACGCTATGTCTATACTTGAAAATAAGTTATGAAAAATAAAATAAATTTAATTTTCCTTAATAATTGATATTAAACTAAAAGTCAACTTTAGGAGATATTTCTGTTTCCAGGGTGTCAATTCATATCTTCTCTCAGAACAAAACAAGATAAAATATCTAGTTCGGCATCCTTGGATAATTATTTTCAATATTTGGAAACTCACATCCGGTACAAAAAAATTCTTGGTCAACAATAGTAGGCAAATTAGGCAGCAAGGAATCGTGAACTAATATTATATATAATTTTTTTTGAAATCCTGTTTTAAATTGTATAAATTATTTTGATGGAGTTAAAATAATTTATATAGATATAATTAAATATTTTTTATTTTATTTTTATGTTAAAATAAAAATTTTAATCAATTTCGCTGACACTCTACCTCTTTCTCTCTCTTATAGTTAACTCTCCTTTCCTAGTTAATACTAAAAACTATCTTTTATTTTACGCATAAATTTAAATTCTTTAAATTTTGACGATATAATTAAAAATAATTAGTGAGTGTATTTTTTTAAATTATTTTTGTGATGTTGAATATTTTTATATTATCATTAGAAATGTTTAAAAATGTGTAAATATAGTAGTATACGTTAAAAATGTGTATAAATAAGGTATATGATCGAAAATGGCGAAATCTAGTGTTTTTTCGTGAGACGTGCTAGCGCGTGCTCCTACGCACTGCTAGTGGTGGGAGAGTAGATGCACGTGCCACCACGTTAGGTGCAAGCCGCTTTGCACAGGCCCAACAGCATGCGCCTAAAATGGTTGGGGCGGGCCACGTCGTCGGGCCATTTTAGGCACATGTCATTGGGCTGCGTCTACTCACTGCCACCAGCAGTGCGTAGACGCACGTGCCGGCGAGTCTCACAAAAAATGCCCAATTTTATTTAATTAATTTATGTTGTTTATGTTTATTTATAATTATTTAATTTAATAATTTAAATTATTTAATAATTATGTAAATAAAAATTTATTTTGTCTAGGTTATTAGTTATAATTAAATTAAATTTTGATTAAATAGTTATATGTTATGTTGATTATTATTTTGTCAATATTAATAATTTTTTAGTTTTTTAAGGAAGAAGAATGTCACAAAATAATACATAATTGCCGAAAAATATTTTTACTGAGCGAACTTACTCAAAGTTATGAGTTATACGAAATATAAAAAAAAAATTAATTTCGAGGTAGGTAGAAATATTTAGAACCACATGTTTTAGTAATTTATTAGATGTATTTGATATTCCATTCACAGGTATTTTATCACATGAGAAACAAAAAATTTATATGAAAAATTATGGTTCTATAGAGGTAAAAAACGTATTAGATTCTCTCGTCAAGATTTTTATTTGATTACTAGTTTGATAATGAGAGATTATCTTGTAGTAAGTGGGTTAGATGATAGACGATACTATAAATATATTTCGGGTAGAAGTGAGTTGACTTACAAGGATTTGGATTCGTGGTTCGTGAGTGTTACATTTGACGATGATGTAGATGCAGTAAAAATGTGTCTATTTCATGTATTTCATAAAATGATAATGCTACGTTATCATAATAGAATCATACAATATTTTGTACTTTGTCTCGTAGATAATTTAGATGAGTTTAATGTCTATCCTTGGGGCACAATTGAATGGACTGTACTCTACAATAGTTTATGCACGGCTGCAATTAAAAAGTTAGCGAAGGTCCAAAAAGCGGGCATTGAGGATAAGAAATCATACAACTTATATTCATTTAATCATGCATTTTTGATAAGTAATTCTATTTTTTT
This sequence comes from Ailanthus altissimus, assembly GCA_946807835.1. NCBI lineage: Eukaryota > Viridiplantae > Streptophyta > Magnoliopsida > Sapindales > Simaroubaceae > Ailanthus > Ailanthus altissimus. The sequence goes on along the minus strand of OX327696.1, from coordinate 23,229,244 downwards.
TAATTCATCATCTTATTGGGATAGAGAAAATTTTATTTTGTTAACATTGTAAATTTTAAATTTATTATCATCACATGTGCAGATCTACGAGGCGATTCCGAAGTATGGGGAGTTGTTTGCTGACAGGATTGGAGACTATTTTTCTCGTATTCTAAATTGGTCTGACATAAGCACCCCATTATATAAAAACGTTGTAGATGTCCTCTTCGATAGTGTTGGGGTATGCTTCAACAAAAATATATATAACTTCTTTATAATTTGTATTATATTTTCTAATAATGATTAATAAATCTAAAATATTATAAAGACTTTGGAGGTTTATAGGAAGTTGATACCCCCCAAACATTAGAAGACTGCGGATTATCGCGTGGCAGTAAACTTTTGCATTCCATCGAAAAAATGGGGAAGGAGTTTTAAGTTGGATACAGTTGATATCCCGGATACCGAATTCACCGATAATCTGCAGCATCTCCACGAATTTGAAGCCCTGCCATTGACTGAATCAATGGTATAATAATTTAATTTTTTTCCTTGAATTATCTGATGCTTATGTTACTGATTAGTATTAGCTTGTGAAAATTGATTATAATAACTTATGTATAATTTCAGTCCGGCATATCAGCATCACAATATCAAATCCTGGAGAAGATGATGGATGATATTGAAAAAAAAGGATATTTCGTCAAGACATTCATCATATTTTGTGCTGCCAATCGTCTATGGTAAAATCACAATTATGTTAGCTCCCGCATCCACTCCACCAAATTAGTCACCGAAAGCTTTCTTGATTCCTTTGCAACTGCATTAATGCTCTCAGCGATATTAGTAGTCATAATGTCGTATCTTCTGAAAGTACCAGATGATCGTGCCCATCTCACCCTACCAATATCTTCCTCCAAATACTTCGTTACGTCAGGTCTCATTTGTCGTATCTTTTTTAATTGGTATTGAAAATTATGGACACGATAAGCCTTGGTAGCAGTGAAGTAAATAGATAGGTATACCCCTTTTTTAAACTTATCTGATGGTAATTTTATATTTTGTCATCAAATTTCATTTCAAATTATAGATGCAGAACCTATGATATGCATGAGGAAACACACCCCGTATAGCCCTCTCAATATTGGCATGTCGATCAAATATAAAAACAAGATTCTGATTATCTGCAATAACTCATCGCAGTTTAACCATAAACCACTCCCAATAAGTATCATTTTCTGAGTCAACAATTTTTTAAGCCAATTGATAAATCTGATTGTTTCTATCTTTACAAACGGCCACAAACATTATACCAAGATAGAAACCTTTCAAAAATGTTTGGTCCACTGTAATCACCGGTTGGATTGATGCATTAAAACCTTTGATGCAGGGTCCTAAAGCCATAAAAAAATATTTAAAGTGATTATCCGCGTCAGTTTCTAAATGAGTAATCGTACCTGGATTACTTTGTTACAACACATAGCTGTATGCAGGAAGCAATGTAAACGAATCCTCAAGAATACCTCTTATCAATCTTAATGCACGCTCCCTAGTGCGCCAAGCATTAGTATACGTTATCTAAACACCGAATTCTTCACGTATATCTACTTGAATATTTTTCGGCCTATAGTTTCTATTGATTGATGTAAACTTATTTTTTTATTACTTTAAAAATAATTCGGCTCTTGGCTTGCCAGTGACCATCCCGTAATTGACTCAAAACACAAGTGTGCTCTGCATTTACTCGCTTAACAATAAAAAAATGTCGCCCTTCTGTTGACACTGCCCGTAATCTCCACTTGCAGTTGTCATCATCGTATTTCAACTCAAAACGACCTTTGGTGGATTTGTAAACTCTAAAGCTCAATTTTCCCTTTAGTGCAACCATACTTATATCTTCATAAATTTCATCCTTGTTGTTATATAATTTTCTTACAAATAAATCACCAATCCCAGTACAAAATATTTTTTTTCGATACATTCAAGTCAAATAGTGATATTTCAGACTAAAACTGAAATGAGTTTTCTACCTTAACCCTTTCTTCTCTACCATAATCATCATCATCATCATCCGCATCAGCATCATCATTTACATCCCCACTCTCATCATCATTTCTACCATCATCATCAACCTCGTAATCATGATTATCATTCTCATAACATTCCTAATTTTTTCCCTTATTACTTACATTATATCTAACATCTTTATCAATATCATAGCCAAAATCATCACCAATATCTCCATATATCTGACTATGGTCATATGTGTAGCCTCGTTGTTCGTTGAACATCGAAGGAGAATAATGATAATCCTTCGAAGAATTTGGAATATATACAAGAGTTGCCGATGAAAATTGCTTAACATAACCTTCTTTTTGCTTCATTGGTGCTTCTGCATTACTTTCAGGTCCTCGAGCATTTACTGTTATACAAAGTGGTGTAGCTATATTATTCTGTAAGCCTTGCCACAATATTGCATCATCATTATTTTCAAGTAGAATGAGTCTCAACTTTAGAGTACTTGAAAGAACCTCAAACTTTAGAGTTACTTTATAATGCACCTGATCAACTCTTAAAATATGACATTATTCTCAACAACGTTTTGTATCTAATATTTTTTACAACAACCATATGCATATTTTGATATCCAATGTATCTTTCAAAACCATCACTACAACTCTTTCATCTTTCCCCAAAATATATAATGGTCAAAATTTGTGATATAATCAACGGCACCTAAAAAAATAACATAATTTTAATTTATTATATATAATTAAATTAAAAATAAATTTAAATATATAACTAATTATATATATAAATATATTTTTATTTTAAATATATAAAATAAATAAATAAAGAAATAAATTTGGTGGTGGTGTTACGGTGTTGCGGTGATGTGCATGAGCACATTGTTGCGACCGGTGCTCATGTTTGTTGTACATGAGCTCCTTGTTGCAACTGGTGTGTGTACATGGCGGTGGTCAGCAACAACTACATGTGCAGCCACGCGCAGTCGCACCAGTCGGCGGCCAGCAACAGTTACAACAACAACAACAATAACAGCTATATGTGTAGTTACACACCATTTGAAATAATCGAGTTTAATCATTTATTCATTACTTTTCATCCATTACATTTATTTCAATAAATATAAACAATATTATTAATTAAAACAAACAATAACTTACTAGTTTTTAACTTCAGCTATTTATTTCAATTTTTGAATTGTCGCATCAAGAAAGATAAATCTTCAAAATAAGCAGCATCTATAAGATTTTGGATTTTATGAGTGAGTTTGAGAATAAAACGAGAGGAGATGATATTGTGAGGGGTAAAATAATATATATATATTTAAAGTTTGAATGATTTATATATTTAAATAAAATAAAATAAAAAATTTACTTTGAGTGCATGCATTAGGCACGCACCCAATGCATGCGTGCCCAACGTATGCGTCTAAAGTAAAGCGTTGTTGGGAGCATGCTTTAGACGCGCACTCAATGCATGCAGCCAAAGCAAAGTGTGTGCACGTCCAACGTATGCGCTTAAGGCTTTGTATTTTTTTAATTTATATTTAATTTATTTATAAATAGTATTTAATTAATATATAATTATTTATTTTATTTTTTAAATTTATTTATTAAAAAATTCAACTGGATGCTTGCTGGGCGCGCGTCCAGGCATGCACTCAGCAAATTTTTTTTCTTTTTTATAATTTATATTATTATTTTTAAAATTATTATTGTTATTATTATAAATAATATCTTTTTATAATTAATTAAAAACTTATGTTCTTAATTAATTTATATAAAATAAAATACTAGATTAAATAACACAAAAAATTATTAAAATTGTAATAAGGATAAAATAGTAAACGTCACGTATATTTGATTAATATAATTTAAAATATTTGACTTTAGTCAAAATAAAAAGATATATTAAATTAATGGTCAACTTAAAATTTTTTTCTTTTATATTACATATAATCTGCACACGGTCACTAATCTTCCTCCGAACCAAAATTCTTTTTTAATGCGATTTCTTTCTTAATATTTTTTAGGGATAAAGACGCTCATATTTCTAAAAGTTCAATAAAAGTAATAGTGTTAAGATATTGACTCTTTAATTTGATACTATTTAAATATTAACCCAATCATAATTTTGATATTAAGTTTTACATAAATTAGTCTTAACATTAATTTTACTTAATAATTAACATTAGTATTAATCTCATTTGTTGGAGTATAAATGCCTTATGTCACGGACTGATTTCTAAACTCGCGTGGCCTTAGACACTTCTCAAGCACTAAGCAGCCTACAATACCCAATTAACCAAAGAAAGAAATGAAGAAACCCACCAAGTATTTGAGAGAATGCTTTCGTATTTTATTACTAGAGAGAGAATTACAAAGCTATAGAATTACAATGCTTGAGTATTTCTACAATTTGAAGGATTTGGAGGATGGTTTCTCAAATGAGAACTCCACCTATTTATAGCTAAAGCTATATACTCTTGTCACGGGCCAGGCGTTTGCCATTGACCAAAAAGACTAGCCTGTTAGGTAATGTTGCATGCCCACCCTTATATACCTAAGACCCACACAATTTTTATTCGATGTGGGACGTGAAATTCTCCTCCACACAATCATGTGACGCCTTCGTCACGGTGTGGCCTAAACTTAAGGACCAACCTGGCCCGTATTGCCCATTCCTCCGAGGATAGGGGACCCACTATTCACGTGACAATCTCTATTGGGGCTCAAAACACAGGATTTTTAGGGCTCCATTGACAAGTATTGCCCATCCCCTAGCGGCATAGGGGACCCATATCCCATGTGGCAATCTTTATTGGGGCGATTTTGGAGGTCTACATACGAATGAGAATTTGGGTGGGTCTTGGCTATATAAAGGTGGGTATGCAGCATTACCTAACAGGCTAGTCTTTTGGGTCAATAGCAAGCGCCCGGCCTGTGACACTTAATACCTCTTGGCTAGTGTTAACATTATAACACTCTATGCGTTTTGTGAAAAAATTCATTCACAAGTAAAATAAAAATACATAAGATCAACCATATAATAGAGTAAATAAGATTACATACACAAGGCACAAGAATATACATAGTTCGACAGAAAGGCCTATATCCATGGTGGATCACCAAATCATCTTTTCTTTTATTCAATTCTTTTATACACAAAGACTTTAGAAAAGAAACTCAAAGAATACAACAATAGACGAACTCTTAAAGGATCTATTAAGTACTTTTTTATATTTATGCTCAGTGTTCAAGTACTTCATGGTACCCTGATAAGAGTAAATTATATCTATTATTTTCATTCCTTTAACTTGATTAGTTGCTCATTTTAATTAAAATATGAGGCTTTTTATATGTTTTATTATTATTTTGTAGCTTTAGAGTCAATAGATTAATTAGGGATGAAAATCTAAGAAAAATAAGACAAAACATAAAATGCTACAGTATTCCATGAACAGTATCCGTGCTATAGTGCTGTTGCCCCAGTGATGAATAGTGTTTGTGCAGCGATGAACAGTGCGATTTTTCTAATCCTAAAAGAAATACAACTCTAAGACTCTAATCAATTCCTATATAAAGACCACTCGTTTCAGACCTCAAAGAGACATAACTTAAGGCTCTTAGAGCCACAACACATTGAAGAATAGCAATTTTTAGAGAGAGAAGTAAGGGCAATTAAAGGAAGCAAGAGCTTATTAGCGAATATTTGACGTATCAACCAACTGCGAATTGACGTCTATATTAGTTTATTTTTGGTTGTATCATATTTATTTTATTTTTTTAGCCATAATTCTCTTGTTATCATGAGCTAAATTTATTTTCTAGAGTTATTCCTTGAACTTAATATGTGAGCTTAATCGTTGGATCTTTTTAATATTTATTTGAACTCAATTTTTTATTATTCAAATTATTTGTTTTTGATGCTTCATTATATCTTATCATTATTGTGATTGAATTGGTAATACTTTGATAAACTCAGAAGAGGCATCAATGTATTTAGACCTAGATAATTTGATGCATGATTGTAGAGTAACATTCAATGTTTCATATGCAAGTTTCAAATTAGGATAGGAATATACTTAATTGGCATATATGGTCAATAAGACTTGTTCTAAATGAATCTTAATTTATTACAAGTACTATAGGAATATAGGTATTTGGTGAATTAGGATATACTAGCATGACTTTGGAAGAGACTTGTGAATACATTAGTGTCTTGATCAATAATAAAGACTAAGGGAGTTAAATGTTAGAAGATTAATCATTAGAAAGTATATTGAGGGATAGTATTAATCCTAGGTTTTCTCTATATTACTATTTTCTTATTTTATTTGAGTTGTATCATTTATTTTATGCACTTTTATTTTACTTAAATTTATTACAAAATTAAGATTTGATTTTTTTGAATAATTATAAGAAAGATATAATTTTAGTACTTTGTAGAAACTAAAAATTATCCCTGTTGGTTCGACATCCGACTTTATAAGTCCATTTATTACTTGTTATGATAGTGTATACTTGCACTTAATTTTAAGATACAGAAATATCGCATTACACCATTCCGCGCTTATACCCAATGCTTAAGCTGTCACAGTCATCTATTCTTTCTTTTATTGATGCATTATTTATTTTAATGAATTACAAAGGTTTATATAGGCTCTATACCGTCCTTAAAAACTCTATTTACTATTGAAATAAGACTCCATGCGAAAGAAAAGTCCAAAACCAACTCAAACATACAAAAAATTTAAAATCGCAATTTCATGAATTGCCATTACCGTGGCGTTGGTGTGACTTTGAATCAATGTCACTGCGCTCAATGGCCAACGCCGTGGTGCTAGGCATATTATCTGTGGAGCCGCAATGCTAAAAGTGGACGGGTTTCCCCTTATGCTTCTATGCCTCTTGTTGGAAAATTGGTAATTCAACAATCTTGGTTGGACAAGAATTGAGATGAATGCCAAAGTGGAGAGTCACAAGAATTCTAGAATGTGTAGGACACGTATGGAGAAGTCTAGGACGTGAGGGACATGAAAAGGGAAGTGAAACGGGACTCGAAGATGAAAAGGAAGAAGGAAATCGCGAGAGCTTCCAGCGCCGCGGCGCCCAAGGGTGAGCGCTGCAGCGCTCAAAACAGAAGATCAGTGCCGCAGTGCTGGACGCGAGAAGGGACAGCGCTGCAGTGCCCAAGGACGAGCGCCGCAGCACTAGAACGAGTGAAAAAGTCCGTTTTGGATCGGGATTTCAAGTTTTGGGAAGTTTTGGACTTCCAAAATAAGTGGACTCTTATTCCAACAAGGAATAGGGTTTGTAGGCGTCAATACACCCTATATAAATACTTGTAAACCCTTGTTTAAGATTAAGCATCTAAGGTTTCAAGATGTAACCATAAGAGAGAATAGAGGAGCTAGGTAGGCACTAAGTGTGTGGTGCACTAGGGTGTAACCTTGGGGGTGTTTTCTTCTTTAGGTTCTTTGAGTGAATAAAAGTGTCACGCCCCAGACCCAAAAGATCTGACACACGACATCACTTACATTCATTCAATAATACTTAAACATTCATTTTAATTTCTTTCAAAATTATAGCAATTGAATTATGACTGGGACAATTAGTAAACCGGAGATACGCAGAGTTTTCTCAGAGATTAACACTCTACTACGTTACCAGTAGCAACTTTGTTACCGGAAGCCCAGAATATATTCATTGTAAATTCTTACTTAAAATCAATCCATTACTATACTTGGTGAAACTTAAACTAAATCCAACCACACAATAAAATAATACATAGGTATTTATTCACTAGGGACAAATCAAATATCTTATCCCACGTGTCCCCAAATAAAACACTTAGCAACCTAACAACTTAGGGAACCCAAGGAACAGCAGAAGTCTTGCCAAATCCGCTATGCACACATGTACCTTATTTACCTGAAATCACCATAAACTATAATGAGTATAAAACTCAGTAAGCATACTAGTTTTTCATATTTCAAATACAAATACATATATGTACACGATGCATATGTATGATATGCTGTGATCAATCAAAATCATAATCTTATCAAATCACATATCATGTAAGCGCTTACACATTCTTTCAAAACACATAATAGGAATACCATCACTCAACTACTACTTAGTAGGACTTACATATCACATATCACATAATGAGCCAAATGTTACTCGTAGGTGACATACCGTATGAGAGGAATAGTACAAGTGAGGTCTTTAAATCACACATATATAACGCTTATGCCCGAAGGTAAAAGCCAAACCCTCACCCTGATCATCGGTGAGTCCTCTCACATGTACCTATACGCCACCACACGAATGTGATGACTCACACTTCCTTTAGGTACCAATAGGATCCTCCCTACATACGGAACACATAACATATACCAATCCCGAAGGAAAGGCCACACATAAAGGCTCCACAAATCACATAAAATGCCTACTAAGTTAACAGTGAGTTCAAGTACCCTCAAATCACAAAATATTTCTCATGGACATATTACACTTCAAAAGCTTTCTTTGTTAAACGCATCTTATTTTGGAAAGCTCACTTTCAAAAAACACATGTATGTCCATGCTCAATGTCAATGCTCACATTCATAAACATATATTCACATTTCATATCAAAATATACTTTGACATATCATAAACATATTCTTAACCCCATTTACAAAATCATACAAAACAATTATTATGTTTATTGTGATTCCAGTAGTAAGTCTAGTATACTTACCTCTTAACACTTTCAGCTACAAGGCTTAAATCTCCTTAACCTATCAATGGAGATTAATCCTTTCATAAGCCTCACAATTCACACAAAATACTTTAAATAGTTTACAAAATTATACACAATGCATTTATCACATCAAATTGGTCTAAATATTTGGTTTCTCAAAACCTGTCATTCTGACCACTTACACTTAACAAAAATTTTTAATACATCAAATGATGTCCAATTACTCCGAAATAAGAATATATCATTCTTGACTCATATATACTTCTTATATATGAATATTATATCAAAATTCCTACACAATCCATTCCATACACACCATCGAATCCAAACTACAAACCTGACAGGATCAAGATACTTACTGAACAGTATTCAATCTCCTAATTTTATAAAATCATATACTAACTCAAAAATTATAAAACTACCACATAATTACTCTTGACACATATCTAAGTCCATGATAAATATTTGGCTTCCAAATAACTGCCAAAAGTATTTTAAAACTATTTTATTTCATAACTTTAAAAATCTGTTAATCAAATATTGCAATGAGCTGATACACTTTAGAAATTCATAACACTTCAACCACATTGATCTAAATTCTCAATTCCGAGTATATCATATTAGACATATAAAGTTATCATATTCCACAAATTCATAATTTTTGAAGATCATTCAGTAGGACAAAAATTATTTTTCACTGTACTATACTGTTTACACAGGAAATTTCCAGAATTTCAGGGTCATTTTGGTAAATTCACTATAAATTCAATTTCCAGAATTTTCAATCGATTCAAAGTCTCAGATGATCCTTAACATGTCTAATTTCATATACTCAAAATTAAAAACCAGAATCGAATTACAAAAATTTATAAAATTCCTAGATCAAGAGACTATCAAGCAGAAATTGCACAATTCATCATAATTTATCAAGCTATCTTATAGATCATCATCAATTCTCACAACATTAAACGAAATACACATCAAATCCTTAATTATACATATTTCCAGAAATCAAAACTTAAAGAAATTAACTTAATTAACACCAATAAATTGATAATTAGTTGTGATATACCTCTAAAGATCCAAAATTCCAATTTCTTCTTCTTTTTCTTCTTCTTCTTCTCTTTCTCTCTCCTTTATTTCTCTCTTCTCTCTCTAAAAATGGGTAGCTCGACCAAAATGAGAGAATTAGGGTTTTTAAAAGTGTATTTTTATACTAAGTGGTTAATTTTTGGTATTTACGAATTTACCCCCAAAACTTTCAAAGTATTACAATTTGGTCCCTAAAATAAATCTAAAGTCTTGCAATTAAACCCAATGTTAATAGTATGACCTTAACCTATACAAACACTACTAATAACAATATATAAATCAAATATCACCAACATACAAATAAAATACGTATATTTATACATATATAAATACTTATTCTTACCAGTCGTGGATACTGGTTACTACAAAAAGAGAAACACCATAGGTCCTTTTGGCTTAGATGCTCGGGCTATTCTTATGTTTCTTGTAAAAATCTCTTATGAGGAGATACGAAGAGGTCTTAGGGAGTCATAATGATCAAGGGTAGATGCTTAGAGGTCTCTATGGGAGATACTAAGGGGTCTTGTGGGATCATTGATGATGTAAGAAGATACTTTGTGATCTATTTCAATGGGAAGAAGTTGGATCATGGATCCTCCGTAGACGTAGGCAATTTGGGCCGAACCACGTATATCTTGTGTCTTGTGATTGGTTTGTTTTCTTTATCTTTTATTGGTGTGTTAATCTTATGTATTCTTGCTTATTGTATGAGTTATAATTTTTCGCTGCGCAAAGGGTATCAAGGTTGTGGCTTAGTTGATGCCATAGGGGTATCAAATTGAAGTGCACGGCTTGATATCCCTCAACACCTCTCATTGCCTTCAGCTTTCTATTTTCGTTCATTTTTCGTATATTTAAAGTGTATTTGATCTCATATTTGGCTCTTTCTTAGTTTTCAATTTAAAATAAAACACCATCTTAAGTTTAAATCACCAACATTTTAATAGATGGTTTCTCTCCCCTAATTTAAAATACGCCTTAAAAGACTCATAATTGTTACAACAATAAGCTTTTCGAATGGAATTAAGTGTAAAAGACTCCAATTTTATGATGATAAAATAAATTAAAATATTTTGTTTATTTTTAAGTATGTAGAATTTTTAGAATCAAAAGAATTTTAATTTGGTTGAAAGAATATTTCTTTTGGATGTGATGATTTAGATAAACTTCTATTATATGCTATGAACTTATTAACTTATGTGTTCAATCACTAAATACTTTTTTTTTTTTTTAATTTCAATAGATAATAGATGCATTTTGCTAGCTATATCAATTTGATTTAATTATATTTGTGTATCACTATCAGTTATAATTAAATTTATATTTTGTGTACAAGTCATGCGAAGGCAAAATAAAGTTCGTCATATTTCATCAATTCATCGAAGAGAGGTTGGTGGATCATGTTATAGAGTTCAATTATCGATAACTCATGAGATGTCTCCTACAACTCGTAATAAAAGTAGAGAAGTAAATTTTAATTTTTTAAATAAATATATATTAATTATAATTTTAAATTCTTTATATTTTTTTATTGTATTTACTATAACCAAATCTATCTTTTTGAGTTTCTATTCACAGCCATGGTAAAAAAAATCTTAGGGGTCCTCTGAATTCATGTAAAAATCAAAACAATTCCATTCAACCATCTCAAGACCATGACATACAACTGCAAGATACTCCTATCAATGAAGAATCAACTTCTAATGGTAGGTAATATTTGTATTAGCATTTAAAAATTTATGTTATCTTTTTACCTCATATAATTGTAATTTAAATCATATTTGCTAAATAAACTTTTAAGTTATACTTCACGTTATGTAACTTTGATGTGCAGAGTCAAATCCACCCAAAAGAAATGATAGGGGAAAGGGTAGAGGTCTCAAAGAAAAAGATACTGCAATTGAACTCTATAAAGAAAAGTAAAATATTTAGCAAATAGTTATTATTTTTGTAATTGGTGATATATATAGGAAAAAGAAAATATGTATACCAAATGTAGCAACATTTCTTTGCATTTAAAAACCTATAATATGAATAAAACATTTAATGATTACAATGATTATAATACATATATTTTTATCAACTATTTTCGGATCATAAATATTCAAGCGATACGTTATATAGGTACTACCTTTAAAGAGAATATTACAAGGGCCTTGGATCACCTTTTTTTGAATACTCAAAAGAAGAGTTAGATACATTTTTCAAACGAATCGAAGAAAAGTTCAAGTATGATGGTGTTGAAGATAAGTTGAGGGCTATATTTGATCTTCATGTTCAAAATTACTATAAAGATTAAATGAAAGCCATTAAAGATGAAGTTTTCAAGAAGTATGGCAATTATTCTAATTGCCAATCATATATTAAAGAATTTGTCTAGATTCAAATAGTTGAGAAATGATTATCTAAAGAGTGGCAGGTAATTATATTATAAATTAAATCATTTTGTATTAGAAATATTCTTTAAATTTCAAATAGTAAATAATTTAGTTTACTATTTCTTGTTTAAATTTAGTCAAATTATGTGATCAAATTTAATTATTTTTGAATTATTTTTTGTTAGGGGAATAGCAATAGAAATAAATTGAATCGTGGTAAATCTTCTGTGGTACATACAACCAGTTCTGTTTCAATGGAAAAAAGAGAAAAGATTTGGTAAAATAACAATAATTGTGATATAACAAAATAAATAATTCATTATCTCAACTAAATACACACGTTTTATAATTAGAGTAGATATTAAATGTTTATTTTAATTTTTACGTTTATATTATTAATTAGCAACTATAATTTAGTTTATCTCATTTGTTTTTACTGTTTTAGATTGATGAAATGGAGGCTAAACCTAGTCCAATAGAATATTTCAAAAAGTTTCATACGCGAAATGATGGAACTTGGCCTTCACAAAAAGTTAAAAGTTGCATGTATATTTCTTTAAAATAAATATGACATCAAAATTTTAAATTGTCATTATTGATATTTCATACTTATTTTCTAACTTATCTTACATATTGATAATTTATTATAGGACCAAATGATATCAAAGAATGCTGATTTTGCTGAGGCGGGTGAGTTAGATGAGAACTCATTAAGAAAAGATTGAGAAATATATCTTTAGGTGACTGGAGGTATCAAGCATGCTCATGGTCTCGGTGGCTTAAAGCTAGGGATGTAAATGGCTCTGACTCAAGTAGACTTTGCAACAAAAAGACATGCATACAATGTGAGGAAGTTTTGTTTAACTAGGTGACTGTCATGCAATTGACAATTGATGATTTAAAAAACAAAGTAGATAAGATGAGTAATATAAAGAAGCAAGTGCAATTGTTGATGGCTAATCAATATTCTTCTCCATCGATCATAGAAACATCTTTATTGGTAATTGATTTATTTAATGTTTAAATTTTAAATATGTTTATGTAACTTTTTTTATGTTTAATATTTTTTAGTTTGAAATTTAATACAGGATCCAGTTAATAGATCAAATTCATACATCGATTCAAATGAAAATTCAAATGAATATACATTAGCTCAAATTGATCAAAATATTTAATTTTTCAGTACCTATAACATATTTGATATTTCACATGCTAGCATACCTAAATTACCAATTTATATTTTATTTTTTTATAAGAACTTTATGATAATATGACTTGTTTGATTTTAGAAGGACATATATTTGTTTGTTTACATGATGAAATTGTTACTAGCAATTCTTTGCATATTCTTTTTTTTTTTTTTTTCATTACGTTGTTATAATAGTTAAGTTATTGAAGTAAATCTTTCGAGTAATTTCATTGTCTTCAAATTATTTTTCATTGATATATCTATATGTTAAATATTAATTATTAAAACGTTTGTTAAAAAATTTTAATTAAAAAAATTTTAATAAAAAAAGTTCCATCAATAAAAATCAATCTTTAATACATATGACATCGAAAATATATAACTTTCGACCACATCATAACTCATCTTTTGATTGTTATAAATCGTTAGTAATATATATTCTACACTATCATTCATCAAAATTTACCTTTGAAAAAACTATTTTCTAACCATCATTTTGTTAATTTTGATCACTAAAAAGACCATTGTTAATGCTAATATTTTTGACAAACTAACTAATATTAGTCACCACAAAATACCCACGAAATTAGTCAACTTTTTACAACTATATGCGATTGGAGAATAAATTTCTTCAACTAATTGCAAATTATTTTTAAATGCAACATATTATTAAAAATATAATTATTTTTGACAACAAAAAGGTAATTACAATCTTCATTTCTCCTTCGTAATTAATAAATTACAGACCACGATATATAATTAAAATTAAAATTATATTCATAATTACATTAAATGATTGAAAAATATATATTTTTTATAGTCAAAGATGGTAAAAATAAAAGTTGTCTGACAATAATTTTTTATTTATGTTTTTTTATAGTATTTGTGATAGCATATCTTACTCATAATATATTGTATTTGTTATAGCTAGTAAAAAAAAGACTATTTTTTACTAATCCTTCAACAATGATCGACGACGGCTCATTTTGATCGAAAAAACATATTTTTAATAATATTATACTTATTTTTACCATATTATGCAGTTATATATGGGTATTTTTCTTGTAGTGAAAGTATGTAATTTATTTGTACTATATCTAAATTAATACTTTCAACATTTTTTTTTATATAAACAATTGTATAATTGAGAAGAAACTAAATTTTTAATTGGTTATGAAAGTGTTGTTTTAACCAGTTTCACAATTAAAATTATTCTTGTAGAAAAATATTGGCCTCTTACAAATTCATATCCTGTTGTACATTATTTATAAAATAAGAAAAATTTTGATTTCAATTTTGGAAATGGCTAGAAAAAAGTAGATTTTTAATAATTTTTAATTTTAATTTACATTAATATTTTTTTAAAAAAATATGGTTGGGCGGTTTCCAAATAACTCCTATGATTTTATTATGCTACAGTAATGGATGTATTTGTGTTTTTTTTTGAAATATTATATATTCCTATAATAATAATAATAATAATTATTATTATTATTATTATTATTGTGACGGTTTCGTCACCATCTCATCAAGTTGTTCCTATTATCATAGTACACATTTGTCATTTTATTAAACTTCCACTGGATTTCATATCACAAATTTTAAAATAATCAAATAATCGATAAAATCATAATTGCCCTTTATTTCTAAAATATCTCACCCGCCATTCTCTCGTGGATTGTGCATCATGGTATGTGCGAAACGTCATTTTCTTTTCAACTAAATATCTATTGATTTTAATTTTATTTTTCCTTTAGAAGAGTTCTATCGATTTCTATTGATCATTATACTCTTTTTATCTCTAATGATTTAAATAAAAAAATAAAAAAGTTTATGTAAAAGGGTATAATGGTTAAATTAAGTTTATTATTATGGGTAATTTAATTATTTTAATTGCCTTAATAAAGAATTTATTTATTTTTAAAAAAGATTTTTTAATAGAAGTGCATTGGATGAAATTTTTTAAATCTTTAAATATTGTTAACAAAATTTGAAGTTCGCGAATTTTTGTTTAATTAAGCTTCTAAAAAAAAACTTCTCATAAGTGTTCATAATAATAACTCGTAATTTTATTGTTTCTTTAAAAGAGCTCTCTCGACTTCCGTGCCTGAGATAAGTATTAACATAAGGGATCAAAAGTTGAGAGCAGAAAGACCGTAGTTTGTGGATTCAATTAACTTTTCGGAAACCAAGTTAAAACGGCGTTATTTTTAATTATATACGGGTCTTTTAGTTGGAAGTTTGATCTATTATTTGTATTTGTTAAATCTTAAACAATAAGTTTGGATCTTTGCTTCTAAATTTAAGTTTTTGGAGCCAACAATTAATTCTAAGTCGATCAAAAGTTGTTGAACCTGATCATTTGGATTGTTATTAATAATAAGAGCAATAATTATACGGCAATTATGATTTCATAAACAATATTAAAAGTAATTTGGCTGCAAGGGTTCATTTTTGGATATGACACAACAAATTCTGTTACTAAATGACAACAGGGACAAGACGAAGGGGTTGAGCTTTCTGTAGGGTAATGCCAAACTTCTCTTCCATGTCTATGTTCTCTGGTGTAATCCCATCTTCAAGCTTCCAATCAAAGCAGTTAATAAGTGAACCCAACATCAAATGTAACATTCTGATTGCCAAGGGCAAACCCGGACATATTCGCCGCCCAGCACCAAACGGAATTAGCTCAAAATTGCGGCCTTTTACATCAAGACCGGATCCAAAGAACCTTTCCGGCATAAAAGAGTATGGGTTGTCCCATATGCTTGCATCTCTTCCTATAGCCCACACATTCACAAGTACTTGTGCGTCTTTTGGCACTGTGAAGCCGTCGATTTCTATATCTGCCGAGGCTTTGCGGGGAAGTAACAAGGGAACTGCCGGGTGCAACCTGAAGGTTTCTTTGACTACTGCTTGCAGATAAGGTAACCGAGTGATGTCTGATTCCTCAATTGGCTTGCCTTTGCCAATTGTTTGTTCTATCTCCAATTGGGCTTTGGATAAAACCTCGGGGTTGCGGAGTAGTTCTGTCATTGCCCACTCCAATGTGCTCGAAGTTGTATCGGTCCCCGCAGCAAACAAATCCTGTTAAAAATAGTTACAATAGTTCAATAAGATATCAATAAAAAGGCAAGGTCCTTCAAATTTTGTTCAACCTGGGACAAGAACTATTACCAAAAACAAATGTTTGATGATATTTTTATCAATATACTCGCTGCTGTCTTGATTGATGTTTAGAAGAATATCCAATGTATCTTTTGATTCGGCCGAACCATTTTCTTGTCTTAGCTTCATTCTTTGATCAATCATGCGATCGAAGAGCTCGAACATCTTGCTAAAATGAGTTGTCAAGCGACGCCTTATACCCTGCAGATCAAGCATTCTAAGCATAGGAAAGTAATCACCCAAGTTGGGCTTTCCGGCCTCTTCCATGATTTTCCACACAAGCTCCTTAAACTCTCTTGCTGTATCTGAACTGGGATCAGCCAGATCAACAGAGAAAATAGTGTTGGACAAAAAATTAAGCGTAGTATTGAAAGCTGCTTGGCCAATACCTATTGCTGTATCCGCCCGGCAACTTTCTTGAACATAAGCAATAAGTTGGTGGATTTTACATCGCCGGAGGTCTTGATTGGCTTCAAGTTTCTGACTATTGAAAATAAAGGAGTTGCATATTTTTCGAAGATTTCTCCATGGTGTCGAGACAGGCTGAAAACTCATTCCGACTTCATGATGCTGGTGAGCTAGAAGGGCATCAGGGACGGTTCGGTTACAGAAAGACGTGTCATGATTTTGAAGGATTTCCTTGGCCATGGTTGGAGAGGAAATGACTATTGTGGTGACCTGACCAAATTTTAGACTCATTATGGGGCCATGAATCTTGGCGAGCGCGGCGAGTGACTTGTGAGGCTTGGTACCAAGTTTTAGGAGGTTGCCGATGACCGGAAAAGGAGTCGGTCCCGGAGGAAGCTCTCTGGAACCTGCTTTTTGTCCTCTTGAAAAGGACTTAAACGCTACAACAGAAACCCATGTGAAGAGAATCCACAGTATACAGCTAAAGACATCCATCGTTCTCTCCCTGAACCTCACGACAAACACTATCTTCGGGTGTTCTTTACCTGATTTTAAGAGAGAAGGTAGTCTCCAGTACTACTCTGGGTCCGCAATATGCTTTACATTTCCAAACATATATATATATATATATATATATATCTATATATAGGATAGTAATTAATTAATATTTTAATCCAAATAATGCGTTTTACTAGCTAATGTGAGTGGGAATTTTTTTGAATTGTCCCAAATTTAGAGTATTATTTTTTGAACCACAAATTAATTTTTAATTTTTTTTTTAACTAAAACTTTAAAATTTTTGGTAACCCTTATTATAATATTTCAAAACCAAAACCACACCAAAAGATAGACATTTAAAAAACTAAAATTAAACACTTCAAATTGGTGACATTGATAGTAATTAAGCGACGATATTGAGAGAGATTGGATCACACTGAAAATCATGACTAATACGTGATAAGTTTTTTTAAAATTTAATATTTTCTCCTAAAATTTTGGCCCAAGCCTAATTTTTTAAAAAGTTCATTGCAATTTAGGTACCCTAACTTTGGATGTCCCAAGAGAGCTTCGCCTGAGGCTCATAAAAAGGTCCATTGTACAAGCACCTTATGCCTTGGTTGACCACCATTGAGAAGACTCGATATTAAATAAAATAGGGAGTGTCCTTATAACTTACCCATGATCCTTAGCCCTTAAAATTTTCGGCATCAATAAGTATTTTCGACAATCTATTCTAACCGAATTGACCATTGAAGCCTTTTAAGTACAACAAGGAAGCCATATATCGACTGAGGACTTAAACTATCTTTATCTCTCAGATTCTCTAAAGTTCTAAGATTTTCAGTACAAATGTTGTTCCAATAAGCTTGGGATAAGTCTAAAATAGAAAAATAAGGATATGTCGTAGCTCTAATAAAACTAGACAAAATAATACATCAAAGCCTATGAAAAGAAGGTTAAAATAAGGAACTTTTGAGCAAGCAAAAAACTCGAAAAACTCTTCCTATGCATAAGACCTAAAATTCTCTCTTCATTATCTTCTTACTTTTCTTGTCCGTTCCTATAGACCTATTATTAACTTAAACATCAAATGATCATCGTCAGAAAAAACCTTCGGTGTGACTTAATTTTATTTGTGATTGCAAGAGACTTTTAAAGCCTATTACATGTCAAGAGGGATCATCTCATTCCAACCTTTCAAAGAGATCCATTTGCTATTATAAAGAAATAAAAATTTAATTTGTGGGCCCAGAATATCTCAAATTCTAGGCTCAATAATTTGGTATCATTGGTGAAAAATAGAACAAAAAGCTATGAAGGACAATCAATTGAAGGTAGATAAATGATCACTCGATCTGTCTGTGACAACAAGCAAAACTAGCGATTAATCAAGAATCCTAATGAGATCAACCAAGACTGGTCATTAAGGCAATGAGATGATAATATGGCATGCTAGGCAAGGGTGGCCTGGTGAATTGAATTAGAAAAATAACTAAGGAGAGTGAGAGACGAGATGGAGTAATTCAAAGATTTATTGGTAGAAATACTAAAAAAGGATAAAAGGTTAGAAGAGCAATATGAGCCCTAAGAACAAAAGGGAAGGAAATACAAGAGTCATTTAAGGAAGAAAGCCAACCTTAAAAGAGGAGGTTGTATCGAGAACTTAATGACCGAGACTCGTATACTCAAAAGTTGGGGACTCACGACAAGTCAGATGAAACTAAGATATGAAGAAGAATAGGGAGTTAATTTGAAAAAGTCTAGGCCTCATTGAACAGATGAGAGATTTGAAAATCTAAAACATATTATACTAGTCGAAGAAGTCCTTGGCCCCAAATGGGAAGGGCTCTATAAAGTACTTAGGAGAATCAAGCTCGAGAGCTTAGATACGCAGATGGCATGTTTGTTAGAAAATCATTGAATGTCGAGCTCATAAAAAAATACAAATTATGAATATCTTTACTTTGTTTTCAAAGTTTTCTTGAGACTATAAAGAATGTTAAAAAATTATTAATAAATCTTTATTTTTTATATTTCATTGTAAATCATGAGAAATCATTAAAAAGGAATGTAATCATAAATTTATAAAGTTCAGTACTTCATTGAATGCAAGTTTGTGCACATAGAATGAGACAAAAGAGATTATTGCTGATTAAACTTCAATCTGCCTATAAATAAGAGTAATTAGAATAAAAGTAGTAAAAGTGTATCATAAAAAAAATACAACAACAACAATAATAGTAAAAGAAATAAAAAAAGAATACAAAATTTATAATAGTTCCTCTTTAACTTAGGATTGCATCTACTATCATTGTAATTTTCAACTATGATAAGGAAGGAAGAATTTAACTTAGGGTTGCATCTACTATCATAGTAATTTTCAACTATGATAAGGAAGAATTACAAGATATTGTACTCGTCCTCCTGCCCCTCCTGATATAGGTACATAAATACCCTTCTAAAATTTTATGTCTAGTGAAAAAATAGATTATGATATTATTATTTCACTAGTAAAAAATGGATTGGTGAAATTTTATTTCATTAATAGAAAAAAATTAGACTCTACATACCCGACAAAGAGAAAACTATCAATAAAATTTGAATTAAATAAGAATGTGATGCCGTTACATATTTCGTGTTTTCATCATGTTTTGTGTGGCCGTTGAAGTGTATCACAACATAATTTTTTCAAAGATCAAGTAGGAATTCTATTTTTTTTTAAAATTCTCTTAAATATGTATGCCTGTGTATTTACAAGGCTAATTTATAATAAATTTAATAAAATTTAAAAATATAGTGATAAACTTTACTAAGTTGAGTTGATTTACGGGATGGAGTTGCTATATATATTATGTGATACCACAATCTAAAAAGATAAATACTTAGACAACAATTTTTTGAAAATGAAAATATATAAATATTTTAAAGTATTAAAAGTTAAAGGATAATGAAAAGTGAAGTAGAACTTATTGTTCCATCATGTGAAACTTGGCCAAAATCTTTGACTGTATCGTCGCGGCAACGATTCTTCATGTGAAACTTGGGTAACATCTATCACTCATCTACTTTACGGTCATGGCAACAATTTCTTCAGCATAAACAAGCAGTTATTGGATTTTTTTGGTCTTGAGTGATATAAAGTTTTTGACCAATGAAGATATTCAATATTATGAACATATATTATTCATTATTGTAATTTATATTTTTGTTTTTATTTAAATTATTGATAAACAAAAATTATAACACCTAATGGACTTTATAGAAAACCATTTACATCTTTGATCTGAAACTTTAAAATCAAAGTTGGAGGCTGATCCCACCAAATAATCACATCATATTAAAGCCCCAAATTGAATAAGACATTCGCTATATTATTTTCCCCCTACAAATATGAAATTGAGAAGAGATATATAATGAATGATGACAATTCATCCATTGATTGAGATTTGAGTATAGTTCGAGAGGGTTGTAAAGAAGGATTTGAAAAGAGATTGATTACAAATAAAATCACTCTAACAAATTCAAACAAAACCCTAGTTTTCTCTCTAACAAACAATGCCACGCCTCCCACCTTAAAAATCAGATCTCTACCGGAGAGGAACTGTCCCTTCTCCGGTGGAAACAAACACTCCATTTTTTCTTATTCTGCTTTAGCTCCTTTCCTCTTTTTGTTTTTCTTTTAGTTTTTTTTGTTCATCTTCTTTTCCTCGGCCAAACTAACCATTACACAGCCCCCTTCAGCTTTAAGTTTGCCGGCGATGCATTTCAATGCTGGCCACCGCCGTGAGTGCATCCCCCCACTGTTTTATTCCCCAACGACCAAGCAACTTTTTCTGCCATCGCCTGCTCGCTGTTGCCTGCTGTCTCCGTGTGTTGCCTGCCTTATCAATGTTGGACCGTCGTTTCCTTTGCCGGCGCTTGCATGGGATTTTTTCTCCTTTCGCAGCATTGTCGATTGGCCATAGACTCACTTCACCGACGCCTATAGGGGGTGGGTTAATGTGCATCTCCTCACCTCCTTATCCCATGGCAACCATGCTACTTCTCCTGCCTCCGCCTGCTCGCCGCAGTCTGCAGTCACTTTGCCAACCTATTCCGGTGTGTTGTAAATTCGGTGGCCTTTACCACTTAGAGCTACCTGCCTTTTGTGCAGTGTCTGTGCCTCTGCCTCTGTTGCTCCCCAAGTCACGGTGGAACTGATCCGAAAACTGCCATATATTTTTCTGGCCTTTTTTGGCGTGCCCTGTGTTACCGACGACGAGCGATGCTCCCGACCGACAGTTCTCTGTTCGGTAGTTTTCTTTGTGGTTTTGGAATATGTGCTAGTTACTTGCTTGTTTGGTCACTATTGTTTAGTTTTATGCAGATTTGCATGACTTTATTTTAAGTTTATGCAGTAATAATTTTTCTCTTTTTTAAGTGATCTGTATTTTCCTCATATGGAGGTCTGTATTTCTCTTATATGAAGATCTGTTATCTCTTTCTACGGAAAAGTCTATCTTTTCTTTATTTAAAAAGGTCTACTTTCTCTTTCTTTAGAAAGAGTCCTGTCTTTACCCACTACGAGTATGATGGTCTTCTTCTTTGTAAGAGACTTAAATCAGATGATCTCAAAATGTATTTATTTTATCCTGTTAATTCCTTTAATACGTATATTAAAAGAATTTGATGTAATATTTTAACAATATTAATGATATGATCCCATTAAAAAAAAATAAAAAATTAAATCACTCTAAAAAAATTAAATCAAACAATACTTTGAATAAATTTGCTCAACAACCAACAAATGACCATAAAAAAAAAAGGTAGAATTGTAGCTTAATTAACAACCAAAAACCTTTAACATAATTCCAGTTATCGTTCATTAGGTAAGTTTAATTATTTTACAACCATTTTCTTTATTTTAAGCGAGTATTACTTGTAATGTAGTTGTGCCGATTTTCAGAGATTATGTATTTTACTCTATTCAAGAGGAAGAAATAATTAAATAATTGTCACAATTATCGTGATTCAAATTATGGATCATTGATCTTTGACAGGTTGGTTGAACCACATAAATTGGATTTCAAAATTTTTGGTGTTGTCTAGTTTGCAAGACAGCAAAAGAGAATCTTAGAGAAATTGAGAGAAAATTGCTTGAATTTACACTTATTTATAGGCAGTGGTAGGCTTGTACAAAAACTAATATGCTCTTGTTTTTTTTTTCAATTAATTACCAAAATAACTATATTAAATAGTTGATGGTGTTATATAGATAGATAGATATAACTTATAATTTTTATTTACAAATATAACCTTTGTTAAATGGTTGATGGCGTTGGATATATAAATTGATAGATGGATAGATAAATGGATACTTTGAACGAAGTAAACATGTTAATAACAAAACATCCTTCAAAAACTTCTAACAGGTAAACTACATAACATATGTATTAATTTTCTACTCCAACGGATAAACCCTAAGGAAAAGAGAGAAAAAAACTCTCCTCCATCTTGATCTTCCTCCTTCTCTTGCCTTTTTGTTTATTTTTTTTCATGTTTTTATTTTTGGTGACCTTGTCGATTTTTCTAACAGTCCGGCCGCTTCAACCACTAAGGAGGAGTTGCTCTATCGTGCACAACGAAACCGGCAACTTAATGACTGCTCGTGCTCATTCTCATCGGTCCGTTGACGGTCATTTTTGAGCCCTCGTTGGTAGTGGAGACCTTTTAATTTTCTGCGGTTTGGACAGCTTTCGGTGACCCTCCTTTCTGGACGCCACTGTACCTTCAAGTTTTGGCTAGTCATTTTTTGCAGTTCCCCACCAGAATCTGCTAGCCGTTTTGGCCACCATTTCGTTGTGTGCAACCGCTCACCGCCCTTGATAGTGAAACTCGAGTTCCAACCTCCGCTCCCCTCCCTCGAGGGATCATTGTCATCATTGTCAAGAGCTATTCCTACCTGCGGTGCCAAAATTTCAGCCAATACTTTAGAAATTTTAAGTGTTGGTCTTTTGTGTTTGGTGCTATTTTGTATATTGCCTTTTATTGTATCTACCTATTTGACTGGATAGTGGATGTATTTCTCCCTCTTACGTGAGAGATTTTTTTTTTGCTTCCTATTTTTTGTTTTTGCTCCCTATTTTTAGAGATGTATTCTCCCGAAAAGATTTTCTTCATTTCTTAAGAATTAATCATCCTCTTAATTGTTAGAAATAGATAAAGTTAGACTATACACAGTGATTAAAAATTTATCATTTGGTTCTATAATTTCTCTAATCTTTTGATAAGAAGTCATACAAATTGTATCCTTATTACTTTAGTTTCAATGGATTCAATCATTTATTAAAAAAAAAAAAATACTCCATAGGTCAATATTGTAACATCATCTTATAACAATCAAAGCTGATACTCTCTTTGGTCAATATAATTGTCCGTATAGTAATAAAAAATTCCTCAACTACCATTACCCTTACTTTCTCGGGTAAAACTTTAGGTTGAATAGTTATCATTAAAAATTTAGCGTTTGACATTTTTATAATATCTATTTCAATTAAAATCAAATGCGAACTTTAAGTAAAAACAATAAATGTTTGTATAATAGAAGCATATATATATAAAGAGAGAGAGCGAAATTTCAAACATTTCTTTTATATAAATTCGCCTCATCAAATCTTTAAAGTAAAAGCTCAAATATAATATTTCATAAGTATTTTATTTTTTGTTTTAGAGTTAATTTTTAAGAATTCATAAAAATTATATAAAAAGTATTATTTACATATATTTTTATTTATCAAAACTTTGTAATCAAAATCAAGATATAAAATTAATAATCTTTTTTTATTTAAGTGTTATTAACATCATATCTCCATAAAATCTTGATGGCATAAAACTCTTACAACTATCATTCATCCATGTACTACCCTTTAATAAAAGAACTTTTCTATCAACAATTACATTGAAAATAGTATCACTCAATTCAAATTTAAAATTTAAAAGTATTGATACTGTTGAGCTTAAATCCCAATAAATTAAACTAGTCGTTGCCAAGTATTAAGAGGGGGGACCATAGCAGCAGATCAATTTTTTTAAAATTATTATTATAATTACACATAATAATTGATTTTAACTCTTATAAAAAAAATTATCAGAAAAGAGAAATTTTTGAAAGGTATAATTTTTTTGTACCAAATCTGACATCACATTGTAAAAGTTTAAATAGTACTCATAGAACAAAAAATATAATCTTTTTATGCTAAAAAAATATATAACTTTGTTTGATTTTACACCATTAATTATTTTCATATACACACAAGTATTCTTTTATTGTGTAAGTATTGATACGAACATTAAAGTATTTTTTATTATAAAAAAATGAATTTTTTTTATAATTGTAAAAAATTTATGAAG
The DNA here is from genome assembly GCA_946807835.1 of Ailanthus altissimus. Lineage (NCBI taxonomy): Eukaryota > Viridiplantae > Streptophyta > Magnoliopsida > Sapindales > Simaroubaceae > Ailanthus > Ailanthus altissimus. The sequence continues at coordinate 23,204,359 of OX327696.1, read as the reverse complement.
ACAACAGGATATATATATATTTTTTTGTGTAGTTCAAATTAAGGAACTTGAGACACCAACCATTGAATCAATAGAATGGTTAGTTTCTCTTTAAATTTTTTTATTTGTTTAAAACTTGGACAATATAATCTTTACCCGTCTCTAATTTGTCTCGTAATAATAAAGTTATAAAGATAACATTAGATTGTACACTTAGGCCCTTTCAACACCAATAAATCTTATATAATAAATATCTTAATTTCAAATCTTAGAATAACCCTTTTTACATTCGAGTAATGCAACATAAACACTGAGAACAAATTGCTTAAATCGTTGAAATATGGGGAGCAAAGTTTGATTATCCTCTATATTCATTTGCATCCAAACACACACTGCAAATGCTTAAGTAACCTCATGAATTCAGTCTTAAGTTTTATTAAAAAAAGCTTATCATATAATTATTTTAATTTAGAAGGTGAGATTCTTAATAACGTCTCGAACTAAGTTAGCCATTATTCAATAATGATTAATAATTAAGTTTTTTTTATAAATTTTTTAAAGAGTTAATAAAAAATGTTAGAATTTTTGAATTCACTGTAGACATAAGAAATTGATCAAATCACGTAAATAATTGTGTTATACTCTTTATTATATGTTTTAAATTTTTATTATTTTATTTAATATACAGATTATTTTATTGCATAAAAAAATTTTAATTTGAGGTTGAACTTAATTAATATAATTTGTTTAATTTAATCTCACAACAAAAAAGGTAATTCCTCTAATATAACACATGCTTACGCTCGACTAAGTTTGCATTATGCAATCACAAAGCTGAAATCTTCTCTAAATTCTCAATATGAATAAATTAACCATCAAACATCGAAGTAAAACCTTTATATTATTCCCTAACATTAACATATGTATTCTTAGTTATAAGAATATACAGTATAATAATAATAAGAGGGCTTTCGATTTGACATTCGATTTGTTTCTCTTAATTATCTATAGCAAAAGACTACAAATTAAAAAAAATTTCAATTATTAAAATCTGTAGAATTATAAGGTAGACTCACAAAAGTATTGAGTCTACAGATTATGATTTCCTAAGATCCTCGATAAGAGTTTTGATTAAGACAAGTTATTGAGTCTTATTCACTATTTTTTTCTCAAAGAGACAATCAATTTGGTATAAACAAAAACTGATAAATAAAACTCGTTTTATCAAAAAAGATATCACTAAATAATAATTTTAATACATCATTAACCGACTTCTTGCAATCTAAAAGAAAATCTCCAAAATTCTAATCATGCTCTAAAATCAATAGTAATACACTGAAATTTAGCATTTTAAGTTTTCAACTATATTAACTGTTTATTAATTTTTATATGGAATAAAAACATTCTTATCTTAAAAATTTGACTTAATTTTTAATTTTTTTCTAAAAGTTTTAAAAAAATCCAACTTTATCTACTTGGTTGGTTTTTTTAATCATTTATTTAAATGATTTTGTTATATAATGACATATTTACTTTTATTTGTTAAAATAGTTACACATAATAATTAAAGTCACATCAATAAATAATATTTATTTAAAGAATAAAAAGTAAGCACGTGAACTACTAGTGTTGAGTGATAATATAGTGAATTTACCTTTTTACCTTTTTAATAGTCATTTTTATACCTTTTAATATAGTCGTCATGAGCAGTGGCAAGTTTTTCCTTCAATTTAGACTTATATAAATAGGTTGAAAGCAAATTGTTTAACACTGAAATACAACCAAAAGAAATTCTAGCAAGAACAATATTAACCGTTTATCAATTTTTATATGGGATAAGGACATTCTTGTTTCAAAGTTTGGTCTAATTTTTTATTCTATCTTAAAAATTTTAGAATTTTTTTTTTTATTTCGTTAATTTTTTTAAGGAGAATTAAAAAATAACTTTTTAATTATTTAATTATTCTTTTTTAATCAAATGTAAAATGGTTATAGTTTATTAACTAAATAATTTATTTTTAGATACATTTATCTTTATATCAAACTTATAATTTTTTTCTCTTTTTAAACTTCAAAATTGATACACTAAACCAAAGTTTATTGATGGCTGAATATTTTTAAAATTGTTATTGTAAAAATTAAGTGTTGCTGAGCATATTTATCGCATTAAATAAAAAAAAATAGCTCTGGTAAGTTGTTTAAACTTTGTTAGAAAATTTAAATTTGTTAGAAATTAGATAAAATTTACATTTAAAGTTAAAAGTAGTTGTTATTAACGAACTAAATGTGAAAAATGAGTTAGAATGGTATAAAAGATGTTGAAATCTGGCCAAAAATAAGTTTTGGAGTGTGTTTGACGAAAATCAGACAGTGGTCGGTGCGGCTGCCGTCAATTTAGGCATCGCGGGGGCACATCTCAGGCTGGAGATGTGCCCCGAGATGGCCCCGTGGCGCGTACATTGTGTGCATCTCAGGGCCATCTCGGGTTCGAGACGGCCCCGTGGCGCGCACAATATGCCCATCTCGGGCCCGAGATGGCCCTGCGGCGAGCAAAATATGCGCATCGCGGGGGCATATCTCAGGCCCGAGATGTGCCCCCGCGATGCGTATTTTATTTTTTTAAATAATTTTACTATTTATTTTTGTTTTTTAAGGTCATATGCAATATGATGTAATAGTTACTTGTTTTGGAGGAAAGTGGGAGAGTTCTAGTGACGGGGAAGAAAGTTATGTTGATTATAATAATTTTGGAATTTCGGTTCCGAAAGATATCAATTTTAAAGATCTTTTAAATGCAGTATGTTATACCTTGGGAGTCGACAATGTGAACTGTAAAGTGACTTTGAAAATCAAAATTGATGCAACGAGATATAACCTAAAACCTATTGAGATTAGAAACGACAGTGATGTTCAATTTTTTTTTAGCGCCAATAGAAGATCGTACTGTCTTTTATGTGTAACAGTGGATCCTAGAGCTCCCGTTTATGAAGATGATGTACAGCCCCTCAATCAAAACCCACCATCAATTCATACTCATTTTATGTTAGCTAGCGATAGCAACCAAGTGAGCCATACATCTCTATCAGTTTCAGCAGTGGTTCCTACAAACACAATGAACAAGTATCACAATGTTTCTCCTATACCCTTTAATGAAGACTCAACCTATACACATTACGCTTTGTGATGACATTGGAAATGTTGGGGATGTGAAAGGGGACTATGATGATGTTAGAAATGTTGATAATTTAGAAGGGGATAATTTAGCAGAAGGCGGACGTTGTTATGTTTCGACAAGCTCCCTAAATGTTGAAGCTAGAAGAATAGATTTTTGTGAAGCGAAAAACCCCTTTGCGTTTATGCCTCCAATACCACCATCAGACTTGGACATTTCGAATAAGATATCGAGTAGTGGAATTGGCGATGTGTTTGTAGGAAAGTTATTTGATAGCAAAGATGAACTTCACCAGGCTATTAGTATGGTAGCACTTAAAGGTAATTGGAACTTTAAAGTGTCAAGGTCGACAAAAGATCATTTTGAGATCAAATGTGATGATGATAGATGTCGATAGCGATTACGTGCAGTGTAGACAGATGCAAGGAAACATTTTATTGTGCGCAGAATTAATTCAAGTCATGTGTGCCAATTAGATCGATTGCGCGATGGTCATCGACAAGCAAAGTCTCAGATTATTGGCAAATTCATAAAAAATAAGTTTACATCTGCGAGTCGACTTTATAGACTGAAGGAAATCCAAGCAGACATACGTGAGGAGTTTGGTATGAACATAACTTACCCTACTACTTGGCGGTCTAAGGAGTATGCATTGGTGTTGATACGTGGTACTCTAGAGGGTTCATATAAATTACTTCCTGCATACTTTCATATATTGGAACAACAAACCCAAGTACAGTCACGCATTTGGAGATTGACGATTGCAAGCACTTCAAATATTTCTTCATGGCTCTTGGACCATGTATTAGAGGGTTTCAGTCTTCTATCCAACTGATTATTGCAGTTGATGGTACATTTTTAAAAAAATGCATACTTGTAAACAATGTTTGTGGCTGTTTGCAAGGATGGAAACAACCAGATTTTTCCACTTGCATGGGGTATTGCTGACTTTAAAAATGATGCTTCATGGAAGTGGTTTATGGAAAAACTCCGAGGAGTTATTGGAGATCTTGAGAACCTTGTATTTATATCTGATCGACATGCTAGTATCGAGAAGGCCATTAAAGAGATATTTTCTAATGTATATCATGGTGTATGCATCCATCACTTGAAGTGTAATTTGGTAGCACGATATAAGATACCATCGTAGACAACAAAAGGAGTGGGATATTTGGCCTCCTATTTTGTTGCTACCAAGGCTGTAGTAACCAGTATCCGCGACTAGTAAGAATAAGTATTTATATATGTATAAATATACGTATTTTATTTGTATGTTGGTGATACTTGATTTATATATTGTTATTAGTAGTGTTTGTATAGGTTAAGGTGATACTATTAGCATTGGGTTTAATTGCAAGACTTTAGATTTATTTTAGGGACCAAATTGTAATACTTTGAAAGTTTTGGGGGTAAATTCGTAAATACCAAAAATTAGCCACTTAGTATAAAAATACACTTTTAAAACCCTAATCCTCTCATTTTGGTCGAGCTACCTCTTTTAGAGAGAGAGAAGAGAGAAAAGAAGGGAGAGAAAGAGAAGAAGGAGAAGAAAAAGAAGAAGAAATTGAAATTTTGGATTTTAAGAGGTATATCACAACTATTTCTCAATTTATTGGTGTTAATTATATTAATTTCTTTAAGTTTTGATTTCTGGAAATATGTATAATTGAGGATTTGATGTGTATTTCGTATGATATTTTGAGAATTGATGATGATCTATAAGATAGTTTGATAAATCATGATGGATTGTAGAATTTCTGCTTGATAGTCTCTTGATCCAAGAATTTTATAAATTGTTGTGATTCGATTTTGGTTTTGAATTTTGAGTATATGAAATTAGACATGTTTAGTATCATCTGAGACTTTGAATCGATTCAAAATTCCAGAAATTGAATTTGTTGTGAATTTACCAAAATGACCCTGAAATTCTGGAAATTTCCTATGTGAACAGTATAATACAGTGACGAACAATGTTTGTCCTACTAAGAATTGAGAATTTAGATCAATGTGGTTGAAATTTCATGATTTTCTAAAGTATATCCGCTCATTACAGTATTTGATTAACAGATTTTTAAAGCTATAGAATAAAATAGTTTTAAAATATTTTTGGCAGTGATTTGGAAGTGAAATATTTACCATGGACTGAGATATATGTTAAGAGTAATTATATGGTAGTTTTATAATTTTTGAGTTAGTATATGATTTTATATAATTAAAAGATTGAATACTGTTCAGTAAGTATCTTGATCTTGTCAGGTTAGTAGTTTGGATTCGATGGTATGTATGGAATAGATTGTGTAGGAATTTTGATATAATATTCATAAATAAGAAGGATATATGAGTCAAGAATGATATATTCTGATTTCGGAGTAATTGGACATCATTTGATGTATTAGAAAATTTTGTTAAGTGTAAGTGGTCAGAATGACAGGTTTTGAGAAACCAAGTATTTAGACCAATTTGATGTGATAAATGCATTGTGTATAATTTTGTAAGCTATTTAAAGTATTTTGTGTGAATTATGAAGCTTATGAAAGGATTAATCTCCATTGATAGGTTAAGGATATTTAAGCCTTGTAGTTGAAAGTGTTAAGAGGTAAGTATACTAGACTTTTTACTGGAATCACAATAAACATAGTAAGTGTTATGAATGATTTGGTAAATGTGGTTAAGAATATGTTTATGTTATGTCAAAGTATATTTTGATATAAAATGTAAATATATGTTTATGAATGTGAGCATTGACATTGAGCATGGACATACATGTGTTTTTTGAAAGTGAGCTTTCAAAATAAGATATGTTTAACAAAGAAAGCTTTTGAAGTGTAATATGTCCATGAGAAATATTTTGTGTTTTGAGGGTACTTGAACTCACTGTTAACTTAGTAGGCATTTTATGTGATTTGTGAAGCCTTTATGTGTGGCATTTCCTTCGGGATTGGTATATGTTATGTGTTCCGTATATAGGAGGATCCTATTGGTACCTAAAGGAAGAGTGAGTCATCACATTCGTGTGGTGGCGTATTGGTGCATGTGAGAGGATTCACCGATGATCAGGGTGAGGGTTTGGCTTTTACCTTCGGGCATGAGCATTATATATGTGTAATTTCAAGACCTCACTTGTACTATTCCTCTCATACGGTATGTCACCTACGAGTGACATTTGGCTCATTATGTGATATGTGATATGTAAGTCCTACTAAGTAGTAGTTGAGTGATGGTATTCCTATTATGTGTTTTGAAAGAATGTGTAAGCGCTTACATGATATGTGATTTGATAAGATTATGATTTTGATTGATCACAACATATCATACATATGTATTGTGTACATATATGTATTTGTATTTGATATATGAAAAACTAGTATGCTTACTGAGTTTTATACTCATTATAGTTTATGGTGATTTCAGGTAAATAAGGTACATGTGTGCTTAGCGGATTTGGCAAGGCTTCTGCTGTTCTTTGGGTTCCCTAAGTTGTTAGGTTGCTAAGTGTTTCATTTGGGGACACGTGGGATAAGATATTTGATTTGTCCCTATTGAATAAATACTTATGTATTATTTTATTGTGTGTGGTTAGATTTAGTTTAAGTTTCACCAAGTGTAGTAATGGATTGATTTTAAGTAAGAATTTGCAATGAATATATTCTGGGCTTCCGGTAACAAAGTTGCTATTGGTGACGTAGTAGAGTGTTAATCTCTGAGAAAACTCTGCGTATCTCCGGTTTACTAATTGTCCCAGTCATAATTCAATTGCTATAATTCTGAAAGAAATTAAAATAAATGTTTAAGTATTATTGAATGAATGTAAGTGATGTCGTGTGTCAGATCTTTTGGGTCTGGGGCATGACAAAGGCGTATCGCATAGCTGACTTTCAAAGAAAAATTTATAAGATGCGAGAAATGAAACCGGAGGCAATGAGATACTTGAAGGAAGAGGTTGGTTTTCAAAATGAGCTCGATCAATGAGAGTATTCAGAAGATATGACATCATGACCACCAACATTGCAGAGAGCATTAACGCTGTTGCGAAGGAAGTACGTGCCATGATGGTGACTGCCTTAATTGAGTGGATCCGAGAGTTAATACAAAAATAGTTTGTTGAGAGACGTGAGGTTGCAGAAAATATGTCAAACTTCTTGACCACTTGAGCCCATGATAAGATTTGGAAGCATAATAATGATTTCGCTCGCATGACAGTGCATGCAATAGATCGATCTCGTTTTGTTGTTAAGGACAAAAAAAAATGGAATAGTGGACATCCCGGGGAAGTCATGTAGTTGTCGAAAGTTTGATATGGGGCAACTACCGTGTTCTTATGCACTTGTAGTATGCAGGCAGGTCAGATTCCAGTACCAGACTCTTTATTCGCGATATTACACGACTGAGTCTTTGTTGCGTGCATACAGTGAACCAGTAAATCCGGTTGATTATCTGTTAGATTGGATTGTTCCAGAGGAGTTGAGAGCTGTTGACATCCAACCTCCTATAGTACACCGGCAATCAGGAAGACGTCAGAAGAATCAAATTTTATTGCAAGATGAGGCTCCCACGAAGAATGTATGCAGTCGCTGTAAGTAGCATGGACATAATCAACAAACTTGTCGAAACCCAATTCCATTACATGGTAGTTGATGTGTTCTTTATAAGATATATTTGTATTTTAAAATCATATAGTTATGGACCTTATTTAACTAGTTAATTTGTATTTTTTTTTACGATTGCATTTAATTGATAAGTTTATTATATTTCTTTTTTCTCCAATGTCATTAATAATGCATGCTTTGACTAATTATATTTTAAACCCGACCCAGAATCCTACAACGTGGACCTAGGTAGACCTTGTCGAGCACCCCAACGGAATGCTTCCCAAAGTCCGTTATCAACCTTGGGAAATTCTATGAGACAAACCCTAAAATGTTTCTTAATTTCTTTTTAGATATATTCTTATAGACATGGGAAATTTATTTTATTTTCTAAAATTCCTGGATTAAAATGGACAGAGTTTCCCCTATTTTTTCTCAAAATCTATATTTCATAAACTTGTAACGGGGTACACTTCAAATATTTCTCACATCTCTTAGATGTAAAGGGGACCTCCCATCCCTATCCAAATCAATCAATATACTTTTACAATTTACAATAAAATATATAAAATACATAAAAAAAACTTTATAAACATGCAAAATTTAATTTTCTTTTATTATTGTTTTTGCACATTTTCATAAGTGAATCGCCATTTTGGTCCTAAAAAATGACTCATGTTCAGGACCAAAATTTAGGGGATGACAACACATTAAAAACTCTATAAACATACAAACATAAACCCTACAATCCCTCTTATTCATTATCTGCTATGGCACTCCATCCTTTAATCTAATTACATGAAAATAGGTTAAGTCAGGTGTAATTTGTCGTTGCTCATTAAATCAACAAGTATCTAGGTAACGGGATAACAACGTAGCTAATGGCAGGACATGATTCTCAATCACGCCATCGATAAATCCCTTGATGATAGAATCGTAGATCAATATTTGCCGATGCAAGATGTCCACCTCAGCCGTCACCTAATGCTGTTGATTGTAGTTGGTAGGAATATAAACCTACATAAAATTCAAATAAGTCTTACAAATAGTACTACAAGTTATAAACAAAAATAACAACATTCACACAAAATATTATATTTTTACCTTATTAACCTCAATCCACATACATACACCGAGTAAATCTTCTTTAGCGCATTGGGCATATGCCATCACTTCATCACTCTATACAATGCCAATTATGTCATTTTTGTGCTGCTCATAAAGGAGTCTAAAAGTCTCCTGCAAATGCTGGGTCATCGAATAATCAATAAAAATAAAATAACAAAATATAATTAATTTAATTCATCACTCACAAAGAAGTACGAATCCACAGAAGTGGACAATTGAGGCAATGCATTAGTGTAACTGTATTGCCTAAGCTGAATCACCTTCAAATACTCATTAATATGTTGCATTAAGAAACAATTATCGTCAAGTGAATGTGTAAATTTAAAATAAAAATGAAATGAGATAAAATTATTAAATAATTTACTTACAAAGTCATCTAGCCAGCTGTGTAGCAATTCCCGAAACCATGTCGGGTTAGCGTCTAGCCCAGGTAAGCTGACTACACTCTCATCCTTGTCCATCCAGGCCTGAAACTCAACTATGATAGTCGAGTCTATCTGCTGCAATGGATTTATGTCTACTTGAGGTTGTACTTCAATTTCAAATTTCTTCTTCTCATGTATCTTTTGTGAAAATGGATTTGTATATGAGGTGTGCAAATACATGCAGGCTTATATGGTCTTCCAAATTGACTCACTTCTTTATACGGGGCAGGTAAGATCTCAACACTTGCAGGACTGTCAATCAGTGGCTGGGACAATATATCATGACCAGTAGCTGGGGTCTGAAAATCATATTGAGAACCTGCCGGTGTGTTCTCTCCAAACTAAAATATATGTATATATTAAAATAAATCAAACTGCAATTAAGGTAAGGGAAAATTATTGCGTTTAAAATTTATTTTACTTACCATATTATGGCTTTCGTTCTGTTGGAATGAGCATGACTGCCTAAACCACATCATCATCTGCTGTGTAAGATCGGTACGGAGTTGATTAACACTTGTTAAAATTTCATCTCTATCCTTGTTCATTCTTTGTAGAAGTGCAGCTTGTGCAGCTTCAGTACGCTCAAATCTCTTAATCATCTCCTCCCGTAGCAGCTCAATCTGATGGGTTACGCCATGGTCTGCAGATGCATTGTGTTCAGATTACAAGAAACATAACCATAGTTAATGACTTATTTAGAAATATTAGAAATATATGAAAATTTCTCTTTAGTTAATCACGTAAATAAGTAATATACCGTTACTCATGGCACTGGTACTGACATTTGTGGGTTTGTCCATTCATATCCACCCCCCTTCACATCCATAACATCATCGTTAGGGTCACTGAAATGGGCATAGGTCCTGGGGCGCTTGCTCTCGCTGTAATCAGACATATTTGGTAAGTTCCCAGCATAACTTCCTCTTGGAATGCCTACACGTCTAACCAGACGCACAATTACCTCTTTCTTCTCATGGTCTTTTGGTACTAATTTATGATGTACCGAAAAAACTTCTAAATCAACTAACCATATTAAGTTACGCTTAAAACAAAATAAAAATTATAAACCAATATATATATTTTTCATTCATATCAACACATACCAAATCCTTTTCTAATATTGTATCCTGAACCTCATTGAACAGTGGAGTCCCTCGAGTCGTCCAATTCAAAATCGAGGGAAGCGATCACCATTATGATAACTAAAAATCTCTCCGCATACTAGAATTGCCTCAAAAATTCATACCTAATATAATTATTTTTAAAATATAAGTTTGGCGTATATAAAATAAATATATAATTAAGATCAAAAAGTTAAGTACAAGAAAATTATGGCGTATTAAAAATGCGTGCGAAAAGCCATACACGTTGTAACTTTCAAACTTCCTCTGTGCAAACCTTTTCCTATTTATTTTCTCAAGTTTTTGGAATGCAACATTCTTAAGTGAGTTATGAAACACGATCCATGCAATATTACCTCATGGATACTTATTAAACTCATCAAGGTCATCCACTAAACATAGAACAAAATTTTGAATCCCACTACGTTCGTCACGTGGGATTAAAACACGACGCACAAAATAAAATAAACTCAACTTTACTGCATCTGCATCGTCCATTTTCTTCAAATCCAGACGTGCGTACTATTGATCAAGAAATATGTAAGATAATTTCTTTACCTCAGAAAAATATGTATCCCATAATCGAGTGCCCAATTTCCTATGCAGCTGCTGGGCGGGAGGCTAATCTCGCATTTGTAGTCCAGTGATTAGTACAAACTCCTGCCGGTAAAATCGGATGCGTTTTCTCCCTATGTAAAATCACATCTTATCTTCTAAATTAAAGGTATACACCTCACGCAACAATAACTCGTGCACAAAAATACCAGAGAATGTCAACTTTGACATATCTAAGAAATGTCCCATACACATCTGCCTAAATAATATTTTCTGATTTTTTGTCAGTTTATATTTTATACAATTTAGACCCCACATCTTCGCATAAGTCGTCACTGATGCATGAAAAAATATATGCTTTGAAATTCTATATTTTTTCGATATGTTCTCTTTCCTGTAACAATAAACAAAATAAACAAAAGACATTAATATTAAAAAAAAAATAATAAGAAAAAAGTTCATAAATAACATGCTACATATAACATACAATATTATTTACAGAAACAATTAATTTAACATACATAAAAATTATAATACATTATAATAATTAATTACTAACATATTAATCAACATATTATAATAATTAATTATATATTAAAATCAAAATAATCATATATAAATTATAATTACATAAGGTACTCACAATAATAATAAATAATGTTACAAACCAAATTAATGAGTCATTTAAGCAAATATTTTCATTTATTAAATCAATTCCTTCTAAATTCTATTTATGAAAAATTTTCTTTATTTAATTTAAATAAAATTACATTTATCCCTTTAATTAATTTTTTTTAAAAAAGAATTTAATGTAATTTTATTAATATATTTAATTAATTTAAATAACATTAAATTTAATTAATTTTAAAAAATAAAAATAAATTTTTTTGTGCCACGTGGCATCTTATCAGGCGCCACTTGGCGCAACAGTGCGGCATCGCAGACGTCCCCGATGCTGTACGCGATGCGCCCTAAGGGGGGCATCGCGGGCGCGCACAGCGGGCTCGAGATGCGCCTTTGACAGGTGCATCGCGGGGCCATCTCCGGTCCCCGTTGCGCGCCCATGATGCGCCCTTAAGGCGCATCACGGGGCCATCTCGGGCCTAAGATGGCCCCGAGATTGGCAATGGCGGCCTGCCGCTGCTCCGGCCACCGTCTGCATCGCGAATATCGACCAAAAAATCTCATTTTTTGTCTATTTTTAACGTTTCTTACACCATTCAAACTCATTTTTCACATAAAATTCAATAATTTTATCTATTTCTAGCTTCAAATATAAATTCTAATAAATTTCTAACAATTTTATAAAAAAATGTAGATTTTTTAAAAGTTCAACAAAACTTACCAAAATTCGGTTATTTCTTTTGTTTGAAGTGAGAAATATATTGTATAAGCTCCGATCTATGCAATGATAACTTCAAAATTTCTGATCTAATAATTTTTGATAATTTTGTGATTTTTGGTAATTTTCAGTGAAGAGGATTGTTAATTTGTTATTTGGGCAAATATGTTCAAAATATAAATTTTTGGTTAATAAATTATATTTAATTTTAATTTGATTAAAAGAGAATAATAAAAAAATAAATTCCAACATTCGTTCAATTCCCGGATGTCCAGCCCGTTAAGGGTCATGTGTCTCCCTCAATAATTCTTGCCGCAGGGCCATTTGTAAAATTTTTTCTTTTATTTATTTAGAAAATTTTACTAATTTTGTTACACAATAATATATTTATCCTTATTTATTAAGTTAATTACATGTGATGATTAAAGTCACATGAGTAAACAATATTTATTTAAAGAATAAAAAGCAAATAAGCACATGAACTACCGGTGTTTAGTAAAGAGATAGTGTAATTATTTTTTTTAACCCTTTTAAGTCGCCATTTTTATACTTATTGATATAGTCATTGTGAACAAGGGGCTAATTTTCCATTCTATTTGGACGTATTTAAATAGGCTGAAGCCAATTTTTTTAACATTGAAATACAACCAAAAGAAATTATGGCAAATATAAAAATCTCCATTAATTCAATCCATTGTAGAAATATTGTTTATCTGTCCTAAAAAATATATTGTTCAATAGTAAAAAAATACATATTTTAAGTCACAAAATCTCTTATTCAACAATACTTCTATCAGGTCAAAAATTAGAAAATAATTTCAGGTATGCACCAAAGATTCAGCTCCATATCATCTATTAGGTCCCTCAACAACTTCATTAGGTTTAGTAGACACCTAATAAAATTTAAAAAACGTAACTTATCAATGCAATGAAGAAATATCAATATCAAAAGAAAATTTAAGTAAGCTATGTTTCAAGTGCATGCATATTAGGTGCAACTTTTACAGTTTTCGGAAGCCTAAACCTAATGAGTTTAATGCAAATAAATTTTTTGATGATATGAATCATGAAACAATAGTTACCTTGTGCATGAGAAAAGTGTTCGTAATTCATATAACATGGATCAACAAGACACTTTAGAAGACATCGAAGTAGTAATATACTTACTAGATAATGACTTCTTATTTTGACAATTATAACTATTTTCATGTTAGGATTTTTTTTTTGAAATTGGCAACACCTATTGTAATTATAAGGAAAATGTAATGTAAATGAGATGTGAATATCTTCTTGAGATATGACGTTTAGAAAGTCTCGAAAATTATCCTAGAATGGTTGCTTAAGCTCTTTGTCTCGAGTGCCTTCTGAGTTACTCTTAATAGTAGTTCGAGGCTCTCTATTGGGATAGGATGAAGACTTACTCTTGTTGGATTTTCTACTATATGGGGGCTTATAGGAATAGTGACTTCTAGATAGAGCTCATTGAGTATAAACAAAGGTAGGTTGAGTCTGCCCACAAGTTTCCTTCTCTATTCTCCTTCAGTCAACGACCATATTGGTTATCTTCTTGGCGAACTCTTCAAACTGAGATTATAACATTTAATAGAATTGGAATTAGAATTGAAATTGAGATTAGGATTATAAAATTAAATGGAATTGGAATTGAAATTGAAATTATAACATTTAATAGAATTGGAATTGACATTGAAATTATAAAATTTAATGGAATTAGAATTTAAATTAGGATTATAATATTTAATAGAATTAAAATTGAAATTATAAAATTAAAAGGAATTAGAATTGAAATTATAGCATTGAAATTAAACTTTTAAAATTTAATAGAATTAGAATTATAACATTTAATAGAAGTAAAATTGTAAAATTTAAGGTAATTGGAATTGGATATATAAAATTTAATGGACTGTAATTATGAATTTATTGTCAATTGAATTGGAATTATAAAATTTAATGGAATTAGAATGAGAATTGAAATTATAAAATTTAATAGAATTAAAATGAAGTTATAAAATTTAATGAAATTAAGTTTAGAACTATAAAATTTAATAGAATTAGAAATGAAATTATAAAATTTTATAGAATGGAAATTGGAATTATAAAATTTAATGAAATTGGAATTGTAGTTAAAATTATAAAATTTAATGGATATAAAAATTAGAATTAGAATTATAAAATTTAATGAAATTAGAATTGTTAATTGCAATTAGAAATATAAACTTTAATAGAATTACAATTGTAATTGAAATTATAAAATTTAATGGATTTGGAATTGAATTGTAAAATTTCATATTTTTGTTGTGAATTTAATCATTCCTCATTTTAATCTTTGTCTCGATGCATTAGCTGAAGAGTCTACTACTATTATAAATTTATAATTTAATTTAATATTAAAAAATAAATTTAATTTTAATCAAAATTATAATTGACTTAATTTAATTCAATTATGATTTGAGGGAGAATTAGAGAATTAAGAAAATATTTCAATTATTCAATTAATCCAATTAGACTCAATACAAAAAGTCCATATATTTTTCTAAAATAAACTCTATTAAATATTTAAAAAAATTATCTTAAAAATAAATAAATTCAAACACAAAATATATATGTATATATGTCAAGCCCAATTGGAATCTAACCTTATATAAAAAAAAAACTCCAATTAAAACTCAAAATCCAAAACATAAACATTATAAAAAAATAAAAATAAATCATAAAAAATTTAGCCCAACTTTTAAACCAACTTAATAGAGAGAACCCAATCATGCTCATCCTGATATAAATGCATTATGTTCCCTTAACATTGACATCCCTTTCCCAGAAAGGAAATATGACTTAATATTATAGGCTGGACTATTTTTTTTTGTTGGACTAAACTCTATAGGCGTTACAGTCAGAATGATAAGATAATAAAATTTGAGAACTAAAATTGAGAAATAGAGAGAAAGAGTTATAAGATGTATGCATATATGTGAATGTAATTGCACAAATGAGATGTGATAGATATCCACAATCATAAGATTATATTATTTGTTTAAAATATTTTTCTAATATAAAAATATGTTTTTTAATCATACATAATTAAATAGTTTAATAATATTAAAGGTATTTTTATTGTCAAACATTAATTAAAGTGTTACAGAAGAAAAAATTGATAGGCAAGATTCTCCAGAAAAGAAGTGCTTTTTTCAAAGCATTCTTAAATTGACCCTAAATGGCAATGGGAACAACACGAAGTGGTGATGCCTTCTGTAAGCTGATGCCAAACTTCTCTTCCATGTTCATGGTCTCTGGTGCAACCCCATCTTCAAGCTTCCAATCAAAGCAGTTAATAAGTGAACCCAACATTAAATGTAACATTCTGATTGCCAAGGGCAAACCCGGACATATTCGCCGCCTAGCACCAAACGGAATTAGCTCAAAATTGCGGCCTTTGACATCAAGATCCGATCCCAAGAACCTTTCCGGCATAAAAGAGTATGGGTTGTCCCATGTGCTTGCATCTCTTCCTATAGCCCACACATTCACAAGTACTTGTGCGTCTTTTGGCACTGTGAAGCAGTCGATTTCTGTATCTGCCGAGGCTTTGCGGGGAAGTAACAAGGAAACTGCTGGGTGCATTCTAAAGGTTTCTTTAGCTACTGCTTGTAGATAAGGTAACCGAGAGATGTCTGATTCCTCAATAGGTTTGCCTTTGCCAATTGTTTGTTCTATCTCCAATTGGGCTATAGACAAAGCTTCCGGGTTGCGGAGTAGTTCTGTCATTGCCCACTCCAATGTGCTCGAAGTTGTATCAGTCCCCGCAGCAAACAAATCCTGTGAACATATGCACGGGAACGCTTAGAGAGATATCAACAAAATGTGAAGCACCTTTCTAACTTTTAACGACAAAGAAGTATTACCAAAAACAAATATTTGATAAAATTTCTATCCATGTCTCCATTGTTGTCTTCATTGATGTTAAGAAGGATATCCAATATATCTTTCGCTTTGGCCGAACCATTTTCTTGTCTTAGCTTTATTCTTTGATCAATCATGCTGTCGAAGAGCTCGAACATCTTGGTAAAGTGAGTTGTCAAGCGACGCCTTATACCCTGCAGGTCAAGCTTTCTAAGCACGGGAAAATAATCACCAAAGTTAGGCTTTCCAATCTCTTGCATGATTTGCCACCAAGCTCCTTAAACTCTCGTGAAGTATCTGAATTTGGATCAGCCAGATCAACGGAGAATATGGCGTTGGACAACAAATTAAGCGTAGTATTGAAAACTGCTTGCCCAATATCTACGGCTCTTCCTGCACGGCAACTTTCTCCAACATAAGCAAGAAGTTGTAGGATTTTCTTCGGCCGGACGTCTTGATTCGCATCAAGTTTCTGTGTACTGAAAATATAAGAGCTGCATATTTTTCGGAGATTTCTCCACGGTGACGAGACAGGCAGCCAAGGCATCCCGAATGCATCGTGCTGCTGGGCTCGTGGCGCGTCAGGGACGGTTCGGTTACAGAAAGATGCGTCATGATTTTGAAGTATTTCTTTAGCCATGGTTGCAGAAGAAATGACTACCGTGGTCACCTTGCCAAATTTTAGACTTATTATGTGGCCATGAATCTTGGCGAGCTTGGCTAGTGACTAATGGGGTTTGTCACCAAGTTCTAATAGATTCCCCAAGCCGGGAAAAGGAGCCGATCCCGGAATGAGTTCTCTGGATCTACCTCACCCTCTCCTGGTAAAGGACTTTAAAGCTATAACAAAACCCAAGTGAAGAGAAGCCATAGCATGCTCCTCAAGATCTCCATTTTTCTGTGTCGATCTCTGAAACTCTCAAAAACAACAAATTCAGGTGTCCCTCACCCACTTCAGAAGTGGAAATTGTTTCCGCTCTTCTGTTTGATGGCCATTACACTTATTTGATTATTTATAGTCAAAGAAAAGAGTGCCATGTACTATTTTTTTTTTGAAAATTTTAAAAATAACCCTTTAATTTTATAAATGTTTGTTATTAATCTCATTTTAATTGTTATTCTTTATTAGCCAAATAAACTGTAAATGGACTGTTTGCCCTCGTATATATAATATAGTGTTAAATAAAACATTTGAACCTTATAGCTAACAAATCCAAGATTGATTTAAACCAATCCATTTCTAAGAACACAATTCATTATTTAGAATTTGAAATAAATAGATTTGAAGTTGTAAAACATCTTTTTCACGTAAGATTTATTTCATATTATATATATTTGAAATGTTAAATTTGTTAGAAGTTGTGATTATTTTAAAATAAATATATGAAAATACAATTGTAATTATAATGGTGAAGTTTGGAAGAAAAATGAAGTTGAATGAGAGAAAAATGAGGTGACAGGGAGGAAAACTGAAGAATTACACTGCAAGTTACTTTGCGGGCAACTGTCGTGGGTCTGTGATTGTTGGCTAAGATGACACACAATTGCGGGTCCGACAATTGTTGGGCATCTCATCCAATAATTGTGAACTCGCGATTGTTGGCCGAGATGGCCACGTCATATGTTTGGGTGTCCGCAAAAGCTGCCCGTGACACAGCCATCTGGGGGCTTGCGTGTCTCGCATTGTGGGCAACTTGCAATTTTGCGGGATTTTTTGAAATAAAGATTTCTAAATTTTTTGGATGGTTTTTAATATGTTTTTAATTTCAGGTCCTACGGATTATAATTCAATTGTTATTTATTTCAAGAGAAGGTCGGAAGCTCTAGTGACGGGGAAGAGATTTATATTGACTATAATAACATTGAGATTTCGGTTTCAAAAGATGTTAAATTTTAAGTCTTTTAAATATTGTGCGTTATGCTATTGGAGTTGACAATGTGGAGTATAAAGTGACTCTAAAAATTAAAATTAATGTAACGAAGTATAATTTGAATGCTATTGATATTAAAAATTATAGCGATGTCTAATTCTTTTTGGGCTCAATAAAAGATCTTGTTTTCCTCTATGTGTAACAATAGATCTTATAGCTTTAATTTACAAGGAAGATGCACAAGCGCCCCATCAAAACCCATCACTTGTTCATACTCATTTCATGTCAGCAAGTAGTAGCAACTAAGTAAGCCACACAACCTTAACAATACCAACAATGGTTCCTTTAAATATAACAGATGAATATCATCATTTTTTTTCCTATAACATTCATGGAATACCCAGCTTATACACACTATGATAATGGTACGGATGAGGATTATGATGGCGTTGGAAACATTGGTGACGTGGAAATAGATTGTGATGTTGTTATAAATAATGGTCATATGGAAGAATGTGTCGGTTTGGATGATTTATCAAAAGGTGAATGTTGTATGTTTCAACGAGCTCCCTTAATGTTGAAGATAGAAGATGATATTATTTTGAGCTTAAAACCTTTTTGTGTTTATGCCTATAATACCACTATTTGACTTATATATCTAATAAGATCTCGTGTAGTGAAATCAGAGATGTATTTGTGGAAAAGTTATTTAATAGCCAAGATGAACTTCACCAGGCTATTAGTGTACCAGCATTTATAGGTAATTGGAGCTTCAGAGTCTCAACGTCAACAAAAGATCATTTTGAGATAAAATGTGATGATGATAAATATAAATGACGATTACATGTAGTGTTGATAGATGCAAGAAAGTATTTTATTATGCACAAAATTGATGCAAATCGTATGCTAGTTAGACCGGTTGTATAATGGTCACCAATAAGTGAAGTCTCAGATTATTGGTAAATTCATAATTTTTTTTTTTTGCATTTAAGAGTGGATTTTACAAACCGAAAGAGATCTAGACAGATATATGTGAAGAGTTTGGTGTGGAGATAACTTACCATACTCATTGGAAAGCTAAGGAACATGTATTGAGGTTGATACAAGGTGCTTCAGAGGCTTCTTTCAAATTACTTCCTGTTATTGCTATATGCTGGAACAAAAAAACCCAAGTATATGAATACTTATTTGGAAATTGAGATTGCAATTACTTTAAATATTTTTTTATGGCGCTTAGACTATACATTAGACGATTCCAATCATTTATCCAGTTGGATATTGCAGTTGATGGTACATTTTTAAAATATACATACCTGAGTACAATATTTGTGGCTGTTTGCAAAGATGAAAACAATCAAAATTTTCCAATGGCATGGGGTATTGTTGATTCGAAAATTGATGCTTCCTTGTTATGGTTTATGGAAAAACTTCCAAGAGTCTTAGGTGATTTTGAGAATCTTGTGTTTGTATCTATTCTGTATGCTAGTATCGAAAAGGCCATTGGAAAGGTATTTCCTAATGCATATCATGGGTTGCATCTACAACTTGAAAGAAAATTTGATCTCAAGATACAAGATATCGCCGAAGAAGAAGAAATGAGAGAGATACCTAGCTTCTTATTTGTATTTGCTAAGGCATATCGCCTAGCTAACTTTCAAGAGTAAATTAAGAAGATGCTAAAAATGAAACCAAAGACAATAAAATACTTGGAGGAAGAGGTTAATTTTTCTAAATGGGGTCGATCAGTGGGAACATTTAGAATAAATGATATTATAACCACTAACATTAAAGAGAGCATTAATGTTGTTGCAAAGAATGCATATGGCCTGCCTTTAACCCTTGGTTGAATGAACTCGAGAGCTAATTCAAAGATGGTTTGTCAAGACGGGAGGCTGCACAAAGTATGACAAACTTTCTACAGAATTATGCCTATTACAAGGTTTGGAAGTACAATGGTGTGTCCACCCAAATGACACTGTACCCAGTAGATCAATCTCGATTTTGTGTTAAGAATAGAAATAGAAATGAAATAGTAGACATTCTGGCGAAGACATCTTACTAGAAGTTTGATTTTTGGCAGTTACCATGTGCCCGTGCATTTGCAGTATGCAAACAGACTAGATTGCAATCTTAGAGTTTTTGTTCACTCTATTATACAATTGAGTATTTATTGTGTGCATACAGTGCAAATGCATTGGCACTGTATGCATACAGTCAATCTGGTTGCCAATCCCTTAGATTGAATTTTTCTAAAAGAGTTGAAAGTTACTAACATTCAGCCTCTTATAACATACCATCAATCAGGGAGACGCCAGTGGAATCGGTTGCTATCACAAGATAAGGAACCAATAATGCTGATTGTATTGCATAACAGTTAATATATTTTTTATCTTGTATTTCTTATTTTGTATCTGTAAGCTCAATACATTTTGTACTTTATTATAATTTGGTTTAATAATTTTACTATTTTTAATATGCCTAGTAATGTGTGATTTTAAATTAATTAATTAACCAATTTCATTTATTAAATTAAATAAAAATATATAGAATAAAAAAAATATTATTATTTGATTTTATATTTACTTTTCAGCGCCAATCCACAAATTGATTGTCATCTTGCTCCTAAAAAAAAGATTCATGCTAAAGGTCAAAATCTAAGAGATGACACAATATCAAAGACTCTATAAATATAAAATCATAATTCTCACAATTCTTTCTATTGACTGCTTACTGTGACACTCCCTCCTTTAACCTAATTACATGAAAGGGGTTGAAGTCAAGTATAATGTGTCATTGCTCATAAAATCTACAAGCATATAGGTAATTGGGTAACAACATAGATAATGATCTCATTCTTATTCTCATAATCTTTTGGTACTAACTTACGATGTACCTAAAGAATCTACAAATTTTAAATTAGGTTACACGTATTACGAAATAAGATTAATATAATTAAATATAAATGGATTAAAAACATACCAAAATTTTATCCAATAATATCTCCTTAATGTCTGTAAACAATAGAATCCTTCTGCTCCTTTAATTCAACACACAAGAGAAGCTGTCACCAAAGTGCAAACCAAAATGTTGACCGTAGGTCGAAATGACTTTGTAAATTTATACTTAAAATAATTTTAAAATATAAGTTCACAATAAATAAAAAATAAATAATTAAGATCAAAATATTGAATATGAGAGAATTATTATGTACTAGAAACACTTGCGCAAATTTATGCACATTATAACTCTCAATTTCGCTTCTCACAAGATTCTTTTTTTATTTTACCCAACTTCTGGAATGCGGCCTTATTAAGTGAGTCATGAAGTATACTCTATGCCATGTTGCCTCATGGATACTTATTAAACTCATCAAGATTGTCCACTATATTTAGAACAGAATTTTGAATCCCAAGATGTTTATCGCGTGGGATCAAAACACGTTGAACAAAACAGAATAAATTCAACTTGACTGCGTCTTCATCGTCTATTTTTGATAATTTCAGAGATTTGTACCAATTATCAACAAAGGTGTACATCAAATTTCTTCGGTCATAAAAGTACTTCTATAATCGATTACCCAAATTTGTCTTTAGCTACTGGGCAAGCGAGTAACCTCTCATCTTTAGTTCTGTAACCAATACAAACTCATTTTCGATGAATCGGAAGTGCTTCTTTTTGATGTAAAATCACATCTCTTTGTACAATTGAAGGTTTACACCTCAGGCAATAATATCTCATGCATCGAAATATCAAAGAATAAAATATCGAGAATATCTAAAAAATACTCCATATAAATCCGCCTAAACAACTCTACCTAATTAGTTGTCAGTTTGGACCGTATAGAATTCAAAGCCCATATCTTTGAATAACACATAACAGATGCACGAAAAAATACTTTTTGTGGAAATCTATATTCTTTGGAGACATATGTTTTTGTAAAAGGACACGAAAAATACAATAATAATAAATAACAAACATACATATTAACTAACAAATAATATTAATCACCTTATTAATTAATTAATAAATAATTTACTTTTTAAATCTAAAATCATCTTAAAATCAATATTTTTTTAAATGTAATTTTTTTAAAATTTTTAAAAAATTTCATTGTGTATGCTAAGTGGCATCCTATGGACGCACCATGTGGTGCACACAGTGCCATGTCTAGTGGGCATATATAGGTACGCTCCGTGGAAAAGTGGAGCACATGAGATGTGTATCTCGAGGCCCCGAGAACGGTAGCTAAGATACTTCTCAGAGTTGCAAAAAGCCCTTGAGGTATGCAGAATGCAAACGGTAGCCGGTCGCTGTCTACGTTCAGGATTCTTTTATAAAACACATTTTTTTGGGGTTCGATTTTTACTTTTTTTTTTCACTATTTCAACCCATTTTTTTTACGTTTAATTTATCTATTTCACATATTTCTAACCCAAATATAATTTCTAACTCATTTCTAACAAAAATCAATTTTTTTTTCTAAAATTTAAAAAAACTTATCAAGAATCAATCATTTTTAAAGTTTCAAGTGGTAAATATATTGTGCAAGGTCTGACACAATGACAGTTTCTAAATCTTCGATGCAAACGAATTTTTATTAAAAGAATTTTAAATTTTGAGAGAGAGAGAGAGTATTTTTTGAATTAAAGGGTATTATAGTTCGAATTTCTTCTTCTTGGCTAATAAAAAATATCCAATTAAAATGTGACCAAAAAAGTATATCTATAAAATTAAAGATTATTTCTGAAAATTTTTCCTATTTGTTTGTTGTGGTATCAAGTCATACTCTTCAATATGACACCCTTATGACATCAACTAAGTCACAGTCTTGATATCATTTTATGCGCGTGTGGAAGATATAACTCACATATAAGTAAGAACACATACAATCAATTTATTTATAAAGATAAAGAAAATAAATCAATCAATAAGACACAAGATATATGTAGTTCAACAAAAAATTGTCTACGTCTATGAAAGATCCATGATCCAGCTTCTTTCATTGATATAGATCATTAAGTATCTTATTGTATCATTATTGATCTTACAAGACCCTTTAGTATCTCCCATAGAGACCTCTAAGCATCTACCTAAATTTTTTTGACCTTCACAAGACTTTTTAGTACCTCCTCATAAGAGATTTTTAAAATGAATACAAGAATAGCCCGAGCCTTTAAACCAAAAGAATCTATGGTATTTTTTGTGTTCACTCAAGAACCAAAAGACAATATTCTCAAAGGTTACACTTTAGTATACCATGCACTTAATTCCTACCTAACTACTCTATTCTCTTTTATGGTTTACATTTTGAAATTTCAGATACTTGGTTTTCTTTTATATTTAGAAGGGTTTATATAGTGAGTAAAATATTCTAAAAATTTTAAACCTAATTAAAATAAGAATTCTTACTTATAAGAGTCTCAATCTACTTAAAAAAGTCAATTGAGGTAAAATAGAAAATACCCATAAATTATTGCATAAAAAATAATTATAAATAGTATCTATTGTGGGTGAATGGTATTTGTTGTGAACAGTACTACCGCGTAAACAATACCAATTCTTTTAATTTTTTATGTTTTTTTCTCTCTTATACACTTAATACATACTTAATTTTATAATAATTTACTTAATATTTATTTTAATCCTGACTTATAAAAATTATTAAATCTTTAACTTTTAACCTTTTTTTTTTATAGCTTTCTAGTTCCTCTACACCTACCGTCCATATAATAATGGATTCGAATCACAGACTTTTTTTGAATAATTTATGTGAATCACAAGAAGTTAACCTTATAATTTTGTTATAAAATCCTACAACAGTTCAGCTCTCTGGGTTGTCGAGTTTTATTGCTTCATCAGCCTATGATGTGATCACGGCCACGTGAAATGTATTAGAGACGCTGCTTCAATCAAGCGGCAATCAGGTTGAGCGTATCACTCCATTGATATTGTAACAAATATTGTATATCTAAAGGCTAGCAATTATATAATTTATGTAACTAGTCTCAGCTACATAAATTGTATGTACTACATAAATTTCAAAGAAAATCAATGAAATAGTATATCTCTTTTAACCCTCTTCGTGTCAGTTCTTTAAAATAATCCAAATTTACTCTCTTATATCATGCATTCTCAGAGTTATTCATAAACTTCCGGATGACAAAAAACTGCATGTATGCCTAAAAGACCAACGGATCATATTCATGTTTAAGCTTAATTAGATGTTACTGTCTGGTTGATTGCTATGTCCGGTAGGTCTAAATTACATCATATGGCTAAATGGGAATCTGAACGGTTGGATGTATTTGAAAGATCTGACAAAGGAAACTACAAAAATTGAAAATCACAGGCTATTGAAAGATTATGTATTAGTCTATTTCCACATATTTTTTAATTTCAACAAAAAATATATCACATCTTCGACACTACTTTTTTTTTTAAAAAAAAAAATTGATGGACACTACTCATTAAAAGTTCGAGGACGGCAGCCTTTCTTCTTTTCATCATTTTCATCACACTTGTTTTTCTTTTTTAAATATTGAAATTGGTGATTTAATTATAAATTATCTTTTTTATTTTAAGTATTACTCATTTACCGCTTTTATGTTTTATATTATTAAAAAAATCTCTTAATATCACAAACACTATATTAAATCTTAACTATTTATTGTCATTTTATTAATCTATCCTTACATTATTATTATTTTTATAATTTATTAATTTAATTTTTTAAAAAATAATACTAAAATAATTAAAATGATAAAAAAGTGAATATTTTGCTTCTTTTATTTTAATTTATATGTTATATTTTTATTAATATTTAATATTTTTAATGCATTAATAATTAATGTTCATTAGAAAGGATAAATACGTTATAGTTTTTTTGTATTATTTTTTAAACATAATTACTAAAAAATAATAAAATCATAATATTTTTACTCTTTCTTAAAAAGTATTAAATATTAATATATTTTAAGAAAGTAATTAATGAATAAAAGTTTAAAATATATAAAAAAAAGAACTAAAATATTCACCATTCTACCATAACATAAATAAATTATGCTTTTAATTATTTTAATATTATTTTTTTAAAAATACATTAATAAATTATAAAAAATAGTAATGTAAGAATAGATTAGTAAAACCACAATAAATAGTTAAGATTTAATATAGTTTTATAATAGTAAGGGGTTCTTGGGTAATATGAAACATGAAGGGGCTAAGTGGGTAATGCTTAAAACAAGAAAGAAGGTAATTTATAGTTTTCCGATTCAAAATTATGTTTGAATATGTTTTTGAGTTAAAAATAGTAAAGAGTCATCACGAAGCTAAGTACACTATAAACATATAAAAAAGGAGTAAAAGGAGAGCCGAAAGTAAGAAAGAGCATGAAAATACACGTGTAAATATTCTAGGTTTGAACGCTTTAGCGTTGGATGACACAACACCCTAACGAAGATTTTAGAAGACCCAACGCCTTAGCGTTGGCCTTAGAATGCCGCAACGTTGGTTCGCATCACACTACCACCCCAGCGTTGATCATTGAGCACCGCAACGTTAGAGAAGTTGCATTACTGCCCAGCGTTGCTATTTCGAAAAAATCTGCTTTTACCTTGAATTGACTTCTTTGGGTAGATTTTAGACTTTCACACGTATGGACTCTTACTCTAACTAGAATTAGGATTTTAGGGACTTAATAAGTGAATGAAAGAAGTTTAATAAACTCTTTAAAATTCATTAAGCATTAAGAGAGATTCCAATAGAGAAAATAGAGAGCTAAAGAGCTTTAAATGCTGAGTGTGCAAGAGAGTGCTAAGAAAATGCTTGACTTGTGAGTGAATGAAAGAGACACTAACAAATCTTTTTAAAGCTCTCTATTATTGTATTCCTTAGTAATTTATTGAAAGAGATCTTTGTGATCTACTATGAACGTAGGTGTTTGTAGTCGGACCACATAAATTAGTTGTGTGATTGTTCTTATTCTTATTCTTATTATTGATTGCTTATAATTAAAGGTAAAAATTTGTATAAACGAATCATATTCGTGTCATGTCAATGCAGATATTAACAAATTTTTATTGTATTCATTTACAAATTGTTTATTAAATGAATCAGATACTCAAACTACCCGACACGACACGATTAGACACGTTTAAATAAATGGATCAAATTAAATTCATTTATACGATTATACATGATTTAATTCGTTTACTATTACATTTGTTTAAATGAATAATAACACCTAATTCAATTCTTTTATACAAAATATTTGATTTGTTTGAATATATTTAAGTCACAAATAATAAATTTTAAATTTACAAAAAAAGAAGAAGTATTTAATGCATCTAATAATAAAATTATTCTAACACAAATACAAAAAAATCATCTAACATAATTGAAGGAGAAGAGTCTTTAGAGTTTAGATATATTAGGGTTTTAATTTTTAAGTATATAATTTAATTAAACGTGACTTAAATGAATAGATATAAAAATAAACACGAATACAATTCGTTTATTAAACGTGATTTAAATAAATTAGTAAATTATAGATCTCAAACACATATTCGATACGATTAATAAATGGATAATACGAATTTGATCTATTTTAATCGTGTTAATTTTTTCTATTCATATTCGTTTAAAACATATTAAATAATCATGTCGTGACCTATTTTATTATATCTACTTATAATTAAAGCTTCCACGTGTATATAAATTTTATTAAAATACACACCAAAAAAACTCTATTAAATTAATATTAGAGCAAAGACTAAGCACTAAGAAAAATTAGTAAGGCTAATATGCTTCTACAGAAGGGAATATATATCCATAGCTTTTTTAATTCCTTTTCTTTTGAAGAAACCAATGACACCACTTGTTTTTTTTTTTTCCTGAAGAAAGCAACGACACCACATTTGTTTTTCTTTTTTTTTTTTTTCGGAGAAAAGCCTTGACACCACAATTTTTTGTTTTCCAAAATATGGTCGATGTTACACTTTCTTCATCATTTTTTTAGACAAAGTTCATTCCAACAAATGAATATTGTTTTTTTTTTCAAAAACCGAAGAACCAAGCTTGTCGCGATGAAAATGGATAAGCAACACCAATTCAAAGAAATGATATTGTAATATGAGGTTATGTTGAAATATAAATACAACAATTCAGTACAATTGAATTCAATCGTAGGTAAAGCGAAAACTCCCAACGAAATTAATAGGTTGTAAGTTCATTTTCTTCCAACATTTAACGTTGATGTTTAAATTTAAAACCCCATATCAAGTTATTGTGGTAGAAATTTTAATGTACTCATGTAAAATTGTATTTTGTTTTTCATACGCTTGTATATATGACAACATCAAATGGGTACAATAGATGAAAAGAGCAATTGAGGTTATCCATCGCACCAATAGATAACTTTAGTAGAGAAATGGATGAAGGAGCTTGCAGTAACTTGCATGATGCATAGAACATAGCCTGATTAATAATATTTGTCTCTGACCATATTCTCAAAACAAAAAATCCCAGTCAGATGTCTATATATATTCGCACATTGATAATGTAAAGGTTGGTAGTGGCCATCGAAATGGAACATACTTATGTAGATACATTAACACAAATAAGATATCTCAGGTATATTAACACATATAAGATATCTCAGGCATTTGTTGACCACTCGTGTGATCATTCTTCTATTCTTTATTTTTAATTTTACTTCGTTTTAAAGACTTGTAATATCATAGATTTTCACTTCTCCATATATCCATGCTCAAACAAAGTTGTGTTATTAATTTGAACATAGCTATCTTACATTTGACATAGCTCTTTATTCTACAGATAATAATAACCTAATAACTTGTATAATCACCATGATCACTAAAAAACATAATAAATAATACTTCATTTTGCAAATAAATATCTATGAATCTGCAATGTTGAATCTTGGTTGTCTATGCCTAGCACTAAACATTTGTCAATTACATGGGGCATATTCCTATTGTTCAAAACACAACTAAGATTAAATAAATTCATAGCCATTGAAAACCAATTACATGCAACCGTTAGAAAACTAGAAATATTAACACAGATAAGATGGAAGTACTGCTATAACTATTTAAGCATCAGACTACCATGAAGTCTCAGCAAAAACAATACCTGGTCCACATTATAATAGGAAATTCAAAATACAACAAAATAGAATAAAATAACCAATATAAATATTTAATCTGTACCTCATCAACAATAGATATGACACAAAAGTATTTTCTGAACACAAAATAAGGTTGCAATAGATTAATAGAGCAAGAAGTTACCTATAACATAGTCATAGCAGTATATGCAAATTTGGATAACTTTGAGAATTCAACTACCAGATAAGAGATTCTATGTTTGATTGTTTATGGGGAAAGCTAGTTTCATATAATGCCCCCATCAATAGGGGTGATTAGTGCAGAGAAGAGAATAAGAACATGATACTAAAAGTGGGTAGTCAAAGTGTGTGAAAATTTTGCACTTACGCGAATAGAAATGCAGGGAGTGGATTTGACTATTTTTTTTTTTATTAAGCCAAACACAATAGAAACATGCCCTTGTAAAGTAGAGCAAGTAAACAACACAATTTTTGTTTTCTTATCAGCTATCAAAAGCATTATCTTAATTAAATATCAAATTTATATAATTTTGTTCCAATTTATTTTTCGATGTTTTGATATTGTTGAGCTGAGAATTGGTAAAGTCTAACTTAAAGTAAAGTCTAATTAAAGTATCACTCACAGAAAGGTTGGGCTCGCCTAAAAAGGCTCAAGGTCGGAATTAACAATAGATTGACAAAGGCCAAAAGTTTGTCTGATTCACAAATCAGGCCCATTAAGACCGCAAATTACTGAAACACACTTTAAGCAAAGAAGAGACCGAGTTCGAACACGTGGAAGAGTTTCATTCGAACTCAAGTTTTCTTACATTTTCCAACAGGAAACGGACAAGGAACTTGAGTCAGGTTTGAACATATCTTCTCTTATTGATTTCTTTTATAATTGCTTATCTAATTATGATTGTTACATGAACTGATTATATCACATGATTCACATATCATGTATTTGACTAGAATTGAGACCACATTCTGTCTCATAATTAATCAACTTCTTAAAGAATAATCGTGATTAAACTTCTCTTCAGGGAAAATAACTTATCTTGAAACAAATTAATCCACTTCAATCTTGAAGAGGATTAAAGTCCATCTTATCACAAGACTAGTTGCATGTTGATTAAACTCTATCACACTGCACTATAAAAAGGTACACATTATATGATAACATTCATTCAAAAATACTTTGAGATACAAAGTATAAGCAAGAACCCAAAAACATTCTTGAGATCTTCGATTGGTCTTTGAGAACACACATATAGAAATCCTCTTACTTTATAAACATTCTCCACACACGGCATAAGATTTTTCTGTTGTTACTAATTTGAGCGTTAGAGTGTTTTTTTTTTGTAAGAGGATGGCCTTGTCTCAAAAAACGATTCCTAAAACTAGTTGAGTACAAGCACAAGACCATTCTCAGAATTCCTTCGGAGATTTAAGGGGGCGAAAGTAATTTCTGGAGGTTTTAAGAAATTGGGAACTTCAGCACTCCATCTATGGGAAAAGCTATTGCAAAGATTTTTTTCATCTAAACAAACCACTAGAATTTCTCAACCAGGGATCATGATTCCATAACAGAGTAGCCTTGCCAACTTAGAGAACCCTTCTAAAGGGTCTCTTGCCCAATATATCACTACCCTAGGTGACAAACTCACTCATAGAGTAGCTGTACTCTTCATGAAGCTAATCAAGAAGATCAAGGGTTATCAGAGCAAAATCCTGGAGCTCCACGACAAAATTATGACACTGTAGGGATGTGGAGACAATGAGAACTAAGAGGAAGATTTGGTTCAACTCCCAACCAATCTACACACTCCTCTTCATTGTGAGTCAAGCTTTTAAAAAGGTTCTTGAGAGAGCATGTTTGAGTACTCGTACTAACCAGGAATCTAATGCAGAGCTTATAACTACGAAAGAAAAAGAGGGCATGAATGCTTCCATCTTGAGAAAAGTAGAAATCATGTATGCAAGAAAGAACTAGGCAGAACAAACAGTTGATGTCTCTATAATGGCTAAAAGGGTAATCTAGATTTCTTCACAGATGCCATTAAACTCACTTCAAAATAAAAAAAGTTCAACATCCTTGGTTTCATCTATTCGATGAAACTAGCGATCTAGAAGAACACATCTTCCATTTCAACTCTAGGATGATCATACACGCTTATAATAGAGCGCTGAAGTGCCTGGTGTTCTCCTCGAGTTTAAAGGAACTAGCTTAAATTTAGTTTTGTAGCATGCCGTTTAATTCCATCTCATTGTTCGAGAAATTAACAAAACGATTCATTAAGTAGTGCCTGCAGAACCAAAAGGGCAAATAAACTGCATCGGACTTATTTTTAATGAGGTAGAGTAACAGCAAGTCAATCCAAAGATTTCTCTAATGCTTTAACAAGGAATTGAGCGAGATAGGAAACTACGACTCAGAGATAGGAGTATAGGCCTACAAAAAGGCCGTCAAACCTTTCACTCCTTACACAAGTACCTGATTCGAAAAAATTTCACCTCTTTCGTATTAATCAACTAGAAGTCTATGCAATAGATTAGAGAGGAGAAGATTGAGATCATTTAGAATAAGACTTCAATCATCATCATGAAGAAGACTGAAAGTGCTTCCAAAACCAAAACAGGAAGCAAAAAAACGATTGAGGAAACGCCTTAGACCATCGGGTAATAGAAGAATCGATAAAAGACCTTATTGACCAATAGAAACTTTAATCCCTATAAACATGCCTGCATAATATATATGAAAAAATATGAAGGACACTGGATATTTTGGACATCAGTGCCAGTGTTCAGCCTCTTAGAGAAAATGGACCAATTCAAGCATTGCCCATTCCACAATAAAGGCCGATTCCAAGAATACAAAGTAGACATTGCTACAACTCTAGAACCAACAAAGGTTCCAATAGCTCAGAATAGAGTAGAGGATAGTGATACACTAGTACTCAATTCCATCTATGGTGATGCATCTTGTTGGGATAATGCCTCTAAGGTTGCACAACCATTGAAAGAAGAAATAGACAAACCCTCATTTCTTGTGCTTGAGGGGCCGTAAAAGAAAGAATCCATGGAAGCAATAATATCTAAAAAGTTGATCGACCTGTTCCATGTCTAAGTCATGCATGAAAGACCAACAAAAAGGTAAGAACCGAAGAGGAATGGAGACTATTTTTCAAAAAGGCCTCGAAAATCAAATACTATGAGATCACCAAAATCTCCATTGCATAGGCCAGTAATTAGGAACCTGGGGAGCCAAATTCTCACGGAAGGATCTATTAGAACTACCTATGTATCATCTGGATCCCCTCATGGTTAGCCTAAACTTCAATGGGACTCTTGTAAAAAGAGTCTTTGTAGACGGGGAAAGTAGTACAGATGTCCTGTACTAAGAAGTCTTTCAAAGACTCGAGTTGAATACCTAGAACCTAAGCTAATGTAGCACTGATTGATAGCCTTCGCAAGTGCGAAGGTTCAAGTAAAAAGAGTTATAACCCTATTGGTTATCGCAGTTTAAATAGAAGTGGATTACCTGGTGGTCTAAGCTCCTACCGCCTATAATACTATAGTTGGGCACTTCTGGATCTACTACATAGAAGCAGTGCCTTTAACCTTAGATCAGGTTGTCCAATGTATCTCAACATCAAGGAAAGAGGCAGTAAAAATCCAGAGCGAATAGCTGCATGCCGAGCAGTGTTATGCCAATTCCCTTAAGGCTGTATCGGTAACAAAGAAAAGACTAAAATAACATCCTTCCTCTAAATGAAGGAACTGATTCAAAATAGCAATCAAGTGATTGGTGGCTAAAAAGGATTTCATCTAGAAAATAATATATGTTGCAACCACGAAAAAAATAGAAGAAGTGGTCTTGGACTTTTTAGCCTCTGATCGAAAGTTCCTCCTCGAAACGACCCAGACTGAAAAGGAATGCCAATAATTAGTGGAGCTCTTGACCAGAAATAAAGACATCTTTTCCTAGAGCCATAGAAATATAATTAACTTTGACCCAGAAGTTATGTACCACAGGTTGAACATCGACAAAGGATCTAAATCAGTTAGATAAAGACAAAGACTCTTTGTGCTTGAAAGGAACTAGATAATCAGTGACGAAGTAGACCGACTGCATTAGGTTCATCAGAGAAGTGAAATACCCTGAATGGCTCTCTAATGGAGTAGTTGTCAGAAAGAAGAATGAAAAGTGGAGAGTCTGCGTAAGTTACACGAACCTGAACAAAGCCCACTCTAAAAGACTCATTCCTTTTGCCAAAGATAAATAAGATAGTTGATGCTATAACCGGGTATGAATGGCTATTGTTCCTAGATGTCTATAGTGGCTATAACCAAATCAAGATGGCAAAAGAAGACGAAGAGAAAACCAGATTCATCACAGAGTATGGAACCTATTGCTATAGAGTAATGCCATTCGGCCTAAAAATGCAGGTGCTACCTTTTAAAAACTCTTGCACAATGTCTTTGGGAACTTGATTGTGTAAACTATAAAAGCTTACATTGATGACATCGTGGTGAAAAGTCAAAGAGTAGAAGATTACATTATAAACCTATATGAAGTCTTCAATGTATTGTAAAAATATAAGGTGAAGCTAAACCTTGCTAAATACATCTTCGAAATCTCATCTGCAACCTTTTTAGAGCACATAGTCAGCACGCGAGGTATCAAAGCGTATCCATATCAAAGTTCATGCATTACAGAACTTAACAATTCTGTGTCCCCCAAAAGAGTTCAAGTATTTATAGAAAGAATCGCAACCCTCAACCGATTCATCTTAAGAGTGTCAGATAGATGCAGACATTTCTTCTAAGCATTGAAAGCTAAAGAGAAAAATAGTTTGAGACTTGCTTAGACAAAGGTTTTACAGAGATTGAAAGATTACCTAAAAAGCCATCTAGTACTCACGACACTGCTTTCCAGTGAGGTTTTATACCTCTGCTTAGTTGTCTTTACTAAGACCGTCAATATAGCTTTAGTAAATGAATAAGAAAGACAACAAAAGCCCATATCTACATTTGTAAAGCCCTCACAGATCTAGAAAATCATTACTCAGCAGTGGAGAAGCTCATCCTAGCATTGACACATGCAAAAGATAAGCTGCGACACTACTTTGAGGCCCATCCAATTGTAGTGTACATTTTTTAC
This sequence comes from Ailanthus altissimus, assembly GCA_946807835.1. Taxonomy (NCBI): domain Eukaryota; kingdom Viridiplantae; phylum Streptophyta; class Magnoliopsida; order Sapindales; family Simaroubaceae; genus Ailanthus; species Ailanthus altissimus. The sequence continues at coordinate 23,170,969 of OX327696.1, read as the reverse complement.
CCAATCAAACAGATTCTATCAGAAGTAGATGCTGTAAGAAGAGTAGCAAAGATGGCCATGGGGCTAATCCACCTAGATATAAGGTTCCAATCTTACACAGTTATGAAGGGATAGGCATTACACTTTAGCAAATTCCAAGATAAGAGAATTGAGAAGCAAACAAGCTTACCAAGGAAACTTCTTCTATAAATCTCTTAATCAGAATGGTTCCTTTGACAGTAAGAGAACGAATAGAGACTGAAAGTGACATAGGGGATCCATCTTCTGGAATCACATTTGAGATCACAACTACAACAAGCTGGATGTCTTTATACACAATATATCTTAAATAAGAAAAACTTCTCGAGGATAGAAAGGAAGCAAGAAGTCTCTAAGCCAGAGTAGAGAGTTTCACTCTCATTGATGAGCATTTATATAGGAGATTTTTTTTTTGGTATCTACATAAAAAGTATTTTGGTTGAAAAGGGACACCAGATCATGACAGAGATACAAGAGGGATCATGTGGCAACCACTTAAGTGCATGAATCCTGGCCCATAAAGTTATGCAATAGGGATATTTTTGGCCATCAGTCAAAAGGGATACAATAGAGTATATCAAGAAATGTGAAAGGTGCTAGAAGTACGCTATGCTCATCCACTAGCTTGTAAATGACCTTAACACAGTTTTCAGCCCCAGGCCGTTCATTAAGTGGGGGATGGATATCGTAGGGACACTTCTTATTGTTGTGAGAAAGAAACAATTTGTATTATTAGCTACTGATTATTTTTGTAAGTAGGTCAAAATAAAAGCCTAAAGTAACCTTACTAGAACTGAAGTAAGGAACTTCATCTAGAAGAACCTTATCACTAGATTCAGTATGACATAGGTCATTGTATCTGAATATAAAATATAAAATATAAAATATAAAATATAAAATATAAAATATAAAATATAAAATATAAAATATAAAATATAAAATATAAAATATAAAATATAAAATATAAAATATAAAATATAAAATATAAAATATAAAATATAAAATATAAAATATAAAATATAAAATATAAAATATAAAATATAAAATATAAAATATAAAATATAAAATATAAAATATAAAATATAAATAACGTTTCTCTTCTCCTAGTTATCCATAAGGAAACGGTCAGGCCGAAATCTCCAATTGGATGATCTTTATGATTGATGAACACATGAAAATGCATGTTGTTAAAAGATTCAATCACCATTTAATGTCACCAATTTTAGTATTTTCTGTATTTTTAGCTTGAAATAAAGTGTTCTCCTTAAATTGTGATTAATGAATGTTATTTGGACAGGTTTAGGTAAATTGGACATAACTCTCAATGTAGAAATCGAAATGAAGAAATTCTTGAACCTGGTGCAACATGACTCAATCTTACACAAATTTGAAGAATAGTGGAAAAGCCAAATCCAACATGTTATGGGCCAAAAATTGAGATACAACAGAATCGGACTACAACTCTTACCCAGCTTGACCCAACTCACGTATTTGGACCGTATCTCCCAAAATACGTACTCAATTGGTATAATTCTTGAAGCTGTCAATTTCTGACTTAACTATCAACAACTCGTATGTTTATGGTAAAGTCCAAATCAGCCGTTATCATGGACCAAATCGCATTGCAAGTGGGTAAAATGGTTGTTGGCCGAATTCTGGTGTATCTTTGGAATTTTGCTCATATCTCATTGGATACTCATCCAATTTGCATGAAATCAGTGCCTATGGAAAGAAGAGTCAAAATTCTACAACTTTCATGTCGGCTGCAGAAGCTGAATTGATCATTTACATTATCAAAAACGTGCTGCAAGTGGATACACGAGTTATTAACTTAAAATTATTGAAGATTGATGTCATCCATGACATATGTCCATTCATTGCCTATATAAGGAGACCCTTAGGACGTTTTTAAGAGATAATTTTCTCTCTTCTTTTATTCTCATTAACATGTATTGTAATTTAGGCTAGAGTTCCTAGCAAGGCTAAGAGATGAACTTTTATGTGTAGTAAATCTACTTTCATGCTTTGATTCGGTGTCAAGAGCTATAAATGTTGTAAGTTTGGTTTTGATTAAACTCTTATCTATTTTATTTTCTATAATCCAGAAGTTATAATTCTCATGTCTCATATATGTTCAGTCATGCTTTTCTTATGTGATTCATGTTGATTTATAATTGTTACTGGTTATATTGTTTTATATGTTAATCTTTTACTGCAGTATTGTCAATTTGATATATTGTCGATCTTGGATAACATGTAAGGGCAATAAATGTTTGATATTCAAGTTAATCTTTTACTGCAATATTGTCAAAATGATATATTGTCGATCTTAGATAACTTGTATAAATAACATGATGTGTGTTAATGCTTGCAAAGAGTTTAACTAAATCAAATACGTGTGTTATCAAATGTGCTATATATTACATACCTTCCGATTGATTGTTTGGGATGTGAAACTTTCAGTTGAGTTATAAATATCGAATCAAAGTATAGAGTAGATTTATAAAGCATAATTGTGATTCTCAAAGCCTTGTTTAAATCATCATAAGACATTTTCCTCAATTCATAGACAATTCTATCTCATCCGTTTAAATCAATTAACCTTTTGCTACTGCTTTAATATTTTACTTCACTGACCTATTTTGCCAAGAGCTTCCTCGTGGGATCGACACCTCAATCTATACTGCGATAGCCGCGTTATATTTTGAGCGTAAACAAAAATTTGGCGCCGTTGCCGGGGAAGCACACTAAGCGAAAGTCGGTTGCGATTATAAATACTAAAGTGGTAACTTTGTATATTTTCTTTTCTTTGTAAACTCTTAGTTTTATTTCCTTTGTTGTGATTTATTTATTATTCATGGTTGGTTCTACCACCTAATTTATTTTGTTTTCTTTAGTTAATTTGTTATATTTTATATTATCTTAATGGCTGGTTTTGCCGCCTAATTAGTTTATTTTCTTTAGTTTATTTATTGCACTTTTTTTTAATGGCTGGTTTTACCGCCTAACTTTGTTCACTTTCTTTTATTTATTTCTTGCACTTTATTTCTTTAGTTAATTTATTGTATTTTCTTTTTATTTTGTGGCTGGTTCTACCGCCTAACTTAGTTCCTTTATTTCGTATTGTACTCTATTTATTTATTGCACTTTTTTTTATTGTACTTTATTTTCATTTTCTTTTACATATTTATTGCAATTTATTTTTTTTAGTTAATATGTTGTATTTTCTTTTTATGGCCGGTTCTACCGCCTAACCTTTTATTTATTTACTTATTGTATTTTCTTTTTATTATTTATTTATTGTACTTTTTTTTCGTATTTTATAGTCTTTTGTTTAGTTATTGTATTTATATTTCATGGTTGGTCTTACCACCTAACTTACTTCTATTTCTTGTTGTGTTTATTCCACTTCTTAATTTTCCTTAAGCATTTCTTTCCTAAAAAAAAAAAAAAAAAAAAAAATTAGGATGTATGCATCGACCTAGAGACAAACGAGGAAGATTTGTGAGAGAACTAGAACTAGAACTAGAACCACTCCCACAATTTGTAAGTGAAGAGAATTCACCTTCTAGTTCATCTTGTAATTCTAACACAATGAGCCAACACGAAGAAAATCCCGTTAGAACTCTCAAAGATTACTTACATCCTACTCGCACAGCCACACCATCATGCATTATATTTCCACCTAACATACCACATTCGGATTTTAAACCTGGAATGATACAACTTCTTCCCACTTTTCATGGTCTAGATAGTGAAAATCCTTATGTACATGTTAGGGAATTTGAAGAGGTAATTGCCACCTTCCATAGCCAACCTGAAGCCATAGACACTGTTAGGCTTAAATTTTTCCCTTTTTCTTTGAAAGACAAAGCAAAGAGTTGGCTATACTCTTTGAGGCCGAGGTCTATAGGAACTTGGGCAGAAATGACCCAAGCATTTTTCAATAAATACTTCCCACAACACAAAACTAATGGCCTGAAAAGACAAATTTCTTCATTCTCCCAAAAAGACAGTGAAACCTTATATCAAGCATGGGAAAGGTTTAAAGAGTTGCTAAATCTGTGCCCTCACCATGGGTATGAAAATTGGCGCTTGGTTAGTTATTTCTATGAGGGACTCACAATTAGAGAGCGCCAATTTGTTGAGATGATGTGTAATGGGGAGTTCCTTCACAAAGATCCTGAGGAAGCCATAGAATTCCTTAATGACTTAGCAGAAAAAGCCCATACATGGACTGGACCTAGCATTGCTGAAAGCACAAATAGGTCACGACCCAATGGAGTTTTCCATCTTAAGGAAGAGGATAACCTCAAAGCCCAATTAGAGGTCTTAACTAGGGAGTTAGAGGCCTTGAAATCCAAGGATAGAAGGGTCACCCACACGGTTGCTAGAGTTGAGTCACACGATGTCTGTTTTGTCTGTGGAGGAGCAGAACACTTAGCTCAGGATTGCCCCACGTATAGTGAGATGAGAGGGATATATGAGAAACAATGTAATGCCCTAGGGATGTACAAGAAGCCTTATTCACCCTACTCTGAAACATATAATCCTAGCTGGAGAAACCACCCAAATTTCAGTTGGAAATCTGACCAACAAGCCAACAACCAATGGAAACAAGAACAACAAGCACCCAAGTCTTATGTTGCACCTCAATATAATGCACGACCAACTAGGAGTTCTTTAGAGGATACATTACAAGCATTTATGGAGGCACAAAGTAAGACTAATCAAAAATTTGAAACAATTCTTGCACAGGTGGTGGACGAAAACAAAGAAATCAAGAGTCAAATCACAAAATTGACCAGTGCCTTAACTGTACAAGAGCGAGGTAAGTTTCCATCTCAACCTCAATCCAATCCAAAAGGACAATTCATGGCACAAGCTTCTACTTCTGATGTTCAAAATCTCAAAGAAGTCAATGCCATTACTACTCGAAGTGGTAAGATTGTAAGTGAGCCTACTCCTGAAATTAACACATCTACGAGTAGTAAAGATGCCCCCCTTGAAAAAGAGGCCACAATGGAAAAAGAGCCCGAAAGTAAGTTTTCAATCCCAGTGCCTTTTCCTCAAGCTCTTCGACCGGTTGGGAAAAATTCAGAAATTCAAGGTGAGATTTTGGAACATTTGAAACAAGTTAAAATTAATCTTCCCTTGTTACATTTGATTAAGCAGGTTCCAACTTATGCCAAAGTCATCAAGGATTTATGCACTATCAAAAGAAAACACCATGTGAAAAAAACTGCATTTTTGGCAGAACAGGTAAGTGCAGTGATTGAACAAAAGACACCACCCAAGTATAAAGACCCAGGATGTCCCACAATCTCCTGCCAAATTGGGACACATGAGTTTGGTCAAGCTTTATTGGACTTAGGAGCAAGTGTAAATTTAATGCCTTATTCTATTTACTTGCAGTTGGGACTTGGTGAGATTAAACCAACATCTGTAGTCCTACAATTAGCTGACCGATCAATCAAGAAACCACGGGGAATAGTAGAAGATGTTTTGTTGCAAATTGACAAATTTTACTATCCTGTTGATTTTCTTGTTTTAGATACTCATTCTGTTGTTAACATGGAGTCAAAAATCCCTCTTATTTTGGGGAGACCTTTTCTAGCCACTGCTAACGCTCTTATTAATTGCAGAAATGGTCTAATGAAATTATCTTTTGGGAATATGACTCTTGAGGTGAACATTTTCAACATTGGCAAACAACCACGAGAAGAAGACGAGTGCTATCATTCATATATGATAGACACACTTGTAGCGGAGGAAGCTTATAAAAATCATGGCTATGATTCTTTGAAAAACCTTCTCAATTTTGATTTTGAAGAATTGTATTATCCTGATATAACAACTGATGTGTTTAGTATTTTTGACTCACAGGATAAACGGACTCGATTTTGGCAGCCACACTTTGAAGAGTTGCCACGAGAGAGGGAGAGACCGAAACCATCAAACCTCGAGACACCACAAGTTGAGCTTTCTCCACTGCCCAAAGGTTTGAAACACGCATTCTTGGGACCAGGTGATACCTTTCCTATCATCATTTCTTCTGAACTTAGTGCTGAACAAGAGAAAAAATTGATAAAATTGTTAAAAGAACATAAGTCTGCATTAGGTTGGACCATAGCTGATATTAAAGGTATTTCTCCATTGATATGCTCCCATAGAATTCATTTAGAGGAAGGTTCCCAACCTCGTAGAGACCCACAAAGAAGACTTAACCCAACAATGAAAGAAGTAGTAAAGAAAGAGGTCTTGAAACTATTAGATGCGGGTATAATCTACCCAATTTCTGATAGTCAATGGGTAAGTCCAACTCAAGTAGTTCCTAAGAAATCTGGGGTTACTGTTGTTGAAAATGAGAATGGGATACTTGTTCCAACTAGGGTAGTAAGTGGTTGGAGAATGTGTATTGATTATAGAAAGTTAAACACAGCCACTAGGAAAGACTATTTTCCATTGCCTTTTATCGACCAAATTTTAGAACGTGTAGCTGGACATCCTTTTTATTGCTTTCTTGATGGGTATTCAGGGTATTACCAGATTGAGATAGCTATAGAAGATCAAGAAAAAACTACTTTTACATGCCCTTTTGGTACTTATGCTTTTCGTAGAATGCCATTTGGATTATGTAATGCACCAGCTACTTTTCAGCGTTGCATGTTGAGTATTTTCTCTGATATGGTTGAAAAATGCATGGAAGTTTTTATGGATGATTTGACTGTTTTTGGTAATTCTTTTGATTTATGCCTACTTAACTTGAAACTGTTTTGAGTAGGTGTGAAGAAAAAGGACTTGTGCTAAATTGGGAGAAATGTCATTTCATGGTATCTTCAGGAATCGTTTTAGGGCACATTGTATCTGAAAGAGGGATAGAGGTTGACAAGGCAAAAATTGAATTAATCTCTAAATTACCTACACCTAAAACGGTAAAAGATGTCCGATCCTTTCTTGGACACGCTGGATTTTACAGAAGGTTTATACAAAATTTTTCTGCCATATCTAGACCATTGTGTAACCTTTTGCTAAAAGATGCAGAATTTACATGGACACAAGAGTGTGAGGAGGCATTCCGAACACTCATTGCCAAACTCACCACCGCTCCTATCATGCAATCACCGGATTGGAACCTCCCATTTGAAATTATGTGTGATGCAAGTAATTATGCTGTAGGAGCAGTTCTTGGGCAACGGAGGGAGGGAAAACCCTTTGTTGTTTATTATGCTAGTAGGACTTTGAATGATGCTCAAATGAATTACACTACTACTGAAAAAGAACTACTAGCTGTTGTTTTTGCCTTAGATAAATTTCGTTCTTATTTGATTGGTTCACCTATTGTTATTTTTACTGACCATGCAGCCCTTAAGTACCTTCTTTCTAAGAAGGATGCTAAAGCCCGTTTAATTAGGTGGATTCTTCTTTTGCAGGAATTTGATATAACCATCAAAGATAAGAAAGGCGTTGAAAATGTTGTTGCTGATCATCTATCCCGCCTTGAGTTCACTGACTCTACTGATTTGCCACCCATTCGAGACGATTTTCCAGATGAACATCTTTTTGCTATAAGCCAAATACCTTGGTATGCACATATCGTAAATTATTTGGTTTGTGGTGAACTTCCATCTGACTGGAGTGCACAAGATAAGCGTAAGTTCTTGGTTGAGGTACGTAACTTTTATTGGGATGATCCATATCTTTTCAAATACTGTCCTGACCAAATCATGAGACGTTGCATTCCTGAAAGTGAAGTTTCTAGTGTCTTAAATTTTTGCCATAGTGCTGCTTGCGGTGGCCATTTTTCTATGAAGAAGACAGCTGTGAAAATTTTACAGTGTGGTCTTTATTGGCCCACTTTGTTCAAAGACACTAATAATTTTTGTCGTTCCTGTGAAAGATGTCAAAAGTTAGGTGCTTTATCTCGAAGAAATATGATGCCTCTTAACCCTATTCTTGTTATCGAGATATTTGACTGTTGGGGTATTGATTTTATGGGTCCATTTCCTTCATCTTTTGGCTATCTTTACATCCTTTTAGCTGTTGACTATGTATCAAAATGGGTGGAGGCTGTAGCTTGTCGTACTAATGATAATACAACTGTGGTAAAATTCTTAAAAGAAAATGTGTTATCTAGGTACGGTACGCCACGTGTCATCATTAGTGACCAAGGAACACATTTTTGTAATCGTTCTTTTGAAGCTTTGATGCGCAGGTATGGTGTTCTTCACAAAGTTTCCACTGCATACCATCCACAGACAAATGGACAAGCCGAGCTAGCAAATAGAGAGGTTAAACAGATTTTGGAAAAGACGGTTAACCCGAATTGCAAAGATTGGTCCCTACGCCTTTCTGATGCATTATGGGCATATCGTACTGCATACAAAACCATCTTAGGAATGTCCCCATACCGGCTTGTTTATGGGAAAGCTTGCCATTTACCTGTTGAGCTAGAACATAAAGCTTATTGGGCTGTCAAAGCCCTTAACTTTGATTTGAATGCTGCAGGTCTCCAGAGAAAGTTACAATTGTCAGAAATAGAAGAGCTACGAAATGACGCATATGACAACTCCAAAATTTACAAAGCTAAAATGAAAGTAGCTCATGATAAACAGATCTCAAGGAAATACTTTGAGCCAAATCAACGGGTCTATCTTTATGATTCTCGATTGCATTTACACCCTGGAAAGTTGAGATCTCGATGGACTGGTCCATTTATGGTAAGACATGTTTTTCCTAATGGTGCTGTTGAAATAGAAGACCCCACTGATGGACGGACTTTCAAAGTGAATGGACAGCGGCTAAAAAGCTACGTGGAAAAGGTAAACGACTCTATGTACCTAGGCGAGATCCCTCTTGTGGATCCTGTCTATCGTGATTGATCAGGTTCAATCTATCTGTACCATATTTTATATTTTGTCTATATTTTATCTTTTGACTTTCTATTTTTGCTTTTATTTTCTTGCACATTTTATTTTACTTTATTTTCTTCTTTTTATTTTTTCTTCAGTGTGATTTTATTTCCCGGTCAAGTGGCGGATACGGTACTCCGTGACTATTAAAGTCGGTTTCTCAGTTCCCTAAAAACTGTCCCTCAAACTGTACATTCATCTCTTTTCTTTCTTTCAAAATGGATCGCATTCTTGCCAACCTTAAAAAACGTTTTCCTTCATTTCCTCAAAATGCTCTACTTAAGATTTACAAAGCACGGTGTGAAAGACTAAGGCTATTGATGTTGGGTAATATTCCTGTGGACCTTCGTTGGTTAATTGAAGCCAAGGTTCGGTTGTCTGGTGAGTTTGAAAATGATTTTGTTTCTCATATGCCTGGTCTTGGAAGAAGCTCTTATGCCAAAAGGCGACGAGCAAAAAGGTTACAAGTCTGTCATAAATGTGCTCGATGGAATTGTAATCGGAGTTGTCGTTCTTTAGGATTCGTATCTATAAATCGAGAAGACAAAATTCAGTTCATTAAGGATGGACTGAGTAAGGAGTCTTTGGATGATATCCTATTGACTCTTGAGACGCATCCCTGTGGGCTCGTGCAACGTGAACTTCTCGATTTATGGAACAAATTCAAAAATGAACATCAACGGTATAGTCTCGGGAATCTGACTCTAAAAGACCCTGTTTGCCAATTTATAAGAAAATTGGATGGGAAGCCTATCCCCGACCCATAGAGGGCGTTTAAGCCGTTACTGGACGTAAAACCAGAGGAAGATGTGAGCCACAATCACAACTACTTGTAAATACATGTGTTTTAATTTCAAACTTTATTTTATGAATAGTAGGGCTACTCATGTAGATGTCTTAAATTCAAATCTTTTTGTTCAATAATGCATGCGGGTCATTATGTTTAAATTTTTGTGTTTTATTTTTAACTCTCTTTTGACAAACTGTCAGGTTACCATAATCATTATTGTCATTTGGCACTCTATAAATACAGCACCTCAGTTTCTTCATTTTCATATATTGAGATAAAGGTGAGAGTAGATATGGAGGAAACCCAAGTTCGACAATTTCGAAATATATGTGTATTTTGTGGATCTAGTCCTGGGGAGAGTAAAGTGTTCGTAGAAGCAGCAAACAATCTAGGAAAAACATTAGCTGCAAGAAAAATTCATTTGATTTATGGAGGAGGTAGCCTTGGGCTAATGGGGTGTGTGTCAACAGCTGCACATTTAGGAGGAAGTCAAGTTTTAGGTATTATTCCTACAGCTTTGGCCGTGGGAAACCTGACCGGGAAAACAATAGGGGAAGAATTACAAGTCTCATCCATGCATGAACGTATAGCCAGAATGCTTTGCAATGCAGACGCTTTTATTGCTTTACCAGGTGGTTTTGGTACTTTGGAAGAAATTTTTCAAATTGTCTATTGGGCCCAACTGAATATCCACCGAAAACCCATAGGTTTGTTGAATGTTAATAACTATTTTGATTGCTTACTTTGTTTTCTTGATCAAGCTGTGGAACAGAATTTTATTTCACATTCGGCGCGACAGATCCTGGTTTCTGCTACTGAGGCGGATGAATTGATTAACAAATTACAGGCAGTTACCTACGAACCTGACCCAGCAATAACTCGGATCGATTGGTCAGTGAGCCTTAACAAGCGAAAATTGGATCTGACACTCCGTTTGTAAATTTTTCTTTTTATTTATTTATTTATCAGTACCATCATTTTAGTTTATATTTGCTTAAGTGTCTCTCAGGTTTGTTTCTTTCAAATAACTGGCGTTTCAGGTAATGTCTCCTATACTTTATCTCTTTCTATTTAAACATTGAGGACAATGTTTCATCTGGTTTGGGGGGAGGATAGTAGACATACGTTGCATTTTGCAAAAAAAAAAAAAAAAAAAAATTTGTGGTCCGACATTTGATTAAAATGGCAGAGTAAAAAGTTCATTCTTGAACTCTTGAGACGCATTCTAGGTCAAATTAGAATGGCAGAGTAAGGAGTTTTAGTACTAACTTTTGAAATGCATTTTAACTAACTTTTTGTTATTTTGTTTTATATTTCATGCATTGTCGTTTACTGCTTGTAGTCTTGGTAATTCTTGTATAAAGGAATTTGCTTTTCTGCCTAAGTATGATTTCAGAATTGATTAGGTTGAGTCACTATTTCTATCTAGGTTACTAAAGAATGACTTCCAAAATATTTTTGAGCACAATGCTAAGCCTTGTGGTAAGATGGATGATTCAATTTATATAGCCAAGAGAATTCCCATGTTTAAGTATATATTTTTCTAATCTCACATATCTTTTGTGAGTAAGTGGAAAGGTTGAGAAAACAGCTTATGAACTTTCATTGATCCTTTGAATTGGTTAATTTTTGTTTAGAATGATATTATTTGAATTAAGGGATAAGTTGGTTACATTTGTGCATAATATAATTTGGTGAGAAACCTTTGTAATGCTTCCTTGTATTCTTAAAAAAAAAAAAAAAAAAAAAAAAAAACATAAAAATACCAAAAACAAAAAAAAAAAAAAAAAAAAAAAAGAAAAAGAAAGAAGCAATTCAGTTTAATAAAGTCTTCATTCAATTTTAGAAGACAAATACCTTGTAAAACAGTTTTCTCACCAAGTTATAATTGTATTATTCTCACAAGCCAATTAAAGTTCTAAAGTTGACGTATGATATGAATAATTGATTTTTAAACAAATAATTTTCCTATCTTTGGATCAATGTTAGTTTATATGTCTGTCCTTAAAATTGACTTTTTCTTGAGTGCTTAACTGTTTTCCAACTCCATAAGAGAAGTCCTAACCTTTTAAACAGTCATACACCTGTGAGGATATGGAGTTGAGGCTTTTACTTGGAGAAATTCTCAAGGCTATATCTATTGTGGTTTGTGGTTAGATGGTTATGGCTTAGTTCACACACACACAAATTATGGAAGTTGTAATTGAAAAAACCATGATAGCAACAGTGATCTCGAACTGACGTTTTGATTGAAGTGCTTAGGTAGTTTTGCATATTCTATTTACGCTTGAATTGCTAGAGACTAGCAATAAGCTGGTTGGGGGCTGTGATGAACACATGAAAATGCATGTTGTTAAAAGATTCAATCACCATTTAATGTCACCAATTTTAGTATTTTCAGTATTTTTAGCTTGAAATAAAGTGTTCTCCTTAAATTGTGATTAATGAATGTTATTTGGACAGGTTTAGGTAAATTGGACATAACTCTCAATGTAGAAATCGAAATGAAGAAATTCTTGAACCTGGTGCAACATGACTCAATCTTACACAAATTTGAAGAATAGTGGAAAAGCCAAATCCAACATGTTATGGGCCAAAAATTGAGATACAACAGAATCGGACTACAACTCTTACCCAGCTTGACCCAACTCACGTATTTGGACCGTATCTCCCAAAATACGTACTCAATTGGTATAATTCTTGAAGCTGTCAATTTCTGACTTAACTATCAACAACTCGTATGTTTATGGTAAAGTCCAAATCAGCCGTTATCATGGACCAAATCGCATTGCAAGTGGGTAAAATGGTTGTTGGCCGAATTCTGGTGTATCTTTGGAATTTTGCTCATATCTCATTGGATACTCATCCAATTTGCATGAAATCAGTGCCTATGGAAAGAAGAGTCAAAATTCTACAACTTTCATGTCGGCTGCAGAAGCTGAATTGATCATTTACATTATCAAAAACGTGCTGCAAGTGGATACACGAGTTATTAACTTAAAATTATTGAAGATTGATGTCATCCATGACATATGTCCATTCATTGCCTATATAAGGAGACCCTTAGGACGTTTTTAAGAGATAATTTTCTCTCTTCTTTTATTCTCATTAACATGTATTGTAATTTAGGCTAGAGTTCCTAGCAAGGCTAAGAGATGAACTTTTATGTGTAGTAAATCTACTTTCATGCTTTGATTCGGTGTCAAGAGCTATAAATGTTGTAAGTTTGGTTTTGATTAAACTCTTATCTATTTTATTTTCTATAATCCAGAAGTTATAATTCTCATGTCTCATATATGTTCAGTCATGCTTTTCTTATGTGATTCATGTTGATTTATAATTGTTACTTGTTATATTGTTTTATATGTTAATCTTTTACTGCAGTATTGTCAATTTGATATATTGTCGATCTTGGATAACATGTAAGGGCAATAAATGTTTGATATTCAAGTTAATCTTTTACTGCAATATTGTCAAAATGATATATTGTCGATCTTAGATAACTTGTATAAATAACATGATGTGTGTTAATGCTTGCAAAGAGTTTAACTAAATCAAATACGTGTGTTATCAAATGTGCTATATATTACATACCTTCCGATTGATTGTTTGGGATGTGAAACTTTCAGTTGAGTTATAAATATCGAATCAAAGTATAGAGTAGATTTATAAAGCATAATTGTGATTCTCAAAGCCTTGTTTAAATCATCATAAGACATTTTCCTCAATTCATAGACAATTCTATCTCATCCGTTTAAATCAATTAACCTTTTGCTACTGCTTTAATATTTTACTTCACTGACCTATTTTGCCAAGAGCTTCCTCGTGGGATCGACACCTCAATCTATACTGCGATAGCCGCGTTATATTTTGAGCGTAAACAATGATGCTATGAAATAAACTAGAATAGAAGAAAGGTAGATGGCTTGAAGAGCTTCTAAGAGTGTTTTGGGCCTATAGGATAACAGAGAACAGATCAATGGAAACCTTGCCATACTCTTTAATATATAAGACAAAATGTTGTGCTTCTTATTGAAGCTTTCATCCCAACCCTGAGGATGAGAACTATGCAACTAAAGCTCAATGATAAGGCCATAACTACAACCAAAGACCTGACAGATGAAGCCCGAGAAATTATAGCATTCTATATAGCGGTTTACAAGGAAAAGATAAAGAGACACTTGATAAAGGCAAATTTGTCATATATTTTCTCATGTTTTACTATTGATATTTTATTATTTTATGAGAATAGATAGCTATTTATGTGCTTTATTATTATTTATAGGGACTTGAACAAAATTTAAAGAAAGAATGCAAAAGGAGCGAAAACAGGGACTAAAATGCAAACTTTTCAAAGTATGTATCCATCGCCCCAGCGCCACGAGTATTACCCCCCCAGCACTGGAATAGTGATTGATATTAGAAAAATGACCTGGTTAAGTCCTATCTGGCGCCCCGACGCCATACCTTCATTACGCCTCGGCGCCATACCTTCATCGTGCCAGCGATATGCCAGCTCTTTAGCGTCATCATCCTACCACTCCAGCGGTGAAGCCTTTTTCACGCGTCGCCCCAGCGACAACTGCATAGAGCCCCAGCGGTAGCGTGATTCTTAATCCGACGAGAATTGAAATTTTCAAGCTCATATCAATCCTTATAAAAAGCTACTCGTTCCCATCCTTCAAGAATCATCCAAGAGCACCCAAGACATATTCAAGAACACAAAGAATATAGAGCACAAGGCTTAGAGAGCAATTAAAGATTACTTGGAGCAACCGTAGAGAGAGATTCAAGGCGTTCTTTGGCATCAAGAGTACCTTAGGCAGCGCAATTAAAAGCAATTTGACGTCTATATCGGTTTGCTATTGATTGTATCATGATTTATTATTATTTTTACTGCTGTTCCCTTGTAGCCACGAGCTAAACTTATTTTCTAGGGTTAATACTTGAACTCAATATGTGTGCTTAATTGCCATATCTTTTGAATATTTAATAATCTTAGTTCTTTGATATTTAAATTACTTGATCTTAATACTTCAATATATCTGGCCAATATATGGTGAATGAGTTGATAATATTATTGATAAACTCGGAAGAGGAATCATAATATTTAGACTTAGGTAATTTGATGCATGATTGTAGAGTAATATTCAATGTTGCATATTCGAGTTTTAATTTAGGATAGAAATATACCTAATTGGCATTTATGTTCGATAAGACCTAATCTTAATGAATCTTAATTTATTACAAATACCATAGGAATATAGGTATTTGGTAAATTAAGGTATACTTGTATGACCTTGGAAGAGGCTTGTGAATACATTAGTGTCTTGATCAATAACAAAGACCGATGGAGTTAAATATTAGAAGATTAATCATTAGAAAGCATATTGAGGGATAGTATTAAACCTAGGTTTTCTCTATATTGCTATCACTTAAATCTCTTTGCATTGTGTTTTTGCCTTTATATTTTTTACATTCATTCTTAGATTTTTATTTTTCTGAATAATTATTAGGAGGATATCATTTTAGTAATTGGTTAAAAAGAAGAAATTATCCATGTGGGTTCGACATTCTACTTATTTAGTCCCTTTATTACTTGCATACGATAGTGTATACTTGCACTTAATTTTAAGATATAAAAATATCGCATCAACACTATGATAGCAAAATCAGAAAGCGTGAGGTGAATAAAGATGACCTCATCTTGAGAGAGGCACTTGACATTAACAAGGAATGAAATGCTAGAAAGATGGTAGAAATTTAAGGAAAACCTTATAGAGTCATGCAGAAACTAGATAAGAGATCATTTTTGCTATGAGATATGGATATAAACCCTATTTCGACCCCTTAAAACATATCAAAGCTGAAGAAAGGCTATTTTTTTTTTAATTTTTGCATCTCGAACAAATTTTTTCATAGATGATTCTATATAATACTCCATTGCTTCATCACTAATTATGAGCCCAACATGATTCCTCTCTCATAAAAAACTAATCACAAACATGGGAAGTAATGTTTTTTCGAAGAGATAGCCAAAAAATAAACCCCCCACGTGTAGGTTTTATCAGCTCTTAACACGATAAAATGGTCGGTGTTATTATTATGAGAGGTGACGGCTAAAAGCAATTCTCCAAGCTGTTTTGGGGAGATGGAAAAACAATGATCCCTCCAAGTTCACATGTAAGGTTCTATTAGCTCTTTATAAGGTTTAGTGCCGTTACTAAAAGATGAGACGACAAAAAAGTAATCCTCTATATCGTTATGGAGAGATGGCAAAAAAATATTCCTTTAGGTCAGCATGTAAGGTCTTACTAACACTTTACATAGTTTAGTGTCATTACTTGGAGAGAAGATGGCCAAAAGCAATCCTCCACTGTTGTTTTGGGAAGATGGCTTAAAAAATGATCCCCCTAGGTCCATATGTAAAGTCTTGTTGCTCCCTTACATAGCTTGAAACCATTGCAAAAAATAAACACGAACGTTGTTGTTCCGGGAGATGGCTACAAAAAGAATCGCCCTCCAGGTTTGTCTGTAAGGTTTTATTGACCCCTTATATACTTTGGCACTATTATTAGAAGATGAGATGATCAAAAGCAATCTCCACCATTGTTCAAGGGAGATGGCAAAAAAGTGATCCCTTTAGATCTACATGTAAGGTCATTTTGACCCCTTACGCGGTCTGGTGCTATTATTAAGAAGGGAGACAACAAAAAATAACTCTTCAAACATTAAAGATAAGGGCTAAGTCCTTCTAAAACCTTTTTTATATGGGTTTCGATACCTAACATACAAAACCAATCGAACTTCCTTACACAGGTTCCAAAATACCACGGAAGTAACTTTCCTTATATGGGTTTCAACACCCATTATAGAGAAGCAATTGAATTTCCTCGAAGGGATCAAAACACCCTTATGGAATCATCTAACAAAGGGAAAATACTTTTTCATAAAAAATGCAATAGAATGCCATATCAAAGAACTTAATATCATTTTAAAATGGGCATCCATATTGGGAATCTACACTTAAAAGTTCCAACTTACACAAAAAAGAAATACAGATAGAAAGAATTTAAAACCTATGATTAAATAATTCATAAAAAATAGACAAAAGCAAGTATTTTTTAGAAACAGATACTTGTATTGAATATTATAAATTTTGGATACAAATGTTGTTTACAAAAGGAAAAATACAAATAAAAACTATGCTGAAAGGGAATTCAAAGAAAGGTTTACCACGTCTGGATTTTAGTCTTCTAGTCCATCTTTACCAGAGTTATAGTTGATCTGCCTATGATCATCGTCTAAGTACTTGGTAGACCAAATCTTGTAGAACCCACATAAGGCATCCACATCTTTGGGTGGTATCCCATAGGAGGCTAGATCCTGCCTAAGCGGAATCTGCAACAGAACTCGGGTATAGTGGTAAACTCACCTCTCAACTAAACACTTTCTTAACCACCACTAGTTTGCGCTCCCACATAGCTCCACAACATCTTTCTCTCTCTGAAGGGAAGTGTAATCTCTTTTCATGCATTTAACTATCATTCAAAGGCCTTTAACTACCCTTCCTAACTTGGAAGCCCGATCCTTAGCAAGTTTAAGCGGAATGCCACTAGAAGTCATGTAGTTAGTAGCTTCTTGCAACTCACGATGCTTCCAAATGAACTCTAAGTTCAATGCCACCAGCTGCTTTTAGAACCGACCCTTTATTTTAGACTAGGATGCCTCCTCACAATAGAGATGGTCCAGCTATGCCTCTAACAAGGTCTTTCCTTGGAGAAAGTTTTTCACTTTTCTCTCTATGAATAAGACCCTCTTCTTTCTCTCTTTGAGAGTAGCTAGGATTTATGTATAATCAAATAACACCTTTGTGTTTGGCTTCTGCACTTTATTTAACTAATTGGAAAGATGCTCTAGTTCTTTCTACACTTAGGAATCTTTTTGTAGTTCATCATGCTTCACCTGTCTCAGTTTGGTAAGGCACTTGATTTCCTTAATTTTTGCAGTTGATTCGCTTTTAAAAGCCTCTATTGTAAATGAGCTATCTCGCAAAGCCTAAACCATAAGCAAGAAGTTAGAAAAAAAATACTAACTACAACCAAACAGACAAAAAGTGTAACTCGAAGAATGCTCACCCTCACGATGGATGCCACATTGATGAGAGACCAAGCCTCTGCACTTATCCCAAAAAGAATAATCTCTTGATTTGCTTAACAGTTTTATCCAGCACGTGACCGCTACTAGTATCAAAAATAGAGGAACGAATTCCTCAACCTCTAGGTTCCAATAAGAACCAGCACATTTCACTTCTAAGACTCTTATCTCTCCATTTCCACACAAGTAGAAGGGGCAGAATCCATATCCGAATCAGAAATGTCAAACACTAGTACACTTTTTATGAGGGGAAACTACAACTAAGTGCCAATAAGGGAATAATATTAAAACAATAAAGGAAAGAGATATTTGAAAAAGGTTGATTATTCTAGGGTGAATGCATATGGGTAATGTGTTCATCATTACACAATCATGTATCTTATACAATTTCATAAGTAGCGGAGGTCTAAAAATCTAATTTCAAAAGTGATAAACGCAATAAATTTTTTATATGATCTCATAAATGAAATTACAAGAATTAAGTAATCACCTTAGCAAGTCTTTTGATCAATTTAGCTTGAGATCCCACCTTAAAGTGAACTTGTTATGAAAACTAGCACCCAACTTAGTGGGCTTAGATAAGCTAGAATGGCAACTTGTTCCGACAAGGATTTAACATCTTTAATCCTAGTTTAACTCTTGAACAAAATGCTTAACTTTTAAGCTTGTATGACTACTACAAAGCTATCAATGTTGTTTGCTTTGTTTCAACACTTGAAACATTAAAACAATTATAGCCTTTGTATGTTTTGTGGTTGAATCACTTAGAATGAAAAAAGAAGAAGATGTTCAACTCTTGAATTTTTCAACCCTTGAAAAATAAGAACTTCCCTCTTTCTCTCAATGACTTGGCCAAGACACACACACTTCATTAAATGAATCTATTCATTTTATATATTTGTTTTAATTCTCTTTTAATAATACAAGTATTGGCCCCATAGGGTATGGCAACTATTGCCTTGCCATTTGTCTTTGCTTTGGATTGTTTACAATAAAAAAAAAGCAAAAAAGAATGTGATGGAATGGTGACTTGATCTTGGCTAAGACAACAAGCAAATGAGAAACACTTTCACTCTTGTAAATTGTCATCCAGCCCCCACCACATCATGGCTATGATTTTATGTTTGTTTTGTTTCAATTATTTACAATAAATAAATGAAACAAATACATACAATTTGTGTTTGAGAGATGGTCTAATTTCACAAGGAAAAAAGGAAAATATTGGCCCCACTTGTATGAATTTGCCATGGATTAGTGTTTCATGAATATTTATTTAATAATTATTAAATTCAATTAAAACACATGCATTAAAAAATGAAGTCTTAATTCATAAAATTCGTAGGCTACTCATTTAATAATAGTTTGACTAATTAATTAATTAAAACTTTGTAATCAATTAATTGACTTTGCATATCAAATAAGCTCGATTATTTTGGTAAATTTTAAGTCTACCAATAATTGGCCTACAATGTGTCATGTGTCATCATCTTAGTAGTCAACAATTATCGTTAACTAATTGATGTACTTAACACTTAAGTCTTGATACGTGTATATCCCAAGGGATACTGAAGCAAATGTTTGATATGCTAGAATGTACTAGATTGAACCATTTAATCATGTACGCTCCCTTAGTGCACAATGAGTACACTTTATATTGCGGGACTCACTAGGTTTACGCTCGATTTGTCAAATAGAACTATTATGTGAGTTCATGATTGACGCCCTACACACACGTCATGGATATTATAAATAAGCGCATTCGACCATATAAGTTAAGTTCATAGCGCATATGTTTAATCCTTCTTTCATATATATCCTAGAAGAGCGAGGATATAGATCATCACCATCAAATTCCCACGTGTTTATTCTTGATATTATCTCTAGGCACGTATCTCAATAAATAATATATACCTTTGCGATATTATTTAACCCTATGAAAAACCTTTTTTTTCGGGTTTATTTGAGATACAGTCTCAAAGCATCTTGATATACAACTCACCCATGTGAGTTGATAAATCTCATATTTGTACACACTAGACTCTATGAGAATCGGATCATACCCAGCTACACATAGCGATCAGATTATGAAAGATCGCTAACATATATGGAACTAAAGTATTGTAGATCACTCATAAGCCTACCGTGGCGCTCAAATCAATGGACCACGCATGCTACTCAACTCGAGAGGACCTACTATTGACGGCTTCATGGGATGTCTATTGGAGTCCTTGTTGAGTCTGTTCAGTATTCAATCCTCACTAAATACCTATACGCTAAATGAGCTTTCGGTAAGCCCATGGTTAGCTAAGAACAATCATATAGACTATTTAGATATAGTCATAGATTGATCTATTATAAAGAGTTCTACTGATAGATTTGCATTGGTAGATTAGATTAGGAATATTATATTTAAGAATAGAATTGTGCAATAATATTTTTTAACACTTATTACAACTCTTTACGACTATGTTATTACTAGCGTACTATCAGGTCTTTGTCATGTTACAGTCAAGGTTCTAACTCCTTAGATCTCGCTGATTATTATAACTTGCCAACTCTTTAGCATTTATAATTGTCAGTAATGCTTAACCCTGATCTAAACTCCTTTAGACCAGATCTGAACTCAGATCATACAATATCTGCAGCATTACAAGCATTGTACCATTTAATTAATGTAATTAGCGATTTAATAAAATATACATTGTATAAATATTACAAAATTAAATATTCATACAATTTGGGATGACACGTGAGCACAGATCTCAAGAATATTACAAAGGATAGGCTTCGCAAAAAGACTTGGAGTGTACCATTTTGATGGAAAATCATCCCCAACACTCTTTCTATTTTGAGGTTCCACGCCTCCCTTAGTTAGAACCTCTTCACGAACAAGGACTTTCGTAGCACTTCCACTATGAGATTCCACTCTTTTATGGAAAGGAACCTCCTTATAAGTAAAGGCCTCTGCACACTATCTTTAGGGACCTCTGCAACAGGATCTGCATATGGTAATTCTTGAACGAGAGTAGACTTTGTAGCTTTAAAAACCTCTAGTATAACAGGCTCAGACGCCTTTTGCTTTCAAAACCACCTCTTGAGATCCAGCGTTAGTAGATTTATCTCTGTAGCACTTTTTAGAAGCCACATTTCTCTTAGTTCGAGGCTTCCGTAGAGGAAATAAGCTGAACAACACATTGAGAATATCCTCCACGAAAGATTGAAAAGCTGAAAACAAGAAACAATAGTGTAAGAAGAACTACCATTAAAGAAAAACAAAAAAAAAAGAACAAATACCAAAAAAAACTTACTTTCCTCCTCAAGTGTGAACAGCTGAGGAACCTCAGGGACACCCTGGAATGGAATGGAGGCTTTTGGATAAATAAGATTAGTAGGACTTGTATGAACTAGGATAGACAATTCCTTATGAGCAACTAATCCTACAACAACATTAGCGCCGAGCCCTGACCAGCTTCTATTAGGCGATCTGATATTTTGAAGTCTAAAACTTCTCCATCATGCGACTCTTGAACAAACCTCACACAAGCCGCTATTAAGGGAAACAAATATGTTAGAAACTAAATTGGAAAATACAGTTCCATAATAGAGGAAAAAAGAACTTACTAATATTCGAAAAAACGTTTGATAAGATAGAGATATATAAATGTCTTCATCTCTCAGTACCTATTTACGCTCAAAATATAACGCGACTATCGTAGTATAGATTGAGATGTCGATTCCACGAGGAAGCTCTTGGCAAAATAGGTTGATGAATTAAAATATGAAAGCAGTAGCAAATGATAAAATCAATTGATTTAAGTGGATGAGATAGGATTGTCTATGATTTGAAGGAAATGTCTTATGATAATTCAAACAAGGCTTCGAGAATCACAATTATACTTTATAAATATACTCTATATTTTGATTCGATGCTTATAACTCAATTGAAAGTTTCACATCCCAAACAATCAATCGAAAGATAGGAAAATATAGCACATTTGATAACACATGTATTTGACGTAATTAAACTCTTTGCAAGCATTAACATACATCATGTTCATTTATACAAGTTATCTAAGATCGACAATATATCACTTTGACAATATTACAGTAAAAGATCAACTTGAATATTAAATATTTATTGCCCTTATATGTTATCCAAGATCGACAATATATCAATTTGACAATACTGCAGTAAAAGATTAATATATAAAATAATGTCACCAGTAACAATTATAGTTCATCAAGAATCACATAAGAAAAGCATGACTGAACTTATACGAGATATGAGAATTATAATCTCTGGATTATAGAAAATAGATAGATAAGAGTTTAATCAAAACCAAACTTACAACATTTGTAGCTCTTGACACCGAATCAAAGCATGGAAGTAGATTTATTACACATAAAAGTTCATCTCTTAGCCTTGCCAAGAACTCTAGCTTAAATTACAATACATGTTAATGAGAAGAAAATAAGAGAGAATTATCTATATTTAAAAACGTCCTAAGTGTCTCCTTATATAGGCAATGAATGGACATATGTCATGGATGACATCAATCTTCAATAATTTTAAGCCAATAACTCGTTTATCCACTTACAGCATATTTTTGATAATGTAAATGACTGATTTAACTTCTATAGCCGACATAAAAGTTGTAGAATTTTACTCTTCTTTCCATGGGCACCAATTGCATACAAATTGGATGAGTATCCAATGAGATATGAGCAAAATTCTAAAGATACATCAGAATTCGGCCAACAGTCATTTTACCCACTTGTAATGCGATTTGGTCCATGATAACGGCTGATTTGGACTTTACCATCAACATACAAGTTATTGATAGTTAAGTCAGAAATTCACATCTTCAAGAATTATACCAATTGAGTACGTATTTTGTGAGATACGGTCCAAATACGTGAGTTGGGTCAAGCTGGGCAGGAGTTGTAGTCTGATTCTGTTGTATCTCAATTTTTGGCCTATAACATGTTGGATTTGGCTTTTTTACTATTCTTTAATTTTTTGTAAGATTGAGTCATGTTGCACCAAGTTCAAGAATTTATTCATTTTGATTTCTACATTGAGAGTTATGTCCATTTTACCTAAACCTGTCCAAATAACATTCATTAATCATAATTTAAGGAGAACACTTTATTTCAAGCTAAAAATATAGAAAATACTAAAATTGGTGACATTAAATGGTGATTGAATCTCTTAACAACATGCATTTTTATGTGTTCATCAGTACCCTTTTAATAAGGGATCTTCCTCAGGGAAGAACTCTAGCCAAGTGATCCTATTGCAGAGCCCCATAGTATCGAATGATGGTGTCTCATTTTTTATGCTTAAGTTTGGTGGGGTGAACTTCCAAATAACTTCATTTGAAGTGAGGGCATAAGGTAGAAAATGAATCCTAGATAAGTTTTGGAACTTCTATAACATCTTAGGCGTGCCTTTGGTTAATAAGATGATTCCAGAAGAACTTCTAAAAAAATTGTTTTCTCCCTGGGATTGAGGAAAGTGAAAATGTGGTCTTTCTATTATATACCCAAAAAAAAAAAAATATTGACCTCAAAGGGAAGTGAGAAAATTTTCTACTTTCCACTAACGATAATTGCGCTATCTTCAAAACCAACGCGCTTCCCCTCGGAATCTTCAAAATCTTCCTTCTAGTCTTAGGCTACCAAAATAAATTTATTTAGGATAAATAAGGTTGTAGCTTTAGAAGATGCCAAATATGGTCAAACAGTATGATAGGTTCATTATGGTTCAGGATCAAGACATCCTGTAGTAAGTGAAATACATTAGGGTGGATTTGCAGGGGAGAAAGACCTGTTTTATGAAGAAACTTTAGAATAAACAGCGGCATAAGGAACCTAAAACATTTGAGATGCTCGCGAAATTGTGAGAGTCTACCACTCAACATAAACTGAAGTTCTTTATAAGGATCCCCCTTTAATAGAACCTCAACTTCAACACTATCTAGAATGGAAAATTTCTTATTAATCTCAGCGATGGTCATCAAAATAACATATTTTACCATTTTTTCCAATGAGGAATCATCAAAGAATAGAAAGATAAGAGATTAGAGATTTTTTTTATTTTGAAAAATGAAGCGTGAAGAGAAAGATGGGACAACAATACCCTTATTTATACTTGCTTAAAAGTAAGCAACGTGTCCTTCCAGAAGAAGGGAAACATTTCTTGACACCAAAAGGTCTTTGAAAGTATGTTACTAACATGACAATTAGGAGTTTTTAAATCTAGGAAAGTGACTCTTTAATTGGTCTGAAACCTTCCAATTGAAGCAGTGCACCCCAAAGGTTCTAAAATATTTGAAAAGATGAAGTACTCATTCACTCATAAAGGGGGCATCTGTCGGGCTCATAAATAGTAAAGCTCAACTTGGTGTAAGGTCTAATTAAAGTATAATTTACTGCAAAGCTGAGCACACCTAAAAAGGCTCAAGGTCGAAACTAAAAACAAACTGATAAGGAAACTGACAAAGGCTAGAAGTCTGTCAGATTTAGAAATTAAGCTCATTAAGACTGCGAACTACTGAAATACCTTTCGAGTTAAGAAGAGTCTAAGTTTGAGCTACGCAGAAGA
The DNA here is from genome assembly GCA_946807835.1 of Ailanthus altissimus. Taxonomy (NCBI): domain Eukaryota; kingdom Viridiplantae; phylum Streptophyta; class Magnoliopsida; order Sapindales; family Simaroubaceae; genus Ailanthus; species Ailanthus altissimus. The sequence goes on along the minus strand of OX327696.1, from coordinate 23,146,485 downwards.
GTCCTATTTTAACTCAAGTTCCTTACATTTTCCAACAGAGAAAGAATAAGAAACTTGAGTCAAGTTTGAATAGTTCTTCTCTTGTTGATTTCTCTTATAATTACTTATCTGATTATAATTGTTACATGAATTGGTTATATCACATGGTTCACATATCACGTCTTTGACTAGAATTGAGACCACATTCTCTCTCATAATTATTAAAATTCATAAAGAATAATCATGATTGAACTACTATTTAGGAAAGACAACTCATCTTGAAATAGATTAATCCACTTCAACCTTGAAATGGATTGAGGTCCATCTTATCACAAGACTAGTTGCATGCTAATTAAACTCTATCATATTGTACTATAAAAAGGTACACATTGTATGCTTACATTCATTCAAAAACATATTGAGAAACAGAGCATAAGCAAGAACCTAAATCTAGAGATCTTCGATTGGTCTTTGAGAAAACACACAGAGAAATCCTCTTACTTGATAAACACTTTCAACACTTGACACAAGATTCTTCTGTTATTACTGACTTAAGCTTTAGTGTGTTTTCTTTTACAGAAGGATGGCCTTGTCTAAAACAAAAAAAGATTCATAGAACCAATTGAATACAAGTGCAAGACCATTTTCGGAATCCCTTTGGAGATCTAAGGGAACAGAAGTAATTTTTGAAACTTTCCAAAAATTAGGAACTTCAAATATAAAATTACAAAAATAGTTTTGGTTTATTCTCTAATTAAATTAAATTTATCACTTATGTAAATTCCATCTAAATTAATGTAATTAAATCATTTATGTTTGCCACCAATGTATACTTTTTCAAACTAATTCTTTCAAATGCAAAAACAGATTGGCTTATTGATTATGAATTGGGCCTAACCTAACATTTCTTATTTAGGCCTCATTCCAATCGAATCAAGCGTTTATTAGTCCAATTCCTAGTATATAATCGTGTTATAATCTTACTTTTAATTGTATAATATTGAAATCGTTTTAATAGAACAAAATAAATGAAAACTATATATTTGTTGAAATTTGATAATTTAAAATTGTATTTAAATATAATTTTGAGTTGAAGACCAATGATGAGTTGAAATAAGGTCGAAGATACATTAGACGAATGAGTAATGGTCAAAAATGAAAAGTTAAAAATAAGGAGGAGCTTGGAGTGCTAGAAGAGCCAAAGCCACATCTCAACGATGCCTAGGCATCAAGACTTGAGAATATCTAACACCTAGTGCCAAATTACAAGGGTTATTGAATACGACTAAGTTTAAGAATCCAATCCCAAATCTAGTCGTATTCAATGACCTTCATATTTATTACCGCATTACTTCAAATCCCTTTTCTTTTACACCACTTGTGTGTCTTTACTTTAATTTTCTCAAATAGTTTACTCCAAAACGAAAAGAAGAGATAAAATTTTCATAATAAATTTACTGAAAATGTGTTGTAAAAAGGATGAGGGTGTATATTTAATTTTAATTTTAATACATTTGTAGGTCAGATATATAAAATAAGCGTAGTGGAATAAAATACACACAATTGAATATAAAACTCATTACACTAATAAGATTAGAAATTACCCTTGAAGACAATTCGAGGTAGTTTCAGTTTTCGAAGTTCAACCTAAAGTGATTCCGCGAACAATTCTAGTCTGTAACATCCGGTAGGATTGCGAAGCTATAATAGTAGCTTCCCATCTTTAGCAGAAATTGTTTAAATGAAGCAACTTTTGGTTCTTTAATTTTTCGGCCTTTTACTATACTAACTATAATAACTCTTACTATTCTTCTTGACATAATATTTTGCTATACTTTGAAAGGACCAAGGCCCCCCTTTATATAGCTTAAATTGCCACCCATTTAGACTAATTATAATTCAATTATTGGCTAGCCATTTTTGAAGCATGACAATACTTCCACTTTTCCACTTAAAAGCTCGGTGGCATATAAAATTTGCTATTCTAATATTAAGCAAATGAGTGGCAAATTCGTTCTTTAATTACCACACCTTGAAGCTACCTTATACTTATAATTAAGCATGACATGTCTTTGTAACTTATAAAATAAAGTGATTGAATAGGCTTTGAAATGGTGGCTAATTTCCTTTCAATAATGACAGCCTCATGCTTAAACCTAAGCATGACAAATCATTCCATTTAAAATAAAGTGGCCGAAAATTGTAACATGACAATTCATGCTTTTACTTTTAAATGGGCATAAAACAAATATTATACAATTGTAATGGGTGACAATGATTTGCCATATGTCATCCCATTACAAGGCATTTTTATGTCTTGAATGACATGTGGCAACTACTTATGGAATGAAGTGATAAGTCCTCACTTACCACTTGTCAACTTTCTGGGCCTAACACTTAAACCCTATCAACTTTTTGGGATACCTTAAAATAATTCCTACTTTCTGCAATCTTCTTGGATTGAACCATTTGATTCGGTATGCTATCCCATTGCGTAACAAGTTTACTACATATAGTGAAACTCCCTAGGTTCACACCCATTTTATCTAATGAAACTCTTCCGTAAGTTTATAAACGATGCCCCACACACATGTTATGAAAATAACAATACGACGCATTGAACCATACATGTTGAGATTAATATATCTTTGTATAATCCCTCAATCATTTATGTCTTAGAAGAGCAGAGATATAGATCATCACTGTCAAATCTTCATATGCTTAACTGTGAACTTAATTCCAAATTCGTATTTCTATAAACAATATCCTCAAACACCTTTGCGATATTGTTTATCCTATGGGAAACCCTTTCTCGAGTTTATTGTTTATGGCTATAAGACATTTTGAAATACAATCTCGGAGCATCAGGATATATAACTCACTTATATGAGTTAACGGATCCCATATTTACATACATTGAACTCTATGAGTATCGGATGATATTTAGTGACATTCAATGGTCATACCATGAAAGGTCTCTAACATTTATAGAATTTAAGTATGGTAGATAACTCACAAGCCCACCGTGGTATCAAGAGTATACCAGAAGTCTAAGCATGTAGAGTAAAAATACCACATCATTAAAGAGATCTTGGTTAAGGGAGATGTAATTATTTGTAGAATAGATTCTATAAATAATGTAGCAGACCTACTTAATAAAGCCTTAACTCCAAAGGTGTTTGAGAAACACGTGGAGTCTGTGGATATTAGATACTAATGTGATTCTATAGGTATTAGATACTAATGTGATTGACACTAAGATAAGTGGGAGATTCTTAGGGTTGTGCCTATGTGCCATCCCAGATTTGTATAAATATTTGATATCTATATAGTGTGAATTTTATTAAATCACTGATTATTATTTAATTATATGGTTTAATGCTTGTAACACTATAAATATTATATGATTTGAATGAGTTCAAATCAGGTTTAAAAGAGTTTAGACTAGTGTTAAGAGTTAGTATACATTTCAAGAGTTGGAACCTTGTCTGCAATGGGATAAAGACCTCAGAATATACTAATAGTGACATAGTTGCAAGAGTTGCAATCGGGAGTTAAGAAATGTCATTATGCAAATATTTTCTCATATATATATTTCTGGTCTATTTTCACCGACTCAAGTCTATCAGTGGATATCTTCTATACATATAGATATAGATCAGTATATGTTTATATCTGTAGAGTACAAATGGTCGTTCTAAGTTGACCATGAGCTTAGAGCTTATATAAATATATGAGTATTCTGTCAGAACTGGATACTAAACAAACTTATGAGGACCCCAATAGACTTCATATGTAGTCGTCAATAGAAGGTCCTCTAGAGTTGAGTAGTATACGTGGTCATCTGACTTGAGTGCCACGGTGGGCTTATGAGTGATCCACTATACTTTAGTTTCACGCATGTTAGAAATCTTTCATGGTCTAACCGCTAGGTGTCCTCGGGTATGGTTCGTTAGCTCACATAGGGAATTATATATCCAGATGCTTCGAGATAGTATCTCAAGAAAGTTTTATAGCCAGAAGTAAAATACCCAGGAAAGGAATTTCTACAGGGTTGAACAATATGACAAATACTTTGCATAAACTGTTCAGTGAGATACTAGTTTGAAAATAGGTTTATGGATGCGCATATGAAAATTTGACTGTGTTGTTCTATGTCTCGGCACATCCAGGATATAAATGACAGAATGACTATATGTATGTGTTGTGATCTTAGCTTGTATGATCAAACGCGCTGATTTGTAATATTTGTGACGTATGTGTAGGGCATTGTTCACAGACTCATAGAATAGTTCAATTTGATGAATCGAGCGTGGACCTAGGGAGTCCCGTGATATAGAGTGTACTCATTGTGCACTGAGGCAGTGTATTGGGTTGAATTGTTCAATCAATAATATCTAGCACTACTACAAGAATGCGCACGAGTCCATATTTAAGTGTTAAATATAATAATTAATTCATAATGTTATCTACTAATTATATTATGACACGTGACGCATTGTAGGCCATCGGTTGAGTTAACTAAATATGAAATTTAGTGAGACCTACTAAGGGTATACTTAGTAACTATATATGATAGACAAAAAATTAATCTTATATTTTAATTATTTAATTATTAAATAATTAAAATATCTCTCTAATATATAATATAATATTATATAATAATTTATAAGATTATAATATTATATTTATGTTTGGTTAGCAAGCATTTATATATATTATAATATTATTTATTATTATATTTATTTATTCTAAACTTAATGGCCAAATTTGAATTTTTTAAATATATTATATATTATTTTAATATGTATTAAGATGTATATATATATATGAAAAAGTGAGAAACGTGTGAAGTTGTTGGAAGAGAAGCAAAAATTGTTTTGTTTTTGTTTTTGTGTATTCGCCGAACATATTGAAGGAAGAAGAAGAAAAAGAAGAAATGTTTCTTTTACTCTTAAATTCAAATGCTCAAATTATTGAACACCGTCATTCTATTAAGTTTAGCCAATAAAACCAAAAGTAAAGAATTTGTATTATTGATCATGGTTGATCAACGAAAATACAAATTTATAAAGTTTAAGTATTAAATTCAGTGCTTATCAAGCACACTAAATTGGTGATTTGAATTGTCAACGAGTTGGTCTTCGAGTGGACTCTTAGAAACAAGTGTAAAAAGTTATATATTTGGTATTTTTTAACTTTTTAAATATATTAATATGATTAATTTATTATTTATTGTATTTATTGTATATTTTTAATTATTACCCTATGCTTAAATAAATATGTGAGCCATATTTTATATAATGAATACTATTACACATACATACACCCACGTACAATAAATCTCTAATAAAATTAGTATTAGAGCTGATTTTGTAATTGTTTCGGTTTTTCTTTTGAGTGAATGAAAGTGTTGATGGCAAAAGTCCCAATGTAAAATGATGTGTTTCAAATGTTGAAACAGGTATACTATGGTGAAATTACATTGGGTGCGTCAGCTTTTGAACTGGCGCTATGGCGTGACTGTTCATATAAATAGTAACTTTGAAGAGTAATGATGAACATGCCAAAATACTGTTCACTTGAACAGTATTTTTTAACAATGTTTCAAATTTAAAATTATGCATATGTGGGTTTATGAGAAGTAGTGATAAAAGTTATTAGTCTGCATTATAAACTGGAGTTTATGAGATGCAATGATAAGAGTTATCGGTCTGCATTATAAATTAGAATTAATTTTTCTGTGTTGGAAACTACAATGGCAGCCTTACTGATGGGGGTTAGTTGTGTTTGCACAAAAATGAATTTATTGAGAATCACCTCCTCATTAGATGAGGATCCACAGTAGGAAGAAGAATATCTCTTAATCAGATTAAAGAATATTACACTATGAGATAATATCTTATTTGATCCGTCTTGTCAATACAGTATTAGATGAGTCATGTCTGATTTTTTCCAATATTGCTACAGCTTGAGGGACTTGGTCAGTTGGGCTTGAACTATACCAGCTAAACATGAGATGAGACAAATATATGTGAACGTATTGCTCAATATTGCTACAGCGTAAGGGTAGTATCAGTAACATATATTTGATTATTGACAAGTTAATCTAGAATACACTTACCCAATATTACTACAGCGTGAGGATAAGGTGTATTCGTGATCAAGTGGTAATAGTTGCATGAAATGCAATTAAGAAGTGTTGTTTACCTGTTGGGTTTGTGAAAGCCAATATTGCTACAACGTGAAGCTAGAGTAAATTATAATGGGGTCTACTTCTCACTGCATAGTTTAAAGAGTTTAATCTATCGTTTTTCATTCGAGAGATTATCGGGATTATGCAAAGTAGTGGTAGGGTATTTTAAATTGAAAAATGTATAATTGTTCTACCCATGATTTAAAATATTTCAATTAGTGATTTTATATTTTACAATTCTACTGACATCTCTTATTTATTTTATCTTGTACAAGATTTGATCTGATGGCCTCAACAAATCCTTTAGTGCGCATATTGGATGCATACCAGTTTAAAGGCACTAATAATTACTCAGATTGGCTCATGAATCTCATAATCATTTTGGATTCTGAAAGGCTTAGTTATGTTATTGATCAAAGATTACCCAGATGTGTTTCTGATAATGCCACCCCTAAGGAAAGGGATACTTATATAAAATAGTTGGATAACGATTTAAAGGTTAAATCATACATCCTCATCTCTATGTCTACAGAGCTGCAGCGAGAGCATATTCGTATGGACAGTGCTAGCAGTATTATACTCCATTTGAAAGAGCTCTTTGGTGACCGACCTCAAGTCGAGTTGTACAGGGTCACCAAGGCGCTCTTTTAGGCTAGGCTGAGTGAAGGCAGTACAGTTTGTCCCCATGTACTCAAGATAATTAATTACATTGAGAGGTTAGAGGCTATGGACATTTCTCTAGATAATAGCTTGGGGAATAGTTTGATTCTCTAATCGCTATTCAGGTCATATACACAGTTTATTATGAAATTTAATATACAGAACTTGACCCCTATTTATGTTGATCTTCATAATATGTTGAAGACAGCCGAGGACGACATGCGCAAATGGGGCTCGACCTTCTTAGTTTAAAGTGCTTCATCTTTTACTCCGAGGACTTCTGAGAAGTCCAAGAGGAAAAAAAAGAAGCAGACATCCAGGATGTGTCCTCAGAGGCGGTAGATATCCAAACCTCATAAGAAGAAAGAAAAAAAAAGTGTTTCTTTTGCAACGAGAATGAGCACTAGAAGCGCAATTGCCCAAAGTACCTTACCACAATTAAGAAGACTCCCTCAGGTATGTGCTTGACCATTATTGAATTTTTTGGCATTTGATTCTTGTACAGGCTAGGTATTAGATACTGCATGCTCTTTTCACATCTAAAATGCATTACAGGGACTAAGAGAAGTTAGGATGCTACTGCTAGGAGAAATAATGCTTAGAGCGAGAAATTGAGAGTTCCTGCTGGTCCAAGTTGTTGGATGTTTTGATTTATTTCTCTCATGTAATAGAACAATTATATTGTATAATTATTATTATGTACTTAATATCATCAAACAAATTATATCCATTCATGTATTTGACAGAAAAGTTTATTATGTAAATATATAGAATCGTTCTTTTTATTTATGTGATGTGCATGATATTTTATTAGTTGAGTGTCAATAATTAATGAGTATTATGTATTGGATACAGTAAGAAATGTCATGAATGTGTAAGCTGATACTAGTAATAGTAACAAACGCACTTGATTAGAAACTTTAAATGAAACCAAAATATGGCATATGAGATTGGGTCATATAAGTGTGAAACGCCTAACCTGTCTGGTTAAAGATTGACAGATACTTGATCTGACCATGGAGCCTTATCTAGTTTTTTAATCTTGTATTCAAGGGTTAATGACTAAATCTCTATTTACAGGTATTGGACATTGTGCCTCTAGTTTATTGGAACTAGTATATAGTAATGTATGCGGTCTAATGAATTACGTTATAATGAGTGGGTTTTGATACTTTGTAACCTTCATCGATGATTGGTCATGATATGATTATGTGTTTATTATGAAACACAAGTTAGAAACCTTTGAAAAGTTCAAAGAATTCTGATTTAAAGCAGAGAAACAAACTGAAAAGTACATCAAATGCCTTCGTTCATATCAAGGCAATAAGTACATTAGTAGTGAATTTTTGGATTATTTAAAAGAGAATGGGATTCTCGCTCAATATGATCTTCCAAGTACACTGCAACATAATGGTGTTTAAAAAAAAAGGAATTAGACTTTATTGGATATGGTCTAATCGATCATGAGCTTTACCGATCTCCCAGAATACCTGTGGGGCTATGTTCTAGAAATATTTGCCCATATTTTGAATAGAGTTCCACCTAAAGTTATTCTTACCACTCCATATGAGATGTTGAAGGATAGGAAATCGAGTCTTAAGTATCTTAAGATTTAGGCTGTCATACTTATGTAAGGGTTACACAATAGGATAAACTTGCTCCCAGAAGGTACAAGTATAAATTTATAGGGTATCCTAAAAATTTAATGAAATACCAGTTTTATGATCCAAAGGAACGAAATGTGTTCTTTTCTCGAAATACCACTTTTCTTGAGTAACAGTTTCTCAAGGATAGTGGGGATTGTAGAAAGTTTATACTTGACGAAGTCAATCAGAAATCAAATGAACCAGAGATGGATACTCAGGGTCAAACGAGTAGTAGACCTTTGACACATCCTCCGCGTAGGTCTAAAAGGATGTCCAGGCCACTTATTAGGAATGGTCAGATGTCTGAAGATGCACTTGGAGTTTTTTTTTATAGAAGGAAATGATCCTTTAACTTATAAGGAGGCGATGTTAGACATCGACTTGGAAAAATTGTAAGAAGTCATGAAATCTGAAATTAACTCTATGCATTATAATCAAGTCTATGACTTGGTTAAGCTTCCTGAATTAATAGTTTCTATCGGTTGTAAATAGGTTTATAAAAGGAAGCGCAGACCTGATGGGAAGGTAGAGACCTTTAAGACTCAACTGGTAGCAAAAGGTTATACTCAGCGATATGAGATCGATTATGAAGAGACCGTTACACCAGTTGTAATGCTAAAGTTGATTAGGATTTTGTTGGTTCTAGCAGTATATTATGGCTTTGAGATTTATCGGATGGATATAAAGATGGCGTTCCTAAATAGATACCTCGAAGAAGAGATATTCATGGAACAACCTAAAGGTTTTACATTCAGCCAGACTTCTAATTTAGTATACAGGCTGAAGAAGTCTATTTATGGGATTAAGCAAGTCTTTAGGAGCTGGAATCATTGCTTTGATTAGGTAATAAAAAAGTCTGGTTTCATAAAAAATGAAGAGGAAACTTGTGTGTATAAAAAGGTTAGTGGGAGCATGTTGATCTTCTTGATTCTTTATATCGATGACATACTGATCATTAGGAATGATATTGTATGTTGCAATTCGTTATGAGCTATCTAAGTAAGAACTTCTCTATGAAGGATCTGCGAGAGGCTTCCTATATACTGGGTATAAAGCTTTATAGAGATAAAGCTAGGAAGCTGATAGGACTATTTCAATTATTGCACATCAATAGCATCTTAGAAAGGTACAATTTCACTAACTGTAAGATAATTAACGTATCTTTGAGACATGATGTTCATCTTTCGGAGAAAATATCTCCTCAGACAAAAGATGAAAGAGTTAGAATGTCTAACGTACCATATGCATTAGCTATTAGAAGCTTGATGTATGCTATAATGTATGCCATGATGTGCACGAGACCTGACATCAATATAGCTATAAGTGTTACAAGCTGGTGCTGACGCGATATTTCTATATCTTATGATTAAGTACAAGTATACAATATCGTATGTAAGTAATAAAGGGATAAAAGAGTCGGATGTTGAACCCACAGAGATAATTTTTACTTTTTAACCAAGTACTAAAATTATGTCTTTCTAGTAGTTATTCAAGAAAAATAAAAATCTAAGAATGAATTTAGGGAATATTAAATTAGTGACACAATGTAAAGAGATTTGAACGATAACAATATAGAGAAAACCTAATGTTAATACTATCCATCAATATGCTTTCTAATGATAAATCCTCTAATATTTAATTTTCTTAGTCTTTGTTATTGATCAGGACACTAATGTATTCACAAGCATTACTTTACCAAATACCTATATTCCTATGGTACTTGCAATAAATTAAGATTCATTAGGATTAAGTCTTATTGATCATACATGCCAATTAGATATAGTCATATCCTAATTTGAAACTTGCATATGCAATATTGAATGTTACTCTACAATTATGCATCAAATTATCTAGTTTTAAATATAATGATTCCTCTTCCGAGTTTATAAAAAATATTACCAATTCATTCACCATATATTGGTCAGATATATTGAAGTATTAAGAATAAGTAATTTAAATAACAAAGAACTAAATTTATTAAATAATAAAAAGACATGGCAATTAAGCGCACATATTGAGTTCAAGTATTAACCCTAGAAAGAAAATTTAGTTCATGGCTATAAGCGAACAGCGGCAAAAATAATAAGAAATCATGATACAATCAATAGCAAACATATATAGATGTCGAATTGCTTTTGATTGCACTGCCAAAGAAACTCTTAATGCCGAAGAACTCTTTAAATCTCTCTCTATGACTGCTTCAATTAAGCTTCAATTGCTCTCTAAGACTTGTGTTGTGTGTTCTTGATGTTCTTGGATGCTCTCTAAAGGCTGGGGACGAGTGGCTTTTATAAGGATTGATTTGAGCTTGAAAATCTCAATTCTTGTCGGATTAGGAATCGCACTACCACTGGGGCGCTATGTTGTTGTCGCTGGGGCCCTGCGTGTGAAAGGACTCATCACTGGAGCAGTGAAGGTCTAACGCTGGAGCGTTGTGCTATCGCTGGTGATGGGGCGATAAACTGCGACTTAAACAGGTCATTGTTTTCTATTTTCTTTTGATCACTATTCCAGCGCTTGGGCAAAAATCCTTGTGGCGTTGGGGCAACAGGTTCATATCTTAAAAAGTTTGCATTTTAGTCCCTATTTTCACTTTAAATTTTGTTCAAGTCCCTATAAATAACAATAATGCAGAAAATAAAATATCAAACTAAAAACATGAAAAAATATATGATAAATATGCCTTTATCAGGTACTAGTATGATTCAGGTGACAACTATTAGATGGAAGTCAAATATATCCTAAAATGCCTTAAAAGTACGAAGGATAAGTTTCTCATTTATGGAGACAATGATTTACAAGTAAAAAAAGATACAAATTCAGACTTCCAGTCTAACTTAAATGATAAAAAGTCTACAACTGGGTATGTATTTACTCTCAATGGAAGCATAGTGAGCTAGAAGAGCCCCAATGAGGGGTTCACAACTAACTCTACCACAGAGGCAGAGTACATTGCCACTTCAAAACCTGTAAAAGAAGCTGTTTGGATTCAAAAGTTTTTCGTCGAACTCGGAATAGTTTCAAGTTTGTCAAATCCTATCCTTTTATTTTACGACAACAATAGGGCTACAATACAAGAAAAAGAGCCAATAGCACACAAGAAGTTTAAGTATCCTTTTAAATTTTGTTCAAATCCCTATAAATAAAATAATGCATATAAATAGTCATTTATTCTCATAAAATAGTAAAATATCAAAATAAAAACACGATAAAATAAATGAAAAATATACCCTTATCAATGGTTAACTCTCATTTTTCTACATCTATGATCGTTCACTTGATGGTTAGGAATGGTCTTCCAAGGATGATGGGAATCTCTGTAAAAAAAGATGAACTTGTCTACCTTTACTAGTACGTCCTCTGTGATTCCCTTCAGATAGGCAAGAGATCAATTAGCAAGTAAGAGTGTGATGTTGATAGGCTTTACTTCTTTTAAACCTAACTTGTTATAAACAGAAAGGTGTTAAGTGCGGTGTTTCAGTTATCGTATTGGGTGCATGTATACATGTGTGTATGTCCATTGTTCATTTATATATATACATGCATCAAATATATTATATACGCAGCAAAAGCTAGAAATCTAATTTCCTAAAATAATGAACACAATAAATTTTGTTCTATTACAATAATGAATAAATTAAATAGATATCAATCACATTAATATCAAGATTGAGAATAATCACCTCGCAAGTCTTTGAAACGATTTAAACTGGAGTACCTCCTGAGTCACTAGAATAGCAGCTTTAGTAATTCTAGGACTCAATGGGGTGGGCTTGAGTCACTAGAATAACAACTTTAATTTTTCAGCACTTGTTTAACTCTTAAACTTTTAGATTAACTCGTAGTCTTTAGTTTAACTCTTTAAACTATTAATATTGGCTAAACACTTTAAATAATATATATTTGTTTCAAGACTAAGAAGTTGTTTTCAATTTGTTCAACTCTTGAGCAACTAAAATAACATCTATTTTGTATTTATTGGCTAGCCAATACTAGAGAAAATGGAAAACTAAAAGTTCAAGGTAACTTTTGCACTTAAACTAAGAAATTTTTTTTTCTCTCTTTTGTTTTCCCTTTAGCCGAACCATCCATTTTCTTGACAACAAATGAAACAATTTTCATTCATTTATACAAATGAAATGGCTGGCCTTGATATGGAGAATAAGATGGAAAAATGAATTTTTCAACTTTTAAAAAAATTTCTCTTTTGCTCTTAATTTGGCCGAATCATCCCTTAGCAAAATGAATTCAACAATTTATTTTATATAGCATTTGGTGTCCACTTATTACAAATCAGTGCTCATCTGTGAACTTATCTCCAAATTTATATTTCATAAAACAATATCACAAAGGAGTTTGTGGATATTGTTTAACCCTACGAAAAACTCTTTTCTGGGGTTATGTGCTTGTAACCACAAGATTCCTTGAAATATAATATTAGATCATCAAGATATACAACTCACTTATGTGAGCTTATGGATCCCATACTATACACACCGAACTCTATAAGCGTCGGACCATACCCAGCGACACGTAGTGATCAGACCATGAAAAGTCTCTGACATCTGTGGAACCAAAGTATGGTTGATCACTCACAAGCCCACCATGGTGCTCAGGTTAAAGGATTACGAATACCACTCAACTCGAGAGTACTCACCATTGATTAGCTTTATAGGATGTCTATTAGCGTCCTTATGAGTCTGTTCAGTATCCAGTTCTAACTGAATACCCGTATGCCTATATGAGCTCTAAGCTCATGGTTAGCTAAGAATAACCATTTATATCCTGAAGATATAGATATACACTAATCTATATAAAAGAAATTCACCGACAGACCCGCATTGATAAAAATAGATGAGGAATATGGTGTTTGAGAATATACTTGCATAATGACATTTTCTAGCACCTATTGCAACTCTTTGCAACTATGTCATTACTAGTATACCCTCAGATCTTTGTCCCATTATAGACAAGGCTTTAACTCCTTAGATGTGGCTGACTCATATAACCTGCTAACTCTTAGTATTTATAACTCTTAGCGTTACTAACTCTTAACTCTGGTCTAAACTCTTTTAGACTAGAGTTGAACTCTTTTAGATCATACAATATTTATAATGTTTCAGGCATTGTACCATATATGTATTTAATACTAATGATTATATTTGAAATATTTATTGTATAAATATTAAAATTAATATTCATTCAATATTAAAATGGCACGTAAGCACCAGCTCTAATAAAAGGGGTATGAGATTAATATTCACTGCTAGATTGCATAGAGCTTTTCCATGGTCATGATTGCCAATGAAGCACTAGATGGTAAGGCTTTCGAAAGCCTTGAACTTAGGGGATAGCTTCTTCTGTAGAATGACGCTACACTCTTTTGTCAATGCTACGGTTTTATAGTCCTCTAGTCTCATCTTCTTCAAAAAGATGCTTTTCATGAACTTGACATAGCTAGGTATTTTTTCAAGTGGATCTGCAAAAGTAAGATTAATAAGTAATTTCATAAAAAGTTCAAGAAATTTAAAAAATTGCTTATGTAGTTTCTTCTCTTACAACCTTTGAAGAAATGGTAGAGGAAGAGTGAATGACTGCATGGGCTGATTATGCACATTGCTCATGGTATTGTCTGTTGAAATTTTATTTTTTTACACTTTGTTGCTACACTTCAACATCAGTTTCTGTGCTATAATTTCTGCACTTTTCTATTACCCAAATTTTGTTTCTGTATTTGTTTTTTGATTTATTTACTATTGATTTTTATTTTTGCACTAGGGTTGCGCTTTTGTATCCTTTGGGAAAATGTATAAGTGGTCTATATGGTTGTACTCCATCTTGCTGCAGTGCATTTTCCTTCTTCTTTGTCTTTTAAAAGTGGTGGTTGAGGCGTGTTGTCTTGTAAGCTCTTACTACTTCTTAAAGAGATGGCTTGGTATTGCTCTACATTATCTTTTAGATTTGCTTCAGTGTCACTAGGTATAGCTTCTTGAGGTCACTTATTGATTGTAGCAGCAAGTTGTCCCATTTAGACCTCTAAGTTCTTCAAAGTTACTGAATGGTTTTGTATAATTGGGCCATTTGACTTCATGTCATGCATGAGCATATCTTTTAATGATGGCTTCTTCTCTTGTAGTGGCTAAAATTCCGAGGATTCATTGGTCTAGATGACTCCCATTGGTTATTACGCCAAAAGAATTTTGGATGATCTTTTTACCCTAGATTATAGAAATTTAATTTCGAGTTAGGTTACTGTCGGTTAAAATTACCCTCATAATTTACTAACTCTATGCACCGCCTATTATGTGGTTATCACTACAAAAGTCACAAGTAATTGGTTGAGTTTTGACGATGTTCAATGCATCAAACTTCTTGGATAACATATTGATTTGCACTGTTAATGCATTGAATGCGTCAATCTCATGTATATCGGTGACTCTTTTAGGTGCAACCCTTTTAGCTGGCCATTGGTAACTATTTGACGCCATCTCCTCTAATAGATCATAAGCCTCATTTATAAACTTATTCATCAAAGCTCCTCCAACAGCGACATCTACAATAGTCCTCAAATGTCCTACTAGTCCATTATAAAACGTTTGGACTTATAGACATTTTAGGACTCTATGATAAGGACACTTCCTCAACATGTCCTTGAAACGCTTAAATGCCTCATATAACGACTCGCCATCAATCTGACTAAACAAGGTAATTCATTCTCCATCTTTTCTATCTTTGCTGGTGAAAAGAACTTGGTTAGAAACTTTTGCTTTAAGTTATTCTATGTCAATATAGATCCAGATAGCAATGACATCAACCAACTGTTGGTTTTGTCCCTTGAGGGGAAAGGGAACAATCTAAGTCGAATGGCGTCATCTGAGACTCTGTTGTACCTGAATGTATCTTAAATCTTTAATAAATTCACGATGTGCATGTTAGGATCATCATTGGGATCTTCACTGAAATGTATAGACTTTTTTAGCATTTTAATATTACTCAGCTTGATCTCAAAGTTATCGCCATTAACGACTGATCTTCGAATACTAGACTAAACTCCATCTGTAGTAAGGACTGTATACACTTTTAATGCTCTTTGTGGTATTATAGGCTCAAACACAGGATTGTTGATGTGATCATTATTCTCCTCCATGTTTAAAGATCACTGGCATTCACATCAAAATCTATGCAATATTCTTTCGATCTCTGGATCAAAAGAAGTCAAGTCAGCACTTTTTGTTCTTTGCATGAACTATCAAAGCAAAATAAAAATAAAATCAAAGTAAAAATAAGAAAATAAACTAAAATAAAAATATCTGAATAAAAAGCAAATCGTTTGGTATTAGTATTGATCTAAAGAATAAAACTCTTCGGCAATAGAGTTAAAAAACTTAATGCATGTAATAATAGCTAAGCGCAAGTACACGCTATCATATCAAATAATATAATACTTAAGTCCAAGTTATATTCTCACAAGGACTATATGACTTATTTCTTCCAATCAATTATTAAAATTAATTATACTTTGACTTTTACTTAGAAAAATCAAAACATGAATTGTATCTAATTAACCTAACTCTATCATTAAACTAAACCTAATATTAATTAAAAGTAAGCAAGGGATTGAATTCACTAACCAAGAGAATCTTGGGTTTCGACTTATCCCATAATATTTCATTAAACTTATTAGCCTATTAGTTAATCCCTTAATATCAAATTGATTGACTTAAACTCTAATATTATCACAAGCCTCTATCGATGGTCGAGTGACTATATTACACATTCTAACAATTACCTTTATGTCTATAGTAATCCGAACAGAATGTAATTCATTAAGAATAGTCTAAATCATATCATGCATGCCATCTAGGTATAATTTTATACAACATGAAACTCATAGTTGTTACCATATGATCATGCTTCAAACTCTCTTGGGCTAAACACAAATTCTTCTATCGAGTTAATTATGATTCCTTGATCATTCAAGCTATTGATCAGATATAATAAAACCTTTAAACACAAGATAGAATGAATCAATTATATGTATTAAAATTATAAAGTAAGAGTTAATAAAATCAATAGTCTAACCAAAGAAATAAAAATTTAGGTCATGGTAAAATAAAGAGTTTTAGAGGTTATTAAAAATAACATCATGAAAATCATAGAAAACTAGAAAGATAAAGAGTTGAAGAGGTAAAACTAATTTTTTTGTAGTTTTCAATCTTCTAGTCTTCTTGATCATCTAAAAATTGTTATTTCTCTCTCTTCTTCGCTTTCTTTTTTATTATTTAAATTAAGATTTTTGACTTTTTATTTATAAGTTTAAGTCTTCAATTTAGGGTACAACATCAAATATAAGTCAGATTATGATTACTGTTCATAAGTGATGTTCATAAGTACTATTTACACAGCGCCAAATTTTGGACGCTGCGACACTGTACACACTACCTTGAGCTCTTTGGCTTGGCATTATAGCAAAAGTACTGTAGCTTGGCATTATAGAGGGTACTATAATAAATTTGATAGTTTTGCCCTATTTATTTTTTTAATTTTTATCTTTATTTGCTCTATTGATTACAAGCCTACAAAATAATACTAAAGTATATAAAAAGCCAAATAATCTTAATTTAAACAAATAAATATTAAGTTTGGAAGATGAAAATATTGGACTTAATTAATCCCTATCACCAAGGGTATTTTTGCTCTTTTAAATAGCGAATGGCAGCGATGGAATTTTTCCCACTCCATTTATTAAGTGGGGTTCTAACACGGCTCTACCATGTTTAAATATGGCGTACATTATCCCCTTAACGTTACGCCATATAGTGGCATCTTGGGAGAGTGGTTAAGATGGATGGCTTAGATAATTCACCATTTCTCTCTTCCAAACTCTTTCTTTTCAAACTCCCGAGTCTATAGTTTCGATTCTAGGAGTAAGAAGTCTCTCCATCTTTTTCGTTTTCTACTTTTCTCTAGTTTCTTCAGAGAGCATTTTCTTCCACCTCCATAACTACGGCTGACCTTCAATTGATCTCTGTTGTGTTATTTCTAATCATAAATTAACCGTAAGTATATGTGTCACTATAAGTGATAAAGTGTTAAAATCGAATGTCGAACCCATAGGAAATTTATATGTAATTTTTACCAAGTACTATAATTGTATCTTCTTATTTATTTAGAAAACCAATGCCTCAATTGAAATTAAAATTAAATTAAATTAATGAATGTAATAAATTTAAAATTATCACAACTAAGTAAACTATGAAAATCACAATATAAAGAGATCTTATGGTTATAACTATTCCTTAATATATTTTTCTAAGTATATCATTTGTGATTAACAACTAATCTAATGCATTCATTAATTAAAGGATTAAGACTAATCTCGTTCCTTCTCCCAAGTGTCGAATGAGACTCTATGCATATACAAATAACTTAGTATCCCTATCTAACCCGTTATACATACATGCATTAAGCTACCCTTATGTGATTACCCTAAGTTCATTAGTCTCCCAACTTAACATATTTAAAGCTATATTTTTTACAACCAATATTTGGATTAAACTTTTCCAAGAACATAACCCAATTGTTTAAATTATCAAATCCATTTTCCAATGCAATTAGAAGCATTAAGCACATAAAAAATATAAATGAATAAACATCAAATAGTCATTAATCACAAAATAACATCAATACATAAAGTTCAATAGAGTTCCATCAAGTCTTAGAACATATAATCTGGCAATTCATAGTGAAATATTCAATTACATTCATCCAAATGTTCATAAAAATACTCATATTAAAATCAACACAAAACACAATTACAAACTAGAAATAAATGTAAATGAACTAGAGAGAGAAGAAGGAACTAGCTGAAGAAGCCTTTAGAGCCTTCAATCTTCAATAATCTCCTTTAATCGAAGCTTCAATGGTGTTTCTCTCACTAAAAACTAAAGTTTCTCTCACTAAAAACTAAAGTTTCTCTCTATTTCGTGCTCCTATTTAATAATTTGAAAAATGGCTAAAGAGTAGCATTTATAGGTTTCAAATTAGGGTAAAACAAAAGGAGTATTAAAATAGGTAGTGGCACATGAGCGCCACTTTTTGGCGCCTAGGCGCCTAGCATTCTGTTAATGGGAGCCCGTTTTGGTGCCTGGGCACCAAAGCTTGGACGCGTACTGTAGCTCTATCACCGTTTACTTTCATTGTTCATTATACTGTAGCATTAGCTTTTTTGTTTGTTTTATTTGAATTTTTATTCTGAATAACTCCATTAACTTGAAACCTACAAAATAAAATTAATACACATAAAAGCCATATATTCTTATTTAAATTAAGTAATTATCAAGTTTAGAAGAGATAGATTATGATGTATAAAATGCGCTTATCAACTACTCTTAATATTTAATCTCTTAATTTTATTTTTGGTCAATACACTAACCTCTTCACTAGCAACTTCCTATGGTCAATTGCATAAATCTTAAATTACCAATTATTTATATTCCTATGGTAAGCCGATAAAATTAAGACTCATTCAGTTCAAATCCTTTTAACCATATATGCCATATAGGTATATTCCTATCCTATATCTAAACTTACAGATATTACTCAGGAATCATGTATCAAATTACCATAGGCTAAACACAAAGATGCCTTTTTCAAGTTTATCAACGTATTCCTCAATCAATCAATAACTGGCTAGGTATATTTTATAATTAAGTGATTTGAATAATAGAAGTTGAGTTCATAAAATATAATAAGGTATAACAATTTAAGCATACATATTGAGTTCAAGTTATAACCCTATATCTAAACTTACAGGTATTACTCAGGAATCATGCATCAAATTACCATAGGCTAAACACAAATATACCTTTTTCAAGTTTATCAACGTATTCCTCAATCAATCAATAACTGACTAGGTATATTTTACAATTAAGTGATTTGAATAATAGAAGTTGAGTTCATAAAATATAATAAGGTATAATAATTTAAGCATATATATTGAGTTCAAGTTATAACCCTAGAAAATAAAATTAATTCAGGATTATATGAGAATAAAGGCTAGAAATAATTAAAAACATAATACAACCAAATTTCATGTCCTTTTGATCTTTTTTTCAATTGGTTGATCTAATAAAAATACAACAACAATCTCCTTCTTCTCTTAATATATGCAAAACACTATCTAAATTGCACTAAATTTTGATCAACTTGCTCTAAAAAAAAAATTAATGAAGGTTCATAAGGTTAGGACAAGTGGCATATTTATAAGGCAACTCTGGAGTATTAAGAAAGTACCAATGCTAAGCGCCCTTTACTTATCATTGGGGCAGCCTTAGAATGTTCTATCATTGCAATAGTAACTACTCAATGCTGGGGCATTAACCTTTGAAAATTAGGGTTTTGAATTTAGTCGCATCGCTTTGGCAGTAGCTTACTAGTGCTAGAGTGGTACAGGTTCTAGAATTATCATTATAGCATTCTTCATTTATTGCTAGACCGTTTTTCTTCTTATCAGCACTAGAGCGTTCAACTTCTTCTTATCAACATTAAGCACATAAATATCTTCTATTCACTAATAAAACACACAATTTCTAATAAATTAATGTCAAAATATGGATCTATTTTGCTCTTATCAAAGTCTCTCAAACTTAGAGAATTGCTCATTCTTGAGTGATAAGCATAATAAAATGCATATTTGTTAAGAAATTCAGTCACCATTTAATGTCACTAATTTTTGCATTTTTGTATTTTTGTATTTTTAAGCTTGAAATAAAGTGTTGTCCTTAAATGGTAATTAATAAATATTATTTGCATAGGTTTAGTAAAATGGACGACACTCTCAATGTAGAAATTAAAATGAAGAAATTCTTGAACCTGGAGGAACATAACTCAATCTTACACAAACTTGAAGAAAGGTTGGAAAGCCAAACCCAACATTTTATGGGCCAAAATTGGGATACAACAGAACTGGATTATAACTTTCGCTTAGTTTAACCCACCTCATGTATTTGGACCATATTTCACAAAATACATACCCAATCATATGATTCTTGAAGCTGGAAAATATTAACTCAATTATCAATAACTCTTATGTTGATAGTAAAATCCAAAGAAGTCATTAACATAGACCAAATTGTATTAAAAATTGAAAAAAATGTTGTTGGCCGAAATCTAACATATCTTTAGTATTTTATACATATCTCATTAGATACTCATCCACATTGAATGAACCTTATGACTATAGAAAGAAGAGATAAAATATACAAATTTTATGTCGACCAAAATGGCTACATCAATCATTTTCATTGTAAAAAAATGTGCAGTAATTAGGTGAAGGAGTGGGTGGCCTAAATTATTGAAGATTAAAGTCACACTAAACATGTTTCCATTCATTGCCTATATAAAGACACCATTAAAAGGTTAATTGATATTTTTTAATGCTTTACAATTCTCTTCTATAATTTCTCTTTACCATGCATTGTAAGCTAGGCTAAAGTTCTTGGCAAAGTTAGAGATGAACATTTATGGGTAATAAATTTACTTCTATACTTTGATTCTTTGTCAAGAGCTACAAATATTTGTAAGTTTGCTTGTGTCTAAGCTCTTATCTATTATTATTTTTATAATTTAGAGGTTATAATTCTCATGTTTCATATATTTTCAGTCATACTTTCTTTATGATTCTTATTGAATTATAATTATTATTGGTGACATTGTTTTACATGTTAATATATTACTGTAATATTGTCAATCGATATATTGTCGATCTTAGAAAATATGTAAAGACAATAATTGTTTGATATTCAAGTTGATATTTTACAGCAATATTATCAAAATGATATATTGTCGATCTTAGATAACTTGTATAAATGAACATAGTTTGTGTTAATTTTTGCAAAGAGTTTAGTCATATCAAATGTGCCATATTTTATATTTCTTTTGACTGATTGTTTGAGATATGAAACTTTCAATTGAGTTATAAATATTGAATTAAAGTATAGAATAGATTTATAACATAATTGTGATTCTCAAAGCCTTACTTACGTCATCATAAGACTTCTCCTTTAATTCATATACAATTCTAGCTCATCCATATAAACTAATTAGTTAATTTTCTCCTTTGTGACTGTTTTAATATATTTATTTCACTAATCTATTTTGCCAAAAGCTTCCTCGTGGAATCGACATCTCAATCTATACTGCGATAGCCGCATTATATTTTAAGCGTAAACAAAATTTGACGTCGTTGCCGAGGAGGCACATTAAGCGAAAATAGGTTGCGTTTATCAATACTAAAGCGGTAACTTTGTAAATTTACTTTTCTTTGTAAAATTTTAGTTCTTAAATTTATTTTATTTGTTGTAATTTATTTTATTATTCACGGTTAGTTCTACCACCTAACTTATTTTATTATCTTCTTGTATTTTTATTTAATTTTATATAGTTGGTTCTACCACCTAATTCAGTTTATTTTCTTTTATTTATTTGTTGTATTTTACAGTTTATTTCTTTTATTTATTTGTTGTATTTTATAATTTTTATTTATTTATATGTTATTTATTTATTGTACTTTACAGTTTATCTCTTTTTATTAATTTGTTGTATTTTATTTTTCTCTTTTATTTATTATGGTTGGTTCTACCTCCTAACTTAGTTTATTTTCTTTTATTTATATATCACACTTTACAGTTTATATTCATTTTTTATTTATTGTATTTTTTATTTTTTTTATTTATTTATTGTATTTTACAGTTTATTTTCTTTTATTTATTTATTGTACTTATTTTATATTTAATGGTTGGTTTTACCATTTAGCTCATTTTTTTAATTTTGTTCACTTCTTAATTTTTTCTTGAGAATTTTCTTCATAAAAAAAAGTAAAAAAAAAAAATTGTTAGGATGTATGCATCGACCTAGAGACAAACAAGAAAGATTTGTGAGAGAAGTAGAACTAGAACCACTACTACAATTTGTAAAGGAAGAGAATTCACCTTTATGTATTACTTGTATTCTACTCGTACAACCACACCATTATGTATTATTTTTTCACCTAACACACCACATTTGGATTTTAAACCTGGAATGATACAACTTCTACCCAGCTTTCATGGTCTAGATAGTGAAAATCCTTATGTATATGTTAGGAAATTTGAAGAGGTAGTGGCCACCTTCCATAGCCAACCCGAAGCCATAGACACTGTTAGGCTTAATTTTTTTCTTTTTTCTCTAAAAGATAAAGCAAAGAGTTGGCTATACTCTTTGAGGCCGAGGTCTATAGGAACTTGGGCAGAAATAACCCAAGTATTTTTTAATAAATACTTCCCACAACACAAAATTAATGGCCTGAAAAGACAAATTTTTTCTTTCTCTAAAAAAGACAATGAAATCTTGTATCAAGTTTGGAAAAAGTTTAAAGAGCTGTTAAATTTGTGTCCTTACCATAGGTATGAAAATTGGCTCTTAGTTAGCTATTTTTATGAGAAAATCACAATTAGAGAGTGCCAATTTGTTGAGATGATGTGTAATAAGGAGTTCCTTCACAAAGATCCTGAGGAAGCTATAGAATTCCTTAATGACTTAGCTGAAAAAGTCCATACATAAATTGGACCTAGCGCTACTGAAAGAATAAATAGGTCACGACCTAGTAGAGTTTTTCATCTTAGGGAAAATGATAACCTTGAAACCCAGTTAGAGGTCTTAACTAGAGAATTAGAGACCTTGAAATCCAAATAAAGAATGGTCACTCATACGGTTGCTAGGGTTGAGTCACATGATATTTTTTTTATCTGTAGAGGAGCGGAACACGTAGCTTAGGATTGCCCTACTTTAGTGAGATAAGAGGGATATATATAGAACAATGTAATGCCTTAGGGATGTACAAGAAGCCTTATTCACTATACTCTGAAACCTATAATCCTAGCTGGAGAAATTACTCAAACTTTAGTTAAGAATCTAACCAACAAGCTAAAAACTATTGAAAATAAGAACAACAAGCACCCAAGTCTTATGGTGCACCTCAATATAATGCACGACCAACTAGAAGTGTCACGCCCCAGACCCAAAAGATCTGATACATGACATAACTTACACTCATTCATATAATATTTAAACATTCATTTTCTCATTCTTTCAGAATTATAGCAATTGAATTATGACTGGGACAATTAGTAAATCGGAGATACGCAGAGTTTTCTCAGAGATTAACACTCTACTACGTCACCAGTAGCAACTTTATTAGCGGAAGCCCAGAATATATTCATTGCAAATTCTTACTTAAAATCAATCCATAACCACACACAATAAAATAATACATAAGTATTTATTCAATAGGGACAGATCAAATATCTTATCCCACGTGTCCTCAAATAAAACACTCAGCAACCTAGCAACTTGGGGAACCCAAGGAACAACAGAAGACTTGCTAAATCCGCTAAGCACACATGTACCTTATTTACCTGAAATCACCATAAACTATAATGAGTATAAAACTCAGTAAGCATACTAGTTTTTCATATATCAAATACAAATACAAATACAATACTAATGTACACAATGCATATGTATGATATGCTGTGATCAATCAAAATCATAATCTTATCAAATCACATGTCATGTAAGCGCTTACACATTCTTTCAAAACATATTATAGGAATACCATCACTCAACTACTACTTAATAGGACTTACACATCACATATCACATAATGAGCCAAATGTCACTCGTAGTGACATACCGTATGAGAGGAATAGTACAAGTGAGGTTTAAATTACACATATATAATGCTCAAGCCCGAAGGTAAAAGCCAAACCCTTACCCTGATCATCTGTGAGTCCTCTTACATGTACCAATACGCCACTACACGAATGTGATGACTCAATCTTTCTTTAGGTACCAATAGGATCCTCCCTACACACGGAACATATAACATATACCAATTTTGAAGGAAAGGCCACACATAAAGGCTCCACAAATCACATAAGATGCCTACTAAGTCAACAGTGAGTTCAAGTATCCTCAAAACACAAAATGTTTCCCATGGACATATTACACTTCAAAGCTTTCTTTGTTAAACACATTTCATTTTGAAAGCTCACTTTCAAAAACACATGTATGTCCATGCTCAATGTCAATGCTCACATTCATAAACATATGTCTTTCATATTTCATATCAAATACACTTTAGCATAACATAAACATATTTCTAACCACATTTACAAAATCATACATAGATAATTACTATGCTTATTGTGATTTCAGTAAAAAGTCTAGTATACTTACCTCTTAGCACTTTCAGCTACAAGACTTAAATCTCCTTAACCTATCAACGGAGATTAATCCTTTCATAAGCCTCACAATTTACACAAAATACTTTAAATAGCTTGCAAAATTATACACAATGCATTTATCACATCAAATTGGTCTAAATACTTGGTTTCTCAAAACCTGTCATTCTGACCACTTACACTTAACAAAATTTTCTAATACCTCAAATGATGTCCAATTACTCCAAAATCATAATATATCATTCTTGACTCATATATCCTTCTTATATATGAATATTATATCAAAATTCCTACACAATCCATTTCATACACAACATCGAATCTAAACTACTAACATGACAGGATCAAGATATTAACTGAATAGTATTTAATCTCCCAATTTTATAAAATCATATACTAACTCAAAAATTATAAAACAGCCACATAATTATTTTTGACATATATCTAAATCCATGATAAATATTTCGCTTCAAAATCACTGCCAAAAGTATTTTTAAACTATTTTATTTCATAACTTTAAAAATCTATTAATCAAATACTGCAATGAGCTAACACTTTTTATAAAATCATAACAATTTAACCACATTGATCTAATTTCTCAATTTTGAGTATATTACATTAGACATATAAAATTATCATATTCCATAAATTCGTAATTTTTGAAGATCATTAAGCAGATCAAAATTGTTTGTCACTGTATCATACTGTTAACACAAGAAATTTCTAGAATTTCAGGGTCATTTTGGTAAATTCACTACAAATTCAATTTTCAAAATTTTCAATCAATTCAAAGTCTTATATGATCATAAACATATCTAATTTCATATACTGAAAATTCAAAGCAAGAATCGAATCACAACAATTTATAAAAGTTATGGATCAAGAGACTATCAAATAAAAATTCTACAATTCATCATGATTTATCAAACTATCTACATAGATCATTATCAATTCTCACAATATCTTACGAAATACACATCAAATCCTCAATTATACATATTTCTAGAAATAAAAAATTAAAGGAATTAACTTAATTAACACCAATAAATTGAGAAATAGTTGTGATATACCTCTTAAAATCTAAAATTCCAATTCCAATTTCTTCTTCTTTTTCTCTTTCTCTCCCTTTTCTTTCTCTCTTTTCTCACTCTAAAAGGGATAGCTCGACCCAAAAGAGTGAATTAGGGTTTTAAAAGTGTATTTTTATACTAAGAGGCTAATTTTTTGTATTTATGAATTTGTCCCTAAAACTTTCAAAGTATTACAATTTGGTCCCTAAAATAAATCTAAAGTCTTGCAAATAAACCCAATGCTAATAGTATGTCCTTAACCTATACAAACACTACTAATAATAATACATAAATCAAGTATCACCCACATACAAATAAAATACGTATATTTATATATATATAAATACTTATTCTTATCGGTTGTTGATACTGGTTACTACAAGAAGCTCTTTAGATGATACATTATAAGCATTTATGAAGGCACAAAATAAGACTAATAAAAATTTTAAAATAGTTCTTGCGTAGGTGGTAGACGAAAACAAAGAAATCAAGAGTCAAATCACTAAGCTGACTAGTGTCTTAACTGTACAAAAGGGAGGTAAGATTCCATCTCAACCTCAATCCAATCTAAAAGGACAATTCATGGCATAAACTTCTACTTCTGATGCACAAAATTTCAAAGAAGTCAATGTTATTACTACTCTAAGTGGTAAGATTGTGAGTGAGCTTACTTCTCCAACCAACACATCTACGAGTAGTAAAGACTCTCATCTTGAAAAAGAGGCCACAGTTGAAAAAAAAACCCGAAAATAAGTTTTTAATCCCAATGCCTTTTCTCCAAGTTCTTCAACCTATTGGAAAAAATTCAGAAATTCAAAGTGAGATTTTAGAACATTTGAAATAAATTAAGATTAATCTTCCTTTGTTGCTTTGATTAAATAGGTTCCAACTTATACCGAAGTCATTAAGGATCTATGTACTATCAAAAGAAAATACCATGAAAAGAAAACTGAATTTTTGACAAAATAGGTAAATACAGTGATTGAACAAAAGACACTGCTCAAGTATAAAAACCTAGGATGTCCTACAATCTCCTACTAAATTGGGACACATGAGTTTAGTCAAATTTTCTTGAACTTAGGAATAAGTATAAATTTGATGTTTTATTCTATTTATTTATAATTGGGACTCGGTGAAATTAAACATACATCTGTAGTCTTACAATTAGTTGACCGATCAATCAAAAAATAATAAAAAATATTTTGTTACAAATTAATAAAATTTACTACCTTATTAATTTTTTATTTTAAATACTTATTCTGTGATTAATATAGAGTCCAAAATTTTCCTTTGTTTATTAAATAAAATTCAAATTACTCTTTTGACTAGGAAATAAAATTCAAATTACTCTTTTGACTAGATGAACTTTTTATGGAAAGTTGATGGGCCTGGTCTCCAGGTTCCGTTGTACTCAGATCTGTTGTCAGAGGATCATTTACATGTTGGAAATGTGAAGGTTGATGCCAATGATGTTTGCCTGCAACAGTTTCTGCCAAATTGTTTGCAAATGGCTTGGTTACAAACGTTCTAGTTTTCTGGAGAAGAATGGTAAACTGGTTGAAATTCTTTGTGGAAAATGATGTATCCTTTGACGAGACGTTAAACATCAAAAGAGGTAGCCAAAAAGAACTCAGAAGTCTTTTATTGACATAGACACAGTTGTGAAGAAAGCCTGTTTGCCTCCTGCAGGAAGCAAGAAAGCAACCAATTTGAAATGCATTTACATTGTATTCCCGCAATTATTTGCCATTGCCGAATGGAACATATGGTGGTTATTCTAATCGATGCTTATGAAGTTAATGCTATCGAAGCCATGCAATTTCAATTGATGATGGCATCATGAGAAAATTTTGATAATATACTCATAAATACTCGAGTTATTATTTACTATGCAAGACCCCAACCCTAAAAGATGCATCTCATGGAATAGTTCAAACACCTTCATTTTGAACAAAGAGGGGTGACTCATTTTCTTTATTAATTGTTTTATTTGTTTAAGCTGAATACTAAGTAAATGATTATGAGAGTCCCTCTACCAGGTGGACATGACACCCGCAACTCAATTGTGCTAAAGTCACATACATTATACTTTGCTGGCAACAAAGTCATTGTTACTAGACTCCCAAATGGTTGTTCCATCACACGTACAAATCCTTTTGTAGTTCTCACCAGCCCCTGCACTTCTAGCAATAACTGCTGCCGTGAGACCTGAATCTGATTTATCTTCAGTTTTGTAAACCGCTATGGATCGCCCAATCAGATCTGCAACTCTCAGCTTCTCTTTGACACCCAAAAAGAAGGCCTCGCCTTTGTTATCAACATCTAATGTTCCCAGGTCACCCAATGGCTGAAAAAATCAAGTAAACCTAGTTGGGAAATGCCATTATAGTATAATTACAAAAGAATTGAAAACCAAGGACAACAAAACATGATTTCATTAAAGTTGGAAAAAGATGGATGAAGAAATAAAATCGCCAACCTGTAATTATGAGTAAAACTAATGGAAGATAAGATTAACAATAATTTAACAGCCCAACAAATTATTGGTATAAAACTTGGATATTTGAGACATTCTTCACCTTTAGGAATGAGATTAGTCATGTAGATCAAAGTTTCCATGTAAGCGTCATAAGAATATTGATACTGCCATTACACTACCCCCCAACATACATAAAAAAAGAAATGGGAAAAACATCATGTTTGGAATGAAGAAATATGTTGAAGCAAACCTCTTTGGCACTTCCTTCCATTGTTGGACTATACACTTTGCCTGTGCTTGCTGCACCTTTTGTCAGGTCACCAAATTCCTTAATAGACCAGCCATGTTTTCCAGGTGACAACCCACTAAAGCTGGCTTCAACCCTAGCCAATTCCATATTCACTTGAGCCAAGCGAACTACACCAAAAATATCTGGACCTTTGAATTCAGCAACAGCAGCAGAGACTAGAAAATCTAGAGAAATATGCAAGGGTAAATTACTTCAGAAACTGCATTTATTTTATGTCAAGAAAACCACAAAGATTAGGATTATACTATTATTACTTTAGGGCAAGATTAAGATAGAAAAACCAATGATGATGTGAGATAATTTCTTTTTTCACTTTCTTTGGGAATATGCAAATTCAAAGACAGTAGAGAATTGGAAAATTGTCTGTTAGCAGAGTTCATTGGTTGTTCATAGGTTCACTGAGAAAATGGTCCTTTACTTTTAGTCAGGCTAATTACTATGGCTGTGACAGGAGGCTATTTCTTACGCTCTTAATTCCCAAAAAAAAAAAAGAAAAACACTACTGGAATTACCACCCACTTCTGCACAATCTTGTCTAACAAAATATTGAGAAATTACTTTATACCTTGGCCTACTAAGTACTATCAGACTAAAGAAAGTGCAAAATTCTACACATTAAGCTAACTCAACAATAAAACAGAAAAAATAGATAAGTGATAAAAATATTCACTAAAGGAAAAATCAAAATCACATTCAGGACTAACGAAAATTTGGTTCAATGACCTTCAGGCATCCCTTGGCCAATTAACCGGGCTTTTCGTCCTGTTTGCTCCAAAGCTTCAGTCATGGTCTTCACTGGTGAAGTACCCAAAATCCGCACTACTTGATTACTCAAGTCCACCTCAACATTCTTGACTCCTAAAATATGTGATCCAAATAAAGGTTAAAAGCACATGAATTCTCAACTGATATAAACTAAAAAAACGTTGCATAAAGTACATGAAACAATTGGACTAATTCACTAGCTGCAATTTTCCTACCAGTAACAGTTTGTAACTTATTCTTGACAGCACTAACACAACCTTCACACTTCATGTCCACCATGAATTCTGTCTGATTACAAATCAAAGAGCAAATTTATTGTAAGAATACAATCACAACCCACAATGTTCCCCTAAATTCCATAACCAAAAGTGTTATAAAAGAAAAGAAATTTCCGATAAATTAAATCATATTCAGCTTAACTGAACTAACATCAATATCAACAACAACCATAATATTAATCACCAAGACCTGAAATACCACCAATGAATTTGATCAAGAATTGAACTTACCAATAGCTCAGGCAACCCCTGATCCTCCTGCAAATCCAAAAATCAACAACAATTAAATATTAAAATTAGGATTTTTTTTTCATCCAAAACATGATAAAAAGAAACATCTTTTGAGATAAGAAGAAATGAGTACTTTTGAAATAGGAACCTGGGAGGCGGGTTCGTGATCAGACGTGGGAGCGTCCATGTGAAGAGCAGAAGGTGAGCTAGTGAAGCTTCTGACGAGTGCCAATCTATTTGAAGAGACAAGTAAAAGAGATTGTGAAGAGAAAAAGGAGAGACTTTGGGACTTGCTTTGAGAAGATTTTGAAGAATAAGAGGCGTAAGAAGAGATTGCAAGGGCGGCTAAAGGTGTTGTGGTTGTTGTTGTTGCTGCTGTAGATACTGACCTGAGAAATGCCATTTTTCCATTGTTTATTTAGAAAAAAGAAAAAAATGCTTTGGGTTCTAGGTAATTTCTGGATGTTTCCACACCACAAGGTTAGGTCATCTTTTGTTGCACTTATTTTTCACTTTCAATTTACTCGATGATAATACCAGTGATTTTTCTTTCTTTTTCAATACAATTTAATTTAAATAGAATCCAGAAAAATAATTATTGATCTAAATTTTTGTTCTATAAAATTCTTAATTAGCACTTCCTTCAAAATAAATTATTTATTGTTGTTCTCTCTAGCCTTTTATCGTCGCGTCGATCATACCCAAAGGGTATTGGGCACTTATTTAATTAAATTTTTTAAATAAAATTTTTGAAAGTAAAATTTTTTAAATAAAATTTTTGAAAGTAAAATTTTTTAAAAAAAATCACTAGTCATTTAGTTATTAATTAAAAAAATTCTTTTAAAATATTAGATCGTTTTGTTATATATTATTAGAATTACTTATTTATTATTAAATTATCAAAAAAGGCAATAAAACCTATATTCAAATTTTAAAAACTTTGATATTTCTTATATATAAGTTTAAATTTTTAAATAAAATTTTTGAAAGTAAAATTTTTTAAAATAAAATTTTTAAAAGTAAATTTTTTTAAAAAAAAAGCACTAGTCATTTGATTGTTAATTAAAAAAATTCTCTTAAAATATTAGATCGTTTTGTTATATGTTATTAAAGATACTTATCTGTTATTAAATTATCAAAAAGGGCAATAAAACCTATATTCAAATTCTAAAAAATTTGATATTTTTTATATATAAGTTTAAATTTATCATGTATTTTCTCAAATTTAATTTATTAAAAAATAATAACTAAGTAAAATCAATACATAATAATCAACGAATTAATATAAATTATTATATTTTAAATAAAAATTAAAAATAAAATAATCAATAATAGATTCTTGTAAAAATATAATAGTTGTAGAAATACGGAGAATTAGAGGTATAATAATTTTTAAAAAAATATTAAAAATATGTTAGTTGAATAGGGTTCATTTTTATTAAGGGTATAATATGAAAATAAAAAAATATTATTAAAACATATGTGATATTACACAAATATTAAAAAAGTTTAAAAAGCTGTACTCCCAAAAACCCAAAATTTAAGCTTTTGAAAGTAGAGGTAAAATAACTTTTTTAATCTTTAAAAGCTCTTCTCTAATTGTAACCAGATGCCATAAAAAAAATTGAAAAAAGCTTTTGGCATTAAAAAGGCTCTTTTGGCCAGTAGAGAAGCCCGACCAAACGCGCATTTAATGCCTTCACCAATAATAATCTTCTTTAACATGCATCAATTGAAACTCTAGTCGCTCTTCTTCTTATTACTTTAAAAGTGTACCTAGGCTCAAAAGAACATAATAGATTTGTCACCATTATAGCTCAAGGTTGTTGCTATTGGCGCAGTCAAATCTTAGGCACGTGGGTATATGCATGTGCAATTGTGTCTATTATCTAACGCAATGAAAATATAAATTTTGTAATAAACACAATAAATAAATATATTAATCACATTAATATATTTATAAAGTTAGAGAACTCACCAAACGTGTAACGTTATACACGTATTTATTTTGGAGTCTGCATAGAGACCAACTCGTGTGCAGTTCTAGTCACCAATACGGTGGGCTTGGTGAGCTAGAACAGCAGCTCCATATTCAGCCTGAGATTAACTCTTAATCTCTAAAATAGCTGGGAGTGAATTTACATCCTTTTCTCCAAAAGGATAAGAAATAAAAATTTTAAAACAATTCATAATTACTCCAATTAGAAGCAGAAGGAAAAATTAAACAATTTTATTTTTTTTCTCTTCTTTTTTTTTTCTTTCTCTTCTTTCTTCTCCATTTCTCTTTTCTTTCTTCTCTTGGCCGAATGGCCTTCAATTGCTTCTCTCCTCTTTCTTTTGCTTTCTTTATATATATAATATAAATATAATATATATAATATAATATAATAATATATATAATATAATATAATAATAAATATTATATAGTATAAAAAGGAGAGAGAGAGAATGATTATTTAATAATTAAATAATCATAGTGTGTCATGATTATTTTGCCTCTTATAAATAGTTATAAAGTTTACTCTTTAATGGGTCCTACTAAATCCCACACTTAGGTAAACTCAACTGAGGGTTCACAATACGCTACGTGTCTTTATACAATTAGTAAATAACAATTATTAACTAATTATTGTATTTAACACTTAAATACAGACACGCACGCATTCCTATGAAAGTACTGAATATTGCTGGATTAAACAATTTAATCCGGCACGCTGCCCCAGTGCACAACGAGTACACTCCATATAGCGGGACTCCCTAGGTCCTACGCCTGATTCGTTAAATGGAACTATTCCATGAGTCCGTGAGCAATGCCCCACGCACACGTCATAAATATACAAATCAGCGCGTTGAACCATACAAGCTGAGGTTACAACGCATGCGTATAGTCCTTCCATCATGATATCCAGGATGTGCGGGGATATAAATTATCACCGTCAAATCCCAATTGCTCATCCATGTCTTATCTCCAAACTTGTATCTCAATGAACAATATGCGAAACTCATTTGCCATATTGTTCCACCCTGGTGAAACTCTTTCCCGGGATGATTGCTTGTGGCCATTAGACTTTTTGAGATACAGTCTCGAAGTATCTGGATATCTAACTCCATATGGGAGCTGACGAATCCCATATCTATACGCACCGGACTCCATAAACATCGGACCATACCCAGCGGTCACACCATGAAAGGTCTGTTACATGTGTGGAAGCAAAGTATGGTGGATCACTTACAAGCCCACCGTGGCACTCAAGTCAAAGGACCACGTATACTACTCAACTCGAGAGGACCATCCGTTGATGGCTTACATTAAATGTCTATCGGAGGCCCTCGTGAGTCTGTCCCATATCTGGTCCTAACTGGATACCCATATATTAATACGAGCTCCAAGCTCATAGTTGATCAAGAATGACCATCTATACCCGACAGATACGACATATGCTGATCTACATATAAAAGATATCCACTGATAGACCCGCATCGGTAGAAATAGATCAGGGACTATTATTCGAGAACATACTTGCGCAACATGCATTTCCTGGCACTCGATTGTAACTCTTGCAACTATGCAGTTACTAGTATATTCTCAGGTCTATATCCCATTACAGATAAGGCTCCAACTCTTGGATCTGCTGAGTATTATAACCAACTAACACTTAGTTGTGCTAACATTTAGCAATTATATCTCTCAGCGTGACTAATTATGAGCCCTTATCTAAACTCTTTAGATCTGATTCGAACTCCTTCAGATCTACAATGTCTGTAACGTTACATGCATAATACCATATAATTGGGTATTAGCGATTTAATGGGAATGTACACTTGTATAAATACATAAGTATATGTACATTCAGGGATGGCACGTAAGCACCAACCCTAACAGTTGTCACGTTTGTACATACTTGTTACTGCAAATTCAAGGTTACTCTATTATGTATTTCCACTGAATTCTTTTTTTTCAACATTGTTGACTACTCGAACTTAAAGGTCACTATATTCTTCATTTTCGAGGAAGAAAAAAGAGTAATGTGTAGACTACCGACTCTATAAACTTCTACGCGCTATATTCTCTTCACCTAACACATTCAACTACTTTTCCTTGCAATGAATCCATCTATTGCTCTAATACAATCCCAAGCCTAATTCTTGGAAGGTTTGACGTAGTCCATAATTTGAACGACTCGATGGCTCCTAACTTTTAGGCCTATAGTCGAGCAGATTTATAAAGTTTTGACGCATCACCGAGATCCTAATCGACTATAAGAAGTCCTCAAGATTCACCAACAATCCTCAGCTTCAATAACCTCAATAAGCATTCCTCGATAATAAATAATAGGTCGAGCTAACCATATTTCTTATAGATTTAGCTTCACCAAGGTTCTGGGACTTACCAAAATCTCTGAGACATTTGGAGTTGAGACTCTTAATTAGTTCAATTTCTACAATTATGAGGTCCACCAATTAGCTCCATTTTTTAGAATCTCGAAAGCCATAATATTCAGTGTAATCAAATTCAAGTGAACCAAAAGATAAAGAAGAATATGTTTGCCTTAATCCAAATAAGATTCTGCAATGTACATCTATAAAAAGGAGATTGAAGGGCTAAAAAAGTAGGTTAGATACGATACAAAAACACATTCTATTTTCAAGTTCTTTCTTTGGATTTTTTGCTTTAAGGAATCAACATCTTTCTTTAATCTAAATACACACAACACTCTTAAACTCTTATGTATATTCATTCTAGCTTTTTTTTTTCTAGACCGTCACTGACTTAAGCATTGAAGGATCTTTCCCAAAAAGCTCCAACGCAGCTTAATATTGATTTTGGTTGCTAAAAGCTTGCAAGGCTCTGTTATTTAGAAAACATTTAGGGTGGTTCATTCAGTTAACCTAGTTTATCAGGCAGTTTTGTAGCTTTTCCCCTAAATCTACAAATTTAACTTGTTGACACAGGATTGCCCAAAATTTAGGGTTAATAATTTGGTACTATTTGTGGAAACATGACAAAAACAAAAGCTATAGAAAGACAACCATGAAAGATAAACAAATGAAAACCAATAAAATCACCACTTAAGCCATAAATACCAAAAATCAATAGTTAAATGAGCCTCTAAGTCAAGATAACCTGAATTCATCATTAGAAACACATGATGATAACACAGCACACCAAGTAAGGGAAGTCCTCATTTGGCATTTTGCTCTGCAAGAAGAGTTATGACAAGCGAGATAAGAAATGAAGGATATGAGGGAACTTTTGATGGCAGTGTTAGAAAGAAATAGGAAATTAGAATAGAAGCTTGCTTCTCGGCAGGTTATAAATGGATAGATTAGCCAAACCCATCTAAGAGAATCCCTTTCACTAAAGGGGCCTAATAGGCATCTGATCGGCTTACTTGTTCATAGAAGGTAAAAAAAGGTGCAAGGATCACCAAAGGAAAGTTAATCTTTAAGCAAAATATCACATTAAGACCCCCATAATTGCATAATCACTCTTAGGTAAAAGAGTCAACATGAGGGAAGCAAAATTCAGAGATAGGGAAGCAGGGGGAATGAATTAATCAAGCACGATGCTTAGAGGTATCGAAATGATATAAAGCTTGGAGAAGGTAGAAGATAAAGGAGTAAAAAAGAGTATAAAAGTGAAGTTCCAAAGGTAAACCTAGGAGAAAAGGTTTGGGGACTTGAGGTTCGGTTGCATTAGTTATTAGAACAAAGGGGTAAACGTGAACCTACACCCCTAAAGATAACTAAAAAAAGAGGAATTCTCTATTTACCGCTGAACTCAAAAATATAGAGTTCTTTATGACGTTTAGAATACCTAGTCTCCCTACTTATAAGGTCATTACTAACTAAATCATTATGTAGATTAAGTGGTTGACTAGTTATCTATTATATATGGGCCATTACTGTTTATTCCCTATGAACTTAGAAGGGAAGCCTCTAGAACATTGGTCTAAAGTAGAAAAGTGTATCCTCTTAAAATGAGCTAACTAAAAGTTTTGTGCAGCATTTTCAATCAACTTGTGAGAAAGCAAAAGACCCACAATAGCTGAAGAAACTCAAGTAGGGAAAGACAAAAAGCTTGCAATCTTTTATTATTAGGTTCTACTAAGAAGTGATGTAACTCGGGGCCTTTCACCTACCAATTGTGTTAAAAGTATGAAAAGCAGTACGAAAGGTGAACCAATTCCAACACTATTTGTCTGAGAACCGGATCATTACGAGGCTGCCTATGACCAAGCCCCTAGGTATATGAAGATCAAAGAGGATGACGAAGCAAAGAAGATGGTTGTGATAAATACCTGAGGAGGAACCAGAGTTGGTGTCACGCCCCAGACCCAAAAGATCTGACACATGACATAAATTACACTCATTCAATAATGTATACTTATAATTAATATTATATAAAATTTCAAACTTGAATTCTACAAAGGAATCCTTAGCAGGTTACTAGTAAGCTCAACACAAAGATTAACCCATAACCACACTTGATGAAACATAAACCAAATACAACCACACCTAATAAAATAACACATAAGTATTTATTCAATAGGGACAAATCAAATATCTTAAACTACGTGTCCACAAATAAAACACTCAGCAACTTAGGGAACCCAAGGGACAGCAAAAGCCTTGGTAAATCCATTAAGCATACATGTACCTTATTTACCTGAAATCACCATAAATTATAATGAGTATAAAACTCAGTAAGCATATTAGTTTTTCATATATCAAAATACAAATACATATATGTACACAATGCATATGTATGATATGCTATGATAAATCAAAATCATAATCTTATCTAATCACATGTCAAGTAAGCGTTTAGACATTTTATTCAAAATATATAATAGGAATACCATCACTCAACTACTACTTAGTAGGACTTTCATATTACATATCACATAATGAGTCAAATGTCACTCGTAGGTGATATACCTTATGAGAGGAATAGCATAAGTAACGTTTAAATTACACATATATAATGCTCATACCCGAAGGTAAGAGCCAAACCCTCACTCTGATCATCGACGAGTCCTTTCATTGCACCAATACATATCACATGAATGTGATGACCAACTCTTCCTTTAAGTACCAATAGGATCCTCCCTACATATGAAACATATAACATATACCAATTTCGAAGGAAAGGCCACACATAAATCACATAAGGCGCCTACTAAGTAAATAGTGAGTTCAAACATTCTTAAAACACAAAACGTATCTCATGAATATTTTTCACTTCAAAAACTTTCTTTGTTAAACACATTTTCTTTTGAAAACTCACTTTCATAAACACACGTATGTTCATGCTCAATGTCAATGCTCATATTCATAAACATATGTCTTTCACATTTTATATCAAATATACTTTAATATAACATAAATATATTTCTAAGCACATTTACAAAATCATACATAAACAATTACTATGTTTATTGTGATTTCAGTAAAAGTCTAATATACTTACCTCTTAACACTTTCGGGTACAAGGGTTAATTCTCCTTAACCTATAAATGAAGATTAATCCTTTCATAAGCCTCCCTATTCACACAAAATACTTTAAATAGCTTACAAAATTATACATATTGCACTTATCACATCGAATTGGTTTAATTACTTAGTTTCTCAAAACCTGTCATTCTGACCACTTACACTTAACCAAATTTTATTATACATCAAATGATGTCCAATTACTCCAAAATCAAAATATATCATTCTTGACTCATATATCCTTCTTATATAAGAATATTATATCATAATTCTTACACAATGCATTTCATAAACACCATCAAATCCAAACTATTATCCTGACAAGATCAAGATATTTACTAAACAATATTCAATCTCCCAATTTTATAAAATTATATACTAACAAAAAAATTATAAAACAATCACAGAATTATTTTTGACATATTTTTAAATCTATGATAAATATTTCACTTTAAAATCCCTGCCAAAAGTATTTTAAAACTATTTTATTCCATAACTTTAAAAATCTGTTAATCAAATACTTCAATAAGTTGATACACTTTAGAAAATCATAACAATTTAACCACATTGATCTAAATTCTCAATTTTAAATATATCATATTAGACATATAAATTTATCATATTCTAAATATTTATAATTTGTAAAGATCATTCAGCAGATCAAAACTTGTTTGTTACTGTCACGCCCCAGACCCAAAAGGTCCGACACACGACATCACTTACATTCATTCACTGCATATGCATTCATAAATAATACACAAAATTCTCAACTTTCATTCAACACAGAAATTCTTAGCAAGTTGCTAGTAAGTTCAACACTAAAATCAAACCATAACCTAACATATAAATATAAATATCTCTTGACAATATTTGAACATTCATTTCAATTTCTTTCAGAATTATAACAATTGAATTATGACTGAGACAATTAATAAACCGGAGATACGCAGAGTTTTCTCAAAGATTAACACTCTACTACGTCACCAGTAACAACTTTGTTACCGGGAGCCCAGAATATATTCATTGCAAATTCTTACTTAAAATCATCCAATAACCACGCTTTATGAAACTTAAACCAAATCCAATCCACACACAATAAAATAATACATAAGTATTTATTCAATAGGGACAAATCAAATATCATATCCTACGTGTCCCCAAATGAAATACTTAACAACCTAACAACTTAGGGAACCCAAGGAACAGCAGAAACCTTGCCAAATCCGCTAAGCACACATGTATCTTATTTACCTGAAATCACCATAAACTATAATGAGTATAAAACTCAGTAAGCATACTTGTTTTTCATATATCAAATACAAATACATATATGTACACAATGCATATGTATGATATGTTGTGACCAATCAAAATCATAATCTTATCAAATCACATATCATGTAAGCGCTTACACATTCTTTCAAAACACATAATAGGAATATCATTACTCGACTACTACTTAGTAGGACTTACATATCACATATCACATAATGAGCCAAATGTCACTCGTAGGTGACATACCGTATGAGAGGAATAGTACAAGTGAGGTCTTTAAATCACACATATATAACGCTTATGCCCGAAGGTAAAAGCCAAACCCTCACCCTGATCATCGGTGAGTCCTCTCACATGTACCAATACGCCACCACACGAATGTGATGACTCACACTTCCTTTAGGTACCAATAGGATCCTCCCTACATACGGAACACATAAAATATACCAATCCCGAAGGAAAGGCCACACATAAAGGCTCCACAAATCACATAAAATGCCTACTAAGTTAACAGTGAGTTCAAGTACCCTCAAATCACAAAATATTTCTCATGGACATATTACACTTCAAAAGCTTTCTTTGTTAAACGCATCTTATTTTGGAAAGCTCACTTTCAAAAACACATGTATGTCCATGCTCAATGTCAATGCTCACATTCATAAACATATATTCACATTTCATATCAAAATATACTTTGATATATCATAAAAATATTCTTAACCCCATTTACAAAATCATACAAAACAATTATTATGTTTATTGTGATTCCAGTAGTAAGTCTAGTATACTTACCTCTTAGCACTTACAGTTACAAGGCTTAAATCTCCTTAACCTATCAATGGAGATCAATCCTTTCATAAGCCTCACAATTCACACAAATACTTAAATAGCTTACAAAATTATACACAATGCATTTAACACATCAAATTGGTCTAAATACTTGATTTCTCAAAACTTGTCATTCTGACCACTTACACTTAACAAAATTTTCTAATACATCAAATGATGTCCAATTACTCCAAAATCAGAATGTATTAATCTGGACTCATATATCCTTCCTATATATGAATATTATATCAAAATTCCTACACAATCCATTTCATACACATCATCGAATCCAAACTACCAACCTGACAGGATCAAGATACTTACTGAACAATATTCAATCTCCTAATTTTATAAAATCATATACTAACTCAAAAATTATAAAACTACCACAGAAATACTCTTGCCACATATACCAATTCATGATAAATATTTTGCTTCAAAATAACTGCCAAAAGTATTTTAAAACTATTTTATTGTCTAACTTTAAAAACCTGTTAATCAAATACTGCAATGAGCTAATACACTTTAGAAAATCATAACACTTCAACCACATTGATCTAAATTCCCAATTCCGAGTATATCACATTAGATATATAAAATTATCATATTATATAAATTCGTAATTTTTAAAGATCATTCAATAGGTCAAAACTTAATTTCCACTGTATCATACTGTTTACACAGGAAATTTCTAGAATTTCAGGATCATTTTGGTAAATTCACAACAAATTCAATTTTTGGAATTTTGAATCGATTCAAAGTCTCAGATGATCCTAAACATGTCTAATTTCATATACTCAAAATTCAAAATCAGAATCAAATTACAAAAATTTATAAAATTCCTGAATCAAGAGACTATCAAGCAGAAATTCCACAATTCATCATAATTTATCAAGCTATCTTATAGATCATCATCAATTCTCACAACATCAAACGAAATACACATCAAATCCTTAATTATACATATTTCCAGAAATCAAAACTTAAATAAATTAACTTAATTAACACCAATAAATTGATAATTAGTTGTGATATACCTCTAAAGATCCAAAATTCCAATTTCTTCTTCTTCTTCTCTTTCTCTCTCCTTTATTTCTCTCTTCTCTCTCTAAAAATGGGTAGCTCGACCAAAATGAGAGAATTAGGATTTTTAAAAGTGTATTTTTATACTAAGTGGTTAATTTTTGGTATTTACGAATTTACCCCCAAAACTTTCAAAGTATTACAATTTGGTCCCTAAAATAAATCTAAAGTCTTGCAATTAAACCCAATGTTAATAGTATGACCTTAACCTATACAAACACTACTAATAACAATATATAAATCAAATATGCCCCACATACAAATAAAATACGTATATTTATACATATATAAATATTTATTATTACCGGTTGTAGATACTGGTTACTACAGTTACTATACCATACTGTTAACATAGAAATTTTCTAAAATTGTAGGGTTATTTTGGTAAATTCACTATAAATTCAATTTCTGAAATTTTCAATCGATTCAAAGTCTCAAATGATTCTAGATATGTCTAGTTTCATATTTCTAAAATAAAATTCAGAATCAAAGTACAAGAATTTATAAAATTCTCGGATCAAGAGACTATCAAGTAAAATTTGTGCAAATTCATCATGATTTATCAAGTTATCTACATAATCATCATCAATTCTCAATATTTCTTACAAAATTCACATCAAGTCCTCAATTGTACATATTTTTTTAAATTAAAACTTAAATAAATTAACTTAATTAACACCAATAAATTGAGAAATAGTTATGATATACCTCTTAAAACTCAAAATTTTAATTTTTTCTTCTTCTTCTTCTCTTTCTCTCCCCTTTATTTCTCTCTTTTATCTCTCTAAATGAGTGGCTCGACCCAAAAATGAGTAAATTAAGGTTTAAAATGTGTATTTTTATACTAAGAGGCTAACTTTTAGTATTTATAAATTAACCCCCAAAACTTTTAAAGTATTACAATTTGGTCCTTAAAAAATAAATATAAAGTCTTGCAAATAAACCCAATGTTAATAATATGTCCTTAATCTATACAAACAATACTAATAATAATACATAACTCAAATATCATCCATATACAAATAAAATATGAATATTATACAAGTACAAATATTTATTCTTTCCAGTTGTGGATAAGTGGTTACTACAATTCTCCCCTCCTTATAAGAATTTCGTCCTCGAAATTCATGACTTAAGCAAATAAATGAGGATACTTAGATCTCATTTCCTCTTCTCATTTTTAAGTTGCCTCTTCAACTGTATGGTTTCTCCATAAAACCTTTACAAAGTAATCTTTTTGGCACATAAAATTTGCTCATTTTCATCCAAAATCCTAATTAATACTCATTCATATGATAGATTATCTCTAAGCTGGCTCATAGCTTAGTATATGAGAGGAGTACGAAATATATATCTATAAAATAAACACATGACACACATTATGAACTTATAATAATAATGCAAAAGAAAAAGTTGATAACCCACATCATCTGTGCCTTCAAGTATCTCAAATGAACCAATAAATATAGAGTTTAATAATAATATTTATACACGCATATTTTTACTCTTTTCACCCATTCATTCAATAATTAATGGGAATTTATACACTTTACCTGTTATTCATTAGCAATACAAAGTTTATAATGCAGAACTCTTTTTTTTTTAGTTTATCCTATTGGCTCGATTCACCCGAAATAAACATCTTCAAATTTTGAGAATCTCAAAGAATTCTTAATTGTATTGTCTTTTTTTTATTTAATTTATTTATTATTTAGCCTACTGCTTACTCTCTTAATAGCGAAGGAAAAGGGCAGGGCTTTTTTCGTAGTAATAGTGGGCGGGTCTCATGAGAACTATGCTGACCGTCGAAATCAAATGAAGGTCGAAGGACTATTCGATTCATTAGGGGGCATAGATCTAGGCCTATTTGTTTAGTCAATCTAGAATGACATAGATGTAGAATACCCATACTAGCTTCTTAAATATAATTCTTAGCTCCTCTGAAAATTTTAATCCTTTCAACATGTACTCATATGTCAAAATATCATTCATTACCTTAATATCATTCTCAAAATGAAAATAATTTAGAATTTCTATGCAACTAAGTTGTCATTCAAATCAGAATGTTGAAGGCATTATCTTAAATGATCAAAAATTAACTTTAATGAAAAGACCTTTAGTTTAATTGATTCTTAAACTATAGATCTCAGCATTATATCTCTTACTTTAACTCTTTAAAAATAGTCCATCTTATT
Organism: Ailanthus altissimus; assembly: GCA_946807835.1. Classification (NCBI taxonomy): domain Eukaryota; kingdom Viridiplantae; phylum Streptophyta; class Magnoliopsida; order Sapindales; family Simaroubaceae; genus Ailanthus; species Ailanthus altissimus. Next base: position 23,103,710 of record OX327696.1, on the reverse strand, counting down.
AGATTGACGTGTCTTCTTTTTCTAATATGCTCAATTTCAAATAGAAAACATTTCACTAGCACAATTACTATGATGGCAAATATGGTTTTTAACTATTTCTTTAACATCATCCATGAAAAAGGAAAAGACAAAACGATTGCTGATTTACTTTCACGAAACTCTATAAATAGCCTAAACCTCACAATCATGTTTTTAGCAATAAAGAAAACCAACCCTTTTACCATATTCATGATGAGTAACTTTACAATCACTCTTCCTGAACTCCCAGAGCTCATCCGAACCAGAACACTTCACTCAGCAGCTAAAGAATTAATCCAGCATTATGCAATAGAGGCAGTTCAAGAGCATGGTTACTCTGTAATCGGTGGTCCTCTTTTTAATCTGGATTACCCATTTTTCCATCTCCATCGAATCACTCATCTCAAAAAATGGTCAAAATTCGTCATTTACCTACTCTGGTATCTATTGGATCTATACATCATTACAATGGAGCTTCCATTACAAAATACTCTGGACTGGATACAACAATATGATAAAGAAAATCCTATATGCATTTTTCTCCAATAGTTTTATCCAAAATCTTGGTGGAATAGCAAGCTACAACACATGTTGTATAGGAACGTAAATAGTTCAATCAATCCCAGACATTTGCCCACAGTCCTATTACTCTAAAGAAAAAGAATGATAGTCTCAAACCATGAGATTCATTACTACCCTACTGTTAAAGATTATTTCACATTCTCATACTCTTTGCAGTTATTCCAAGAAGAACAAAAAATGGAGCTCAAAGCACTTGAAAAGGTCTTGGCAGAAGAAAACCAAATTATTCCACCTTCGATATGGATCTCTCCCCATGACCAAGCACTTTGGGAAAATGTGCCACCAGACTTTTTCGAAAGAATCAATAATGTAAATTCCATTTTTCACAGAAACCAAATCTGTGCCGCTCTATGATATCAACGAGAGACTAACTACTCTAGACACCACCACTACTTTCTAAATCCAAATGAACTTCCTTTAAACCTGGACAACTTTTCACAGCCCAGTGTGCCAAGTGACCACATGCAGATTGATGAAACATCTCACCAACCAAACTTGACTTTATCATTATTCCAAGATTCCCAACTTTATCCAACTGATAGCGAAGTCCAAAGAGAAGCAACTGCATTGATGAAAACTAGCTCAATGGATACCACATCACTAGACACGAGAAGTTTTTAGGCCCAATTCAATAACTTTACCCAATGATATGATAGTGATAATTCAAACTACTCATCATTTAGCAGTTAATCATGACATGAGTTTTTTTGCTTTATCTTTATGTCAACTGTGTTTTATCTTTATGTCATGTTTGCTTTTAATCTATCAGCCAAAAAGTCCATGTTAAGACCACAAAAATCCTTGTAATTATTAACTTAATTTGGCCTCAAGTTCAAAAGTCCAGATGTTAGCCCAAAAAGTCTTCAAGTCATAAATGCATTATCGGCCATTAGTGCCAAGACGACAAGGTCCCTAAGTCTATAAAATGGGCATTTATTTGAGTTTTCTTAATCATCTTACCTAACTCATCACGCTTCCGACATAATTTTATCATACTTAAATATCAACAAATATTTATTCAAAATTTTGAGGCCTATTATCCCTTATAAATGATAAAATAAAACTCATTATTTTCTTTTTACCTCACAAGAACCGAGGAAAATATACTTGAACATACTTACACATATGCTCCATAGCTGTTATCAATTTTTTTTTCTATAAATACATTTTTTTTGCATCCTTATACAAACTCGAAAACATTCAAAGATTAGAATGAGCGTAACAATTGAGAAAACTTCAGCTCGTAAATTCACAAAAATTTGTGTCTTTTGTGGATCCAACCCTGAAAATACTGAAGAGTTTGTAAAAGCTGCAGAAAATCTTGGTAAGGTATTAGCTGAGAAAAAGATACATTTAGTATATGGAGGAGGTAGCAGTGGGTTAATGGGGTCTGTGGCAAAAACTGCACACAATATAGACAGTCGATTTTTAGGCATCATTCCAAAACCTCTAGCTATTAAAAATATTATAGAAAAAACAGTTGGGGATGAGTTACAAGTTTCATCTATGCACGAGTGAATGGCTCAAATGCTTAGGCATGCAGATGCCTTCATAACTCTACTAGGAGGTCTTAGGACTTTAGAGGAAATTTTTCAAATTGCCTCATGGGCACAATTACAAATCCACCAAAAATCCATTGGTTTGTTAAATGTTAATGCTTTTTATAACGGGTTGTTATCTTTTCTTGACCATGCAGTGGAAACACAATTCATCCTACTTCTAGCACGACGGATTCTTATTTCTGCTCTAACTGTTGATCAACTGATTGATCAATTACAATCTTTTATCCCTCTGTCTAATTCAACATTGTATTAATTAGAGTGTTCTACTCATGACAGTGAGAAGAAGTGCAAAATAGATTTAAATCTCAGTCTGTAGCCTTTACTGTTATTTTGTTGCTATCATTATTGTTGTTGTTGTTTTCCTTTTTCTTTAGCAAGATTTCTATTTCAATAAAAGTTGTTTCAATTGATGTCTTCAATACTCTACTTGTCTATATTTTGACATTGAGAAAATTATCTCAATTTGCTCTATAACATGCAAATTATCATTATAAGATGTCCGGCATCATTCTTGCTAAGCATATTAGTCACCACTTAAAAAAAATCCTAGATGGTAATATTAAGATCCACAAAAATACCATTATCTACAATATAAACAATCTTAGCAGCTCTCAGATAATGTGTTATCTTCTCAAAATCATACAAAAATTAAGCAAGATATCAAACATTTACACAACAAAGCTACAAATACAATCCTAAGGATTTGACATCTGCTCAATTCCCTTAACTTGACACCTAAAATTCTACAGAATCATATCTTAACTCTAATACCACAAAAGCTGTCACGCCCTAGACCTAAAAGATCTGACACCTGACATAACTTACACTCATTCAATAATGTGCACTCATAATTAATATTGTATAAAATTTCAAACTTGAATTCTACATAGGAATCTTTAGCAAGTTGCTAGTAAGTTCAACACAAAGATTAACCCATAACCATACTTAGTGAAATATAAACTAAATACAACCACACCTAATAAAATAATACATAAGTATTTATTCAATAGGGACAAATCAAATATCTTAAACTACGTGTCCACAAATAAAACACTCAGCAACCTAGCAACTTAGGGAACCCAATGGACAACAGAAGCCTTGCAAAATCTGTTAAGCACACATGTGCCTTATTTACCTGAAATCACTATAAACTATAATGAATATAAAACTCAGTAAGGATATTAGTTTTTCATATATCACAATACAAATAATATATGTACACAATACATGTGTATGATATACTGTAATAAATCAAAATCATAATCTTATCAAATTACATATCAGGTAAGCACTTACACATTCTTTCAAAATATATAATAAGAATACTAGCACTCAACTACTACTTAGTAAGACTTCTATATCACATATCACATATCACATAATAAGCTAAATGTCACTCATAGGTGACATACCGTATGAGAAGAATAGTAAAAGTGAGGTATAAATTACACATATATAATGCTCATGCCCGAAGGTAAGAGCTAAACCCTCACCCTGATCATCGGTAAGTCATCTCACTGCACCAATACGCCACCACACGAATGTGATGACTCACTCTTCCTTTAGGTACCACTAGGATCCTCCCTACATATGGAACATATAACGTATACCAATCCTGAAGGAAAGGCTATACATAAAGGCTCTACAAATCACATAAGGTACCTACTAAATAAATAGTGAGTTCAAACATTCTTAAAACACAAAACGTATCTCATAAACATTTTTCACTTCAAAAGCTTTCTTTGTTAAACACATTTCATCTTGAAAGCTCACTTTCATAAACACGTGTATGTCCATGCTCAATATCAATGCTCACATTCATAAACATATGTCTTTCACATTTCATATCAAATATACTTTAGCATAACATAAACATATTTCTAAGCACATTTACAAAATCATACATAAACAATTACTATGTTTATTGTGATTTCAGTAAAAGTCTAGTATACTTACCTCTTAGCACTTTCGGGTACAAAGGTTAATTCTCCTTAACCTAAAAATGAAGATTAATCCTTTCATAAGCCTCACCATTCATACAAAATACTTTAAATAGCTTACAAAATTATACATATTGCATTTATCACATCAAATTGGTCTAATTACTTGGTTTCTCAAAACCTGTCATTCTGACCACTTACACTTAACCAAATTTTCTTATACATCAAATGATATACAATTACTCTAAAATTAGAATATATCATTCTTGACTCATATATCCTTCTTATATATAAATATTATATCATAATTCTTATACAATCCATTTCATAAACACCATCAAATCCAAACTATTATTTTGACATGATCAAGATATTTACTGAACAATATTCAATCTCCCAATTTTATGAAATCATATACTAAATCAAAAATTACAAAACTACCACAGAATTACTCTTGACATATATCGCAATTCATGATAAATAGTGCACTTTAAAATCCCTGCCAAAAGTAGTTTAAAACTATTTTAATCCATAGCTTAAAAAATATATTAATCAAATACTTCAATGAGCTGATACACTTTAGAAAATCATAACAATTTAACCACATTGATCTAAATTCTCAATATGGAATATATCATAGTAGACATATATATTTATCATATTCCATAAATTTATAATTTTTGAAGATTATTAAGTGGATTAAAAATTATTTGTCACTGTATCATACTGTTAACATAGGAAATTTTTAGAATTTTAGGGTCATTTTGGTAAATTCACTACAAATTCAATTTCTGAAATTTTCAATCGATTCAAAGTCTCAAATGATTCTAAATATGTCGAGTTTCATATTCCCAAAATAAAAATCCAGAATCGAAGTACAAGAATTTATAAAATTCTCGGATCAAGAGACTATTAAGTAAAATTTGTGCAAATTCATCATGATTTATCAAGTTATCTACATAATCATCATCAATTCTCAATATTTTCTACAAAATCCACATCAAGTCTTCAATTGTACATATTTTAAAAAATTAAAACATAAATAAATTAACTTAATTAACACCAATAAATTGAGAAATAGTTATGATATACCTCTTAAAACTCAAAATTTTAATTTCTTCTTCTTCTTCTTCTTCTCTTTCTCTCCCCTCTATTTCTCTCTTTTATCTCTCTAAAGGGGTGGCTCGACCCAAAAATGATTAAATTAAGGTTTAAAATGTGTATTTTTATACTAAGAGGCTAACTTTTAGTATTTATAAATTAACCCCTAAAACTTTTAAAGTATTACAATTTGGTCCCTAAAATAAATCTAAAGTCTTGCAAATAAACCCAATGTTAATAATATGTTCTTAATATATACAAACAATACTAATAATAATACATAACTCAAATATCATCCATATACAAATAAAATATGAATATTATACAAGTACAAATATTTATTCTTTCTGGTTGTCGATAAGTGGTTACCACAGTTGGAGAGTCATGAAAGTTTGTCAAAAAAAAGTTATTCAGAGACAGATCCCCTAAGAAAATTCCATTCAAAAGGAAAGAAGAAAGAGGTAAAACACCACCTCAGACCATAAAGTATCCTTGGAGAGATCTATTATAAGAGGAGAATAGTGGACCACGCGAGAAGAGACGAGGAGAGGAAATGAGAAGAACTTCCCCTATAGCAACAAGGATCCAACAAAAATGGTATATCCCATTTACAATTCCGTTAGCGATATTACTTGAAGCCATCAAAGTAAGGGGGCCTACTTGAAGAGCCAGTTCTAATAAAAGCAATAGTTAGATGCGATGAAAGTAAAAGGTGCAAGTTCTATTGGGATTATAGGCACACCACTTACGTATGCAAACAGCTAAGGGAGCAAGTAGGTTAACTATGTCGAAACAAGTACTTGAACGAGTTTAGAGTCGATATGGATCAGAATGCTCGACCAGCAGATGCATCAAGTCCCAAGTCCTTACCCCGATGAAGAATGACTATGGTGATTACTACAGGGCCTATTCTGGCAGGAGATTTACAAAGGGATTTGTGAAAATCACTTTAGCACAGAGAATCCAACCCAAAAATCCTTGAAATCAGGATACTATTGGCTCACAATGATATAAGATGTAAAGGATTTGGTTGACAAGTATGATGCTTGATAAACTCGATTCAGCCTTCATCGGAAGTCGAGACAGATCTTGTGATGACATAGGACTAATATGCTTTATACTCATTGCATCTGATATAACAAGACTACATGCCTCAATAAAAATGTATACATGTACATAAATATATAAAATATAACAAGTCATGGGCGAACCTCTAAATGTGAATATGTATCACATTGCACGAATTCTTGTCACAACTTGAGAAAAATAGGAAAAAAAAATTTGATAAGTTTTTTGTATCAAAGAATGGATATAATTAGAAAATATTATAAACTTTATATAATGTAAATAATAGTTTCTTACCAATAATATAGTAACAACTAATACTATATGTAATGTACATGTATAATTTGTAATATAAAATAATCATGAAACTATACAGTGAGAAATCATAAAACTTATTCTAAAAATCTGAAAGTATAAGTTGTCATAAAATCTGCACTAAGATTGAATGTACATAACATAATACTAATAATATAATATATGCTACATAAATACTAAAAACTATACCAAACATATACCTGAAGAAAAGCTAGTCTAATTTAGCATGATAACTTATGCACAGCGGAAGATTTGATCTAGTCTAATCCGGCAGAATTACTATATCACTCGAGTAAGATAAACTAAAATGGTTTAATATATGCACTAAGCAAACTATACTAAATGGGAGAGTACATATCTGATGGTTTAAAAATTACTACTATATAATATCTTAGAAACATAATTATTTTGAATTAAATATTTATGTGCTTAACGTATTCATAAACTAAACTACAATAAATTTTGAAAGCATTTCTAAATATAGATAATTAGCATACAAATTTATTTTTCTAAAATTAAATCATGGATAAAAGAAATATGATAATATGTAATTAAATCATAAGCTACTTTATTGAAAATACAATAAATACAATATATTAATCGCATTAATATATTAATAGGGTAGAGAACTCACCTCAACATGTAACGTTATACACGTATTTTTTTCAGAGTCCGCATAGAGACCAACTCGCGGATAGTTCTAGTCACCAACACGGTGGGCTTGGTAAGCTTGAATAGCAGCCTTATATGCAGCACTAGGTTTAACTTTTAAACCCCAAAATAACCGGTGTGTTTTTATCCTTTTCTCAAAAAATGATAAGAAATAGAGAATTTGAAGCAATCCATCATTACTTTAAATAGAACTATAGAGAAAAATGAAACAATTTCATTTTTCTCTTTCTTTTTTTTTTCTTCTTCTCCTTCAGTTCTTCTTCATTCTTTTTCTTCTCTTTTCCTTCTTCCTCTTCTTCTCCATTTCTTTCATTTTTCTCTCGGTTAACAAAACACACACTTAACACTTTTTCAAATCTCTCTCTCTTTATATATGTATAATAAAATATTAATATAATATAATATTACATAATTGGTGCCAACTATTTGGCACCCAAAAATAAATATTAATATATATATATATATAATATCATATAATATTATATAATAATATATAATATCATATAATATCAAATACATATTATATTATATAATAAGAGAGATATTTTGATTATTTAACAATTAAATAATTAAAGTGCGATATGACCATTTTTCCTTTCATAAATAGTTACTAAGTCTACCCTTTAGTGGATCCCACCAAATTTCACACTTAGGTAAACTCAATCAAGGATCCACAATACGCTACGTGTCATAATACAATTAGTAAATAATAATTATTAACTAATTGTTGTATTTAACACTTAAATACAGACATGCACGCATTTCCGTGGTAGTGCTGAATATTGCTGGATTAAATAATTTAATTTGACACATTGCCCTAGTGCACAATAAGTACACTCCATATTGCGGGCCTCCTTAGGTCCTACGCCCAATTTGTCTAATGAAACTATTCCGTAAGTCCGTAAGTAATGCCCCACGCACACGTCACGAATATACAAATCAGCGCATTGAACTATGCAAGTTGAGGTTACAACGCATACGTATAGTCCTTCTGTAATGATATCCTGAATGTGTGGGGATATAGATTATCACCGTCAAATCTCCTAGTGCTCATCCATGTCTTATCTCCAGACTTGTATCTCACTAAACAATATGCATAAACTCTTTTGCCATATTATTTCACCCAGGCGGAACCCTTTCCCGGGATGATTGCTTGTGGTCATAAGACTTTTCAAGATACAGTCTTGAAGCATCTGGATATCTAACTCTATATGCGAGCTAACAGATTCCATATCTATACGCATCGAACTCTATAAACATCGAATCATACCCAGCGGTCACACCATGAAAGGTCTGTGACATAAGTGGAACCAAAGTATGGTGGATCACTTACAAGTAAGGGTGGGCAAAAAATCAAAAAACTGAACCGGACCCGAAAAACCGAACCAAACCAGCCGGTTCAGTTTTTCTCTTGGTCGGTTTGATTTTTAGTTTTTAAATCAAAAAACTGAAAATTTTAGTTCGGTTCTCAGTTCGGAAGGCCAAATCGAGAACCAAACCGAAAAATTGAATTTTGAAAAAAAGAATTTTAAAAATCGAACCGAACCAAACCAAACAAAAAATAAGCCTAAATTAAGTCCATACGTATAGTCCTTCTGTAATGATATCCTGAATGTGTAGGGATATAGATTATCACTGTCAAATCTCCTAGTGCTCATTCATGTCTTATCTCCAGACTTGTATCTCACTAAACAATATGCATAAACTCTTTTGCCATATTATTTCACCCAGGCGGAACCCTTTCCCGGGATGATTGCTTGTGGTCATAAGACTTTTCAAGATACAGTCTTGAAGCATTTGGATATCTAACTCTATATGCGAGCTAACAGATTCCATATCTATATGCATCGAACTCTATAAACATCGAATCATACCCAGCGGTCACACCATGAAAGGTCTGTGACATAAGTGGAACCAAAGTATGGTGGATCACTTACAAGTAAGGGTGGGCAAAAAATAAAAAAACTGAACCGGACCCGAAAAATCGAACCAAACCAGCCGGTTCAGTTTTTCTCTTGGTCGGTTTGATTTTTAGTTTTTAATTCAAAAAACTGAAAATTTTAGTTCGGTTCTCGGTTCGGAAGGCCAAATCGAGAATCAAACCGAAAAATTGAATTTTGAAAAAAAGAATTTTAAAAATTGAACCGAACCAAACCAAACAAAAAATAAGCCTAAATTAAGTCCATTTGAGCCAAACCGAACCAAAAAAGCAAAAACTGAACCGAAAAAATAAAAACCGAACCAAAAATCGAGAACTAAACCGAATTTATAAACCAAACCGAACCGAACCGGTTCAGTTCGATTTTGAATTTTATTTTTCAAAAACCGAACTGGATTTGCCCACCCTTACTTACAAGCCCACCGTGGCATTCAGGTCAAAGGACCACGTATACTACTCAACTCGAGAGGATCTTCCGTTGACGGCTTACATAAGGTGTCTATCGGAGGCCCTCGTGAGTCTGTCCCATATCCAGTCCTAACTGGATACCCATATGTCAATACGAGCTCCAAGCTCACAGTCGACTAGGAACGACAATCTATACCCTATAGGTAGGACATATGCTGATCTATATATAAATGTATCCACCGACAGACTCGCATCATCAGATATAGATCGGGGATAATTATTCGAGAACATACTTACGCAGCTTGCATTTTCTAGTACCCGATTGCAACTCTTGCAACTATACAGTTACTAGTATATTCCCAGGTTTATGTCTCATTACAGACAAGGCTCCAACTCTTGGATCTGTTGAGTATTATAACTAGCTAACACTTAGCTATGCTAATATTTAGTAATTATATGTCTTAGCATGGCTAACTATGAGCCCTTATCTAAACTCTTTTAGATCTGATCCAAACTCCTTCAGATCTACAATGTCTGTAACGTTACATACATAATACCATATATATGGGTATTAGCTATTTAATGGGAATGTACACTTATATAAATACATACGTATATGTACATTTAGGGATGGCACGTAAGCACTGACCCTAACAACTACTTCACCAAGTGAGTAAAAGTTAAGCCTCTTGCTACCATTACTGAGAAGAAGGTTAGAGGCTTCTTCTAGAAAACTCTAGTATACAAATTCGGGGTACCATATGTAATCATCACTAAACACGAGAAGAAATTCAATAATGGAAATTCTAAAAGCTATTCTGAGCATTTGAGAATACAACTCAAATTCGATGCCTTGCTACACCCAAAGACTAATGGGCAAGTTGAGTCTTTTAACAAGTTAATTAGAAACTGCTTAAGAAGAAATAACCGAGAAAAATTGGAGCATGGTTTGATTAGTTATCCTAAGTACTTTAGGAGCTCAAAATGATTAGCAAGACAATTATAGGAGAAACTCATTTTTCTCTAGCTTTGGGTGTAAAGCTGTGATTTCTACTAAACTAAGAGCACGAAACCCATTGGGTAATATACTTTGATAAAACGAAGAATGAAGAATTGACAAAAGAAATTCTTGACCTCTTTGAGGAAAAATGAGAAATGGCAAAAGTTAGGACTATAGCATATCAATAAAAGATTGCTTGGTACTACAATAAGAGGGTTCAAGATCAAGAATTTATAGAAGGGAACTTAATCTTAAGAAACGTATTGCCAAATAATAAAAACCCAACCAAATGGGTTCTTGAACCAAATTAGAAAAGGCCCTATATAGTGCTCAAATTGATCAGGCTAAAAACATATGAGCTCAGATATCCGGATGGTTAGATAATTGGGAAGTCTTGGAATGCTAAACTATTAAAAACATTATTATTCATGAACATCAATTTGATGAATGCTTATTTTAATTTAATGAACGTTTAGAGTTTTGAGAACTTTCTTTTAAAGTTGTACTAAAAAGTTCAACATTAATGAAATCTCATTTCTTTAATAAGCAAGGAGTAAATTTACAAAGATGTATTCCAAATAATTGATTAAAAAAACAGAGGGAATACAAGAAAATGACCCCCTACGACCCTTTTAGTCGAGCAAAGAACCAAAAGGATATGGGATAAAGCCCTTACAACCCTCTTGGAGGACCAAGAAACTGAAAGCCCCTTGTTCGAGAAAAATATTGAAGGGATACTAAGTAAAGCCCCATGACCCCCTTGATCAAGCAAAGAATCAAGGGGTACAGGACGAGACCCCTACAACCCCTCAGTCGAGTAGAGAGTTGAAGTGATATAGGGTGAGGCCCTTATAACTCCCTCGATCAAGTAGAGAACCGATATGATATGATAAATGCCTCTATAACCCTCTTAGTGTCATAGAAATCTAATGGGATATAAGAGGCCCCATCAACTTCTTATAAAGTTAACCAAAAACATTAATAGTCTAAAATATCCAAAGATCAATTAAGTTTAATTGAACCATGCTTCAAAGAGTTAAAGAAAGAAAATAAATTAAATATTAAAACCATGTAATTTGGCAAAAAGAAAGTTTTATTACTTGCAAAAACACGAAGTACAAAGTTCATGAGGACCACATCCTCTCAATTACAAATAAGGAAAAATGAAAAAAAAAACATCTAAGTAGCAGATGAGGGCTATTCTCAAAGGGAACCTCCTCAGTAATCTGAGCAGCTTCATCATCTAGGGTAGAAGCATTAGCAATGAAAGTATGATTGACAGGGTTTTCATTTCCATTACTTTAGGATAAGGCCTCAGCAACCTCTGCCTCGGCTTGAAAGATTGCATTTTCAAGTCATTGGAGGTCAAGCTCTGAGTAGTGCTTTTCAAAATATCTTACACAACTTGTACACTTGTCTATAACTTCCGAAGGCCCAAGAATCCCTTAGTGCAATTGCCCAATCTCCAGAACAAGTAGATTCTAACTCAGTGGTCAGTTGCTCAATTTTGCTTATCATCTTGTCTCGTTTCCTTTCAACTCACTCTGCCCTTTCTCTAGCCTTCAGTCAATCTTATTTTAGAGTCTCGCTCGTTGTCTCAATCTCAAAATTTTTTATTTCCAAGAGTCGAACCTTCATTGAAAACTTTAAACCTCTATTCTTAGCTACCGTCACAGCTTCTAATGCCTGGTCTAATCGAAGAATGACCAATCTCTAACTTTGGGACTTTGCTCTCAGCATTGGCTCTTTTGGTTTAGACCTTCTCAACTTTTATCTCTAAGGCTTTGAATTTTTTTTATAAACAGTCAGTCTTTCTTTTTACATCCTCGACCTCTTTCTTTGACTACTCGGCACGTTATCTTGCCTTATCTAATTCTCCCTTAAGGTCTTGAGCATAAATGTCTTCATTGAGGACATGAAAGACGTTATTACAACATTGAGATAGAGCAAAGGTAGCCTAAAGATATCATCAAATTACAAATTAAACAACAAAAGCAAATTTAAATTAAGAAAGAAAAGATAACTTACATTCAATGAGATACTGATGACTTGATGGATGAAAAAGTTTATATCTAAATCCAAAATTTCACGAGCTCACTCAGTGAGGGTGTAATGCTTCTCTTATTTTATAAGAAGAGCCAAGTATTCAAGCTTAGCCCGATTATTAGGAACAACATCATCAACCTAAAAAATATGAGTATTTGCATTCACTAACCTTCTCAACCTCTCCTAATTAAGCTAATCAACCTTAGGATTAATCTTAGTCTGTGAAGAACTTTGATAAAGATCTGAAGAGGGCGAGAAGTTTCTTTTGGAAGACTTTGCATAGAAATAAGAAGCTGGCTATACTTTTGCCATTATTTGCTCGGGAGGGAAAACTTTGAGGTTGTTCCTTTAGACCATTCTTGGATGTTCTTATCATAGGATCCCTAGATTTATGCCTCTGTCCCTTTTCTCCACCAACTCTTGATGTGCCTTGACCTATCTCTTGTTAAGATTCCATCAAAATGTTGCCAATGCCTTCCCTCTTTTAAGTCTATGTTTTAGATCTGACCTCATCTTAATAAGACCTCTTCCTGCTAATGTTATCTTCTCTTGACATTTCTTCAAAATAAAGATAAAGGAATAAAATAGACCGAGAAAAGAGAAATAACATACCATAGAGTGACAAAGCTTACTTCTTTTCTTTCTTTTAGCGACTAGAATTTTTGTTGGCAAAGTAGAAATAAGGTTAGAAGCTAAAAGGATTCTATAAATAGAAGATCCTACAAACTCGCTATACAACTATATGTTACTCTGGCTCTTGCTTTAACCTCATCAGAAATCTCCAATTTTATAGCCAAAAAGTTTCCAAGTGACGAAAGTGATAAGAAAAGGCTCTCGGTAAAATTAAAAGGAAGTTGATATAATAAGAAAAGATGATATGCACTCAACACAAACCTTGTATACCAGAAAGACCGGTTATTGCAAGAACAGGATTATAAACCTACTTCTACTCCTTCCCTCCCTCGGACCAAATCCCTAGCATGGGTCCAGAAATCATTCAACCCCATACCCTTCCAGCAAAACACCTCTATCATTTTCACCCCATGTTGGTAGTGGACAATCACATAAATGAGCTAGGTTTCTATTAAGAGATAAATAATAAGAACCCCTATTCTTGGATGGTTAAATTGTATCCAATATATATATTACAATTCCTAAAAGGATATGTTAGTCTGACTAACCCTTGACCACAAGACATACACCCCAAGCAAGATTCTCAAAGAGTTTAAGATTAGCTGGGAATGATTGATCAAATATTTTACAAAATATAGTTGCAGGAAAACCATAATGCCAAATTTTAAAAAAAAACAAGTGAAGAATCACCTCCTCGAGTTCAGGTTAGCAAGGGAAGTCATCGACCAAGGTTCAAGTTGAACCCTAAGGCATTTTGGTAGATTTTCAATAAAGGAAGTCCAACTCAAAGTTATACTCTCATTCACAGCTTGAAGAGGGCTAGGGACCTTCTTCATCATCATGAGCATTTTCACCATCCTTGAGGTCTTCCTCACCTTTGGTGGCCTTTAAGTCTTCAAACTCAACTACTTGATAAAGGTTAATTAGGTCTAATATTTATATCTTTCAAACTTAATATTTGTTCATTTAAATTAAGATTATTTGGCTTTTTATACACATTGTTGTTATTTTGTAGGTTTGAAGTCAATAGAGCAAATAAGGATAAAAAATATAGTAAAAATAAGCCATAAACATTAAACTACTATAGTAAATTGCTATAATAACTCACTGCAATAATTTTTGCTACAGTTCCTAGTGTCGCGGCAATTAAAAATATTATGTACAGTGCTGTGATGCTGCGTGAACAGTATCCATAAACAATGCGCGTGAACAATATGTAGTGAACAGTATTTCTAATCTGATTTGTGTTTGATGTTTTACTATAATTTGAAGATATAAACCTATAAATAGAAGGACAAAAGTCCTAATTCAAAAAATCAAGGAGAGAGATAAAAACTAAGAGAAAGAATTCACAACACAAAATCAAAGAACAAAATTAAGAAAATCAAGATTGAAGCTTCAAGTCAAGATTGAGAGAGAAGCAACCCAATTCGTCTTCTTAATTAGTTTTTCTTCTCTTTTTTTTTATCATTATGTTCTTGTTCTTGTTCTTGTTCTTGTTCTTGTTCTTGTTCTTGTTCTTGTTCTTGTTCTTGTTCTTGTTCTTGTTCTTGTTCTTGTTCTTGTTCTTGTTCTTGTTCTTGTTCTTGTTCTTGTTCTTGTTCTTGTTCTTGTTCTTGTTCTTGTTCTTGTTCTTGTTCTTGTTCTTGTTCTTGTTCTTGTTCTTGTTCTTGTTCTTGTTCTTGTTCTTGTTCTTGTTCTTGTTCTTGTTCTTGTTCTTGTTCTTGTTCTTGTTCTTGTTCTTGTTCTTGTTCTTGTTCTTGTTCTTGTTCTTGTTCTTGTTCTTGTTCTTGTTCTTGTTCTTGTTCTTGTTCTTGTTCTTGTTCTTGTTCTTGTTCTTGTTCTTGTTCTTGTTCTTGTTCTTGTTCTTGTTCTTGTTCTTGTTCTTGTTCTTGTTCTTGTTCTTGTTCTTGTTCTTGTTCTTGTTCTTGTTCTTGTTCTTGTTCTTGTTCTTGTTCTTGTTCTTGTTCTTGTTCTTGTTCTTGTTCTTGTTCTTGTTCTTGTTCTTGTTCTTGTTCTTGTTCTTGTTCTTGTTCTTGTTCTTGTTCTTGTTGGATTGGCTTGATACTTTTGATTTTATGATAAGCTAAACATTGTATATCTAGGGTTAGGCCATTGAACCTAATATGTAGTTGGATTTTTTGAATTCTTAGTTTATGAACTTAATATATATAATTGATTCATTCTATCTTGATCCTAATGCTTTCATTATATCTGGCCAATATTTTGAATGATTGAGGAACCGTAATGAACTTGACAAAGGGATTTATGTGTTTAGCCTAGGAATAGTTTAATATATAATCATAGTGTAACAACTATAAATTCTATGTAAGATAGACATATACCTAGATGGCATGTATGACATAATTTAGACTTGATCTCAATGAATTACATTATAATTTGATTACCATAGATATATAGGTGATTGTTAGAATGCATAATATAGTCACTTGACCATCGATAGAGGCTTTTGATGAGATTAGTGTCTAAGCCAATAATTTATATTAAGGGATTAACTAAGGAGTTAATAAATCCAATGAAATACTAAGGGATGAATCTATACCATAGATTATTATCTTTTGGTGAATTTATCTCTTGTTTGTTTCTATTAGGTCGATTTAATTGATAGAATTAGGTTAGTTAAATAAATCTTAAATTTTAGTTTTCTGAATAAAAGTTAAATAGTTATAATTTTAGTACTTAATTGAAAGAACTAGATCGCATAGTCCATGTGGGATTGATATATGGACTTAAAATCATATATTATTTGATACAATAACATGCATTTGCGCTTATCTACTATAGTATACATCACTACTTCAATAAGGGTATTTCCTTCTCATTCACCTATTACTTCAACCACAAATATTTCAGGTTCTACTTAGATAAGTCTTGAGCTTTCTACCTGAGGAACATAAAGAGTCGAGGCTCCTAACTACTCAGATCCGTTATTCTTTATTATCAAAGGGTCTCATTACATCATCGAGGTTTGGCCTAATTCCTATAACAGCACAGTTTTTCACATTATGCAACTTGTTTGAATATAGGTCAACATTCTAAGGCTAAGAAGACTAAGTGCAATTTAAGTGAGGTCAAACATCTCGACCCAAGAATAGTCAACAAGAAACAATAAAGTTCAAAAAAAAACTTTGAAGCATAGTACAAAGAAAAAATCTATTCCAAAGCAAGATATGAAAAAAAAACAAAATGTCCCTAAGAGTCCAAGAATAATAAAATAAAAGTATTATCTAAAAAGAATAAGTATCTTGCAAAATAAGGAACTCTTTAAAAAAAAACTTACCATGAAATATCATAAATAGAATCAAGGCGGGTGAAAACAAGCTCGAATCTACAATAAGAATTAGAAGAATTATTCTTAAAAAGTTATTCTATGCTTTCTCTTTCTAAAATTAAAAAAGACTATCTCTTCAAAAGACAATGATAAGTAAAATATTCAAAGTAACCCATGAGTCTTATACATATAGTGACATTAACAAATTGATCTGACCATTAAAGCAATCGTGTTGTCTTAATAGTTTTACGGTAAAAAATGTCTATTCAGCTAACTGGCATAACTAATAAGGCTTTGATGACTGTTAGATAAAGATCCAAGAGCTAAAAAAATGCAACATTATTCGCAACCACTGGGAAGCACAATGATGAAAGATATGTGACTTTCAAAAAGGCAGCTATATTTAATGTTGTAACAATATGAAACTTAAAATAGAACCTTAAAATGACTCCCGAATTACTAAGGAATCCTCTTACCTTAAAACTGAGGGACCTTTATTCCTCCTAACATTCTAGCCTAAGCTCAATTCTCTGAAGGCTTGAGGTGGCCCGTGACCTGAACAACCCAAAGACTCCTCACTCTTAGGCTCACAATCGAGCAAATTTCCAAGGCTTTAGCTCATCATTGTGACCTTAGTTATCTATGAGAAGTCCTCAAGATTTACCAATGGTCCTTGGCTCAAACAACTTCGGTAAAGCATTCTTTGAAAATGAATGATAAGCCGAGGTAACCACACCTCCCAGAGATATATCTTCTCTAAGGTTCAAGAACTTGCTAGAATCCTCTAAGTTCCATTGACCCGAAGATTTGGAGAACTTTCAAGGCAACAAGTTAAATTTATTTGTTTGTTAAAAATGCTTAGATAGAGATAAAAATAAAGAATGAGAGAGAAGAAATTGACACAAGATATATAGTAGTTCAGCCCAATTCAGACTTACCTCTACTTCACCGAGTTTTAAGCTCACTCACATATACTATTTATCAAGGTGTTTACAATAAGGCTTCATGCCTAATACAAATAGTAAAAGAAAATACATAGTGTGTAGAGAAAAAATCTTATGTCTAAAGAGAAAAATCTTGTCTTATATCTTGGAAAGGTCTCTTTTTATAAGTGTGGCAGGTAAGTCTTCTTTAAGCATGTCATCAATCCTTTGATAAATTTCATAAGTAAGGGGATAATAATTCATAATTCAAGGATAATTATTCTTTAATAAATCCTTGATTTCGAGGGCAACATTTTCTTAATTTAAGAAATGCATTTACTCCATATTTTAACTAAGCTTCGGAAAAAGGGAGGTACCATATTTTTAAATTTAAGATTTGACCCAAAATCTAAAGAAGAATAAATTCAATTTCTATAATCACGAGGCTTGCCAATCAGCTCTACTCCGAAAATCTCAAAAACTACAATATTTAGTGCAATTTAAATTCAAACGAGCCTAAAGATGAAGAAAGAATAGATTTGCCCAAATTCAGATAAAACTTTAACAATATATGTCTATAAATGATGATTGAAAGACTAAAGTGGTTAGACGTGACACAAAAACAAAGTCTATTTCTAGGTTCTTTTTTCAGATTTCTTACTTTAAACAATCAACACTTTTCTTTAATCTAAACATAATGCTCTTAAAATCTTCTCTATGTTTATTCTACCTTTTTTTTTTGTTCTTCTTTAGACTTTCAATAACTTAACCTTGACTTTCCCCTTCCTCTTTTTGTTATTGTCACTACTGGTACTTGACCCGTTGGCTCAACATTTTTGCAAACACCGACCATTACTCAATAGGCAACATCGAAGGGTCTTTGTTAGAAAAAAAATTCTGATGCTGCTTAACGTTGGTTTTAGTTTCAGAAATCTTGAAAAGATCAGTTATTCAAAAATTATTCAGGATAGTTCATTGATTAGTTTGTTTTTGACCCCTAAATCTACAAATTTAATTCATTGGTCCAAAATCACCTAAAATCCAGAGTCAACAATTGATATTTCTGAGCTAAAAGAAGTTGTCCAAAGTCTATTAAACATGCTTTTAAGATTTTGGATAGTATGTATTATGGAGAATGGTTAAGATAATTTGGTAGCTCTGGACTCTAGTATTATTATGCAAAGTTGTAAGGCGGTCAACGTGTTTTTTTCTAAATTGTTTTAAATAGTATTAAATTAATCGACTTTAGAACGTAGCTAGGATTTATTTTTTACTAGCCTAATTTTTTTATATCGTTTTATGATTATTTTTTTTTTCATAAAAAATGTATTTTATAAGCAAATTTTACCCATAAAAAGTAGTATAAAATAATGAACACTAAAAGAAATTAAAATACAAATATAATGGAGGATAATTTTAAGAGTGACACGTGTACAAAGTAGAGAAACTACATAGGCTACGCCTACTAATTAATAAGTCCGTACAAACTTCGCTTCATAAAACCGTATAGTTTACTACATGAAGATAGAGGAGATCAAGCTTAATGAAAAAATAGACCAATTAGATTTTTTTTTTTTAATTAAAAATGGGGAGATATTTTAAGTTGGACCCACTGTTCACATTGCCATTATAAATCGCATTAGATGACAATTGGAAGAAGAGGGGATAAGGCTACAAAGACAGAATGCTAGTGATAGCTCTATGTTAGTCTCGTGCAGGTGCTTAGCTCCTTTTCATCAGCAGAATAAGACCTCCGTTGCAAAAAAATAATAATAATAATAATAAAATAAAATTCCACTAGTAAAACGCGTGGTTACAAGCTAGACCAATGTATTTTTCACCCTTTAAAAAAAAACAGCGAATTAAAAGGTAGCTTGTTCTCCAAGAATGAAGGGCTTAGTTATTAAACATTCCAATCCTAGTATTTCATAAAAGTACCCTTTGAAAAGGTGAGAGTCACAACTCTTATATCCTTAATGTGTCATCCTTAAAAGCACTGGCTCCAAACTCTTACTCTCTAGCTCAAGGTAAAAGACACAGTATATCTCTCACAACTTCATTTACTTTTTTTCATAATACGCTAGTTTTCACTCAAAACAATTTTCCCTTCTTCTCCATTTTCTTGGGCTTTTTCTTAGAAAAAACTCTAGAAGAATAAAATCTCATCCAGCTTCACATTTAACTTGAGCATCAAAGGATCGCAATAGGCCTCTTTGCTGGCGCCTTCCACTGATTGTCGTTTGTGCTGTGCCGTTTCTTGCATCTCTAATGTATTCCACTCGCCAAAATCTTCAAACTGGTCTAAAATTAAATTTTTATAACATAAATTCTCCATTAAGTTTGACTTTTTTTTCTTGTAAAACACATTCAATGTCTTTATATTTCGAGTTAACCAAATTTAAGCATAAAGAAAATAAAATAATATACTTTGAAATTGTATTTTGTGATCTCAAAATCTAAAATTTATGTATTATTAATTTTGAATTAATAACCTCGACAATTTTTTTAGTATAATAAAATATACAATATACCAAAAACCTATCTTTCAATTTGTCAATGCTTGTCTTCACAAAGGCTAAAGACAAGGTTCCTATTAAATGGGTGCTAGCTCCTTATCAGCTGAAAAGTTCATCAATAAACAGAGGCTCCTAATAAATATTTTTTGAAGTGACCACCATTTTTTTTATAAAAAAAAAATTAAGAGTTAATGACACGGAATCACGCCTGCATATCTGGAATTCAAAGGTATAATTAACTACTAAATCGAAATGAGTAGCATCATGGAGCAGAATCCGGAGTCCATAACAGTCTTGTGTAACAGAAGGTCTATGGATAAATAAGTATAAACTTTGTTTACTTTTCATTAAACTGCATCAGCTAACGGGTATTACCAAGTCCTAATGCTAAAGATTATTAAATCTTCGACTCTTCTATATATCTACGGCACCATATAAATGGCAATCTGTTCAACAAGTCCGAAAATGCCTCCTATTTTATTTCCGATCAGAGCTGTTTCACTAGCTTAGTTTGAGAGCCGGCCTCGTATGATAACTCTCTTTTATACTATATATAATGTGCATGGACTGGTTTAGTAACTCAAAACATTTGCATTATCTGATTCTTCTTCTAGGGGAGAAAAAGAATAGTAAAATGTTAAACATGGTGCCTATTATGATTACTCTCATTTTCACCTTCATTATCTCTCCAGCAGTTGCTGTGACAAGCAATGTAAGTGAGATAGAAAACCAACAGACCTACATTGTTTTTGTGAGGAAGCCAAAGCATATTTCTCCCACGAAATTCGACTTAGATAGCTGGTATCATTCATTCTTACCCAATAGCATCTCAAGCTCAGAGGTGCAGCGACGTATGGTGTATTGCTATAGGAATGTGATTACAGGCTTTGCTGCAAAGCTGACAGCAAGCGAAGCAAAGGCCTTGCAAGCCAAGGATGGATTTATATCAGCCCATGTTGAAAGGATATTACCCCTACATACAACCCATAGTCCTAACTTCTTGGGTTTGCATCAAAATTTGGGATTTTGGAAGGAATCAAATTTGGGCAAAGGAATCATTGTCGGAGTTCTGGACACGGGAATAACACCTGGTCATCCTTCATTTAATGATGAAGGAATGTCTCCACCACCAGCAAAGTGGAAAGGGAAATGTGAGTTGAATAGGGCGTTTTGTAATAAGAAGCTAATAGGGGCAAGAAATTTCCTAAAAGATAGCAAGGTTGAGTCACCGGTTGATGACGAAGGGCATGGAACCCACACCGCAAGCACAGCGGCAGGGAATTTCGTTAAAGATGCCAATGTGTTTGGTCTGGCCAATGGCACTGCAGTTGGAATGGCCCCTTTAGCTCACTTGGCAATGTATAAAGTTTGTGGTAGTAATGGTTGTTTCGAGAGTAATATTTATGCTGCAATGGACACCGCTATTGAAGATGGTGTTGATGTGCTTTCGCTTTCACTTGGTGGCGCTTCCTTGCCTTTCTTTGCTGATCCAATTGCAATGGCTGCATTTGGTGCCATACAAAAGGGCATTTTTGTGAGCTGTTCTGCAGGGAATGGAGGACCGTCTTATGCTACTTTATCTAATGAGGCTCCCTGGATTCTTACTGTAGGAGCAAGCACCATGGATAGAAGAATCCTTGCATCAGCACAGCTTGGAAATGGGGCAGCATATGACGGTGAAACCCTTTTCCAACCAAAAGGTTTCCCAACAAAGCAATTGCCTCTTGTTTATGCTGGTACCAATGGTGATCAAGATTCCGCTCTTTGCGCAAAAGGATCACTAAGCAAAAGCAGTGTTCACGGCAAAGTAGTGTTATGCGAGAGAGGTGGAGATATAGGAAGAGTTGAGAAGGGACAGGTAGTGAAGGATGCCGGTGGCGCTGCCATGATTCTCATGAATGACAAGCTTAATGGTTATAGTATATTAGCTGATGCTCACGTACTTCCAGCAGTGCATGTAAGTTATGCAGCGGGACAGAGCATTAAAGCCTATATAAATTCAGCATCATCACCTACCGCGACAATTGTGTTCAAAGGAAATGTAGTTGGCAAGAAATCTGCTCCTGAAGTTTCCTCTTTCTCCTCAAGAGGACCTAGCAGACCAAGCCATGGAATTTTGAAGCCAGATATTATTGGACCCGGTGTGAGCATTCTTGCTGCCTGGCCAGTTTCCATGGAAAACAAGACAAACACAAAATCAACATTTAACATGATTTCTGGCACCTCAATGTCTTGCCCTCATCTTAGTGGCATTGCGGCTTTGCTTAAAAGCGCTCACCCTGACTGGTCACCTGCTGCTGTAAAATCTGCCATCATGACTACTGCTAATATAGTAAACCTTGAAGGCAAGCCAATTGTTGACCAAAGGCTTCTTCCAGCTGATATGTTTGCAGTTGGTGCAGGCCATGTTAACCCATCAAGAGCAAATGATCCCGGACTTATTTACGATATCCAACCTAAGGATTACATTCCTTATTTATGTGGCTTGAATTACACAGAACAGCAGATACAAAGCATTGTGAAGCACAATGTGCATTGCTCAAAAGTGCGAAGCATAGCTGAAGCAGAGCTAAATTATCCCTCATTTTCTATCGTTCTGGGGTCCACTACTCAGACATTCAATAGAACAGTAACAAATGTTGGCCCAGCTAAGTCATCATACAATCATAAGATTGTTGCACCTGAAGGAGTGGAAATTACTGTAAAACCTCACAGAATTTCTTTTACGGAGATGAACCAGAAGGCAACTTACTCTGTGACATTTACTAGAAGCCAGAAGACTAACGCCCCTTTTTCACAAGGATATTTGACTTGGGTTTATGCTCATTACACAGTTAGGAGCGCCATTGTCGTCAATTTCCAATGAAGAATATCAATAGGTTCTTGGGTATTAGCAAGTGGCAATATATTATTTTAACCTTGTAATTCAAAAAAATAAAAATAAAAAACCTTGTAGTTTCATAATATTTTCTCTCGAATAACTGAGATTGAAAAAAAAAAAATCGTTTCAACAGATGATCAAAAAGTTCATTTTCTACTTATTCGAGATATAATTGAGAATTGTTCATCTCTTGTTACAACAACGTTAGATGTGTACTATTTTTTGTTATGTTGAATGAGTTGATTGTATTGAAGAAAGTTTTTTAAATTTTTTTAAAATACTTTATAAATTATATAATTTATCTATAATAATTAGTAATAACATATTATCATTACATATGATTATATTATTTTTAATTAACCATTAAATTTAGGTTAAACGTGTGAGTTACAATATTTAAATATTATTATTATTATTTGAATGTTATACTTCAGATCATACAATGTCTATAGCATTACAAGTATTGTATAATTTAATTAATATAATTAGCGATTTAATAAAATATGCATTGTATAGATATTACAAAATTAAATATTCATATAATAATGGGATGACACATAAGCATAAATCTTAACAGTATCAATATAGCTCCAAGATTCAATTATATACTCGCAGCCGCTCTTTTTAATGAGCACGATCACCCAAAAATCATATCAAGTCTCCCTTGTCATAGTTACTCAAAAAATACAATATGAAAAGTATATATTTGAAATAATATAAACATATAACATTTCTATATATATATATAATAAATATTAGAGAGTTACAAATGTTTATATTTTATTATTGTTATTATTATTATTATTATTATTATTATGAGATTTATAATATCTATGTATTTTCATTATATGGAGTTACTATATATTAAATTACTTTTATTAAATTTTAAGTTATTATTTAGATTACCTTTAGAATTGGGGTGTGTAAAAATGAAGAAGAGTAAAGAAAAATATAGAAATGTTATATATTTATATTATTTTAAATATATACTTTTCATATTATATTTTTTGAGTAACTATGACAATGGAGACTTGATATGATTTTTGAGTGATCGTGCTCATTAAAGAGAGCGGCTGCGAGTATATAATTGAATCTTGGAGCTATATTAATACTGTTAAGATTTATGCTTATGTGTCATCTTATTATTGTATGAATATTTAATTTTGTAATATTTATACAATGCATATTTTATTAAATCGCTAATTACATTAATTAAATTATACAATGCTTGTAATGCTATAGATATTGTATGATCTGAAGGAGTTTAAATCTGATCTAAATGAGTTTAGATCAGTATTAAGAGTTAGCATCACTAAGAATTATAAATGATAAAGAGTTAACAGATTATAATAACAGAGAAATCTAAAGAGTTAGAATCTTGTCTATAATAGGATAAAGACCTAAGAGTACACTAGAAATAATATAGTTGTAAGGAGTTGTAATAGGTGCTAAAAAATTTTATTACATAAATCTATTCTCAAATATAATGTTCTTGGTCTAATTCACCGATGTAAGTTTATCGGTGGAACTCTTTCACATAAATCAATGTATGACTACATTTAAATGGTCTAGATGGTTGTTCTTAGTTGACCATGGGCTAAACAAAAGCTTGTATAGCATATGGGCATTCAGTGAGAACTGAATACTAAATAGACTCAACGAAGACTCTAATAGACATCTCATAAAGTTGTCAATAGTAGGTTCTCTCGAGTTGAGTAGTATGCGTAGTCCTTTGACTTAAGCGCCACTATAGACTTGTGAGTGATCCATCATGCTTTGGTTCCACGTATGTCAGAGACTTTTCATGGTATGGCCACTACATGTCGCTGGGTATGGCCTGATGCTCATAGAATCCTGTGTGCGTAGATATGGGATTCGTCAGCTCACATGAGTGAGTTGTATATCTGAATGTTCTAAGACTCTATCTCGGAAAGTCTTATGGTCATAAACAATAAATTCAGGAAATGAGTTTCCCACATGGTCAAACAATATAGAAAAAGTATTTGCGTATATTATTTATCGAGATACATGTTTGAAGATAAGTTCATGTATAAGCCAAAAAGATTTGACGGTGTTAATCTATACCCCCGCTCTTCAAGGATATAAATGGCAAAAGGATTATACGTATGTATTTTGACCTCAATTTGTATGGTCTAACGCGCTGATTTGTAATATCCATGACGTATGCGTGGGGCATTGATCACGGACTCACGAAATAGTTTTGTTTAACAAATTGAACGTAAACCTAAGGAGTCTCACAATATGAAATGTACTCATAGTGCGTTGGAATGGCATACCGAATTAAATAGTTTAATCTGATTAATGACTATTTATCTATACCTTTGTGCTTTAATACTCCAATTCTTAGTAAGCACAACATTAAAAAAAAATATGCATATAAATATTTGTTAAGAGTAAAAAAAATTGTATGTTATTATATTTTGTGAGTGATAAGAGTCATATGTGTAAGAGTTATACAAATTAGTGTTTCTACGAATAAGTGTTAATCTAATTGGATTAAACAGTCTTTTATAATTTTATTTTGAGTTATTGAATAATTTAAATAGTATATTTTGACTTTTTGTCTAGTTATTTTAATTTTTGTTGGTCATTTTAAATATTTTAAAGTAACCATATCTTAACTAATTGTATATCATATTGAATTGGTAACAATTTTATTATTTTTAAATGTGAAATAATTGTGTATAGTTATTATATTTTCATACTTTTAATTTGGTGACTAAAATGCGCACATAAACATATGTGACTTTCAAGGTTAATGAGAGTATTACTGTAAGGGCATGTTGTAGCTTAAATTATTTATTTTAAGAAATTATATAAGAAATTGTAATCTTAAAAATTTCTTGAAATGTGGGGATTTGTTAATTATTCTTATTATTTATTTTTTATGTATCATTATGAGAAAGCAAAAAGGATGGTTACTTTTTATTTTTGAAATTAAGAATTTTTTAATAAACATTAGATATCTATTCTAATATTTTGTTTGAGTGAGCGAATTGTATTAAATTTGACAAAGCTAATGGACAAAGTTTTTCAAGAACAATTCAATTTTGATACACATCGATGAAGAATTTTTTAGCATGCTATATAAAAATAGGAATTATACAAAAATTACATAAATAAAAGATTTTCGAAGAAAATCATAAATACAATACTTTTAAGAAAAGTGTTATAAAATTGACGAGGTGAATGTACTTAAACTCATTTTATATAAAATGGGAATCATATAAAAAATTTCATAAATAAAGATTTTCGCAAAAAATCATAAATAAAAGGCTTTTTCAAAAGTCTTATTAAATTGTCAATGGGTATATGCTTAAACTCATAAGGGAGTCACCTATGGAAACTCACAATTGTCAATAGGTAGGAATAATCCATATTGCGTGACTTGTTTAGTATTTATATTATGGACATATTCTAGAGGAAATATCCTTCCGCTCATCCCTATGGTAAAAGTGCTTATTTTATGTGACGTTAGGAAGGGTATTTATCATGAATGAGTCTGAGACAAGAATATTCTTGTAAGGCATGAGTAACATATGCCTTTGGTGAACTCACCTATGTGAGAATAGTTGTGGGCTGCGATTATGGGAATTGAGTTATTCTCTAAAGCTCTTACTAGAATCAAGATAGAGCACAAGGCCATTTATGCGCTAACCTATAAAACTAAATCTTCGTTATTATTATGTGTGTTATAATTGAAATTGGTTAAAGGGGCCGAGTTTAAGACATGGTTCACTCAAGTTCCTTAAATAAATTCAATAGCACTAAGTATAGGTTAAAGTCTGAAAGATACCTATACCTTCTATATAATAGAATATTGTTCTAATATATATATATATATATATATTATTGATTGTGCATTATATTTTTTTATATATTAAAATTTATATGTATATATAAAAGGTTTTTAAATCTTTTGTGGGAAATCGTTGAAGAAAAAATTTTAAAACCTTTTATAGTACTTTATAAATTACATAATTTATCTATAATAACTAGTAAAAAAAATGTTATCATTACATATAGTTATAATATTTTGAGATATTATCATGAATATTTTTAAAGTATCGCTTAATTTTAATAATATTTTTTAATTTAAAAAATAGATTGTAATACCTAACCATTAAAAAAAACATTTATTAGATTTAATATGAAAAATATCACTTATGTCTTTTTAAATGTGTTTGACCAAACATCAAATATCTTATGTCTAAACAAAGTTTATCCTGAATCCAAACAAATATGTAAGTTTATTCATTAAAATGATGTTATAAAATATGGGTTAAATTTTAAAAAATATGATAAATTGTAATAAATTAAAAATAATTCTCCTTTTAATATAAGAATTGATAAAATTTTGATGTTATATTAAACATACGATCAAGTGGAAGAATGAAATATATTTCACACTGATTATGGCTCATAGTGCTTCAAACTTCCATAAGTTAATAAAACTATCACATCTCAACTGCCCATCTCATTCAATTTTTGGTCACCGTTTTTGAATAACTGCTAACCTTTGATAAAAAGGTTAACTTTTAAAAACGTTGAATTTACTATATATATTTTTTTTTGTGCCCATAAGCTAAGTTCTTTATATCTCGTTTATCTAAGAATAAAACACCATTAAGTGGGTTTTTAAGGGCTTAGAAGAACTAAAACCGTAGAATTTGTTGTCCAAAATTAACATCAGTTGCTGGAAATTACATAAAAAATTCCACATTTTTTATTTTCACATTTGATTTTTATACTTGATTATTTAATGCATTTGATCTTAATACTTGGTTATTTAATACATGGAAGATCATGTTTTTGAATTTGCACAAGTGCAATGTGCAAACTTAAAAGCACACCAGAAAAGAAAAAAAAAAAAGGGTACAATCCTACTTATATTACTCACAGCACACCCTACAAGACCTTCTCTGCTGATTACAGGGAATTTTAAAATCACCCCAAGCTTGAAGACTACCTTATCAATTGGTTCTACCTTGAAACTCTACTTGGTCAGCGAAGGATTTTCTGTGTCTATCTATGATATAGTCCTTTACTTACTGCTTCTTCGAAACCAGAATGTCCAGATAATAGTTAATGCATCATTACTGTATTAGTAAACCATAATGTCGAGGGCTGGGTTGAGCAAACGCTTTGCAGTCATGAAACAATAAACATCTGTCTCAAGTAGTGGGTAGATTCCACATAGATGCCGAATCATGACCTAGAAAGGAAAGAAGCTGATTTAATTTTCCCAGGTTTCTATTGGGGCTTGCCTTTTGTCTCGGTCATTTGCTACTAATTAGTAGTAAAATATTCCTTTCATTATTGTATCTATTTATTTACTATTTTACCCTTTTTGACGAATCCTTCCATAATGCTAAGTAATGCTAACCGAACCAGGATACCCAGCAGGCTTAAAACTACAAACAATTGGATTGTATGCGGACCTGATCTTATCATTCAAAAGGGCATTTCAAACATGTAAACTAGACAAGAGTTGCAAGACAATTGGCGCTGTGTCATCCTTCTTAATAAATAAATATCTACATCATCCTTTAAATAAATAGCTACAATAGTATCCATGTTCGACTGCACAATTATAAATGGTATTACGTAAACCAAAATTTGTGACTAGACCAGACTATAATCTTTCCTACAGCAGAGCTTAACTTAAACTGACAGACTTATATGGAGACTTCGGCTCTCTCAGCTATATACAGCAGGTTGAACAACCATTGGCACATGCAGCAAAAACGTGACATTGATACCATTCTACTTCATCAAGCATAGTAATTTGCTGTCAAAAATGGCTGTCAATCCTTTAGTCTTTCTCAGTCTCTTGTTCAACTTCCATTTTGACATTGCTCAGGGAACTGAAGTTTCATCTATAACTGAAAGAAGCAGTTTGCAGACTTACATTGTCCATGTGAAGAAGCCAGAAGGCAGACTTCTTGCTCAATCAGAAGATCTAGAGAGCTGGTACGATCTTTCTTGCCACATAGATTGGCAAGCTTAGACATGCCCCAACGCATGTTTTATTCATACAAAAACGTGATGAACGGTTTTGCAGCAAAACTAACAGAGAATGAAGTGCAAATGATGAAAAGAAAAATGGGTTTGTTCCAGCACATCCTGAAAGGGAACTATGTCTCCAAACAACACACACGGGTTGGTTCCTCTGTCATCGCCGGGGAGCTCTTGGTGACGAGACCTTAGGATAAGTAGCTAAAACACACCCAACTTTTTGGGGTTGCATCCCGAAGTGGGATTTTGGAAAGAATCAAACTTTGGGAAGGGAGTGATAATTGGAATAATGGACGGTGGAATTTTGCCTGACCACCCTTCATTCAGTGATGAAGGAATGCCACCACCTCCAGCTAAATGGAAAGGAAGGTGTGACTTTAACATTTCTGCCTGCAATAACAAATTAATGGGTGCAAGGTCTTTCAATATCGCAGGTAATGGAAAGGTGAATTAACCACCTGTTGGTGCAGATGGGCATGGAACTCACGTAGCAGGCACTGCTGCTGGTGGATTTGTGAAGCAAGCTGACGCACTGGGAAATGCCAAAAGCACAGCTGTTGGGATGGCACCTTATGCTCACCTAGCAGTTTACAAAGTATGCTTTGGAGGTGACGACGATTGCCCTGAAAGTGATATACTCGCGGGGCTTGATGCAGCTATTGAGGATGGTGATGATGTGATCTCACTCTCCTTAGGTGGAGATTCAGCTCCATTTTTCAACGACAGCATTGCAATAGGCTCATTTGCAGCAATTGAAAAGGGAATATTTGTGAGCTGTGCAGAGGGAAATTCTGGACCTTGCAACAGCACATTGTCTAATGAAGCCCCATGGGTTATCACAGTTGGAGCAAGCACCATAGATAAGATCATTATTGCCACAGCAAAGCTTGGGAACGGAGAGGAACTTACTGATGAATCCCTTTTCCAGCCCAAGGGCTTCCCTCCAACACTGTTTCCACTTGTCTATGCTGGCATGAATGGTTCATCAGAGTCCGCATTATGTAGAAAAGGATCCCGTAAGGGTATCGACGTAAAAGGAAAGATAGTCCTGTGTGAACGAGGTGGAGGCATTGGACGAATGGCTAAAGGGGAAGAAGTGAAAAATGCGGGTGGTGTTGCCATGATCCTCATGAATGACGAACCTAATGGCTTCAGTACTATAGCCGATGCTCATGTTCTTCCAGCAACACACGTCAGCCATGAAGCCGTACTGAAGATCAAATCCTACATAAATTCAGGAGCAACGCCCACAGCAACATTAAAGGAACAGTCATAGGAAACTCCTTATCCCCTGCAGTTGCTTCCTTCTCTTCAAGAGGTCCCAACTTGGCTAGTCCCGGTATTCCGAAGCCAGATATTATCAGGCCTGGCGTGAGCATTCTAGCTGCATGGCCTTTCCCTATTGACGATAACACGAACTCAAAATCCATTTTCAACCTAATGTCTGGCACATCAATGGCATGTCCTCACCTCAGTGGTATTGCAGCCTTGCTTAAAGCCTCTAATCCTTCCTGGTCACCAGCAGCCATTAAATCTGCAATAATGACTACTGCTGATCTCCTTAATATGAATGGAAAATACATTGTTGATGAAACACTTGAGCCTGCGGATGTCTAGGCCATTGGTGCAGACCATGTCAATCCATCGATGGCCAATAACCCAGGATTAGTCTATGATATCCAACCAGATGATTACATTCCTTGTGCGGTCTGGGCTATAGCGATGACAAAGTTGGGTACTTGTGAATAGGCCCGTCATGTGTTCACGTATAGGAAGCATACCAGAGGGCCAACTAAACTACCCTTTATTTTCTGTCACATTGGGACCGGCTCACACCTTCACCAGGACAGTAACAAATGTTGGTCAGGCAAATTCAGTTTACTCTGTCACTGTTGTTGCGCCTCCTGGGGTTGGTGTCAGTGTGAAACCAAGCAGACTTTTCTTCTCAAATTTAAACCAGAAGGCAACTTATTCAGTGACCTTTACTCGTATTGGATCAGCTCACGCTGTTAGTGAATTCGCTCAGGGGTATATAACTTGGGTTTCCGCTAAGTACTCTGTGAGAAGTCTGATCTCTGAGAGGTTTAAGTAAGATGCCGCCGGTAAAAGTAGGCAAGCAATGACTTGTATCGTCTTAGAACCAGAACCCCTGGTTCTGGAAATGATTACACATCTGTATCCCTTCATTTCTTAAGGTTTTTGTTAACATGAAGCTTGAATCCCTATATCTAGAAAGACAATATACCGTTTTGCAATAAGCAGGCTAGCAGCAAAGAGAGAATGTCTTTGGAATTACAGAGATTTAATACGTTCATCCATGCAAGGAACATAGAAGCAATCACTGCTGTAGATTAGATGAAAATTATTATCTAAGGATGTTGCAAAAACTGGTGAAGAAGAAAAAGAACTGTCAGGCATAATGTAGATATTTTGCCAATCATATTACTCATGAATATGAACATCATCATTCACCAGAGCATAAACAAGAAGACAGACTGGAGTCAAATGAAAGCAGGTAATAATTGGCTACTCAACTTTATATGAAACGCCTCCTGTGTTTTGCTCTCACATACATAAAATGTATGAGAACCCAATGCCCATTATAAGGTACTTCTTGTAAAAACAAAATTCTCACGAAAGCTTCAACCAACTGTTTTAAAAATAAGACTAGGTCAACCACTATCAGATAATGTAACAGAAAAGGGAATACCAACACCTATCTGAAGCATCTAACCTTCTTCGAGGTTGAATATTAAGGCTCCCTCCCTGGTTAACGGATAGGAGCAACCCAAGGATCCAAGAAGGAAGCTCTAGTGGTTTTCATGGATGCATATGTATACTATAGTCTCCATAAAGTAAAGGCTGTACAATGGCAGTGGCTATTGAATATCACGAGGATCATCAACTAAAGCCAGGAGGGAACTCAGGGTCCTCATCACTGCCATCACATGACTGCATATGCTCCACATCTTTAGAAAATCCAGGTGGCTCTGGCACATCCTCTGAGTGATGGGGCTCTTCCTTCCTTTCTTCCACAAGTGCTTTACCATAAGGCACGGGCAACTGCAGGCCCTCTTTGGGTCGCTTCTCATGATTGTTGTCATCATAATTATGGGGCAGAAAGAAACCCAGTGTTTTCTTTGGCTCACAATCAGATACTGTAACACCAACTTCACCAGCTGAGACCTTGATAGGACAATGATTGTCAACTCCCTTTATAACTACCATCATATCATGCGTAGATGATTCTCCTGCTCTTATCCCCCCTGGATTCACTAATTTATTGTAGACAGATTGCACTGTTTCTGCAATTTCATTTTTCATGCCATCCTCTGATCTGATTATTTTCCACACGTCATCAGACATCTGGCCCATTACTTTGCTTCTGATAGTTGCAATCATGACATGATGACCATCAGTGAATTATATTGAAAACCATTAAAATCTCTAGAGAAGAAGAAAAACTCACCCAACCTCCTCATATATGGCATCAGAAAGTTGTCTAGGCTTCATATTTTCAGCACCTGCACGATTAAGTGCTGCTGATTGCTTCACCACTGAGATAATGTCGTTGCGCAATTCTTCCTGCAGTTATTGACTTCTTGAGAATCGCCCTTTTGTATTTGGTTAAAAAAAAAACCAAACCCACTAAAAAACCCCGAAAAGCATTCTAGAGAAACTGCTTGACTATCTTCCTTATGTAAAATACCGCCAAATGCTACAAAGAAATAAAACTATGGCAAAAAGGACAGAGAGGAAGCTTTTAGCATTTTTAAGGCAGGTGGAGTGTTAAAGCAGTTCTTCTGAGTACACAAATAAATATTCTAAAATTGTTAGGATTAACCCAGTAAAAATGTATATAGATCAGGAATCAATACTTCCGACAGGTCAAACAGTTCTATAGCATACCCAATTTTGTTATCTCCCTATTGTGATCGAGTGGTACCAACAGCAAGCGGTGAAGAAAACACCACCAGCACTCATCAATAAAATTGACAAAGCAGCTGATGGATTAGTTTCCCAGATTAACATATTGAATTTGTCAGCATTCAATAGGGATAGAGAGGAGTGTTTAAAACTTAACCAAGATGCTTGTTAGTTGTATGAGACAAAAATATAAAAAAAAAATGAAACGACTTTACGTACCGACTGTGTTAGTTTTAAGATGTAAACTCAATTAAAAAGTTAACTTTTAATTTATTTCACATTCCTATTTATGTTGGCTGAAACTGTACATTTGCGATCACTAAGCAACAAAAATACATGCATTTCGATACACATTTCAGCCGATGTTATAAAACATTAAAAACATTAAACCAATACACAAAGACTTCATAAACCTTGACAGGAAGCAAACTTATTTCCAATGGGGCCAACCATACGACAGTTGAATAAGAGACATCATAAAAAATTGATCGTTTCCCACATTGTTGAATAGATGTAAACATAACTTAAGCCACCAGTTCTACCCATTTGCAAGGAAAGTGAAGTATATTCAGTACAAGTGCTTCCGCTTTTTAATTAATCTTCATGCAGCACATAGCGATGGGGACTTCACATCTTTTATAAACTTTTAATCTTCGCACAATTCAATTGTAATAACAAGTTATAATTTGTCAGAACTACAATTATGAAAAACAACAACAAAAACCCTAGTAGAGAGAGATGTTTTGGAATAAATTAATGAAT
This sequence comes from Ailanthus altissimus, assembly GCA_946807835.1. NCBI lineage: Eukaryota > Viridiplantae > Streptophyta > Magnoliopsida > Sapindales > Simaroubaceae > Ailanthus > Ailanthus altissimus. The sequence continues at coordinate 23,070,089 of OX327696.1, read as the reverse complement.
AATCTGAGAGAAGGGGGTTGTTCTCACATTGTCCTTGAGTTTGCGAATGATCTTAAGACGGAGCCTGTCGAAGTCGCCATCGTCTTTGATTTTTGCAATCACCTCGTCTTTGCTAACAACGGCTTGGTGGTTGCTTCCGGTGTTTTTGTTTTCCATTCATGTAAATTTAATTGTTTGTCTAAATTCTTACTTCTTACCCTTACACTAAAATTCTTAGTGTCTGTGCTGTGTTTATTCATCAGCATCACTTGTCTATCTCCACTTGTCTTTTGTTTTTATTTTTTATTTTTTTTAAATACATTTTTTTAAGAAAACAATATATTAATTTTTTTTATTATTTTGATTTCAGTAGAGGAATTCAAATTCATAAACCTCGTGAAAAGGTGTACAACTTTTTATTATTGCAATGATATATAAATTTTGCTATCAAACAATTGATTTTGCCTGTCTTAAGAAAAGTTACTAATTTTTCAAATTCAAACTCAAATCGCGATGAGATATTGGTAAAGGTGTCAAATGGATTGAGCTATTGAGTAAATTTAGTTCATTGGTGATCGGAAAATATCACCGCTTTTATTATTATTTTAAAGTATTTTTAATCGTCAGACTTGACAGATTTGAAGTTTAAATTCAATCTTTTTATAAATTATTAATTATCGGGCTTGTGAATCTTAAAATTAGCTCCATCCTAACCACTAATGAGTTAGATTTGTACGAAAAGTGGACTAAATCCACTCAATAACTCAATCTATTTGACACCTATGTCAATATCTTATAGTGAGAGGGGTTTGACACCCACGACTAAGCATAAAAACTTTTTATTTCATTGGTTTTTCTTAAAATATATCTATTTCTTTTAAAATTTTGAATTTAAAAATTTAATAAATTTTCTTAAGACAGGAAAAATCAATTGTTTGGTAGCAAAATTTATATATCAATTTTGTGAAATCTTTTATGTAATATAAACTTTGATATTTTTTGCATTTCAAAATTTTTTATTAAATTAAAAAATATTTGTTTTTATAAATACAATCTCTAAATTGATATTGCAATTAAATGCTCTACACTTTATAAGTTGTCCAAGTATTTAAAAATTGATTATCAAATTCTTTTATTAGACAAGAATTAAAATTACTTGACATTTTAAATTAGTAAAAACAACATGAAAAAAAATTTAATTTTTTTTTAATTATGGCAAATGATTTACTAAGTCCTCTAATTTGAACTATAGCTATAGCATTGTCGAGTCTCAAAACATGATAGTGAGCCTCAGGAATCTTTGAAACATAAGTTCAAATCCAATATAGCTTTAAGCCTTTCAATTTTAGTTGCCATCTCCAAAACTTTGTCAAAAAACTTTATTTTCTATTAAAAAATTGATGATTTAATAATTTTAATTAAATAAAAATTGAGATGAATTTTAAAATAAAGAGTTATAAAAAGTTTAAAATATGTGAGATACGTATGGAGAAGTCTAAGATTTGTGGGACACAAAAGAGAAAGCGAAACAAGACTCAAAGACGTAAAGAAGCAAGAAAATGCGGGATAGGTGCTACAGGGGTGGGAGCGATTTTGGCCAGCGCCGCAGCCCCAGGGACGAGCGTCATGACACCAGACGCGTCAAATGTCTATTTTTCTTCATGATATTAAGTTTTGGAAAGTTTTGGACTTCTAAAATAAGTGGACTCTTACTCCAACAAGGAATAGAGTTAGTAGGCACGAAATACACCCTATATAAACACTTGTAAACCTTTGATTTTAAATTAAGTATTAAAAGAGACTCTAAGAGAGGGGAAGAACTGGGTAGACACTAAGTGCTAGTGTGCGCTAGGGTGGAACCGTTGTTTGGGTGATCATTGTTCGTGGTAGAGTAAAGGTTCACTAAACGTTTAGATCCTTTTGAAGATTCTTCATTTGGGTTTTCCTGTAATATCTCTAGGGAGTTATAATAAGAGAAGTTAGGATCCTTGGATCCACCGTGGACATAGGCAATTGGACAAACCACATAAGATTGTGTTGTGCTCTTTTATTTTCTGCTTTGGATTCTTGTTATTTTTACTTGATTAACAAATTATTCAGCTGCGCAAGAAGGTTAAGGTTCTAAGCTGCATCTTAATTTTTCGTTTCAACATAACCTCGAGAGGGAGAAGGGCGTTTCCTCTCTCAACACTACCTCTACCTCCTCCATCTTCATCAGAGAGAGAGGGACCTTCAACCCTCTCATAATTGGATACACAGTTTGACTTTTTCTTTGTCGTTCTTTTCTCTTTGTTTCCTTTCTTATATTTTCTACTCTTGTCTTTCTCTCTTTGTTTTGCTCAGGTGGATAGATCCAGCCTAGTCAGTTGTTGGAATTTAGCCGCAATCTCCTTGCTCTCACCACCATAAATTACTACCTTGCCAATCGGTAGCCGAGTAAGCAACATCATCATCATTGGTACTTGCATACTTCAAATTTGATGGACCAACAACCTCGGAATACCCACAGCCCTAGTGGATTTTTCTTCTCAACATTATTCTGAGCACGCAATGTCGACACCGTCCTAAGCAAGCAAACTAGTACAACCCGCACAACCCAAATCCTTCATAGATACTAATGCTTTGAGATCTTAAATTAGATTTCTTACCCTTATTGGTGCATTTGTTTTTTCTTTATTAAAATGTTATTGGCAGTTGGTTGAGTTGCTTTAAAATTGTTAATGACAAGTCAATTTTGTATAATAATAGGTTTTTTAATTGTCCCTATATTATGAGAGTATGATTCTCATTTCTTAATAAAAGTAGTAATCCCAATCTTAAGGATAATCCTCAATATAAAATTTAGTTTATGTCTCTTCTTTATAAAAGTATAAGTTTGAGGGTATATTAGTGTGTTAATATATTGTGGTTCCTATGTAATCATCGATGTAAAGATATATATTAATGATGTTTTATCAATTTCTATATATATATATATATATATATATATAGCATTAGACCAGTGTAGGTGATAGGTTATTGGATGATCCAATGAGTAGATTAACAGATAATACACTTAAATGCCTAAAATATTTGAAATATTATGATGCAGGCAACAAATGGAGCATAAAATGATAGTGAGGATATGGTTGAAGATTTTAAAAATCTAAAAATATGATAAATAAATTCATCAATAAATTAAATTTATCCTTATAATATTTGTAATTAGTGTTAGAATATTGTAAATAATTGATAATTTAATGGGTGTCAACTTAATTAAATTGTACTAAAATTATAGTGATGCAATTCTCACACTTTTTTATCACATAAATATTTGTATATTTTTATTTTAATTAATACAAACAAACACTTTATTAAATTCTAATTTTTTTTCTATCAGCATAATATTAATAAACTAAATATAAACTAAATAATTGAAGGACATTATTTTTACATAATAATAAATTAATTTAAGTGAGTTCATGAATTCACTAAAAAAAATCTATTTAAGCTCGATCAATTTTGATTCTGGCCTAATAGGCGAGTTAGGCCTCATAAATAATAATGGGCTTTACATCGATCCTACCTATAGGTTATAAAACTGTTAACGATATAAATAAGATGTATAATGATATCACTTTTATTTTATGAATAATAAGTTTTAAGTAAATAATATTTTAAGGACTATATTATCATAATTTATCTTATAAGGCCGCAGTAGTGCCTCAGACTTTAGACAATTAGCTAAAGTCCGTCTAAAATTAAGGTTTTAATTTAAATTTTTATTCAAGTAAAAATCATTACAGGCTTAAGACCGCGACATCAAATTAATTTTTATTGAACTACAATTTTACTTTATATATATATATATAAATAATTTAGTGGGTTATATAACTTATCATATGACGAGTAATGCTGTGACATGTCACTATTTAGTAAATTTATAATTTCTGCACAATTTACAATGTGCTACAAAATTCTGCCACGTGAAGAGCTCATCATATAATGAGCTACGTAACCCATTAGATCATCTCTCTCTCTCTCTCTCTCTCTCTCTCTCTCTATATATATATATATATATATATATATAGTAAAAAAATAATTACTTTAATAAAAAAAATTTAAATTAGTAACTCCTTAAGAATTAGTCCATCATTTAATGTTTATATTTTTTTTCAAACAAATTATTTAATGTCTAAATTAAAAGATAAAATTTCTATATTGATAATTTTCCTTTCTTACGATGTTCTATAAGGTTTCCTGTTGCTAGAACATAACTTTTATTTTTTGCGCCATTTTATATAAACTATAATTGAGTTTAATCATAATAAAAAAATAACAAAAACATTTTTTTTTATTAAAAAGCAATATCTATATAAATTTAATGTTAAAAAATTGAGAGATAATGTAGGGTCGCAGTTAAAGTGAAATTAAGAAAAATAATAAAAATGAAAATAAGACGAAACAGAAGTTTACGTGGTTCGGCTTTTAGTCTACGTCCACAGGCGAAGACAGAAGAATCTTTTACTATTAAAAATAGAGAATACAAGTATTGTAGTGTTTTAGCCTTACAACCCAAAACCCCAATACACTCAATTCTCTCAAATCACTCAAAAACTCTCTCAAAACTTTTGAAACTCTCTCTAATTTGTATTATAGAATGAATTATAATGAATTTGCTAAACTCTCCCATTTATAGGGAGAGTTTAGCATAGTGGACAGCTAAGAAATGGCTGTCCACCATTACATAGTTGCTGGCACCATGTGCCAGCCATTATATAGCTGGCACACGGTGCCAGCTACCAACAATTCTCCTACTTGGAGATTTGATTGAGAATCAATCAAGTCTCCACACCATTCTTTCTTTTTTGCCAAAGTCATGTTGCCTACGTGTCTGCTAGGCTATGCAAGGATTTGCACCATACAAACTTGTTGGTATTGGTGGGCTTGATCAACACATCTGCTAAGTTATCATCTGTATGAATTTTTTTCATATCCACACTTCCATCTTCTACCACTTCACGAACGAAGTGATATTGAACACCTATGTGTTTCGTTCTTGAATGAAAAGCTGGATTCCTTGCAATGTGCAAAGTACTCTGACTGTCACAAAATAATTGAACTTTCTCTTGCTTGTGCCCGAACTCCTCCAGTAATCTTTGTATCTAAATTCTTCCTTGCAAGTTTGTGTCGCTGTCATATATTCTGCTTCTGTAGTAGATAATGCTACAACAGTTTGCAGTTTCAAAACCCAGCTTACAGCTTCTCCTACAAGTTTAAACACATAGCCAGTAGTGGATTTTCTTTTATCAAGGTCTCCTACAAAATCTGAATCCACATAGCCTTTAATAATAAAATCTGATCCTCCATAACCTAAAGCAATATCTGAGGTACCCTTAATATATCTAAGGATCCTCTTGACACAACCCCAATGCTCTCTGCCAGGATTCGCCATGTATCTACTAACTGCTCCCACTGCTTGAGCAATGTGTGGTCTGGTACGAATCATAGCGAACATTAAACTTCCCACTGCTGATACATACGGTACTTGAGATATCTTCTTCCTTTCTGCTTCTTTGCTAGGATACATCTTAGAGGATAACTTGAAATTGACAAGGAGTAGGGTACTAATTGGCTTACAATCTTGCATGTTGAAGCGCCACAAGATTTTTTTTAAGTAGTTCTTCTGAGAAAGCCAAATCTTACTGTTATTTCTGTCTCGGTGAATTTACATTCCTAGAATTTTGTTTGCTGGTCCTAAGTCCTTTATATCAAATTCCCTAGCCAACTGTGCCTTCAATTTTTGGACTCGATCTTTGTTGGGGCCTGCCACCAACATGTCATCCACGTATAACAGCAAAATAATGAAATCATTATCATCTTCAAAACTTTTGTAATATGTACAATGGTCTGAATTAAGTCTGTTGTATTCAAGGCTGATAATATAGGAATCAAATCTTTTGTACCAATACCTCGGCGCCTGTTTGAGACTGTACAGAGATTTGTTCAACCTGCAAACCAAGTTCTCTTTTCCTTCTTCTTTAAAGCCTTCTGGTTGGAGCATATAAATTTCTTCTTCAAGTTCTCCATGAAGAAAAGTTGTCTTCACATTTAGCTGTCTAGATGTAAGTAAAATGTAGCACACATTGCCAGGACTATTCTGACTGTCGTGAGTCGAACCATAGGGGAAAATATCTTATTAAAGTCAATACCTTCTTTTTTAGCATAACCTTTCACCACCAATCTCGCACGATACCGCTCCACTTGGTCATTGTCATCCCGTTTGATCTTATAGACCCATTTGTTTTCAATGGCTTTTCTTCCACGTGGTAGTGCAACCAGCTCCCATGTTTTATTCTTATGCAAGGCTTCAATTTCTTCTTGCATTGCTGTCATCCATAGAGAAACATCTTGATTTTTAGAAGCCTCCTAGAAAGTTGTTAGCTCTCCATCCTCTGTTAAAAGGCAGTATGCAACATGAGCCTCCATGACATACTCTGAGTGCCATGATGGTGGTCGTCTCTCACGAGTTGATCGACGATCATCTGTAGCCTCAGACTCTACTAGTTCTTATTCTTCATGCTCTGGTGCTGCTTCAGAAGAATCTTCTTGTACTTGATTATTTTCCATTTGTACCGTTGTAATCTCTGGATTTTCCTTCATTGTACTATCATCTTTATCATTCCTTTACAGTTTATCTTCTACAAATATCACATTTCTACTGATGACGACCTTGTGGGTAGTGGGATCCCACAGGTGATACCCCTTGACTCCATCAGCATATCCCAAGAAAAGGCATTTTCTGGATTTTGGATTCAGTTTCGTTGTTTCTTGGGGATTATACATCATGTACACAGGACTTTCAAATGTATAAAGGCAAGAATAATTAACTGGTTTTCTAGTCTACATCTCCATCGATGTCTTCAACTCGATTGCCGTTGATGGTGATCGATTTACCACATAACAAGCGGTTTTGACTGCTTCAGCCCAAAATGTCTTGGCTAAACCTGCAATTCTTAACATAGCTCTTATTCTCTCCAACAAGGTTCTCTTCATCCGCTCTACTACTCCATTCTACTGAGGCGTGTAAACTGTGCTGAATTGCCGCTTGATGCCTTCTTGTTGACCGAATGCAATAAAATCCTCACCAGTATATTCTCCTCCATTATCTGTCCTTAAACACTTGATCTTCTTTTCTAATTCAAATTCTACAAGCGCTCTAAATATTCTGAAGGCTTCAAACACATATGACTTCTTCTTGATTAAATACACCCAACATCTCCTAGAGTAATCATCTATGAATGATATAAAATATCTCGCTCCCCCTAAGGACATCACCGGTGCTTGTCAAACATCAAAGTGGATCAATTCTAGAATTTCTTTACTTCTAAAACTGAATGTGCTGAACTTTAATCTGTGCTGCTTACTTGTGACACAGTGCTCACAGAAAGGTAAATGAACCGATTTGAGCCCAGAAAGTAAATTTTGATCAAAGAGAATCTTCAAATCTCGTTCCGACATATGGCCCAGTTTGCGATGCCACATTATTATTGACTCTTCTGCTGAACTAGTTGATGCAACAGATGCATCTCCTTTCTGCAGTGTTTCTCTATTAAGCATGTACAAATTTGCAGCAACCTTTTCTGCCTTCATTACTACAAGCGCGTCTTTAAGAATTTTCATTGTCCCATTTTCAATTTGGGTCTTACACCCAATATTATCTAATTGTCCCAATGACAAAAGATTCTTCTTGAGGCCTTTCATATGTCGCACCTCCTGGATAATACGAACAGTACCATCGTACATCTTCATCTTGATGGATCCTATTCTAACGATGTCCAAAGCATGATCGTTCTCCATATATATAGATCCTCCAGAGGTAGGTTCATAATGATGGAACCATTCTCTCTTAGAGGTCATGTGCCATGTAGCTCCAGAATCCATGAGCCAAACATCAGAGAACCGTTTTCTGCTTTCAACAACTATTGCTGCCTCGCTGTATAAAATGTCACCATCATCTGAGGTGCTTGCAATATTCCATTGAGGTTTGTCCTCTGCACTTTTCTTTAATCCCCAGCAATCCTTCTTCAAATGACCTTTCTTGCCATAATGGTAGCACTTGACGTTCTTCTTACTTCTAAATTTTGGTCTACCATGATTTTGACTCCCACTGGGGCCACATTCTATTGATCTACCTCTCATCATTGTCAAAACTTCTGCTTGCTGCGAACATTTCTGTTTGTCTTTTTTATTTTTTCGTTTTCATTCTTCTCCTAAAGACTAAGAAGTCTGTTAGGATATTATTCATCAAGTTGATGATGAGTTGATCATATGAATCTGGTAGGCTTTGAAGCAGAATCTTCGCACGTTCACCTGCCTCTATTTTATACTCCAAGGAAGTGAGTTGGGAAAATAGAATATTTAATGTGTTGATATGCTCTATTACTGAAGTGGATTCTGCCATTCGAAGAGTATACAATCTCATTTTTAAGAAGATTTTGTTGTGCAAAATTTGGCCTCATACAATTTTATGAGAGTATCCCAGGTTTCTTTTGTTGTCTTCTTTTTCACTACACTGGATAACACATTATTAGCAAGTGCTAGATGCAGATCAGCAACTGCATTACTGTCAATCTCATTTCACTTGATATCATCAGTGATACCAGCAAGCCTTTTATCAATTGCTTCTAAGCACTTATTTTTCCTTTAAATCACCTTTATTTTCATTTTTCACAATGTAAAATTACCTCTATTGAACTTCTTAACTTCGTATTTTTACGCCATTGCTTTTCACCACGAATTACTTCTTGCTAGGATCGGCTCTCACTGTTTCACGTGAACAGTACCCGTGCGTATAAACAGTAATTGTATACATAAATAGTGACATCCTTCAACCAGAAGCTCTGATACCACTTGTTAGGAAATTGAGGAATGATGTAAGGTCGCAGTTAAAGCGAAATTGAAAAAAATAATAAAAATAAAAATAAGACAAAACAGAAGTTTACGTGATTCGACTTTTAGCCTACGTTCACGGGCGAAGACAGAAGAATCTTTTACTATTAAAAATGGAGAATACAAGTATTGTAGTATTTTAGCCTTACAACTCAAAACTCCAATATACTCAATTCTCTCAAATCACTCAAAAACTCTCTCAAATCTTTTGAAACTCCCTCTAATTTGTATTATAGAATGAATTACAATAAATTTACTAAACTCTCTCATTATTAGAAAAATTTAGCACGGTAGACAATTAAAAAATGACTGTTCACTATTACATAGTTGCTGGCACCGTGTGCCAGTAATTATGTAGCTAACACACAGTGCCAGCTATTAACATTTAAATCAATTATTTTTAAAAAAAAGATATATTAACAAAATTTGAATATACAAATGTAATAAAAAATTTACATCTAAAAAATAATTTGTAAATTATATATATATATATATAAAAACACTTAATTAATAATTTGTAATATAATACTACATGTATAAAAGGCCTAAATTTTTGTTTTATAAGCTTTTAATTGTGTTGGATTGACCATGGATATATAAATAAAAAATTAAATAAATTTTAAATAGATATGAGTGGATAGATAATAGTATTTAATCAACTAATCTTATGAAGTTAACGACAACCACTTAACTCATAACACATAACTGTAAAGGTTAAAAAGTAGCATCACTTAATTTTTAATTATAAAGTTTCATTGTTTACATAACAAAAGTTTGAGTCAACAATAAACTTAAAACAATTCTCTTGTTGGAAATTTGGCGTGTCCTAACTAGTCGAGTTTTATAGCATACTCTAAATTTGATACATATATATTGGAAAATTAATTTGTGCTAACCATTCGAGTTTTATAACGTATGTTAAAATGGTATATTTAAACTTGTTACATATACGATCAGATTATTATATATTCAAATAAATATAAAAAAGGCTTTGTTATAAAATGTAATTATCCTTTCTAATACTGAGAAATATATATATATATATATATCAAATGCTAATTAATTCTAAGAGCATGAAGCGTGTGTAACCACATAATCATTGTCAAAGAAGTTATAAACTAATTTCATATTTGTATAAAAAAAAAAAAATTCTCATATTTCATGCGAAACTTTAAAAGATGATATAATGTTATTAACATTGTATCAAGAACAAGAATTTCTTGGGAAATTTCTCAAAACATTTGATCAATCCACTCCCGGAAAGTATCACGAAATTCCTCCAAATTTGCAAATGAAAATACAAATCAGACTTGGATGAAAGTCGTTTCCCAACAGTATCTTATATTGACACATGCATCAACAATGAGTGTTCACCATGAAGTCGACAAATATGCCATTCTTCTCTGAGGTCCTTGCAAAATGAACCCCAATTTGAGACACCAACTGAAAGCTGGTTAATAATTACAATCTACATTCAAATATCATTGATGGTAGTTATAGGCCAAACCAAGTCCGAGGCATTAACTAACCTAAAATAAGCATCTTTTCTCCTATCCTCTCTTAGAGAGGTAAAAGGAGAAAAAATGAAAAAGAAGAGTTGGGGGTCTGTTGCCAATTTAATCTATATACAAGTTGGTAACCACCCCTCATATAAGATCCAAAAATAAGGTACATACAGCTTACAACATAACAACATCATCAGTCCCAGTTCTGGGGTATTAGAACAAATTGACTTCACTGACTTATTGCCTTGGTTGTTTTTACATCACCACCATCCCAAAGCTTGCAATGCTGGGAATACAATTATTTCTCAGACGAATGATGCATCCTCTTACGTGAGTGACGCTTGTCCATCACAAAACTCAAGTTTCTGCACATGCCATAAAATAAAAAATGAATGGAGATACAGAAAGAGCACAGTTCCTTAGTTCAAGCGATGAACTGCAATATAACACTTACGAATCATCATCTTGCTTTTTACTTGATGACACCGGCAATACCCAAGATGGTCCACCTACCTGTAGTGAATGTTGAGAAGATCAAGTTTGGCCAGTAAATGTAGGGTTAGATCAAATAAGAGGTGAGTGCAGGCTCCAAGCAATCAAAACGTGAAATGGGGTTAAAGTCCACAAACATTGGCCTATATTGGGGCTGAACGTTTATCCTCCTTTTTTTTTCAAAAAAAAAATTGTAAAAGAAGAGATCATTTTCTGATCAAACAGAGGCACCAATCAAGCCATTGTTATTTCAGAACCCTCGGTTTTTCAACATATTAGAATCCAATGTCAACATTTCCATATACATCCCACACCTGTTGTTTTGACTACTTCTACAGACTAGTTAGACCAGCAACATTTTAATTTACTCTTCAAGGTCCTCCAGGAAAAATGAGAACAAAATCCTCAGCCTATGCCTTGCTAAAATATTCAAATAGACCTCAGATAGAATGTGTCAAGAGGAATTTTTAGGAGGTACTTGAAACAGCTGCAGTAGGTGTACATATTACCATACAAAAGCATCACAGAATTTTACATCACCGTCCATCAAAATTGTGCACCTGATGGAATCCTTGTGAAACCTAGCTACCTAAGGAGCTGGATTGAAAAGCCTGGTGTAAACATGAATCTCTACCTTAACAAATGGGCAAAGAAATCAAAGTATCTAGCATAAAAATAACAAAGTTATAAGATTTGACCGTGTCATCTAATTCAAAATGATTACTCAGCCAAGCCAAAAATATATTATTTCTGGAAACTCATAACTAATAGGAACATAATATATTTATCCAAAAAGAAATTACAACATTATCAAACGAGCATACTGACAGGATGGCACAACTGCTTGATGCTTCTGCTAAGGACTTCCAAGTACTCTTCATATGACTGCAATAACAGATCAGGCACAGCACAAGTCATTCATCAGAAATATTTGCATAAGCTGCCACAAAAGACAGTTCTTCCTATTATCCATACAAATAAATTTAATTTGTATAGATAAGATTCAAAAATACACCAAAACACCTGTCACAATTACCTTCCAATTTTCAAGCAGTGCCATCAGAATAAAGCATGCAAAACCATAGGTCCACAAAAGGACATACAAGCATCTTGAATGATAATGCAAAGCCTTTTGTCAAGAAAGAATGGAAGGAGGATGAATATTTCCTAACCCCACCCCACCCCAACCCAAAATACCAAAAGAAGAAAAACATATTTAGATATGCAGTCAATTCATTCATCACATATGCTTCTGAGTACACAAATCTTCCACGCACCAAGAAAAGCCTAAGTGATTACTATGACTGCACTAAATATATGTTTTTTCAATTACAAAAGTCAATTATTTGTGCTCTCCATCATGAAAAGTTACATTATAGAACAACTAAAAAAATTGCATGACTTACAACCATACAATAAGATGCACCTTTCTTTAAAATTTTGCCAAAGAAACAATTTTGTTCGACAAAGAACATATACACATAACTAGATGAGTAATGAAATTCCCTATATATCATTCCTCTAGGTAAAATCTCTTCACCAAGCAAAAGATGAAGCTCCAGGTAGTGTCAAAAATCCCAAGGATATATTTGCCTATGTAACAAGTTCTTTGGGCACAAATAGCTAATAGGAGCCAAGTGGATTATACCTCAATTAACAAGTGCTTGTAGCTCTTTTTTCTTGAAGGCTGATAATAGTGGTCAGGGGTCTACAAGACCTGCCTAGAGAGAGTCCAATTATGGTCTTGCTTGGTTGTCTATGCCCATAGAGGGCAACATCTACTCCCAAATTTGTGAGAAATCTATCACTGCAGACTACCAGGAGACTTGAACTTACCACACACTTGGGAGAGCTGAGAACCACCAGGCTAAAGGATGATTCTAAATGCTTATAGCCCCTTGAAAGAGAAATGATGACATATGTTCAAAAGCAAATAGGTAACAGAATGTAAAATCTTATAATTTTTAACAAGTCAATACTGTCCCAACACCATGAGTAACACCTAAAACCTGATGTAAAGGAATTCCAGTCGGTAATTCATAAAATAGATAGTTTATAGACTTGCTCAGCTAACCAGAAAATTTCTTACAATTAATTTTCTCCATATGCAAGTTAGCATATTCAGTTCCAGACATAATGAAATGTGGGTTAAAGTAACTATTCTCCCACAGGAGGTAGGGAATTCGAGTCAGATTAGACACTGAAATTCAAGACAGTAAGGACTTTAATTTATTTGCCTGGATCATCCACTTCGTCAAAGCTAATATGCTTCCAAAGAAATGTCTATTTAAAGCATTGTCTTTCAGGTATCAGTTAGAACAAAATATTGCAGAAATATTTCCAGAAAATAATTTCAAGGAATCAATACCATTTCAAGAAAATCATCCTCAGTTATGGTACTGGCAAGAGGGCTTTCTGTAGACAAACCCCAAAAATCACATCGAGCAGACATATCACTGTCTTGTACATTAGTGAGGTTCCCATTGATGCAAGAATGATTCATACTTGTATATTTTGATGACAGAGAAGTGAAAGGCAAATTTTCGGCATCCCCATCACATCTTTGTGCTAAATGAAAACTACTTGCTCCAGCTTGATGTTGGTAGAGGAAGGAAGGATAAGGCGTGGGTGTCCTGGCCAAAGACATATGCAGAGGAGGCACATGATATTCTCCATCACCCAGAGAACACGGAGGCTCTATACAAGGCCTTTTAGCAGGAAGGTCATCCCTGGAAAAACTGTAATGGCATTAAGTCACAACAACTAAGAAGTGTGATTAACTTCATTTCTGACAAAATACAAGACCATTTGGTGTAAGATGAAAAATACCTTTTCGGTGCGGCATCAACATCACCCTTTCTGTCGAGAAGGTCACAAAGGGCTTCTCCAATATCTGGGGATAATTCCTACAAAAAAAAGGAATAAATTAAAGCTTTTTTTACATAGCTAAAAGGAAAAGTAAAAAGAACAAACCAGAATACTTTATCAGGATACCTGGCAGTCTCTGCTAATTTTCACAGGTTTGTAGTCATTCAATGGATTCTTGAGATGAAGAGTCTTTTGGAAAGGCAAATCATTCAATTGAAGCCATTTGACTTTAAAATTGTGCCCCCAAGGATTATTTTTACCATTTCCTCGACCCCAGACATTGTCCCGCCTCCAACCAACAGAAGACATCATTTGGGCGTACCCTTGGAAGAAACCACTCATGTTCACACTAAATATAAGAATGACTTTACCAGAATTCTGCAAAACAAGCATGTGCTTCCCCATGAAGCATTAAGATTGAGAATAGAGTACATTGCATCGAAAAAAAAGGGTCTTACATGAAAGGCTTCCTCCAAAATTGGCTCATTCATGACTTGAGTAGCCCAAATCCCCCTCTCAATCGATAGTTGAATATTATGATGATTCAAACTCTTAATGATAAAATATCTTGTATTATACAATTTACCCTTTTTGTTTTCAGTTGAACTTTCCAACCGCCCAATAGAATGCCTGGCTTTTGCTTCTTCTACCAGAGAGGGATAGCCATCCTCGTTAGCTTTGTAGCTTGAGCTCTCTAACAAGAAAATTCTGTTTAGCGACATCTCTTACACGTATTTTCATTGAGTTTTTTACTTTTAACAGCTACTAACAGACATGGGATATGATTAAACAAGCATCCTAAGTCAATTCTATGATGGATTTTGAACATTATTTTAAGCAACTTTCAAGCAGAAATTAATCATATCAAAGTAAACATAAGACAAACCAGAATCAAGACATTGATATCTGTTTTCACAAGCTTACTTGTAGCATGCACCCTAGATCCAAGTTTAAGACAACACAATTCACCACTTTACAAAGAGGACGCTATTTAAGATTAAAAATTTAATTCTGGTCAAGTGTGACTTAACAAACAGGTATTCTACAAAATCAATTAGGATAGCCTCCTAACACTCCTCTAAACTGGAGTAATTATGCAATGCAAACAATGCAAGCAAACAATGTCTTAGAGACATAATAATATTGTTTCTAGTGATATTTTGAGGAAAAGTTTTTATAGAAAAGTCTAGACAATACTTCATTTGAGTTCCTTTCATTTTTCTGAAAGAAAAAATAAGTATTTGCACTTGGCTGAGGAAAAAGAAATGAACAAGTTTTCCATGTTGTAGCCAAACAGAGTCATATTAGACCTATATTGAAGTGGAAGAGTAATAATGTCACAAACAATTGGAGTTTATATATGCAGTCATGGAAAGAATTTTATAACTGATTTCAATATAATTTCAAGTTTTATTAGCTTAAGAGTTATAGGTTTTCCTGTATGGCATAACCAAAATCTTGGCAACTCCTGTACATAGTTCAGTTGAGTCTACACAGAATTAGGGGCCTTGCTTCACATCGGATTGAGAATTGAGAAAAACACACACACAAATGGCAAATTCCAGCAAAAATTCAGGCCTACTTTCCTATTTCTGGTGACTTGCTAAACATAGTTTCTCGTACAATGACAACATGAATCCCAACCCAACAATATCCAACACCACATCACCCTCATCGCAACAATGCACTTATACCAAGGAAAAGGTGGAAACTTTTAAGATGGTTTACATACAAAAAAGCTACTGAAGTACAAATAAGAACCACTATACGGAGAAAAAACAAATAAACTGGGTCATGAATATTTATTACCTGGATCATCCAAATTCCCCATGTCATGTTTTTCTGTCACCGATGAGTCAACCACAGATGCATTTTCTTTTGCAGTATCAGAAGACATATCCTTCTACCAACCTCCTATGTCAAAAGGCAGGTATAAATTGCAGAAACAAACTGTAACCTGTACATTCTAGCCCAGAAAGAAAAAAAAACAAATAGGAACCCGTCGAAGTAGCACATAACAATTAAAAGGATATATAAATATATATATAGAGAGAGAGAGAGAGCAAATCCAAAATCGTTGTATACATAGCCAATCATTAGTTCCCAAACGTGGGGCGAATGGAATCTAATACATAAATCAGTTACTAAAAGAATCGAAAAGGCTTTTATTGTGTTGCTTAAATTATGTAGGAATTCTTGAACCCAAGCGTTAAGAATAACAAGTTCTTCATTACCTAGAATAGAATAATGAAACAGATTGTATTTGTCGAGAAGTGCAAAATCATATGGATATGATCCTTATCATGCACCTTGAACAATCAATTGGATTGTTTCTTTCTGGAGTCCTATATGAATCTTTTCTAGATGTCTTTCCGGAAATTCCTTTATCATTTCGACTAAGAGGAATAATTCCTCTAATTCTATGAATTTTTCTAGAATACTCTTTTCTTTAATATCATTAAAAAAAGTTTCAGATTGCCTAGTATTCCACCAATTAGTAACCCAAAAATCCATACTTTTATTAAATGAGAGAGAGATCCACCAAGGCAAAAATACTAAAAGGACTATAGATGAAAGATATCGAAGGGGAATGGATGCATTCTTTTTTGTCATTTTTTCATCTATGAATTGTTAATGAACCCATCTCATTCGTTGCTTCCGTACAATCTAATATTTCTATGAGTGGGATTATAAGAATATCAATATTTCTAGTTACTTTGTTCTCTATTTCTATTTGAGAGAATCCTTAGGAAAAGTCTTTTGTTTCCCCCGAGCTAAAAAAGAAAATGAAAATAGAATCTGATTATGCCGATGCACTAGTAAACTAAAGTTATCGTTTAATAGCTATTTTGCTTCAATCTACCCTATACAAAACCAAAATTGAATATAATATTATATATACTTGCATTGTTACTCTAGATAACTTAAAAGGCAATTTAAAAAATATCCAGCCTTCACCTGGGGAGAACATAGAAAAACAATTACAAAGTAAAAAATTTGATAGTAATCCCAAATAGAAAGGTAAAAGGACGGAAGCATAATTTCTAGGGAAATATTTACTTTGATAAGACAAGTTTCAGCATCCTAGGAGACTATATTATATAAGATTCCCCTCTCATGGAAAGTTAATTAGTAAATTATGGCTCACTTATTAGGACTTGATCACATACTCTCACATGAATGTCAACCTGCTCTCAACCTATGAAGAAGGAGCAACGGCATGGATCTCCTGAAGAATCACATAGCCACAGCCAAATCGCTATACGGTTTTTCTCTTTCTCGAGGTAGTGTTTCACAAAGTCTATGGAGGAAGGAACTTATAATTCACTCAATCAACAAGAACCAATTAATGCCAAAATGAAACATCAACAGACGTCACAACAATTGACTTCACATTAATCTCAGCCAGATGTGGAGCAAAGCAACCACCCGAGAGAAACAGTTATGTGAGCTCAAACAAGTAACGGGTAATCAAAACATAATCTAGCTCTACAATCTTTCAATTTCCCTCATTTCCGACAATTTCCGAGCAACCAAACGGAACGTAGAGCCGAATAAACCCTAGAGATTGAACCATCAGTAAACAGTAAGATTAAAACAACAAAATGAATGAGAACACGTACTCATACAAATGTATTATGAATTAAAACAGTCCGAAGATCTGAAGTAGAGTAAATATGGTTAACTGAGAAGGTACCTTGTTTTGCGCAAAAGAACCAGGTGAAGCGTTAAATGTTAATAATGTTAACTTAATTAAAAAGTGACGAGCGTTTATTTCTAAATTTTGATAAGCTCTGTTCTCTCCACTCTGTAGCCCACTCCAAGCCCTAATTCGCCTCCAAGACACTGGCTTTGCAATTTAGAATTTTTTTAAAATAAATAATCTTATTTACCGGTCCTTTTTTTTCGGGGGGATTATTGAAAATTACCCGCTTGTCCAGAGGCATCTTCTGGAACGGCCAGGATCCGTTTGGGTAGATTGTAAGAACCCTTACGATGCTGACTCGTGTTGCTGTGACAGTGAGTTTTACGGCTGACGTACTCTTTGAATCCTAAATCACTTTTCACTTTTCATACTAAAATTGATTTTTTCCGGAGAGCTTCTAGTCGGACGGGAAGCCACTTTTGTCTTTGGAAACCCCGTTGGCCTCATGATTTCTATACAAAAGTAACGCGGGGTGTCATTCGCCATTTGTGAGGGGAATTTTTGTAAATAGGCAATTTTTCAATGCTATTCTTGTCTTACACACGAGATTTATTATTATTTTAAATTTAAATTTCATAATATTTAGAAGAAAAAAAATATACATATTTTAGATTTAAAGAAATTGAATTGGATCATTCAATATGAATATATCCCTTTTTGTAACAAATATTATGAAAATTACGATTTCCGAATAATTTATTTACTCTATCGACAGCACATGTGAATTTTGTGTGTTTAAATAATCATTGACAACAAGTTATATGATGCATAACTACAGGTCTTATCAAGTTACATACACAAGAATGTTCAAAGGGAATAAAATGTGGACTAATTATGTATCCAGCCCAATATAAACCGGTAATATTGTTGTTGTTATTTTTATTTTTATTATTTTTTAAAATATATTTAAAAATTGTTCTTTTTTCACTTGTGCATTGTCTTAATTTATAAATTTATACATATTTTTAAAAAGAGAATAATTTCAAAATTAAGTAATATATAATTTATAATATTTATAAATTCAAATTTTTAAAAAGTAAAATAATTAAAATTAGTTAAATATGATATTTGTACTCAATAAAGGAGAAAAATATTAATATGAAAAAGAAAAATAAGTTAGATAAGACAAGAAAGAAATATAAAAGATAAGAAATAATATAATATAATTATTATGATGGGATTCATTAAGAATTAAATAATTTTTAAAACTACAATTATTACACCTTAACTTTAATTTTAGTCATTGAATAAAAAGTAATCTAATTGCTAAAAACTTGTATCAAAATTTATATAAAAACAAAGGTGTCATAGATCATACCCCTATATATATATATATAAAAGAGAGAGATAGAGAGGTTATTGCTTATAAAACAAAGCAAAAAAAATCACACAAAAAAAAGTGTGTGACCCATAAGCTAACGCAATGGGCTTATTATGCCAACTTGCCTAATGCAATAAAAGGCTAATTCGCCAGACAAATTGGCACGTTAAGCCTATTATGCCAAATTACTAAATTATTATTTTCATTATTTTTTTATATAGGTATTATAGAGATTAAGTTACTTTTTGTATATTTTTTAAGAAGTAAAAGAGCTTTAATAATGGTCAAGAGAGATATATTGGATATCAAAACGTTGTTGTAGTAGTTCATAAGAATGTGAATTATCAACAACTTTTTATAATACTGTTGTTGTAGAATTGGAGTTAATTCATATTAGTGTAGTATCACTATAAGATTTTTAATGCCTACGATGGGAATAAATAATATACTGTTAACAATCCAAAATCATTAAGATGTGTAGTTTTTACTAAAAAGGGTTGATACCGTTATGTGCTATTGTAGATTTTAGACACCCAACTAGTGATGAGATTGTACAAGCTCTTGTAGAGAATCAATAAGTTTGTCATAATCACTTCATATTTGTAATAGGTAGTAACCTTATTAGTAGCACGACCCCAACAATACAAAACATTGTGTTTCCAACTAATACTACCAATTTTGTCCAATGAAATATAATGATGATCCAACTCATGCACATTATGACAGCCAGATAGATAAAGATGTTTATGATGGTGATAATGTGGATAATGATATAGAAGTAGGTTGAATGATATAGAAGAGGGCGAAAAAGGTTACTTGTCAGTTGATAAATGAAAAACAGTTCATGATTTATGTCCAACCCATTTGGATGAGCATGACAACATTGTTGAACCACATAATTCATTTTAGTTTCTCCATCTGATACCACATTCAACCTTCAATTCATCAGATAGGGTATTATACTTAGGAATTGGGAAAGTTGTTGGCAAATTGTTTCCTAACAAGAATATAATATACGATCTACATTAATATTCGACTCCTAACTTACTTGTTTGACCATTGACTATTCTTTTTTTCTATTTGATCTCTTACAGAGAGAATTAGTAAAATGTATATATATGATCCACGCATGTCTGTATTCCTATCTAAACTTGCTTGCCCTATTAGGTGCTTCATGTAACATTTGCACACTAACATCTCCAACATCAACGTCTTGCTAGAAATCATTATTTGCTTAAAAGTCAGTCTCCATATGGCTTTTAGGAGAATTAATATCACCAACCCAATTTGCACTTGTTAAGGGAATTGAACATACATGTGCATATATTTAGAAAAATAAGTTTTATACATAAAAAATGTATTAAATATTATCGATTTATCTCATTTTCATATGTGCCTATACAGAATGTATAATCTTGTAATTATTGTCTAAACAATTCAATCTCTTACATCAAATATTTCTTATCATGTTTTTTGCATTTCTCACAACTAATCATGCGTCTCTCGCATCTCTTTTCCCATTGATGCAACCTTATTATGCAAATCTTCAAAAAAAATTATAATAGTAATCATTTGCATATATAGATGTTGTTGTATATTGGTTAAATTGTGCCTAGTTTAAAAGAATAAATTTTAGGCAAATATTTGATTCAATCTTTATTATTAAAATATTTTATACCAAATTGTACTTTATTCAGTTCAATATTTTATGTACCTCTTGCATCTTTTTTTTTCCAATGATGTAACCTCATTGTGAAAATTGTGCCTAGTTTAAAAAGAATAAATTTTAGGCAAACATTTGATTCAATCTTTATTATTAAAATATTTTATACCAAATTATACTTTATTCAGTTCAATATTTTATGTGTCTCTTGCATCTTTTTTTTCCAATGATGTAACCTCATTGTGAAAATCTTCAATTTTTTTATAGTACCAATCATTTGGATATTGGGATGTTATTGTAAGTTATTCAAATTGTGTCTAATTAAATTTTTTAAAAAATAAATATTAAGCAAGCACTTGATTCAATCTTTGTCAATAAAGATATTTAATACCAAATAATATACTTGATCTCTATCTACCTCGAGTACGTCTTAATTCTGGCCATCATACTCTATTATATGGTCATTCCCATATAGAACAATCTCACCATAGACAACATTCGTATTCTCTTTATCATGTTTCTCATTAAGGTAATTGATATAACTTTCGACTAACCCCATAAATTACATAAATACCTGTATAAACTTTGCTTCCATCCTGTGATCTTTTGGAGATAATTGTCGTTTCACATATAACTCTTACATAACAACTAACCAACTAAATGAGAATTTGAAATCTTAAAAAACTATTGTTAGTATTTTATTTTTGTTCAAAAACTTTAATATTTGTCAGAATAACTTTCAATATTCTTACTGAAGATATTTACCTCCAAATTAGTTATGTGACATTCTTTTAAAATCTCTACTTTAGCAAATGAGAGACTATGAGTGGAGTTTCTCAAGCATATATAATCCCAAACAACGAGAATACTGTATAGATCCATACTTGTAATTAAACTTTTTATAACGAAAATTAAATATTGATGTATACAAATATAAGATTAATTAATGTAAAATTAATTACATACATGAAAGGCATAAAGAGATCCTTGTAATTGATATTTCTCTCTCTCTCTCTCTCTCTCTCTCTCTCTCTCTCTTATGTTTTGGACTTTTTGTTTTTAAAATTTTATATCTTTGAAGCTTTTTCTTCAATCCCTTCTCAAAGAATTTCAAGTGGCCTCCCATAATATATTACTCCACAAATATTTATTGAATGCTTTCAAATTATCCATTATCTAAAGTAAAATTTCATATAGACAATTTCATTCTCTATAACCAATGACACACGATGAATGAAATATATCAATGACAATTTCACTACATTTTCATCATCTATTTCCTTGAAGTAGTACTCTAAAAACAACCCATCGAAGTCTTTCAATGTTATGTCCCGTGAGGATAGATATTCTCTTCGTAAACAAAGACAAATTTTAAAAAAAAAACTATTTCATTAGTGGATATTATCTCATTTTTAAGCCAATTACTAGCTCAAACGCTTGTTGATTAAAATATATGTTCTTATTGTTCACAATGTACCATATATTATCATCAAGAACACAAGTTTCTACTTTACCGAGTAGCAAATAGTGAACCAAATTTTTTAAGAAATGACCCATAAAAATAGTTTTAAATATTTCTTTTTGACATTCCGTCAACTTCTCCTTTATAATATCTAATGCTCATGTCTTTGAATAACATGAAATTGTTACATAGAAATGGTCTTGAATTGCAATTTTTAATCTTTTAGAAACTGCATTATACCTGTAAAAAATATTAATTAATTAATTTTAAAATATAATTAACAATGCAATATAATAGCAATAATACAAAATACAATCAAATTACATGACAAATTATTTAACATAAATAAATAATTATTATTATTGTTAATGAATAATAATAAAAAAAACTAATATTTTAGAAATAAAATTATATAACTGAATATTCAAAATTAATAAAACAATTAATAATTAAATAAAATAATTCAAATTATAACATATAAATTAATTAATTTAAAGTGTTAGAAAATATTGATAAATTAAATTAATTATTACATAATTAAATATTCAAAACTAAATTAAATAATTAATATCAATAAAATTATTCATAGTCACTTATTAACAAATAGATTAATAATTATAAATTCTTAATTACAACTTCAAAATATTCCATAATAAATATATACTAACAAATGAAAAATATATTAAAATAAATTACAATTGTCAAAATAAAATAAAAAATTAACAAAATTAAGGTTATGTGCTCTATGTGCTTAGGACGAATCTCCAGCGCAATAAGTTGACCCAGACAGGAGAAATTTTTTGTACCTAAGAATTGCTTAGGCACAAGAAGTTTCTCACATTTAAGATTTTCATACACAAGAGGTTTCTCGTACCGACCAAATTTCAGGGGTGAGAAGCCTCTCATACCTACTGATATCTGACTTATTTTTTAGCAATTTCAAGCCACAATATCAATAATTTCTTCTCCATCAACGCCTCAATGATATAAAACACCATTTACAAAATACATTCAAATATTATAACTAAAATTTACCACATTTTGCTAACACTCAATCGCTATCTAAACAACTATTGTCGTTTGTTGTTGTCGCTGTCCAAATTGGTGAAGTGGAGGAAAAGAGTATGAGATAAAAAAAAAAAATGAGTGCTAGGGGGCATTTGTATCCATTTTAATGTTTTTGGTTATAAAAGTTAGACAATTTTAAAATTGGTTTTTGTAAGGATTATATAGCACAACCCAAAATTAATAGTTATTTGTTTGCTATTACTGCTTATTAAACAACTTGTCATTTATATTAATTCAGTACCTTATGTACTCACCATACAACAAAACTCGTTTCAATGACTTGCGGTTACAAACAACAAATCATCTTTCTTATAAAATAAAAAATATATTTTATTCCATAATATAACACATACAAATTCTTATTTAAACTTGTTTTAATATAATATTTTGGTAGGGAATTTTGGACTCTCAATCAAACTTAAAGTTATCGGTTAAGAGATAAATTTACATCTCTATGAAAATGGCTAGAGTATGTAAATGAGTTGTTATTGTTTGTCCTAAACTCTCTTAATAGTTAAGATTTGCTTATTGTAATAACAAAGTTAGTTAAGACTATATGCAATAGTATTTTTCAGTAAAAACCCTTTGATGTTTAAGTTAAAATTTTTGATAGATGTGAGTATAATATAGTTGCTTAAAAAGTTTAGGGGTCTAGAATTCATTTACTTTTCTTCACATGCAAGTCATGGTTTTTCATTATATAAGTTCTCTGGGTAGTTAATCTATATTGTAGGCTTCTCAATTTTGAGATTTGTAGGTGTGGTACGAAATTATAAGAGTTATTAGTCAATCACCTCGTGCTCCGTATTCCTTGGAGGAATATGGGTTACACGTCTTGCCCATCCTATATTCTTTTGTGTCGTGGGATAAGTAGCACAACTTCCTCATCTACAATGCTCTTTAGACTAGCACATCCTCAAAAATATTGAGATGCACGAGTAGAATCCTTAATTTAAATAGAAGAGCTTCATCTATTAACAATATTGGTTATCTATCATTATTAAAGAAGCCTCGATCAGTGCTTGGCCTACTAGGGATGGGGGGCTCCTTGGTTGTAGGTAGGGACTCCTCAGCCATGAAATGAGGAAGGTTGTTTTAATGCATGCCTAATGGCGAGTTCAGGTCAATCTTAAATTGGGCTCGACCAGTTTAGGCTTATTGGTTAGGCCTTAGATTAGTCTTAAGGTATACTCAACTACTTTGAACCTTAGTGGACCGAACCCAAAATTTTAAGGATAACATAATATAAAATTAGTGAATAGAATAAAAAAAAGTAAAAGAAAAATGTTATAAGAAATGTGTGAAGTGATATATAGTGATGATACCTTAATTTTTTTATAAAAAAAAACTATAGAAAATTGTATGTATAATATTACTATATTTTGGTTAATTTGTTTGTTTCTAAAAAAAAATTAATGCAGAAAATATTAAGATATATTTTTGATTTAAAAAAAAAATAGTTTCTAATATGATTCTAAGAATTAGTTTAAAATAAGAGTAATTAATATTTGGTTATTTAGAAGAAAATATATAATATTGTTAATCATATCCTAAAATAATGCTTCTGGATAACGGCCGAATAACTATTAATTTATTAATTGTTCACAAGTGAATGCCGTGGGTTATAATATTATATATGCAGTCGCAATAGTACTATTAAGGTTTTATATGCATCTAAGCTTTCACATTTCGCAACACTACTACTCATCATCAAAGCCTTAATCATCCGTTCTAAAACGTGGTGTTCTTCTCTTGCTTACTGTTCAAATTTCAACCCACGATTTCAC
Source organism: Ailanthus altissimus (assembly GCA_946807835.1). Taxonomy (NCBI): domain Eukaryota; kingdom Viridiplantae; phylum Streptophyta; class Magnoliopsida; order Sapindales; family Simaroubaceae; genus Ailanthus; species Ailanthus altissimus. The sequence continues at coordinate 23,045,307 of OX327696.1, read as the reverse complement.
ACAGAAGCTCAAATTCCACTTTTATTAAAGTAATTTTCTGAAAATAGGAGCTATACACACTCCTAATTTTTTATTATATGGCGGAATTTCTAGTACTCATATGATTAATTCCTCAAGTTATGTCCATTTCAAATATAAATATCTTGGCTGTTACGTGGCAATGTGGCATATGTGAATGGAAACTTATTAGAAAGTTAAAAGTGAAGTGGTTTAAATTTTCAGGTCAAGTATATGAAATTTCGTGCATTCGGTATCTAAAACAAATTAATTCAATATTGATAAAATAAAAAATTAATAATTATTTAACAAGTTGTAATGTGATAATTGATTAATGATAACATATAAATTAAAATACAAAATTTAAAATTGGTTTAGAAGGGTCGATGATTAACTCTTCAAAATAGTTATTTCAGGATTCAAAAGTTCTCTTTACTCCTAGATGTGCCAATATATTGGCTCACTGAATTAGCTAGGATGAGTTTGTTCTCCTCAACAGCTAGTCTGGGTCTCGTAATGTTTCAAGCTCTCTTGAGCACATTGTAAGAGATGATTCCTCTCGTATCATTTTGGAAAATGTCTATAAATAATCATTTTTTTAAAATAAAATTTTATTTTAATTCTTCAACACATTTATAATGTTTATTAGTCAAATACCTGATTTTTGAACTATTTTACCCTTGAAACTTTTGTATCTCTCTTTCATAAGTAATTTAAAATTTAGATCTAAAATACATTTTAAAATTAGTTAAAATGAATAAATTTAAAATAGTATAGATTGAAAATCGATAAATTTGATTAGAAATAATTGAAAAATGGTGAACAATAAACAAAATATGACAAAACAAGTCGAGGTTGTGTCCTAGTGATAAGGCCGCGCGCTCTACCTTACGATTCAAGGTGGGGCGTGAGCCCCTCCCTGCTCCTCACATGCAAGGTGCGAGAAATTCTAAACTTCGTCCACAATTTTCATATCTAATGTCATTATTTTTATACTTTTATTTTATAAATTAATTCACAAAATTATTTGTTCTTAATCTATAAAGTATTTTTTCAGTTCTATTTAGATAATACCAATATTTTTTTTATTTTGTGGCACAAATTATAAATTTTTTTAATTTATTATTCATAATGGCAATTTTATCAATTTATTATTTTATTAGCTAATAAAAATTAGCCTAATAATTTTTAGTTGTAAAAGTTTATAACCTCTAAAAAGTAGTTATATATAGACATTTTCCTATCTTTTCAAGCCAATTTATGAAGAGTTTTACTTTTTTTTAAAAATAAAAAAACCCTCTTCAAAATAGTTATTAAGAGACTATTGTTCTTCACTAACAAAAGAACATTCTTCCTCTGTAAATAAGTATTACATACTCCATAACCCTAAAAATATTCTCTCTTTTCATTTATACATGACACTTTACTCAAAAGTTATTACACAGTGTCATTACTAAATAACTTTTAAGTTGACGAATGAAATTACGATAGCTATAATACATAAGGGTCGAATTTTCTAAAGATAATCTTTTATATTATTAATCTTTTTTCTTTTAGTGGCTCTTCTTCCTTTTTTTTTTCTTCTTTTTTTCGTATTAGGTTTTTTTCTACTACCATCTTATTACTTCAAACGAATTTAATAAATCCCCTTCATAAAAAAAACACCATTTATTAAGAATACGTTCATAAAAGCTCGTAGAAATCACCTTCATGAAAATAAAGAAATGAATATATGAAAACTTTACTTACACGAGTACATTGTAATGTATCTCTTATATTATTTTTTTAATATAATAAATAAAACACTCAAAAAATTCAAAATGTCTAAAATCATAAATAACAAAATTAAGATGAATAAGGTGAAGGTGATAGTGAAGGTGCATTGTCAAAATTTCACATTATCTAACTAAAAATATTTTTAAGCTACATATATAAAATTTCATCTCAATCAGTACAAGGTATTTTAAAGAGACTCAAGAATAAAATCGAATTATATAAGTTAAAACCTAAAACAGATAATATCATACTGTGTGGAAGTGAGCCATTATAATAAATTAAATAATGAATTATATTGAAAATTTGGTGATTCAACAATCTTGATTAGACAAGAATTGAGATGAATACCAAAGAAGAGAGTCAAAAGAAGTTTAAAACGTATGCAACACGAAGGGGGAAGCGAAACAAGACTCGAAAATGCAAAAGAAGCAAGGAAACATGCGGCACCGAGAATAGAGCTGAGCGCCGCAAAGCCCAGAGGCTGAATGCCGCAACGCTCAGAATAGAAACCCAGCGTCGCGGCGCTGGGTGCGACACACTCAGCGTCGTGGTGCCAAAGCTGAGAAATTTTCATTTTTGATCTGGATTTCGACTTTTGAGAAGTTTAGGACTTCCAAAATAAGTGGACTCTTACTCTAACAAGAAATAGGGTTAGTATGCACGAAATAACCCCTATATAAATACTTGTAAACTCTTTAGTTGAGATTAAACATTAAGAGAGACTCTAAGAAAGGAGAAGAACTGGGTAGACACTAAGTGTTTATGTGCACTAAGGTGGAACCATCATTTAGGTGTTCATTATTCGTGGTAGAGTAAGGGTACACTAAACATTAGGTTCTTTTGAGGATTCTTAATTGGGTTTTCCTTACAAAATCTCCAGGGAGTTAATAAGAAAAGTTAGAATCCTTGGATCCACCATGGACGTAGGCAATTGGCCGAACCACGTAAGATTGTGTTGTGTTCTTTTATATTTTGCTTTGAATTCTTACTATTTTGCTTGATATACAGGTTATTCTACTGCACAAAGAGGTTAAAGTTAAAGGTTGAACTTGAAGTTCTTTACTTTAACCTAATCTTAAGAGGGAGAAGGGTGATTCCTTCCTCTACAAACTGGTATCAGAGCTAAAGGTTCGAAAATACATACCTGAGGTATTTAAATCATAGCTGTAATCAAGCAAGAAATAGAGAAGTTCAATGGGATGAATGACTTCAATCTTTAGAGGAAGAAGGTTAGGGCTCTACTAATGAAAGAAGAGTTAGACTCAGCTTTAGAGGAAACCAGTTCCTCAATTAGTAAATGGATAACAACCTTAAAGTTCGAACAGAAAGATTGGGACATGATTAAGAAAAAGGCCATAACATCATAATACTAGCATTGAGCGATGAAGTATTAAAGGAAGTTGGTGATGAAGAAACTGCTTTGGGGCTATGGAAGAGACTTGAGACATTATACATAAAAAAGTCTCTTGCAAATAAACTTCTTGTGAAGAAGAAACTACATCAGCTAACAATGCACAAGGGATCTTCATTGAGAGCCCATATTGACGAGTTCAACAAGATCATCATAAGTATTGAGCAATTAAGCATCAAGACTGAGGATGAAGACAAAGCCATAATCATGTTAAGTTTGTTGTCGAAGAGCTATGAGAGCTTTATGGATACGCTTTTGTATGGTGAGGAGTCCTTAATGATGAATGACGTCAAGGCATCATTGAACTCAAAAGAATTGGCAAAGAGATCTGAGTCCGAGAGTAGAGCAACATTGCTTGCACAAAGGAGGAAGAGCAACCAATCAAGAAGGAGATCCAAGAAGTGTTTTCCTTTATAATAAGAAATGACACTTTGTAAAGGATTATTTGAAATCAAAAGGTTAAGAAGGGTGGGGTGTAATCGGTACTGAGAAAAATACTGAAGTTGTAGACACATTGGTAGCTTCAAGGGGAAAGTACGCTGGTAAATGGATACTATATTCAGGGTGCAGCGTCCATATGTGTCCCGACAGATCGATGTTTACCAACTACAAAGCTAAGAGAGGAAAGGCTCTAATGGGGAATGACATGACTTGTGAGATCATAGAAGTTGGTTACATAAGGATGAAGATGCAAGGTAGGAAAACTAAGGACTTACATGGTGTAAGGTATGTTCTTAAATTAAAGAGGAACTTGATATCCCTAGTGTCACGCCCAAGTGTTCTCAAGCATTTTCTCGAACACTTAGTGCGTGACAAAGCCTCATGGAGGTTATATAGACTGCTGAAATGGATCATGTGCCGGAGCTTCTAGAAGACCCGCTGACATGGGTGAAGAACCGGGCCAAGCCCATGACTTATTAGAGTAGTTCACCTTAATTAGAACTTTAATTAAGGTAGAATGACATCTAGGAATATTCTAGAGCATACTTATCCATCTATAAGAGATAGAATGACATCTAGGAATATTCTAGAGCATACTTATCCATCTTATATGTACACTGTTAGATTGTTTAGATCTCAACCATTGATTATATATGGCTGCTACTATAAAAGGGGAAGACCCTCACTTGTATAATTCATCTCATAGCTTTGTATTCTCTTCAGCAATATAAGAGAGCATTCGTTCAAACACTTGGTGTGCCTTTCTTTCTTCACTTTATGTGGTTTTCTTGGCTGCTTAGCACGCAACGCATCTAAGGCCGCATTGTTCAAAAACAGTCCGTGATAGTTGGTATTAGAGCAGGTTCAGAGATGGAGAAAGACGGCGTACCATCAGAGTTGACTGAAGAGAGGGGTCGGAATCCCAAAGCTAAGAAGCACGGCGTGGCCTCTCGCGAGAAGTCAGCGGATCCAGGTCAGGATGTGGGGAGTATGGTGAGAGCACTCAGCAGTGCTGTCGGAAAGGCAGCAGATCGCCTTGGAGAGCTGGAGCAGTAAGTAGAGAAGATCGATGGGGGCCTCGACACTCAAAGAGACTAGTTGCGCTCCCTCATCAACACATCCATTGAGAGTTACGCTGATCAGCAGCGTGACTGGATCAAGGCTTTTCAGGAGAAGATATACGCCAATTTTGACAAAGTTCAAGCCCAAGTGGAAGAGCTGCATAGAGGGTTTGACGCTGTCAAAGAGGATGTAGTGCTGTGTAAGCGAGCAGTGACTAATGGGTCTGTTGCTGCTCAAGGGTCGTCGAGAGTTGAGGCTCTTAAACCGAAGGAGTTCAGCGACAAGCGGAACGCCAAGGAGCTGGATAACTACTTTTGGCAGATGGAAAGATACTTTGACGCCATGGGTGTGTGGAATGAAGACAATGTAAATACCGTGACCTTATATCTTTTCGACCATGCAATTCTATAGTGGCGCAGGAAAAGCGAGGAGATACGCAAGGGTACCTGCACAATCAACACTTGGGAAGAATTGCAACGGGAGCTGAAGCGCTAGTTCTATCCGGAGAATGTGGCGCACGACGCTCGAAAATGGTTGAAGGAATTGAAACAGACCAAGTCCATCAGCAAGTACGTCGAGGAGTACTCCCTGTTAATGCTCCAGATTCTCAACATGAGCGAGGAGGACTTGCTTTTTAAATTCCTGGACGGGTTATAGACATGGGCGTCCAATGAACTGAAGCGGCGCAGGGTGACTAGAATATCCGACGCCCTAACATTGGCAGAAACGCTCATGGATTACCACAAGGGTGATTCGGGAAAGTCTAAGCATTCGAGACCCAATCACAGCAAAGGTGGGGGAGCCAAAGAGTTTCAGCCTCTGGAGGATGAGGAGGAGAAGAGTAAGCCGCCCAAATAGGAAAAGCAGAAGCGCAATGGCCATAGAGGAAATGGACCGAAGACAAGCTGCTTCCTTTGCGATGGGGATCACTGGGTCAAAGACTGCCCGAAGAAGAAGGCTATCAACGCCATGGGTACGACGCATGAGGCTTGCGAGCAGGGTCAAATGGGGTATTTACAGCTGCTCAACATAATGAAAGTCAAGCGGCGTACCAGTGCGCCAACGGGAAAGGCGCTCATGTATGTTGAAGCCTACATCAACTGCATAAAGACTCAAGTGCTGATAGATACGGGCGCGACGCACAATTTCATCAAGCGTGCGGAGGCGAGGCGCTTGGGACTTTATGTGGAGAAAGATGAAGGGTTCCTCAAATCAATGAACGCTGCGGCCAAGCTACTGGATGGGGTGGTTCAAGGGGTCGATATTCACCTGGGCAAATGACGCGGCGAGGTAAATTTCTATGTAGCACCTCTTGATGATTTCGATGTGGTGTTAGGTATGGAGTTCTTAAAGCAGTACGACGTAGTGCCGCTTCCTTGACACGACGTAGTGCCGCTTCCTTGACACGACGTAGTGCCGCTTCCTTGACACGACGTAATGCCACTTCCTTGACACGACTACGTGTGCATCATGCAAGGAGGGCCTTACATGATACCGACGGTAGACAAGCCCAAGGGTGGGCAATCTCAGCCAAAAGCCAACACTAAAATCCTTTCCGCCGTTTAACTTATGGGAGTTACTGGACGCAAAGGAGAAGTACATCCAGCCACAATGAGGGAGATGGATGATAAGACGACAAAGGGCGAGGCTAAGCTACCAACGAGGGTTGCAGAAATGCTCGAGGAGCACAAGGGGGTCGTGACAACTGGCATACCACAGGTGTAGCCACATCAAGGTGATACCGGGCATGGAAAAAATCTGGAGCTAGGGATTACGCTTCCAACTATAGTGCAGACGCCTCCATTGGAGATGAGAGAGTTGCAGGGACAGCTCGAGGAGTTGTTGGATGCGGGTGTCATCCAAAAGTCCAAGGCGTCACATGATATGCAGCACAAGGAGTGGGTCAAAGACAAGAAGCGGCTTGTCAAGCCTAATGCAGGGGACTTGGTGATGGAGACACTACTTCCACCACAACACAAGACAGCACGCCTACTTCACAAGGGCCTTGATCGTAGGGACGAGGGGCCATTTTCTATTTCCAAGAGGGTTGGCAACGTCTCGCATAAGGTGGGGATACCTTCGAGACAGCAGCTGCATCCGTTGCCTTCCAAGAGCTGTTTGGAGCTATACCGAGGGGGTATGGAAGACATGGAGCAGAAACAGGTACCTTTAGAGATTTCTATATGGGACAACAACGGAGTGAAACTCAGTCAAAGCGGACGAGCGGTACAGAGAAGAAATCCACCTCCACGGTATGAGTACGTTGTCAAATGGAAAAGGATACCCGATATTGGTGCACGCCAGAAATTCGAGAGCGCACAGTAGCAGATTGAAGAACGAGGTGCACAATTTCCAGTGAAGACGCGACGAGGGCGTCACATGAATTTGGTGGGAGAGAATGTCACGCCCCAAGTGTTCTCAAGCATTTTCTCGAACACTTGGTGCGCGACAAAGCCTCCTAGAGGTTATGTGGACTGTTGGAATGGATCGCGGGTCGGAGCTTCTAGAAGACCCGCTGACATGGGTGAAGAACCAGGCCAAACCCATGACTTATTAAAGTAGTTCACCTTAATTAGAACTCTAATTAAGGTAGAATGACATCTAGGAATATTCTAGAGCATACTTATCCATCTATAAGAGATAGAATGACATCTAGGAATATTCTAGAGCATACTTATCCATATTGTATGTACACCGTTAGATTGTTTAGATCTCAGCCATTGATTGTATAGGGCTGCTACTATAAAAGGGGAAGACCCTCACTTGTATAATTCATCTCATAGCTTTGTTTTCTCTTCAGCAATATAAGAGAGCATTCATGCAAACACTTGGTGTGCCTTTCTTTCTTCTCTTTGTGTGGTTTTCTTGGCTGCTTAGCACGGAACGCGTCTAAGGCTGCACGGTTCGAAAACAGTCTGTGACACTAGGTAAGCTCGATGAGGAAGGGTATTCAGTTAGAGTGGAAAAAGAAATACTAAGGTTTGAGGGTGAGAAGCACAATGAGAGGCTCTATGCGCTTACTGGAATGGCCATAAGTGGCCCAACGCGAGGTATTGGGGTAATGCAGACCACTAGGCAACATCTAAATCGTTCTCACCTAGGTGATGAGGGTCAGAAGGGAGTGCAACGCATCTATACCTTATACAAGGTGCACGAATGCCTTTGGAGACTGAAGTCACTAGCCTGGGAAAAGTTAAGTCTTGGTGGAGACTTGACTGGACTCAACTCTAGGTGATAAAGTATTGGTGTGGATCGGATCCAGAAGCCTTTTTATTCAAAAGTTTTTGAATCAAGGAAGTGTTTGTTGGAAATTTGATGATTCAACAATCTTGGTTGGACAAAAATTAAGATGAATATCAAATAAGAGAGTCAAAAAAAGTCTAGAACGTGTGAGACACGGATGGAGAAGTTTATGACATGTGGGACACAAAAAGGAAAGCAAAATGGGACCCAAAAATACAAAGGAAGTGAGGAAACATGCGGCCGCTAGAATATGGCTGAGCGTCACGGCGCCCAGAACAGAAACCCAGCGCTGCGGCGCCGAGTGCAACATACTCAGCACCGCAGTACTGAGACCTGAGCACCGCGCCAGAGTTAGAAAATTTTCATTTTTGATTCGGATTTTATTTTGAGAAGTTTAGGACTTCCAAAATAAGTGGACTCTTACTCTAACAAGGAATAAGGTTAGTAGGCACGAAATAACCCTTATATAAACACTTGTAAACCCTTTAGTTGAGATTAAGCATTAAAAGAGACTCTAAAAGAGGGGAAGAACTGGGTAGACACTAAGCACTTGTGTGCGCTAGGGTGGAACCATTGTTTGGGTGTTCATTATTCGTAGTAGAGTAAGGGTACACTAAACATTAAGTTATTTTGAGGGTTCTTCATTAGGTTTTCCTTGTAAAATCTCTAGGGAGTTAATAAGAGAGGTTAGGATCTTTAGATCTACCGTGGACATAGGCAATTGACTGAACCACGTAAGATTGTGTTGTGCTCTTTTATATTCTGCTTTAAATTCTTGCTATTTTGCTTGATATACAAGTTATTCTACCGTACAAGAGGTTAAGGTTCAAGGTTGAACTTGAAGTTCTTCGTTTTAACCTAATCTCAAGAGGGAGAAAGGTGATTCCTCCATCTACAAACTCCAATCATAAACATAAACTTTTCAACAAGACTATTATTTACTTTTAATTTAAGTTATTATTCGAATGAGTTCGCCATATTACATCCTAGGATAAATGGTATAAAATTAGACAGATTATTGGGACTCTAAACAATATAATTATAGCATAGTGCACCTAAACCTAAACAATCTCTCTATAAAACCATACAACTTCATAACGGAGGTATCCCAATAGTTGGGATCATTGCTCTTATTTTGGATAGGAATCTAACCCTTACATAAGAGGGACACAAAACCTTATAAAAGAAGTACAAACTATCATCATATAAGAGGAACAATACAAAAAATTTCACGAAGTTACAACACTCTTATTTTTACTAATTCCAAATAACCTCTTCTACATCACCCAGACCACAAACCCTAGGTTACAAACAACTCAAAAAATAAATCTTAAGAAATAAATGGAGTTTTTGCCTGAATGGTGGAATGACAGATGAGAGAGCCAGCCGAATTTGCTGGTCACTGAAACTGCGGTGAGTGGAAAGATTGAAAACAGAGACACGAGACTAGCGGTGATTGCAAAGGATGGCGAAAATGCCGACGAAGGGTTAACGAACGACGATAAAGAAAAATGGCAAATGTGCAGGCCGACGAGCTTGGCTGAAGTTGAAAAAACATGCCATCAGTCGATACGCCAATCCAAGCGATGGGTTCATTGTTGTAAGCTTTGGCCGACCACAAAATCCGACGAGAGTTCGCCGGAAAAACCTAAAAACAGTAAGCAATGAGAACAAAGGAAAAAAAAAAGAAAAAGTAAAAACTGGAAAAAGAGAAGAAAGAAATGGAATAGAGAAAGCCGGGGAGAGGGGGAATCAGCCGGGCAGATGTGCAGGCCGGCGAGCTTGGCTGAAGTTGAAAAAGCATGCCATCAGTCGATACGCCAATCCAAGCGATGGGTTCGTTATTGTAAGCTTTGGCCGACCACAAAATCCGATGAGAGTTCGTCGGAAAAACCTAAAAACAGTAAGCAATGAGAAAAAAAGGAAAAAAAAAAAGAAAAAGTAAAAACTGGAAAAAGAGAAGAAAGAAATGGAATAGAGAAAGCCGGGGAGAGGGGGAATCAGAGTAAATGAAAAGGGAAAGATGCCACCGGAAGGGGGGCAAAGCCCCCCTCTGGTGGGAGTTTGAGAAAGTGGCAGTTGTTTCCTTCTTTTTTTTAGTTGAGAGTTGTTTACGAGGGTTACGGTCGTTTCTTTAATTAGTTTAATATCTTAAACATCTCTTCTTAACTTAAACACATCCTTAGTTACATTCTTTAAACTCATTAAGCTAAATAACTTCTCTTAAACAATCCTTTTGCTCATTACTTTTAAACTGTCAAAATTTCTAATTGTTGTTGCTTTCCTTTAAACCAAACAAATTGCATTTATTTATGTACAGAGTTCGATCCTTCCTAAATTCGTACACAAACACATAATATTAAGAAAAAAGAAAAATCAATCAACGGCTTTCAAATTAATGAAATTGACAATGCTTAATAAATCTCATAAATTGAATTCTAGTCTTTCTCGCAATATTTTGATGTCATATTTTTAGAGCTCTCTTGTGTGTTTTCTTGTTTGTTTATGTTTTTATATATAAAACTGCTACTTTAATTTCTAAAAAATAGTTAAATAACTCAATCAATTTTTATATATTTTTTCAAATATCCAAATACCTTTTTCTATTAAAAATGTTACTGTTTATTAACCTCAAATGTTGGACAATTTTAGAGCCTAGGAGTTGAATTTATTTTCTTTTAAGAATAAATGATGAATCTCTTAAATCAAAATTAATCAAAGTAATCATAAATAGATAACAAAAAAAATTATAATGATTCAATTCAATGTGAACTTACACCCACTTCACTAAACTTGATAAGCACTCGTATGGCATTATTAATAATGATTTTACAGTAAGAATATAAAATATTATTGTTGTTACAGATGTGGTTTTTAATGATGGAGCCTGAGGGTCTTTTTAATAAGAGAGTGAATTAAAGAAGAAGAAGTAGAAGGTTCTTTTCTTCATTATTTGGCCTTAGTTTATAGGCATTATTATGCTTGGTTGTAGAGTCATTTTATAATTAGGTTATATCTACACCTTTCTAATTTGATCTTATCCCAAAATTGTAGGAATAAGATTTGTACTAGGAATCTCAGGATTTTGAAATTCTCCAGAATAAGGGCGATTTAAGTCTTTAGGTTAGTTTTAGCCTTCGAGTCAATTTGAGTCCTTATTCCTTAGTTGGTTTAAGTCCTAGGTCAGTGTGAGTCCTCGATCAGTTTATATCTCATTCTTTGATAGGCTTTCATTGTAGTCACCCTTGAACAACTTACATAATTGGCCTCTGTGAGGACTTACGTGGATGGTCTCGGCGAGGCTTCCACAAATTGCTAAAAAAATTAACCGAAAAGGTCTTTGGTGGCCCTGCCTCGTATCTTTCCTGTTCTTTAGTAGTCATCTAGAGTGTACCTTGGAAAATTAACTGATAGAGCCTTTAGTGGCCTTACCCCATTTTATTTTGGTTCCTTGATAATTATATAGGGTGTTCCACAAAAAATTGACTAAAAGGGTCTTTCGTGGCCTTGTTTCATATCATTTAAGTTCTTCAATAAGCATCTGAGGCATACCTCATGAAATTTACCGAGAAGGTCTTTGGTGGCATTGTCTCGTATCTTCTAAATTCTTTGGTAATTATTTAGGACATACCTCAGAAAATTGATTGAGAAGGTCTTTGGTGGTCTTGCCTGGTATCTTTTCGGTTCTTTGATGATCATTTATGGCATATGTCAGGCATCCGAGTGAATACAAGCATTATCCAGGAGATGGGAACAGTTGAGAACAAAGTGGCGAACGGGTGCGTAACGCGTGGGAATCTTTTGAATAGTTCGGACCAAATCTTAGAACAGTATTCTTACACAAACTTTAAGCTTAATGGGCAAATGCCCGCATGTCCGAGTATATTTAAGCATCCGAGCGTACTCAAACATCAGAGGCTTAGTTTGGAAACTTGGAGGAGAAGGTCACATGGTCAGCCTCAGTTCGTGATCCTCGATCCTCAAGTCCTCGAGTGGTTTCAATAGAAGGACTTTATGGGATTTATGTAAGTGAGGACATTCCTCCATGGACCAAAATCTCAGACACCTATGTGATGGATCTTTTAGTAGGCTGTAATGGGGGGAACATAATTAAAATTTAATTTTTAAAGGTAAATTAGTTTTTTACTAGATACCATCATAACCTATATTATATATATAAGAATAAGGACAATTTTGTTTCATAAATTTAGTTTAATATATAACTTTTTCCTAATTAGATTCGAAATATCTTATTTTGTCTCAATCTATTAGTTTTTCTATTAATTTAAATTGAATATACTTTTTTTTTAGTTTAAGCTATGTATTTGCCTTCTAATGTAATTGTATGCTAAATTTAACTTTAAACATATGGTATAATCTCCTTTATTCACTATCTTTGAACACTTAGTGCAATCTCATCTGTTCATTTAGTATAATCTAATAAAATAAAATAAATTTTAGTATTATTGCCCCCCAAAATTCCAGGTTCTCCCTACTAAAAACCAAACTGACCGTGTTTAAACCAACTAAGGACGCAGGTGGCTACGTAACCTAAGGCCAACCCATGCTCACCATCGAGCCCACATCAAATAAGTCTCATCCCCGTCATGGGAGGTCTATTCCTAATAGGCCAAAACACTGCTCCTAATTCGTCCATGCTAGTCTTCGATCACTCTGACAATGTTGAGTTCGATAGTTAGGGATGACAGAATCTGGATTCGGATCTAGATTTTACTAATCTTGAATTTAGATCTGAATTTTTTTCTTTGACCCGAAACTCTAGTTTAGCCCGAGCTTTTTCAGGCTGGGCCAAATTCGAACTTACATCCAGGCCAGGCTAAGCAGGATCCGAGTTAAGCCCAATTTTTTATTTTATTTTATTTGTTATTTTGGTAAATTTTAAAATTTTATTGTATTTATTTTATAAAATAATTATTAAATTTGTATTTATAGTTTGTATTGTATAATTTATATTTATAGTTTAATATATATAAGTGACACGTATAATTTACATTTATAGTTTAAAATGTAATTTTTTCCTTGTTACAATTTTTTTTCTAATTTTTTAGGTTAAATTTAAACTTTTGAAGTATTTATTTTATAAAAAAATTGTTAGATTTGTAATTATAATTTGTACTATATAATTTATATTTATAATTTAATATGTATAAATTCTATAAGTGACACCTATAATTTGCATTTATAGTTTAAAATATATATATTTCAAATTTTTAGGTTAAATTTATACTTTTAGGGTATTTATTTTATAAAACATTGTTAGATTTGTATTATATAATTTATATTTATAGTTTAATATGTATAATTTGTATAAGTGACATATGTAATTTACATTTATAGTTTAATATATATTTTATTCTTGTTATAATTTTTTTAATTTTTTAGGTTAAATTTAAACTTTTGGGGTATTTATTTTATGAAAGAATTTTTAGATTTGTATTTATAGTTTGTATTGTATAATTTATATTTATAATTTAATATGTATAATTTGTATAAGTGACACGTATAATTTACAATTATAGTTTAAAATGTATTTTTTATCATTGTTAATTTTTTTTTCAATTTTTAGGTTAAATTTAAACTTTTAGAACATTTATTTTTATAAAACAATTGTTAGATTCATATATATCAAAGATTAAGAATCAATTTAGAATTTTTTTTAAAAATTAAAAAAAGCCAGATCAGAATTTTTCAAAAATTCAGAATCCGAATCCAAAAAAAAGTCTGAATTTTTTTAAACCAGACTGAATTTAAAAAATTTTCAAATCTGACTTTAATCCCGAACCTTTTTGCTATCCTTATCGATGGCCCACCAAAAATCCCTAAGAACTCAAACCAAGAAGAAAGCTCACACGTCACAACAACCAAGTAATGTTACACTCTTTAGGAATAGTCCTTGTTTAGAGAACATCATGGGTAGAGAAGTTATGCCATCTATCCCATGACAAATGAATTTGAAAAAAGCAGAGCACGCTGCCATGTCTTCCTTAGAAATGTGGGGTATGAGGCGACTGATCAATAACTCTCATAATTCTTAGACTATGTGCATGACTTTTGAAAAATAAGAAAACTATGATATCGAGGTTAACCACTCGAGAAATCTATATAATAAGACACCACAACTCGCATGCGAGGGGACAAATAAGTGGATTCCACCCACAAATACACACTACTTAAGAACTATTCTTTATCTATCTTTATAAAAAGTTCTTAGTTAAGAATTGAAGGGTTAATGTTGAAAACATCTACAGACACAAGCTTAACTAATTTTGTGATTGCAGAAAGCAGATCCAAATCATTGGACAGTTTAGGATGAATAATGACAAATTGACCATATACAAATAAATTATTTTCATAAAAATATCAATTTATATTTTAATCGAGGACTCAAAATTTGACTGATAATCAAAATTCATGATCAACAAATATAATTATTATTTTTAATTTAATATTACGTTAAATTTTTTATTAGTATAATATTTAATGTTTGTATTTTATTATAATTTAAATAAATAAATTATTATTACTTAATTAAATAAATATAACACAATTTTTAATGCATAATTAATTTTTTTTAAAAAAAAAATTAGATAGGGATGAGAAACCTTTCATCAACCCTTGCGTCCGACTCTCACTTTTTCAGACCCTAACTATAAGTTATGGCATCAACTATATCATGCTCTCCTTTTCCAAATCCTAACCCGAAGCTATAGAAAGGTCATATTTTCTAGAAACACTGGTTGAATTCCGGCAAATATGGCCACCAAATCGAAGATATTTACTCAAAACAAGATTTTAACATATGTATTTCTTCAAAATCAATGAAAGGCATAACTTTGAACACAATTTCATTGCCATTTATTGCACTACTCCAATTGAAAATATTTCAGTTATATCTTTGAATTGAATTTTGAGAAAGTAGTTCTTCAAAGACAAAAAAAAAAGAAGGGGGGGGGGGGGGGTGGGGGTGGGTGAGGTTGGAATGGTTAAAAAGGCCATGATAATTTCGTGGAGTTTGTGAAAGACGATCCAAGTTAACAAAACTGGTGTTTATAGTTGTTGAAGACGATGGTTTTAATAATTTAATTCTTACATTTTTTAAATTTTTTTATAACTCTTTATTATAATATTTTTTTCTTAAAAAAAATGCATATCAAGAAAATTATGGCTTTTAACATATTTAATCATATTTATTTTACAAGTCCAAGGCTTTTCAATTAGCACATCTATGATTGTGAGATTAATAATTTAAGGAGAAAAATATAAAAAAATTATTTAATAAAATATTTTTAATAATTGTCCATTCAAAAAATTATTTTTGAGCCTAAGATCTCTAGGTTCAAGAAGAAACCAAATCTCAAGAGCCCAGTCAAATGTCTTCTTGTGGGTCAGTCATTCTCAGAACTTACTACTTCTTATAGGATAGTCCACCTTGAAGACAGGGCCGTGACAATAGCTGTTGGGCCAGACGCTGGCAGGACTAGAAAATAAAGAGCTTGCTCGGATTCAAAGGACCTGATAAACAAAATGTAGCATCTGTTCGGTAGGATAGAACAGGACAGGATACGGCCAAAATTGTCCTTCACACACTAACCAGATTGGCTCATCTTAGTGTGCGTGATCAACAAAGAAACATGGTTAGAACAAACATCAAGTCGGTTGTTTGCCTAACAAGTCGACCAGGTAAAGCCAGTGAAGTCATTAGAAGACCAGCTCTTAGAAAGACCTCGAATCACGGCCGAGCCAAACAGGAAGAGACTACCAGAGGACTGACCCGAGCAAATCAAGTTTAACCTCACACTTAACCAAATCCACCAGTGAAGACTGGCATAAGGAATATGTTGAAAATATGCTTAATATATGTCAGAAAAATACTTGGCGTGTAACAGAAACACAGTAGAAGCAGAGTTAGAAGCATGTTAGAGGAAGATTTGCAGAAAAATATTTGGCGTGTGCCAAAAGCACAGTAGAAGCACATCAGAATAAGATATGTAGAAGAATATTTGATATGTGACAGAAGCAGAGTTAGAAGTATGTTAGAGGAAGATTTGCAGAAGAATATTTGGCGTGTGCCAAAAGCACATTAGAATAAGATATGCAGAAAAATATTTGCGTGTGGCAGAAGCACAATAGAAGGAGAATACCCAGAAAGCCCTCTAAAAATCAGCATGATAAAAAGGAGAGAACGACATAGAAGCGGGGGATGATGAAAACAAATGCCCAATTAATACCTTACACGATGCTTAAAAGACAAAAAAACAATAGACAAACGAAGAAAAGAGGATTTTCTCCCTTAATTATTGAGCATTTTGGCTTACCTTTTTACCAGCCTCCCGCTACAAAGACCTTTTTTTAACTTAAGTATCAGAGAGTCTTTGCTAAAATCCACCTCGGCGAGACCATCACAATAGTTATAATTGTATTTTGTAGGTTCTGTTATAGCTGACGAGAAAGAGAAGTCCTAAGCTTATGCAGGCAAGCTCAACTAAGATGAGGCATAAGTGTTGATTCTCATTAACAAACAAATTCAAAGCTTGTTGGCTTAAGAATTATTTTTTTGTCAATAGTTTTTGGCACCATCGGTGGGAATAGAACAAAAAGCTTTGTCCAAGAAGATGACAAGTGGCTATGATGAAACAGTCATCTACCAGCAGAAACCCCGTTACTGGAGACCGATGCCTGAACCTAAATAAGAATGGAAGCCACAAAAATAGGCCTCTTCATCAATTAGAAAGCTCGTTGCCACCCGAGATACGGGTAGAGCTGAGGATCCTGAGAGAAGAAAAAGAAGAATTGAGATAGCTCATGACTGAGTTGATTATAAGTAAAATGAGGGAGGCGGAGAATGACGGTAGGGAGGAATCTCAAGTGGATATTCGGGAGAAAACAAATCGAGGAAACAAATCGGAGACCTTGTACAACTTGGTTGGAGCAACCAGGCCAAGTCAGGCACCACATGAGAGAGAGGGGACCTATATTGGAGATTCTAAGAAGGCGGTCAGGAAAAAGCCGTCTACTGAACAATGCCAACACTTACAGGGCAAGTGGAGCCTAAAGGACAAGTTAGGCAACTTTTAGGGAAAGGTTGAGAGCTTTTTGGCAAAGAAGGGGAAGAAAGATCAACCTCTCACGAAAGGCAAAAGAGATCGCCACTGATGGATGCGTTAAGAGACGTGGAGCTTCCGAGCGAATTTCGACTCTCAAATAAGCCCACTTATAGGAGAATTACTGACTCCAACCACTACGTCAACTAGATTATTGACCTACTATCAATTACGGGGCTAAGGTAGGATCAAATGTGTAAACTCTTCCACATGAACTTAGAAGGACTCGGTCTGCTCTGGTATAGAGGCTTGAAGCAACACAATGTTACTTCCTATCACGAGCTGACAGAGAAATTTGCATAACACTTTTGAAGTTTGTGTGAGGCAGCCAAAAACTCAGAGCAACTAAAGTGGGTTAGGCAAAGCAAATGTGAGAGCCTTAGGAGTTTCATCTAGAGGTTTTACAATAAGGTAATAGTATTGGGAGCTTTTGACTAGCCCGTCACCTTAGACACCCTTAAGTCAGAGCTAATGCTGAATAGATTCTGATATTATCTGATGAAAAGTGGCCTTGTGAATTCTACAATGACGAATAACAAAGTATAGAAGTATATATAAATAAAAGAAATGGAAAAGGCAAATAGATCCCTTGTCAAACTACCCTGAGAGCATGTCAAGCTCAGAGAAGATATTAGATACGGAGGGAGAGAAGGACCTCCACCCCCTCCTCAGAAATACTAGAGGTCGAACGAGGAATACTGGACCCACAGAGGGGAAACTTAGAAAACTGACGCAATGCGCTGTACAATTGGAGGAATAATGGGCTCAAAAATAGGAAGGATCACAAGTTGAACAGGTTTCATCTGAGTAACCCTCTCGGGAAGCCTCGAAGCCCGAAGGACCATGATGAATGCCTTATCGGAGAAAAGAGGGCAGCTCATGTTGAAAATTTTCTTCCCTTGACCGTACCACTTGAAGATATTTACAAAGCAATTCAAAACAGAGGTCTGTTCAGTAAAACTTTCAAAGGGAAAAGAGTATAGCAACAAGCAGATCTGAAAAAGTGGTGTGACATGTACAGAGGACCGTGATATACCACGGGTGAATGATCAAAATTGAGAAAACAGATGCGTTAATGAGAAATAGGTACATTGGAGAATTTTGAGCTAATAGACAACTCCTCACATCTGATGACTAGCCTAGTGAGTCGATCCCCAACCCCATCATAATTATTTCTAATAGAACAATATTAGTAGGATATTCAAATAAATAGCGTAAGAATTACTCCAAGTACTTAATAATGGCGCACTAAGTCATGTACAACACTCATCTAGCCAATAAAGCCAGGTTACAGCAGGAGGTGCAGATCATGTTCACAGAGGAAGACGTGCAGGGAATCAGCTACCTCTATGATGATGCACTTGTGATAGAAGTACTGGTGGCGGGTGAGAAGGTAAATAGGGTGTTTATTAATCTAGGCCGCTCGATCGACATAATCTTTAAAGAAACCCTAAATGATCTAAATATCAAGAACCTGCACATAAAAGAAACTCAAACACCACTATAGAGGTTCGAAGATAGTTGCGTGATGCCGGTTAGAGTAATGGCTTTGCCCTTCACCATCGGACAGAGGCCATGCGAAAATATTGTGATGACCAAGTTCCTGGTAGTCGATCAGCCCTTTCTATATAAGATTCTCCTTGGACGGCCATTTATGGTAAACACGAATGCTGCTCTATCTATTCATTATTTGAAGTTAAAATTCCTGATAAGTGAGGGAATTTGAGTAGTGTCCGAAGATCAAAAGGTCACCAGAAGTTATTATGTAGTGATAGCAAGGAGGGCATTCTGTATTTTTGCCTCGATACAAAGGAGGATGTTAATAGATCACGAGAGCCAGCAAAGAAATTGTAGGACGTGTAGGTCAGAACTGGGGAACCAAAAAAATGGTTAGAATCGGGTTCCAGTTAAAGCAAGAGGTCGGGGAAAGGCTAACCCAGCTGGTTCGTGAATTCTCAGACATCTTCGCCTGGACCCATAAAGACATGCTTGGAATAGACCAAACTGGCTTTTCATAAGTTGACCATCAACCCCATGTTCCGATCGGTTAAGCAAAATTGAAGAATCTTTAACCGTGAGTGAAATGAGGCAATAGCAGCAGAGATAGAGAAACTATTGACAACAGGTTTTATCAGGGAAGTCCATTACCTTGACTGGTTGGCCAATGTGGTCATGGTGAAGAAGGCCAATGGGAAATAAAAGATGTGTATGGACTTTATTGACTTGAATAAGGCATGTCTGAAGGATTACTTTCCCCTCCCAAGGATCGATCAGCTTGTAAATGCCATAGCTGGGTACGAGCTGCTGAGTTTCATGGACGTTTTCTTTGGCTATAATCAGATTCCAATGTTTCCCCTCGACCAGGAGAAAAAGTTATTTATCACCCACCAAGGAACATACTACTATCAACTAATTCTATTCGGATTAAAGAATGCTGAAGCTATCTACCAAAGGCTGGTGAACAAACTCTTCAAAAACCTTATCGATAAAAATATAGAAGTTTACATGAATGACATGATAGCCAAGTCCAAGAAGACGGAAGACCACATGGCCAATCTGAAGGAAGTCTTTTTGATATTAAGGGAGAACGGAATGAAGTTGAACTCGAAAAAGTGTGCTTTCGGGGTGAAGTCTGGGAAATGTTTGGGCTTTATGGTAAGTCAGAGGGGGATAGAAGCCAACCCAGATAAAGTCCGAGCCATTTTGAAAATGAGATCCTCAAGCATAGTGAAGGAGATCCAGCAACTCATAGGAAGGATCGCAGCCCTGAATAGGTTCATCTTTAAAGCTACTGATAAGTGCTTCACTTTCTTCCAAGCAATAAAAAAGAAGAAAAAGAACAGGTAGACTGAGAAATATGAACAAGCCTTCTAACAATTGAAAGCTTACCTTTCTAAGCCAGTACATTTAGCCATCCCTTTGTAAAGAGATGTATTAATGCTATACTTGAAAGTCTCAGAATGGGCTGTGAGCTCAATACTGGCCAAAGAAGAAGAAAGGGCGCAACGACTGGTATATTACGTAAGTAAAGCTTTCACCAGCCCGAAGACTCGATATCCTCCCCCTGAAAAGTTAGCTCTGGAAACGAGGTTAGTTACGCAGTATGTTTCGAATTCAAGGCCTCAAATAATGAGACAGAATACGAATCTCTCCTAGTCGGATTAAGAGTAGCTCAAGTCTTGGCTGCAAGGGAGGTACTTGTGAAAAATGACTTCTAGTTGGTGGTGAACTAGGTCAATGGTAGCTATGAGGCCGGGGAAGAAAGAATGGTTGTATATCTGGCGAAAGTAAAGAGTCTGACTAGCCAGTTTAAAAAGTGCAAGTAGAACTGATCTGGAGGAATGAAAATTATCGAGCAGACATCATCGCCCGAATGAAGCCAGCAAAAGATGCTCGGTTACCCCGAACAATCCCTATGGAGCTCATATTGGAGCCTAACATCTAAAAAGAAGAGTAGATCATGCAAATTGAGTCTGAATCGAGCTGGATGGACTCTTATCAAGGACTACATTTTGAACGAGGCAATTCTAACTGATAAAAAGAAAGCCCAAAGAATTAATTACCAAGCCACAAAATATTGGGTAATAGGTGGGTTGTTGTATCGGATAGGCTTCTCACACCCCTACATGAGGTGCCTGGACCCTATGAAGGCGGACCGAGTCCTAAGGGAAATCCATGAAGGAGTCTGTGGTAATCACTCAGGAATAAAAGCACTGGCTCATGATAATAGTAGAATGACAATAGTATTTTAGCACTCTAACTTGGGTATTTTGCTTTAATATATTAATATTTGCCTATTTAATTGTATTTTTAATCTTAAATAGGTGCATGAAGGAAAATGTGACATATAAGACCAAACAGAAGGCGATTCGAGTGAGAAACAAGCAAGATGCGCTTAAAAGACGAAATGAGTGTAACAGGTGGCTAGGCGCTGCAACGCCCAGATCAGTGAATGAGCGCCGCGACGCTTGTCAACTGGTTGGAGATCTTTATTACTCATGTCCAGCGCCGTAGCGCCCGTGCAGATGCTTAAATACCCACTCAACTCTCCTATTTGGGGTGGATTTGAAGCTCCTCACACCTAGGGTTTCTCATAGCAACAAAAACACTCTTTTGAGGAAAAATAAAGAGACTTAGCAAGGAGAAAAATGCAAGCAACGAATACACATTCAAGTTAAGAGATCAAAGTGAATTTATTAAAGATTGAAGATTAAAGAATCAACTCTTGGGCAATCACAACAAGAGGAAGGAGAACAACTTAGGTGTCACTTGTGTTATTTTCTTCCTTTACCTTAAGAGATGATCTTGTTCATGATATCTTCATATTTTTGCTTTGATATTCTTGTTGTAAGCATAAGCTAAATACTTTTGATCTAGGGTTAGACGTTCTTGAACCTAGTATGTAATTGAATCTTTTAAACTCTTAGTTATGAACTTATATCCCTTAATTGATTCAATCATCTGTGCTTAATGCTTTCATTATACTTGATCACTATTTTGATTATTTAGGAACCATGATAACTTTGACAAAAGGATTCATGTGTTTAGCCTATGGTAGATTGATACATGATCATAGGGTAACATCTATGAGTTCCATCTTAGATAAACATATACCTAGGTGATATGTATAGTTTGATTAGAATTATTCTTAATGAGTTGCATCTTATTTGGATTGCCATAAACATATAGGTAATTGTTAGAGTGTGATATTATCATTCGACTGTCGACAGAAGCTTATGGTGAAATCAGTGTCTAGCTAATCAATTGATATTAAGAGAATGACTAATGGGTTAAAGAAGTCAATGAAATACTAGGGGATATGTCGAAACCCTAGATTACTCAAACTAGTGAATTTTATCTTAGAGTGCTTGTGATATTTAATTAGGTTTAATTTGATAGCAGTAATATAGTTAGTTAAACTCCATCTCAGAAGTTAGTTTGGATAAAGGTAAAATAGAATAATTTTAGTAATCAATTGAAGAAATAGAAATAATAGTCTCTGCGGGATCGATAATCTGGACTTAGTCCTATATTACTTGATACAAAAGCGTGCATTTACGCTAGGATATTAAATCACACATCAGCTCACAAAGTATTCAGAACCGAATATTACTGGCTAATCGCTCTTTAGGACACTAAAAGCCTGGTTCAATGTTGCGATGCGTGTCAAAAATTTACTGACAAAATTTAGGCACCTGCGAAGTAGCTACCACAATGAGCGGGCCCTTACTGTTTGCTCAATGGGGGATGGACTTAATAGAACTCTTGTCCAGAGGCAAAGGGTCTTGTAAATATGTAGTCGTAGCGATCGACTACTTCACCAAATGGATTGAGGCCGAGCCATTATAAAAAATAACAGAGAAAAGCGTTCGGGATTTCATTTGGAGAAGTATGATATGATGGTATGAAATCCCCCACACTATCATCACTGACCATGAAAAGTAGTTTTACAACAACAACTTCGAGAACTTCTATAACCAGCTTAGAGTATGATTGTTATTTGCCTCCTCTGCACATCCCAAGACCAATGGACAGGTTGAATCTTCCAACAAGTTGGTCAAGAAGCTGCTCAAGAAGAAGTTGACAAAGAGAAATGGAGTATGGGTAGAGGAATTGCCAGAAGTACTGTAGGCACTTGGAATGACTAGTAAGACAACCACAGGCCAGACGCCATTCTCATTGGCCTACGGGACTGAAGCAGTAACTCCTGCGGAGATGGGAACCCCAAGCCACCGAGTGTTGAACTTCTCTAGAGCTGTCAACAACAAGCTGATGTAGGGATGGTTGGATTTAGTTGAATAGCTCATAGACCAGGCCCAGATTCGAGCCGTAGCCTACTAACAGAGGACCGCTAAATATTACAACACGAGGGTCAAAGCCAGAGAATCTGGAGAGGTAGACCTGGTGCTAAGAAGAGTAGTGCTTAACACAAAGAATCTGGCAGACGTAGTCCTCGACCTGACTTAGGAAGGACTGTATAAAGTCCTTAGACGCATCAGAGGAGCCTATGAGCTTGAAGGAGCAGACAAATGGATTATTAAAAAACCGTGGAATGCCAAACTATTGAAGATATAGAACTCTTTTTTTTTAAGGGGATTACAACAATTTTGTATTTTCACGCACCACCTAAAGGGGGAGGGGATATGAGTCCTTAGGAGCTCAGGCAACTCGGCTGAGCCCCCATGAAGACATACTACTCTTAATCCTCTATTTTCTTCTTTGTGTAACAATTATTCAGCATATACAAACATTGTTCTTATTAAAATCGTTCATGTTCTTGCATGTATCTTTGTGAAAAATGACTATTCAGAATATAGGATAAAATACTCAAGAACATTACCCTCGGCCATCTGCCAAAAGCCCTATGAGGATTACCACAGAAAAATCACTCAGATTGATCTAAGTGGACCAACATCCTCTAAAGGTACGACCTTATGAACCACAGGTCCGAGTAAAATTCCTTGGATCAATGTGTCATTATTTTGCCCCTGCCTGCTAGTTCGGATGAGTTTCCCCAAACCATTAATCATCATATCGTGTCATCCCATCATATCATCATCATCATAACTTTAACATCGCATCATGTTGTTACTTTAGTCATTACATTGTCATGACATCATCATCATCATCGGAATCACCCCTATGTGGTTCAACGCCTACGAGGTATTTCACCCTATGTGGTTCAACGCCCACAGGGCATATTACTATTATGTGGTTCGATGCCCATGCGACATTTCACTATATGTAATTTGACACCTATGAGGCATATCACCACTACTGGTTCAACACAAGGATAATCAAGACGACTCTGTAGGGCGAGGGTTGTGGCATTTCTATAGCATCACCATGGCCTTTTCTATGGCACCCATTGAAGATGATTTGATCATGGCCTTTCCATAGTATCACTGTAGCATTTTCATAGCACCCATGACACATTGTTCAGTGTTATTATGCCGAGCTGGTTTATTAAATGTCTATAAGGACGAACTTCTAATGGCCTATAAGACCTCCATGGAGATGGGGGCAGGGGTTTGATTCCTTAGGGGCGCAAGTAACCTGAGTAATTGTGTGATGGAACGCTGGTAGCTTTGAAGTGTCATTCAGCTGGTGGACCAAAGAATTGGTGGGTCCCACATACTCTGACATTAATTTCATGGGTGATTGTATTGTAAAAAACAAAATTGAATATTAGTGTCTTTATATATTATAGAGATTTATATAGATATTATTGTTGAATGAAGAAGAGAGTGAAAATTTAGTTAGTTTGTATGGATATTATGAATTTGTTAAATTTTGGGTTATGGTTTTATTTTGGTTGCAAAAGGCGAGTGTTGTTGCCTTCAATTCATAAGTTGATTTGGTGGAGAGTAAGTTTTATTTTCTTTTACTGAATCATGGTTTAAAAAAAAAATCAACATGGTGAAAATTTTGTTGTTCAGAAAAACCCAAATGGTGAATTACTATTAAAATTCCATATACAGTAAAATCATTTGGTTAATTTTAATTGGAAATTACTAAGGCTATTGATGCTATTTATTTTCTTTTTTATTTTCCTTCTTTTAGTTTGATAGAGAAAACGAGATAGAAAAAATATTATGATGGTGGATCTTTGTAACATGGAATTAAGAATGGAAATTACAACTAAGAAATAAGATTAAAATTTTATAGGCAAGTAAAAAAATTACAATTTAAATATGTTCCCTTAGAAAACCATCTTCGGGTCAAATGCCTCTAGGCTAAGAGAAATCAACCTTAAAGGGCTCACCCAAGTGTTTTCTTATATTATAGTTTTCCTCAGAGTCCACCATTTTTTATAAAACAACTCACTCCGAAGACAAGCTTATAGTGACAGCCATCGAGCCAGGTTCTAACAGGCTGGACAGTGTAGAACTTGCTCAGATTTAGAGAACTTGAATAGCAACCTGAAGCACCTACTTGACAGAACTAGTTAGGATACAACCAAGACTACCCTTTATATACTAACCAGATCGGTTCGTTTCAACACCTGCAGATCAACAAAGAAACCAGGTCGGCTCTATGACGGATAGGCCGACTAGGTACAGCTAGGAAAATTGCCAGAAGATCAGCCCTTTAGGATAGCTCAGAGCCAAGGTCGAACCGAACAGGAAGAGACTGCCAAAGGGCCGACCCTAGATAGATCAAGCTTAGCCTCACACTTAACCAAATCCACCGATGAAAATGGGAACAAGAAATATGTCAAGAATATGCTCAAACAAATGTCAAAAAATTACCTGGCTTGTAGTAGAAATATGTCAAAAAATTTACAGAGGGATATTTGGCTTGTAACAGAAGTGTTTCAGAAGATTTTCTAAATAATATTTTGCGTGTGACAGAGATACAATAGAAGAAGAATGCCCAAAAAATCCTTCGAAGATCAGTATTATAAAATGAGAGAAAGAACACAAAAGCAGGGGATGATAAAACAATGCCTATTCAAATACTCTAGAAGATGCCTAAATAGTAGAGGGACAAATAGAAAAAACAGAAGGTTTCATTACCTTCTTCTTTGACATATTCTTACTCCTTTTTTTTTTTACTAGATTCTTATCATAGAGATCATTTTTTACTTAAGCAACAAAGAGTCTTCGTCGGAATCCACCCAACGAGATCATTATAATAATTGTGTTAGTGTTTTGCAGGTTCTGTCATAGCTGACAACGAAAAGAAGATTTAAACTCGCACAAGCAAGCCCAACTAAAATGAGGTCCAAGTATTTATTCATGTTAATAAACAAATTTAAAATTCATTGATCCGAAAAATTATTTTTTCCGATCAACAAAATATAAATTAAATTTTATACATAACTTGCATTCATATTTATGACATGTAACCTAATTACATTAACATGAAAGGTCATAACTTGTAATAAAAAATTTATTTTATTTATAATTTCTTGCAAAGAAAATTTATTTTATTTGACAAGGTATACAAGTTAAACATTAATTTAGTAAGATATATTACTAATATTTGAAGTGTAAATCCACATTATATAAATTGTACTTAGCTTATAACAAGTTATGATTTTAGTTTCATGTTAGTATTGATGATCACTGAAATAATATTTTTGACTATTAATAATACATTTTTTTTAAAAGATATTATAATATATATTTCAAATGTATATTAATTTATGTGCAACTCTCAAATTAACGACTATTTTAAAATTTTATAATGCCATTTGTGGGTGGGTCCTAAAGTCTGCGAAGTATCGTCTCTTCTCAGGAACACGTTTCTATCATATGTGTATGTGACGTGATAACTTCATCGGAGACATTGTAAAAGATTTTTGATAGATTTTTTATAAAAATAAATGAAAAAGATTGTGATCATGTCGACGCAAGAACAACTTGGAAGACAAGACCGGCCAGTTGTCCTGATCCACTGCCACCCAAACTTCAAGTTCGTGTTTACCACCCTCAGCACTCGCTTCACTCTCCTCGACCCGATCCTCCAGTCGCCCGACTCCACTCAATCCTTCCTCTCCCGCCACGCCTCCTCCATACGCGCCCTCCTCTGCGTCGGCTTCTCCCCCCTCACCTCCGACACTCTCTCCCTCCTCCCCAACTTGGAAATCGTGGTCGGTTCCAGCGCCGGCATCGACCACGTGGACCTCCAGGAGTGCCGCCGACGCGGCATCCTTGTGACGAATGCTGGTGGCACCTTCTCCGATGATGCCGCCGATTATGCCCTGGGTTTGTTGATCGATGTTCTGAGGAGGGTCTCCGGCGGCGATCGATTTGCACGGGCCGGGTTGTGGCCTAAAAATAGGGACTACCCACTTGGGTCAACGGTATGGTTCTGTGGTCAAAGATTATTTTGACTGTTGACTGTGTCGTTTGTTTGCAAATGCTTACTTT
Source organism: Ailanthus altissimus (assembly GCA_946807835.1). Classification (NCBI taxonomy): domain Eukaryota; kingdom Viridiplantae; phylum Streptophyta; class Magnoliopsida; order Sapindales; family Simaroubaceae; genus Ailanthus; species Ailanthus altissimus. Next base: position 23,018,377 of record OX327696.1, on the reverse strand, counting down.
ATTATTTATTTTTTCTTAGGGTTTTTTTCGTTTGCTATTATTAAAAGTGTTTTTGAGAAACGAAGCATTGGATAGTGTCTTGTTATTCAGTGATACATTAGAATGTGCTCGTTTTTACCTTAAATATTTATTTTATTAATTGAATCAATGTCTTGGGTATAGTAAAAGTATATTGGTTTCAGATTAATGAATAACTTCTTTAGATCATGAGGAAATATGATTTATCTGTGGAAACGAAATGATGCTGAGAATTGGCACTTAATTTTGGGACTTCCTTGTTGAGTTATTTAATATAAAAGATGGTATAAAATTGAAGAGCAAATCTCTTTCCAACTTGGTTAATATTTCGTCTATTATATCATGATTTTCCAATCTGTGACTTAGCTGGAATGATGATTCCTGGGGAGTAGATATTGTCAAATTTTGGTTTTTTAGTGAATGCAAATTTTCTTCTTCAGTCAAGTGCAACCATTAAGTTGGATTTCCTCGGAACTGTATGTGGTTGAAGATGCAGTGGGTTTTGCTACCATCAATATAGCTTGACTGTACTATGCATTTCCTTAGAAATTGGATAGTGCCTGTAAAGCATGGTCATGCAGATTGCATGAGGGTCTAGCATTTAGGGGCTAGCGATCAAGAACACACCAATCCCTCCATCCTTTATTTATCCTATCAATTTTGTCAGGATGCCCTTTTTTGTGTGTTTACAGTAGTTCTTATGCGCCATGGTTTCAATTGCAGTTAAGAGGAAAGCGAGTTGGGATTGTTGGACTGGGGGGCATAGGCTCTGAAGTTGCAAAAAGGCTTGTGGCCTTTGGCTGTAATATTGCTTACACATCAAGAAAGAAGAAGCCAACAGTCTCATACCCATTTCATACTAACGTTTGTGACCTCGCAGGGGATAGTGATATCCTCATTGTATGTTGTGCTCTAACTGAAGAGACTCATCACCTGATTAATAAGGATGTCATGACAGCTCTGGGAAAGCAAGGGGTGATAATAAATGTTGGGCGTGGTGCTCTTATTGATGAAAAAGAACTGGTGAAGTTCTTGATGCAAGGAGAGCTTGGTGGAGCCGGTCTTGATGTGTTTGAGAATGAGCCTCATGTACCAAAGGAGCTGTATACTTTGGATAATGTTGTATTGTCTCCACATGTTGCTGTCTTGACCCCAGAATCGATTGCAGCGTTGGAGGAACTCATCCAGGGCAATCTCGAGGCATTTTTCTCAAATAAACCTTTGCTGTCGGCTGTCCAGCTTGACTGAGGAAACTTATTATTTTTTCTGCTTCGCATTATTGTTCGAAGATCCTGTAATGAATGGTGTTTGTCTTGACAATAAAGGCTTCAAGAAATCAAGAGTAGATCAATTTTATGTTGATCAGCATAATGTTGAATTATGTTAAAATTATGAGTATGCATTTTTTAATCGAACTGATTGATCTGAAATTTGGTTTTACTGAAGCTTGGTGTTTTATTCTATTTTTTTATTTTACTTTAATTCTATCTATTTGGTTCTAATTCGATTCAGCTTAAAATTAATTAAAATAAAAATTGATAATAATTAAAAATTAAACTGATTCGATTTAATTTAGTTTGATTTGAGGGCCGGTTCAAAATTTAATTTTTGTATTTTGGAACTGGGAAAGCTTCTTTTGATGGTAGGTTATAGCACAAAAAGGGTTAGATGGATCACAGTAACCGAAGAACTCCCATGTACCCATAGATCTCTTTGCATCATTGGATATTAGATAATAGGAAAAATTTTATAAATAGCCTTCTAAATTTTTTATTATTTTTTTAACTAAATTTAAAATGATTATTTTTTATTAGTTAAAACTTTCATTTACGAACACTTTTGTCTTAAAATAAAAAATTGAAACTATTTTCAACACTCTCCGTTGAAAATTTTAAAATTTTACAAATTTAATTAGATCGAAAAATTTTAAAATTATCATTGCATAAATTAGAGATTACACTATATTTTTCACTTCAAATGAAGAAAATAATCGATTCTTAGTGAGTTTTTAAAATTTTTTGAGAATTTTGAATAATTTTAAAATTTTGTTAGAATTTGCATTTGAAGTAAGAAATATGTGAAATTAATGAATTATATGTGAAAAATAGGTTAGAATGGTGTAACAAAACGTTGAAAATGGGTTAAAAAAAAGTTTTGGGTGTAATGGACTGAAACTGACGACGATCGGCCGCCGTTGTTTTGAAATCCAATTTCGGAGCTATCTTGGGCCCGAGATGTGCCCAAGTGCGTATCTCGGGAGCGCATTATGGGCCCGCAGTGCGCCCTTGGGCTTATCACAGTGCAGCATCGCAGACTCAAAGTCTGCGATGTTGCATTGTTGTGCCACGGGGCGCAAATATAATTTTTTTAAAATTTAATTTAATTTAATTTTATATAATGAATTAAATTAAATTTAAGGAAAATAATGTTTTTTAAATTAAATAAATAAAATAAAATTCTATTTTTAATGTAATTTTATTTAAATTTAATAAAATCTAATTTAAAATCTATTAAGCAATTAATTAACATTAATTAATAAGTTGGTTAAATGATTTATTTAAGTAATGATAATTTTAATTTTTTGTAACATTATTTTTTTAATGAGTACCTTTTGTAATTAATTATATATTAAAAAAATTTAATATATAATTAATTATTATAATATGTTGTTAATATGTTAGTAATTAATTTCTCTTTCTCTTTTATATCTATTGAATTAATTGTTTGTGAATTTTTCTTTTGATAAATAATATCGTATGTTAATATGTATGTTTGTTATTTGTTAATAATATTAATTTATTAGTTTTATTTATTTTCTTAATTGTTACAAGCATAAGATAGTTTTTCGTGCATCAGTGATTGCTTATGCGAAGATATGAGTTATAAAAAGTATAAAAGAAAAACTGACAAAGAATCAGAAAATATTATTTAGGTAGATGTGTATAGAACATTTATTAGATATGTAAGATTTGACGTTCTCTGGTATTTTGGTGTACGAATTATTGTTGCGTGATGTGCATACCTCCAATTTAAAAGATGAGATGTGATTTTACATAGGGAAGAAACACATTAGATTTAGTCGAAAGGAATTTGTACTAATCACCGAACTAAAAATGAGAAATTACTCTCCCACCCAACAGTTGAATAAAAAATTGGACACGCAATTGTAAGAAACATATTTTTCAGGGGTAAATAAATTCCCATCTCATGATGAAGTAATTCTCAATTAATAATATAAAAATATATTTTATATATAATATTATTTTTTATATTATTATTTTTTGCCAACAATGTATGCTTTATTATTATTATATTATGATAATATTATTTTATTGCATTTGAGAGATATATGTGTGAAATTAGAAATGGAAATGTAAGAGTGAGAATGGAAATAAAAGGAAATTGAAAAGAAAATAAAGAAAAAAAAATGGTTATTTTCTTTACCATTTCTGATTCTTGCTCTTGGGAAAGAAGAAGTAATTGTTGCTTCCATTTTTCTTTCTTCATCAACGTGAGAAAGAAAGAGCAAAAGGTTGAATTGGTCATTTAGGATTAAATGTTAATCTTACGTTGGACTCAGGAGTTACTGTTCTAAATTATCAAATCCACCAGTTGATAACTAGAACTGATAACAAGTATAATTTCAGGCTGACTTTGAAGGAATACGTGTAAAATGTTACACGTCCTGATAATTTCTCAATTTTATCATTTATATATTCATTTGGTTAATATATGATTAGTGTGTTTATTCTATATTTTTTTATAATTTCGTTGCGTTAAAATATGTATTAGATGTATATTTTGTAATAAATACACTACCACATAAATACACATATACACAGTTGATCCCCTACAAATTGTGGTATCAGAGCATGGTTACAAGCCCATCGTGGTGCTCAGGTCAGAGGACCAAGCAACATAGGATGTCAATTGGGGTCTTCATGAGTCTGTTCAGTACTCAATTCTAACTGAATACCTGTATGCCTATACAATCTCCAAGATCCTGGTCAACTAGGAACAACTAACTGTACCCTACAGATATAAACATATACTGATCTATGTAAATTAATAGGATCTACTAACAGACTTGCGTTAGTAGAAATAGATCAAGAACTATGTTTGAGAACATACTTGCATAATAACATATCCTAGTAATCTATTGCAACTCTTGCAACTATATCATTATTATCATATTCTGAGATCTTTGTCTCGTTACGGACAATGTTCCAACTCTTGAAATATTTGATAACTCTTAGCATCGGTCTAAATTCTTTTAGATCTTATCCAAACTTCTTCAGATAAAATAAAGTCTGTAGCGTAACAAGCATTAAACCATATAATTAAAAGGTAATTAGCAATATAAAAAAATATAATCTGTATAGATATCAAATATTCATACAAAACTGGGATGACACGTAGGCACAACCCTAACAGATAGTATATGGGAAGCCTTGTCACTTACCTGTGGAACGTGAGCATAAAGCTTACCAGGCCACTAAAACTTTTAATGCAAATCTTGATTCTGCTAGACAGATACGTAAATTAAGAATAAATAAACTTTAAGAATTGAGAAATGATGCATATGAGAATTCAAAAATTCATAAAACTAAAATAAAAGCTTTTCATAATAAAAAAAATTCAAAGAAAAATATTTGATGTTGGTAAGAAGGTTTTACTTTATAATTCTCAACTACACTTATTCCCTGAAAAATTAAGATTAAGATTGAGTGGCCCTTTTATTGTAAAACATGTGTACCCTTATGGAACAATTGACATTGAAAATTCTAAGAATGGTAATGTATTTAAGGTAAATGGACAAAGACTCAAGTAGTTTCTAAAAAACTAAACTTTTCATGAAGAATTTGTGTCTCTGTTTGACCATTGTTATAAGACCAATTAATATTTGTTTTACATATTTACATATTTATATATTTATTCTTCTTCTAACTTTATTTTTTTATTTTTACTTACAGGTTAATTTAGTTTTTTTGTTAAAGTTTTGTTTTACACCCTAGTTAAGTGGCAGATAATGGTATTCTGTAAAATTTCAAGTCGGTTTTGTCAATTTTTCATACTTACTGATACCTTCTCTTCTTTCTTTTTTTTTTAAAAAAAAATGGATGACATTTTAAAGAATTTAAAAAAGTGTTTTCCCTTATTGCCTCAAAATACTTTAAAGAAAATTTACCAAGTAAGATGTGAACGATTAAGGTTATTAATAATTATGAATATACCTGTTGATGTACATTGGTTAATTGAAGCCAAATTTCGATTGACAGATGAATTTTCAGAATCATTAATTTGCTACATGCTTGACTTAGGTAAAAACTCTTTTATAAAAAAACGGAAAGCAAAACGGTTAAGCATTTGTTATAAGTGTGCACGCATGACTTGCAACACATGTTGCTGCACTTTTAGAATGGTGTCTATAAATCGTGAAGATAAAATTAGATTCATTAAGGATGACCTGAATAAGAAGTCTTTAGATGATATCTTATCGACTCTTAGGACGCATCCTAGTGGATATGTGCATATTGCAATTCGTGAATTATAGGACATATTCTTAAAAGAACATGAGCAGTACAATCTTGGCAATTTGACTTTAAAAGACCCTGTTTGCTAATTTATAAGAAAATTAGATGGAAAGCCTATCCCCGATTCATAGAGGGCATTTAAGCCATTTCTGGCCGTAAAACTAGAGAAAGATGTGAGCCACAATCACAATTGCTTGTACATATTTACTGTAGCTGTTATTTTTAAATATTTCATTTCAAACTCAAACGTCTTTTTCAACAACCAATCACCTATAGACGATTTTAAAAATTTTACATTTTAAGACAACAACCCATATGACTTAATTTTACAACACCTTTTGGCTCTATAAATATATTACATTATTTATACATCTTTATACAAACTCAAAATTATTCAAGAGAGAGGGTGAGTGTAATAATGGAAGGAACACCAACTCGTAAATTCATAAAAATTTGTGTCTTTTGTGGATCCAACCCTGAAAAAACTAGAGACTTTGTAGAAGCAATAGATACCCTTGGTAAGGTGTTAGTTAAGTAAAACGTTCATTTAATATATGGGGGAGGTAGTCTTGGATTAATGAGATATGTGACAACCGCTGCACAAAATAAAGGCAGTCGAGTTTTGGGTATCATATCAAAAGTTCTAGTTGTTGGAAACATCGTAGAAAAAATAATTGGGGATGAGTTACAGGTATCATCAATGCATGAGCGAATGTCTCTTATGCTTCGGAATGCTGATGCCTTTATAGCTCTACCTGGAGGTTTCGGAACTTTAGAGAAAACTTCTCAAATTGTCTCATGGGCATAATTATAAATCCACTAAAAACTCATTGGTTTGTTAAATGTTGATAGTTTTTATAATGAGTTATTATCTTTTCTTGACTATGCGGTGGAAAAATAATTCGTCTCATCTGCAGCACGACAGATCCTCATTTCTACTTCAATTGTTGATCAATTACTCGATGAACTATAAATTTTTACACCTCTATTTGATCTAACAATGCCTCAGATAGATTGGTATATTGATGATAATGAAAAGAAACATAAGATAGATTTGACGCTTTGTCTGTAACTTATCTACTTTTATGTATTTTTAAACATTTTGTGTGGTTTGTTTTATTTTGTTGTAGGTTTAATTTCTAATAAAAGATGTTTCAGGTGATATCTTCTATACTTTACTCTTTCCATATTTTGACATTGAGGACAATATCTCAATCTGGTTGGGGGGAGAATAGTTGATATATAATATTAGTATTATTTATTTTTTTTGTTATCATTTTTTTCTCTAATAAAAAAGTTTCATTATGAATGGCGTGAGTAAAAGATTTATTTATGCATTCTTGAGACATATTTTAGTTCTAAATGGCACAGTAAATAGTACATTACTGAACTTTTGAAACATATTCTAATTAGTTTATTTTTAATGCATTTTATGTATATTTGTTTGTTGCTTAAGTTTTTGGTAACTCTTGCGTAAATAAGTTTGCTTTGCTATCGATGTATGATTTCAAAATTGTTTAGTTTAAATCACTTTTTCTATTTAGGTTACTAAAGAATAACTTCTAAAATTATTTCTTGAGAACAATATTAAGCCTTATGGCAAGATGGATAATTCAATTTATATAGCCAAAAGAATTTCTATGTTTAACTATACATATTCTTTTCTAAACTCACATATCTTTTGTGAGTTAATGGATAGGTTTGACATAACAGCTTATGAACTTTCATTGATCTTTTGAAATTGTTAATTTTTATTTGGAATAACATTATTTGAGATAAAAAATGATTTGGTTACTTAGCTGAAGGATGATAAAAAAAATTAGAAAAGTATTATGGTGACAAATTGCTCTTATTTTGTAATGATTCTTTATGTCTTTAGAAAAAACAAAAAAAAAGTATTAAAAAAAAGAGAGAAAAGAAGTCAATTTAGTTCAATAAAATCTTCGTTCAGTTTTAGAAGACTAAAGTTATTAGGAAGCAATCTTATTATCGGACTCTCTATTCGTAAGATTCACATAAAATAATTAAAGTCCTGAAGCTAGCAAGTGGAAAGAATGGTTTGACTCTAAACAATTGATTTTATTATTTTTATATCAATGTTAGTTTGTCTGTCTGTCCTTAAATGTAACATTTTCTTGAGCGATTATCTATTTTCCAACTCCATGAGTGAAATTCTAACCTGTTAAACAGTTATTCACCTGTGATGATATGGAGTTGAGGATTTACTTAGAGAAAATTTTCAAGGCTATATATGTTGTGGTTTGTGGTAAAAAGGCTTCGGCTTAATTCACACATACACACAAAATTTTGAAAGTTATGATTGAAATAGCCTTAATAGTAATTGTGATCTTGAACTGACATTTTGTTTGAAATACTTAGGCAGTGTTCAAATTTTATTTATACTTGAATTGCTAGGGACTAGCATTAAGTTGGTTGGGGGTGTGATGAACACTTGAAATTATATATTTAATAAGGATTTTATATTATTATTTTGTATTACTAGTGTCTTTAACCCCCTTAACTTAAGTATGTTTACAATATTGTACTTAATTAGCTTTTAACTGTTTTGTGATAGGTTCGGTAAAATGGGAATAAATTTCTACCTTATGATCCAATTGGAGTGATTCTTAATCCTATGTAGAGCTGACTCAATGGGCTAACATATTGTATTTGCACAAAATATTTAAAATTTTAGCGTTTAGATGGTGAAAATGTCCTAGAACAAAACTAATCTGCAGTACAGGCCTAATACAAACAGTCATAAGTATTTAGCTCATAACTATAAAAATATGTATCTAATACATATGAGACAACTCAATTTACAAAGATAAGAAACTTATCTACAACGTTAATGTTTTGAATGACAGTTAGTTTAGATCATATCAATTCCAACTTAGTTAATCAAATGGGTGTATTAATGATAATTAATATAAATTATTTGCCACCATTCTTGACTTTTATCATCCAAGTAGTTCCCTCTTCATTTGTCTTGATTTATCCATATTTTTTTATAGATAGATAGCATGGTTATACCCAAATGATATAATTAGAGAGCTAGATTTTAGTTTAAAACACTTGTCTTTTGTATTATCTCTTTGTAATACTATTTCTCTTGTTTACTGTTCTAAAGTTATGTTATCTCTTTTTCCATTTCTTTTATTTTTCTTTAATTTTATTATGTCCAAGTAATTTTCGTTATGTTAAGGTGAAAGGTGAAACTATTGACAAGATAGTAAGATATACTTAACTCTTATTCATGAATTTAATGTTTCATTTTTAAGTTATGCAAATTTATACATGATGTATTTATTTTGTTTGTAATATTAATACCCTTTCTTCTAAAGTGGTGTATCTTGATTTATTATAGATAATTTTTATAGTTAGCACAATGAATTCTTGAAACCATTTATAAGATTTGGCATATATACCATTTCTTATAAAGTGGGAGTCTTAATTTATTGCAGACAAATATAAAGATTGGCATAATAAATACTTGAAACCATTTATAAAATTTGGTGTATAATAATTGAAAGAAATAAATACTAGTTAATATATAAATGATGATAAACTTTAATAGTTATATCTTCCGGTTGGAACCTCCTTCATGTGGGGATTTTAATTGAGTTATAAAAAGATTTGAATATTTTCTTACTCTATATGCCAAGAGTAGATCCCCCTAACCTTAGCTTTTATTTTAATTGATTAATTGAATTAATATTTGTAAATATCTTATACTGCATTAATTGTCTTTAAAGTATTTTAATTTTACTTCTCTGTGGATCGATCCCGTTCTCATTGGGTTATTTATTACTTCAACAATCCTGCACTTGGGAATAAACACCTATGTTCTTGACGTGTCATGTGCCATTCATTTTATATATGAATATTTATTTTGTATTTATACAGTCATTATTTTACTAAATTGCTATTTATTTTTAGTATATGGTAAGATGTTTATTACATTTTAGATATTATAAAATCTAAAGGAATTTAGATTGGTGCTAAGAGTTAGCAATGCTATGAGCTACAAGTGTTAATAGTTAACAGTGTTAAGAGTTTACAAGTTATAAAATTTAGCAAATTCTAAGGAGTTAGAACCTTATCTGAATTGGGACAAAGACTTAGAAATATATATTAGTAATGACATAGTTGTAAAGAGTTGCAAATGATGTTAGGAAATGTCATTATACAAATATATTCTCAAACGCTTTGTTCCTAATCTAATTTCACTGATGCATGTCTATCAGTGAATACTTGAAAGTAGACATTTAATAATGGTTTCATATCATTGTTTTGTATTACTAGTGTCATTAACCTCCCTAACTTAAGCATGTTTATAATATTAAACTTAATTAGTTTTTAACTATTTTGTGGTAGGTTCGGTAAAATATGCATAACTTTCTACTTAGGAATCTAATTTAAGTGATTTTTGATCTTATGAAGAGCTAACTCAATGGACTAAAATATTGTAATTCATAAAGAATTTAGAATTCGAACGTTTAGAGGATGAAAAATGTCCTAGAACAGAACTGGTCTATAGTAGAGGCCCAGTCTAACTAGTCATCAATATTTTGCCCATAACTAGAAAAATACGTATAAGACAACTCAATTTAGAAAATTTAAGAGACTTATCTACAACTTTGATTTTTTTTAATGGAAGCTACTTTGGGACCGCATCAATTTCAAATTAGACAATCAAGTGAGTGCATTAATGATAATCAATGCAAATTAGTTGTTACCCTCTTGACTTTTATCATCCAAGTGGTTCTTTCTTCATTTGTCTTAATTTATCCTTTTTTTTTTATAAATAGGTGACCTATTTACCCTCAAAGCAAGTAATTAGAGAGTTAGATTTTAGTTCAAAATACTTACCTTTTGTATTATCCCTTTATAGTATTATTAATTTCATTTATTATTCTAAAGTTTATGTTATCTCTTCTTCCATCTCTTTTTTTTTAATCTTATTATGTCAAAGTAATTTTTATTTTGCTAAGGTGAAAGAGTGAAACTCTTGGTAAGGTAATAAGATATACTTCAACTCTTATTTTAGAATTTAATGTTTCATTCTTAAGTTATGCAAATTTATATATGATGTATTTATTTTGTTTTATAATATTGATACCCTTTCTTATAAAGTGGTGTATTTTGATTTATTATAGATAATTTTTATAGTTGGCACTATAAATTTTTGAAACCATTTACAAGATTTGGCGTAAATACTCTTTCTTATAAAGTGAAAATCATGATTTATTATAGATAAATATAAAGATTGGCATAATAAATATTTGAACTCATTTACAAGATTTGGTGTATAATAATTAAAATAAATAAATACAAGTTAATATATAAATGATGATGAACCTTAATTATTATTTCTTTTGATTAGAAACTCTTTTGTGTGAGGATTTCAATTAAACATAAAAAGAGTTTAATATATTCTTATTTCATATGCAAGAGTGGATTCCCCTGACCTTAGCATTCATTTAATTAGTTATTTGAATTATTATTTGCAAATGTCTTATATTGCTTTATTTGTCTTTAGAATATTTATAGTTTGTAAATTTTAATTCTATTTTTCTGTGGATCGACCTCGTTTTCATCGGGTTAATTATTACTTTGACAATCCTACACTTGAGTATAAACTCTTATATTCTGAACGTGTCAATATTCGTGATCCTTTGACTTGAGCGTTACTGTGGGCTTGTGAGTGATCTGCCATATTTTGGTTCCACACATATCAGAAACCTTTCATGGTTTGACTACTGGGTGTCGCTGGTATGGTTCGCTACTCATAGAGTCCGATCCGTTAGCTCATTTGGGTGAGTTGTATATCCTAATGCTCTAAATTTGTATTTTATAAAGTCTTATGACCATAAGCAATTGTACTCAAAAAATAAGTTTTTCCTAAGAATAAATAGTATAGTAAAAGTGTTTGCGGATATTAATTATTGAAATACAAATTTAGAGATAAGTTTAAGGTCGAGCGTATAGAGATTTGATGATAATTTATGTCTCTGCTCTTTAATGATATAAGTGACGGAAGGATTATACTAATATGTTATAACCTCAACTTGTATGATCTAAAGCGCCGCTTTGTAATATCCGTAACGTATATGTGAGACATTATTCATGGACGTATGGAGGAGTTTCATATGAAAAATCGGATATGGACCTAGAGAGTCTTACAATATAAAGTATACTTGTTGTGCACGCGGGCGGCATATTGGATTAAACTGTTCTGTCTAAAAAATTTTAGCAAATTGAAAACTTGTTTTAGGGTTCCTCAAGATATGCAATTATCAATACTTAAGTGTTAAATGCATCACTTAATTAGTTAATAAGAGTTGTCAATCAATGGGATGTTGACAAGTGGCATAATTTGGTCAATAAATTATTCTTACCTTGAATTGACTAATTAACCTTACTAGTAAAAATAAGTGAGGTAAAAGTAATTATTCAAAATTATTTTGAGTAATTAAATTAAATATTATTAGATAATATTATATCAAATGGAGTATAGACATTTACAGTAATGGGCCAAATATATATAATGTAAAAATGTCTTTTTGTTTGTCATTAATAAAAAAATAAGATGACAATGACCTTATTTACCTAATAAGGGGCAATATGTTGGTGTATTATATCAAATAATTTGAAGAGAAAGAGGCCAACCATTAATTGAGGTGGGTGAAGCACATGTATTTGTTTTATCAAGTGGGCAAAACAAATAAAAAGTACTCATTAATGCACACACTTTGTGATATATATAAGTGATAAGAAAAAATATGAGAGAATTCTTTAAGTGTAATAGCAAAAGTTGTAAGAGAACAAAAAGAGAAAAATAAGGCATTTCATCTCTTCTTTTCTTAGAAACAAACACTATTAGAATCAAAGTGTTTAATTGTTAAACACTTGTTGTTGGAATATTTTGGAATTGTCATTCTAATTTCATAATCCTACCAGATTATTATAAACTAAAATTATTCAATAATACACTTCAAGATGAGCTCTATAATTAGCGATTAAAATCCTTGAAAAATTAAAAACTACTTTTAATTTTAATAAGTATTACTTAACTTGCAAATTAGTATAATTGATATACTTGAACATATATATTATTATGCTAAATTGGATGTAATTTGTATATGATATTTTCACTGCGTGTCATAAAATTTTAAATTATACATACACTCAATTCATCGCACACTCACTTAACAATATTTAATTCTTGTTTTCTATTTTTCTTTTAATTTCAAATTCTGTATTCTGAATTACTCGTGTGTGAAAATCCCAACAGAACATTTATTAAATGAGAAATCTTAAAACGTGCTTGGGTTCAATTTATGGATTGCAAGAGAATTATGGGGAGTTCATTTTCATGCCTTTTTATTGATATGTTTGACATCAAAACTATGCCACTGTTTCTCCATAAGAGGATTCTCTCGCATCATCTAATTGAGGCACCACTTGTTCCTGTGTTGTGTTATATGACATCTTGATTGATAAGACATTATTCATTTGGTTCTGACCAGTATGATTATGAATCTATGTTTGCAGTTAGGAGGAAAGTAAGTGGGGATTGTCAGGCTGGGAAATATTGGCTCTAGAGTTGCAAAAGGGCTTCAGGCCTTTGGCTGTGTCATTTCTTACAACTCAAGAAGAAAGAAACCATCTGTTTCCTTTCCTTACTATGAAAATGTCTATGACCTTGCTGTGAATAGTGATATTCTAGCTCTTTATTGTACACTGATGGAAGAAACTCACCACATAATTAACAAGGATGTCATGAGCACCGGGAGAGGAGGGAGTGATAATTAATGTTTGATGTGGGGCTCTTATTGATAAGAAGGAAATGGTGCAGCTTTTGGTCCAAGGTTAGATTGGTGATGTAGGTCTAGATGTGTTTGAGGATGAACCCAATGTTCCCAAAGAGCTTCTTCAATTGGATAATGTTGCATCGTCTCCTCATTGTGCCATTGTCACCCCAGAATGCTTTGACGCATTGGAGGATCTGATTGTAGACAACCTAAAGGCTTTCTTTTCAAATAAACCTCTGCCATCACTGGTCAAGCTTGACTGAAGAGACTATTAACTCATTTCATGTAACAGTTTCGGTGGGAATCTGTCATACTGAAAGCCAACATTGGCTTACAATTGAGAGATTCATATCATGTTAAAACCCTGGCATATTTAATTATTCCAAAACCTGAAGTTGAAATAGGGGTTTACCAATTTACAAGAATTGAGCGGGAAAGGAAGTAACAGACCTGGAAAACTACGACTTGTTTCAGAATTCAAAGAGGCATTGGCTGTGCAAACAAGTTGATGCAAATCGGAATAGTTGATGAGACCTAGGAATCCCATAACCTGTACGTTATGAAAGTATTATGTCCTGAAAGTGAAATAGTTTAGATTTCCAGAGGCCAGAGCAAAGGGTGTTTCTGGAGTTGATAAGATTTGACAGTGAATTTGCTGATGATTTGATTGCTACTTTCTTTCTAGGAATTGATACGGTGTTACCTGTCTATGGTGGTATTTAGTTCTTTTACCTATTTCTGGCGGTGCTGTATGATATTCTTCAAACCTCTGTATCACTATTATGTGTTGTGTTAATATATGTATATATCTTTTCAACATCATGGAAAGGATTACTGCATGCCAAACCGGGTTCGCATTCGTTTTCTTCGGTTTAGAAAAGATAATAGTAATGAGCTCCTGTAAGCATTGTCTTATTGCCGCACTTGGAAAATCGATGATACAGTTACTAGATTCTATTGTTTTGTTTTATCTCATCTAGTAACATATTTCATTAACCGTTGTTCTTTCCTTCTTCCCAAAAATTTGGGGCGTGATTTAGTTATCAATACTAAACGTGAACATATTTCCTATTTTTCAGATGATGCAGCAGGCTCGTTCCTTCACTTTGTTGGCTACGAGGGATTCGAACTCAAAAATTTTTACTTCAATAAAAAAAAAAAATGTATTACAACTCTTTATTACTAGTCATTCAAATAAGTACCTTGCTTGTAGAAATTTTTAATCTCTACTAAAGAAGATGGTGATGTTGAATGTTGATAAACAAAATAAACGTGTTGACAGGTGAGGCTATTTCAACCTGAGAAATTAATTTTGACACTAACTTTTACATATAATTTTATTATTAAATATTTTTATATGAAATTATTTATAAAAACAATATAATTTAAATGATTTAACTAATTCTTTTTAAATCATTGTCCAATTTATATATATATATATAGGAGAATTTGAACTTTCACTAAAATAAAAATAAATGTATTGTCAGTGGAAGTAAATATACCATTAACCATTTATTATTAAGCAGCTAATATAAATACCATCATCTTATCTTTTAACGTTTCTTTTATTTGACATCAAACTTTACTCTAAATTTAAATAGCTACTTTATTTTAGTTGCATTTGTTTTCTTTTTGTTGATTTACAAGCTTTATGCACAAAACAATTCACTCCCCTCTTAATGTTATAAGAGAGGCCATAACCCATTAAAATTTAAAAAGATTTAATTTCTCAGGAAAAACTTCACAAAAAAAAATGAATAATGAAACATACGACTATAGGGTAACAAAAGAGAGAGATAACTCTAAGAGTGAGAGGAGTAAAGAAAGAGAGCATAGACTATAAGAGAGAAGAAAAAAAATTAATTTTATTAGAGCTAGTTTTAAAATATGAGGGGTTTATTTTCTAAAAATGTGAGTTTTTAAAATCTTATAATGAATTTATTGAAAAACTAGGTGTAGAAATTAATTTGATGGTTTAAATAGCCCCACTCTAAATTAGTTCTTATAATAATTTTTGTTACAATTTTTTTTTTTTAAGTATATGAAGAGAACAAAATCAGATAAAAATTTATTTGGGAGTTGAATAATACCACATGAATAAACTAAACTATTACAAACTCACTCACAATATCTTATATAACACAATAAGATTGGTTTAGTCATTATTACATTATCTACTTTATTTATTTTTTATTTTTTTTATATATTTATTCTGTCAATTATATTATATTATTAATTTGGTATAAGTAAATTTGTATGATGAATTTGTACAAATATTACTTTCAAATTGAGAATAAAATTGATTTTTTTTTAAAAAAATTAAGCATAATATTTAAGTGAAGATGTTTTGAATTAGTAATGTTAGATATTCTAAATTATATCTTAAATTATATTCTAAATTGTATTTCAAAAAGTGATTTGTCAAGTAATCATTGAGTAGTAAAATAGTGTAAATTTTAAAATTATTTATTATATTTAATAGTTATATGATACATCACTTCTAAAATATAATTTATAATATAATTTAAAATACTTAGCATTATTCACAAATATATTAAAATGCAAATAGCCATGTTTGGTGCCTTTAAAGATAATTTGGTACAGGGTTTTAAAATTGGACAATATCCCTTTTTTTTTGTATAATTATAAATAATCCATGATTATCAACAACAAAGGGATCGTCGATTTTAAGAATAATTTATCCCGTGACCCTTGATGGGATAAGCGATTCCTTTTAAAGAAAATTTAAATTTAGTAATGATAAATTCAATTATTTATTTTAAAAAGAATAATAAAATTTAAAATAAAAACAATACACTTAATAAATTAATAATTTATAAATTAATAAGTAATTAAAATTACTAATATATTTAAATAATCTATTTTATAATACTATAAAATATATTATTAAAATTTTATTATATTATAAATAAAGATTAATTATACAATCTAATTTTATAATACACCAAATACTATACAATACTAAAATATAATTCAATGATATCTTATTTTATTTAATACTAACAAATTCAATGTATATATCCCATCTAATTTGATATGCCAAACAAGTCCTTAATATATATTTATCAACAAATAGTAACCACCAACACTTAGCTTTGTAGTGGAAATGGACGGACCTTGGTCCCAACTTGAGGTTAAAGATTCAAGTTCCTATATCCCGTCAGTTGTAATTACTAGATGTATTAAACAGTTATTAGAAAGATAGAATATGGTTTGGAAATTTTGTTTATGAAATTGACTTATTGATGAATGTTGCATCTATAGACTCCACTTATTATTTATATATTTGTTATTATTTGTTTAAAGTTAAATTTGGTTCGATATATTGAAGTTGTCTCAATCAGTTAAGAGTTTATTAAATAAGAAAGAAATCGAGTTGTTGAGTTTAAAAACATCAAGAATTAAGTTTGAACTTCGAGCTTAAAGGGTATTGGACCCAAGATTAAGTAATAGATTACCAAAAACTAGTTTAAGATTGAATTGCATAATAAAATCTTACAAAACACATAAAATACAAAGTTAAAGTCAGGCGCTACTAGTGTAGCCAATGACGATCCTTTAATACTCAAACAAGATGATAATTTTATAATAAATATTTTTAAAATTTTTTGTGTTAGAAAAAATACAGAAAAAAAAAAGCGTTTCTTATTAAAAAGTGTTATTTGTTCAAATCTATCTCACCCTAATTCAAAATGGAAGATAAGCATTGAACATGTAAGAGTTAGCTCAAAAAATTCCCTTGTGACATAAGACAATATTTAATTGAAGAATCTTCTCTTTCATGGGAGCATTTTGAAAAACACAACTCAGTTGAAGACTTTTGAATAATTGCGCCTCCTACAACTTAGAGTAAATTACATTCTAGGATTTGTTACTTTTTGAAGAATTAACTTTGGGATTTGATAAGTTTGGAGAGGCTGTATCCTAAGTTTTAGCGGGTGCAATGCTTGCTAACTTCATTAATTTTAGACAAATTTCATCTTCATGTTAACAAAGGACAAAGACTTATCACACATTAACGTAGAGATTTAATAGTGGTCTTGTGGAAATTTTTTCACTTAAAATCTTATCTTTAAGCCTAGTGGTCATGTAATGTAATCTTCAGCTAATCATTTGATAGGTTCAGTGAAAAAATGGAATGAGATAGAGTTTTGCCAACGTACGTAGTGGTCATGTAATGTAGTCTTTAGCTAAATTTTTGATAAGTTCAGTGAAAAAGTGGAATGAGATAGCGTTTTGCCAATGTATATATTAATTATAGGGCTTTATAGTGATGTCACCGATATATAGGTCTCACCTAAAGAATCCCACAGCCACTCAAATTATGAAGGTTAATAAATCTGAATTGATACTGAGCCTGTTGGGACGTTGAATTAGACTAAACATTCCTCCTAGGAAATTGAGCCCGAGGGATCACTCCGAGACCGAAGTGTCACCTCATTTTTATTTTCTAACATTATTAATTTATTATTTGAAATATCTCCATTTCAAACCGCTGAAAATCAGCACCGATTAATTAATTTTCTAAACCGCCCTTTGACCTTTGACTGATGACAAATACATCGATATTTCAGCCAACAAAAGTAAGCACATATTTAAATATATAAGATATTAACGATTTTTTTATAATAAAAAAATAGATATTAAAGGTTTAAAGCCACGAAAGTACGCAATTAAATATATAAAATATTAAAGAAGATATTATAAGTTGCGAGTAGCCTCAACCTCCCACAGGCCGGGCATAACATTAAAAAAAAATAAAATAACAAGACAATAGACATGGACGATGCAAGTCATTAGGCGCTAGCCTTCTTTGGAGAAAAGGTTATCCTGGTCTTCCTAAACAGCTTGTGCTCAATATGCTGCTGAAAGGTGCGAGGAGGGAATAATGGTGGCTCGGTCTCGGAGACAGTCTCTCGAAGAGGCTTGAGGATGATCTTTTCCTTGGGCGGCTCGCAGAAAACAGCCCATGAAATCCTAACTTTTTCCTTGTTCACAAGCCCCCTGTGTAGAATGCTCTTGTACTTGCCATTGCTCAGGATTTCAATGGTGTCGCCAATGTGCATGATGATGGAATTTGGAACACATTTTGCGGTGACCCATTTGCCTTGGTAGAAGAGTTGCAGCCCGGGCACCATGTTGTGAAGAATGAAAGTGAGTGCACTCACGTCTGTGTGAGCTTCAACACCAAGGGCGAGTTCTGGTTGAGGGCATTTGGGATAGTAATTGATCTTCATCTGAAGAAGGAGCTCTTCCAGTCCACCAACTTCCTTTTCTAGCCTACCCTCTTCTAATCCCAAGCCAAGTGATAACAATGACAGAATTTTGGTCGCCAGTCCTCTCAGTTGCCTTGCATATTCACTAGTGGCCTCGCTGCGTATATATATATATATATTTACACACATGTTAAAATTTTTGGAACTGTTAGAATCCAGATCCGACCAAGAACCCAAGTTAATTCACTCTTGCAAAAGAAACAAGTAAAATAAAAAAAAAGATTAACAAAAAACAAGAACATATGACTAAATTAACCAGAAGAGAACAATCAAATTAACTTACGTGTAATCGCTTGGTGTCTTAGGCCAAATTGACATGTCCCTTTTGTCTTCAGGATAAACAAGATGGAAGAAATAGTCCTCCCACTCAAGCT
The DNA here is from genome assembly GCA_946807835.1 of Ailanthus altissimus. NCBI lineage: Eukaryota > Viridiplantae > Streptophyta > Magnoliopsida > Sapindales > Simaroubaceae > Ailanthus > Ailanthus altissimus. The sequence continues at coordinate 22,999,337 of OX327696.1, read as the reverse complement.
GGCCACTAGCATTATTAGCCAGCTTGCTTCCATAACCCTGAATCTTGCCTGAAGCCTGGTCATTAGCATACTTCTCTTTCTCCTCAACGGGAAGGTCAAAAAAGACCTGCCCGGCTTTCTTGACACGATCGGTAAGATCATCAGCAATGCCGTGGTTAACAAGATGCATCACTCCCCACTCCATGGCAGCTTTCTTGAGCTCCTCGCGACATTTCTCGCGAACAATTGGGTCCTCAGAGTCAATCTCCTTGAGATCAATGGTGGGCACTTGAGGCCCTTCCTCTTTCTTCTCTTCTTCAAAAACATCACCAATGCTTGACAGCTCTTCCTGAGGTCGAACGTACTCTTTTGGGATTGCTTGAATCCCACTGCTTGCCAAGCTCTCAACTCTTGGGATTACTGGTGTCACCATTGTGGGAATGACTTGTTTCTTAATTTGTTTGGAAAATAGTATAATACTGAATGTGGTTTATTGGTAAGGATTTATGGGCTCTTTATAGAGATGATGTTCAGCTAAGTGTGAGTTCCGTCAGAAATTAAACTTGTAGAAGTTGTAACACGTGCTGAGCTGCCATTATTTAATACATAAATTAAAGAACATGTGTAGTAAAATATGTAACTTAAGTTGACTGGAAGATCCAAGCACGGGGTTTCATCTGACAGTCTTTGCAAATTGAAACTGATCAGCAAGTCATTTCTCATGTGATGTGAAGACAGAATTATACTAGCTATATTTTATTTGAGCTCCTCTATTGTGTCTACTCTCTAGTGCGTTGACACATTTATTTTTATTTTATTTTGTCATTTTCATTGACATGCTGACAGTCAGAGAGTTGCGCATCTTAATAAAAAAAAGTGTGAACTATCACCCCTAAAAATTTTATATTATATTATTCACGGAGGTTGTTTGCTCTCCCTTTGATACTGGGTTGAATCATAATACAAATGAATCTAGCCATGCATATTCTAATTTGATAGACTATATTACTATCATGTCTTAGACTATATAGTTTGTCCATTTTTTAATACGGGCGTCAATTTAAAATGTCTAATATAAGTTAAAATAACATTATTTTGGTGGACTTTACAAATAATTTTATATATATTTATGATTTGCCTCATTTTATTTTTACAGTCTACTCAAGAAAAAGGGAAATTTGTGCAAGCCTATGCTTATGATGAGTACACCACAAGTAAAATGAAATACATGTCAAATTTCAATGTAAGAGAATGGTGGTTCAATTATGGGTATGGGTTTCGTTTTCCTGTAGGCGGACCTTTCTTGGCATTTGAATTAATCTTTCACAAAACAAAATTTAGTAAATCACGATTACCAACTACCTACCAGGCAACAGAAGCACGTTTCGGCTGACCCTCTCTGATCTGGATCGTCACTGTTAAAAAGAAGCTCAATGCCTAAGTCTCCTAAGGTTTCGAAATATTTACTCTCTTCTTCTACTGCTGGCCTCCCTCTCTTTAATAATCTCACCTTAACTAAAAATGATATTCGAGAAGGGAGTCATTTTTTTCTTTTCTGTCCTGGATCGGAGGAAGGTCAAGGTCCCCCATGCAGAGGAGGTTGGTGAGCCTCGTGTTTGAACTTTCGGTATATGTTTCTTTTACTAAAGCAATAAGTTACTTATTTGATCAACTTGATCGATTATGTAGGCGGTTCATTAATTTATACAGTTATCCTGGTTGAATAGCCGAGAATACAAGAGTGGCAAAATTGAGGTGTCTGTAAAGTAATTGACTTACGAGGAGTAACATCGACAGCATAACTAAAACAATGGGGAAAACTTCTTTAGAAATCTATAGGCCAAGAAACTTGCTTCCAGTGTAATTATATCCACCTTTGCGATAATAAACCACTAAATGTGATTTATCTGTGAGTAATAGTAATTGAGTAATGATAGATATTTTAAAATTTTATTTTAAATTATATCTTAAAGTTGATATATCAACTAAACGTTGAGAGTGTAATAAATAATTTTAAAATTTATATTATTTTATTATTTAATATTTATTTAACATATTATTTTTAAATACAATTTAAAGTAAAATTTAAAATACCTAATAATACTCTTAATAATTTTTTAAATTACAATAATCAACATTATACACAAGTAGCATTTACTTAAAATGACTTGATGATAAATAGTTTGTGGTTTTAAGTTCAATTTCCACTTCTTTGATTAAAAAAAATGTTATACAAAAGTACTCCTTTGAGAAATCTGTATGTTCTATAAAGTATTCATCTTAACTTATTTTAAGTATAGCATCAATTAGCTCAATTTGTATTGTATTTATAGGACCCCAAGTAATTATTCCCATGATCATCTTATGGGTTTCACCGCAGGGATTCCTTCAAGGCACATAATTTTTTGTGTTACCAAGTGTCTCAGAATCAACTTAAGGGTGTTTGTTGTAAATAATGTGAATAGGCAAAGGATTGAACTAGAATGTAAAAGTGTAACTATATATTTAATATCTTTTACATACTTAAATAGAAGGAATACAACCCATATTTATAGCATGAGCGATGGGCTGAGGAATTGTCTTTCTTTTCAAGGTGGGATTTGGGGTGGAGTCTGTTCATTTATATGATACTTTCCACAATTTATTTATAACAAAGGGCTTGTTTTGTTTGTTTTAGGAAATGTTTAAAAATAACTATTTTTTAAAGTAAAAATTAACTTTAACCACAAAATAAATTTATGAATTTTATTAGTCACACACTTCATTTTCAGATCATTTTATCCGCATTTTATATTTCTCTTTCACAAATTATTTAAAATTTTGATTTAAAATACACTTTAAAATTAATTAAAATTAGTAAATTTGGAGTAAAATAGATTAAAAATAAGTAAATTTGATTAAAAATAACTAATTTTTTTTAAAAATTGAGCAAAATCAAACAAAAAATATCAAAAAAAAAAATTGAAATACAGGTCTTGCACCCACCCCACATGCAGGGTGTAGTGTGAGTTGGGGGCCTCGCACACTTGCCCACACGTAGGGGCCTAACGCCACACCTTGCGTGTAGGGCGTGGCGCGAGACCCCATTGCTCGAGTTGGGGTCTCGCGCCACGCTCTACCTGCGAGGCGTGGGGAGATTTGGGGTCTCACACACCATGCCCCAAGTACGACGGATGACGCAAGGTCCCATCCCGCATCTCGCGCGAGGTGCGTGAAATTTTGGGTTTTTTTCTCCCATTTTTGTCTCTAATTTTTTTATTTTTAATACTTTTTTTTTATAAATTAATTTATGAAATTATTTGTTCTTAATCTATAAAGTATTTTTTTACATTTATTTAGATAATAACAATATTCTAATAAAAATTCTTTAAAAAATCAATAAACTAAAATTTTCACTTCTTAATTTTTTATTTTACCTTTAAATCTTCAAATATTATAACACAAGCATTGATTTATTACTTTTGAAGATAAGATTTGAGAGTGATAATAAATTAAAAAAAAAATGGTTTGAGAATGTTGAAAGATAATACGATCTCAAATTTTTTTTGTGGTTAATAATTTTTTTAATTTATTGGCTATAAAAATGTATTCATTCAAAAAAAAATTAGCTAATTTCGAAAATTTCCTTTTATTTTATGAAATTGACTTCAAAAAGGGGTGGGCATAAATATTAAAAAGTGTAGATGGAACCCACAATTTATCCCAAAATAACGAAGAGCTTACCCAAATTATATTCATAATAATAAAATACTATGCAAGTCAAAAGAGTACAAAATATAATTTATAAATAAAATCAAATATTAATTATTTTAATTTAATTAAAAGACATTAAAATAAAATACTTATATTCAAGTCACCAACCCAAAGTTTTTGGTTCAAATCTCGCTCACGCGAGCGTGAGAGTGGTGCGGTTTAAATTTATTTAATTAAAAAAATATTAAAAGAAGATACCTAGTTCAAGTCACTATATATACCTTACTCTCCTCTTATTTAATTGTAATATAACGTTTAAAAAATAGTATTATATATACAAACTTATAAGAAGCACGCAAGTCTGGTAAATGTACTTACCATACATTACATTTTTATTTTAGTGTAATATCATGAATGATATCTTTGGTCGAAATCTATCTATTAATTCAAAAAAAAAAAATGTTAGAGCAAAATAGAACTTTCATGGTGCAGTCTGCCTTGCTACAAAAAGTTCACAATGAACTAAATCTCCCTCTACTTAATAATGGGGGAAAAAGTGTCCAACCTTAACTTGAACCCCTTTTTCCCTAATTAAAAATTGAAGGATTAATTTAGTAATTTTATAGAGTCAATTTGAAATAAAAACTCTTTTGTAATTGATAAACAAATATAGTATAAAGAATAATATTAGGTATTTTTAATTATATTTTAAAAAATAATACGTTAAATAATTATTAAATATAATAAATAATTTTAAAATTTATACTATTTTACTATTTAATAATTATTTAATACATCATTTTTTAAAATATAATTTAAAATAATTAAATTATACGATAATAAAAATATAAATATCTTTTGTCAAATTTAAATTTAATTGCAAGATGGAAAGGATACCAATATTGGGCCACCAAATGTTTTTGGCCCACTAACAGCCCAAAGAACAAACCATCCCACGTGACAACCTCGTGCACGAACGGGGCCAATATGAAGGATCCACGTATCACGTTACAAAACAACCTGCGAAGATCAATTACCAAGCAAGAAGATGACATGGCAGATTTTGTAAGATCAAAATACCCAACAGGACAAAAAGCCGTTGCGTTTCCCTCCACACACTTGGCAATTACCTTATCTGTTTGATTTTGTTTTGCTCTTCCTTTCCCTCCAAACTCGTACACACAAAAAAATCTATCACCATGCACGCACCATCAACTCGCTCTATTATCAACTGAAGCTGCAAGTAACACAGGGATCATACAGTTATATCTTTCTGTATTCCCAATGGCTAGCAAGATAGCCATGAGTTTAACTCCTTATCGTGTCTTCGTTTCTCCAGTCCAAAAGCCGGCGCCGGCGGCCTTGGTCTCTTTTTCATCTTCTTCTACAAGGTTTCAGTCGAATACTCACTTCAATGGAAAGCAGTTTTCTCTTCGACGCAGAATTTTTGTCCTGCCCATCAAGGCTACTGCTGACCAACAAGGTAATTAGAGTTTTCCATCTCTGTTATGTTATGAATTTGTCGTCTGATCTAAGCTACTCAATGGGAAGTGTTAGTAATAATTTCATAAATGAAAGGTTTTTATCAATTTATTAAGTAGAATCCCTCAAAGCTTTGTCCAGATTTGGATTTGATGTGTTGTTGGTTAATTATCAATTAATTAAGAGTTTGTTTTCATTTTCTCATTTTGCTTGGTGACCATTAGGAAAACCATGTAACTAAGTACAATGTTTCTTTTCAGGAAAGCTTGGAGAAGATGATGTTGTGGATAGTAAAATTCTGCCTTATTGTAGCCTAGACAAGAAAGAGAAGAAATCATTGGGTGAACTAGAACAAGAGTTTCTCCAGGCACTACAAGTATGGAAACTCGTTTTTCTTTTCACTTTGTCTCAAGTGCTTTGCTTATGTTGTTCTTAAAGTAGGGACAGTTTGTTATCGAGGTGCTTATGCTCAACTTTAATAGCACAATAGCTAAAGTGTTTGGTAAATACTTGTACTTCGCTTTCAAAGTTAATTTGGTTGTGCCCCATAATAGATTGTTAAAAGTCATCTACTTTCACTCCACAACTAGTGCTTCCAATCCACAGTAGTTGTAGCTTTAAAGCCACAACACCTCTATACCAAACAAACCTTTAGAGAACTTTTGCTTTGGCTGTTACTTATGTATGAATTTCTAAGTTTCCTTCTGTTTGGTTTTCAGGCTTTCTATTATGAGGGAAAAGCCATTATGTCAAATGAGGAATTTGATAATCTGAAGGAGGAATTGATGTGGGAGGGAAGCAGTGTTGTCATGCTAAGTACAGGCTAAATCTTTATTTGGAACTTCAAGAATCAACCTATAAGTTTTAAATCGATTTTTAGTAAATATTTCAAATTTGACTTGGTTTATTTTAATAATGTAGGCTCCGATGAACAAAAGTTTCTTGAAGCTTCAATGGCATATGTAGCAGGGACACCTATTATGTCTGATAAAGAGTTCGATAAATTGAAGATCAGACTTAAGGTTTGTTTGTCTTTTTTTCTTATTCAAGTGATTACTCTTCATAGTTCTTTGCAAAATTACATCTAGCTCTCAACTACAGAGAAGAAACCAAGTACTAAACATGGTGGTGTGGTGATCACCCAGTCTATTTGATAAAAGATAACCAATGTCTAATTTTGTTTTAATCGTTTTTGGGTTAAATAACTAGAACTCACTCATATGAAAGTTAGTACACTATTCTTTCTCTTTATAGGTTTTATTTAACAATAAAAATACCTTGTTGATAGTACATTAACTAAGATTTTTTTTCTCTTGCTGGCTGAAGGGAGTGATGTCTTTGTTAGTACTGATTAAGTTACCAAGGTAACTGATCACCAATCAACCTTAGAACACAAAAGAAAGTAGTGAACAAGAAAGAAGAGAAAAAGTTTGGGCTTAGTCATGATAGTCAGTATTCTCAGTTTTCCTTGGATACTTAACAAAAGGATGTGAAATTCATTTTTATAGAAGCGAAATCATTCTTAACAAATTCATAGAACTTTCATCCATTGCTTTTGAGGTTTTATTGTGCTAACTATTTACTTTGACTACAATTATTTTCTAGATGGAAGGGAGCGAAATAGTGGCTGAGGGTCCACGATGCAGTCTCCGTAGTAGAAAGGTGTGTATTTATTTTATCTAATTATTTTGAATATATTTTCTAATTCTGCATTTGTTTATCTTTATCTAATGCTGCATTTAATTTCTAATTATTTAGCCTGACTTAATCACGATAATAAACATTAAGAATATGTTCTCAGGAACTATGATAGACTTGGTCAAAATCATATTACTAGCAACTCTCACCTCTCTGATTCCAAATATTGCAATGTGTTTTTCTTTTTCCCTGTTATAGTTTTCTCACTGGGTCTTCAGTCATCTAAAATAACCTCCACTAGTGAAAGCTGTTTCTTTATGAGTCTCTTTTGGTAAAATGGAGTTTAATACTAAAGATAGAAGCATTTCATGCCAATATGATGGCTAATCCTTACAGCTTCTATATGCCATTTTCTCTTTTTTCTTTAGATAACTTTTAGCATTTTCTTGAATGCAGTATCTCTATACGAATTGACTATTCATACCCAAAAAAATCTCACATATGACCTAGATCTTTACCAGCTGCAGTAGTCCTGGAGGAAGTAAATATAATCTATTGAAGTACAGTACTATCATTTCAGAAGCATGCCTAAGTTAGTAACCTGGTTCCCTAACTTATTAGCAAATAATTGATCATCACTTAAATAGCATAGGCACTTTCTAATTTCAAGAAATTCCTTTGATACTGCCCAAAAGAAATTGGTGTTCAACTCTTTTGGAATCCAAACAAATCTTTTTTTTTTTATATTTTGTTGGGGATTCTGTGTTTTTGCTGATAATTCATGATCAGTTGGTCTAGCTTCACTTTGCTAACCAACTTCCTTCAATAGGTGTACAGCGACCTGTCCGTCGACTATTTCAAAATGTTCCTGTTGAATGTGCCGGCAACTGTTGTTGCACTAGGATTGTAAGTAATGTTGTTTTTTCAGATTGTTTTAGTTATGAAATTCCTGAAATGATACCCACTGAATTTTGTTATTTCATGCCAACTGCTAGTCAGTGCTCATTCTGATGTAAAAATGACTGGAAAAGGAAAAGAGGCCTTTGGAAGTACTAAAATGATGGCTTCATGAAATGGAAACTTTTAACCAAATTTAATTAATTATTGCTCTTGTTGATGTAATTTATCGTATTGTCCTAAATTTCACATATTAAATTTCCTCACTGAATTTGCATAATTTTGAATTGCTTTCCAACTATCCAAACTTATCTATAAGCCTACCCTTAGACATCTACTTTGCTTGCAAGTAATAAAATTTTTTCTGACTTTTTGAAGCCATCAACTCCTGTGCATTGGGGATTTAGATCTACGTTTCTTACAAGTCTTCTTTTTTTCTCCCCTCGTTTCTTTTTGGCTTTTTAAAATTTATTTCTCTGGTCCTGCCAGGTTTTTCTTCCTGGATGATATCACTGGATTTGAGATCACATATCTTTTAGAGGTAAAATTTAATATTGTCTTTGTTCTCCTTCTAACTCAGTAGAAAGGTAATTTCTTTAGCAGCAAATAATTCATTACTTATGGCTTCTCGGATATAAATAACAATCATATGCTCATTTCTTCAAAATTTCAGCTTCCGGAGCCATTCAGTTTCATTTTCACATGGTTTGCTGCCGTGCCTTTTATAGTTTGGTTAGCTCAATCACTCACAAAACTGATTGTGAAAGACTTTCTGATCTTAAAGGTATAACTTTGCGGACATTTCTTTGAGATTTATATTAAATGGTGACACATTTTTGGAGTGAATTGATTAACAAATGTATAACATCATTTCTAGGGCCCCTGTCCAAACTGTGGTACAGAGAATGTTTCCTTCTTTGGAACCATACTATCAATTTCTAGTGGTGGAACTACCAACAATCTTAAATGTACCGAGTAAGTGAAAAGATTTTCACTAATTGTATTAGTTTACAGATGTAGTGATTTTTCGCTAACTATGTTACTGCAAAGTTTTTCTAGCTGTGATTTAGAAGAGGGTTTTTTACAACTTTTAATTGTTACTGAGTAATTTTTTTTGTTTCAGTTGTGGAACCGAATTGGTGTATGACTCGAACACACGGTTGATTACATTGCCAGAAGGAAGTGAAGCTTGATTGGAGGTATATATATGTTGCCTACTCCACAATCCCGCAATTCATGATATCAGATACTTCGTGTATAAAGTAATTACAAAAGAACCAATACAATATCACTGCCAAAGTGGATTCTTTTGTCTTTTGTGTTGCAGCAATTTGTTTGCGACCCCAGTTGGTTAATTGAAGATGAAACTTTGAGCAGTTTGGGAGTTTAAATACCAATTCTTACAGAGAAAAAAATGCTCCCCCACCAAGGGGACAAGTTATAAGGTCCTTTGGAAGTGCTAGAATAAAATTCACACTGTACCATAGTGTACCCTCTCCCAATATCCTTTCATATCATGTTCATACAACTTGTTTCTAATTAAAGGTCGTATAATTTCTTCACTATCAGGCTCTAAGAGCAGTTTGACCCATTGTCCTGAAGTTGCATGAGTAGTTCCAGTCCTGACTTAAGATTTTTTTTATTTTGCTGTAAAATGTTTTAAATTTATTTTAGAGATTTGTATTATTGATGGATGACAGCGTAATTAACAAAACGTAGCTGCCAAGTACAGGAGGAAACAACACCAAGGGGTCGTTCCATTTTTACTAACAATCGATGTTCGAGGTGAAGAAAGTCAAATTATGTGGACCTATTTGTGATGGGGAAGAAACATGGTGTTGCTTCGCTGCGGGTTGTATCTTATTGTAAGTTGTGTCAATATCATACTTGTAAGTATAGGTATCCTATAAATACCTGTAGCAGCCTTGTTCACAAGAAGAAAGAAGATGATTCATCTTGTTGTACGTAATACTTAAAAAAGTTTTAGTGTTCTATTCGTAATTAAAATCAGTCAAGTAAGCTTGTAACTCAGAACCTTCCTTTCATCTCCATCATCATTATATACCTACCCATAGAGTTAACCTCTGAATCGTTTGAAGCATCACTCTGCCGCATTGGTTGCCTCTGTTGAAAAACTAATACTGAAGATGCATAACTAATTTCTTGGATTCTCTTGTTAGTTATTTAGTTAACCATGCGTGAATGCCATCCATGAGCAAATAAATAATTAAAAATAAAAAACAATGGTGCCTACAAAAACGTTCAACCATAGGTATGGCTTCATTGTTGAGGCTGACGATGGTTGATGGTAATCTGTATTCGAACATTATGCAACTTAGTACCATTTTCAAATGATTACTCTGGAAAGATATAAAACCCCAGTTTCTGACAATGAGATCTTGTTTGGGATTCACAAACATAGCCTCTGCTACATAAAAGTTCACGCCTTAAACTGAAGAATAGGAAGGAGAGGTAAATGGGACTGCTGCTACACCAGCACGAAGTGTTTAATGGCTATAATCAGGAAGCTAGCTTTGATTGCATAATTTATATTCTCAAAGAACCGACTGGAACTTTTCAAAATGGAAATAACAAAGCTTCCAAGTTATTTAAGAAAAGAGAAACACGGAAGCCACAAAAGCCCAAAAATTCTGGTCTGAATAATAAAAATTTGACATAGAGTTCCACATTGTTACAACATAAATTTCCTCACCAAATGCATTCAAACGTAGCCAAATAAATCACAAGGCACATGCGATTTACAAATGGGCTTCAATCCAACTAAAAATTTAGCCAAGGCCATGAAAGACCCCTAGGAAACATTTGAGCACGGATGAGTCCATCAACTGAACATCATCACTCAGAGCATCAACAACCTTCTCCTCTACAAGATTGCCACATCCAAGTAATCTCCAATCTACAACAGGAAAAAGAAAATGAATACACCTGCATTAAAGATTTCAAACAATACCATGGGTATAAATAAGTGATTTACCTCGAAGCTAAGTGCACCCAATGCTTTACTGTCATCAAGCCGTCTCCCATTTCCATAAGAATGGGTCATTCCCACCTTCAAAGAACCATGAGATACATGAAAATTTTAAATGATTTAATTACTCATCCCAAGTAAATGTGTGCATGCATGCTTGTGTGTGTGCGCCCACATGAGCATATGTGTTTACATGTTAAATCAGATTGACACCAGAATTGCACCTTATTTAAAGTGTTTCTGCAATTGCTCAAAAATAATATTTATGCAGAGGCTCAGAGGCTCTCGTAGATAATCCATGCTATGCAACTTAATTCATGCTATGCAACTTACTCATTTTGTTTCTTGCTAATTCCTGTAAAGGAGTAATATATGCCCAAAGGCTCTCGTAGATAATCCATACCATGCAACTTATTCATTGTGTTTCTTACCCACAACAGGAAAAGGAAGATACATGCCCAGAGGCTGTTAAAGGTAATGCATTACACTGGACGGCCCATGCCTCAGAAGAAATCAAGTGGTGTGCAGGGTTATAACAAATATGTCTATATGCTAAATCAAAGTCTGAGAACAACGAATTGAAATTCATTAACTTTGCCAGAAAATTCTTTTGAAATATTCTTTTCTTTTGATTCTGACCATACATGACTGGCAAAATATCACAAATCACATTAACACAAAATTCAACAAACTGGAAATAAAAATCTATTGTTTCCTTAATTCCCTTATATGAAGAAAGGATGCATATTAATGAATCAACAAACAGATAATTAGTATTCTTGTCTGTCTGCAATTGCATTAACAAAATAGAAATAATCTCACAAAGATAGACTGTAGCAACTACCTGTCTCAGCACAAACCGGCCTCGTTTATCAGGATATACAAAAGCAAAAGACAATTTTGCATTTCTTCTCCTTGCCTCTGGAGCTACCTCTTTAACCTAATTAAGGACTGGAATTCAGTAATTAAGTATGAAACAAGTCAAAATGTGTATATGTTAGATTATGTATAAACAAAAACAAAAAGTACAAGATCAGTTAATTCGCGGAGAGTTGCATCTTTCCAAGTATAAATTTGAACTTCATCTTTGGGCTCCTTGCCTCTGACTGCAAAGTCTTCTGCAGTATGATGACCTCCAATCTGCAATAAGATCAAAATGCAAATTACTGCAATGTGAAGATACTAAATGAAAATTCTTGGCATTACTTAAAGCCACACCTTCCCACATGTATGAATGGAAATCTTAAAATATTTTCCCAAGATAATCTAAAAATCTAGGCAATGCCAATAACATTAATCTCCCAGCCCTTTTGATACAAATTTCCAAGTCCCTTTCTTCACTCATTAAATAGCTCCTAGTCAGCCACTTTCACATGGTCATAGTTTACAGGGTTTTTCTGCTCACTGCAAAGTACACATTTACTCTAGACCAAATGATACTTCAGTCTTGGGAGCAGAAAAGACATAAAATTTGAGAAAGATTAAAGAAAATGAAGAATACACAAAGACAAGGTGACCCAACAGAGTTAAACTGAGAGAAAAAAGGCATGTTCATACCTTAGTGAAAACACGGAGCAACAAAGGGCACGTCTGCAATCAGCAAGAGGCAAAAATATCAACACAAATGAACAAACAATTTTTGCAATAACAATAACAAAATTGAATGCATTCAAACAGGTGTAAAAAGAATACCATTCATTAATCCATCCATTTTTCACTAATCCTACCTATGCATTGTGCCTTTTTTTTTTAAAAAAAAATTTCTGTTTATCCAACTAAAAAAAACCCAAGACGCACACCAAATTTTACCCAATGCCATGCTCTTATATATATATATATATATATATATATGGACGGTTTTCAAGTTAGGAAGCACGTTTTGGTGACATAATTTTAACAATCTGAACAACTTGAAAAGCAATTTAGGACAATGAGCACATAAATCCCAAGGCCAGGCTTTTCAACCTCATCCATTCTACATAATAAGTAACTGAGGTTTTTTCATGGAGCAAAAAGTATAGAAAATAGACAAAACAAAACCCTAAAAACGAATTCTGAAATTCCGTATACATATAAGACACAAATAAGCGAAATACCTTTTCGCGGTCGATGGGTTCGAAGCGTGGGCGAGGAGGCTGGTCTTGGGGCCGGTTTTGAAAAGGACGCGGTCTGCCTGTGCCTGAACCCTGTCTGTTCTGTGTTGGCGGAGCTGCAGCCATTACTATTTTGATTCTGACTTCTGACTTCTTTGTGGGTTCTATTTCGTGTTGTGTGGGAGAGTCGTCGAACTTCCTCTTCCTGTTGTTGATTCAAGAATGATTATTGGGCTCATGGGCCCCCGGTTCAGAGAGTCCCTTTAATAAAGAGAAAGGGCTTGGTTGGGTCAGTTCACTTCACTTTTATAGAACTGCTTTTTAAAAACGTTTTGTAAATTAAAAATAAGAAGGATTTTGTGTTTTCATTCTCTCCTCTTCTCTTATATGGGGCGGAAGTTTGGGAATAAACCCAATTTATTTTAAATTTAAATTTTCAAGCTGCATTATAACGAATTCAATTTGATAGTCGGTGTTAAAGAGAATTAATAAATTTCATAAATTTAGTTTCTTTGTATAACTCATACATTTAAATAAGCTTTTGGTATGAACAATATAAATGAATCTTAAACGAATTTTATACTAAATAAAAGTATAAAAATTTTGTTGTCAATAGCTATATTTTTTACAAAGAGAAAAAAATTTGGACTTGAGACATCTATTAAAATATAAATAGATGTATTGTCAATCTTTTATTATTACGTTATTAATACAAATACTTTAATAACTAAAATTTATACATTAATATATTTGATTGAGCTCGCCTTGGTTGTGATGCAGAGGCAATTTATCTCATGGGCATGCGTTATATATTACAAAACACAGTAACAATATTACATAAGTCTAGCCCTTAGTTGTATTGCTTGAGTGGTAATGTTTGTGCACCCACTGGCCTAAGGTCAAGGGTTTAAGTATTAGGAGGGGCTATAAAGATTTATTTTATTTAATTATTAGAGAATATTGAAGGTATTTAAATCCTGTATTGTTTGAGTGGCAATGTTTGTGCACCCACTGGCCTAAGGTCAGGGGTTCAAGTCTTAGGAGGGGCTATGGAAATTTATTTTATCTAATTATTAGAGAATATTGAAGGTATTCAAATCCTGAGAAAGGGTTAGGAAGATTTATTTTCTCTAATTATTAGAGGTAATTGTAGTTTGACAGTTTTATTTTCTCCAATTATTGGAGGTATTTGTAGTTTGATAGTTTTATTTTTTCTAATTATTGGAGGTTATTAGAGGTAATTGTAGTTTGACAATTGTAATTTATTTTACAGTTGTAGTATTTATTGACAATTGTAATTTGATATGTTATTGGAGGTAGTTGTAGTTTGACAATTATAGTACTTATTGGCAGTTTGAGATGTTATTTGTTGAAGGTTATTAGAGGTAGTAGTTGTAGTACTTATTGGCAGTTTGAAATGTTATTAGAGGTAGTTATAGTTTGATAGTTATAATTTATTTGACAATTGTAGTATTAATTGGCAGTTATAATTAGTTTAAGATGTTATTGGTTGGAGGTTATTGGAGGTAGTTATAGTTTGACAATTGTAGTACTTATTGGTAGTTTGAGATGTTATTGGAGATAGTTGTAGTTTAATAATTGTAATTTATTTGACGGTTGTAGTACTTATTAGCAATTATAATTTGAGATGTTATTAAAAATAGTTGTAGTTTGACAATTGTAATTCATTTGACAGTTATTGTACTTATTGGCAGTTGTAATTTGAGATGTTATTGGAAATAGTTGTAGTATGTCAATTATAATTATTGACTGGAAAAAATAATTTTTCGGGCCAACGAGCTTTTAATTTGTTTGTTACGAGAATCAAGCACGTTGGACTTTGTCTTATTGTGCTTGAAAGCTGAAATCTTGATCTTCTTCTCTTTATTGATAATAGTTAAACACATATAAAATACTTAATTTTATCGTTAAAGCCTTGTTGGAATAGGTTCCGGCTAAAACTTTCTAATGTTTAAGTCAGAAAAATATTATTTTGGTGAGGTTTAAGAGTGCAATAAAAAAAAGTCAAAAATATATTCGATGCAGAAATGCATTAAAGTCGAAATTAAGTACCATAAGAACTCTCTGAAGTCTCCTCTATTGTAGTTTTCTCACCTATTTATAGCATTGATCTTTAGGGAATATTCCTTGTGCTTATCTTTGCCAATGTTGTGGTTGAGTTGGATAAGTCTTACTAATTTTGGGTTATCTTGATCTCTTGGCATAATTTGAGAGATTCTTTCCTAAAGACATTGCAATTCTTTTCTTTCTATAACTTTATTTCCTTTATAATACTAGTTTCCTCTTTAAACTTATTTATGTAATAAGCCTAATTACTCTATATTCGGCCCGATAGTGGTTTAGCTATACTTCTGCTGTCACAACGGTTTGGTATCTCCTACTGAGCTGTTCTCCTTATAACGTACTTCATCCTTACCGGTTTAAGTCTTGTTTCTGTTCCTGCAGTAGTATTTGGTCGAAATGTATAAGTTGTTCAGGATATGTTTGACTTGGTACTTCTACCGAGCTGGTGTAAATACTCTTCTTAGTGATTATTACTGCTATTTTTGTTATGTTTATCTAATCTCCTTCAGATGGGTTCTTTTTTTTCTTGATATTCTGGTTTGGTTTTCTTTATTCTTACATCTTTAGTGTAAACTTTACTATATACGAGTATATTTTTCTTGTTTCTGTTTACCATTTCTAGGTTTTTGCCATTATATCTTGTTTTCTAGGTATTTGTATTACTTATGGGTACTTACTCTTGCCTTCTTCCTTGTTTTCTGGGTACGATTGTTTTTGTCATTTCCTTGTATGTCTTCCTTAGTTTTTAATAATAAAAAAACTCTTTATTCCAATAGCATCTATAAGAAACCTAGGTTTCCTAGCCATTAACGTGGCTGAGAAAGAAGGAGAACTAAGCTCAGGGGTCTTATTGGTTAAGAGGACTAATGGGGCTAGAGATAGTAGAGAGGTGTCCACCTCAGTAGGTGACGTGCCATTCTTCTCTTTATCTGTTGTTACTGAGGCCGAGCCGGTCTTTATTATTAGGGAGGACCAAGGAAATAACCCTGAAAATCCTGATCAGGATGTAAAGGCTATAGAGTTTAAGCTGGATATGAGATAGCGTATGTCTAGTTTAAACGAAACCGACTTGGAGTCTATTAGGTCGACATATAATATCCCTAGGCCGGTTACACTTAGGTTGCCCTCCCAAAAGGACTACCCAAGTAGCCCAATAGAGAATGAGGTGGACATCCATGTAGAGTTCTTAAGGTTAGGCCTCAAGCTTCCTATGCAGTCGTACTTCATAAAAATGTTAACCCACCTAGGAGCAACTCTCTCCTAGCTAGGTTCTAATTCTTATAGGGTCTTAGTTAGTCTGTATGTACTTTGGGTAAGGGTAGGGTTGTCGCCCCACACTTTCAGGAGCTGTGTTACCTATATCACTTTAGGAGTAATGCTAGAAGCCATAAAGATTTTGATTATCTCTCCTTTTATGACCTTTAAAATCCAATCCCTAGTCACCCATCTTCTGTCAAAGATTAGAAGGGGAAGTTTTTTTTGCTGGGGAAGAATTGGGTTGGACAATCCTCAAGAGGAACAGGAGAGAGTAAGTCATTCCCACAAACTTCTCTTTTAGTGTAGGTTTTTCTTTCATTCATTTTTCTTTCTTCTATTTTGATTTTCTATTTGTCTAACTCTCTAGTGTATTATAGTGACTTGAGCCACTGACGTTGAAGTTTTTGAGGCCAAACTTGCTTAGATTACTGCGACCCTTGAGGAATTTTATCTTGTTCAGGACTTACTTTCACCGGCCAGCCTTATTCAGTCTGACTTTGTGACTTTTATCCTACGTGAGCCTCATGTTCGTAGTAAGTAACATTATTTTTCTTTAATTGATGCTACAGCAAGAGGTGCATTTATGAATTTGTTTGTTGATGATGCATATGAATTACTAGAAGTGATGGCCTTCAACAACTCTCAATAGACAGTTGACTGTGTTGCTCCATGCAAGATCATTGAGAGAGTTGCACAAATCACTTGTAATTTTTGCAGTGGTAACCATCTAAATGGACTATGTGCAGAACCTATAGATTATCCAGAAATTAGTTACCAATAGCAGCACAACTCCAATTTTTATGCTTATTGTCCAAAATTAGGAAATCAAGCACCACCAGAAATTCTGCAACTGCAGTAACTTGAGATGCAATCCTCATTAGAACACAGCAGGAAAATTATTGTGGAGTGTGGGATAGAGCAACATGCAGCCATTGAATTAAACAAGTCAAATGAGGATTATCATATAGATAAGGCGCAAATAGAAGTAACAGAAAGAGTACAAGAAGAAGAGTTTCAGCAGCATGATTTTCAAAGCCATTGTACTCCACCATTTCCATTGTCCATGATGCTTGAAAGGAAGAACCAAGATTTGCATTTTTCCAAGGATTTTTCCATTGCTTCAAGATCGATATGGTTATTTCGAATGATGCTCAACCATCTCCAAAACAGCAAGTATTAGAAGCCATTATGGATCATGCATATGAAGAGATACTGCTGCATAAATTATATACCAAAAAGCGACGAAATAAGCTCATCAATGAGCAACCATTAGATACCGACCAACGAGGTTCAATCATCTGGTCTAAGATTAAAATCTTTCTGGTAAAGCTCAAAGCAAGGTGGTCGGGGGTGTTCCTTAAAAAATTTCTCATGAAACTATGGAAGTCGAAGAAAAAGAATACCATTACTTATAGGCGTCGACCGAAGTTTCACAGGCGAGATTCTTCAGATATGCAATTTGATCCACCATGATCTAAAAATGAAGACATCACGCTAACAACGTTAAATCAGACGCTACTTGGGAGGCAACCTAATGTAATTTTTTATTTTTTATTTTTATTATTATTAAATTTGATGTATTGTGTTTTGTTAAAAAAGAAGAAAGAATAAAAAAAAAGAGAATTAGAAAGAAAAACGAGAAAAAAAAAGAGAAAGAAAAGAAAAAGGTGAAGAAAAATGGAAAAAAAAAACAAAGAAACAAAACAAAAAAAAGAAAAGAAAGAAACGAAAAAAAAAAGATGAAGTAACAAAAACAGTGGGTGCCGAGATGCCTAATTTGGGCGCCTAGGAGCCCATTGCAAAAAGTTAGTGCAGCAGCGTTGAAATTCAGCGTCGACACCTAAAAAATTTTTAGGTGTCAGTGCCACGGTGCTGGCAGTCAACACCGTGGCGCTGGCTCATGCAGGTATTTATTTATTTATATTTTTTTTATTCCCTCATTGTTTTTTATTTTGTTTTTTGACTTATTTTGTTTTCCACTTTCTTTTTTACCCCCCAATTGTTTTTAATTTGTTTTTCTTCTTTTCTCTTTTACCCTTATTTTCTGCATTTCTTTTCCATTTCACAACCTCAATCCCTCTCAATCACAACTCTTTATTTCACATAAATTCAATATTTTCAATTCAAATTTTTCATAAAATAACCATTAAAACACATGTTCATTCCTTATTAACTCCAATTTTCATATTAAAAAAATGGATATTTCATCAAAAATTCAAGTGGCACTTCAAAGTTGAGATTAATGGATTCATTTTTCAATGTACGAATTTTTGTGTCCTTACACTTAATTATTGATGAAATATGTATCATGGTAGTGTTTGAACTATATTGAGGAGTGGTAATAGTGAATTGTGTTGTAGAGTGAATTGTTGGTTGAGACTTGTATTTATAAATTAATTGAGAAGTGTTTGAATTTATTTACACTTGAATTATAATGCATTGTGGTTATTTGAGGGAGAATAATATTTTTGTCATGATGAGATTTAGAAAAGTTTGGAGTTTTGAATTTAGTTGAAAGGTGACTATTACATTGAAGAATAATGCAATGAGATGATGAACAACTTTATCAAACTCCGGCATAAACTAATGACAACGATTTGGAGGATGATACGGACATTATGGAGGACGTGAGTGAGGCCTTAGCACATCATTCAGGGAAGTGTTTCAGTTTTCTAATTTTATTAATGCCATGAAGACATGTTATGAATTAAGTTTGGGGGAGGAAAACACTTTCATATTTTTAAATGGTCTTATTTGTTTATCTGCATATTTTTGTTTTTAATTGTTGTTGTTGTTGTTGTTGTTGTTATTATTATTATTTTGGTGTTTTTTATTTTTATTTTGTGTGTTGTTTTGAATTTAAGATGATTATTAGTCCATGATAAAACTAAGTGCAAAAACTATAACTTTTTGAAATCAATAGATACTATGTTTGTTCATATGTTTGATTTTGATTGCAAGTTTTATCTTTTGTGATTACTTGAAATACATTGAGCACATAGTTGGATTGTTATGTTAGTTGCTAACCTAGAGAAAGTTTATGCACAACAAGAACACAAAAGGTCTCAAACACACTCTAGAATTTGTTTGATTATCACTTGATGCGAAATTCTAGGACATGCATGATTAAGGAAGTAATTTTAGGCTATGTTTAGATCGTTTGAGCCTTTTGAGCCTATCGATATATATTTATCCATAGTCATCTGTTTTGAGCCTAATGACCATCTTTCTTTGTTAATTATAATAATATCCTAAAATAAATACATATTCCATTATTATCATCCCTCACACCATAGGCATAGAAGTTATGGCTTGTGTTTATTCCAAAAGGTTGAAAAATTCTAAGCTTTGAAGCATAGTGATTTGGAATGCTTTGTTCAAAAAAAATATAT
Source organism: Ailanthus altissimus (assembly GCA_946807835.1). Lineage (NCBI taxonomy): Eukaryota > Viridiplantae > Streptophyta > Magnoliopsida > Sapindales > Simaroubaceae > Ailanthus > Ailanthus altissimus. The sequence continues at coordinate 22,979,832 of OX327696.1, read as the reverse complement.
AAAAAATAATCAAAAAAAAAAAGAAAAAAATAGCAAATATATATCCCTATATGCTTCTAAAAAAAATATTTGATAATAAGGAGCAACAAAGGAAGTGTCAATTTAAGTTTGGGGGTGTTTTTTGGAATGAGATTAAGGCTTTGATGTTCAACAACAATGTATGTTTATGGTGTAATTTGAACCAAAAATAAATCCACATTATCCTACCTTTATCCTAACCATACATTACAAGCTTAATAAAGTCTTATTTGATTCTTAATCATGTTTGTTCCTACATTAGTGGAGAGTGATATGAAAAACATGCCTATAGAGTGTATGTTTAAAAAACAAATTCACAGAGACGACATATTTTCTTGTAGGCATAAATCATTCCAAGTGCATTTAACTGACAATAAAGACTACACACACACACACCAAGTAATCATTTGTATAATGAAATGAGCATAATAATTAGACTTATTGAATAGTCACGATATTTAAAGATTTTTAATAGTTATAGACTATGCAATATTTGAGAATAACTATTAATCACTCGTTAGCCCATAAATTTATTTTTGAATTTATTTTATTTATTTTTATCTATCTTTGCTTGAGGACGAGCAAACTCTTAAGTTTGGGGGTATTTGATAAGGCGTAATTGTATAAAGTATTTTATCCTCATAACTTGATGTTTGTTCAATTTATCCTAATAATTTGGCTATTTATGCATATTAATGTTGTTTTATAGGTTTAAGTACTATCGAAGCAAAAATACCAGAAACCGGATGCAAATGAAGCTATTTGAGATGAGAATCCGAGAATGGACTAAAATGCTCAAAACGTGAACAGTACGAGTGAACAGTGCAATTTCTATAGTGCATGAATAGTGTAATGTCGGGGCATTCGATTTAAGCGCTGAGGCATTAGTCGGAGTGCCAATTCCAGAAGCTCCATACCATAGCATTGAATCCGAATGCCGCGGCACTAAATTCTGGACACTCTTTAAGGGTATTTTTATCCTCTTTTTGAAACCCTAAACTTATATAAACACTCATTGTTGAGCCAAGAAGGGTTAGGCAGTAGAGAGCACGAAAATAAACACTTCATTTGGGTCTTGGAAGCAAGAATCAACAACAAGAGAAAAAAATCAAGAAGAAGAAGAAGAATTTCTGCATTTTGGAGGAAGAACATCACCATTGCATCAAGGGAAATTTCTTCTTCTCTTCAAATTCGCATTTGTTGTTGATTCTAACATGTATAATGATGTTGTTAGATGCTCTAAGCTTATGTTTTCAATTATGAACTAAATTTTATTGCTAGGATTACAATGTGAACTCATATGTAGCTTTGATTGATTATTTTCCCTTATTTGTCATATTGGTACTAAATTGTTCAATTTGTTATATGCTTAATGCTTCTAATTACATAACAATGTATTAAATTGATTTGGGAACCTTAATGAACTTAAAAAATGAAATTTTGTGTTAGCCATGGATAAATTGATGTATGATCATTGTGTAAAATCATAAGTTCCATATGAGATAGAAATATACTTATATGACATATATGATCATTTAGAGAATTTGAACTTAATGAACCTTATTTCAATTTGATTATCATAGAAATATAGATAATTATTTCTATGATAATTGATTGAATGAGATATACTCACTTGACCATTGAAAAAGGCTTGTGAGGATATTAGAGTTCTTGGTTAACATTCATATTAATAGTTCTAAGGAGAGTAATTGAATTCAAGTAAGGTATTGAGGGATTGTTGTAATTCTAGGCATTTGAGTATTTGTGTTATCACGTTTGTTCTCTTTGCTCAATTTTTGTAATTATTCTTTTTATTTAGTTAGTTTAGGTATAACAATCTTTGAATCGCCAATAGCTTGAATAAGAATAGAAGAACATAATTTTAGTACTTAGCAAGTAGTAATAACAATTCCTCGTGGGATCGACACTTTACTTATCATATATTACTTGTTGCGATAACGTGCACTTGCGTTAGTTTGTGTTTTAAAAATCACACAACAGTAGGTCGTTCCCACAAACTTCTCTTTCAGTGTAGGTTTTTCTTTCATTCGTTTTTTTTTTCTTCTATTTTGATTTTCTATTTGTCTAACTCCCTGGTGTATTGTAGTGACTTGAGCCACTGACGTTGAAGTTTTTTAGGCTAGACTTGCTTAAATTACTGCGACCCTTGAGGAATTTTATCTTGTTTAGGACTTACTTTCACCAACCAGCCTTATTCAGTCCGACTTTGTGACTTTTATCCTACATGAGCCTCATGTTCGTAGTAAGTAACATTCTTTTTCCTCAAAATTATTTTATTTTTTACTTCTTTATTGATCACTTTATATGTCTCATACAGGAATATCCAAATAAATAGAAGGCGATAGGAGGGAAATGAGTCGTACAAAAGGCTCTGGCTTGTCCTCTGGAGGTCGGGTTCCCTTAACCCCGACAATGTAATAGAAATGATGTTCGATTTCGATAGGAGGAGCCAAGTCAGAAATCTCGCTCATGGTCGAAGGCTAACTAGCTAAATTGGCAGCAGGCAGAGCCCTCAAGGAGTGAGAGTGACAAGTTTGCCTGTTCAGGAAAGAGAGCGGGTTCAAACCGGTTCCTAAATGAGGGAACAAACTACCCAGTACTCCCCCCAAACTACCCAGCATTCCCCTCAAGTGCAAGGTTATCGATCTCCCCAGGCACAAGGTAGAGGTAGGGCTCGTCAGTTTGGGCTTTAATGCAAACTCCCCCTTCTAGCTGAATTGTAGAGGTGTTTAGTTCGGGGAGGCGAAAGAGGCCTTTCATAAGCAAAGGGCCCCCTCTTTGTGTGTCTCCCTCCTTCTTGTTCCCTGAGAGGATAGAGGACCTGACCTTTCTTCTCTCGGTGATGCTGGAGATGGAGAGGTACCTAACTCTAACCTAGGTGGGTCAGGTTTCTTCTTTAGACCCCATCACAGGGTTCCATGCTACAGTGGGATCTGTACTGGATGTAGGTTCTATTTTCTTCTATTTTTAATTTATTTCTTTATTTTTCCATTCTCACCATCTTATTTTGTTGTTCAATCCATGTATCTATTATCTTTATTCAGGACTAAGATATTAGATATGGTGGCTCAGACCCACTAAGCTAAAGAGAGCCTCGCGCGATTAAGAATCGAGGTTTTTTCGGCCAAAATGGTGGCCTCTTAAGAACTGGAGAAGGCAGATGAGATGGGTGCCCATGTGAAAAAATTGGAGACCTTCTGTGTCGAAGCGGAGAGCAGGGTCTCAGAGTTGGAGCGCCAGAAGAGGTAAGTTGAACAAGAGATGGCTAACTCTTTACCAATGGCAGAGAGCCACGTCGCCAAGCTAATGAACCAAAATTAAAAGCTTGAGAGACAGCTCACAGCGGCTTAAAGGGAGAGGGAGCTGGTCAAGCAGATCAAGAATAATCTAACCACCAAACTGAAAGATCAACGGAGTTCTTAGTCTGCTGGTCATGAGAAAGGTTTTCGCCAAGGGGCAATGGAGGACTTCTAGAGGTCAATTGCCCTCTTCAAGGAGAATTACTCTGAGATTAACCTCCACTGGATGTGGAATCTGACAATTGAAGGGTCATACCATGAAGAGGAAACCTCTGAGGCTCGGGATGTTACTGAAGTAACCGATCTTGCTGTTGATGATCATGCTCCTACTGAAGCTACCCTCACTGTTAGAGCTGGAGCTACCCTTGCTGTTGGGGCTGGAGCTGCCTCTATTGCTAGGGATGATGTTGCCCTTGCTACTGAGGCCAATGTTGTTGTTCCTGTTGCTGTTGAGGTTGATATTTGATGTGAATCTCATAAAGAAAAGTAAGATCTGAAACTCAATGAAGTTCCTTTGCCAATGATCATTCTAATTCAGATTTTATATAAATAAAATAAGAACCTTGACCCGTTATCTATCAAAGATAAGAACCAGAGGTATAAGAAGATAGTAGACGCCATACTCAAGATGGATGAGAAGTTGTGAGTGATAAGTCTGAAAAAATGCCACAAGATTAAAATCTTAATAAGTTCTAATTATAGTTCTTTGAAGAACTTAAGAGAAAACTCTCAACATTAATATCATCAATTCTAATTTCGTTCTCCCTCATCTCTCATATATTTATGGAGACCTCTTGGGATGTGTAGCATTTATTACAGCAACTAATGACAACTTAAAACTATTAATTACTAACTACTACCAATAATTTAGGTACTTAGAATTCCAGCACTTATTACAACAATTAATGAAAACTTATAACTATTAACGATTAATTACTACCAATAAAATAAACTAGGCACTTGGAATGGTAGCACTTATTACAACATTTAATAGCAACTTATAACTATTAAATGCCAATAACTACCAATATTGAGACTTCAAATCACATGGGCTACTCACATAAGCTGATGTGCTGTTGTTCCCCATCACACATGGATGTTCAATGGACCTTGTGATGTTTTCGCAACCTAGTTCGCATCAATATTGCCCTTGCTGCTAGAGCTGATGTTGCCTCTGCTGTTGCTACTCTTGCTCAGTTCTTAGGACGTACTAATTCTTCCCCAGTCGATCCTCCAACCTCAAACAATCCTCTTCTGATCGATGTCAATCTTGGGGCAACCATTGTTGTAGATTTAAAGGCAACTTACACTGCTCTAGTAGCATGAACTGATGTCTTTTTTGTCTTGTACTTTTTCTTTTTCTTCTAAACTTTTATAACATTTGTGTTGAAATGTCTTTACAAACATACTCTTTTATATTTATCTTGGTGAACATTATCATAGGCCTACTCGTCCATATTAATTCATAATATAGGATAATATTATGTTTAACATAAAAATATAATGTAGGCAAGCAGTCTATAATAACATCCAACACTTTAAGAGAAAATTATATTAGTTAAGATCAAATAATAATCTCTTTATGCCGAGTCAATTTATCAAATCCGAGCAAAGCAGAATGATTCATAAATCATGAAGAAAATCGAAGTATGAGTTAATGAATTTTAGCAAGCATTAACATGAAATTGTATCGATGAGATTATCATTGCGTCGACCAACAGATACATTTTTTCAACACTTGATTATTTTATGCGATTGTTAAATGCACCTGGTCATTTTTTATTATCAGTCCCTCTCTGAGTATTGTACGTCCATAGGGTATACCTTATAGAACCTTACATTCTCTGGTGGTTTATGGATAACCTTATGAGTGCCGCCCTCTTATGGCATATCTTCAATGTCTTTAAGGCTATATATTCATAGTATACAACTTATAGAGTTTTTGTGAGGATACGCACCCAGTTATCCTGATAAGCCGGGACATACCGGTCCCAGTGGGCCATCACTGGTCCAGACCTCCCAAGTGGCCTCCATTCACACAAATGGTACCCCCAAGGAATCGAACCCGGGACGGAACCCCTTATATTGCCTTATACCAGCCCAAGTGGTACAAGGACGATACTCGTTAGGCACATGAGGTGGTATAACCCACCCGGGTTCGATTCCTTGGGGGTATGCTGATTGAGTGAATGGAGGCCACTTGGGAGGCCTGGACCAGTGATGGCCCACTGGGACCGGTATGGCCCGGCTTGTCAGGCTAACTGGGTGCGTATCCTCACATTAAAAAGGCGCCTTTAATGTGAGGATTCGCACCCAGTTAGTCTGACAAGCCGGGACATACCGGTCCCAGTGGGCCATCACTGGTCCAGACCTCCCAAGTGGCCTCCATTCACACAAACGGTACCCCCAAGGAATCGAACCCGGGACGGAACCCCTTATATTGCCTTAGCGATTCGTCCTTGTACCACTTGAGCTGGCCAGCTCAGGTGGTACAAGGACGAATCGCTAAGGCAATATAAGGGGTTCCGTCCCGGGTTCGATTCCTTGGGGGTACCGTTTGTGTGAATGGAGGCCACTTGGGAGGTCTGGACCAGTGATGGCCCACTGGGACCGGTATGTCCCGGCTTGTCAGACTAACTGGGTGCGAATCCTCACATTTAATGTGAGGATACGTACCCAGTTAGTCTGACAAGCCGGGACATACCGGTCCCAGTGGGCCATCACTGGTCCAGACCTCCCAAGTGGCCTCCATTCACACAAATGATCACCCCCAAGGAATCGAACCCGGGTGGGTTATACCACCTCAAGATGCCTAACGAATCCGTCCTTGTACCACCTGAGCTGGCCAGCCCAAGTGGTACAAGGACGGATTCGTTAGGCATCTTGAGGTGGTATAACCCACCCGGGTTCGATTCCTTGGGGGTGATCATTTGTGTGAATGAAGGCCACTTGGGAGGTCTGGACCAGTGATGGCCCACTGGGACCGGTATGTCCCGGCTTGTCAGACTAACTGGGTGCGTATCCTCACATTAAAAGGCGCCTTTTTTGTGAGGATACGCACCCAGTTAGCCTGACAAGCCGGGCCATACCGGTCCCAGTGGGCCATCACTGGTCCAGGCCTCCCAAGTGGCCTCCATTCACTCAATCAGCATACCCCCAAGGAATCGAACCCGGGTGGGTTATACCACCTCATGTGCCTAACGAGTATCGTCCTTGTACCACTTGGGCTGGCCAGCTCAAGTGGTACAAGGACGAATTCGTTAGGCATCTTGAGGTGGTATAACCCACCCGGGTTCGATTCCTTGGGGGTATGCTTTGAGTGAATGGAGGCCACTTGGGAGGCCTGGACCAGTGATGGCCCACTGGGACCGGTATGTCCCGGCTTATCAGGATAACTGGGTGCGTATCCTCACAAAAAGGCGCCTTTTTTGTGAGGATACGCACCCAGTTATCCTGATAAGCCGGGACATACCGGTCCCAGTGGGCCATCACTGGTCCAGGCCTCCCAAGTGGCCTCCATTCACTCAAAGCATACCCCCAAGGAATCGAACCCGGGTGGGTTATACCACCTCAAGATGCCTAACGAATCCGTCCTTGTACCACTAGAGCTGGCCAGCTCAAGTGGTACAAGGACGAATCGCTAAGGCAATATAAGGGGTTCCGTCCCGGGTTCGATTCCTTGGGGGTACCATTTGTGTGAATGGAGGCCACTTGGGAGGTCTGGACCAGTGATGGCCCACTGGGACCGGTATGTCCCGGCTTGTCAGACTAACTGGGTGCGTATCCTCACAGTTTTACCCTATCCAGTGGTCTGTGAAAAATATCATGAGTGTCATCCCCTTATGGACTATACACTACACGTCTATAGGGTACACCTTACAGAGCCTTACCCTGTCCGATGGTCTGTAGGTAATCTCGTGAGCACTGCCTCTCTATGGTGTGTGTGTTCAATGTCTTCAAGGTTGTATATTTATAGGGTACACCTCATAGACCCTTAACCTGTTTGGTGGTCTGTGAGTAATATCATGAGTGTCATCCCCCTACGAACTATACACTGTACGTCTATAAGGTACACCTCATAGAGTCTTACCCTGTTTGATAGTCTGTGGGTAATCTCGTGAGTGTCGTCCCCCAATTGCATATCTTCAATACTTCAAAACTGTATATTTATAGAGTACACCGCATAAAGTCTTATCCTATTCGGTGGTCTGTGATTAATATTATGAGTGCCACCCCCTACAGACTATACATTGCAAGTCCATAGGGTACACCTCACTGAGCTTTACCTTGTCTGATAGTTTATGGGTAATCTCGTGAGTTTCACCCCCTATGGCGTATATGTTCAATGTCTTCAAAGCTGTATATTCGTAAGGTACACCTTATAGAGCCTTACCCCATTCGGTGATCTGTGGGTCATATCATGAGTGTTGCCCCTTACAAACTATATACTGCACATCCATAAGGTACACCTCACTGAGCCTTACCTTGTTCAGTGGTCTGTAGGTAATATCGTGAGTGCCATCTCTCTATAATGTGTCTTTAATATCTTCAAAACTATATATTTATAGAGTACACCTCATAGAACCTTACTCTGTCCGATGGTCTGTGGTTAATCTCATGAGTACCGCCCCTCTACGAACTATATGGTACACATCCATAAGGTACACCTCATAGAGCCTTACCCTGTCCGGTGGTCTGTGGGTAATCTCGTGAGTGCCGCCCCTTATGGCGTGTAAGTTTAGTGGCAATTTTCTATTATTTAATTTGTAGATGTTTGCGATTATTTGATCTTAAATTCCGAGCAATCATTCACGTAGAGGTACATGCAAAGAAATAAAGATTTTATTAAAAATGATGTCCTTACATAGCAAGTAAGTATTGCATAAAAGATAAGAAATTAATAATAGTATTTCTTCAGCAGCTCGGCATTCTATGATTTTTTTTCACAACATATCCATCTACTCCTTCAAGCTCATAGGCTCTTCTGACGCGTTTGATGAATTTGTACGAGCCTTCTTAGATCAATCCGAGGACTTCATCTACCGAGTTCTTCATATTCAGTACAACTCTTCTTATCACCAGATCACCTTCCTTAAATTCTCTTATCTTAAATCTCTTGTTATAATATCTGGCGACCTTCTATTAGTAGGCAATTACTCGGATCTAAGTTTTCTTTCCTAGCTGTTCGATTAAATCCAGTTGTCCATTGTTCAGCTCATTATTTTTTGTCTCGAAAAAGTGCAATACTCTATATGTTGGAGTTCTGATCTCAGCAGAAATCATTGGTTCACATCCAAAAACTAGTGAGAATACTGTTTCGTCGGTTGCAGTCTTATTGGTCATCTATAATGCCCAGAGTACTGCTGGAAGTTCTTCTACCTATCCTCTATTTTTTTCGGTCAACTTCTTCTTAAGCAGCTTCTTTGACAACTTTTTTGGAAGATTCTATCTATCCATTTGTCTTGAGATGAGCTGGCGATGCAAATAACAGTTGTACTCCTAACTGTTTGCAGAAGTTCTTGAAGCTACTATTGTTGAAATATTTCTCATGATAGTGATGATGGTGTAGGGGATTCCATACTAACACATTACATTTCTCCATATGAAATCTAGTATGCTCTTCTCAGTTATCTTTGATATCGGCTCAACTTCGATCCATTTAGTAAAGTAGTCCATTGTTACGACTATATACTTGCAAGATCCTTTTTCCTCGAGGTAGGCCCCTATTAAATCAAGACCCCATTAAGCGAATGGTCAGGGTTCGCTCATTGTGGTTAGCTTCTCAGCAAGTGATTAAATCTTGTCAGCAAATCTTTGACAAGCATCGCAGTGTCTGACTAGGTTTCTAGCATCTTGAAGGGCAGTTGGCCAATAGTAGCCGGTTCTAAACACCTTGTGAGCCAGAGCTTTTATCTCTGAGTGGTTTCCATAAATCTTTTCGTGAATTTCTCTAAGAACCTGATCTGTCTCTTATGGTCTCAAACATTTCATGTAAGGGTAAGAGAAGCCTCACCTGTATAATACTCTTTCTATCACCGAGTATCTGGCTATTGAGTATTTAATCTTGCGACCTTCTTTTTTATCAATAGAGACTGTCTCGTTCTAAATGTAATACCTAATTGGATCCATCAAATTAAGACTCAATTTAATTTGTATAACTTGATCTTTTTCATGTATGTTGGACTCGAAAATAAATTCAATATGGATTGTTGGAAACTGAGCTTCTTCTTTTGAAACCATCCGTGCTATGACATCTGTTCGATGGTTTTCACTTCTTGGGATTAGCTATACTTTCACCTCATTAAATTGGCTAATCTAGTTTCTTACTTTAGCTAAGAGCAATCATTTTTTCTTCCCTGACTTCAAAACTACCGTTCATCTAGTTTACTATTAACTGTGAGTCGCTTCTTACCAATATTTTCTTTACTGCTAGTGCTTGAGCCACTCTTAATTCTGCTAGCAGAGCTTTATATTTTGCTTTGTTATTAAAGAATTTAAACCTGAAACGAATAGCATAATTGACTTCATTTTCCTCAGAGCTAATAAGGACAATCCCTGCTCCACTTCTTTGAAGATTGGATGCTCCATCTATATAGAGCAACCATGATACACATTTATTTAGAGTTTGCTAGTCTAGAGCTTATAGATTTGGTTCTTCAACTTTTATAGAACCATGAGTACATTCAGCTATAAAATTGACTAAGGCCTGCCTCTTAACGGTTGTTCGGGGCTTAAATTGTACATCAAATACAAAAAGCCTTTTTTGCAAACAATGCGTAATAGTTTCTGGCTATCTTTTGATCTATCGACACTACCCCTATACCTTCCCCAAGTGAGAACTTGACTTTCAAATAATGGATTGACAGAGTTGTGTTCGTATTTTCTATAAAGGGTCGTTCGAGGAGGACTTTATATGGGAATGGCTGGTCAACGACCACAAACTTAGTCATCACCATTTTCTCATACGGTTTCTGTCTTATGGCCAGGGGAAGAGACACTACCTTAGTTGGCATCATATAGCTTTCTCCGAATCCCTATAATAGTGTCTGGATTTTCTCTATATACAGGTTCTTAATTTTTAGTTTGTCTAGAGTCTCTTTAAAAATAATGTCCACCGAGCTACCTTAGTCAACGAATACTTGATTTATTCTCTCACCAACCACTCATACTTTTATCACAAGTGCATCATTATAGGGATAATCAACTCCTTATGTATCCTCTTTGATAAACATGATCGACATTTTCTATTAAGGTCGGTGCTTACATGCCATCTCTGAATGTACATATACTTGTGTATTTATATAAATGTGCATTCTCATTAAATCGTTAATACCTATTTATATGGTATTATACATGTAATGTTGCAGACATTGTAGATCTGAAAGAGTTCGGATCAGATTTAAAGAGTTTAGATAAGGGCTCATAGTTAACTATGCTGAGAGATATAAATGTTAAATGTTAGTACAGTTAAGTGTTAGCTGGTTATAATACTCAGCAGATTCAAGAGTTGGAGCCTTATCTGTAATGGGACATAGACCTGGGAATATACTAGTAACTGTATAGTTGCAAGAGTTGCAATCGGGTGCCAGAAAATGCAAGTTGCGCAAGTATGTTCTCAAATAATTATCCCTAATCTATTTTTATTGATGCGGGTCTGTCAATGGATACCTTTATATATATATCAGCATATGTCGTATCTATAGTGTATAGATGGTCGTTCTTAGTCGACCGTAGGCTTAAAGCTCGTATTGACATATAGGTATCCAGTTAGGATTGAATATGGGACAGACTCACAAATGCCTCCGATAGACACCCAATGTAAGCCGTCAACGGAGGGTCCTCTTGAGTTGAGTATTATACGTGGTCCTTTAACCTGAGTGCCACGGTGGGCTTGTAAGTGATCCATCATACTTTGGTTCCACGCATATCACAGACCTTTCATGGTGTGACCACTGGGTGTCGATGGGTATGGTCCGATGCTTATGGAGTTCGGTGCGTACATATATAGGATCCGTCAGCTCCCATATGGAGTTTGATATCCAGATGCTTCGAGATTGTATCTCAAAAAATCTTGTGGCCACAAGCAATAATCCCGAGAAAAAGTTCCGCCAGGGTCAAACAATATGGCAAAGGAGTTTACGCATATTGTTCATTGAGATACAAGTCTTGAGATAGGACATAGATTAGCACAAGGGGATTTGACGGTGATAATCTATATCCCTGCACATCCAAGATATCATGACGGAAGGACTATAAGTATGCGTTGTAACTTGCAGCTTGTATGGTTCAACGCGCTGGTTTGTATATCCGTGAAGTGTATGTGGGGCATTGCTCACGGACTCATAGAATAGTTCCATTTAACAAATCGGGCGTAGGACCTAAGGAGTCCCGTGATATAGAGTGTACTCGTTGTGCACTGGAGCAGCGTGTCGGATTAAATTTTTTAATTCAGCAATATTCATCACTTCCACGGGAATCCGTGCGTGTCTGTATTTAAATGTTAAATACAACAATTAGTTAATAATTGTTATTTACTAATTGGATAATGGCACGTAACGTATTGTAGACCCTCAGTTGAGTTTACCCAAGTGCAGAATTTAGTGGGACCCACTAAGAGGTGAACTTGGTAACTATTTATGAGGGGCAAAATGATCATTTCTCAGTTTGATTATTTAATAGTTAAATAATCAAAATATCTTTCTTTTTTATATTATATAATATATTATTATTATTATTTATATTATATATTATTATATTTATATTATATTATATATATATATAAAGAAAAAAAAAAGAGAAAGAGGAAGAGAAGCAATTTGGCCGAATTCGGCTGAGAGAAAGAAAGAAATGGATGAGAGGAAGAAAAAAAAAAGGGAAGAAAATAAAATTGTTTCATTTTTTTTCTATGTTTCTAATTGGAGCAATTGTGAATTGCTTCAAATCTCTATTTCTTATCCTTTTAGAAAAAATGATATAAATTTATTCCCGGCCATTTTGAAAATTAAGAGTTAATCCCAGGCTGAATATGGAGCTGCTGTTCTAGCTCACCAAGCCTACCGTGTTAGTGACTAAAACTGCATACGAGTTGGTCTTCGTGCGGACTTCAAGAAAAACACGTGTATAACATTACACGTTTTGGTAAATTCTCTAGCCTTCAAATATATTAATGAGATTAATATATTATATTTATTGTGTTTATTACAAAATTTATACATTTTCACTGCGTTAAGTAATAGACACAATTGCACATGCATACACTCACATGCCTAAGATCCACCAACACTTTCCGCTGCAATCTTGGTTTAACCAGAGGAATGTTATGCATAACCTGATGTGCCACAATTAAGTACTTAGAGTAGTTCTTCCTCTACCTGTTGGAATCTCCTACTAACATAGGTCTACCAGACATGATCATGGTGGGATTAGGATTCGATTCACTAAGCTAGTTAGCAAGTGGATTATACTGCCTCTATGCTCGAAATTTTCCCAGATAATCGTTCCTCATTAGAGCATCCACTTGCTTTTTCAGCTCCAAACACGCTTCCGTGGCATGCTCTGTATTCCTGTGTAGATCTCACTAGCCCTTTAGATCCGTCCGTTATTCTACTTTTTTCTTCTTTGAAATTTCTATTAAGCAAGCCCCTGTTTTTAGTGGCTTCGTAAATATCCTTTAGTGGTACTACCAAAGGGAGAAAATTTTCCACCCTAATCACCTTTTTTCTTCTGCAGGGTGTTCTCTAGGATTTCTAGGGCTTTTAGGCCGCTCAGGGGAATTATATGGACGAGACCTGTTTAGCCTATTATTTCTCTAATTATTGAGCGCATTACGCCGATTTGAGAAGTTTCCCTTTTGCTGGTGTCGGTAGTCATCATCTCTTTGCTTCCTTCTCTTCTTCTATGGCAATATACTTTGATGCCATGTTGTACTCTGCCACATAGTTTGGAATATTGCTATCGAACAAGTAATGCCAGAACCTGTTTAGTTTTAGTCCTGACTTGAGAGCTTCTAAGGCGATGAGATGGTCAAAAACTCCCAGTGTTATCACCTCCTTATGAAACCTTATAATGAAATCTTTTAGGCTCTCATTCTGACCCTGTTTAACCTACTTTAACTACTTCAAATTCTTAGCCACCTCACGAGAGCCCCGAAAATGTTGGGAGAACTTTTCGATCAGCTCGTGTTAAGATGAGATGTTGTGCTACTTCAGACCCCTATATCAAATGAGAGCTGGTCCCTCTAAATTCATATGAAAGAACCTGTACATCTGTTTTGCCTCAACCCTATAATTCATAATAGGTGGGTAATCTGTTCTATATAATGGTTGAGGTTGGTAACTCCCTAGTAAATTGGGAGGCTCAAAAGTTGAAACTCGTTCGAGAGTTCCATGTCCTTCAGCTCATCTATCAATAGAGATCTCATTTCTCTTTCTGTCTTTTTTAGAGGAGGTTGTTCTTTCTTCTTCTTCTCTTCTAAAAAACTTTATAGCTTTTTCTCAAGATCATGAACCTTGTTTTCTAGAGGCTGTTTGACATTATTGTGCTGCTCGATTGATAGCTCATTTCTCATTATTTGATCGGACTCTCCAATCTGTCTGGTCACCCCAACCAAGTCACACAGGGTTTCTGACCTATCCTTTTGCTTCAATCGCTCCTAAATTTGGACCTCTGTAGCTTGAGATTCTCTCCTCCTCTGTTCCTTGATTCTTCTCCTCCTCTTCTGTTTCTAATCAACTCAACCATCAACTGTCTTAATATTCCTTCTTTTCTCTTCATGTTCTTGGATTTCGGTCAGTAATGAGCTCTCTATTTGATGGGCGGCCATTTTTTACTGCCCCTATTCTTGTCTAGGTTCAAAGCTCGTTCTCCGGCGATTGAATTTTGGCTAGTACAAAGTTTTTCGTCCTAATTCCCACAAACGACGCCAAAAATTATTGATTGGAAAAAATATTTTTTCGGTCCAACAAGCTTTTAATTTATTTTGTTACAAGAATCAGCACATTGAGCTTCATCTTACTGGGCTAAAAGGCTGAAATCTTGATCTTCCTCTCTCTGTTGATGATAGTTAAACACCTGCAAAAAACTTGAGTCTATCTTTAAGGCCTCGCCGAGGTAAGTTCTGACAAAGACTCTCTGATACTTAAGTCAGAAAAATGTTGTTTTGGTGAGGTTTGGGAGAGCAATAAGAAAAAGGTAGAAAATATATTTAATGCATAAACGCGTTGAAGCCAGAATAAAGAATCTAATACTAGAAGAACTCTCTGAAGTCTCATTTGTTGTGATTTTCTCACCTATTTATAGCATCGGTCTTCAGAAAATAATTTTTGTGCTTATCTTCATCGATGTTATGGTTGAGTTGGACAAGTCTTGCTAATTTTGAGTTATCCTAATCTCTTGACGTGATTTGAGAGATTCCTTTTAAAGACATTGCAATTCTTCTCTTCCTATAACTTTATTTCCTTTATAACAATGATTTCCTCTTTAAACTCGTTTCTGTAATAAGCTTAATTACTCTCTGTTCGGCACGGTAGTGGTTTAGCTATACTTCTGCTATCACAGCGGTTTGGCATTTCCTACCGAGCTGGTCCCTTTATAACAAACTTCATCCTTATTGGTCTAAGTCTTGTTTCTGTTCTCACAATAATACCTAGTCGAATTGTATAGGTTGTTCGGCATATGTTTGACATGGTACTTCTACCGAGGCCGCTTCCTTATTCTTGGTCATGTGGTCTTCTCTGATCCTGGTCGGCTTAGTCGGGAATATGCAAGGCTAACATGTAAGTGTCTTGGACCGAACATAGTTCAAGCGACCAAGCAGGTTCCTTGCTAGAAGTCCATCCTTAGGCTTGGTTCTGGCACCTCCTATTGCCCCTGCTATTTTAGACTTGAGCCCTCAAGATTGACCTACAAAGAATTTTCTTAAATGACTAAACTTCTTAAACCTATAAGGATTGAATTTTGTGGCAATTTTTAAGAGGAACAATAATTTATTTGATATTATAGTCTTTGTTGAGAGTTGTAATTTGAGAAGTAAACTTTGTAATTAATAAGTTATAATATGAGATATTTGTATAAAAAAAATTTTACATAAGTCTGTAAATTTTATATGTCAACCTTGTAAAAGTTTATATAATTTGTCAACCTTATAAAAGTTTATATAATTTATCAGCAGTGGAAAAATTAAGTTATCTCTAACCGACCACATTTCATTTATAATTGAATTGATAATAACTCTTAAACGTCACGGGTTTATTTTTTTTAATCATTATGAGACAGACCCGGAAAAGGAAATTTTAGCAAAGTTCAACATTAGTAAAGCACCTTTATTTTTCTAGCATACATACTGAAGGTTACCATTTATCTTGTCGGCATTAATAATCAGCATTGTTGTTTATATTCAACCGTCCAATATGCACATTTTTGTAAATCAACATATTAATTAACTTCTCCCAATATCTCAAGAATTTATCAAAATATATATGATTGCTAAAATCATAATCTCTTTATGTAAATACATCACCCAAAAAAAATGAATTTCTTAGATCTTACGCATACTGTTTAAAGCAATATGATAAGATTTCATATAAATATAAGATGATGAGGGGTACACCCGAAAGTACTTTTGGTACATGATGAAATATTATTAGAAAGCCAATGTTTTCTTTCGACTCGTTCGCAGTTTTTCGGTTTGGAAGTTGACACTGTACATCTGATATTCCGATGAACAAATTCTACTAAATAAAGAAAAGAAGAAAAAAAAATGGATGGATTCGTTGTAACATTCTAATTTCAGCAATTAGAAAATCCAAAACAAGAAACCTGCACGCACGTCAACAGACAAATAAACTCCCAGTCCCATAAATAAATTTATCCATAAAAAAAAAAAAAAATTGACTTGAGAAAAGGTTCATCTTCGTGAGGGTCACGAAGGCATTTTCTGGTGCAAATATAGCATGTATTGGCCCATTATATAAGGTTAATAAGTACAAAGTCAAACAGCATTGCACTTTGTCACGATGGCTTCTCTTCTTCAATCATTTGGATTTAGCTGCTTCTTGTTTGTATTGATCTTGGCAGTCGCCGGAAAATCGAATGCTGTTGGTTATATAACTCCTGTTTTCCGGCCAGGTCCATGGAAGCTTGCTCATGCCACTTTTTATGGTGATGAGACTGCCTCCGAAACCATGGGTATGTTATTCACATTACAGGTTTAATATTTTACAATTTTTTCAATAATCTTTATGCACGCACCTTTCTAAGTGTATACTTGAAATTACTTCTCTTGTTATCAAAGTACTTAACGATTAAAAAAACCAATAAAAATAAAAACTCTTACGTTATTTTGTTACAACATATAGGTTAAAGAAAAATACTTTTTAATGATAGTATTCACAAGAAATATAGAAGAAGCTTTAAGTGTAATATGTTATATGCGTTGTTGAAAATGCTAAATAACTGTATGTTAAATGTTCCTCAATTTCCTGTGGATTCACTATCAACAGGAGGAGCTTGTGGATATGGAAACTTGTTTACTAATGGTTACGGGACAGACACGGCAGCTTTGAGCTCTACATTGTTCAACAATGGATACGCTTGTGGGACTTGTTACCAGATAAAATGTTATCAGTCCCCTCATTGCTATAAGTATGTATCTTTCGCCACTGTCACAGCTACAAACCTTTGCCCACCAAACTGGTCCCAGGACTCTAATGCCGGCGGCTGGTGCAACCCTCCTCGCACCCATTTTGACATGTCCAAGCCTGCTTTCATGAAGATCGCAAACTGGAAGGCTGGCATTGTCCCAGTACAGTACCGCAGGTACTAATATGACTTTCAAATTGAATTCACATTTCATCAGAGGCTGTTAAAACTGTCTTTGTTGCTAATATTGAGTTACCTAAGAGCTTAAGTTTGTGGGGTGAATGGTTTCTTTAACACCATATATGTTATTATTGCTTAGACGACTGATTAATTTTGAGATTCTAATAATTATTGCAGAGTGCCGTGCGTGAAGCCAGGCGGGCTGCGATTTGCTTTCCAGGGAAATGGTTACTGGTTGTTGGTGTATGTGATGAATGTTGCAGCCGGGGGAGATATAGCCAACATGTGGGTTAAGGGAACCAAAACAGGATGGATTAGCATGAGCCATAACTGGGGGGCTTCTTATCAGGCATTTGCAACCCTGGGAGGGCAAGCTCTTTCTTTCAAGCTCCAATCAGGTTCAACTAAGGAGACTATTATAGCATATAACGTTGCTCCTGCCAATTGGCAGGTGGGATTGACTTACAAGTCCAATGTGAACTTCCATTGATAAATAAGAGTTCAAATCCTTCTTTTTTTTTCTCTTTTTGTTAATCTTTAATTTTCCTTTTGAAGCCTTGAGGGGGCTATGTTAATAATCACTTTGCTTATGGAAATTTACCTTGTGATGTAACTTTTCTGCGATCCTTTATTTGCATATAAAGAATTTTCACCTCCTATGTAGTGAGATTAAGTATATGCTAAAGAGTTCAACTAATTGTTTTGTTAATTTAGTTGACTCTAATGCTTGTAAAATGTAAAGTTCATATTTGCAAGGTGTTAAATTAATTGCTTAATTGATCCATCTTTCAACTTGCTTCAGTCCATAAACAGCAACAACTGATATCTTTTTCTTCTTTCTTTTTCAATGGATGAGTGGGGAAAAGAAACTGGAAAACAAGATATTTCAATTAATTGTACTTTTTTCTTTAAAAAAAAAAATCACTTGTAATTTTAGATGGATAAAATATTTCAAGAAGAATTAATGTGACCATAGATTATTAGTCTAATGCCAAAAGATATCATTTTCAATTGTTTAGCGGCCAGACATGGTGTGCCACTCATTAGAATCATAGCCATTAAGAAAACATTAAAGAGGAGAAGACTCATCATTAGGTGAAAATAGTCAACCATTTTGAGTAATACAACAACAATGGACTATTGTTCCACAATAAACCACTTACATTCAAAATCGGAGATCACAAATGTTTAGCAAAATGAAACCTCTGGTTTTTAGCAGTAATGATCAAGTAATGTAATAGTTTGACCTCATAATTTAGGTTCTGTAAAAGTTATATGCTTTGTTTGCTTGGTCATTGGTTGACTCCCAATGCTAGCAAACAAGAGACCCACAAAGTTGTTGGAGTGGGAGACATGTCATCAAAACAATTAGAGAGTATTTGTCTATTGAACCCAAAAGATGAGCCATGCTTTTCATTTCATTACTAAGCACGCCAACCTCCTTTTTTATTTTTCTTTTGACAAGTTGTGTAATCATTAGCCCACGCTCCAAATCATTCCTTGAGCCTTTGCCATATGACTCTCAGTATCCCTAATCCATCCTCAGTTTCCTTCCTTTTAAGACGGATAAACAACTGTCTTATAGGCTTTATTTGTAATGGGTGGTTCTTAGATAAGAGTGTAAAAGAAGTAAATTGGAATCATACATTAACATTAGCAAACACGGGACACAAAATTCTTAGAAATAAGCTTAAGAGAACTCAGAAGCTTAACTCCTAATTTTCAGGCTAATTTTAATGTGTTGTTAATAACAGTCAGGAAGTAAGAACTCCATGTAAGCAGCCAATGTGGCGAGCTCTGATTGCATAAAACAACTCTGGAAATGGAACTGCAAATTCATATACCCATCGTGTAGAACAATGGGCAACAAATATTTTGGGTCGGAACTGTCTGTCACTGCCACCAAGCGTACATTCTATCCAAGACTGATATAATAGACAAAAGAGAAGTAACTGTTTCCCTTTTATTTTTCTTTCTCTTTTTACTTTCTCTTCAATCCAAAGTCTCTCTGAACTATGTATAAATTATTCCCAACAGTGCAAACTTTCCTCTTTTCAACCTCAATCCTGTTACATCTATAGGAAAACAAACAAGTTTTCATGGAAATCAAACTCTTCTTTTAATATACCACCCAAGAAAATTAAAAAAAAAAGATCAAACTACAATTCTTACACCAACTTCTGTTAAGCCAAGCCGAGATCAGGCTCGCACATGGGCTCTCTACTCTCTATCATATTGACAATTTTTTCATTTGCTTCATTGTCATGCTTAAAATCTGAAGCTCAAGGTATCAAATCAGGTAGTCTTCTCGATCTTGTCATCAGAGACTACACATTCAAGTCCTTTGACAAGCACGGGGGAACAGGAACACTGCAAAGTGTTCATCTACCAGCAAATCTCTCCGGCATCAAAGTTGATACGATAAGGTTTAGATGCGGCAGTCTGCGAAGATACGGTGCGAGGGTCAAGGAATTTCATCTGGGTATTGGCGTGATTGTGCAGCCATGTATTGAGAGAGTCATGGTAGTGAGGCAAAACCTTGGCGATAATTGGTCTTCTATATACTATGCTAACTATAATTTATCTGGTTATCAACTTGTGTCGCCTGTTTTAGGCCTTCTAGCTTATAATGCGGACACTGATGTCAATTTCAATAACCGATTTGGGCTTGAAATTCTTGCCAATCAAAAACCAATTACCATAGACTTCAGAAACACTACAAGACTCACCAACATATCAGAAATCAAGCCGTTGTGCGCAAACTTTCAAGGAGATGGCAAAGCGACATTAACAAACCAGGTATCACCTTATGTCTGTGTGGCAACAAGGCATGGTCACTTCGGTTTGGTCACTGAATCACCACCAACGGAAGCTCCAGAACAAGTCAAGAGGAAGATTAGCCGATGGAAACTGGCGGTCGGCACAACAGTTGGGGCTGCAGTTGGTGCATTTCTTCTGGGGTTGCTTTTGGTTGCAATGTTTGTTAAGGTAAAAAAGAAGGCCAGAATGGAGGAGTTGGAGAGGAGAGCTTATGAAGAGGAGGCTTTACAGGTCTCAATGGTTGGGCATATTAGGGCTCCTACAGCCCCAGGTATTAGAACAGTGCCTACAATTGAGCATGAGTACATACCTTACCCATATTGAATTGTTCCTTTTTATTTTTATTTTTTTTGTCTTTTGTTTTCTTTTTCTGTATGATTATTCTTTTGTAACATTAGTTGAGAAGAAAATGTATTGGATTTGAGAAGCAAAGACAGAAAGACAGGGACAACTCCGTTCCTTGATCTCTGATAATTCATTATCCCATTTTCTCCACTGTTGGTTAATCATTTTCTTGTTGGCGATTAATGATAAATGCATTTCAAAATTTTCTATTCATTTGTGAGCTAATGAGCAGAAAGGCCCAAATCCTCTAGGTTCATTATCTGAAAAATACTGTAGAAGATGATGCCAGTTGGAGTAAAATAGATCAATCACA
Source organism: Ailanthus altissimus (assembly GCA_946807835.1). Lineage (NCBI taxonomy): Eukaryota > Viridiplantae > Streptophyta > Magnoliopsida > Sapindales > Simaroubaceae > Ailanthus > Ailanthus altissimus. The sequence goes on along the minus strand of OX327696.1, from coordinate 22,959,198 downwards.
GTGACAGAAGGACATATACTGAATTTGGATCCTTCACAGAATGAGGGGCCCAATTATTTTAGTCCTAAGAGAGTTTTACCAGACTAGGCCAAGCCCAATTCTTGGCCATGGCTCCACCCGTTAGGTCACACACAACCAAACACGAATTAATCTGAGGGTAATCATATTTTCATCCCATATATTTTGCAATAGTATTCTATTTATTATTGTTTCTAATAATTTTTAAAATATTTTTATCTACATTAATATGTTATAGAATAAATTCTAATATTACTAATATATTATAAATTAACTTTTATAATGTTTTTGTTCCTTTTTCAGCTAAAAGTTTATTAAATAAATTCATCAGCTTTTATTAATTATTTTCTTCAATAAAAGATAAAACAATAATTTAAATTTTATTTTTCACATGAATCTCTTCTTCCATTATTTTTTAAAAAATATTTATTTTTATATATATCAATCTTAGGCCTAAACCTAACCGGGCCAATCAACCCAATAAAATTTTATGCAGGGATCCATGAAATACTCTCCCATACCAGATCATCTCTTGGGGTGACATAAGTAACTCTCACATGCAAAAACCCACTAATATACAATTTAGTGATGGGAAAATACAAATCACGCATCTCAAGATTCCAAAGATTTGGGGGAAGGTTTATATTTTTACCACAAATTTCCAATTATCACAGCAGAGTAGCCATTTCCCAACTAATAACTTTCATAAATAGTCTATGGACATCATGGGAAAAAAAAATATGAAGTTAATAAATAAATAAATAAAACCACATATAACTAAAAGAATGGGGCTATACAATAAATATAATTGTCAAAGGGGTTTTGAATTGGTTATCTAAAATTTTTGTGTAAACAGGAATAACGAAAAAAAAAAATTAAATAAATTCATATTCCAATAATCATGGTTTGATTAAACTAACTATTTATGTAATTACACTTGATGAAGGGATTAAATTTTCGTCTGATACTCCATTTAAGAGTGTTGAATATTTTTTTTTTTTTTTTTTGGCACAAAAATGATAGTGCTCGATTCATTTAGGGGGTGGGTGTTGGAGGGCCGGGGGGTGAAGAATGAGAACTAGAAGATCAATGTTTGAGAAAGTACTAACCCATGACACTTTAATTTTTTAAAAAAATCAATTCAAAAAATGTTTAAGTACATACAAATTTAAAATTTATGAGATAAACTATATTTTAGAAGTATTCAATTACTATTTATTTATGTTTTTATATATTATTTTAAAAATAAAATATTTTATGTTCAAAAATGCAAAGGATTTAATTTGTTCAGCGAAAAAACTAACCTTTTAAATCAACGAGTTTTGAATTTATTTATTTAAGAGAACAATAATAAATCTTGTCTAAATTGAGTTGTGTTAAGGTTGGTATGCCTGAGGCTGCTCTGGTGTTCTTCTGTAAAAATAAAGGAAAGCTGTTATGATATCTCACAGTGGTTATTCTAACGACAACCATCCAATATTTAAGTTAGTGTCCAAAAGATATGGTGTGATTTAAGGTATTGAGGTTTAGAAGAATCGCATTATCCGTTGTTGCATTTCTCCCTTTTTATAGTCGATTTCTATTTAAGTAAACCCCAAAATCTATAGTTAGAAGATCCGACCATTACTTTCCTTGACTTTTGGCATTGTCGAGGTGACAGATATGCAATTAAGGCTACTTTCCTTAAATGTGGCATGAGGACGTGTGTTGAATTCGTCCAATTGATTATTGAGATTATTTTCTAAATTAAAAAAGGGGTTGTAGTTTTGGCTCCGTCCTTATGTCACTCAGGGGTCCAAAGCTATTAGTATATCATGGTATGAATAGATTCGAAGAGTGCACGATATAAAGGTGATAGAATTCTGCACGAGGTCAAGTCTCGTGGGACCCATCGACATAATGCAAATTTAGAGTTGCATTTTTATCATTTTTTGGAAACAATGCGAGTATGAGAAAACCAATTCATCTCTAAATAAAATTCGAATTGGGGGACAAGGATAGTTTGGTTTCTTCAAACCCAACCCAAAAATCTGAATTAATAATATAATTAAAAAAATTATAATAATAACTTTTGTTCCCTTCAAAATTAAAAATTATTCTTTATTATTAAAATTAAGAGAAGTTCTCATTTTTTTTATTGAACCTCTTTATTTATTATCATATAAGAAATTAGACCAAAGAATGAAAAATTTTACTTGGTCGCATTTGGCCTCTTGCTAAGCATTCTACTAATTTATTTATTTATTTATTAAACTAACTTATTATCATATAAGGCTCTAAATCAAAAAATAAAAAGTTTGATTGTCAAAAGTTTTATAATATTGATATTTATTCTTTATGAAGTTTCTTAATTACCAAAATTTAAAGTTTGTGGAAAGAACTTTGAATTTCAAGATAATTCATTTAGGATAAATTTTTGTGTGTATATACGAGGTGAAAAACTATTTTATAAAATTAAATTAGCATAAGTTAAAACATATTTTAAAATATTAATAAAAAATAGTATAGAATACTCGTGGGGATCTCCATCCTCATTTAGGAATTTTTCAATCCAAACTTGAATTATATAAATCGAATATAGATGGGTATGAAAAATCTCACCTTATGCCGATATGGGGATGGGGAATGTGATTCTCACCTCAACCCACCCCATTACTAATTCTAGCATTATAAGAGTCTTCATTTTATGCGACTTTGGATTTTCTTAAATGATACTTTGACTGATTTGGCCTAGGGGTGATTTGTTTGAGTCGATCCCAAAGGTGGCCTACGCCCTTTTATTTTAGGCTAAAATAAGAGAAGGGCTTGAACTTGGGGTAGATATAATTGTCAAAGGGAATAGAAATATTATTATATAAAATATTGGGAGAAATATGGAACTCTTAATCAAATTCATCTTACAGGTCTACCAACAAAAATCTATTAAAAATAAAAAAAAAGCAATAAACACAATAATTATTTTCTTAAATAGTGATTGAGAAAAAAAAATTTCTCGAGCCCCTTCAATCCTCTCTGGCCCTCTTCGGTGGATTTTCCCTACCCCTTTCCCAAAATCCTATTTTCTTTAGTCTCATTCCTCAATTTTTCCGTTTCTCTTTTTTCTTCTCTCAATATTTTGTATTTTAGTTTAGTTTTTTCTTTATTTGGTTTCTAGGTTTTTCGGCAGTGGCGCCAGCCACCAATAAAAGTCGATTTCTCTAGTTCGGCAATGACTCTCCGAGCTCTGGCGTGCCGCCTCTATACGGCTGCCATCACTACTATTTGGCTCAATGAGTTGCCGCGAACCGGACCAATTTCATGTCAAGATGTAGCAAGTATTTTCCCTATTGAGCTTAGCATTTTATTTTTTTAGCCTGATTTTCTGTCAATCAGAATTTTGCTAGTCTTTGCCGATTTGTTCCATAAGCCGCTGTATTCTCCTTTTGTTCGATTAATTCAACTTTAGGCCCCATCATTCGGTCATCATGGACTCTGTCTACCAGTTTATCAGTCTCTGGTCACCATGGTTCCCATCTATTAGTGTTGACAATGTTTGACTTATGTTGGCTTGGTGGTTGTTTGGTTTGTTAAGGGTTGATTTTTTTAGTATAATAATGTGATTATGTTTGGGGTATTTTTGTAACTTTTCTCATGCACGAGGATTTTGTAAGGCTTGTATTTTCTTCATAAGTGATAATAGATGCCCTCGTAGTAAATTTATAAAATCCCTTATGAGTAAGGGTATGAGTCTTGTCCACAAATAGGGGTAGAATAATCCATCTATAAATGGTCTTCAGAAATAAAATTATTATCATCTCTATATAGGAAAAGTTTCAAGTCCGAACACTCATCAATAAATTTGTATTATATTATCTCGATAATTCTTTATTTTTATAGCAGTGTTTCTATAATATTTTGATTTAATCAATGATATTAAAAAAGCTTTTTAAAAAAAGTAGTAATTAAGAACCAAACAGTTGAAATACATAATGTAAGGTATTTAATATTGAGCACGTGTATTGTGCCAACCGTTCTTGAATGATCGGTGGCTTCTCCTTAATCCAATTATTTAAAAATTCATTTTCTCTTTTAAAAGAAGCAATGTCTACTTCTCGTTCATGAATGTAGATTTTAAAATTTATCATTAAAAAAATTTAATCTAAATAAAATTTTGAACAAATCTTTAATTTAGAGCATAAATACTTTAAAAAAATGAATGATACTACAGTTTTTAATTTCTTTTTTAATTTTTTTAATCATTTCTAGTGATATAATATTAATTAATTAGATGATACAAATATGTAATGAGTATTTTGAAAATTATTATAGTATTTATATAAATAATTTGATCTGCAGTTGCTTAATATTTAATGTGCTATTTTACAAATAGCCAGCTCTTGATTTTTAATATATTAGTAGTGTTAGTTTTAATAGTCTTTGTGTGTGATTTTCTTTAAGCGATTCAGGGAAACTCACGTGGAAGTATAATTCAGGCATTTATAGCCGATCTTTCTTACTCCCACTGAGTGAAGATTTTATTATTTTTCTTTATCATTATTAATTATAAAGTCTTTATTCTACTACCAATTTCTTTTTCATTAACAGAATATAGTTATTAGGGAGCTTCTTAAGTGGTGGTTGGAGCCTTAAATTGCCCGAGGTGGTGATACCCTGGTACGAGGTTATTACTAGCCATGGACACTGAAAATCTTCTCAAGCTATTTAGTTCCATGACCATTAACGGAGACCTTATTGAAATTTATTACAATATTATCACTGGTCTATGAGAAGTTGCGGATTTTTGTTATCTGTGTGGGAAAACTGGACGTACAATAAGGGAGGGCCTGAAATTTTAGAAGAACAGGCAAGACAAAAGTAGATGGTGAAAGGAAAGAGGTGAATGAAAATGGTAATAGCAATTTAAATAGGGAAGAAAGAGAAATGGAACCAGCCTATGGGGCGTGGATGAGGGTAGAAATATTGGGGGAGAAGTTCAAGCAAGCCAAAGGGCATAGTAAGAGGCAGGAAAAACTAGTTTATATAGAAAAAGAATGGAGGAAACTAATAAAACAGCTTCATGTGAATGAAGGATCGAAGGAAAGCAACAATGGAAGGAGAAAGTAGATGTTTCAGAACTAGTGCAAAACATGGGTCTGGAGGATCCAAACCCGAATCCGGATGTTAAGAAAGAGAAGGCTATAATAACTGTTACCATAGGTAGTTAAAAGCTTGCAGGGGTTTTTAATGAGATGAGACATGCTAACTTGATGGAAGTAGATAACAGAGAGGCCCAAGAAAAGAAGCTGACAACAAAAGTGCTACTAATAAAGGACCAAAAAGAAGAGTTATAATGGCGGGAAAAGAGCATGAGAATCATGATAAAAAAAGGCGTCAACCCTATTATTGAAAATGAGGGAAACATTTTGGGCCTGGGAAGGGATGACAGTAAAAGAGCCCATAAATATAAGAAAAAAGGCCAACAGGAGAGGAATGTTCAAAGGCGAAGAAGACTTGGAAGAGTCTGGCTAAATTGAACAAGTTGAGGGCTGAGAGCAACATGGGCTTAAGTTAGGGAAAAAGGCTGAAAAAGAGGGTGAGGGAGAAGATATAGGCCTGAAGGGGATCAAGAGGCTCAAGTGTCTTTTGATAGAATTTCCCCAACGTGTAAAGACCTTGTCAACAGTTGCACCACAGTATAAAGAAGGAGAAACTAAGGAAGAAACCACGAAAGGAACGACGATGGCTAGCGACCAGCCCCGTTGAGGATTATAAAAATCATGAGTTTGAAATATCCAATGGATGGAACCCTCGGACATTCAGAGAACTAAAGAAAATTCTTTAAACGAATAAGCCAAACATTCTCTTCTTTTATGAAACAAAAATGAAAGAGGATAGAATGAGGCAAATAAGTACAAGATTTTAATTTTCAGGAATGTTTTATAATTAGTAAATGATGCGATAATTTTATATTTTATAATTGAGTGTAAGTATACATTATTATATGTAAATAATAAAGAGACAAAAAAGTTAAATGTTGAACCTACATAAATAATTTTTATTTTTTAATCAAGTACTAAAATTATGTCTTTCTAATAATTATTTATAAAAATAAAAATCTAAAAATAAATGTAAAAAAATATAAAAATAATAATACAATATAAAAAAAATTAAGTGATAGCAATATAGAGAAAACCTAAGGTCAATACTATCATTCTATATGCTTTTTAATAATTAATTCTCTAATATTTAACTTTCTTAGTTTTTGTTATTGATCAAGATATTAATGTATTCACAAAACCTCTTCTAAGGTCATGGAAATATATTTTAATTTATCAAATACTTATATTTCTATAGTATTTGTAATAAATTAAGATTCATTAAGATAAAGTCTTATTGATCATACATGCTAATTAGGTATATTCTTATCCTAAATTGAAACTTTCATATGCAACATTGAATGTTACTCTACAATCATGCATCAAAGTACCTAAGTCTAAATATAATGATTCTTCTTCTGAGTTTATCAAAAATACTACCCATTTATTCACCTATATTGACCAGATATATTGAAGCATTAAGAACCAGTATTTTAAATAACAAAGAACTAAGTTTATTAAATATTACAAAATAAGATAATTAAGCTCACATATTGAGTTTAAGTATTAACCCTATAAAGAAAATCTAGTTCATGGCTACAAGAGAATAACAGTAAAAATAATAAGAAATCATTATACAATCAATAACAAACCGATACAGACGTCGAATTATTCTTAATTGTGTTGCCTAAAAAACTCTTAATGTCGAAGAACGCCTTAAATCTCTCTCTATGATTGCTTTAATTAAACTCCAATTGCTATCTAAGACTTGTGCTTTGTATCTTTGGTGTTCTTAGATTGCTCTTGAGTGCTTTACAAAGGCTGGGGACGAGTGACTTTTTATAAAAATTGATATGAGTTTGAAAATCTCAATTCTTGCTAGATCAGGACTCGCATTACCGCTGGGGCGTTACGCTGCTGTCGCTGGGGCACTGGGTGTAAACGGCGTCACCGCTGGAACGATAAGGTGTTGACGCTGGAGCACTGGTCTGTCGCTAACGCGGTGGTGAGATGGCGCTGAGGCGTTAGACTGTGACTTAAACATGTCATTTTTTCTGATTTTCTTATTTTGATTATTGTTCTAGTGCTGAGGGTGAAAATCCTTGTGGCGCTGAGGCAACAAGTCCATATTTTAAATTTTGTTCAAGTCTTTATAAATAACAATAATGCACATAAATAGTCATTTATTCTCATAAAATAATAAAATATTAAAATAAAAATATGAAGAAAAAAATATATGATAAATATACCTTTATCAGTAAGAAAATGGGAAGTGAATGTGGTGTTGCTCTACTATAGAAGGGTGGCATAAATATAGAGGTATTGTCTCATAGTATGAAGTACATTGATGTGGTAGTAGTTGATGAGAGACTTCGAAAGTGGAGATATAATGGTGTGTATGAGTTGGCAAAAAATTATCAAAAGAAGCATACCTAGACCTTGTTAAAAAGACTAGTAGCAGTAGCAAATCTCCCTTGGATAAACTTAAGCAGTGTTTGCTATCCCATCAATAGTACGCTTTAGCCTGTAGAATAAAAAAATTGACAAGCAAATTAATAAGCTATTAATAGAGGAGGAGATTGCTGGAGACAAAGATTTGGAGTTATTTAGCTCAAGGAGTGAGATAGAAATACTAGGTTCTTTCATGCCTTTGCTTTCAACAAAAAGAGGAAGAATGAGATCAAGTGTTTAATTGGTGAAGATGGGGTCTGGTCTGACAATAAGAAGGAACTATATATTATTTATGGATATTTCAATACCCTACTCTCCTCCATAAATACCATAATTTTCCAAAGAAGTGAAGTAGTGGCAACTTTAGATAAAAAGGTGACAAATAAGATGAACTAGAACCTGGATAAATACTTTATAAAGGAAGAAGTGGTCAATGCAATCTAGAAATCCAATCCAATCCAATCCAACCAAAGCTATTAGATCTGATGAGATGTCAGCAGGGTTCTACTAAAGGCATTGGCAAGCTATTAGAGAGGATACAATTAATACCTGCCTTCGCATCCTCAAAGTAACCTGGCATATTTGAGTCATACTCTAATAGCCTTAATTCCTAAGGTTACCAACCCTCAGTATACTTCTGATTATAGGCCAATTAGCCTTTGTAATATTGTTTATTGTCTTATTGCTAAAGCAATTGCAAATGGACTGAAAATGATGCTTTGCAGTATTATGGGCCCAAACTAAAATGATTTCCTTCCAAACAAACTCATAATTAACAAAATTATTGTAGGATATGAGTGTTTATATAAGACCGGGAATTAAAAAAGGGGTAAAAGTGGATATATTGCTCTAAAACTCGATATTAGTAAGGTATATGACAAGTTAGAATGGCATTTTTTAAAAGATATGATGAGAAAGTTGGGTTTCAATGAAAAATCAACTTGATCATGAGATGTGTGTCTTAATCAATAGAGAGGTCAAAGGTCTGTTTACAGCTCAAAAGGGTATAAGATAAGGATGCCCTTTCTCACCATATTTGTTTGTCATGTGTGCTAGGGTCTTATCCTCAACGATTCATCAAGCTGAGGCTTTTAATGTGATCCAAGGTGTTAAGTTCAGTAGAACCTTGTCAATTTCTCACCTACTCTTTGCAGACAATAGTTTAATTTTCATCAAAGCATCTGATCAAGGCAGCAGCAAGTTAAAGTAAATTTTTTATAATTACTCTAAGGCCTTTGGATAAGTAATTAACTTTGAGAAGTCTTTTTTGTTCAACAGTCCAGACTTGTCCAACACTTTAATTCAAAGCTTGCAGGATGTGTTCTAATTGAGAAGAGTTAATATGTATGAAAAGTACTTGGGTTTGCCTTCTATGGTAGGGAGGAACAAAAAGCATTTTTTTTCAATGACCAAAAACTAAGCCATCTAGTATAATTGGCAAGTGGTATGGGAAACTATTTAAGTGATGGGAGGGGGAAGAAGCGTTTATCAAGGTAGTGGGCCAAGCAATCCTAACCTTTGTAATGAGTGTGTTCAAGATTCCTTGGAACTTGTATGAAGATATACAGAAAATTTTGGCTGGCTTCTGAAGGGGATCAAATAACTGTAATGAAAGGAAAATCCATTAGACAATGTGAGTGAGAATTTGTCTAGGGAAAAGGTAATGAGGCTTGGGTTTCAGAGAATTTATCTGTTTTAACCAAGCCTTACTTGTAAAACAAAGGTATAGGCTCATCCAGCAGCCAAACTCACTCACAGCCAAAGTGTTACAAGCTAGGTATTTCAAAAGACACCAATTCATGGAGACAAAAAGTAGGAAGTAACCCATTATACATCTGGATGAGTCTCCTGTAGGAAAGAGAACTTTTAGAGAAAGACACTAGATGAATGATTGGAGATGAAAGTAAGAATAGCATTTACAATAGTAATTAGATCCCTATGGAGCATTCTTTAAAGCTTATCTCTTTTCCAAATCTCCTTTTTGACAATAAGGTAAAGAATTTCATCAATGATGATAATTTCTTAAAGGAGAAAGTGATTAGGAAGAAGTTCATTCAGATGGATATAGAATGCATTCTAAAGATCAAGTTGCCACAGCAAAAAACAACAGGATGAGGTTTGCTAGCATTATGATAAAATGGGTAGATATTCTGTCAAGAGAGGCTATTTTGTTGCCCATATTGAAAAAAGCTTAGAATAACCAGGTCCCTTATGTAGAAATGAGAAGGATTGAAAGAGAATATGGTTCTGTCCAATTCCTCAAAAGGCCAAGATCTTTATATGAAGGGCTTTGTCAAATTATTTTTTCTACAACAGCCAACTTGACTACAAAGAAAGTCTTTCACTCCTCAATTTGCTCCAAATGCCATTGTATGAAGGAAAATGTTACCCATGCCCTGGTAACTTATAAATAGGCCAAAAAGATCTAGAAGCTATTCGAATTTTCTAAAATAGTTAAGGCTTTACAAGGAGTGATCTTTGGTGTTTCATCTAGCAAATGAAGGTTGTCACTTCTGACATGGAATTTGCGAAGGCAGTGGTGCTTCTTTGGCCTAACTGGCATACTGGGAATATGTTCATCATGAAAAGGGAAAGAGAAGATCCCAAGCAAATTATAGCTAAGGCTGAATTTTTCCTGGAGCAGTTAACTACTCAGGTTCCAAAAACTTCAATTATGGAAATAAATGACAGGGTAAATCATGTTGGTGAATGACAACCTCTTCCCCTCTCCTTCAAGTGGATGGTTCAAAAATAATGTTGATGCAACTTGATCACTAAATATGGCAAGGGTAGTTTTGGGGCAATAATAAGAGAACCTAATGATAATGTCAAGTTAATGGCAACTACAACAAATCCTACGTATGAAGATGTTGAGAGGGTTAAAGGAGGCCCTTTTCTTTGGTTTCCAAATAACAAAAAACAGTCATATGTTATCCAATATAGCTAAAACTGATGCAAAGAATGTAGTTGATATGGTTAGAGGGAAGCTTCAATCTCTCAAAGAGGTTAGATGGATAATTAAAAAAATTCATGTTTTAATGATAAGAAGAAACCTAACTAAAGTAAGGCACACTCCAATATCTTGTAATGCTCTAACCCATAAGTTGACTAAATTGGCAATCTATTTTCATGATGTTAGGTAATGGCGAAACTGGTTTTTAGTCTCTTAATGAAATTACAATTCATTTATATATATATAAAGAAAAAAAAACTCTTGATTTTAATTAAAAAATATGATTTGATACCTATAACAAAAAAAAATTATAAAACAAAAGAAGAAAATCGAAAGCGATTGTGTTAATTCTGTTAACTTGATCCTAACAAGTGGATTCAATATCTATTATACTTAAAAGAGAATGGATTAATGTTGGGGAAAAATGTAACACCCTGGAATATTTATTTATTAGATTAATTTTTATTTATTTATTAGAATTAATTTTTTTATATCAGGATTAAATTTATTTGTTATAGGAAATGGAAGAATTTGATTGGTTGAAAAAGTGTTGGTATGATAGAAATGGATTCATGGAATTAAAACTTTGACCATTTACACATTTTCAACACTTAATCATGAACCAATAGTAATTAGCCACCAAATAAATTGGAAAGTGATAGAATTAGTTCTTAGAATTTTTGGACCAATCAAATGCTACAATTTCTAACCAATGTCATTTTTGAAATTTTGAATTTAGTTGGGGGCAAATTTGGTAAGAAAAGTGATGAGTATATAAATGGGAATAGTGTGAAAAAATACCAATTTTTACAAGAGTAGTGTTGTTTCCCATTTCCCTTTTCTCTTCAATTTTCTTTTATTCCCCTTTAAATCCAACAATTCTCAATACTTCCATTAGTAAATTAAGCCATCAAACCCTTAATTAAATCCTACTTCATCAAGTTTCAATGATCAATTTTAAGTTAGAAGGTGTTATTCAAAGTGTGTTGATGATAAAATTTTATTGAATATGAAATTTGATTTTTAAGGGTTAATAGATGAAATAGCCATGTACAATTAGGTATTTGTGCTTTTAATTTAATAAATTAGAAATTTATTTATTATGTGTGTATTTTAGCAAATCAAGGTAAAAGCTTGGCCAATGATAGCCAAGGGAAGAAAAAGGAGAAGAAGTGAGTTACAAGTGGAGGAATTAAGTATATAAGGTTGGTGTACACTTTAGATTGAAATTTAAATTTTTACTTTAAAAAATTTAGTGTATATTTATGTGATTTCATAATATGATGGATAAGTGTGTATTAAATATATTTTGAACATTGGATATTAAATGGTGGTAAAAAAAAAAATTATTTGGGGTATAAATATGAATTTTGAGAAAAATAGGACTTATATGAAAATTTTAGAAAAATCTGAACTAATTTGTAAATATTTAAAAATTTTAGGTCTTTATGTGAATTATTATGAAATTAAAACTTATATATGACTTTTTGAAGAAATTGAGGTTTAATTATAAAATTTCGAGAATTTAGGCTTATAAGTAAAAAATTAAAAATTGTGGGCTTAATTGTTAAATTTGAAACTTATTTGGGTATTTTTAAATATTCTGGACCTATATGAAAATTTTTGAAATATTTAAGCTTATGTGTAAATTTTTGAAAAAATTTAGGCATAAAGGTAAATAGTAAAAGTATTTGGACCTATTTGTAATAATAAAAAAATATTTATGTCTAAATATGAATAATAAAGCAAATTGAGTAAATGTGAATTTGTATAATAATTTAGTTTAATAATGTATTAATAATATTATTGAGACGCCCTAAATAAACCTGAACATTGGTAGGGGAGGATTGGTAGTTGGCATGCCAACAGAGTATTATAGCAGCACTGCGCCGTTTGTTTGTCTGATGACACCGCTCTATGTATTTGAATTGTTATGTATTCTGATCTGTTCTGGATTTGGTGGGTAGTCACCGAGTGGTCAATACCGAATTACTATCTGATATATGTTAGCCTATTAACCAATCCATGGTATCGTGTCAGTGTTTATTTTGGGCGCCTATTTGGATTAATTATAATTTATTAAAATATTTAATAAATGAATTATTAAATTATAAATATGATATGTGTATATATATATATTTTATTTAATAAATGAATTATTAAATTATAAATATGATATGTGTGTGTGTGTATATATATATATATATATTTGATCAATTGAAATGAGAAAATTAATAATGTTTTTGTTTAATGAATTGATTAATTGATAAATTTTGATTTATTATTGTTATATGACGATATTGGTTATTATTAAAAATTTTATTATTTATATATATGGTTTATTTGTAATAAGGATAATAAAACATTATTACTGTTTCACTTTTGTGTACACCCATTAAGCCGTTGTGCTTAGCGCGTTAGACTTACCATACGCAGGTAGTAGAGTTGCCGTCCCGAAAGTCTAAAGAGTGAATCTTTCTGCAGTAACTCAGAGTCGCTCACATCCTCTATATACATATAAATATATTTGGTAGATATTTTAATTGTCTATAAATTGTTGTATATTATATTATGGACATTAATTGTATGCACGTGTATGTATGTATTTCTTTAGAACTGTTTCTTAAAAACTATGATGATATATGATATTTGTTTTAATAATATGTTGGATTTGAAATAGTTTGGTGAAGGTTTGATGTATTTAGATTGCAATATGAGTTGTGGGTAATTGTTGAAAAATGGAAAGCTGGTTGAGAATTGATATTGAGATTTATGAGTGTTTTCTTTTGTCAAAGGTAGTGTAAAGTCTAACTTTTAAGGGAGACTCTGCCAGTTTGAATCCGTAAATGTTTATTTCAATTTTTTTTATAAAAAAAATTTAAATGTGTTTTTGGTAAATTTGAATAATTGTTTATTATTATTTGTATTCGATGCTATCGTAGCATCCCCTAATCTCGTGTCTCGATGAGAGGCGAGTGAGGAGGGTATTACAAAAAATGTAAACAAGGAATCAGAATCCATCACGTAGTGCAGTGGAGCTGTGGGCGACTGGGTGTAGTAAATGTGAAATGCAATTAAATGTATCACCAAAAGTTAAGATTTTTTTTTAGAAGGTAGCTCATGATTAGATTCTAACAAATGTTAATTTAGTGCGTCACCATGTTCCGACAGATGTGATTTGCCCTAAATATGGAAGAGGTACCGAAAATATAATTCATGCATTTTGGTTATGTCCTTCTATTAAAAAGGTACATGCTTGGTGCAGTTTTATAGTTGATAGTAGTTGCTTCCACAAACCATTATTGTGTGATTTTCTCATTTCTTATATAAACCATCTTGATAATGATGAATTTGATTTCTTTTGTCTTACTTTGGCGTATTTGATATGTGAGAAATCAATAGACTTATGATAAAATAATTATAGATGTTGAGATTGTGTTAGGTTGGATAGAGAGTTTTTTGAAGGATTTTCAAATCAGTTAGACCAAGGCCCCTTCTACCATAACTGTACTGAGGCATCGTTGGTTCCCACCTCTTATAGGGTTTATAAAGGTTAATTTTGACGCAGCAGTAGATACTTTACGTGGTGTTATAAGTTTTGGCTTGTGGCACGTGACTATTTGAAGGTTGTGGTGTTATTTGAAATTACGAAGTATGATGGTTTGTTCTCTATTTCAATTACTGAAACGATGACGATTCTCAAAGGTTTGGTGGCTATTTAAACTTTAAATATTGATTTTATTATTATTGAATCGGATGCACAACAAATAGTGAATGATATTTTATTTAATAAAATACTTTATTCTGAAATAGATTATATTTTAAAAAAAAATTATAAACATCTAAATATTTTAAGGTGTTTTTTACTTATAAAGACGCAAATGTAATAATTTATAATTAAATTAAATTAATACTTAATTTTAAATTAACTTCAAATTAATGCTTAATTTTAAAGTAACTTACACTTAAAAAAAATTATGTTTTAACAGAATTTGATCATTTTAATTTTAAAATTTTTATTTTTATATTTAAATGTTATTAAATAAAATTTGTTTTTAAAGAAAAAGGTGAAATAAAAGTTGGTGGTTGCTAGTTGCTTGAGACGTACAATTACCACACAAACCGGGGCCCACACATCTTATTTTCGCGCAATAAAATTCCCTTTTTACCTGATGTTTTCTGTTACGCCTACTGAGCTTTCCCGGGAAAAATAAAATAAACAATTAACCAAATAAAGAAAAGTAAACGAAAAGAAAAAGAAAAAATTTAACACAATTATTTAATTAAACTCCCAGTCTCCATCCTCACCATCTCGATCTATCTTCCTCCCCAGGGTTCCCCTGATTAACAATATTCGTCCATGGGCGATCCCACTGTAACCCACCAACTGAATGTCCCCTCCGCAATGTCGATTCAATCACTGACCCCACCGTCGAATCACATCAACCGCATGATTAACTCCAGCCACCATCAATCGCCGTCGCGAACGATCTACTCCGACCGCTTCATCCCCAGCAGATCCAGCTCTAACTTCGATCTTTTCAACATCTCGCGCCCATCGCCTAACTCTCCAGCGGCCGTCGACTCCCACAAGGACGATAATTCCGGGACCTACACGGCTCTGCTCCGGGCCGCTCTGTTCGGGCCAGAGACGCCTGATAAAAAGGACGTGTCGGGGCCACCGTCGGGGAGGAATATTTTTAGGTATAAATCGGAAACCAGGCGGTCGTTGCACTCCCTTTCGCCTTTTGGGTTTGATGATGACGTGGGGTCTGGGGTTAGTCACAGCTCCGTCAAGGCTCTCAGGAAGGTCCCTCGGTCGCCTTATAAAGTGGGTTTTTTGTTTTCAGATTTTTATGAATGTGGAACTCTTATGATTTTGTTATGGTTTTTTTCATTTTTTCAGACAAAATATTTTCTTGTGTGTGCTTGATTAGATTTTGGATGCCCCAGCGTTGCAAGATGATTTTTATCTGAACTTAGTGGACTGGTCGTCACATAATGTGTTGGCTGTGGGGTTGGGAAATTGTGTGTATTTGTGGAATGCTTGTAGCAGCAAGGTGAGTTTTTTTTTTTAATCTCTCTTTGTGAATTTCTTTTTTTAAATTACAGTAATTTTGGTATGGTACTTGTTGTAGGTGACAAAGTTGTGCGATTTGGGGATAGATGATAGTGTGTGTTCAGTTGGGTGGGCGCAGCGCAGTACACATCTTGCTATTGGAACTAGCCACGGGAAAGTTCAGGTTAGCGATGATCTGTTTGTTAATTAATTAGATTTATGTGATTTTGTATATGTTATGTGTTTTTGAAGTTTCCTTTTCTTCTTACTGTCTCTTGAATCTAGTCATTTAATGAGTGGCAACAATGTATATGCTAAAAGAGGGCAACAACTGGAATAAGCTTTGAAGACAAAGTGTACAGTTCACAAAACTGTAATTTTTAGAAGTACTTTTAAGAATGAGAAGGAATATGTGGTGTAAAATGATTTGGTGCTCTGTCATATACCTATGACATGGAATTTATACTGAAGACCCTGGCAGGAACTTTCAGCTTGTCTCAGCAGATGGAAGAAATGGGGTGCCTCATTGGTGTTAATTTTATTATTTTTTGTATATATTTTCTTTCTAATTATTTGTATCTCTACTGTTTTAGATCAACTATTTGATCTTTAATGTTATTAGATATCTTGCACATTCTGGCTGGTAGCTTATTGATTAATTGATTCTCAAACTACTTTCGGCCATGTAGATATGGGATTCAGCTCGCTGCAAGAGGGTAAGAACTATGGAGGGCCATCGATTACGCGTCGGGGCCTTAGCCTGGAGTTCATCTTTGTTGTCTTCTGGGAGCAGGGATAAGAGTATTCTTCAACGAGATATACGTGCTCAGGAAGATTTTGTCAGCAAACTCTCTGGACACAAATCAGAGGTTGGACTTCACACCTTCTTCAACATGATTGTTTTACTTGAGAAAATTATTTACTTTTAATATTTGACTTCACTCAGCATCTTTGTTTTAGATTTACATGCATTGTCTTTAGTGTCTTAGATCTTGCTTCCTTCTGTTATCTTGTTTAATGTCCTGTGCCAGTGATTTTTACAACCTATATATGCTATAATAATTTACTTTTTCATTCAATTCTTATTTATACATATTTCCAAATATTCTCATGCTGAAAATTAATTGTTTGTGATGAAGGTTTGTGGGTTGAAGTGGTCTTATGATAATCGTGAGCTAGCATCAGGTGGAAATGATAATAGAGTATGTGATCCATTTCTTTTTTAATGTCTTACTTATTTTGTTGGTTGTTTTACAGTAACATGTCTAATTTTTTTGTGAGAGTTTATAGTATTTCTCATTAATGTACAGCTTTTTGTTTGGAATCAACATTCAACTCAACCAGTGTTGAAATACTGTGAGCATATGGCAGCTGTAAAAGCAATTGCATGGTCTCCCCATCTTCATGGACTTCTTGCATCTGGAGGGGGTACTGCCGACCGATGTATTCGTTTCTGGAATACAACCACTAATACACATCTAAGCTGTATGGACACTGGCAGTCAGGTAATTTGATTGCCTCTCATTTGCCTTACCATAATTTTTGTTCAATTAAATTTAGGTACTACAAATCATACAATAGCAGAACCATTTTCTCATATATGTGCTTTGACTGTGATTGCTGTTATTTAATCTTGAAGAACTTAGAGAAGAGTAGAAGTGAGGAAGATTGTAATTCTTGGATCAATGTGACACCTGAGTTTTAAAAAATACTCCTTTCTTTATCATCTTATCCCCTATCAAATTGCCTTTGATAGATAATGACATGTGAGAATTTGCTTTGTGACTTTAACATTCATAGTTTGCACGATAATTACTGTTGGTTGAAGAGTTTATTTAATATGTTCTGTGTATTTTTACAGTAGACCTTTTAAATTTAAAACTAAGTGTTGCAGAGACAATTATACCTTAGGGACTTGAAACTGTAGTATTGTGCAGAAGCAATTGAAAAACTACTCTTAATGAGATAATCCATATATCTCAGTGTATTATTCGATTAGACTTGTATCATGTAAACCAGCAATTGAAACCAAATTCTCTCATTTCAGTTGTTTCTAGCATAGTATGTTATAGTTTTATTACTTGGTACGGCATCAGTTATTATTATCTTTGCTTTCAGAGACAGTGGAAACTTGTCAATTCTAGTCATTACCTTCTTTGCACCATGAGATGGGGCAAAAGGGTTTTGTACGTTTGTAACTTGGATTGCTTGCGTTCATGTAATTACCGGTGACAAATCTCTCATCTTCTTGTACTTATGAAAGAGCCTAGTCGATTGTCAATGATGAGATAATGGAAGGAGAAACCAATATATATGATAAACATAGCCAATCCTTATGCCTTCTGGTCCCTTAGCACCTCCTCTCCATAGAATTGGTTGCAGTGTGACTCACAGGTTCAATCCTATTCTAGAATGCAAAGATAGTTGTCAGGCCAAAAAAAAAATTTAATTAAAAGAAAAACAAAAAGAATCTGAGAGAGAGAAACAGGAAAAAACTAAAAAGGGCCAAATTCATTACTTGAATGTGGAGATATTGACCTAGATGACATGGTTTTTCACTACATATGATGAGGAGATATCATATTATTGTCTTCTGTGCACTGATAAGGCACTATCATAGAACTCAGTGGATCACTCACTCTCTCTTTCACTTCCACCTACATGTTATGCATGCTTAGATGTAGTGATTTGTGTTTCCTTTGTGGCAGGTATGCAATCTTGTCTGGTCTAAGAATGTCAATGAACTTGTCAGCACACATGGATACTCCCAAAACCAGATAATAGTTTGGAGATATCCTACCATGTCAAAGGTACTGTAGTTAAAACAGTTTGTGTAATATTATAATACTATTATCTTTTGGTTCTTTATTTAAAATGTTTCTGCTATTGCAGTTGGCAACTCTCACAGGCCATTCATATAGAGTTCTTTATCTTGCCATTTCACCTGATGGGCAGGTAGTTCATGTTTCTTTGTTTTTAGTTATCTGCTTTGCTCATAATAAACTAGGCCAATATGGCCATGCAAAAAATCGAAAAGTGAAAATATCGCATGAGGTGCGGGTTACTTTCTCCAGAAAATAGCATAAGAATAATGTTGTGGCTCACACTGAAAAAAATATTGGAGGCTTTAATTTAGTTTTTGCATTGAATTTGATACAAAGTTAATATTGCCAACATTAGGAAAAGAGATTAATATCAATTCCTACTCTCTAGAAAATCAGCTTAGTCTTGCAACTCTGGGAACAACATTTCTGGATTTCGCTTAATATGTTAGCTTAGATAATGAGAAGTGTCAATGCACTTTCCTATGTTTGTCAATGTTCTTATCTTCATAATTTCATTATTTTTGTTTCAGACAATAGTCACAGGAGCAGGAGATGAAACTCTCAGATTTTGGAATGTGTTCCCTTCCCCTAAATCCCAGGTAAATAATTCCTTAAAAACAATGTTAAATTTGAATGGTGATTTGAGAAACTGAACTATGTTCTTTCTCCACTGACGACTCTAAAGCCTTCTGTTCATACATTGATAACTTGGTCTGAAAGGTATAAAAAGATATTTCACAGGAACTGACTCTTTATTGTTGTGGACTGTCTTTTCAAATGTGCAATTTTCATTCAAATCCATGGCTGGACAGACAATCATGTAGTTAGAAAAACTTGAAGTGTATGTCAGTAATAGTAATACATGTTCTTAATCTTGGTAGAAATTTGTTGACTTCATGCGTCACATAAGATTCCAACCAGCAGAAAACTTACATATGGCTTTTAACTGTCAATGTAGAATACTGACAGTGAAATTGGAGCGTCATCCTTTGGAAGGACTACAATTCGGTGACCTTTACACGCTTTACACACCATTCTTCGAACTCTTTTGCATTGCCCTACTGTTAGAGAAAATAGCCACGTCACACTCCCAAAAATTTATCAGCTGGTTCTGCTTGAACCAACCTTGAGTAGCAAAAGGCTTGCAGGGATAGAGAGACAACAAAGGATATTGATAGAGATCATGTAGTATGTCTAGGCGCCTGCAAATTGATGATTGGATTTTGTTTTTCCGATTTAAAATATTTATTTATTCATGTATAGCGGGAGAAGTTATCAATTATAATTTAACTGCTCCCTTGCCATTGTATATTTAAGAGAAGGGGATGTTTTAAATTTATTTTGTGTAATGCGGCTTTTGTAATTTTTGTAAATAAACTTATTTACACTGACATTACACACTGAATTCTACATTTGATACTCATGCTGGAGTTAGTTCCTTGAGTTGCAATTAACACGAGGCGACACCTTTTAAGTTTTTGGTGAGTAAAAATTAATATTTTCCAGTATCTTACATTCAACAAAATGAACTAGATTACAAATGAAACAGAAACAGTGATTCGATTTCATTCATATGACGCCCATATGATTTATGAACGGACTGATGTTCCACTGCTGTATTCCCCAGTTCCCAACTTAGAAGAAGCATCCGCTTCAACATGCTGCGTCTTTACATCTTCCCACAGTTATAATGAATTTTCCCTAAAGCTTATAAACTTGCGCAGAAACCCTCTTACATTCACGGCCTTTGAAGATACTGTTCATCAATCATCATAAAACAAGCTGACGTGCTACTGTTAATTTACAGTCACATCCAAGAAAAGGCAGGTTGATCCGGTGAAACGCAAGGGTTTGTCAAATGATTTCAAACCCCGCCATTTTGTACTTTTTGGGGATGTTTTGAGACTTAATTGGTCTGTACAATTTTAAATACAAATATCTTAACACAGAAAAAAAAAAAACACATACATCTGTTATCTGTTCATCATGTTTGTCGCTATAAGCCCTTCTGCGTCCCATTATTTTCATTTTCATTTGGATGGGGAAAGCTTTTGCGACCATGGGATCGAGCTCATTGGTGGAAAGCAACAGCTGCAAGACTCTTCACAGGATTCTGGTAATTCCCAGTTGCTTATTGAAGCTTCCTGCTCTATTTCTTGGCGGGTCCCTCCATCTCCACTAGATCGTTCCACAGCTTCTTTGAGTGGACCCCAGCATTCCACCCTGTTGAATTCAGGAATATTTGAATGGAAATAAACCCACACCAAAGCCTCCTGTAACTCCGGGTAATTGTTGAACAAATTGCCATCTCCATGAACAAACGCCTTCAAAACCTGTCCATTTGTTTATTAATCCATCAACTTATTAATATTAACATAACCTATGGAGATAAATCAATCAATATTTAACAAAACACACTAATAAGTAAATTAAAAAAATTTTACCACAGGGAGTTCTTTGCAGAAGATGAAGTATCTAAGTCTAGCACACAGGTCTAATAAAAAATGGCCTCCGCTTATGTGACAGTGAACATGTAGAGACATTTTCCCCTTTACTTTTTTCCACTCTGCCACAACTTCATCTCTTTGCAGCCTATTGTACCATCCCTGCAGCTGCAACCAATTCCCAAATATCCTTTTTCCCTTCAGTTCCATTATCAAATGTTTTTGTACATCAAAATACGAGGAGGATCCATGATCCCCTATTTTATTTGTCTATACTTTATCAGCCTTGTCACAGATGCATATTTTTTTTTTCCCTTGTGTTTCTTTCGATGATTCATATCAACAACTTTCCATGATGTCTTATTCTTAAATCAGGGACAATAACATATTAAAACTCTTTAGATCCTCTGTTTCCTCTGATTTCTTTTAATTATAAAATTCTATACCAGCATTCCAACTAAAAAGCACAGGAAAAGTAGATCTATAATATTGGACTTGATGAATTAAATGGATTAAAAAACTTGATTTGGCACATTGGTTTTGTAGATCAGACTCAGAGGGATTACCTGAGAATTGTTTATGGTTTGTGAGATTGCCAACGTAAGCTTGGAGGTTATGTCACTGTGTGTCAGTGTATAAGTCCTTGGCAGCTTCCCTGGATGCTTCTTTTCATCCACACCCAGAAACAAAACCTTAAGTTTTGAGGCCTCAAAAATAGCAGGTCCAAATAACCTTGCCATCTGATCCAACCAGACCCACAAATTATTCAAATCAAACTTTCCATAATAATACTAAAGGGTAAACTCAAGCCTTTTTCTTGTGATATAAAAATTAAAATAATAATAATTATTATTATTAGAAAAGAAATCTTACAGGAGCAAAAGATTGGTTATTTTTCTTGGATCGTCTACTGGAAACAAAGAGTGAATTTTGCTGCTCAAAGGGAGTTGATTTTAGCATTGAGGGGAGCACAAGAGCAGCAACCAGAGAACCCATCTCTCTTTCTCTTCCAAGAGGCTCTCCTTGAAGCTCCAACTTTCCTGGAGCGCGATTTTAGCACCCAAATACGGAAATTATTTAATACCTTACAAGCTACAACACAACAACTGTATTCTTGAATAAGAAAAATTGAAAAAAGAAGAAGAGAATCTTGTAAGCAGAAGAGCAAAACTTTCAAACTTGGGACTCTTTTTTCTTTTTTGCTTTTACTTGACAACTTGCTTTGCTTGCATGCGCAGCCTTGGAAACTTTGAAAACTGATGCGTCTCCAAGAAGGATGCATTTTTTTTGGGTTCAAATTAAAGATTTAGAAATAAGATGCGTGTCAGAGTGTGGAAGAGTTTCCCTTAAATTGCGGTTGCTTCAACTCTCAGACTTCTTATATTAACATGGACACTTAGCATCGTTGAGAACTTAACACGCGTTATTTTGGTTTCACCATCATCACATGGGGTTTTTGCGTAATTGTGTTTCTGCGAGCAGAGGATCATCTTATATATAATCATAGCCATCCTTTGTATAGAACTCTACTTAAACTCTTAACTGTCCGACCACACATGAACTGGCACTGTTTTGGATAAGTGTCAATGTTCAACACGTCCACGTTTAAAATTTGCAACGAAAAGATAACATTTAAAAAACGAAAGAGTGAAAGATAATTTCCTTAACGTTTATGTGAAACAAACAAATTTGTAAAGAGCAGAAAAAGACATTATATACAAAAATAAATAAATAAATAAAAGGTTACTTGCAGTTTTGTAACCGGTATATATTTTTTTTTACCTTTATCTTAATAATTTAATATAATATATTTTAAATTATATTTATACGAGTATAAATTTAATTTATAATTATATCTAATATATCTCCCCTCTTAATTTTTATCTCATTAACTTTTAAAAATCAAAGGCAACACACTATAAATTCTACTGACACTATCAAAATAAATTGATAATTTTCTTTTTTCAAATTTTAAATATATATTACTATTTTGGAGATATTAATTATTAATATTTGTTAATAAGCTACGTGAATAAACCACATGACCTAATGTTTTACATAGAGATAAATGTTAAAAGATAATTGAATGTATATAAATTAATATTGCTTGGCTTTATTAGACTAAAGAATTTAAAGAATGCACAAATAGATAATAAGTACCGCGATGTCTTTATACGTGCTTGTCACATATAAATATTATTGTAATTATACAAATGCATTATTTGTAAAACATGTCACAATAGTTTATTTTCTACATTATCATCATCTTTTTTAAATTTTTCTCTATGTATTTTTAAGTTTTAACTAAATGCAGTTTTTTTTCAATAAAATCTAGAAAAAGCCACAGCCCACAGTCGATGATCTAGATGCATTGCGACTGGCAATTTGATATAATAGGCCACGCATCGCGATAGGCAATTTAATGCAATAAGTTACGCCTTACGTTAAGCAATTTAGCGTAATAGACCTATCATGCCAAATTATTGATTTAATATTTTTGTTATCTTTTTTTTATATTTTTTATTTTTTTATACAGGTACTGTGAAATGTGAGTTATTTCTTATATGTTTTAACGAAAGGTTGGAGAGCTCTAATACTGGTCAAAAGAGATATGTTGGGTACTGAAACATTAATATTTGAGTTCTCAAGAATGTGAATTATCAATAGCTTTAATACTGTTTATTGTAGAATTAGAGTTAATTCTAATCACTATAGTGTTATTGTGAAATTTTTTGTGCCCATAATGATAATAAATGATATACTATTGGCAATTCAAAATAATCAAGATGTGTAGTTTTTCATTTAAATTAATAAAAGAAGTTTAGTACTATCATGTGTTAATATGAATCTTAAATACTCTACAAGTTACGAGATTGTACAAGCTCTTGTAAAGAATCAACAAGTTTATCATACCCACTTTATGTTCGTAAGCGATAGTAACCAAATTAGTAGCTCAGTCTCAACAATACTGAATGTTGTGTTTTCAACTAATGCCGTAGTTGACTGCCAATTTTTTTTCAATGAGATACAATAATAACTCAACTCATACTTATTATAATAGTCAAACAAATTGAGATGTTTATGACAATGGTAATGCGAATGGCGATAAAGATGTATATGGGTTGAATGATATATAAGAGGGCAACAAAGAAAAATTGTCAACGATCGATGATATGTATGATTCACATACAAGAGATTATGGAACCATTTGTGATATATATCTAACTTCGTTGGATAAATAGGACTTTTTTTTAAATATATTTTATTTTTTTTCCTCTAATACCACCTTCTAACTTGAATCCATCAAATGTTGTATTGCTCAGGAAGAATGCATTATATAATGTTCGTAGCCAACTTGTATTGAAGAATAATTAGAGTTTCAAAGCTCATAGGTCCACAAAAGATCATTTTGAAGTAAAATAGGACAATGAAAAGTGCAAGTGGCGAGTTCATACTAGATCTATAGATGCTCAAAACTATTTAATCATGCAAGAATCAACAAAGAGCACACATATCAATTAAACTAATTGCATAATAGTCATCATCAAACTAAGAGTCGAATTATTTACTAATGAT
Source organism: Ailanthus altissimus (assembly GCA_946807835.1). Taxonomy (NCBI): domain Eukaryota; kingdom Viridiplantae; phylum Streptophyta; class Magnoliopsida; order Sapindales; family Simaroubaceae; genus Ailanthus; species Ailanthus altissimus. The sequence continues at coordinate 22,934,797 of OX327696.1, read as the reverse complement.
AAAATAAATAAATAAATTCGTAAATATCAATAGAATTTATATACTAAATGAGATCTAAGCCAATGTACTTGATGCCCCTTCACATTATTCTATTTTGAATTAAAGGCTTGCCTTCGCAGATAAAGAAGAGGTTTTTCTCAATTACCAAGTAGCTTAACTATCTTCATATTTGGTGTGAATTTAACATAAATAGCTTATTAAGTTAAAGAGCATGCATTGAGGTTAATAGTTGGTATTTTGAAGAATTCATTCGAACTACTTCCTATATATTACTATATGATAGAAAACGAGAGCTTAAACATTATGATTCATTTAAAGACAAACGATGGTAAACACTTCTTATATATTTTTTAGCATTGGTTCCTTGTATTTGAGGTTTTTACTCTTCCATCATACCAATTAGTGTTATTGATGGTACTCTTTTGAAAGCCCTATATTTTGGTTCTATGTTTGTTACAATTTGTAAAGATAGAAACAATCAAATTTATCTATTAGCATAGGACATTATTGATTCTAAAAATGATGCATCTTTGTAATGGTTTATGAAAAAATTTTAAATTGTTATTTGTGATATCAATGATATAATCTTTATATTATTTCGACGTGCTAATATTGAAAAGGTTATCCTAAAATGTTTCCCAATGTACAATGAGATATGTTAACCATTGTCGTAAATCATTGTTACAAACCATTGTTACAAAAGAGCATAAGAACATTAAAGTTGGTCAACTATTATTGCAAAAAAGCAAAAGAACATTAAAATGTTAACCGATCATTATTAGAGGAAAAATAGCTAAATACAAAGAGGTTACTTATTTTTTCCCACTCCTCTCCATTCTTGCAACTTCACAATCGAACCAACCAAGCCCAAGTTCTCAAAACTTTACTAAAATAAAAGGTCATTTATTAAGCTTGTGTACTTTAACATGTTATAAACTCCATATTGGTCCTCCAATGACATAGCAAGTTTTGATAACAAGAAATTTGCTAAAACATTGAAAACAGAAGAGGTTCAAAGCAACCCTTAATCTACAAAAATATAAGAATAAATGAAAGACTATAAATCTAAAGTTAAAAAATTATGAGGGCATGACCACTTCCCCAATATCCCTTAGTGGTCTCAGCCTCACTCTCCACCAGCAAAAAAATTGAAGATGTTTTCAACTGTGATTGCTCTTTCCTTACCATCATAAGTAGTGAGGTAGTAAAATCCTTTATTTTAATCAAAATTTGTCTTACTCTGGTAAAATTGTTAGAGCTCGAGGAAAGTAGGCTATGTTTGATTAGCTATTGACTACATGACATAAAGCATAACCAGTATCCTCTAAGAATTCAAGTGTAATTGGCAAGGCGAAATGTTCATCTAGGTGAACTTTTGGAAAAAGTCGGGATACATGGGTAATCTTAGCCCTAACTTGAAATATAATAGATTAAGGGCCGTGTTGCCAGTTGGAAAAGCATAAACATATTCCCATTGTCCAAGGACCCTCAATGTAACACTAGTCAGCATCTAATTCCTAGTCCTTAGTATCTCAAGTTTCATCAGCTTCACACCAGATGGATAGTTATATGGATAATCCAACTTATATGGGACCTCATCATCAATCTAGGGGTGTTAGATTAAGGGCCACGTTGCCAGCTGGAAAAGCATAAACATATTCCCATTTTCTAAGGACCCTCAATGTAACACTGGTCGGCATCTAATTCTTAGTCCTTAGTATCTCAAGTTTCATCAGCTTCACACCAGATGGGACTTCATCATCAATCTAGGGGCGTTCTTCTATCCCATGGTAACCACCCTCCTACGAGGGACATTGGTCGACACTTCCTAGTTGTCTACCCCATGGTAACCGTCCTCCTACGAGGGACGTTGGTCGACACTTCCTAGTTGCCCACCTTACCACTCATCATTCTTTTTAAATCCTCTTCAACAATCAATTCAACCTCGACATCTCTTTGTTGGCCTAGATCTCTAGTCAATGATTGGCCTTCTTAGCTTTCCCAAACACCTTTACTTATAACTCCTTGAGCTGGACTACTCACAGTGTCCAAGTCACCATTAAACTCACCAAATTCTCTATTTGTAGTAATCGTTTATCCACAACTGATAAAAATAAATACATATGTATATGTAGTATTTGTATTTTGTGTGTACATAGGTGATACTTGATTTATGTATTGTTGTTAGTATTGTTTGAATAGATTAGGATTCTATTATTAGTATTGGGTTTATTTGCAAGACTTTAAATTTATTTTAGAGATTAAATTATAATATTTTGAAAGTTTTTATGGCTAATTTGTAAATACTAAAAATTAGTCTTTTAGTATAAAAATACATATTTGTAACCTTAATTCACTCATTTTAGTCAAGACACCCCTTTTAGAGAGAGAAAATAGAGAACGAGAGGGGAGAGAAAGAGAAGAAAAAGAAGAAAATTAGAATTTTAAACTTTAAGAGGTAAATCATAACTCTTTCTCAGTTTTATAGTATTAATTAAGTTAATTTATTTAAGTTTTAATTTTTTAAAATATGAAAAATTGGAGATTTGATGTGGATTTTGTGAGATAAGTTGAGAATTGATGATAATTATATGGATAACTTGATGAATCATGATGGATTTGCAGAATTTCTATTTGATAGTATTTTGATCCGAGAATTTTATAAATTTTTATACTTTGATTCTGATTTTTATTTTTGAGAATATAAAACTATACATGTTTAGAATAATTTGAGACTTTTAATCGATTAAAATTTTCACAAATTGAACTTTTAGTGAATTTACAAAAATGACCTTAAAATTCTAAAAATTTCTTGTGTTAACAGTATGCTCAAGTGATGAACAAATTTTGATCTATTAAATAATTTTTAAAAATTAAAAATTTCTAGAGTATAATACTTTACATGTCTAATATGACATATTCAAAATTGAGCATTTAGATCAATGTGGTCGAATTTTTATGATTTTTTAAAATGTATCAGCTCATTGCAAGTTTTGATCAACAGATTTTTAAAACTATGGAATAAAATAATTTTAAAATATTTTTGGCACAAATTTTGAAGTGAAAAATTTATCATGAATTGATATATGTGTCAAGAGTAATTCTTCGCTGTTATATAATTTTTGAGTTCGTATATAATTTTATAAAATTAAGAGACTGAATGTTGTCTAGTAAATATCTTGATCCTGTCAGGATAATAGTTTAGATTTAATAGTGTTTATAAAATGAATTGTGTAGAAATTATAATATGGTATCCATATATGAGAAGTATATATGAGTCAAAAATGACATATTTTGATTTTGGAGTAATTGGACATCATTTGATGTATAAGAAAATTTTGTTAAGTATAAGTGATCGGAATGATAGGTTTTGAGAAACCAAGTCATTAGACTAATTTGATGTGATAAATGCAATATATGTAATTTTGTAAGTTATTTAAAGTATTTTGTGTGAATGGTAATGCTTATGAAAAGATTAACCTCTATTGATAGATTAAGAAGAATTAAACCTTGTACTCGAAAGTGTTGAGAGATAAGTATATTAGACTTTTACTAGAATCACAATAAACATAGTAATTATTTATGTATGATTTTGTAAATATGCTTTGAGATATATTTATGTTATGTCAAAGTATATTTTGATATAAAATGTAAAAGACATATGTTTATTAATGTGAATATTGACATTAAGCATGGACATATATGACATACATGTGTTTATAAAAATAAACTTTTCAAAATGAAATGTGTTTAACAAAAAAAATGCTTTTGCAGTAGAATATCTCCATGAGAAATATTTTGTATTTTATGGATACTTAAACTTACTATTTACTTAGTAGGCACATTATGTGATTTGAAGAGCCTTTAAGTATAGTCTTTCCTTCGAAATTAGTATGTGTTATGTGTTCCGTATGTAGGGAGGATCCTATAGGTACCTAAAGGAAGAGTGAGTCATCATATTCATGTGGTGGCGTATTGGTGCATGTGAGAGGACTCACGGATGATTAGGGTGAGGGTTTGGCTCTTACCTTCAGACATGAACGTTATATATGTGTAATTTAAACCTCACTTATGTTATTCCTCCATACAGTATGTCACCGACGGGTTGTATTTGACTCATCATATTCATGTGGTGGCGTATTAGTGCATGTGAGAGGACTCACGGATGATTAGGGTGAGGGTTTGGCTCTTACCTTCAGACATGAACGTTATATGTGTAATTTAAACCTCACTTATGTTATTCCTCCATACAGTATATCACCGACGGGTTGTATTTGACTCATTATATAATATGTGATATGGAAGTCTTACTGAGTAGTAGTTGGGTGATGATATTCCTATTATATGTTTTGAAAGAATGTGTAAACGTTTACTTGATATATGGTTTGATAAGATTATGATTTTGATTTATCACGGCATATCATACACATCCATTGTGTATATATATGTATATGTATTTTGGTATATGGAAAACTATTATGCTAATTGAGTTTTATACTTATTATAGTTTATTATAATTTCAAGTAAATAAGGTATATGTGTGCTTAGAGGATTTGGTAAGATTTTTTATGTCCCTTGGGTTCCCTGAGTTGTTAGGTTTCTAAGTGTTTAATTGGTGGACATATAGTTTGAGATATTTGATTTATCCTTATTAAATATGTACTTATGTATTATATCATTAAGTGTTATTGTATTTGGTTTATGTTTTACCAAGTATGTTCATAATTTAATTTTATGATGATCTTACTAGCAACTTACTAAGAATTCTTATGTGAAAATTTAAGTTTAAAATTTATACAATATTCTTTTTGAGCATATATCATTAAATAAGTGTAAGTCATATCGCGTGTCAGATCTTTCTGAATTTGAGGCATGACACGATTAGATTTATTTTTGGAGTTATTAGCTTCATTCTTACTTAGAGCATTCAAACAAAGTGAAGAGAATAGTTTACGACTAAGGGTTGAGCACTCAAACTATGAAGAACTAAGAACTAGGGGTGGGCAAAAAACCGAAAAACCGAACCGGACCCGAAAAACCGAACCGAATTGGTCGGTTCGGTTCGGTTTTTCTCTTGGTCGGTTCGGTTTTCGGTTTTTTATTTTAAAAACCGAAAAATTCGGTTCGGTTTTCGGTTCGGAAGGCCGAACCGAGAACCGAACCGAAAAAACCGAATTTAAAAAAAAATTAAAAAATTAAAAAAAAATTAAAAAAAAATTAAAAAAAAATTAAAAAAAATTAAAAAAATTATAAAACCGAACCGAACCGAACCGAACCGACCCAAACCGAACCGAAAAACCAAAACCCGAACCGAACCGAACCGAACCGGTTCGGTTCGGTTCGGTTTTTTATTTTTCGGTTCGGTTTTCGGTTTTATTTTTCAAAAACCGACCGGCTCGGTTCGGTTTTCGGTTCACACTAAAAACCGAACCGAACCGGATTTGCCCACCCCTACTAAGAACAAAATAATTATAAAAACCTAAAAAATGACTTAAAAAGTAAGAAAAAAAATGCAAGAACGAGAAGAAAGAAAACTCACTTATGGACGAAATCAATGAGGTTAAAAGAACGACCTTCAAATACAGAGCTTCTCTATATAAATCATGGATTTCTCTCTCTAAAATAAAACTCGAATAGCAGCAAAAATGCCTAAAGAGCGAAATTGTGCAAAAATATATGAGACATACGCGAGAAGATCTCAACCGTTGAAATAAGATCTAATAGTCAAGATCTACTCACAAGCGAAGAGTCTTTTCAACTAATAAATGTCAGTTCAAAAATCATCCAGACTGTCTAATCAGGACCAACAAATTGAGATGAGACCGCATCTATAAAAACTAAAGGATCACAACTATTTAAAGAGCAACCTAAAAGGCATATATTTCTCAAATGGGTCACTTACATTAAATGTACTTAGCACTAATTTCAAATCACAAGATATTGGATCAAATACCACCCTCTAAATAGGCTGACACCACATAACTAAGAGCAGTAGGGGTGGGCATGTTGGAGTTGGTGCTCATGTGCCATTCCAATATTGTATGAATATTAATTGTTAATATTTATACAATAAACATTTCGAATAAAGATTGTTAATATCATATTAATATGGTAAAATGCTTGTAACATTACAGACATTGTTTGATCTGAAAGAGTTCAGATCTGATCTAAAGGAGTTTAGATCAGAACTAATAGTTATCAAAGCTGAGAGTTATAAATGCTAAGAATTAGTACTGTTAATAGTTATCAGTTTATAAGAGTCAGCGAGGTCTAAATAGTTAGAACCTTGTCTATAATGGGACAAAGACCTGAGAGTATACTTGTAATGATATAGTTGCAAAGAGTTGCAATAGGAGCTAAGAAATATCATTATGTAAGTATGTCTCAAATATAATGTTTCTGATCTATGATCACCAATGAGGGTCTATCGGTGAATTCACAATATATAGATTAGTGTATGTCTATATCTGACTAGTTCAGATGGTTGTTCTTAGCTGACCATGAGCTTAGAGCTTGTATAGGCATGCGGGTATCCAGTTAGGAATGGATACTGAACAGACTCATGAGGACCCCAATAGATATCCTATGAAACCGTCAAAGGAAGGTCCTCTCGAGTTGAGTAGTAATCGTGGTCCTTTGACCTGAGCACCACGGTGGTCTTGTGAGTGATCCATCATGCTTTGGTTCCATATATGTCAGAGACCTTTCATGGTCTGACCGCTATGTGTCACTAGGTATGGTCCGATGCTCATGGAGTCCGGTGTGCGTAGATACGGGATCCATCAGCTTACGTAGGTAAGTTGTATATCCGATGCTCCGAGATTGTATTTTATAAAGTCTTGTGGCCACAAGCATAAACCCGGAAAAAGAGTTTCCCACAGGGTTAAACAATATAGCAAAAGTGTTTGCGTATATTGTTTATCGAGATACGAATCTGGAGATAAGTTTATGGATGAGCAAATGGGGATTTGATGGTGTTGATCTATATCCCCGCACATCCAGGATATAAATGATGGAAGGATTATACATATACGTTATAACCTCAACTTGTATGGTCTAACACACTGATTTGTAATATTCGTAACGTATGCGTGGGGCATCGATTACGGATTAATGGAATAGTTCTATTTGACAAATCGGGTGTGGACCTAGAGAGTCCCAATATGAAATGTACTCTTTGAGCACTTGGGCAGTGTACCGTATTGAATTGTTCAATAGAGTATAATTCAGCAATTACTAAGGTTACGTTAACTAAAGTATATGGTTAAATGGTGGGATCCACTTTAGGTTAACTTGGTAACCGAGTAAGGATATAATAGTAATTTCACTTTATAATTATTTAATTGTTAAATAATTAAAATAAATATTTATTTGTTTAATTGTTAAATAAATGATTTAACTTAACTAAGGTTAAAGGTTAACCATAAGGTTAAGTTAGTTAACTTTACTTAATAGTTAAGTAAAGGTTAACCTAACCATGGTTAAGTTAGTTAACTATGGTTAAATTAATTAAATATTTATTAACTTAAAGGTTAATTAAAATAATCTAACTAAGGTTAAATGTTAACTAAGGTTAGGTTAAGCCAAATGAAATGCAAATGAAATTCAAATTAGTTTGAAATTTATGCATTAGTATATAAAGTGAAATGAAATTGAAAATCAAATAGTTTTGAAATTGTTTTAGATTTTAAGTTTTGCATTTTGGGATCCAATTCAATTTGAGAAATTGAAATTGTTTGTTTTGTGTTTTAAGTGTTAGAACAACAAAACAAACTAGATAAATGGTTACTAAATGTAATAACTAAAAACAAGATTTGTTTTATTTATTCAAGAGTTGAATAAAAGGAAAAACAAATTTGATTAAGTTAAATTGTTTAACTTTAAAAAATGTTTAAGAGTTAAATATATATGCTGGATTAAGATGCTGCCATTCTAGACAATCAAACTCACCCTTGTTGATTGCTAGAATTGATCAAAGATTCATTTCATGGTGGACTTCAAAGAAAATTAATCCAAAGGCTTCATTGGTGTTTTTTTCAATTTCGAATTTCAGTTTAATCAAATGTTATTTTCTGTGTTCATTATATTTAATCTTCCGCTGTGCACATGTATGTATGAAATATGTATATTGTTTGTATGATGAACACAACCCACATGCAAGCACCCTAGTTTTATTTGTACACCCCATAACCCAACAGAGCACGGTCTAGTTTAACTTTGTAAAATTTTCAAAATCCACAACTTCAACCAAGTCAAAAGAGCAAACAAATTTGAAAATGGGAAAAATATTAACTAAATCATGCAACCCTTAATTTGGAACAACAAATAGCTTTCGATTGTCAAATTTTTTTGCGAGGAAAATAAACCCAATTATAAAGACTCAAGATTTAGTATTTGTTTCTTTTTAACTAGACATAACCACCTACATTCAAACAAAATACTATAAAACGAACAAAATTACAAAAAATAACAAGAAAATAAAAGGGAAATCAAATATTGAAGCATATGGTACTTGAAGGAAAACCCAAGCCTAAACGATCAATCAACATACGTGACAAAAAGATGTTCGGTTATATTATTACTAATAATCGAACGATTTTTCTAAATAGTAAAAATCGAACCGAACTAACCGATTTGGTTCTGTCCGGACTCATTTTTTCTGTTTTCAATGTTTTCTACCCACCCTAAAAAGCACACATATAATGAGCACCCAATTGAGAACACATCCTTGTGATCGAGGACTCAATATAAATCTTAGGACTTTAATCAAGTCAAACACTATATAGTATAGTAACCAGTATCCATAATCGGTAAGAATATGTATTTATATATATATATATATATAAATATACATATTTTATTTGTATGTGGGTGATACTTGATTTATATATTGTTATTAGTAGTGTCTGTATAAGTTAAGGACATACTATTAGTATTGGGTTTATTTGCAAGACTTTAGATTTATTTTAGGGACCAAATTATAATACTTTGAAAGTTTTGGGGGCAAATTCGTAAATACTAAAAATTAGTCTCTTAATATAAAAATACACTTTTGAAACCTTAATTTACTCATTTTTGGGTCGAGCTACCCCTTTAGAGAGAGAAAAGAGAGAAAGAGAAGAAGAAATTAGAATTTTAGATTTTAAGAGGTATATCACAACTATTTCTCAATTTATTGGTGTTAATTAAGTTAATTATTTTAATTTTTATTTTTAGAAATATGTATAATTGAGAATTTGATGTGTATTTCGTAAGATATTGTGAGAATTGATGATGATCTATGTAGATAGCTTGATAAAGCATGATGAATTACAAAATTTCTATTTGATAGTCTCTTGATCCAGGAATTTTATAAATTGTTGTGATTCGATTCTGATTTTTCATTTTGATTATATGAAATTAGATATGTTTAGGATCATCTGAGACTTTGAATCGATTGAAAATTCTGAAAATTGAATTTGTTGTGAATTTATCAAAATGACCCTGAAATTCTAGAAATTTCTTGTGTGAACAGTATGATACAGTGGAAAACAATTTTTGGCCTGCTGAATGATCTTCAAAAATTATGAATTTATGGAATATGATAATTTTATATGTCTAATATGATATACTCAGAATTGAGAATTTAGATCAATGTGATTAAATTGTTATAATTTTCTAAAGAGTGTCAACTCATTGCAGTATTTGATTAACAGATTTTTAAAGCTATAGAATAAAATAGTTTTAAAATACTTTTGGCAGTGATTTTGAAGTGAAATATTTATCATGGATTGAGATATGTGTCAAAAGTATTTTAATGATATTTTTATAATTTTTTAGTTAGTATATGATTTTATAAAATTAGGAGATTGAATACTGTTCAGTAAATATCTTGATTCTGTCAGGATAATAGTTTGAATTTGATGGTGTTTATGGAATAGATTGTGTAGGAATTATGATATAATATTCATAAATAAGAAGGATATATGAGTTAAGAATGATATATTCTGATTTTGGAGTAATTGGACATCATTTGATATATAAGAAAATTTTGTTAAGTGTAAGTGGTCAGAATGATAGGTTTTAAGAAACTAAGTAATTAGACCAATTTGATGTGATAGGTGCAATAAGTATAATTTTGTAAGCTATTTAAATTGTTTTGTGTGAATTGTGAGGCTTATGAAAGGATTAATCTCCATTGATAGGTTAAGGAGAATTAAGCCTTGTACCCGAAAGTGTTAAGAGGTAAGTATACTAGACTTTTTACTGAAATCACAATAAACATAGTAATTGTTTTGTATGATTTTGTAAATGTGGTTAGGAATATGTTTATGTTATGTCAAAATATATTTTGATATGAAATGTGAAGATATGTCTTTATGAATATGAGCATGGACATACATGACATATATGTGTTTTTGAAAGTGAGCTTTCAAAGTGAAATGTGTTTAACAAAGAGAGCTTTTGAAGTGTAATATGTCCATGAGAAATATTTTGTGTTTTGAGGGTACTTGAACTCACTGTTAACTTAGTAGGCATTTTATGTGATTTGTGGAGCCTTCATGTGTGGTCTTTCCTTCAGGATTGATATATATTATATATTCTGTATGTAGGGCGGATTCTAGTGGTACCTAAAGAAAGAGTGAGTCATCACATTCGTGTGGTGGCGTATTGGTGCATGTGAGAGGACTCATCGATGATCAGAGTGAGGGTTTGGCTTTTACCTTCGGGCATGAGCATTATATATGTGTGATTTAAAAACCTCACTTGTACTATTCCTCTCATACGGTATGTCACCTACGAGTGACATTTGGCTCATTATGTGATATGTGATATGTAAGTCCTACTAAGTAGTAGTTGAGTGGTGATATTTCTATTATATGTTTTGAAAGAATGTGTAAGCGCTTACATGACATGTGATTTGATAAGATTATGATTTTGATTGATCACAGCATATCATACATATGCATTGTGTACATATATGTATTTGTATTTGATATATGAAAAACTAGTATGCTTACTGAGTTTTATACTAATTATAATTTATGGTGATTTCAGGTAAATAAGGTATATGTGTGCTTAGCGAATTTGGCAAGGCTTCTGCTGTTCCTTGGGTTTCCTAAGTTGCTAGGTTGTTGAGTGTTTCATTTGGGGACACGTGGGATAAGATATTTAATTTGTCCATATTGAATAAATACTTATGTATTATTTTATTGTGTGTGGTTGAATTTGGTTTAAGTTTCACCAAGCGTGGTTATTGGTTGATTTTAAGTAAGAATTTACAATGAATATATTCTGGGCTTCCGGTAATAAAGTTGTTACTAGTGACGTAGTAGAGTGTTAATCTCTAAGAAAACTTTACGTATTTCCGGTTTACTAATTGTCCTAATCATAATTCAATTGTTATAATTCTGGAAAAAAAAATTAAAATGAATGCTTAAATATTATTAAATGAATATAAGTGATGTCGTGTGTCAGATCTTTTAGGTTTGAAACGTGACATATAGAGTTTTCATCAAATATTATATAGAGTTTTTACTATTAACCAGTCAAAATTAAAAACTAAAAGACCCTTGTTACCTCCAAGGTATTAGGCTTAGTCCACTAAGGCCTAAAATGGTCGAGCTCAGCTTGAAGCCCCTTAAAGGCCAATCTCCCTAACTTATTATGGTCCGAACAAGCTAAGTCCAAGATTGAGGGTACACCAAGACTGACCAAATCCAACACTATCTACTTTATGGCGATGAGTCTCTTATCTACAAAAGAAAAAGTCCTCTTTATGATAGACAAATAGTCTTTAGCTTACAACCGAAGAGCCTCCTCTCGTTGGAAATTACTAGCCTTCAATCCACAATCTAAAAGTCCTTCTTCATCAAGTCAAGTACTACTAACTCTAAAAATTCCTCCATTCAAGTTAAAAAAGATCAAGAATAAGTAAAATACGATGCTTAAGAGATTAAGATGAGTATAACACGACACCAAAAAATTTATAGATAAGTAGAATATAACATCAAAGAATTCGATGTAGATAAAATACTAAAAAATTAAAGAGTCTATTTTAAGACTTAAACCGCCCAAATCTATAAAAAAAAAAAAGGTATTTTCTATGCATGGAGGATTATGATTTGGATCTTCTTATTAGGCATTAGAAGCACTTTTATTTTTCTATACACAAAATTTGTCTATATTTCATCATTAGCTCTTTTTTAAATTAAGCATCAAAAGTTTTATTAAAAATTACCATCAAATTAGCCATAAACAATCATGTTTTTGTAACAAACAAGTTTTAGTCATTAAAAATACCTTTAGAAAAAAACAACAATAATCTATCCACGTGTTAAAGCTATTTATTTAAAAATACAAATTCAGCTCTTGACCAATAACTTTGAGATAAAGTTAAAGTTTGACCAAGAGGCCCTAATTCTACAAATAACATTTTTAATTATGTAATTGACGTTATTTGAAACCCCCACTCCCAATCTCGTCAACCTCGCTTTTTATTATGCTTTATTCAAAAATATAAATAATTTTAATTTTTTAATATACTTTATTTAATTCTCAATTTACTTCTATTTAATATCTTTAATACATTCTATTTTTTATTATAAAATATGAACAAATTAAAATTTTTAAATAATTAATCCCTTTTATTTTAAGTATTATTTATTTCATCCTCATTAATGAAAATTTGTAGATGTTAAAATATTTACAAAATAAGAGATTTGATATGTATAATAGATATTGGAGTTTATAATATTTATAAATAAATTATATATAAATGTCGTTATAAATTTTTTTTGCATTTTATGGAAAAAAAATTAAATAAAAAAATAAAATAAGGGGTTAAATAGAGCACTTTTCCTATGTTGATATATTTTTCTCCGTAGATTTTTATAGCCCCAGGAACTAACCCAACTTATTAATTAAGAACGTCACTCTTTAGGTAGGTTATCATTTGTCAACACTTAGAAATGGTGCATCTTAAATTTGACTAAATATTGGCATTAATCAATTCCAAAATAATAATAATAATAATCAAAATCAAAATCTAGCTGTCCCGACATAATTTATGCTCAGGATTAAGGGGAAGACATTTCAAAAGGGGAGTATGATGTTGAGTTACAACAATTTGTAAAACTTATCAAAATTCTCTCTTCCTTTCCTTAACAAAGAAATATTTTTGTTTTGTTATACAATTTCCCTCTAATTAGAAGAGTGAAGCAGTTGTTTTTTTATTAAAAAAAAAAACCCAACTCTGCAGGTGTTAAAAATGATTTTTTATGAACAATTTAATTTAATTAACAAATATAGTAAAACACTACCATCGTTAATTAAAATCTGCTGAAGATTAATGTTTGACTGGTATCAGAATGCTAACTGAGATCATTCTCACAGCTGCGGAGAGTAGGCATATTGTTATTAATAAGATTTATAAATTTTAACTATATATATAATATTAATAATGGTCATGCATTTTTATTTATTTATTTATTTTAATATTTGAAATTTTATTTGTTGTAGTATGCAAAAAATTTGGGACAAAATTATTTTAAAAAAAGTAGACATTACTAATGAAGAATAACTTGAAAGAACAATGAAATTATCTCTAATAAAATTCGATATGGAAATTATTAATACTTTTATGAACAAACTCTATCTCCTTATACACATACGGTTGTATTTGGTTTTTCTATTTATTTTTTGTTAATTTTTTTTAAATAATTTTTAATCTGAGTTGCAAAATTACGTGATTTTATTAAGTGAATTTAATCTTAACGCTTCAAAAGAAGAAAAAAAATTAATGGCCACGCATTTTTTTGGGTGAGCAGCATTCGGCGATCGGCATTCGGTGACAGCAAAAGCAAGCAAGAAGGGAGAAGAAACGCTTGGAAACAAATGGGCCTCATTGGTAGACTCCAGCCAAGTTTGTGCTTATATCCAACCCATGAGAATAACTGATTGAATAAAGGATTTTGAATTTTGATAAAATTATTTTCTGCAAAAATACTACTTTTACGATACTAAAACGACACTTGCAAATACACCCTCCTTGTGCATAAATAGACGCAGCAAAAGCGTATAGTCTGAAATAGCTTTCTTGTCGTGACTGAATCTTGCTCCCACTTTTTCAATTGAAACAATCTTTTCAGCAATGCATACTCTCCTAAATTTATGGATTGAATTACTTTAAAGAATGAACCGACTGTTACTTCGCCATGTCTTTACAAATGCGGTTAAAGAGCACAAACAAACATCCACCTCAAATCAAGCCTCTCAGAATGTCCACATACAGGTCTATGGCCAGAACAAAAAAGTCTGGTGTTAAAACTACACAGGCAAATAGTGCTCAACCTTATCTAAGAAACATTAAGAGTGAGAACTAAGCCCCAAAGTTTGCTTTTACGGGTTCATTACAGAAAACCAGGCTTTAACTTGTGGGGAGAGCTCAGAAAGAAAGCATGAGATTATTATCACTTTAGGTGACACGAATAAGGAGCACAACCATGATGAATATACAAGTCATTACAAACATTAAGAGCCACGTGAAACATGTCGTCTTAGAACTCTCAGAGTATATCTTCGTTGTCCGCACATTGGCATGACCAGTGCTTGCCAGGCTATGCTCAATAGCCTTCTCTGTTGAATCAAGCACCTGCAACCGAAACATGATCAACTTACAAGTCCACTACAAATATATGAATAAGAAGGGAATAAAAGCCCTCTGACCCAAATGTAGATGCTTGTTTCAAGTACAAATTTCTTATCTAAGCAATAATAATAATAATAGTAAAAGTTTAGAAAATGAAAATGTAGACATCTATAAGAACTAACGCTGGAGTTCATCAGATTCTCAAATGATGCAAAAAATAATATGACCAACTATATAGGTATGCATTAGTCATAATTGCTTATTTCTTTTTAGAAAGAATTTACTTATTTAGTTTGCGTATCATTTATTATCAATATCTGCAAAGAGCATAACACAATATCTGATGACTTAAAAGATTAAATCTTACTTTTTCAGTGTTCTGCACCGACTGGCTTATCATGAGACTACTCTCTTTAAGTTGTCGTGCCAACCCAACCATTTCATCTGTCAGGCTCTCTTGAAGCTTTCTGTAAGGATATACATAAATGTATAACTTCCATTCAAATATCAAAAAAGAAACTGCAACACAGATTTGGATATAAAATTATTAAACATGTACTCAGCAGGATGATTCAGACACAACATGGAAACAACCTAAACCTACATTCTTCATTGAATCAAATGTATAATCCTAAACCCTACACATATAATTAAATGAGTTGTACCCAAGACCTCCTTCTTCATAGAACAAGATATAACACTTAGTTAAGACGTCCTCGGAATAATTCAGTCTAGACTGATTCTCTTCTAGTCCTTGCATATATAACATTCAGAGCACCTCTCATCAGTACCACAAGTTCAGCTGAGATTTATTCAAAAAATTTAAGGTAATTGGGTTTCTAAAAATATAGTATTGATGCTAGAGGCATTAGATTGTCAACAATTGATTCCCAACTGTTGACCACAGAATTCTTGTCCCTTTGCTGTAGATCTTTTTTATATACTTTTAAACAATTAATAGCTACACATTTGAGCACAAGTATAATTAAAGTAAAGTAATTTTACAATAATCATTGCTGCAATCTCATTTCATGCTTCAGTTACTCAAGATAAGATTAGCAATTGTAACCACAAAAGTACCTGTGCTTTTCAATGAGCCCATGCGCTGCAGCATCCAATTTAACTGGTTCTGCTTCAGTAGTGCCATGAGTTCTATCTTCAATATTTGAGGCAGGCCTATAAAATGAATTAACAAAAAGTTCAAATGACAAAACTATAACAGAGTACAATCAGGAGCAAATACGAAACCACATTAATCCTAACTACAGCATTCACGTACACAAATCTCCTTCTCAGCCCCGGATAGGAGGGAGTGTGAGTTTCTCCATCCGTCTTAGAAGGGCTCTCTTTAAACGAATTCCTCTTCAAAGGATCTTCAGCTACTCGAATATCAGGCTAGGAATCAGAAACATGTAATGGTTAGCAACAGAAACCTTCATGAGTTAAATTAAGATTATAAATGTTGACATAAGACAATGTTTGCTATTGACCAGATAAAGAAAGAAAAAAATGAACCCCCTTTCACCATCCGGCAGAAAGCAACAGATGAGCTTTCTAGTTATTCTATACGCACCAATGGAGTAAGTAATTTGGAAGCAAGGGCTTCAATCTTCTCTGAGTAATCATTAACCTGAGCTTTTGAAACTCTGTGGAAAGAAATCCAAAAGATAAGTTACACCTGCCTCAAAATTTGAGAAACTTATGAACTTCTACAGAACTGTGAACTTTCAATTAGCTATTATAGATAAAAGTAACAATAAATATTCGTTACACCCCCTCTTCTTCTTCAGATTATAAAAAGCTAACCCAAGGCATAAAACAACAGAACACAGGGAACTAAAGACCTAAAAGAAAAAGCAAAACATAGCCAGCAATGGTGTTGTCAAATGTGTCAGTGTCATCATATTTAAAAGATAAAAGAATAAAAGAAGCTACCAACCTTGGTAAGCCTTCTGGCGTTCTTTCTTCAGCTAGCTGTTCTAATTGTTCACGTAGTGTAGCAACATACTGAAAATTCAAAATAAAATAAAAAAAATTCAGAAGAAAAGCATTGACATAAGTTAATAGGAAATAAACAAGTTGACTCGATCAATCTTTGGGGCTTACATGTATAAGTTTTGCCTGATTCTGTTGCTGAGGTGCAGCCGCAAGCAACCTCCTCAAATTTATCTCAGTTTTACTGATACGCATTAGAATCAACAGATCTATAGCATCAAACAAATACATACAAAACAAAGAGATTTCAAACAATCATGTCACTGTAAACACAAAGCTTCAGTCATTAAACAAAAAGGGAGGCACAATTATGAGGCTGGAAAGGAAATAAGATCTCAGCGCATGGAATTCTGAATAACTCGTTAATCATCAAAACAGTGAATCTCATGTTCCAATTTCTGGGTCAGTGAGCTTCATTATCCTTTGATTAGTAGCATGAATTTATGGAGTTCTAATCCATTTTTATTTCCGAAGGACTGAACACAATTACACAATCTCTAACGCAATCAATTAGTAATATGATAGGCAAAATCTAATCAACTATCACCACGACTCGCAAAGTCTTCCAGGATCAGTAAGCATTCTAATAAACTCTATAAAATTACATCAAAAATAGCAATAGAAGTAATAAAACCCACGTACCTCTTTCAATTGCGTCGAAATGTTTGGACACCACAGAATCAAATACACAATCCGTTCTGATTTTCTTCCAGAATACAAGTGGTATCAATAGGAATTAGAATAGAGTTGAATTCCAAAGGATCGTCAAAGAGGACTTGCGGTTACAAAGCGGTCCGTGAATTTTGGGTTAAAGGTCGGTTCGGTTTAACTTGAACCGAACCGATCAACTCAATTGGAACGATTCGACCTTATGAACTATCGAATCAAACTCGGTTCCGTTCTTCATATCAAATTGGGCTTTGTCAATAAATTCAAATTATTACTTTTATAAATAAATAAGCAATTAATCATCATCACAGTTTATCGAATGATTCGCTGCAAAATCATCAATTAATCAAATATCAAAGATAAGCATAAGTAACCAAGCCTGCAAAATCTGGAGAGGATATGGCTAGTTGGAGTAGCCGACGGCGATGGCGTTCTTCGATCGAAATTTAATTAGGGCCTGGATGTACGGAGGAGTTAGGGCTTTTAATTTTTTTAATTGGGAACAATATGGAGATTGCCAGATTGGGGCTCGAAAGAGATCAGAGAATATAGGGGTTAGGCAAGGGCTGTCCAAATGCAGCGTTTTGGTGTTATTTATTCATTTTTAATTTGTGGTCAGGCGCGGGCAGAAACACCTGCACCCAATCATCGGTCTGGCATCAGTTGTCGATTCGGACCAAATCGAACCGAATCGGGAATCGACAAAACAGATTAGCCTGCAGTGATTAGACCGGGTTCGGTTCAACAATACCACCCCTAACAGAACGAAGAGAACCCGACCCATTTAATTTTGGATCGTTTGCAATTATAGCGCATTGGGGAGAGTGAAAGTCGAGAAATAGTTATTTATTTGGATGCTTTAAATTGTCACATAGTGACGAATTGCTTAACATATACAATATTTAATTATTATATTTAAAATGTTTTATATTAGTGTAAATTTTAGTTTAAAAATAATTATATAATGAAAACTGGAACGTATTATGTATATTTATTTAGAATTATTTAAAAACCACTTTTTATTATTTTTGGCCATTTTATTTTATCAAAATGAAAAACAACCTGCTCTCATTTTTCATGTTTTCCAAGCCATCTTTATAAAACACCTCAACTATAAACAAGTTTATATCACTTTTGTTTTATAAAAATAAAAAACAACGTAGAAAAACAATATCAAACAACAATTTGATATTTGTATAATCATAAAAAAAATCTAATACACAAAAGAAATTATTTTTTTTAATGAAAAAGAGAGTTGTCATTCATCTATCGGGAGATATATAATATGTCAATTTCATAAATATAAAAAGAAAATTTATTTTTAAATACTAAAGTCACGTCATTTTTTTAACGTCATCTTAAATATATATTGAATATTATGAATATAAAAATATTCATAACCGTTGAAGAAATCTTCTCATTTTGTGGGGAAAGATTAGGTATAGCGCAAACTTCTCTTTAAGATCAATATTTTACCCTAATACTCCTTTGATTACAAAAGAGCATAATTGATAAGTAAATGTAACATTAAGAATATAAAAAAGAAAAAATATCAATAAAAATTATAACACAATAATTTATGTGGTTTAACAAAGTCTATCTCCATAATTGATTAAGGAATCCTAATATTTTTAATTAACTTTTATAGAGATTATAAAAAAAAAAAAATAAAGAACTCTCAAATGAATTTATGTGGCGTACCTTCATTCTTTTAAAAATAATAAACGTCCAATAATAATTGCATTTTAATGCATATAAATATTTTGTGTCTACTTAATTCTTTAATCTCTTTTATAGTCTATTTTTTAATGCTTGATTGTATCTAAAAATTTTACAATAATTTATATAGTGATTAAAATATCCTAACAAATTTAAAACATAGTTGAAATAAGAGTTCATATGTGTAAAAGTCTAAAACCTACTTGAATAAGTAAAAAAAATGAAATCAACGAGAAAGCTCAAATTGTCGTGGCGCCACAACCCCATGTGTTATTGCTGCAATGTCATTTTGTCTAGGGAATGCTTAGCCTGGTTGCATTGCCCAGCTATTGGCTAATGTGGGGTCGTAACCCCAAACTTTGAATTACTTTCTACGCACATTTTAATTTCTTTCTCACTCTTTATGAGCAGTCCAAGCTCCCTTTCTTGTTTCTAATTCTTTATTTTGCTAATTCTTTATACACCCAGCTCGTATTTAATTTCATTCTAATTTTTTATTAGTATCCATCTCAATTTGTACCCATATATAATTGTTGAATCACCACTTCGAATAAATTATCTCTTAATTTAAAATCTCTTTATAAAAAAGCTTTTGAATTAATCTATACTAGTATTCTATCACTTAAAGTTGATTTCAATCAAATCTTTTTCAAAACTTAATTTATCATAAACTTATAACTTTGATATTTAAAGATATGAGTGCTCTTTACATAAAGTATGAATGCAACGCACCTTAACAATAATTTTAAATTTTTTGATGATATTAGTTAGTACCCTCTTTTCTAATTAATAAGATAATAAATTGGTTTTAAAACTTATTTGTAATGAATCAGAAATCAGATAAAGCACACAAGTTCTATATATAAAAAAAAAAATTTGATTATAAATTATGTAAAAATATAATAAATTAGGATTCTCATATTCTCTTTTATACTTAGTTAAATAACGCGAATTTATTAAAATGGACAAATTTAGATTATTTTAATACAATAAAATAGTGTTGACCTAAACAAAAATAATTAAAAAAAAGAGTAACTTAATACAAAGTTATATTTAAAAAATAAAATTTCTAAAAATAGTAAAAATAAATTGAGTTAACTAAATTTGAGTTTATGATTTTAGGGCTTGAGTTAACTAAATTTGAGCTTGATTCAGGAAACCCCAGGACTGACACAATGAGATAAAATGTAGAACTCATCGATAACTTTACGCGATTTAAACACCCGTAATTAAAGATATAATTTTTAAAAAAAACAATTCTGAGGTTAGGTGTCCGTTTTACACATCCCACATCAATTTCAAAGCAATTAGAGTTAGGAAGTTGAATTAATTAATTGATTATATCGTAACTTTCGCTTACGATTTGACGATTTGCAGATTTGATGATTTGCATTACTCTAGTCAGTAATTTCAATATTTTAAAGTGATTACTTGTAACCCTGATCAAGTTAAATCCGAAATTATATTTTTCAACCTCAAAATAACGACGACCACGATGACGATGAAATCATAATACTAATAATAAATTTCAAACACTTTGTTATCTTAATATATTTGAGATGATGTTCAAATTGGTGGTAGAATTTTTTACAAGATTGAAAATTCATAGTTAAACTTTAAATTATATTTTTATTTTTATTTTTATTTTTTAGAAATGTGACAAATATGAGATATCAATTCATCCTCAAATTAAATTCGGATCAGAGACGATGATGAATTAATTTTTCTGAAATTCGATTTAAAAGCACAATTAAAAAAATTCTTAATAATAACTTTTTCTTCTTTGTTCTTTTAAAAGTTAAAATTTGGTTTTTGTTTTTGGAATAATAGAAGTTCTTTTTTAATGTTGATAAAATATAAATATTTTAATTTTTTTATAATTAAATTGATTCAATTAGTATTATATAGGAAATTAAATAGCCGCATTTAGCTTTTTACTCAACATTTCATCAATTTATTTATTTATTAAAAATTAATTTATTATCACATAAGATTTTAAATTAAAAGATGAAAAATCTGTTTATAGAAATTTTATAATATTGGTATTTCGTTTTTACGAAGTTATCTGGTTACTAAAATTTAAAATTTATGAAAAGAATTTAGAATTTTAAAATAATTTTTTTAGAATAATATTTTTTGGTATATTATAATCATATGGAGTAGAAAGATTATTTTTATAAAATTAAATTGATATAAATTAAAGAGTATTTAAAAAAAATTTAAAAATAAGTATGAAATATTCATAAAATTCTTATTGAATATGAGGTGGGTATGAGAAATCATCCCATTCAAATATGAGAATGAGAAATATGATCCACGCCACTGGCCCTAAATTTGACATCAAATTTAAATTTTTATGAAATAAATTTTCTTTTTATATTTATGGAAACGGACATTATCTCCAGAAACATCATTAGTAGCAACTCTTTTTCTTTAATCTAAATTCTTTGGTTCATTAGATTGTTTTATGATTATATATATACAAATATAGCAGTGTTATTTGGTAATATGTTTCCTACGTCGTTTCTATTTTTGCAAAACAAAAATGATTTAAACTTTTTTTATAGTCGAGGTGTTTTATGAAGATGGCTTTGGAAAACATGAAAAATGAGAGCAGGTTGTTTTTCATTTTTGTAAAAGAAAAAGGTCAAAAACAATAAAAAGTGGTTAATTTTCTAAATAATTCTAAATAAATATGCATAATATGTTTCATTTTTAATATATAACTATTTTAAAATTAAAATTTAGACTAATGAAAAAACATCATTTGAAAAATAATAATAAAAAAACATACTTCCAAACTCCTTTTTATATCTAAAAACAAACAAATTCAAAAGCATCATTTGAAAAATGATAATAAACAAACACTCTAATATTCAACTTGCATATATTTTCCAAGAATTTTGCTGACAGAGAAGAAAAAATGCCACTATGCAGTTGAAGGAGAAGAAAAAAGAAAAGAGAAAAAGATGGAAAATGAGGGAAAAGAAAAAACAAGTATAATGCTAAATTTTAACATAATTTACTAGCGAAACAGAGAAATGGCACACACTTTGCGTATATATAATCTTGCAGTTGCAGAAACATACACTCTGCAATTTAAGCATCAAATTGCTCCATTGCATGGTTCAGTACGTTCCTGCTGTTTATAGCATGGACGTCGTGGGTTCTGAAATTTATTTAGGCCCTTCACAATTAGTTGTAATAAAGATGAAAAAAAACACAAACCGCCAGATTCCTGTAAGTACTTTGACAGCAGCCATTAATTTAAAGCAGCATATGTATATATATATATATATTATCAGCTAGCATCGCCAGTTAGCAAGCTCGAAGGGCTTTAGGCAGATCGGCTCTCAGGTGGTCCTATGAACAATTCTGTCTCAACATCTATATTTGGTACGTTAAATTCTTCTTGCTCCGGCAACTCTTGCCGCGGTGGCATTCCACACTGCGATCATCAATGATGAAGCTATCCATTATACATACATATATACCAAAACTTGAAGGCAATATTTGTCACACATAGCAAAAGAATATTGAGGGTTCCTTTGAATTTGTTATATATGCTTCTGCTTATGCTTAATTTTACCGAGTATAACAGTTAAAGTATTTGGTAAACACTTATTACTTTTACTATCAAAGTCAAAATGATCTTACTCCACATTTACTTGGTAAAGATAAAAAATTATACATATTTACTAAATACTCATCATTTACTTTCACTTAAAACTAAACCCACAACAATACTATGATTTCGGCCGGAGCCTAAAATTGCCTCACCAGGTTATTCGCCTCCTCATCAGAAAAGCACACTCTTATCATTAATCTTCTCTGATTGATGAAAAGTTGTTATAAACAGGATATACATATATATATATATATATATAATAGACTTATTTTGAGGCACATAAATGCAACAAACAGGAGATCTAGTATTCTACATTGTGAAGGATGCCGGTGGGTGCAGAAGGCTAGAGAGGCCAATTTAAAGGAAAATAATCTAGATAAGAAATAATACCTTCTCTCGCAACTTTGTATTTTCTTCAATGAGGATTTTCTCCTGCATTATATGGCAAAAGATCGCAGTAATAACATTTATCAGCAATCTTTAAAAAACCAAGATCAAGCAAGTCTCATGAATGTGTGTGTATATATATATATATGTATGTATTATAAAGTCCGCACCTTCTCCCTTAGCTTCTCAATCTGCTCCCTGAACAGCTGATTCTGTGTACAGATAGAGTGTGTAAACTGTTAGTGAATTTATCCGAGTACTAATCAGAAGATATAAAAGTATGGAGTATCTGTATAGTTTTCTTTAGATAATTAATTGTCTGGAAATTGTAGGGCAGAATGACTTATTATTAATTTTAAAAACGAAAAGTTATCAAGTGATTCTGTCAGAACATATTTAAGAATATATGAGATAGTGTTAGCATTTTAGCTCTTATAGTTTTTTTAGAAAATGTAGAAGTAATAAATCAAATTTATGAAATCTTACCAAGAACACAACAAATTTAACATGATTCACCTTAGGCTACATCTTCAATAAGAGAATAATTCACTATAATTTTATAAAATAAATACAGGTGTAAGTTTTTTCTAATTTTTTCATTGCTTCTCTGGTATTTTTATATAATGAATGATATATAATTTTTTATTAATTTTATATTTTTATTTATTGTACAATTTAGATTCTATTTTTACTAAAGTAAATTTTACAAAAAAATTACTTATATAAGAATCTCATGAACGAACTCAAAAGGTTATTTAAATATTTATTAAATAAGTTTGATTTAATTCAACAGACTGTACAATAAATTTGAAGTTCAGTTTATAAAAAAATATCAGAAGAATGAAAATAAATAAATAAACGGTACCTTTCTTGCCCTAATCCTGCTTAAGCTTCGGTCGAGTTGGTTCTCTAACTGTTGTAGCTCATCGATCGAACAACGTTCCAGTCCGCCTCCTAGTAGCTTTCTAAAATATTCCCCAGTTTAAAGTTTAGAACTAGCAGAGAAATAGAAAAATGTGACTCCCACACAAAACAAAAGTATTCTTGGATACTTAACCTTTTGGTGACTTCAAGAAACTCGATCTTCTTTGCCATGCTAGAAGTTTCTTCCTTCGCATGCTGCATGAAATCCAATGTACATGTCATTGAAATAACCCATTTAAATGCCTTTTCTGATTCGAATTGTTCTTTAAACATAAAATATTTTTGTGATAAGATTCTTTGACATAAAATATTAAAGTTATAGAAAATGCAACTAAGATGCAGAATTAATATTGTCTTCCTATCTTTTCAACCCTCTAGTTTCCTCCTCACATTCACATGATCCTGACTCCATATTTATTAATTTTGCAAGATTCTGATATTATCTAGAATGAAGAGAAAGGTGAAAATTTTGTTCTTGTTTATGTGTAGAAAAAGGGAAAAGTGATATATTCCCAGATAATTAAATTTTCATACGTGAGAAGTTTGACGGAAAATGCTCAACCAAATCAAAGTTACCATTGAAGCTTATAGGAAAACTTCTCCTGTTAACTTTAATGTTCAGTAACAAGACTACATGTACACAATGTCAAGAAAAGGTAGATTCGGGCATCATGGGCGAATAGCTTTCTAGCTCTTCTAGTGAGATGACACTAGATTTTGTCACATGCATTTCAAACACTTCAAAAATAATATAGCACATAGGTATCTGCTATATAGTCTTTCATTTTCATCAAAATAAGCTACATCTCCAATTTGTTTTCACAGGAAAGCTGTAGCAATGTTCACACTCCATAGCTAGTTTCTTCTCAGGTGAGTCGAGTGGGTGAAGAAACAATAAAGAAGGAAAGAAAAGGTATATGTCGGGGCCAGTTGAGTAATGTGTCTTCATGTAGTTGTTGTAGGCTATATTGCAAGCAATTCTAACAAGATGGTTAAAAAACTGTATGTCCAGCCTAAACAAAAAGATCCTTTGCATTCATTTTCATACGTGAATCTTAAGCACCAAAAAGATCCCAAGTCTTTCTGTTTTGTTTTTGGGAAGAAATTGAAAACAGGGATTGAAAGATGTTAGGGTTCCCTTAGTGTATCAAAGTTGGCTGTTGTCCTCGCAACTTTTCGTTCAACTAAAGAGGGTGAGAAGCTTACTTCAATCATCTTCATTTAGTTCACTGTGATAGGATTGGCAGTTTTCAAAAAAAATAATATACTTGTTATAATTTTATTGGATGGGTAATTGTATGAATAATAACTGATACTTCTGATGTATTTTAAAAATTTTATTAAAACTTTTTAAAAAAAAAGTGGAGAAGAGCACATATTAATTTCATTTGAGAAAAGCAAGGGCTCACCAGCACATGATCTTCTTCTATTGTTTTGTTGTTGGTTCCAATATCTTTGACTCTCCTCTGGTAGCGTTCAATGGTCTTGTTGATACTGAGAATCACAAGAAGACTCAATGAGAGTCAAACACATAAAAATAGTGCCTAATAATGTATTTCCGCGGGCATTGTACGGGAATGTAAGACATGCATGTAACAAGTGAATAACAATTATGATTTGCTAGAAATTGGATTGCCAAAAAGTTAGCTTTGCTACGAGATCATAGCTGATACTTGCTTAAAGAGTCTGAAGAAAATAGGATGTAAACATCATTTCTGAATCCTAATTAAGTTATGCATAAATTACTCGGGTCACTTCCCGCTTTATATAAAATATCAAATAGCACAAAACCTTGTTCCTTGGATTTCTCATTATCATCATCAGAAATAGCAAAACAAATATCGTGGTGATAATATATAACAGCATGACAATCAAACTGGTAGAGAGCAGCAACATTGGCCATATGACACTTGTCTTAATGTTCCAGCAGCTATATGTGAAAGTATCCAAATGGCAGATTCCATAATTGAGCTTTATGCATGTTTTCTCAATTGCATAATGAATGAGAAGGTGGATAACTTAAGAATCACTCAATTAGGTGATAAATATGTGGTCACTGGTAAAACCCCTTAAATGATATATAAAATTTGGAGTTTAAATTCTGCTCACATTAAAATTGAGATATATTTAATTTATATATTCACGTAACTTTCTTTTTTTTAAAAAAAAAAAAAGAGGAAAGAAGAAAGAAACCAGACCATAAATGGGTGGGTAATTCGAGAGTAACTCCCTTGAAAACAATGGAATCACATTCAAACTTGCAAATGAAGGTATGATATTTAAAGTTGTCAAATTCATAAATCATGATAAGAAAGAAGTTGTTTACTAAAGCATGAAGCAACCTAATGATTAAATTACTCCAAATTTACCTACCAAGGTGTGAATTTCTTCCAAAAACTTTTAGACCTTGACCTTGAGTATAGTTTCATGAATACCCAACTTTAAGTTCACAAGGAGGCTTGGAGTCCCTTATCTAGGTAAGAAGTCAATACTAGTAAAAACAATAGGAATGATGATTATATGTCTACACCTACATTTTGAGGTGGACTCCCAACAAAAATGTTCCGTAGCATGAAACTAATCTTGATCATTTTGCTTTTACATGAGAATACCTAATTAACAATGCAATGTGATGTAAATGAAACATGCATGAAGTATTTATAACCGGCATATTTATTTACTGGTGTTTTTGTCAAGCAATCTCTTTAAATATAGCCTTGTGCTAACCACATTTCTCAATCAATGTTGAGGTCATATGTTCGAATCTCTTTTCCCTAAGTTTTTTTTTTTAAAAAAACACTCTCCTTTTAGTGTTTGAAGAAGGAAAGGTGCAACTGGAATCTTCAACCTGTATTTTAATAATGTGCATTAAAGCTCTTTTCGAAATTGTTATGCTTCGCCTTAACTTATAAGCAAAGCAAACAAAATATTTAGGAAACACTTGCATGTACAAATTCTATTAACGTGTATTTAATAACATGAAGCTCTCCTTAAAGTTGCTATACTTCTACTTAAGTTTAGAAGCAAAGCAACTAAAATATTTGGTAAATCCTTGCAAATTCTCTTTCAAAGTTATATTGATTTTACTCTACAGCTATTTAATTAAAAAAAAAATGTATAAAAGCTTTGAAAATTATGCTTATTTTTTACAAACATCTATCTTGTCACTTGATAGCTAGCTACTACTTCCATTTTGAATAGTTGTGGCTTGGAAGCCACAACACTATAATGCTAAATGAAGCCTAAGAAAAACAATGATGGGAATCTAACACTTCCTGCATCCAAATACATAGGGGCAAGTTCAGATGCAATGATCATATTTCTATTTCTTTGTCAGCTTCTTATGGAAAAATATAATAGAGGCAGACTTTAATATAATGCATCTTATATCTATATTATGACACTCCGGGGATATTAACATTATTTGCTAAATTAGAGAGAGTGATAGGTTGTAAAGCACAACCATGAGAGTTGGCTAGAGTCTCAAAAGGAGCTAACTGCATCATCTGCAAATCCAAAAATGTCATAGATTAAGAACATTTCCAAGACATATATAACTCTCGCAATTCCACATTTACGTGACTAGCGATGATCAATGGTCCTATATGACTGAAGTTGGTGTGGAAGCTATGCACAATAAGAACCATAAATAAAATTTAGCACAAAGATGTTACCTCTTGCAAATCTGAATATTCAGTAAGGTTATATACTTAAATTAATATTTGCTGGTACAACTAACCTATATAGCATCAAGAAATTAAGTCAAGCTTATACCAAGATAGTGGGATACCTTGGAGAAAGTAGTCCATTTTTTTTGCAACAGTTTTACCATATAAATAAAACTGAAGCAAAACCACTAACACACAGTAAGAATCAAAGTACACCTAGCTCTTTCTTAGAGCCCACCCCCCCCCCCCCCCCCCCCCCCCCCCCCCCCCAACCAATGACAGCCACCAAAGATTCTTTTTTTTTTCTCTCTAAATATTCTACTAGATAAAAGGTTCAAGTGTTTTTCTGATTTGGTTTAATAAAGTTGGTTTTCAGTTATTAACACCTTGTTAAATGTGATCAACTGTTCAGTTGCATTGGTAAACTAACTTATCAATATAACTTAATACATAAACGTTGGCATGAAAAGAATATATAGCTGTTTCCGTGCTATATACTGCCACTGACCTCAAAAGTGCTCTAATTTCCATTTACAGCAACCAGATTGCAATTCTATGACTAGGTTAGCATATATACAGTTTCATAGGTAATGGAATAGAGGAAAATTTCCCATGTAGGTTATTGTTCCTGCTTTATTTTATTTTGCCTGTTCAAATATGTAGTGGTTAACCATGTTCGTAATATCCAATACAGTAACCCTAATGGGTAATGAATATGATTTGTGTTAAGATATCTCTCTCTCTCTTCAGTGTCTCTTTCAAGTTTCACCACAAGCATTAACTGACATTAATGGACTCCGTGAGAAATTAGATTGAGGTGAAAATTGAGAGAGGACAGGACTCAAGCAAGATCACTTGAAATCTCAACTAACACGAAAGATCCAAGTCCAACAAAACAAAATCACCTGCAGGTAAAGATTTGATTCTAAAGAGAATCAGGGCCCCTGAAAAGATCAGACTATTTTTACAGATAAAGTCTGAGATCATACTCATAGTACTTGCCTATATGGAGGGACTGTGACAAATTCAAGACCATGTCTATAGCGAACAAATTTAATGCTATGCAGCTAAACTTTGACATAACCAACTTAAAGATCTTCAGATTTCAATTCTTGAATACAGATTCACAGAAGGTACATGAAATATACATAACTAACAACCAAAAAAAAAAAAAAGCACATTAGAGTAGGTGATGTGTTTAACAATCATGAAGATGATCAGAAAACGCACCTGCAACTAGAGAACTCATAGAGCTTGCCTCTGGGAGAGAAGATAATAAGTGCAACTTCGGCGTCACAGAGAACCGATAACTCAAAGGCCTTCTTGAGCAGCCCATTCCTTCTCTTTGAGAAGGTCACTTGCCTGCTTGTAGCATTTTCTATTCTCTTCATCTGGGTTTTGCCCCTCACCATTCTCTCTCCTACATAAGAAAAGAACACAAATTTCCAGATTTAAAACCCAGAAGAGAAACTGCAAGTTTCTATGGAAATTTGAATTGATAGTGAACATAAAAGGCCATACCAAGCAAGCACAGCAAAAACAGTAAATTGTAACAAAATCTAATGGAAATTGATTGACAATCTAATCAACTAGACAAGACCAAGAGAAAGTTTCCAAAAATAGAAATGGAATAACTAAAATCTAAACAAATTAGGGAAGAGCTGACAAAGAGTTTGATGGGTCTGTGAAAGCTGCTGTAGATGAACCAAAGAAACAACGATAATTACAGAAAATTTTCTCTTGCAAGAAAATAAGCGAAACCCTAGATTTTTTCTCTGAAAAATGGATTTTTTTTTCTTAAAAAAAAAGTGTTTATATCATACTGCTCTCTTTGCCTTGAAGCTCTAGCTAGCTATAAGGCTATAACCCTAACTATAGACTCAGAATAAGTTTATACGAGCATAAAAATAATTTATATATTTATAGCAGGAGGGTCATGACTGAAGAACCTAAATCTCTTACTTGTTTTGGTAACTTGAGGAAAGAAACAGTCACTTCTCCAGAAAAAGAAAATCAGAGAATAAATGCCAAAGCATGTGAATCCACTGTTAATGTGAATGTGAACACATTCCATATGGATGCACGAAATTTAGATGCTATTGCCCCATGTGATGACACCTGTTGCGATCAACTGACAACTCCCAACCCCGGAATCCACTGAAGAGGCAGAAGGGTAAGTGAGGTGAAAAACAACGAACAATCCTGTCGGTTGCCAGTTTCTCTCGGACAACTTTCCAACTTTTATTTTAAAAAAAAAAAAAACCACCCCTTAAGTTGCATGTAAAATTCGGGCACTCTGTGGACACGATAAAAAAAGTTCTCGTGAACAGTAAACTATGGAGTTGTCCGTACAGGGATCGGAAACACGCCCACGTCATTCCGTACAATGGCAACAGATGTGGACCAATAATGTCGTGCCAACGCACTACAATGATGATCCATGATCAGACTTTGTCACGTGGCTCTTCCTTGTTTGGGGAGTTATTAGGGCTTATTTTTAGTTTTTCTTTTTAATTTTACAACTTCTTTAATCTCTTTCCATTTTTAGAGGCCTATGCTTTTTTTGATTAGGGGTGAGTGTGTAAGTCACAAGTGGTGGCGCACTATTGGAGAGTTAAATATTCTTTTTTTTTTTTTTGTGGGGGTTTTGAAAAAAATAAGTTTTTGTTAATTTGTTTAGGGACCACAAATGGGGTCTAGGGTTTTAGGTAAAGTGGAGAATTTGACTCTTTTTTCACTATTGGGTGTGTGCGATGGGAACATATTTGATGGGATATTTTGACGCGGCTTCATCTTGTTGTGCCTCTGTCCCCACTTCAGACATATATATATATATATATATATTTTATATGGTGGTTATTAGTCAATATAAGGGTCCAATCAAACACCTTCTTGCCTCTCGTTCAAATGTTGCCTCATCTCATCTAATCCATCTTTGCATTTGGCATGTTTGATGCGTGCTGTTTTTCTAATTTCTTTAAACGTTTTCTTCTTCTTCTTCTTCTTCTTTTTTTAATGGGTGCTGTTGTTTTTCTGGCTAAAACTCATTTCCTCACTTGGGCAAGGACATCATAATAATTGATAGACATTGATATCACATGTTATGAAATCATTTTTGTCTGAGTGTGTGTGTGATTTTTTAATATTTTTATATATATAGTAGATTTTTAATAAATTGATGTTTTATATTGTAATTAAAAATATATATTTTTTTTTACAAAAAATAAAATTGTATCTAATATTTTTATTGTAATTAAGTAAATTAATTTGAATATATTTTTCTTGATTTTATATATAAAATAGATTTATAAATTTTATTTGTTGAAGATAATAGTCTTACTATTAAGTGTATATTGCACACAAAAAAATCAATGGGATAATGATATTGAATAAGTTCTTGTTGTTATATGAAAAAGTCATATTGATTTTTTTTTCTGCATTACAAAAAGTTAGAGATGATATTTAAGTCGACATCAATTTCATAAAAAAATAAACAATATTATATATATATTTTATAAAGACCTCACATAAGTATCACATGAATTTAGTTGTATATTAAATTATATAGTAAGTCGACATTGAAAAAAAATATTACTCAATCAAAATTATCAATTATCAAATATTAATTTATCAACGTTTTATTGTATATAAAGCACTGACTTTTTGTAGAGTTGCACACCAAATGATGAGTGACTTCATCTGCATAATCATAATCCTATATATATTTTCCCCCAGAGCATAGCTTGAGTGGTCGTCATGGTGCAATATGCACGTTATCACTCGAGTTCAAGTAAGATATGGTGTTAGGTACTTTAGTAGGTGGCGGTTTCTCACTCTTGCTCAAAACCTTTAAAATAATCTTATTTATATTTATAAATATAAGTCATTTGTGTATATATATATATATATATTATATAAAAATGTTCAACTTAAAAAATTATTTTATTAAATAAAAATTTGATATATTAAAAATAAATTTTAATAAGCCACCCTAATGTGAAATATGAATTTAATTTTAAGATCTGATGAATCTTAAAACACATAAATAAAGATAGAATAAGGTCAATAAATCATAGTTTAAGAACTTAGTTGAAAGGAGAAATATCGAAGTTTGACATAATGCCTTAACTTTGAGATTATATTAGATAATTATGCAAGTCAAAAAATTTAAACTATCAAGTAAAATTTTTAAAAATTAATATTAATATTAAAAATAAATTTTAACAAATTCTCTTAATGTAAAATGTGAATTCGATTTTAAAATTAGATGGACTTCAAATGTCCAATGCATAATAAGAGACAATGAATGAATTATAAATTAAGAAATTGATTGAAAACAAAGAAGTCAGAGTTTATTTACAAGAAGTATACTTATCTTAGTAATTGTTGAGCACTCAATTGCACTAAACTCCTATTTTTTTTTTTTTTTTTTTTTGTTTTGGTTCTTCTTGCATTCTCCATTACTTATTTGGTTCTTCCAATAAAGACGAATAAAGATTTCCGATAAGATTAATCTCTTATGACTTGAAAACTTCTTGAGTTTAAAGAATTTAAAAGAAAACCAAATTAAACCACAAAAAATACCCAAGATGACCATAGGAGAAAAATTAATCCTAGATCAAGATCTAACTTGATCTATTTCAAAAAATTTTCCTTTACAACCAAAGAATGAAGGAAAACTATAATAGTAATAATAATAAGTAAAAGAATATAGAACTCATAGAGCTCTCTACAAGAGCTGAAAATGTTTTTGGAGTAATAGAAAAATAAAATGAGAACAAGAGAAAGAGAAGTTCTAGCATTCAAGGTGTGGAACATTTTGGATATTGAAGAAAAGGTAAATGAATTTTTCTCAAGAAAAATAACAAAAAAAAAAAAAAAAGGAGTTTCAGACTTTCAGAGGCTGCTGTCAGTCTAAAAGGGAAGAAGAGAAGGACAATGCCAGGCTATCACGGCCTTGAGAGAAATCCATGACCTTGTATTGTCTGCTTCACACAGCTGAGCTGGGACAGCGTTCTCTAATTGATATTTAATTTGATGGTCTCAAATCTCAATAATGGACAATCTCACATTTTATCTATTAAAAAAAAAAAAAGGCGTTAAATGTACAATCACAGAATAAACACAGATTTACCAATTTTGCTCTAGACTCTAGCGAAAGACAGTATGGCCATCATTAACAACATTGGTCAGTGGACGCATCCAAACATCACGAGCTTGTCCGTAATTCCACTTTATTTTTTAGACAAACCTTCTGATCTTTCCATGATCGATGTTTGTGGTGGGCCTAGCAACCAGCTCAATACTGGACCCTAAATCAAACCGGAGATTTAGTGGGTCGATCCAATCTAATCCAATGGGCCAGTGAAAGTGGCATTTTCTTTCTAGCCCGGCTCTGCTGCTCAGTAAAATAGGTCAAGCCCACGCTTCATATCCAATCCAAAGAGTGTTAAATCCGTTTGTTGCATAGGTGCTAATTAAATGTGAGGGTGTGTTTGTAATTTGCCTTGGTTGTATTTTGGAATGACATTAATAACATTTTTATGCCATAAATAATAAAACCAATTAGAAGGCCAGCAAAACGGAAAATATATATATATCAAGAATAGTTCTTAATTCTTTATTAAATTCCTCTACCCTTGAAAGTGCTTAAACTACTTTTTTCACTTTTGAAGTGAATATTTTCAATTTCATGCCAAACCTAGTCCCCATTCCTTCAATTTTATAACCACTACAATTAATCAAAGTCTGACTGGTGGTTGATTTAAATAAAACGCCATAATAGCCTCTTAATTGGAGTAATTTCACCATAATTATGGACTAATTCTTTAAGTACTATTTTTTTATACAAATTAATATGACATATAAATATATATTAGATTAAATATTAAAAATAAAATAAATAATGTGGACCAATCACATGTGCATTATCTAATTAATTTTTTAGAAATTTTTTATAATATATTATAAAATCGTGTTATATATTTAAATATTTAAATAATAAAATACATTATTTATATTAAAAAAACACTATATATATTATACTTGATTAATAAAATAACACTACACAATATACATCAAACTTTTCGTAAAAATCATGAGAATGGTGCAATATTTCAAACGTTTTCTCGCTCATATTTAAAAAAAAAAAAAAAAGAAGTTAAAACGTTTCGTTGTTGCCGGCTCGGCCCCATTTTCTTAAAAAAAAAAAAGAAATCCACGTGTCCAAACTTCTCTCCGTCGAAATGTACCAAATCCCTCTCTTTCGTTGTCGTCTCGCAAATCTAATAACATTTCCCCTCTCTCTAGAAAACCGAACTCGTTTTTAAAAGCCTATTTCTCGTGTGATCAAATCCTCCTCCAATAATCACTCGTCAATTCTTCATTTCTTAAAACGATCAAAAGAAATGATAATGGCCGAACCAAGCGAAGAACAACAACCACCACTACCGCTACCGCAACAGCAACAGTCGCAACAACAATCAGCGACGGTGAAAGAGTGCATGCACAAAACCAAGACTGTACAATTCTTAGGTCGAACCACACCAATCATTCTCCAAAACGACAATGGACCTTGTCCTCTCCTCGCCATATGTAATTTCACTTCTCCCTCGCTCGCTAGGGTTTCTCTTTCAGAAAAGTCAAAAGCAATAGACAAAAATAAGTTATAATTGATTTGAAGTCTTTAATTAGTTAGGGTTTTTTTTTTATATTGCTTCGGTTTCCTAGGAGGCGGTTAAAGTTACTTTTTAATCGTTGAATATTTTATTCTTTTGATTCTTTTAGCTGATTTCTCGATCGAGAAATGATAACTTGCGACGGTGCCTATTGTTGCTTTTCGATTAAGTTTTGATAATTTCTAGGGTTCTCTCATTTTTGTAAAAAGTGTTTGGCTGTTGAAAGATGAAAAGAAAGTGAAATATCCTATGTTAGTTTCTCAGCGTTTCTTTAGTCTCCTAGAAAGTGTGCAAATTAATTCATTCCAATTCAGGCGGTGGAATCAAATGACTGTCTTGTAGTGTGTGATACATTCTGCTGTTTGGTTTGTACTGTCTGTTATTAGGGTTCTTGATTCAGTCTCCAGTCACTAATTGTTTATATACTGTCAATTTTCTTAATTATCATCAATTTTGTTGCCGCGAAAGTGAGAAAAAAGAAATGGTAGGGAATTTTAAAATGTGAGGCAAAATTCAGTTGAAAGTTATGATATGTCAGTGCAAATTTATTGCTGTGAGTGAAATGATTATTGTGATATGAATTCTTGAATACTGTCCAATAAAAAATGGCAAAGCTTTAGTTTGTGTTTGACGAAATAGTGTATTATTTTGCTTTTGATCAATTATGTAATTTTATCTTTTTTTTTTAATGATGTGAGAGTTATTTAGCAAGGGAAGAAGGTGAAATATGGCTGGATCATAAGAGGTTTTCGTTTCAAGATAGTGTAAATTTTATTTGAGCTACAAATTAATTAGTGGTAGGCACAACTTCAATGAACGCTCCTTCTTTTCTTACCTCTTCCAAGTCATGAAATTGTTCATTATTTTATGATATTTGTAAATATTTTCTAGAGAGACAAGCTCTTTTAATTTCGTCCTATCTTTATATGACTGTACATTGCAGTTGAATGTTATTCTGTAAGGCTTCTGTTCATTTATGTGTCCATGTTATTTTTGTTCAATTCTTTGTATCATCATCTACTGGCAGTGTTTACTTAAGCTTTTGATAGCTAAGATTAATGTCAGTTGGTACTTTGTAGGTAAAGAGTTCACTATAAATATATGAAATGGTCATATTATGCATAGTTGAGCAGAAATTGGTGTAATGAAAAAGAGATTTTGGATTATCATCTCTATTTGTTTCTATTTTTCTTTTGAGTTCTATTGTTGTTCATCTAGTTTGGATCTGATTTATATTAGAAATGGAGGGATGACACTATTCATTGAATTTGGTATGTTTACCTTTAGTTGTATGCCCAATTTTGGCTTTTGGGGTACGGGAAGTATGTTAAAGCTATATTTTAAATCTCATGCTAAATATTGCTGTCTGCTTCCAGAACAAGTGTCTTTGCAACATGTAGTAAACTGGAGGGTTCTTATCTTAATTCTCAGTGAGTTTCAGACTATGGAGAGTATGGGTTTTGTATTTTGTTTTTTCAACTCTCTAGCAAGAACTATCTAAGAGTTGTTATGCCTTCTAATTTCTTAATTGTAAATCCTATTTAGTGAAGGATGTTCACTTGAAATGTCATTTTCCTTGTCCAGATTTAATTATTTTTGAACAGAGTGACTTGTTAGTATAAATTATTCAGTTGATTATCTCTCAGTGGTTTAACATCATTCCATGCTTTCTAATTTTTGTGATACTTCTGTTTATTGACTTTCTAGTTGACAATTTGGTTGGTTTAAAATGTTGACTAAAGATAAAGATGCTTATCTTTTATATTTTTGTAGCCATCTGCGGTTTACAAGTGAAAGAATTATCACATATATGATTGTTTAGGCAGCATTTGGGGGTTTGTTCTCATTCTGTTCCTATTATTAATTATGAATTTCAAACCTTTGGGATTGCAATAGGTAATGTTCTTCTGTTGAGGAACAATCTGAATTTGAGTCCAGAAACAGGCGAAGTATCCCAAGAGAATTTGCTTTCTCTGGTGGCTGAACGACTTATCGATTCTAACAGTAATGTCAATGTAATAATTTGCTATTTTGGTTGCTTTAAATATGTTTTCTGGTTATACATGATATTGATACCTTTCTCTGATGCAGAATAAAGACGTGGGGTATGTTGAAAATCAGCAGCAGAATATTGCAGATGCTATTAATTTGCTTCCATGCCTTGCAACTGGGATTGATGTAAATATAAAATTTAGGAGGTTAGACCTTCGACTCCATCTCACTACTAGCATTCATTTAATCAGTTGCCCTTAGCTCTGATTGGAATACGTGACATTTTCAGGATAGACGATTTTGAGTTCACACCAGCGTGTGCAATATTTGATCTACTTGACATCCCCCTATATCATGGTTGGATAGTTGATCCTCAGGTATGCTCTTTACAAGCCTTATATACTGGTCTTAATCAATTTGTGGTGGTGCAACTATGGTTTTTCTTTTTGTATGCCATTATTTTGTGTTGACTGGGTTTTGACGATCATGTTTGCTTGTATTTTCTCCCATCTTGGGTTGCTAACGAGTTGGTTATTGGAATGTGCTTGTTATGTGATTTTTTTAGCATATACTTGGTATGCCTTGGATTTGACAAACTTGCATATCTTGTGTACATGTACCAGGATTATTATACAGCTGATGCAATTGGGTCCAAGTCCTATAATGCTCTTACAGGGGAGCTTGTAGCCCTGGAAACTATGAGAGGTGACTATAAAAGTAACTCTGAAGAAGATATTGTTGATTTTGCTGCTGCAACAGCTGCAACTCTAGGAGTGCCTTCACCGTGCCTTTCAAAAACCAGATCTTTTGAGGATTCTCCACGCTCTGTCTCTGATCAGCAGAGAGCAAGAAAAGGGGATGCTGATGAAGAAGAAGAGCTATTGAAAGCCTTGAAATTGTCAGAGACTGAAGGGCCAACTTCATTGGGTGATTCTCCAATAGCAAGTGTTAATGGTGCAGCTGTGTCTGTCAATTCTGATGGAAGCACATGTTCTGATAAGGTCGTTCCTTCAGTTTCTGTGCATATATTAGAGGGACACAATGGTGTAGAAAATAAAAGCTTTCAGCTGCCAGAACCTTCCATATCAGATAATGCCATTTCCTTGAGCAATGATGATAATAATAATAATCTGGCATCTTTTGAGAATATTGCAGGGGAAGAAACAAGTTCATCCTTGAAGTCCTCTGGTAGTTTGAAGCTTGATCAGTCATCTAATATGGAATCTGTGGCTAATCTTTCTAATGATCTGGTTGAGAAGACTGGTTTTAAGACAGTGGTTCAGGTTGAGGAAGCAGTTTCTTTTTCTCCTGTAAAGGATACTGCAACTCTTGTGGAGAGACATGTAGATATTTCACAAGGAGGTGAAGTTGGGAATCAACCCACATCTACTGATGGTCATGAACCAGCTGATAATCCAAGTGGGTGCAGCACAACTGAACTATCACGTCTTTCGGTTCCCAATGCAGATTCAGATTCATCTAGTGGCAGAATACAGCACACTGATGTGACTGAAACTTTTACCTCAAGTGTTGATGGCAGTGAACCCATATATGAAGGAGAGGAATGTATATTAGATTCAGGAACTTCAGTTTATGAAGACCGAGAGCCTGTGTACGAAGGTGAGGTGATTCTTGCTGAGCAAGCTGATAAAAGCACCTTGGATGTCAGTAATGTTCTGTCTGAGGATAAAATCACTCGAAATCAAGGTAAGTGGCGCTCTTTGGCAAAGCTTTTGTAGTTTCTGTATATCTTCCTTGAGCCTGTTTGGTATATTCTTGGATTATTTGAAACTCCTTTTCTCATTCAATCAGGGGAACTAATCAAGAGCTTTCTGAAGAATAATGCCAATCAATTGACTTTTTATGGGTACGCCAATTTCATTGTCTGGCTTGGAAGTCCTAGTTCCATTACAAATCTGCTAATTTGTTGTGCTGGTACAAAGAAGCTGTTTGCGTAATTGCTATTATTATTTTCTTTTTGTAGGCTTTTCTGCTTGCTAGATGGTCTTAAAGAAAGAGAACTCTGTGTTTTCTTCCGTAATAATCACTTCAGCACGATGTTTAAGGTAGTTAGGATCTGGAATGTAGTTCTTCTGTAATTTAATTGATAATATTGGGGTTCACAAACTGCTAGCTACACGTGTAGCTGGTGAGTTTGAAGAAAATGTGTATGTAACATTTAGTTTCTGTTTCCATCAAGTTCAATTGCAAAGTTTTACTGTTATCATTTTGTTTGCAGTACGATGGTGAGCTATATCTTTTAGCTACAGACCAAGGTTATTTAAATCAACCTGATTTGGTCTGGGAGAAACTGAATGAGGTAAAACCATTAACTCAACAATCCTGTTCACCAACGGTCATGTGTTCATAAGGTCTTAAGTTATGTGATCATTGATTTATATCATAGTTGAAATTAGAGTGAGATGTAATATAATTTATACTGTTTAGGGTCAATGTCGTCTCAGTTTCACAAAGGATTTGACATAAGCCATGAACAACTTGATAAAAGCACTTTGAATAGTAGAGGTTGCATCTAAAATCCAATAGTTTTAGGGTGTAATAATCTTGCATGTCAAATATATCGCAAGCATGCCTAGAATTGTCATGATGTATACAAAAAGTGGTGCTATGAATAGCAAATATCGCTTTTGAAAATTAACTATAGTATTGATAAAAAGCAAACTTTTGTGATCCAAAAGAGTGTTTTTTTTCCTCCCTTGAGCCTATCCTAGAAAATGCTTTTGAAGGACATAAACAGCTGGAGCATTTTTCAGTTTTCTTTGTTTGAAAAAATAAATATTAATGTGGGAAAAATTCATTTCATATAAGCATAATGTCTTACCGTAACAAACTCATAATGTTGTTTATTTATGTGTGGTTTAGGTTTGCTAATCCAAATTTAACCCCATAAGTATGTGTACTTCTTTATCTCCATATACTCTTTAGGTCAATGGAGATACATTGTTTATGACGGGCAATTTCAAGGAATTTAAAGTGGAAAGTCATGCAAATGACTCATGGGATGAACATGGTGCTATGGCCAGTACTGCTGTATGTATCTCATTCAAATCCAAAATGTTCCTTGACTTATCATCAATGAGTAATGACTTTAATAAAACTTTATTTTATTTTGCATGCCACAGGACTATCTTGCCCATGTTGATGCTGCACAAGGAGGGGCAGATATAAAGTAATTATCCTAACTTTTATCACTGATGCATAGATTGATTCCTTATTGTTTAGCTTCTTCATTAGGGTGTAGAGTTAAGAGTGTAATTAATAGCCGCAATATTTTAGGTGCTGGATGATTACCTCTTATATTGAGAGTTTTGACTCCAGTTATTCACCTTTTCCTGCTTGGAACTGTTGTTCTGGTTGAAATTAGTCTTTCAGTGAGAAATTACTTTAGTCTTGATTTTAGCATCAAATTTGCAATTACTTTACATTAGCAAGATGAAGAAATTTAAATGAAATGTATTATGATTGTTTAGAGAGATGATTAGAAAGACAAGTGCTTTCTCAATCTTTTTCCCTATAATTTTAAAGAATATTATAAAAATCTGTCATATTTTGTAGGCATGCATGTATATATTTAGTTTAATGGAGTCAGATTTTTAATTAATTGCATGATATAATCCACATTGAGTTGGATTTACATTTTAGTTGCTGTTTTTCATTACTGCAGTTCTGATTTACAACTGGCAATAGCTTTGCAACAACAAGAGTTTGAGCAACAGCCACAACGTCCTAATTTGCAACAATCATCTGTTACTGGTAGTTCCAGATTGATAACAGGTCCCCCGGTATAGACTCTATCATGCACTCACCTTTTGATTTACATTCTACAATAACAAAGTTAGAATCAAGAGATATACAATAATATTAAGAAAATGTGTTTAGTTAAAGAGTTCTGAAAAAGTTTTTTGGGCACAATTTTTAATATTAGTTGAAATCCTAAAACAATAAAATGTTGTTTTCAATGTTTCTAGGGATTTTATTCAAACTATATCTAAAATCTCCCAAATGTAACTTTGTTTCTGAAACCATATTCTAACAATGAGCCAAACATTCTCGAAACTTCGCCAATCTTTTAGGTCATGTCCTTCAGGAATTTGACATCTAAGAAAGCGCCTTTAATTGACTTAGTAATGATACCCTCATTTGAAATCCTTGTTGATCAACAATGTTGAAATGATTGATTTTAAACGTAGCCATCTACTTGTACATGTTAGTGTCTCTTACGCGTTCTTTTTTATCTATGGTGAGCAGTCACAGTTCTTTGTGTCTATATGATGGAATATGAAGTTCCGACAAATAAGAAATTGACCTTTTGCAGGTGGGAAGAAATGGTGGCAGGAGTTCATCGTCTTCGTCTAAGCCTGATGCAAAATCAAACAAGTGTAGTATAATGTAAATTCCTCATTCAGGCTGTTTGCATGTTTGTACTGTAAATGGTTTGTGTTCTTGGCCCCATGTATCTGATGACATTAATAAGCCCTGATTACAATTAAATATGTCCGTAGATCAAGTTTTTGACTGAAAAAAGGAAGTATATAGTGCAACATTCTAGTTTAACCCAAACTTCATGCCAGTGAATTCTTTATGAGAAGTTGCATTGTGTCTGCGCAGAGTATGCCCTTGTTTGCTGTCAATGATTCTGCCCTGAATTCTTTTTTTTTAATTTTTTTTTCTTTTAAATGGGCGAACATAGAGTAGGGGTTTGTTAATAATAGATTGTGGGTCCATTTGTTATAGAGGTGCTGTTGTTTTGAAGATTCAATTACTAAAGAATGAAAACATTAGGTGTGAAGTAGAAGTAGGTGTTTAATAAATACTTAGTCACTCTACAACTAAGTGGCAATTCCAATATACCAAGAGGACCCTAAGAAGGGAATGTGTGATTTAATATCACGATTTTCATCTGGTTGATTAATCATCTAAAGTTTGTACAGTCCCACGGTAGTCTGATAGTAAGAGGAAACGTTTATGGGGTGCTCACGGCTCAGCAGTCCTGTCCTGCCAAAGGCCCAACATGGTCAAAATTACTGGCGGGGCTTAATGTAGAAGAGTTACTTGGCGTTAGGTCTTTAAGCTAACGGATCCCCGAGGTAGAATGGGAATGTCAATTGAATTCTTTTCTGGGGCCTTATCTGGTGCTCGTGGGCAACAGTCTTCTTTTGGGAAAGCTTATAGGAAACAACGTCAATGCACGAGGAAGCATTGCATGATGATAGATTAAAAAGAGGGGGGGTCAGCTGTTTGTGTTTATAGCTTTGTGTCCCCATTATCTCCTTTTTAGTCTTTGTCTGCATCCTCTAGTTAAATGCTCTGTCACGGAAAGCCTTCCAAAATCACTGTACGCTGCTGGCTGCCGCCCAATCTTGCGCGTGTAAGGCGTGCCAAAGATTCACTATTGTTTTTATGGCGTTTATATTAACTAACTAATAATGACAAAACCTCCTCATGGACCCACACCCACTACACAACCAACCAAAGCCCGAGATCTTATAACGCTGGATCTGACTCGGCACCGACAGCCAGTCCATCTTGTAACTGAATAAACAAACAATCATTATTAGTTTACGGCAGTTTAAATGCGTAATGTAATTAATGTCTTCTAATAAAAGATTAGAGAAGTGGTGGTGGATTAGATTAAAGATGAAGATGAAGATGAAGATGATTAGCAAAAGGATTGAATTGATTTGCTGTACTTTGCCTTTGTGAGGCCCTAGAGGAAAGCAGAAAAAAGATCACTAGAGAAAAGAAATAAAAAGAAAGAATTTGTGGGGTTAGTGAAAGTGACAAATTGACAATGGCCATGAGGGCCCATCTCATAATATATATCTCTCTCTCTCTCTCTATTATACGGAGCATGCACTACTGTTTCTCTAACAGTTAAGTAAATTTCATTATTTTGTTTTATTTATTATTAGTTTTTTAGGGCGAGGGAGGAAGGGACCACTCTAAATAGGGCTGTCGCGATCTTAGGTTTAGGAATACGACAAAGGCTGCAGCTGTGACGGGGACCCCACTTCTACTTCCTCCCACCACCTCCCCCTACACTTTCTTGGAAATTACGTCATTTATCTTTTTTTTTTGGGAAAAAAATGGATTCTGCCTCGCCTCAGATCGGCTCGGTTCTAATTGAGCCGAGCCTTTGCTCCTTGTTTTACACGTGTCCTTTTCAAAGAGAGACTTCGGCATCTCTTTTTTAAAAAAAAAAAGATTTTAATTCATAATAGGAAAAAATTTTGGGTTTTAATTGTTTTAACTAAAAAAAACCGTGAATAAAAATATCTCATAGTTCCAACAACTTTATTTATAATAAATAATTTTTATTAATTCATATATTAAACTAACTTTAAGACAAAGCAAATGAAGCAATCGAATTTTTATTTATTTATGAAATAACAAAAATACTTAAAATATCAGTTATTTACGCAAAAAAATTATAAATTAAATATTTGAATAAAATAAAATAAACTTATCATAATTTATTTATTTTACTTTAAAGTTTGTAATTTATTATTGCTCAAAAATCTTTTTATAATGTTTATTTAAATGATATAAGATAAAAAAAAAACATCATTTCATTGTGAGATAATAAAATAAGCTTGATTGAATTCGGTTTTGTGAGTTTTATTATTAAATGAGATTAAAAAAAATTCAATTTTTGTATAAATGCAGGTTGTGCTTAACAATGTTTACTTGAAGTGCTTTTGTTGAGCACAACATTGGTGCTCCTTCGGCACCAAAGCTATTTGTGACAAATTTTGTCAAGCACGCTTTAGGTGCTC
The DNA here is from genome assembly GCA_946807835.1 of Ailanthus altissimus. Classification (NCBI taxonomy): domain Eukaryota; kingdom Viridiplantae; phylum Streptophyta; class Magnoliopsida; order Sapindales; family Simaroubaceae; genus Ailanthus; species Ailanthus altissimus. Next base: position 22,891,712 of record OX327696.1, on the reverse strand, counting down.
GACAAAATAACTTTTTTGAGCCAATTTGCATAAAATTGTAATTTTTTTTTTATGATTTTAAAAGATTCAAACATAATAAATTAAAATAAATTATATCTATTTTAATAATTATCCAACTGATAAAATTTATTTTCAATTTTTTAAGTAAAATAAAATAAGTGACACTTATGTTTTGTTTTAATAAAAAATAAGAGAGTTCATTTGAAGGTACTAGGATTACATAGGCAAAGAGAGCTTGTGTATTATGGTTTAAATGAATATTATCTATAAACGAATTTGTGATACGATATGTGATATTCTTAGTGTTAACTTGACTAAGTATACTTTGGATATGAAAATATCTTTATCATTGACAATAAAACATAAAAACCAATCACATAAAAAATTATAAAACATGGAGTTTTTGTGGGAATGAAAGTCATATCACCAAGGTCAGGGTTTATATTGCTGTATACATTACAATAAATAGTATATTTCTTACATATTGTCCTACGCACGTGAAACTAGTTTGCTAAACATGCCATTATTTGAACAACATTACTCCTTATTACATTACAATAAAAACTTAAATTGTAATTATTATAATTGCGAACCTGATTTTGATGATCTTTAGAAAAATGAAGGTGATGTTGATGATGGTGCTAATAATTATATAACAAATGGGCTAGATGATATAATAGAGGCGGAAGAGAATGTTAACAACAATGATGATTTTTCTACAAGAAAATGTTAGGGATACTCTCATTCAAGTGTCACTCCTTTGTCCCTTTATGCCAATAATCCACTTGAATGTTTGCCTTTAATTCCACCATAGGATTTTATGCCTTCATTGGCATTATCGATAGCTATAAAAAAAAATTTATTAGGAAATTATTCAATTTGAAAGAAAATTTACATCTTCAATTAAGAGTCCTTTCACTTAAGGAGAAATGGAGATTTAAGGTGTTGAGATCAATGAAGGATTTTTTTTTAGGCAATATATGTTGATGAAAGATGCAAATGGCACATTCGTGCAATGAAACCAAGAGAAGCAAACGTACTTTGTAGTTGAAAAATTTGACACAACCTACACTTATTCTTTAGATTAATTAGAGCATGGCCACCATCAAGCAAGTAGTTGAATTATTGTGAAACAAATCAACGAAATATTTTTGAGATGTTAAGAGGAATTATAAGCTAAAAGATATTCAAGATGACATTCAATGTGAATATAGTGTCTTCATATCATGTCCCTAAGTATGGTGAGCTAAAGAAATTATATTCAGATCATTGCGAAGATCTCCTAAGGATTCTTTTTTAGTTATTCGTCATATTATTACATATTAGAGACTAGGAATCTTAGCACATGACTCATATATGGACTTATGCCAATAATTATTTTTTTATATATTTCTTTATGACACTTGGAGAGTGTTTTCGTGATTGTTAATCATCTATAATACCCATGATAGTTGTTGATGGCACATTCTTAAAGGTGCATATATGGATACATTATTTGTTGTTGTTTGCCGAGATGAAAATAATGAAATATTTTTACTAGTATTTACGGATTTTGAGAATGATCCATCATGAAAGTGGTGTTTTTTGGTAAACTTCATAGAGCTATTGGAAATGTCAATGGCAGAATCAAAATTTAAAGTATAAAGGGACAAATGTTAAAGTTAAAAATTATGTTGGATCAGAATTTAATTATATAAAGGTCCTAGTATCATACTCGAAATCTTAATGGAGGGTGGGCAAATTATAAAATATCTATTTTAAGAGTAAAAATTATAAAAAATTGTTATTAACTTAAAAAAAATTAGGGCTTAGGGAGATTATAACCCCTCAAGCTCTAAGGCATATTTACTGTTAAGGGATGTTAATCATTTGGTTGTCATATCAGATCAATGTACTAGTATTAAGAAAACTCTCCATATTATGTTTATGATTTCAATATATGGGAGATGTGCAAAACATGTTATAGGGAATTTGAACTCCAGATTTAAGATATTTGTAAAGAAAAATAAAGATTTCATTACTACATATTGAGTTCTAATAAAGGCATATCATTTAAGTGACTTCAATGATCAACTTGAAAAATTGTAGAGGTTGAATTACGAGACTGCAAAGTATTTAAAGGAGGATATTACTTGTCAAAGATGAGCCTAATCTCAATTTCGTAGTTGAAGATATAAGATCATGACAACTAACATTATGAAGTGCATTCATACAAACCATCTTTAATAAAAACACGCACCCATTTTATCACAATATTAGTTGGACATGTGAGAATTTTGTTACAGTAATAGTTTTATGATAAAAAAAAATGTTGTAGCTCAATGACAATATTATTAACAACACGAGGACAAAAAAAAAATAAATCCCAAAATAAAAAATCTCTTATCATAACCATTTGTCCCGTTAAAAATCGTGTTTGAGGTAGAGGATAGGACAATGGATTTGATCTCTAAGACATGCAAATGTCCAAAGTTTGATATTCGCCAACTTTTTTGTGCTCATGTAATTGTAGCTTTTAGACAAACTAGGTTGCAGTTTTAAGATGTGTTCACTATTTTATACTAAAGATGCACTAGCTATTGTATATGTTGAGTTATTACATCCTATGGGTAATTAATTGGATTGGGTTGTTCTTGAAGACGTGTAAAATGCACATGTAAAGCCTCCAATTGAGCAAGACTTATTAGGTTATCATAAGAAGTAAAGAATTACATCTTAATAAGAAGAAGTCACCACTAATAGTGTAACCCGTTGTAAACAATATAGAATTTATCGTGCGGTATACAAAATCCTTTAATGTATAGACAAAGCTGATTTTATGATCATAGTTAGATATTTTTGTGTGGATTTGGAATATTGATGGAAATTATATAGGTAAAATGTGATGAAATGTGCAAAAGAGCTTATTTACAATGTCTAAACAAGGGTGCTCAATAAAATTTGTCAAAGTACTTCAGTTGGGCATTTTATCCAGCATTTGATATGCTTAACAGTTTCCCAACTTTTTTTTCCATTCTATTTAAACATTTTCCCACATTGTCATTTACATCTCTCAAACACATCATAAATAATTTCAACAAAAATAGGATATTATAACTTTGTATTAAATAAAAAACACACAAACACACACACACACACACGCATTATTAATGAATTTCAGCCTAACCTCAAGTAATTAGATTAATTTTGCCAAATAAAAATATACACTCAAATTCACCAAACTTTCAAATTCGTGCATTTAAATATTATTATTGTATTTTGAATGTAATCAAATTGAAAATTTTAAATTGATTAGCAAAGATGTTTAGAGAGAGTTATTAAGTTGTTGGGGGGTGGGGGTGGGGGTGGGGTTACGGGGCATTTTTGTTTTTACAACCCCTTATTTGGCTAAAAAAAAGGATAAATGGTGAAGGTTGGCTAAAATAATTAAGACCCCCCAAAAGTGATTATTATAGATTAAACCATTTTTCTTTTTTGTCATGTTTATAAATTATATAAAAAAATTATTATTTTAGAGAAATTTACAATCAACATCAAATTTTAAATAGTGGAGATAACTTTTCATACTTGTCTAATTCTATATAAAGGGGATTTATTTTAATATTTTTACCCTTATTTCAATAATTTTTTTAACAAATATTGTTTAATTTATTTTTAATAATATTTAGTTTCTATATATTTCACCCAAAGGCCTCAACTTGTCGCATTGACCTCGATCTAGATATCATAAGGTCCTACCACAAATTCTGATGAGGCTCGCCATATAAGACACTATGACCCAATACAATGGAAGGCTATAAAATAGTATAAGGAGATGAACTTAGGATATTATTAGCTTTCGAACTTTATAGGTTTTTGGTACTAAATGAGGTGACCTCGGTTACCAACATTGATGGAGCAGATCAGTCGAGCACTTTTAACGAAGTTAATAACTCCTTCCCTAAATGGATAAGAAGATACTTATTTAACTACCAATTGAAGTCCAGAGACTTAAATCAACCATCTTGAAGATTCGAACTACTTTTAACTCCAAGATTCTCTAAAATTTTGAGATTCTCAATGCAAATCTCCCTATAATCTTAGATATAATCAAAACAGGAAAGGGATAGCTTACTTTAGTCATATAAAAATTCAATCATTAGCACTCAGCAACACCTATAAATAAGGGCTCGATAACAGAAAAAAAGGGTTTATTCTAACTTTTTGGCTTACAAATCTTTGTGGAGGGTTTTCTTTCCACCTGTTTTTATTTATTTATTTAATATTTCTCCTCCCTAAAACTCTCCTTTAAATCATCCCCAAGCAAACGACCTTATACCTATGCTTGGGCTCTAACATAACTTTTAAAGGCACTTAGAGTTTATAAATCTATTATGCTTAAAAGAAAGGATATTCTGTAATATGTCATTTGTAGAGGCCATGCTCTATGTATTTATGTTGTAAAGGTCATTATTTAATAGTGCATCGGAAATAAGTCAAGGTTCAATAAAGTGAATGTAAGTTCAAATAGAATTAAATCATTATAATTCTCCTATATTATGCATATTTGTATATGATTTTTCATTGTTTGATCAGATATAGCGTTCTACATAGCTCTTGCGCATCGTCCATCACACGCTATAAGGCCACTAAACATATATAAGTGGCCATCTTGATTGAAATTTGACCAAAGCCTAATAATAAGCTTAATATTGTTCTTGCAAGAATATAAATCTAAATACTATTCCCACAACAAGCTATAATTTGTTTTAAAAAAGTTATTAGTATGTTAAAAAAACACATTGATTATAAAATTGATTAACACAATAATTAAGTACTTTATATGATTGGTATTTTAAAAGAGATGATTTTTCTATGTAAATAGACGTAATATGTAAATTAGATAAGGATAATTTTTAGAAATAAATTAATAATACATTCTCATTTTCTATGTTATGCAAAAAAAAAAGTAAAATTTTTTGACTTTTTCTATTAAATTAAATTGACTTAACATTCTTATTAAGTTTTGAAAAAAAATATTTTAAATAATTGAATAAATTAAATTATGCCATATTCAGTATTTAAAAAAAAAAAGAATCACACAACTCGAAGATTTATAGTAATTTGAAATAAAATCTGACATTTTCTTTTTTGGTATCATATTACATTTCCTATACATGCAACCATGAAACAAGTAAAAGGGTTAAGGTAGGTCCACGGAGCTTGCTTATGTATCTCTACATTGTCGATGGTGACATCCAATCTAAAATATAATAAAGAAAAAGCTGTTCTTTTGTAAAATCATTAAATGTAAAAGAAGAAAGAGGAAGAAGAAGAAGAAGATGTACTATTTCTATTACTTTTACTATAAATGATAATAATAGTTTATAAGAGTAAGAGCCATTTTGTACAACTACATAACCATAATAAGAATGAATTTTTTTTTTTAAAAAAAAAATGCTTCCGTGCTTCAAAAGCAACAAAACAATCCCCGATCGACTTAAAACAAAAGGAACCTTGGTAGAATATTTTGTCATGGCTTTTGCTTTTGCTTTTTCGCTTTTGCTTTTGCTTTTGCTCTTGCTCAAGTTCAACTCATCTGCTGCAAATATATCACAAAACTTGTTTCCTTGTGAATGGACCCACTTTCACAAGAAAAAAAACAATGAGATTAAGATTAATTTATCTACAATATTGAAGATTTAAATCCAGTTTTTGAAAAAAAAAAATGGTAAAAATGTGGCAATACAATAATGTAAAATATGTTTTGTACAAAATAAAAAAATAAGATTAAGATTTTAGATAATTTGATAATAGTAAATTTATTTGTATCGTAATTTCTTGTGATTTATATGTTATAAATTTGATCAAAGAAATTAATTATTAAAAAATAAAGGATTAAAAAAAATTATAGATAAAGTCTTCAAGTAATATATGTATATAAATATTATCTTTTGTATAAATTCTTATGTACAAAATTAGTAATGCAAGTACATAAATAATATTTTTTTATGTGAATTTTCATGCATAAAAGTTTTCATTATGTGAGTTAAGATTAAATAAATACACTTGATTATGATAAAAATAGATAAATATAGTTAAGAACACATTCGTCTTTGTATTAATTTAATATTTTAATAAAAATTTTCTTTTATTTAAAAAAATGTAGCTTTTGAGAAAAAAATGAAGAGAAAATTTGCTGTAAACTAGATCTTTTTGTTTGAAAAAGGCAAATATTTATTCATGTATGCAAAGTCTATAATAAATCATATGAATGTTCAAGGAGGTTTCAAAGATTTTTAGGGGAGATTGAAGATGATTTTTTTTTTTGGAAAGTTTTTTTTATAATATTATAATATAGATTTATTGATATACATTAAATAATTATTAAAATATTTTATAAAAATAAGATAAATTTTTTGTGAACCGCTCAAATTTATTTTTTCTAATAACAAAAATACAAATAAATTGTAAAATATAAAATAGAAACTATACTATAAAAGAATCCTTACCCTTATGACAAACAGAAAGATCCAACTTACACATAAGAAAAATTTTACAATAGAAAAATATATATCCTTGCATAAGAAGAATTTGATTACATCACAAACAAAGATAACTACCCTCACACAACTGAAAAAAGTTTAAAGATAAAGTTCTAAAAATTTAGAGATGCTTTCCAAGTTTCCATGAATTTTGAAATTAATGGTTCTGGCTGCATGATCCAACGGCTAATACAATCCCATCAAAAGTCATTTTCAATCCTTCGATGTTGACCAGTAGGTCTACCACCCTATACCTGAACGCACGTAAGCAATTATAGCATAATAACATTCAGGTCCCTAATTTGATTTAATTTCTCATAAAAGCATAATTTATACAGTTATATGAACTTGGTCCCTAACTGTCGTTGAAATGACTAAGACACCCTTCATTGTCATAAGTCAAGTTACACACCTTTTGGTCATTTCAATAGGAGTCGGTCGACTGCTGGAATCTATTTGACAAAAATGGATGAATTATAGAACCTTGTTAGAAAAAATATTAAGAACTTAGGAACCTGGATGTTATTACCCAATCCCAGATTGTTGGTGGTGGCGAATCTTTCGGGTTTCGTGTATCGTCTCGACGAACGGCTACTTTCATTTTAATGTCGTGTGTTTTTAACATCAAAAGAGAAAATAAAATTATTTCACAAATAATTCTTAATATTTAATCTTATTTTTTTACCTAAATTTTATTTTATCATTTTTTATTAGTCAAACATCTTAAAATAAAATTTTTATATCTTTAAATCAAAAACACAAACTCTTTATTATCTTTCCACCATACTAAGCAAGAATATTAAATAATTTTGTTAAATAAAAATTTTTAAAGTTACCATTGTGTAAATTAAAATTTTCACAACATATTTACTACTTCAAATTATAAAATTATCGATTTTTAGTAAATTTTTCTAAACTTTTGAAATTTTTTTATATTTATTAAAAATTGTATTTAAAGTTAAAAATAAGTGAAATTGATAAATTAAACGTAAAAAATAAATTAGAATGATATAAAAAAATATTGAATTTTGACCAAAAATGACATTTTAAAAGTGTTTGGCCAAAATCAGACGGTAGCTAGTGTTGCAGGCGGCCCCTGTTTGGTTTCGACAATCTCAGGCCTAAAATGGCCCCCAAGATGCACTCAAGAGCACATCTCATGGGCGCATATCGGGAGCATATCTCATTGCAGCATCATAGACTCAATGTCCATGATGTTGCACTATTGTGCCACGTGGTGGCTTCGTAGGTTGCCATATGGAGCATAAAAAAAATATTTAAAAAAAATTAAATGAAGTATGTCTATTTTTTATTTAAAGTAATTAAATTAATTAATTAATTTTAATTCTATTAATTAATTAAAATTAATTAATAAGTTGATTAATATTGCATGTTTATAAGGGTTATTTATGAATTTTTTTCTTTTTTTAGTTATAAAAGAATTATTTGTTAATTAATTAATTTAATATAATTTACATATTTATTATTGAGTAATAATAATGGTAATTGTAATTTTTTGTTAAATTAATTTATTTAATGAGTACATTTTGTAGTTAATTATATATTAAATAAATTTAATTTGATTAATTATTAATATGTTGATTAATGTTTCAATATTTTCCGTACATCGTCTTCATAAACGGGAGTTCTAGGATCACTGTTATACATAGAGAATAGTACGATTTTTGTTGGCGCTAAAAAAGAATCAAACATCATTGTCATTTTTAATCTCAATAAGTTTTAACTTATACCTTTTGTATCAATTTCAATTTTCAAAGTTACGTTATACTTCACTTTATCAACTCCCAATGCATAATACATTGTATTTTAAAAGACCTTCAAATTTAATATTTTTAGAACTGAAATTTCAAAATTACTATAATTAATATAGCTATTTTTTTTCATCATTAGAACTCTTCCTCTTTTCTTCAAAACAAATAGCAATTGCATCATATTTTATGGGATTTGAAACAAAAAAATATCAAAAAACACCAAAAAATTTCAAAATTTATAAAACGAAAAAACTAGGCAAAATTGCAATGCTTGAAACACGAGAACGCATGGGACCTAGATATTGTATCTCAATCATTGCATCTCAGGCCCAAGATGGCACAATGACCATCGTACCTTAACCCGATATGCGATGACCGAGATATAGTTGCATCGACAGGATTGTACTCGTGATGCAACTACAAATTACCCAGAATTTCAAAATTTTAAAATTTTTGTCTATTCAACTTTTTTTTTTTAAACTTCATCATTATACACTTAATACAAGTCTCATATGTATTTAATTTCAAACAATTATAACTTTTATCAAATATAACATTATAAAAATGAACATATACAACAAAATATGCATAACAAAATAGAAATATATTTTTACTAGATGATATTTTATACTTTTAAATCAATTTATCTTAATTTTTGAATATTGAAATATACTTTTGAACATGAATCAACATAAATGAAGTTTGTATTTGTTGGATTTGCCATCAAAAGATTCATATAACATTATATTATGCAAACAAGGGCAAATAAGTCCATTTACAATTAATTTGGCTACTAAAATATATTAGTTTAAAATGTGGTTAAAAAGAATAATGGTAAATATTATGAGTTATTTGTAAAAATTTCCCAAAGAAATAAAAACGGAGAAATAATAAAATTATACCATAGAAAAGGGGGCATTTGTAAGTTTACACCGGCCAAGCAAAGCTATAGAATTAGAAAACACAGACAGCTTAACCTCAGCCGACTTTCTTAATTTCCAAATTTTCAAATAAATAAATAAAGTTTGGTGATAAAGCCAGGGTGACTTTTTATTCGTTTATTTAATTATTTTTTTTTTTGGGGGTTTAGTGGAAAACCCTATTGGTTGGAAGAATTTGAATCATTAAAATTTTTTTTTTGAACAGCCACCTTGCTGTTTTTGTCTTCACCAACAAAAAGTTTTCTTTGCATCACTTTTATGTCAATTAATTAAGTTGCTTTTACAATCATATATTTTCTTTAAACAAATAAAAATATTATTTTTTTTAAATTTTTAATAAACAAATTCTGTATTTGATTGGCTTATATTTTATTAATTCAAAATTGATTTTATTGATCAAATCCACTCCTCTAGCCTACAATAATTGTGGCTTATTTTTGAAAATAAAATAAACCAACAATTTTTATCATAAATTCAGTTTGGATGGTCATATGTGTACTAAAAAAAATGGTATCTTACACCTATGATTGCTACAGATTGTGATAAGGATTGATGTGAATATGTAAAAACAATTAATCCTATAAACAAAAAGGATAATTTGAGTTTGTTTTTGCAAGCAGAAGGAGATATATGTATTTCTTCGTAGGATAGGCATAGGATGTAGACTACCATCCACACAAAAATAAAAAATAAAAAATCAAAAGTAGTTGTTGGTACCCAAAAATCACAACCAAATAAATATGTTGGTTGAATTAAAAAAATTAAGATAAATGAAACTAGCACCCAAATAATAATAATAATTCATGTAATATAATCCCCCCAAGATTATTTGTTTATTAAGACAGATACCTAATCTAATTCTCTTATGATGGCTTGAAGAGAAAACAATACAGCTTAACCCCCCAAATCAAATCGAACCCACTTGCCCAAAGCTCACAATAAATTAATCACCACAAACAAATTAAACATACAAGCCAATCAAATTATTATCAGCACATTGAAGCAACTTTTTATCTGTGAACTGTGATTGATTTTTCCTTTTTCTATAATCTGAATTCTGATCTCTCTTCTAATCTAATAACACTCCCCCTTCCCTCCCCTTTCATTGTAATGATTCTATAGCTCTTCTGTTTCTCTCAGACTTTTAAAGAAAAAAAAAAAAAAAGACGAAGCTTGAAAAATCTTTGGCTCCTTCTTTCACTCTCTCTTATCTATATCAATTTTCATGCTTTTGCTTTGGCTTTCTAATTTCTCTCTCTGCAAACTCTGCGCATGTTACAGTGAGCGGTTCAGAAAGTCTTTTGTCTCAGATCCCGATATGCTGCTGCTGCTGCTGCTGCTGTCTTAGCTGAGCATCTCCACTCTCTCTCTCTCTCTCTCTCTCTTACACCATTAACGAGATTTCACTGTCTCCTTTTTCTTTCAATCAAAAGCACAAAAAGCTCCCTCTTTGTGGACCTAAAATTCATTTCAACACCCTTTTGGCCCTATTGTTTTAACTTTTTCCCTTCCCTTCTTCAAGTCTACATAATACAAACACACATACAGTCTTATAGTCTTAGTCTTAAAAACAGATGCAAGAACCGAGCTTGGGTGTAATGGGTAGTGGCGGCAGCGGTGCAATTGGCGGTCTTAGCAGTGGTGGTCATGAAGTATCCTTGTCTGTGTATAATGATCACCAAACTCGCCAACTCAAAGCTGAAATAGCCACTCACCCATTATACGAGCAGCTCTTGGCAGCCCATGTATCGTGTCTCCGTGTTGCTACACCGATCGATCAGTTGCCTCTTATTGATGCTCAGTTGTCTCAGTCTCATCATATTCTTAGGTCTTATGCTTCTGAGCACCATCAAAGTAATCACTCTCTTTCTCACCATGAAAGACAAGAGCTTGACAACTTCTTGGTAGGTGTTCTTTTTTTCTCTCTCAAAGCATCAAATTTCCTCTCTGTGTTTGATATTTTGTTATTTGAAAACACATGATCTTGATCTTTTTTGTTTGAGACCTTTCTTTGTTTTTGGCTGATGAAATTTGACATGAGGTGTTCTTTTTCTTTTTTCTTTTTTTATGTTGGGTTGTGTATTATGGTACAAATATAGGAACACTATTTGATAGTTCTATGCACTTTCAAAGAACATCTTCAGCAACATGTCAGAGTCCATGCCGTTGAAGCTGTCATGGCCTGCCGTGAAATTGAAAATACCTTACAAGCTCTCACTGGTTTGTCCCCCTCTCTCTTTATCTTTTATTTGTTAAAAGCTCTTTGATTATTATGGTATGCTATCGAAAAAAAAAAGCTCTTTTAGCATCTGTACTCCATTTGTTCTTTTGTATCTTTAATTTGCATGCTGATGCTATTCTTATAATTGGTCTACTAGTTACATAAGTTTATATAAAATTACATTCATTAGGTGGTGTTAGATGCATATAATTGCTATCAAATAAGAAAAATTCTTTTTGGTTGTTGCTCTTAGAGTGTTTTTGAGTTTGACACGTTTGGTAGGCAAAAACGATAAGAATTTGATACTTGGTTTTCTTGATAAGTTTTAGAAGTTCGTACTGGCCCTGGGAGGTGGGTGTGAAAGTAGGACCTACCAATAAATTAAAATCATAATTATACTAATCATGTTCATATTCATATAGCAGTTGGGGAGAGGTCAGTTTTTATTTTGGTTTGGTGGAGGAGGGAGGGAACCACTAACTAATAGCCACACCAACACCACCGAAAACGTTGCTGTGCAAGTATTTATAATACTCTTTCATTCTTCCTTTGCTAAGATAATACATGATGCCATGATTTTTGTTTGGTGACTTTCCTTCTCCTTATAATGGAGTTAGGTATCAAGAGGCTTAGAGGGCTTGTCTTTTAACTTTATCATAATCTTTATCCTAACAAATTAAATTAGTTATATGATAAGATTACACGGTAATTAATATTTGTAGTCAGTATAGAAAGAAAAACAGAAGAAACTTCAATTAAGAATTGAATGAAGCCACAATCCCCAAAAAAGAAAGAGAGAAATTGTGTATACTGTTCTTTCTAAGTATCTGGTTCTAGGGTTTGGGAACTGGGAACTTCAACATTACTCAATAATTTGGTAGCTGTTTTTGTTTTTTCTACTATTATTATTAAATAATTTTTTTAACTGATTACTATGCCTGCATTTGATTATTGCATTACACCTGTGACAACTGGCTATAGATGACTGAGCACTTTGTTTTACTGAGCTTTGTGCTATATGTGTTAGGTATCGGGGCTGCTGTAAGTGCTGCTAAATATTTAGTAGTTTGCACCTGAATGCTCTATTTATCTTGTTCTGCAGGGGACTCTCATTTAGAATATATATATATATATATATATATATATATACACACACACACACACATGTAGATTACATAAGAAAATGAAAACAAAAAGATTAATGAACAATCAAGATGTAAAAACAATATGTTAGATGTGTGTTCCTTTGTACTTACTTAATCATTGGGATCACGCCAGCTTGGAACTTCTTATGATTTCATTGGTTCCTAGTATTTGGGGCATAATCACTACTTTAAAGACTCTACTATGAATTTTTTATTCCATATATATATATAAAATAAAATTTGCATGCAAGTTTATATAAATGTAAACTGTTTACCATGCTATTAGTTTGCAAAATTTTTTTGTGGATTAGCATCTTCTCCTAAATTCAGTTTTTTAATTTCTTATAAAAAATTTATTAAGTAGCAATTATATGTTTTTATATTTGCTCACTCATTATTTTTTAACAGACACAAACACACTGCTTTGCTTCCAAAATTTCTTTCCCAAATTTCATAAACTGCATTATCGTAAAGACTCCATCATTAAATCTAATGCTTTTTCAAATTTGATAACCCTAAACTATTGAATCACTATATTGTTGCCACCACAACAAATTGATTAACACCACTCGATTGCCAGTGAAGTGCATATATACATATTGTTCTTCAAGTGCCTTTAGGCTTAAACTTGCTTGGAGAGAACCCAATGGTTAGAGAATTATATTTGATTTTTGATCGTTGCAAAAACATTAAAGAAACTAAATTAATGCATTTTAGTTTGTTTACCATGGAATTGAGTGAACATGACAAAAATTTGGTGGAGGAGCAATACACCGAAGTACTCAAAGACTTCTTCATTAAGTAAGATATGAAAAATTATTGGTGATGAAAACAAAGTGATTGTAATTTATGAATATGAAAATGATGATTAGGTGGGTTTTGATACTTGTATTGGACAAGGATCAATGATCATCACCCAACTAACCCACAAAATTTCTTTAGATAATTAGAGTCATCTCTCAACTACCAACAATTAGGACACGAGTCTAAAAGGTTGGTAATAAAATTAGAGTTGTACCATCAATCATTTGTGTGTGTTTTGGCCACATTTTTATTTATATTTATGTTTATGTGATTAGTATTTAGTATTCAATCTTGCTTGCAGCCTTGCACCAATAACAACTCAATTTTTTAAAGTAACAAAACTAGCTAGACTCTTTGTTGTTATAGGCCAAAGTACTTAAGCAAACCTAAGTTGGAAAACTATAGATTACCGCTATTATTTTTCTAATTGCCTACTTGTTCTTTGTTGTTTATAAGAAGGTAAATAGGTAATTGCAAAAGCAAGAAAAGGGGTAAATAGTAAACTCCTTAAAAGTCAATTTTAACTCAAAGCTAATTTAAACTTACATTACATTACCTTCTATCACCTTCCTTATGAGGAGAAAGACATTGAGTTTATCCTAAAAGCTAGTTTTGACATGGGCAGTTGAAGGAGAAACACTTCTTTTAAATGGAATTTCTTTTTAAGTATTACAATATAATAAATAAAATTTATATTATTGTTACATTAATCTACACTTAGGCAGTTTACTGATATTGTAACTACTAAAATATCAGTTAGTTGTGATGAAAAAGTAATCAATTATAGATAGAATTAGTTTATAATTGATAAATTATACTTTTAAACTATTATTATTAAGAGTTTGTTTCGTATAGAAGTTGTGGTTTAAAGCCACAATTCATATATAATAGAAGCACTAAGTATAGAGTGGAAGTAACTAAATGTGTGATATTTTATCAAGATAAGTGTTTACAAAACTATTTAGATGTTTGGCTTCTAAATTAAGCCAAATAAAAGCAAAATTATATAGCATCCAATTTCTTATCTCAGTGATAAAGTTTGTGTACCAACAAAGTTTATACACCTTTGACCTCTTAGTTTAGGTCAGGAGTTCGAATCCTGACAATGGCCAAGCCAATTCTAGTTGGTAGTTTTAATTTCTCTTGACATAGTTGATAGTTTTAATTCCTCTTGATAGTGGCCAAGCCAATCTTGCCTAAGCCAATTCTAGTTAGTAGTTTTAGTACCGATGACAGTGGCCAAGCCAATCATCTAATTATTGAAAGTCAGTTTAATTTATATTGAAGTTATAATTATTTTTGATTTGTAGTTAAAAATGTAATACTTTGTGATTTGAGTTAGCGATTTGTAACTGAGATGTAATAACTGCGATTAAAACAAAAAGCACAATTATACACTAAAGCAAGTATATACGTTGATCCGGTAATAGATTAAGTTAGACAAGTTATTATCCCATTTATCTGTCGAGGGAACATGGTTAAATGAATAATTAGACTGGTAGAGTCATAGAGTAAGTCCTAATTTTGCATTGTGAAAAATGCTTTTAAATAATTTCATTGTTTTTGTTTGGATTTGTAATATTCCAATGAAATAGACTGATGAGATTATTCATATAATCCTATGTGTATTTTTAGCACTTAAAACTGCTTCTTAGACAAGTATTTTATAGTTTACTGCTTCTTAAGAAACAATTTCAATATATTTTTTTCTTTTTAAGAAGCTCTTGAGAAGTGCTTTTAAGATATTTATAACTTTTATTTTTGTAATTTATTTTATTACTATTACTATTATTTGCAAAAGCACTTCCATACGTTGTTGGGCTTATTAGATGAGAGAGTTAGCTCCAGCTCTGGCCCAAAGCTGCATGCAAATTTAAATTGCTTATTGTGCGAGTTTGACAATATGAGATGGATACAAATATAAATTGCTTATTGTCAAGTGGAATTTAGAATTTAGACTCTTGAGCGAATTGCTCTATCAACTAGTAGATGAAATCGAATTGGAAAATGAAAAAAAAAATTGTACCAATAATAGTGTTTTTCTCGGTTTTGTGAAAAATGATTAGGTATTGACTATGTTAGCTACTCGTGTTTTGAGATGGGTAAGTGATGCTTTTTCCATTCACCACTCTTTTTTTTTTTTTTTTTCCAGGAGTATCTTTAGGTGAAGGGACAGGCGCAACAATGTCTGATGATGAAGATGAGCTACAAATGGATTTCTCTCTTGATCAATCTGGTTCTGATAGTCATGATTTGATGGGTTTTGGTCCATTGCTTCCAACTGAATCTGAAAGGTCTCTTATGGAGAGAGTTCGCCAGGAGTTGAAGGTTGAACTGAAGCAGGTGATTACTTTGATGGCTCCTGAAATCTTAAAAATCATTTCTGCTTTGTAATTAATTAATTTCCAGAACCTACAAAATAATCAATGGCTTAATTTGCAATTAATCTTTCATGCTATTTGCTAGTTGTTATCATATAAGAATCCATAAACTCCTTACAGGGTTTTAAATCAAAAATTGAAGATGTGAGAGAGGAAATATTAAGAAAAAGAAGGGCTGGAAAATTGCCAGGTGACACAACTTCAGTGCTTAAAAACTGGTGGCAGCAACATTCCAAGTGGCCATACCCAACTGTAAGCCCTACTGACTCCTCAATTCTTATATAATTCGCATACATTTTAAATGTTTAACATTGACTGATCGATCATATATGTTATGAACAAAGGCATATGAAATGTTGGCAATTGAACTTTCTGATTCTGAGTGCATATGCTTTAAATGAAAACATACTAGAAGTAATCTTATTTCTTGTGGGAAAACATGTGGCCATATATATGATACTTAACAGGAAGATGACAAGGCAAAACTGGTGGAGGAGACAGGGTTGCAGCTAAAGCAAATCAACAACTGGTTCATCAACCAGAGAAAGCGCAACTGGCACAGCAACTCTCAGTCTGTGACCTTAAAATCCAAGCGCAAGAGGTAGAGAGCTGAGAGATCATCATCATCATATATATTTGATTCCAATGGTGGATATGGGCAGTGAGGAATGAGGAAAAGTGACTTTACTTTTGTGTCAAATTAATATAGCTATCTTGTCACCTCTGCGGGCAGTTCTGGCTAACTTTGGCGAAGGAAGGCAGTGAAGTAACCTGGAAACTAATTACTGTTTCCAAATTAACTTTTGGGAATTAATTAATTAGTATTTCCAAAACCAGGTACAGAATGTAATAGAAGGGGATTTATATAGCTTTACATATGTAAGTTTGTAGATTGATATATGTTTCTAGCCAACTGATTAAAGATACTCTTTCCCAGATTCTTTAGCTTTTAATTAAGTTGCTTCTAATTCCAAATTTCCAATGCTTGAAATTGTAAATGCCATGCCATGAATCGCATGGTTTATGAGGGACCCACCAAATATAAATTAAAAGAAAAAAAGTGATTGAAGGATTAGGGAAGGAATAGAATCATAAGGATATTTTCTTTCCACTTTCTATTGAAACTTGATCTGACATGTGACATGTCTAGTCACTACTGTTTTGGCCTGTGGGCGATTGGAGTATTCAAATTTTAAAATTTAAATATCTTTTAAAATTATTTAAAAGATATTTTATATTTTAAACACCTTATAAAATTAACCGTTAATATTAAAGAAAAACACTTTCAAATAGTTTTGAAATTAAATAAAAGTTTAAGACACTCGGGTTAAACTAAGAAGGTTTGACAGTTATTTTCACTTAAAAAAATTTATTCATTTTAATTGTTGATACTAAAAAAAATGAGGAGACTTTCAAGTAATTTTGAAAGGGTAAAGGCCATTTATATCTTTAAATTATTTTTTAATATTTAACTATATCTTCATAATTTTAATAATATCTATTTATATTTATAATAAAATAATATTAAAATAAATTAATAAAGTGTTATCATAAATAGTATCCCACCGCTTATGGATAGAAATAGTCATCAATGGATACTATTCGGCCGATGGACGATATTGTTTACAAAAATAGTATCACAAGTGAGTAGTGTAGGGCATTTGTTTTAGATGATTGTTTACTATGAATGATAAATAGTCTCTACTACAATAAACTGTTCATGTAACGTACTGTTTATGCGCGTATTGTTCACATAAATAGTACCATTGCACACTATTAAATAAAATTATGTTGAAAATTGTCGCTGCTTTCTTCGCAACAATAAATTTTGCTTGTGAGGACTTTTTACAATGGCAGGCTGGCCATAATCATGTTGCAATGGCAGGCTGGCCGCAATCATGTTGCAATGGAAAGCTCATGTAAGTGCAGCCTGCGAAGATTATTCGAAGCATTTTTTTTTCTCATTCGAGGCATTTTTTGCAGCCGCTGTGGATCGAATTCAGTGCTTATAGTTGTAAAAATTATAGATTGGGACATTGAAATGGTGAAATTTGATCAAAAATTTGATGCCCGAATCAACGATTTTATTGAATAGTGCGTGAACGGTACTGTTCACATGAATAGTGAGTGACAAATATGTTCACCATCAATAATTATCCAAAAAAATACTTTATTGTTCATTAATGATATTGTTTACGTGAATAGTTTCATCTGTCAACCAAACAGTGTCCGTCGGTGACCGATTTCGATCCACAAACAGTGACGTAATACTATTTATAGTAGATATTTTATCAATTTATTATAATACTATTTTATTAGAGTATAAATGAATATTATTAAAATTATAGAAGTGTAAATGAGTATTATTAAAATTATAAAAGTGTAATTAAATATTAAAAAATACCTTGAGGGTGTAAATGTTCTTTGTTTATTTTAAAACTAAAAAAGTGTCTAAATCACTCAACTAAATTAAAAAAGTCTGGCTATCATTTCCTTTTAAAAAATCCATCCATCCAACTCTTACTTTTACTTTTGATAATTCAAACTAGGAATTCTACTTCTTTTTTTATCTCTCTCAAAACACCCGCAGAGCAAAATTAAGGAGAAATTATCTTATTTGATCATTATTTTTGGGTGAAATACTTTTTTAACTAAATATATGTTATATGGACCATTTTACCCTTAATTGTAATTTTATTATTTATTCTAAATTGTATTTAATAAATAAAATATTATTTTTTGATTAAAAAAAAAAGAAAAAAAATAAATTTAATGTTGTGACACACGGACTGTAGTGCGCTCCAGGCTATCCAGGAAGAATTGTAGCAATTCCTCAATCCTAACAAAGTAGTTTTTCTGGAATCCAATGAACAACAATGATTATTTAGGAGCAGCTTACGAATTTGTGGCACCGTACTAGAATCATTACCAATGGCACGCTGTGCTTCCGCGGTGGAGCAAGCAAGCACCCCTACAGCTACCAACTACAGAAAAGAAGCTGTTGCAAGCTCAAGGATATGGAATTGCATACTAACGAAATCTATCAAGCAAATTCAAAGATAGAATGGACAATCAGTGACTTTCTTTTGAGATTGCCAACCAATGTACTAACATCAAAGATAAGAGATGAGTTAGAGATTGAATCATTTCCCGTGATTCAAAAGAAGGAAGCAAACAACAAAAAAATAAATTTAATGCTGTGACACACGGGCTGTAGTGCGCACTATAGCTCGCTACACATGCTGGCTATGCAAAGCTTTGCCATTTTTTTATTAAAAAATAAAATAATTAATAAAAATAAATTAAAAAATAAATTTTCTTCTTTATTTTTTTCTATTAAATTAGTTAAAAAATAAATTTGTTTAAAAAATTATGAAAAAAAAAATTTAAAAAATTTAAATTTTTTTTAAAAGGAAATATTTTTATTTAAATTATTTAAAACTAATAATATAATAATTATATAAAAAAATATTTTTAAAAAAAAACTGTGTATGTGCACAGTGCACACTTATTTGTATAATTTAAATATATATATATTTCTGACATGCGTGCGCTGGTAGAGTCAGCAAAGCACCAAGGCAAAGCTCACCTTTATTTTTTTAAGTTATAAATTAGTAAAATAAATTAAAAAAAATAACATTTTAATCAAAAAAATTTAAAAATAAATATGTTTCTTCTTTTGATTTTATTTTATAAATGATAATAATATTTAATATAATTTAAAAATATTATTCTAAGTAAACAAGAAAAAAGGGGCAAATTTAAATAAATTAATTTTTTTGTGTTATAAATTATATAAAATATTCATTATAAAAATAATTAATAAAAAATAAAAAAATAAATAAAAAATAGAACAATTAATTAAAAAAAATAAATGTGTGCTTTTTTAAGTTATAAATTATATAATAATATTTATCATAATTTTAAAATAAAAAAATTAATTTAAAAAAATTAAAAATACCATATGAAATCACATGAAAGTGATGTGCACCCTATAGCGCATGTTATAGGGTGCTCCTTGTGCTCCAGTAAGTTGATGTGCGCTCCAGGGCATTTTTAAAAAAATTATTATATAATTTATAACACAAAATTTTTAATTAATTAATTTATTTTTAATTACTTATTTTAATAATAATTTTTTTAATTAATTTATAACACAAAAAGAATAAATTTATTTATTTAAATTTGCCTTTTTTTCTTTTTTACTTAGAATAAAAAATTTTAAATTATATTAAATATTATTATAATTTATAATAAAAAATATATTTATTTTTAAATTTTTTTAATAATTTATAACTTTAAAATAAATTAAATGTGCTTTGCCTTGGTGATTTACCATTGCAAAGCACCGGACGATGTTGGCGCGCACGCATATAAAATATATATATTTATAAATTATACAAATATGTGTGTATTGTGTACATATACAGTTTTTTATATTTTTAAAATTTATTTATATAATAATTATATTATTTATTTAAAATAATTTAAAAATAATATTAAATTACTTAATTTTTCATTTTTATAATTTTTTAAACAAACTTATTTTTTTTAAAATCTTAGTTTTTTTAATTATTTAATAGTCAAAAGAAAGAAGAAAAATTTGTTTTTTATTTATTTTCTATTAATTATTTTATTTTATAATAAAAAAGGAAAAGCTTTGCCATTTGCCATCGTGTAGCTTGGGCTGTAGTATGCGCTATATTCTACACTATAGCCTTCATTACATGCTAACGTATGTTACAATTTGTGCTATAGCGTACGTCATAGCATTAAAATTTTTTTTATAAATATAATAATATTTATTAAAAAATAAATTAATTTAAAAAAATAAATAAATAATTTATTCTTTTAATTAAAATTAAAATTTTAAAAACTCACAAATTTTGGCATATTTCTAATTTTTTAAATTTGACAATTTTTATTTCACTTCTATTCTTCAAATTATTATTCATTTAAAGTCGATTTACAAATTGTGTGACAAAATTCAATGATAAATTTAGAGTGTCGAGAAAGATAAAGTGAAAATGACAAGAAAGAGTGAATTTTTTTTTTGTTTCTTTTTCTTTTTATCTAAAAATAATATTTTATTTATTAAATACAATTTAGAATATATAATGAAATGAAATGAAATAATAAATAATTAAATTTTCCAATAAAAAAAGTAAATAAAAATAAATTACAATTGAGAGCAAAATAAACCACATAACATATATTTAGTCAATAAAAATTAAAATATTTAACTTCGATTAAAAAAAGTTCCGGCCAAATAGGATAATTTCCCTAATGATCAAGGTATTAATAACAAAATGAATACACACGTGACAGTAGTTATTAGATATATATAATTGGGGATGATGTAATCCATACTTGTTTTCACCAAGAATTCTTTTCAATAAATCTAATTGATATTAACACGCAGCACGCCTCCACAAGACACAGCAAATAGTGGAAGTTTTAGTGCAGGTGGCTTTAATCTTTATTATAAAAAAATTCATACTGGTGTTCTCTGCAAAATGTTGATAGGGCATGCCATTGCCAGCTGACTGAGAGCACAAAACTCTTACTCTTATTATTATTATTATTATTAGGTGATTTTAGCATGAGCTTCTTTTTTTTTATACAAACAAATACGATTGGAAAATTTAAATGTGACAATAAATAAAAGCATATATAAGAAATATAGGTTATATACATATACTAATAAAGAAAATAAATAATAATAATAATAATAATAATTATTATTATTAGAGAGATGCAGTAGCAGATTCTCCATTTGCTTTGGTACGAAAAGTTTTTAAGGAAATAAAGATTAATAATGGGGTTGTATAAATAGAGTATACAAGTTGTTTCACTTTGAGCCGCCATAGTTTTGGCAGAAAATGCAACTTATTATTTTTTTTTTATTTATAAAAAATAAATTGAATTTCATTAAAGAAACACAGTTAAGATACAATATTAAGAGATTTTGATGAGAAGGGAAATAATGCAACTCAAATTTGAGTACAAATGATTATACAATTACAAATATATTTAGTCATGGAACCAACCACATGTATCATGACACTTGTTCATCACCATTCTCACATATTAAAACAACAATTCATGTGTCTCTTTTTATTTTGGTTAGTCCTGTTAATGAGCAGTCCAATATTTATAGTTAATTAAGGGTATAGCAAATGGAATATATTGCAGTGAGCAAGCATAGATCTTTCAGCTTATCAATTCTAGTTGATGATTTAAAATAACTCAATTCAAGATCGATATAAAAGTATAATATAACATATAGTGGTGGTGGCCTTCTTATTTGAAGCGATAAGATATTCAACTCAAGAATATATATTATTGTCCACTCAATTTTTAACCAATAAATAACCATGAACGTGATGGATTATGTACCAGCCAGTTGATAAACCTAGTTTTGAAAGTGATGCTTCAGGAATCTTATCACTAACTTCTCAACATTACCCCCTCTTTCTCTCTTTTCATTTATTTTTCGTTTCTCGCCTATAATTACTTAATCACCACATCCACATGCATATTATTAAACTGTCAATTCATCGTGATGATAAGTGGAGGAGGTGGGGTTTACATTATAATATTATGTCTGGCTAAGATTCCAACTTGAAAGGGAGAGATTGGCAGAAATAATTGTAGGTTTTTTTTTTCTTCTTTTAAGGAAAACTAATTATAATGGATTATGACTTGTGATTTGTTGGTGATATATGAATATGAATCAACCCAAATTTTATATAGTAATTGCTCATAAACGTAGTTTTTTTTTTTTTAATGTACCATCAAATTAAAAAAAAAAAAAAATATATATATATATATATATATAAAATAACACACCAAGCCTTCCGTACGTACTATTCAACTGAACCCTCGTTACTTGACATGTTCCACTCAAATCTGAGCATTGTCAAAACACCAGTCATTACACGACACGTCATAACTAAGTTGGTCAAAAAAGTGAAGATGATTTATATAAATATATATTTTTTCTCGGAGAACAACCATTAAAGTAAATAAATTACTTGCAAGTTGAACCCATATAACACTGATCATGCAAACTTTAAATAGCAGTATCAGGCTCAATACTTTCTGCTAGAATTAGATGCTATAATTCATCCATATTATTAATGGAATCTTGGCTTTTGGTCTCTTCAATCACATACTCTATTCTCTTAAACCAAATTTTAGCACATTCACTTTCTCATGCCCACCATCACCACCCTGGAATTCCAACAAATGTAACCAAGCACCTTTACCTCTCAAATTTCACTCAAAACTCCTATCCTAACACCATCCATCAAATCAAGCTCTTAGGAAGTGCATCAATCTCACAAGATAAGGGTTCCATTCAAATCCCTGATCCATCACCAGCCCTCGATCAAACCTACCAAGCAGGCCGAGCCATCTACTCATCTCCTATCCGCATCTTTGACCCTCTCACCGCAACCCCAGCTTCATTTCAAACCAGCTTCTCCTTCCAATTCACAAACATTAATAACTCGTCTCCCAATGGCGGCGGCCTCGCCTTTGTAATTGTGCCGGATGAGTTCACCGTAGGCAGGCCTGGGCCTTGGCTTGGCATCATTAACGATGCGTGTGACCATTACAAGGTCTTTGCTGTAGAATTCGACAAAAGCCATGACCCAACATTTGGTGACCCTAACGATGATCACGTTGGTATTGATCTTGGTACCGTTGTTTCTTTTAAGACCGTCAATTCATCAAAAATCGATGCTTCTCTTCATGATAATTTGATTCACCGAGCTTGGATTATGTATGATGGTCACCGGAAATGGATTGACATTTATTTAGGAGTCGATGGCAATCCGATTCCATCACAACCAATATTATCAACACGTCTCAATATTTCTCCTTTTCTGAATGAATATATGTTCGTTGGTTTCTCTGCTTCAACAGGAGATTCACCACAAATACACAATATATTCTCATGGGAATTTTCTTCTACAAGTCAAGCTTTGCTTAATGTTCCTCTGAGGCATGTCTGTCACAGAAATGTTGCCCACCAAGTCTCCAAATACTCTAAAAATCACAAAAACACCCCAAGCAGTTTCACGATCTTCATGTGTTTACTTGGGCTATGCACATTAATTTTACTGAATCTGTATTGCAATGGTAAGCGCAGTCACAGCGAGAGCTCCATGCCCTTTTCTTTTCCTGATAAGAAGCAGAGACCAATTCCACCAAGCAAACCTCGTCGGTTTGTGATTCTTGAACTTTATAGGGCTACTAAGCGTTTTAGTAAAATGGAGGTGTTGGGCAGTGACTCAACAGGGGTTTTGTACAGAGGAACGCTAGCGAATGGATGTTATGTGTCGCTGAAAAGGTTCTCAACTGAGTTCGTCAACTTGTCCAGATTGGATTGGACTCGAGTTCGAGAGAGAATCTCTTCAATAACTCATGTAAGTCACCCAGGTTTGGCTCCATTTCGAGGCTGGTGTTGCGATAATCGTGAGACAATTCTTGTTTATGACTATTTTCAAAATGGAAGCCTCGATAAATGGCTGTTTGGAGTCGGTGTACTCCCATGGACTCGGCGATTTAATCTGATAAAAGATATAGCAGAGGCACTGACTTTCCTTCACTCGAAAGAACTCACTCATGGAAACCTAAAGAGCACCGGCGTCTTTCTTGACATTAACTACAGAGCAGTTTTGGGTGATTACGGGTTCATTTTCTTTCAGGGAAAATCATCATCAGGACGCATGGACTCGGTTTCAAGAAAGAAATCATTAGACGTGTTTGGGTTTGGAATGCTAGTGTTAGAAATTGTATCAGGTAAAAGATCAACAGAAACAGAGGACCAAGAGATGGGTGTTTTGGGGTTTGCATGGGACATGCATGAGAGAGGAGAGAAAGTAAAAGCGGTTGATGAAAGAATGGGAACGAATGTGAACTTTGAGCAAGCAATCAGGTCTTTGGAAATTGGGTTAGCTTGTACTTTGAATGAGAATAATGGCAGGCCGTCAATGGAAGAAGTTATGCAGTTCTTGAGCTTGCCGAAACAGATTCCTAGATTGCCATCAAGTCGATCCGCCGAGTTTTTGCGTAAAAGCAGTGCCACCTTCTCAGAAATCCACTAATTTGTTTCTACTTGAAAATTGAATGAGACTAGGCTGGTTAAGCATTTTTTATATTTCATACTACCTCTTTTTTCGGTGCTCTTTTTTTTTTTTTAATGTAAAACCTTAGTATATATAATAGCAAGTTTCTCGTTACAAGGTAAAATTTGGGATAAAATTAGAAAAAATAATAGTATTTTTTTGGGGAAAACAAACATACATAATTACAAAAGAATCAAAAGTTTTGTACTCTTATAAGGAAGAAGTTACAAGTATAATTTCATTTTTATTATTAGTTAAGGGACAATTTAATCTTTTGAATATGGTCAAGTGAATACTTTGGTCTCTATTTGATCTAATATATCTATTTTAGTTCCATTTTGTTGATACTGTTGGTCTATTTTAGTCAATAGGATAAAGTGTGAGGCCATTTTATTAATTTCAATTTCTATTAAGTGAAACGGTGTGTTTTGAATTAGTATATATAGATACCTTACTTTGTAACCCTAATACAATTGTTTTATGTGCAGTCTCTCAAAAATTCGAGAGAGTGAGAGAGAAATTAAGGTTCTTGAGTTTTCTTTCTCTTTCTTGGTATAATATTGAGTCGATTTGTATAATACTCAAGTAGATTGTGAATCTAGGGTTGTAATCTTGATTTATAGTGCATAAGACTTTTCTGTTCTAAGCTCGTTGTGGATGTAAGTTTCGTTAGTGAAACCGAACTACAATAATCGCCTTCTTATTTTTGTGTGTTTGATATTCTTATTTTCTAATTGTTGTGATTTATTTTTCCAATAGCCTTGTGTTTTTTTCAAGATAGTGCAGGTACATCCAGTAAAGCACAGAATACAGAAGACCATTTCATAAATAAAAAGGAGGTTTAATTTGAGGTGAAGCATCCCAAACAAGAAAAGGATAAAAATTGCAAAGAGACTGAACAAAATGAACCTGAGTCAGATCAATACAATAAAGAAAATCTGACAGATTCTTCTTTTTCATCTCTAACTGATTATCAATTAGCTAGGGATAGAACTAGAAGTGAAGTAAACATTCCATCTATATTTTCATCTTATGATCTAACAACTTTTGCCTTGTTTTCAGCTCTTGAAATTGAAGAATCTAAACCTCTAACATATATTGAAGCTATAGAGAGCAAATATTCCAAAAAGTGGAAGAATGCAATGTTTGAAGAAATAAAGTATTTGAAAAATAATTAGACTTGGGTTTTGGTGCAGAAACTTAAAAATAAAAAGGTAGTTGATTGTAAATGAATCTATAAGATCAAAGAAGGTTTAACTCCTCTTGATCCTATAACTTTTAAAGTTAGGTTAGTTGCTAAAGAATTCAAGCAAAAAGAAGGTATAGAATATGATGAGATATTCTCTCCTATTGTTAAATATACCACTATAGAATTGTTCTGTCTCTGGTTGCTTATTTTGATTGAGAATTAAACTAACTAGATGTAAAAATAACCTTTTTACAAGGTATTCTTGAAGAGGTTATTTACATGAAATAACCCGAGGGTTTTGAAATAAGAGACAAAAATAACCTAGTTTGTTTGCTTAAAAAGTCATTGTATAGTTTAAAAATAATCCATTAGACAACGGTATAATTTTTTTGATATTTTTGTTGCTAAAATAGGATTTCAAAAAAGTAATTATGATCCCTGTTTTTATTATAAAAAACTTAGTACAAAATGTCAAGCGTTTCTTTTATTGTATGTTGATGATATGCTATTATTTATTTATCCTGACAAAAGGGAAATTAATAAGATAAAGACACTTTTGAAGGGATAATTTGATGTGAAGGACTTAGGAATAACAAAAAGGATATTAGGGATTGATATCTTTAGAAATAGATCTATGAATCAAGTTATAATATCTCAGAAACTGTACATTAAAAAGGTTTTAAATAAATTTACTATGGCTAACTCAAAAACTATTAAGGTTCCTCAGGCATCACATTTTAGGTTTTCTAAGGAACAATGTCCTGTTATTGTTGAAGAAAAATCTAAAATGGCCAAAATTCCTTATTCAAATGCTGTTGGCTCTATCATGTATACAATTATCTATATCAAACCTAATCTAGCTTATTTTATTAGTGTATTAAGTATATGTCTAATCCAGGTAAGACTCATTGGTTAGGGATTGAATGGTTACTAAGATATCTAAATAGCATATTTGATTGTGGTTTGATATATGGTAAACATGAAAACAAGTTAAATTTAATTGGATATGTTGACTCTAGCTTTGCAGGAGATAAAAATAAGAGAAGATCAATAACTGCTTATGTTTTTACACTGTATGGTAGTTGCATAAGCTGGAAATGTTAACTACAGCCCTTGGTTGTTTTGTCCAACATAGAGGCCAAAAATGTAGCCATAATTGAGGCTATAAAAGAAGCTATTTTGCTTCAAGGTCTATTGAAAGAAATACATATGCTAATTGACCCCGTTGTTGTATTTTCAGATAATCAAAGTGCCATTCATCTTAGTACGAATCCTATATTTCATGAGAGGTCAAAGCATATTGAAGTAAGGTACCATTTCATTAGAGATACGATTACAAATGAAGAGTTCATTTACAGAAGAGACCAACTGAAGGAAACCCGACAGATATGGGAAATAAAGTCTTGCCAGGAAGTAAGTTTAATTACAATTTGGACTTGCTTCATATTGACAGAAGTTGAAGATGGTTAATTTTTCGAGCTAAGAAGAACAAGTCAAAGGGTCTTATTCACTAATTGAGTCTAAAAATTGACTCATAGAACCAAAGTGAAGATTGTTGATACTATTGTTCCCATGAGTCAATAGGATAAAGTGTGAGGGTATTTTAATATTTTCAATTTCTATTAAGTGAAAACGGTGCGTTGGATAGTATATATTGAAAGTGCATTGTGTATGGTGTAAATGTGTATATTTTAATTTTTAATTTTACATGTCTCATATGCAAAATTTACGCAGTGGAATATAAAATATACATCTCATTACATTAATGAGATAAAAGAGAGCTCACCTTTAAAGTGTGCTTTAAACAATTCTAGTCGAGGACATGGTGAGATTCCTCAAGCTAGAATAATAGCTTCCCCACTCAGCAGAAACTTGTTACTAGAAATAACTTTTGCTTCCATATTTTGTAGACTAAGCCATATGAATTTTCCTTAATCCTTTTATTTTTTTTATTCCATTACAAAAAAACTAAGGTACCCATTTTATAGCAAAAAATGCTGTCAATCCAAACAAATTAAAAACCAATTCATGGCTTTATTTTACAAGCATGACAAGGCTTAAAATTTACCTTCTCATTCTTGTAAAATGATGAGTGGCCGAATGCATTAACAAGTGATGACACTTCATGCTAATATTAAGCATGAAAATTGAATTTAGCTTTCATTTACCACCTTTTACTTGTTAAATTGATTTGGCTGAATGCATTTCATGCTTAAACAAAAGCATGACAATACATTTTACTTTAATTGATCGAATTGTAGTTTGCCACGACTTACTATATAAGCAATCATTTGACCGAATTGTTTGTTTCAGTGAAAATCAATTCATTTAGCTAATTCAAAAATAACACCTTAAAAATTCATTTCATTTAGTTATCATTTAATATTAACAAAAATGAATTTTTTTTTTTCAAAGCCATTATAAGCACAATATCATTAACCATCCTTTGGCAAATTAAAAGTATAAACACTTAATAAAATAATGACCAATAAAAATAAGCCATGTGTCATGCCATAACAAATTAATGGCATAATATGTGACAACAAATAGATCCCGAGCTTAACACTTAAATCCTATAATCTCCCCAAAGGACCTTAAAATAATTTTAATTTTTCAAGAACTTCCCAAATTAAACTATTCAATTCAATGCGCTACCTCAATGCACAACGAGTACACTTTATATAGTGAGACTCTATAAGTTTACACCAATTTCTTCCTACAGAACTCTTTCGTAAGTCCATAAATGATGCCCCACATACACATTATAAAAATAACAATACAACGTGTTTGAACCATACAAGTTGAGGTTAATACATATTCATATAATCCTTCCGTCATTTATATCCTGGAAGAGTAGAGACATAGATCATCATCATCAAGTCTCCATATGCTTAATCATTAGAACTTATCTCCAAATTCGTATTCTAATAAATAATATCCGCAAATACTTTTATGATATGGAAAATATTTTTCTCGATTGTATTGCTTATGGTCATAAGACTTTCTGAAATATAATCATGGAGTAACTGGATATAATATTCACCTATATGAGTTGATGGATCCCATATCTACATACATCGGACTCTATGAGCATCGAACTATACCTAATGACACCCAACAGTCAGACCATGAAAGGTTTCTGTCATGTGTGAAATTTAAGTATAGTGGATCACTCACAAGCCCACTGTAGTGCTTAGGTCAAAGGACCATGAATACTACTCAACTCGAAAGGATCATCTATTGACGATTTCATGGGATGTCTATTAGAGATCCTAATTGAGCTTGTTAAGTATTCAGTTCTAACTAAATACTCGCATGCCTATATGAGCTTTCACTAAGCTCATAGTTTGCTACGACTAACTATCTAGATCATCTAGAAATAGACATACACTGATCTATATTAAATAAGATTCCCATCGACAGATCCGCATCAGTAAAAATAGATCAGAAACATAACATTTGAAAATATACTTGCATAATGACATTTCTTAGCACCATTTACAACCATTTACAACTATGTCATTGCTAGTATATTCTCGGGTTTTTATTCTATCTCAGACAAGGTTCTAACTCTTTAGATTCCGTTGACTCTTATAACCTGCTAACTCTTAACAATTATAACTCTTAGCGCAGCTGTCATGGCCTAGACCCAAAAGATCTGACACACGATATAACTTACACTCATTCAATAATGTGCACTTATAATTAATATTGCATAAAATTTTAAACTTAAATTCAACATAGGAATCCTTAGCAAGTTGCTAGTAAGTTCAACACAAAGTTTCACTTATGACCATACTTGGTGAAACATAAACCAAATGCAACCACACCTAATAAAATAATACATAAGTATTTATTTAATAGGAACAAATTAAATATCTTAAATCATGTGTCCACAAATGAAACACTCAGTAATCTAGCAACTTAAGAAATCTAAGGGACAGCAGAAGCATTGCCAAATTTGCTAAGCACATATGTACCTTATTTACCTAAATCACTATAAACTATAATGAGTATAAAACTTAATAAGCATTAGTTTTTCATATATCAAAATACAAATACATGCATATATATATATATACACAATGCATATGTATAATATGCTGTGATAAATTAAAATCATAATCTTATCAAATCACATGTCAGATAAGCGCTTACACATTCTTCAAAACATATAATAAGAATATCATCACTCAACTACTACTTAGTAGGACTTTCATATCATATATCATATAATAAGCCAAATGTCACTCGTCAGTAACATATCGTATGAGAGGGATAACACAAGTGAGGTTTAAATTACACATATATAATGCTCATACCAAAAGGTAAGAGCCAAACTCTCACCCTGATCATCGGTGAGTCCTCTCACATGCACCAATATGCCACCACATAAATGTGATGACTCACTCTTCTTTTAGGTACTAATATAATCCTCCATACATATAGAACATATAACATATAATAATCCCAAAGAAAATGCCACATATAAAAGCTCCACAAATCTCATAAGATGCTTAATAAGTAAATAGTGAGTTCAAGCATCCTTAAAACACAAAATATTTTTCATGGACATAATTCTACTTCAAAAGCTTTCTTTATTAAATATATTTCATTTTGAAACGCTTACTTTCATAAACGCATGTATATTATGTATGCCATACTCAATGTCAATGCTCACATTCATAAACATATATCTTTTACATTTCATATCAAAATATACTTTGGCATAACATAAACATATTTCTAAGCACATTTGCAAAATCATACATAAACAATTACTATGCTTATTGTGATTTCAGTAAAAGTCTAGTATACTTATCTCTTAACACTTTCAAGTACAAGACTTAATTCTCTTTAACCAATCAATGGAGATTAATCTTTTCATAAGCCTCACCATTCACACAAAAAACTTTAAATAGCTTACAAAATTACACATATTGCACTTATCACATCGAATTGGTTTAATTATTTGGTTTCTCAAAACCTGTTATTCTGACCACTTACACTTAACAAAATTTTCTTATACGTCAAATGATGTCCAATTGCTCCAAAATCAAAATATTTTATTCTTGACTCATATATCCTTCTTATATATGAATATTATATCATAATTCCTACACAATCTATTTCATAAACACCATCAAATTCAAACTATTATCTTGATAGGATTAAGATATTTACTGAACAGCATACAGTCTCCCAATTTTATAAAATCATATACTAACTTAAAAATTATAAAACTATCACAAAATTACTCTTAACACATATCTCAATCCATGATAAATATTTTACTACAAAATCCCTACCAAAAGTATTTTAGAACTATTTTATTCCATAGCTCTAAAAATCTGTTCATCAAACAGTACAGTGAGCTGATACACTTTAGAAAATCATAAATTTTTATTACATTGATATAAATTCTCAATTTTTAATATATCATAGTAAACATGTAAAATAATCATATTCTAAAAATTTATAATTTTTTAAGATCATATAGTAGACCGAAAATGTTTTACCATTTTAGCATACTATTAACACAAGAAATTTTTTGAATTTCAGGATTATTTTTGTAAATGCACTAAAAATTTAATTTTTGAAATTTTCAATCGATTCAAAGTCTCAAATGCTTCTAGACATGTTTAGTTTTATATTCTTAAAAGCTAAAACTAAAATCGAAGGACAAAAATTTATAAAATTCTCGGATCAAGAGACTATCAAGTAGAAATTTTGCAATTCATCATGATTTATCAAGTTATCTACATAATCATCATCAATTCTCAATATATCTTATAAAATCCACATCAAATCCTCAATTTTACATATTTATAGAAATAAAAACTTAAAGAAATTAACTTAATTAATACCAGAAAATTAAGAAAGAGTTATGATGTATCTCTTAAAGCCTAAAATTCTATTTTCTTTTTCTTTTTCTTCTTCTTCTCCTCTTTCTCTCCCCTCTATTTTTCTCTTTTCTCTCTTTAAAAGGGTTAGCTCGACCAAAAATGAGTGAATTAGGGTTTAAAATGTGTATTTTTATACTAAGAGGCTAACTTTTAGTATTTAAGAATTAACCCCTAAAACTTTTAAAGTATTATAATTTGGTCCCTAAAATAAATCTAAAGTCTTGCAAATAAACCCAATACTAATAGTAGGTCTTTAATATATACAAACAATACTAATAACAATACATAAATTAAGTATTTTTTACATACAAATAAAATATAAATATTATATATATGTATAAATATTTATTCTTACCGATTGTGGATAAGTGGTTACTACAACAGCTAACTCTTAGCGTTGGTCTAAACTCCTTTGAACTAAACTTAAACTCCTTCAGATCATACAATGTTTGAAGTGTTATAATCATCTTACCATATATATTTAATATTAACTATTTTTTAGGAAATGCTTATTGTATAAATATTAAACAATTAATATTCATACAATATTGGAATGACATGTAAGCACCAATTTTAACATATATATACACCTTACTTTGTAATCCTAACACAATTGTTTTGTGTGCAGTCTCTGAAAAATTCGAGAGAGTGAGAGAGAAATTAGGGTTCTTGAGTTTTCTTTCTTGGTATAATCTTTAGTCAATTGTGTAATACTCAAGTAGATTATAAATCCAAGGTTGTAATCTTGGTTTATAGTGCATAAGGCTCTTCTGTTTTGAGCTTAAAGTGGATGTAGTTTTCATTAGTGAAATCGAACCACTATAATTGCCTTCTTGTTTTTGTGTGTTTGATATTCTTTTTTTTTTCAATGATTTGTGAGTTGTATTTCCAGTAGCCTTGTGTTGTTTTATAACACATTTGCTTAGATTGCGTGGGGGCAATATCATAATTTTCTTGCGAAATTTAAGTTTTTTATATCATTTATTTGCCATGTACGTGTGGCAGCTTATGATTGGTTCATTGTCACAACAAATAAAAAAATTTGGGAAATTAAAGCAGTCACTAAAATATATTGGTGTGAAGGTATGACAACTTGTTTAGGACGATTATGGACAATTTTAGACCTAAATTTTATGATCTATGTATTGGATGGAGTCATTTTCAGCATTCAAATACCAAATAATGACAAAAATAGCATTTTGAGGCAGGACCTTTGCAACTTCGCTCTTGAGAGGCAGTATGTTAGGATAAGCTACCAGTGTTATTAGAATCATCATTTAATGATCGACTTGATGATAGTGACACTGCATCTCAACAAACCACCTTTTAATAATAGAATTATGGTGTCTACTACCTTGAAATGCTCTTTTTATTATTTTTCAATATTCAAATGTCAAACTTCTGAAGTTCTCGAGTTTTAACCTCCATATTAATGGTTATCTTATCATTGCTTACTTCTTAAAATTATATGAATGCATTGTCCTCCTATAAGACAAAAATGCTCCAACGGAATAGTTCTGAATAAAATAGAATCAATTGGGAATTAAATGATTGATGAAGGAATAAAACTGACTCTATTTATAGTGTATGGATCAAAATCATATTCAAAGTATACATGAGCATCCACCATAAATTAATCTAAGTTAATTAAAAATTAAGTATGTTTCTAATTTATAATTAATCGATCAAGGAGATGATTTAAGTGGGATTTGTCTACTTTGTGAAAAATCCTTTTTCATACAAAATAATAATTAATTAGCCATAATTTGAATAAAACAATAAGTTCAATCCATTCTCGTCTTATCATGACTTACATGATCCATTTCTAAGGTTCATGAGTTGGCAGGTCAGATTATTTGTTGTGTTTGACCTACTTTTAGGTTGAGATCATTTTAATTAGTAAAATTGGGCCTGTTCTTTATAAATTTCTTCTTAAAACAATGTACAATAGGCATGAAATAATTGGACCGCTAGATAATGCACCTATATACTTAAATCAAGGTATATTGAGCCTAACGCTATAAATGACAATTCAATTTATCACCTATCATCGTTGGCTATAATTTTATCTAAATTTATCTTTTTAATATTCTAATGTTTTTATAATTTTAATATCTATTTAGCCCATCTCAATATATTAAGCTATTATTGTCTCGTATTAATTATCTTGTATAAACAATGTAAATATTATAAGGCTAATAATGGGGCATCTGTTAATTAGGTCAAGTGTTATAAGGCTCATATAATGTGAATTGTGCGTAACTTTGCCTTTACCTTTTAAATAGAGAAAAAAAATGAGAAGGTGATTTTATTTTCATAAACCAAGTAAGTCGATAAGAAGAGAAAAGAAATGGAAATGGGGGTTTCGGGAAATTGTCAAAACTATCTCTTTTTTTATTAAAATTATGAATTATTTACTATTTTTAGAGCGTGGATGAAATTTGGAAGTATATCATAATTCTAAATTATTGTGGATTTTCAATTAAGGATAGATTGAAGTACTAGATGTTTGTATAGTGAGAGATTAGAGTGAAAAAAAGAGAGAGGTGTATTTGAGCTTCAAATAATAAGATTATTACACTAAATTAAGGTTGCACACCAAGTTGTAGTTTGAGTTTTTATTTTAAGTGGAAAAGATAATGATTAACGATTTGAGAGGTCCTAAATTTTTATCATAGTGTAACTTCAAAATTTTAGTATTTCTTTTATTTAACTTATTGTTTATTATTATTTCAGAACCTCAAAATGGTTGAAGTGACAATTTAGGTCAAGAAACACAATATTTGCATCGCTTTTGTGAGTTAGTATATAAATTATTTAAATTGAGATTTATGTCTTTGAAACTTGTTTGCGCACACACATACATAAACTTTAGGTTGTGTGTATAAGTATTGTGCATTTGAGAGCTTTCGCTATGCACCGTACAACGAGGATATAATTAGTAAAAAATGAATACATTTAATATTCTGCTCGAGAATTAGTCAAAGTATAATGAAGTTTCTCTTTAGTACTAGTTTGGGGTAGTTTTTAGTTTTGTATGTAATATGTTTTTTAACATCATAAACATTTTAATTATTATGATTATTTAGTAAGAAATGTTTTTATAATAGACTAGGCTTCAATATATGATTATCATTTTAAAAGTGTGCAACTTTATGATAATAACTACTTATATATTGTTATAGCAATATGTAAGGTTTACAAAGTATTTAAATACGAAGATTGATTTCTAATACAATGGTGCATAGTTTGCATAAATTATTTTATGTTAGAAATGATGATTCAACAATCTTGTATGGGCAAAAATTAAAATGAATACCAAAGGGAGAGTTATGTTTGTTGGGAGTTGTCCATTCATGGGTGTATGCATGTGGGTTTTGTGTTTAACAACAATATATACATATCTCATACATATAATGAAGCAGCGGAAGCTTAAAACATTGCAATAAACACAATCAAAATATATTAATTGAATTAACAGAAACGAAATTGAGGAATAACCTTTGAAGCCTTTGGATGGAGATTGTTGAAGTCCACCAAAATGTTGTCTTTGATCAATTCTAGTAATCAACAATGGTGGGTTTGATTATCTAGAATGGCAGCCTTTGATCCAGCAGAAGTTTAACCACTTAAACTTATGATATTAATTTTTCCATTTTGATTAACAATTAATCAAAACCTATTTTGCTAAATTGGTTTTATGCCTTAAAAGAAAATAATGAATTCAACTCTTGAATCCATATTTTAGAAAATAATTTCTCTTTTTTCTCTTTGAATTGGCTGACCAAAATTTGCAAAATCAAATTAACAAAAAAGACTTATGAATTTAATTTTCATTTTTCTTATTTATACAAATGAAATTAATTTCATTTCATTACAATTAATTTCACTTAATTTCAATTTGTATTTAACCTAACCTAATCTTAGTTAACTCTTAACTTTAGTTAGGTTAAATTAACATTTAAATATTCTAACTATAGTTAACACTTAACTTTAGTTAAGTTAAAGAACATTTAAATATTTTAACTATAATTAACTAACTTAATCATGGTTATGTTAACTTTTACTTAACCATTAAGTATTGTTAATCTAATTTAACTAAATGGTTAACTCTTAACCTTAGTTAAACATAAATTATTTATTCAACAATTAAATAAATAAATATTTATTAGAATTATTTAACAATTAAATAATTATCAAGTGAAATTACAATTATGTCCTTACTCGGTTACTAAGTTAACCTAAAGTGGGTCCCACCATTTGACTATTTACTTTAGTTAACGTAACCTTAGTAAATTGCTGGATTTTACTGTATTGAACTATTCAATACGGTACTCTGCCCAAGTGCTCAAAGAGTACATTTCATATTGGGACTCTCTAGGTCCACGCCCGATTCGTCAAATGGAACTATTCCACAAGTCCGTGAACGATGCCCCACGCACACGTTACGGATATTACAAATTAGCGCGTTAGACCATACATGTTGAGGTTACTCCATATTCGTATAATCCTTCCGTCATTATATCCAGGATGAACGGGATACAGATCATTACCGTCAAATCCCGATAATTTCATCCATTACTATATTATCTCCAGATTCGTATCTTTATGAACAATATACGCAAACACTTTTGCTATAATGTTCGAACCTGTAGGAAACTCCTTTCCCAGGTAGATTGCTTACGGCCATAAGACTTTACAAGATACAATCTCAAAGTTCAGATATACAACCCATCTATGTGAGCTGGCGGATTCCATATCTACGCACACCGAACTCCATGAGCATCGGACCATACCCAGCGACACGCAGCGGTCAGACCATGAAAGGTCTCTGACATACGTGGAACCAAAGTATGATGGATCTCCCACAAGTTCACCGTGGCGCTCAGGTCGTAGGACCACAAATACTACTCAACTCGAGAGGACCTTCCTTTGACGGTTTCATAGGATATCTATTGGGGTCCTCTTGAGTCTGTTCAGTATTCAGTCCTACCTGAATACCTGTATGTCTATATGAACTTCAACCAAGCTCATGGTTAACTAAGAATAACCATCTGTACAATACAGCTATAGACATACACTAATCTATGTGTATCACCGATAGACCCTCATTGGTGAACGTAGATCAGGAACTCTTTATTTGAGAAGATACTTCCATAATGACATTTCTTAGTGTGCATTACAACTTATTGCAACTTTGTCATTACTAGTAGATTCTCAGGTCTTTGTTACATTATAGATTAGGTTCTAATTTTTTAGATCCCGCTGGCTATTATAACCTGCTAACACTTAGCATTTATAACTATCAGCTTTGCTAACTCTTAGCCATGGTCTAAACTTCTTTAAACCAGATATGAACTCTTTATTTAGATCATATCATGTTTATAATGTTACAAGCTTAACTACCATTTAATAAAAGTTATCAGCGATTTAATAAAATATGCATTGTATAAATATTACAAACTAAATATTCATACAAACTGGGATGGCGCGTAAGCACATACCCTAACAATGTTAAAGTCAAGCATACGTTAGATGCACAATGGAAGAGTAAAATATGACTTAAAAATGAGGAAAGGCAAAGAAAATGAAAGACTATTGTCCAGGCCGCAATGTTGCAGTGCCAGGGCTACAACACCCCGACACCAGAAGCAGAAAGGCCAGCGCTAGTGCGAGATCATGTTAGCATTATAGTGCTCAGTATTGAAAAGTCCGTTTTGGACTCATTTTTTACTTGTTTGAGGGGAGAGGGTTTGGACTCCTAAACACGTGAACTCTTATTCTAACCAAGATTAGAATTTGTAGGCATATTTTAACTACTATATAAACCCTTTATATTGATTAAGCATTACACGAGACTTTAAGATAAAAAAAGAACTAGGTAGACACTAAATGCTTGTGAGCATTAGGGTGGAACTATTGTTTAGGTGCTAATTATTCTTGAAGAATAAAGATACACCATTCAACAGATCTTTCAAAGTTATTCATATTTTTTCTTGTAAAATTCTTTAGAATAGTTAATGAGATAGACTAGGATCCTTTGATTCACCGTAGACATAAGCGATTGCCGAACCACGTATATTAATTGTGTTATGTTCTTATTGATTTGTATTATGTTCTTGTTATATTTTCTTGATAATTTCATATTTTCGCTACGTAAGGGTATTATGGTTTAAGGTTGATCTCTATTAGAATTCTTCGCTTTACATAATACCTAAGGAGAAGGACATTTTCTTTCAACATATTAAATATTAATTTTTATATGTTTTAGTTAAAGATTAGTTTATGTGTTTAATTTTACAATAAGTATGGTGAGAGAAATTTTACTTATGAAAGTTACAGGCTTATATGTATAATATATGTTTTTAAGGATTATTTTAAGTTTAAACCTATACTCACTCTTAAGTACTCACCAGTTTGTAAGACTCATCTTTTTGTTATATCCCTCATTCTTCATAAGATTGTAGGAACTAGTTAACTCATAAAATTTAAGCTTAATACTAAGTCATGTGGTAATATAAAAGACATAAATATAGAATTGATATAATGATGTTGGTTGGTGTGAAAGTGTAATTAAAATCAATCTTAGGATACTTGTTGACATGGCAATCAATTAGATATAGTTGACCAATTAGTTGTTGACATGTGACAAAAAACTATTAAGCTATGTTACTTGATTGTTTTAGTTAAGGTTGTTATTACATTTTTCTAAGCGTAAAAAAACAATTGATAAATTGCAATCTTTATAAGTAGTTTCAAGAATGTGTGATACACTATTTTTTGTGATTCTTGTTGTAATAAAGTCTTTATAATCTCCTGATCAATAATTTGTAAATTTCTTGATTGATTCAATAAAGCTCAGTTCTTGCTTGATCGTGGATGGAGGCATAGTAGAACTGCATTAAATCATATATTCTTGATTTATTTGCTTATAATTTTATTTGATTTAATTTAATTACTTAATCAAATTTATTTTTTTAATCATTTGATTAAGGTTTGAAAGCTTAATAAATCCGTATTAAAGCTTCAAAGATTCGATGGCTACACACAAATTAGATGTTAAAAAGTCCAATAGTGAGAATGATTTAATATATGAAAGATTAAAATAAAGGCTCTTCTTATAAGCTAAGGTCTCGAGTTAGCCATGAAAGAGGTCTTAGCTATTGAAAAAGATAACAAGAAACCATAATATTCTAATTCAGAAGCTGAGCATATAGACATTATAAAGAAGGCCTTGAAGTTCGATTGTTTTAAGCCTAAGTGATGAAGTACTGAAAGAAGTTTCTAAGTAAACGACTACAATTGGTTTATAGAAGAAATTGGAGAATTTGTATATGATTAAGTCTTTAGAAGATCAGTTACATCTTAAGAAAAGATTGTATCAGTTGTCTATAAAGAAAGGTGGTTCAATAAAAGATCACATTGCTAATTTTAATAAGATCATAATTGATCTTAAAACTGTTGATGTTAAGATTGATGATGAAGACAAAATTATCATCTTATTAAGTTCACTTTCCTTTAATTACAAATATTTTGTTAACCTACTTTTGTATAGAAGAGATTCTTTGACTATAAATGATGTTAAATCCTCTATGAATTCTAAAGAATTAGGTAATAAATTAAATAGCATGAATCTTCATAATAATAGTCTGAATGTGAAAGGAAGAATTAATAAGAAAGATAGCAAAGGAAAGAATCAAAATATATCAAAATGAAAGTGGAAATCCAATAAATGCTACTTTTACAAGAAAAAAGGGATTGCCCTAAAACGAAGGCAAAGATAAAGGAAAAACAAAAAAGAAAGAAAGAGGAGCTGTTATGGTCTCAAATAAGGGGTATGACACTACTCTGACCCTTATTATATTAAAAGAAGTCACATCATATGAATGAATCTTTGATTCTGAA
This sequence comes from Ailanthus altissimus, assembly GCA_946807835.1. Taxonomy (NCBI): domain Eukaryota; kingdom Viridiplantae; phylum Streptophyta; class Magnoliopsida; order Sapindales; family Simaroubaceae; genus Ailanthus; species Ailanthus altissimus. The sequence goes on along the minus strand of OX327696.1, from coordinate 22,851,787 downwards.
TGCATTTTCATATAAGTCTTTATTTGCATTTATTTGTTGATTATCATATTGTAAATGTTGGTAAGGCGTTGATAGGAAATAACCATGCTTGTAAAATAAACCATCTTGGTAATATAAGACTAAAATTACAAGATTTGACAATCAAAGAGTTAAAAGATGTAAGATAAATATCTAAATTAAAAAGAAACCTAATCCTTTTTAGGGTTCTAGAACAAAGTTGCTGTTGTTTTAAAGCAAAAAATGGAGTCACAAAGGTGAATGATGGTTCTTTGGTATTGATGAAAGGTGAAAAGGTTAATGGATTGCATGTACTGAAAGGTACTTTCCTAAGTGGATCTGCTGATGTTATTATTGATACCACTGCATATGGGACTAAGATTTGACACATAAGTTTGGCATACTTGGAAGACAAAAGACTTAAAGAATTAGCAAATCAAAGAGTTTTTATCAAAAACAAAGTTGGCTTGATTGAATTTTTTTTAATATTGTCTGCTTGAAAAGGCACATAGAGTCAAGTTTGGTGTTGGTGAACATATCATCAAAGCAACCCTTGACCATATACACTCATATTTGTAAGGTCTTGCATAGGTCACAACCTTAGTAGGTGCAAAATATTTTTTGACACTCGATAATTACTCAAGAAAGCTTTAGGTATATGTGTTAAAATCCAAATATTAGGTGTTTAATGCTTTCAAAACTTGGAAGGCATTAGTTGAGAATTACACTAAAAAAAGAGTGAAGAAACTTAAAACTAATGACTTTGAGCTCTGCAATTCTAATTTTTTGGAAACTTATGTATAAAGTATGGTGTAGCAAGGCACAAGTCAATAAGTTCAACTTCTTAGCAAAATAATATTATTGAGAAAATGAACAAAACCTTTTTTTAAAAGGGTAAGATGTATGCTTGCTAATGTTGGTCTGTCAAAGCAGTTTTCGAAATGAATTATTATGATAATAGCCTACCTAATAATAAAAGCCTATGCTCAGCTATTAATAATATGATACCTAAAAAAATGGTCTGATTATATTCTAAGCTATGATTATTTTTGTCACGCCTCAGACCCAAAAGATCTGACACACGACATAACTTACACTCATTCAATAATGTGCACTCATAATTAATATTGTATAAAATCTTAAACTTGAATTCTACATAGGAATCCTTAGTAAGTTGCTAGTAGGTTCATCACAAAAATCAACTCATGACCATACTTGGTGAAACATAAACCAAATACAATCACACTTAATAAAATAATACATAAGTATTTATTCAATACGGACAAATTAAATATCTTAAACTACGTGTCCACAAATGAAACACTTAATAACCTAGTAACTTAAAGAACTCAAAGGATAGCAGAAGTCTTGCCAAATCCGCTAAGCATACATGTACCTTATTACCTAAAACCACTATAAACTATAATGAGTATAAAACTCAGTAAGCATACTAGTTTTTCATATATCAAAATACAATTACATATATATACACAATGTACATGTATGATATGCCGTGATAAATTAAAATTATAATCTTATTAAATCACATGTCAGATAAGCGATTACACATTTTTTCAAAATATATAATAGGAATACCATCACTCAACTACTACTTAGTATGACTTTTATATCACATATCACATAATGAGTCAAATATCACCCGTCGATGACATACCGTATGAGAGGAATAGCATAAGTGAGGTTTAAATTACATATATATAACGCTCATGCCTGAGGGTAAAAGCTGAACCCTCGTCCTGATCATCGGTGAGTCCTCTTACATGCATCAATACGCCACCACACGAATGTGATGACTCACTTTTTCTTTAGGTACCAATAGGATCCTCTCTACATATGGAATACATAACATATACCAATCTCAAAGGAAAGGTCACACATAAAGGCTCCATAAATCACATAAGGTGCCTACTAAGTAAATAGTGAGTTCAAGCATCCTTAAAGCACAAAATGTATCTCATGGACATTTTTCACTTCAAAAGCTTTCTTTGTTAAACACATTTCATTTTGAAAGCTCACTTTCATAAAAACATGTATGTCCATACTTAATGTCAATGCTCACATTCATAGACATATGTCTTTCACATTTTATATCAAATATACTTTGGCGTAACATAAACATATTTCTAGGCACATTTACAAAATCATATATAAACAATTACTATGTTTATTGTGATTTCAGTAAAAGTCTAGTATACTTACCTCTTAACACTTTCAAGTACAAGGCTTAATTCTCCTTAACCTATCAATGGAGATTAACCTTTCATAAGCCTCACCATTCACACAAAATACTTTAAATAGCTTACAAAATTATATATATTGCACTTATCTCATTGAATTGGTCTAATGACTTGGTTTCTCAAAACTTGTCATTCTGATCACTTACACTAATAAAATTTTCTTATTCATCAAATGATGTCCAATTACTCCAAAATTATAATATATTATTCATGCCTCATACATATTTCTTACATATGAATATTATATCATAATTCCTACACAATTCATTTCATAAACACCATCAAATCCAAACTATTATCCTGACAGGATCAAGATATTTACTGAATAGTATTCAATCTCTCAATTTTATAAAATCATATACTAACTCAAAAATTATAAAATACCACAAAATTACTCTTGACATATATCTAAATCCATGATAAATATTTCACTTCAAAATTCTTGCCAAAAGTATTTTAAAAATATTTTATTCTATAACTTTAAAAATCTGTTAATCAAATACTGCAATAAGCTGATACACTTTAGAAAATCATAACAATTTAACTACATTAATCTAAATTCTCAAATTTGATTAAATCATATTATACATATAAATTTATCATATTCCAGAAATTTATAATTTTTGAAGATCATTCAACAGATCAAAAATTATTTGTCATTGTAACATACTATTAACACAAGAAATTTTTAGAATTTTAGGGTCATTTTTGTAAATTCACTAAAAATTTAATTTTTGAAATTTTCAGTTGATTCAAAGTCTTTCTAGACATATTTAGTTTCATATTCTGATAAGCTAAAACCAGAATGGAAGTACAACAATTTATAAAATTCTCGAATCAAGAGACTATCAAGTAGAAATTCTGCAATTCATCATGATTTATTAAGTTATCTACATAATCATCATCAATTCTCAATATATCTTACAAAATTCACATCAAATCCTTAATTTTACATATTTTTAGAAATCCAAACTTAAAGAAATTAACTTAATTAATACTAATAAATTAAGAAAGAGTTATGATGTACCTCTTAAAGCCTAAAATTCCAATTTCTTATTCTTTTTCTTCTTCTTCTCCTCTTTCTCTCCCCTCTATTTTTCTCTTTTCTCTCTCTAAAAGGGGTAGCTCGACTAAAAATGAGTGAATTAGGGTTTAAAATGTATATTTTTATACTAAGAGGCTAACTTTTATATTTATAAATTAACCCAAAAAACCTTCAAAGTATTATAATTTGGTCCCTAAAATAAATCTAAAGTCTTGCAAATAAACTCAATACTAATATTAGGTCTTTAATCTATACAAACAATACTAATAACAATATATAAATTAAGTATCATCCACATACAAATAAAATATGAATATTATATATATGTAAATACTTATTCTTATCTGTTGTGGATAAATGGTTACTATATATTTAGAGTCTTTGATTCACTAGTCTTTGTCTATGTTCAAGAAGGAAAACTGGAATTAAGGGCACTAAAAAAGGTATTTGTTAAGTATCTTAAAGGAGTTAAAGGGTACAAAGTCTAATGCATTGGTCTTAAACTCCTTAAGTTAATCATCAGTAAAGATGCTACTTTTAATGAAGTTGCATTATTAAAAGAAGTACCAAACATAGAGAATTCATATAATTGATTTACCTCGAAAGTTGAGACTCTTGAGTTTGAAATAAAGTCAATAAGCAATAATAAAAGTCATTGTGATAAAGTGAAAATTGCTTTCTTACCCAAACTAAATAGTGGCTCACCTAAAATAATAAATCACTTGTATCATAATAAAGATCACTTGAAACTGAACTAGAGGAATATCAATTAGCAAGGGATAGGCTAAAGAGAATTATCAAGCCACCATTAAGGTTTGCACATGTTAATGTAATAGCATATGCACTTAATGTGGCTGACGAAGTTGGTAATAATGAACCCAAAATTTTTAAAGAAGTAATAAATTGTTTAAACAATAGAGCTTGGTTACAAGTCACGAATAAAGAAATAAAGCCACTCATGAATAATAACGTGAGGCAAAAAGTTGGAGGGTTGCAAATAGTTTTATATAGTTAAAGAATGCATTTTTAGAGTTGAACCAACAAAGTACAAGGCAAGGCTGGTAGCCAAGTGGTTCACACAGAGAGAAAGGGTTGATTTTACTGAAGTCTTCTCTCATGCTGTGAAGCACTACTTTATTAAGACACAGTTGGCTTTATGTATGGACTTGGGGTTAAAACTTGAACAAATTGATGTGAAAACAACCTTTTTACATGAAATATTTGATGAACGAATCCATATGCAACCACCTAGCTTCGTGGTTTAAGGAATAGAAATCTTGTGTGTTTGCTTAAGAAGCCACTCTAAAGTCTTAAGCAATTGCCTAGACGGTAGTGTAGAAGATTTGATGACTTTGTTAAAAAAAAATTACTTTAGTAGGAGTAATCATAATATCTGTGTGTACTTTAAAAGGTTAAAGGATGAAAATTTTATTTATCTTTTACTGTATGTTAATGATATGCTCATTGCATGTTATAATATCAATGAGATTAGTAGGCTAAAGAATGTACTAAGTGGAGAATTTAAAATGAAAGATTTAAAAGTTGTTAAGAAGATTTTAAATGCAAATAATGACAGATGGAATAGGTTTAATATTTTTATCCCATAAAATTGAAAGATATATTCTAAAAGTTAATTGAGAAGTTTGGTATGATAAATTCCAAACTTATATAGACTCTCATAACAATGTTGTTCAAGCTATCATAACACAATCACCAATTACAAATGAAAAAAAGTTAAAGATGCAAAATATTCATTATTTAAATGTTATTGGGTGCATAATATATGGCATGATATGTTCAAGGCTTGATATAACTCATGATGTTGGTTTAATCAATAATTATATGGCTAATCCAGGTCATGAATATTAGGATGGTGCCAAATAAAGATTGGGTACTTAGAGCACATAGGATAATGGTTTGTTGTTCAAAAGGATTTATATAGATAATGATTTGGTGAAATGATATGTTGATTTTGATTATACAAGAGATTTGGATAAAAGAATATCTTTAACTAGCTACCTATTTACTATGAAAGGGTGTTGTGTAAGTTGAAAAGACGTGTTATAGCCAGTTATGCTCCATTAACAACAGATGTTAAGTATATAATTGCTTGTGAAGTAGTAAATGAAGCATTATGACTCAAAAGGTTAGTTGCAGAGCTAGTATATAGTAATAAGATGATGAATATCTTTTATAGCGGTTAAAGTGTAATACACTACATTTAACAAAAATTTATAATACATCAAATGATGTCCAATTACTCCAAAATCAGAATATACCATTCTTGACTCATATATCCTTCTTATATATGAACATTATATCAAATTTCCTACACAATCCATTCCATACACACCATCGAATCCAAACTACAAACCTGACAGGATCAAGATACTTACTGAACAGTATTCAATCTCCCAATTTTATAAAATCATATACTAACTCAAAAATTATAAAACTACCACATAATTACTCTTGACACATATCTCAGTCCATGATAAATATTTGGCTTCCAAATAACTGCCAAAAGTATTTTAAAACTATTTTATTTCATAACTTTAAAAATCTGTTAATCAAATACTACAATGAGCTGATACACTTTAGAAATGAATAAAAATTAAGTATTTTATAAAAAGACATTAAAATATATTTTATTTAGAACCTAATTGTTAAGAGAGTGATAGATATGGTAAAAATTCACACACTTATTAATCATGCTAATATGTTGACAAAATCATTATCAGAAGATAAGATCAAACTTTATCTAAGCTTGGTTGGAATTGGTTGCAAATAAGCAAGTAATGATTGTGAAGTAAGAACTATGCAAGTAATTGTTATGACGTAAGAACAATGTAATTGTGGTTTTTAATTTTAATCAAAGTGGAGATTTGCGAAAATGTGATTAAAATCAGGTCTCAAAAGGTTTGCTGATATGGCAATGAATTGAATGCAACTGATCAATTAGTTGCTGACATGTGACATAAAGTTAATAACCCTTTTTACTCGACTGTTTCAATTAGTCAAAGTTGTTATTATAGTTTTCTGGGCTTAGGAAAACAACTGATAAAACAGTAATCTTTTTGAGATGTTTCAAGAGTGGGAGATTAACCATTTTCTGCAATTCTTATTGTAATAAAGTCTTTGTAATCTCCCAATCAATAATTTATAAATTCTTTGATTGATTTAATAAAGTACAGTTCTTGTTTAATCGTAGATGTAGGCATGGTCGAACCACGTTGAATCATCTGTTCTTGATTTTTCTGTTTCTCTTTTATTTGATTTTGTTTAATTCCTCAATCAATTTGTCTTTGATCATTTAATTAGGGTTTCAAAACTTAACAGTTTGGATATATATCGCTTAAGCTATAGAATTGAGTTTGAATTAGCATGATTAATGAATAATTGGTCAGAGGCTTTGAATAATTGCCGAGTGTTGTATTGATTTGAAGATTGGGAAGAAGAAATTAGTCGCTTGTAATTTGCTAGGTCCGGTGGTGGTATATCATTTAAAAAAAAAAATTATTATCTTATTTGTAAGTAATTTTCTCATTCCCCTTCACGTGCAAAGCACGTGGTAAAAGTGGAAAACGGTTGTTATTTTGTTTAACAACTAAATAAATAAAATATGCAATACAAATAAAAAGAGGAAAAGAAATAAAAATATGCAATGCATTTGCTTACTGTAAAGAAAATCCCGGGAATTTAAATTAAATTAAAATAATCTTATAATATTTGAATGCAATTTGAGACATAATTTTGAATTATTAATTAACAATATTAAATAATAAAAATTAATAGCATTAATAAGATATTAATATTGTAACAATTATGGTTGAAAGACCAAGTCAATAGCTTTATTTAAAAGAGATTTTTTTTCCATGCAATATCAAAGAAATAAATTTTAGATTGTAAAACAAGAATAGGTTTGAGTAAAGCTCTTTATTAATTCATTAATGAACTAAATTAATTTATTTTATTAGTACAACTTACCTATTCATTGCATTGATTGACCAAGGCGCCTTAAAGGAAATTGTCACTATTCTATTTTTTAAATTACTCAAGACATCGTATTAGATAATTTTACTAAAATGACTACAATACTTTTTATTTGTATAGTTGATTTTAGAATTCACACTTTAATGATATATGATATTATATAATTAGTTTATTTTACATTTTTAATATTTTAAAAATAAAGTAATCCAACGTCACCATTGTCACTATCACCAATAACAAATTGATGAAAAATTAAATTTTGATCTCAAATTTTTGTGATTTACAAAATAATAAAAATGTTTCTATTAAAAAAATAAAAGACCACCAAATAAGGAGAGAAGAGGCCATCCAACTTATAGTAAAAAAAAATCTTATTTTTTTTAGTTTTTAAACATGTTGATTATAATACATATAAAAAATAAACAAAAAAATATATTTATTAATTATTACAATTACTAATACAATAATACTATTAAAAAAATTTAATGATGCAATTATATGACACATGTACACTAAAATATTTTATTGTACATGAAATTAATGAGTTAAAATTTAATAACTTAACCCCATTATAATTTAGAGTTGAAAAAATATTCCATCTAATTCGATTTCACTTAAAATTTAATTAGAGATATTAACACTGTCATCTTTTGAGATTGACATCAATTATATTTTAGTGATAGTTTTAATTTTAATTATATTATTATTTTTTATTTAAAAATCTATCCTTGGCTAGAGACAGGATTTAGAGTTTATAACCAACTCTCATAATTTATTCAAGTACAAGCAACTACCTCAGCTCACATAGCCTACCAATGAGAACTTTCATGGTGCTTTTTTTTATGCAATTTTGTACTTATCTTCTGTTTGTAAATATTTGGCAACATGGAAAATAATTTATGCAGCTTGGCCTCAATTCTTTGTTATTGAACTCCAACTAGACTAAGAGAAAAACAGGGAAAGAAAAGTTTCCCTAGTTGATCTTTTGATGGTATATTTTGTATCCTTAATGTAGCATTTGGCTTTATAAAGTTACTTAATGAAAAATAATAATGAAAAGCCCGTTGTGAAGTTTAAGTAGACATTGGAAATTGAGCTAACTTTCCCACAACTGTTATCATTGAGACCTCCTTTGTGTCAATTCTTAGTTTTTGTATTTCCTTATATTTTCATTATCCAGAAAAAATTGCATTATATGTAACAATTATACTTAAAATAATAAGAAACCATTACTACTATCTTTTCACTTGTTATGTCATTGATTTTCGCAGCACAAAACAATGCAAATGATGTATGAAACCATCTACAAAGCTCTAGTGGAGGTTGGCCTTGAAAACACATATGTGCCGCAGGACTACTTGAATTTCTTCTGCCTTGGCAATCGCCAGGCGGTAGACAGGGTAGACAATTTTAATGATAAAAATTCCACTTCATCAAACACTGTGCAGGTGTCTCCTCCAGAACTTTCTCATGTTTTGCTTTGTCAAATGCAAAAGTTTCAGCTCCTCTAATTAGTTGTATTTTGACCTAATTCATCAGCTGGTTAAACATCTTATACTTGTTAACACAGGCACTCTGTCAGAAAAATCAACGGTTTCAGATATACATTCATTCTAAAGGTATGATAGTTGATGATGAGTATGTCATAATAGGATCTGCAAATATCAATCAGCGATCCATGGAAGGCACCAGAGACACTGAAATAGCAATGGGAGCATATCAACCTCGCCATACTTGGGCAAGCAAACTCTCGAGTCCACATGGGCAGGTAAAGAATAATGATCATGCAAACTTATGAATTGTATCCGATACATTCAATGGAAGTTCATTACTGCATTGACAAGAAAAGCAACCGGTCAAGCTTCTTATGTCGTTTTGAGTGCAGGTCTATGGATATAGAATGTCCTTATGGGCAGAGCACATTGGTGCAATTGAGGAAAGTTTTAACAGACCAGAGAGTTTGGGATGCGTAAGAAGAGTAAGATCACTTGGTGAACAGAATTGGAGACAGTATGCAGCTGTCGAGGTCACAGAAATGCAGGGTCATCTTCTAAAGTATCCTGTTGATGTTGATAGAACGGGCAAGGTGAAGCCACTTCCGGGCTGTGAACAATTTCCAGATGTGGGTGGCAACATATTGGGATCATTTCTAGCCATTCAAGAAAATCTCACCATTTAAGCCCATTCTCAATCACTGATTGCTTGTGTACTTGCGTTGCTTGAACTTGGAATCCTGATTGTGCATAACTTGATATTTTTGTGCTAAATGTCCTGAATATACCCATTTTTCATGTAAATTAGAAGTTCATTTGTCAGTATGTTCTTTCAATCTCAATTTATTTGATAATTAGTGAAAAAAGTAATGTTATATATTTTAAATTATATTTTAAATTTTAAAATGAGGTGTTAAATAATTATTAAGTAAAAAAATAATATAATAAGTAATTATAAAAATTAATTTCTTAATAAATATTTGATAATGAAATTTAAAATTTTGGATTGAAATGTGCAATATTATTGAAAATACATATTTTTTGTGTGCTTGGATTAGAAATTCAGTTTTGTCTTTTCTGAGAGTCACTACCAGGTGCAGTAATTGAAATGAGAATATTAGAATTTTGATTTTTTTTAAATAAATAAAATTTGACTAGATTCACAGGATGATTGTTTAATATATATATATTTATTTATTTATTTATTGGTCAACAAAATTAGATTTTTTTTTTATTAAATAATTTTTTCTACGAAATGGATCGGAAATTAATTAAAGATTGAGGTAACGAAGAAAGTGGGACTCGCCTGAATCTGGGGTGTAAGCGTGTGTGAATGTGATTTAAGCCTCAAGCCACTCGCTGTCTTCTCGGACAATGCAACTTCGTAGCCACCCACAAGTCTCGAATCAAAGACGCTAAAATGGTTATTCTGTAATGCGGGTACATGAAGCACGATGTATCACCCAGCACTAACTGCTAGATATTCCTTGTATCCACGTGGACCAATCACTTTTCCCATCATCCATCAGATTTTGTTCACCGATTTCATAGTATAATAATAAAATTCAGGTAATTGTCTTTAATTAATTTATTCCGAATCTGGAGATTTGCTTCACTTGTCACTACAATATTGATTCTGTATTCATCGGTGAGTTTAAAGATTAAATTAATTTATTATTTAATACATTAATTTAAAATAAAAATTTATATTCCTCCAAGCACATGATATGACTCGTATATCGAATGATATTATTTATTTTAACTTCCTCAGGATGCATGTTTATCAATTTGCCTATTATATTATTTTTCACAAAGTATTAAATTCCTTTTTAGTCTCACATATTATAGAATATTATTTTATTTAAAGTGCTTGTAATAGATATAAATTTTTTGAGTATTTAATTTAAAATGAGTCATTTTAATTTTAGATTAAACTCGAGTTTGAACATTTGAATTTTTATAACTTAGTCTTAAAGTTTATTTAGTGGGACTTGTGTTAAGATATATGTCACCACTCAATAGCAGTATTAAAGGACACGTCACATGAGTTTAGGTACTTACCACATCATTATTATAGGCCTATTAGCCGGCGTACATGTCATCATGGCTCAAGTCTTATTCAATTACTAGCATGACCCATTAAAAGAGCATATAAATGTCATGTTATCTAGTTATCAGACTTAAAGATAAAGTTGGATAAATTCTTAAATAATTAATGAGCAAGTGTCATGTCAGCTAGAACTAGAATTTTGTATCATGTTGACACAGTAAACAAAAAATATCTTAGGTAATTGAGTAACTCAACATTAAATCTGCTGAACTCAGGGGGACAAAGTCAAATGATCTCTTAGTGCTACCAAAATTCACCAATTAATACTGATTAAGTAAGTTCTCTAAAATACTTCTTATGATAGGGATGATTCTTCAATAATGTTCTACCACGTATCACTTTTGAGGGGTAAATTAAACTAACTCTTTCCACCTCTAGAGTTTACCTTTACTACAAAAGCATCACTTTCTCTAAGAGAATGAAAGAATTTTAAATTAATAAGTTTTAAGATATGATAGATGTGAAGCTATACTTTTTCACATTCCCTTTTTCTCTTCATTCCCATACTAAGGTTTGCCCTACAACCATACTTGACAATCTCTAATCATTCACCATTATTAAAAAAATATCCAATAAAGTATAAAAAATAGCCTCCGCAAATCTAAAGAGAGGAAGAACATAAGAGATTCCAACTCATGAGTGACATTACTTTCATTATAACTTATGTCTTGTAATATATTCTTCATATAATGAATTTTAATGATAAGCTCTACTCATAGATGTTGGCCTTTAGGTTGAACCATGTAAATCTATATGTTGATTATCTTTATATTTTATTATTAGTTATAGTGTATTGAATTGTGAGCTCAGTTTAGACGAACTTTATTGAGTTCTACTTATAATAGCTGCCTCTGGATAACTACCTAACTATCATTTTAATGTGGACCATTTATTGACCATCTTAGGAACCTTGAGTACCCTTCAGTCTTCGAAATATTGTTTAGGTTTTTTCTTACTAAATATCTCTCCCCTAATTTAAATATGACCTTAATAACCTTTTCCAATCTAACTTTGACTTCAGTAATCTAAACATGATCTAAGTATTCCTCTCCACCGTAGCTTCAATCTCAATAGTCTTAATTCTTAAACTATCATCTCTAAATTGTTTTTCATTCACTACCCCTGCTTTTGTGACCTCTATTAAACTGTTACTCTTACTTAACAAATATATCTTCATTAGTTTGGGCTCTTAAGACGGTTGGCCCCGGAGCTCGTAGGTCTATCAAATCTAGTAAAAAAAAATTGATAATTAACAAAACCATCTCATTTTTTGTATCTAATAATTAGAAAAGGAAATGAGGATTTTTTTTATTTTTTACTTTGAATTTTTTAAAAATTATAGAGATTTAGAGAGAAATAAAAATATTGCAATTATTTGTGTTTTCATTGATGAATGCTAGAGTATTCACAGAATTTACAATAAACTAAAATAGAAAAAAAAAAACTTAAAAGATAAATAAATCTAATAAGAATAAATTAAAATAAAAAAACCTAATAAGAATAAACTAAAATAAAAAAATTAAACCTAAAAAAAAACCTAATAGATCGAGAAGCTAAAAAAGATAATTTTTAAAATAAATAAATTTAAATTAAACTAAATCTTTTAATTTCCTTTACTAAATAGTACACTTATTAATTTTTAATTCTCATAATTTCATTTTAAGTAATATCTTAAAAAATATTAGATAGTAAAATAAATAGTGTAATAAGTAGTTTTGAAAGCTATAACAATTAATTATTTAATTATTATCTAAAAATTTATTTAAAATAAAAAAATTAGAATCAAGTTAATTTATCATATTACTCAGAATAAAAATTTTAAATATTAAAAATAATAGTAACACTGTTGAATAAAAAAAATCCTGATTGTTACTTGGGGAAGCAAAACCCGCTCGGCTGTTAGGTGCTCGTAAGCATTTCCAAAAAATTATACAAAATGCAATTTAGTGTATTGATGCGGACACTACAAACAAGACGGACACGAGCGGTGAGGTAAAGGGTGACCTCAAACTCAATGTAAGAACCGAGTAAGCTAAGCACGTCCTCTTCATAACATTTCTCTCACCGTCACCGCCAGTATATTCCGTAACTGTCCAAATCCCATCAAAACCTGAAAATATCTAATTACCCTCCTTAAAAGAAAATATTAACACAAATCATAACTCGACTCCTTATATATAAAGAGGAGGCACGCATTTGTGAGACAGCACAACTCATCCAATTCCAAAATCCAAATCTCTCTTTCTCTTCCAAGTTCTAAGTACTCACGCACGCACACTCTGTCTCTGTCTCTTGTCTCGCTGACTATGGGGTTACAAGCCAACGGCAATGGTTCCGACAAGTCCCTCAAATTTCTGATCTACGGCCGCACCGGTTGGATCGGCGGCTTGCTCGGCCACCTCTGCCAGGCCCAGGGCATTGACTTCGTCTATGGCTCCGGACGCCTGGAGAACCGCTCCTCCCTCGAAGCCGACTTAGCCGAAGTCAAGCCCACCCACGTCTTTAACGCCGCTGGCGTCACCGGCAGGCCCAACGTCGACTGGTGCGAATCCCACAAGGTCGAGACCATCCGGACTAATGTGGTCGGCACCCTCACCCTTGCTGACGTCTGCAGAGAGAAAGGCTTGGTTCTCATTAATTATGCCACTGGTTGTATCTTCGAGTACGATGCGGATCACCCTCTTGGGTCGGGTATCGGGTTTAAGGAGGAGGATAGTCCGAATTTTGTCGGATCTTTCTATTCCAAGACTAAGGCCATGGTAAAATTTCAAATCTTTTGAGTATTTTCTTATCTTTTTTTGTTTTTTTGTTTCCGTTATTGTGTGTGATTCAAATTTGTTGTGTTTTCAGTGTTATGGATTTTAGAGTAAAATTGTTTATAACTTGAGGATATAGATCTTTAAATTTGTTACGTATATAATGCCATTAGATCTCGTGATTTGTTTCTGCGATCTAGTTCCTTCATGTGAATCTCGTCTCAATTTGTCATTTAAAAAAAATAAATTTACGGTTATATTAACAATCTCATTTTAGCTTCCAGTTCCAACGGTATAGAGCTTTATACCATGTACTTTGCTTATGAAAGAAGTTATGCTATATGACTAGGATGCTCATGCTTTCATAAGCAAAAGCTGTAGACCGCCATTGCTGCATTGCTTCTCACCCTAATTTGGCTTTGTTGGTGTAATTAAAGATGTGGGTTTTTTTTCTAACCCCAGTTCTTGTTTATATAAGCTAGAGACTTCTAGATTGTGATCCATTATATACTTGAACCGGGAAGGCGGTGTTAACTTGCATTTGGTTTTTCATCTATAATAATTGTAGGATAGTCTTGCACTTGTGATTGAAGTTTTGAGAAACTGTCAGTGTGTTAATTAAGTCATGCCAATGTCAAGTCTTATGATTCTGAAATATAATGTAATGTGCTTTGGGTAATTAGATTATAAATTTCTGAGTAATTGTTGAAAGTCTAAGAATCATGATATATATATATATATATATACAGATAGAACAATTTAAGCAACAGTTCTCAAATTTTGACAAGTCTGTTACTGTTTCATTATTTTTCTAGAAAACCAGAAAACATGTATTTGATCGTTAAGTTAATTTCTAATTTTAATAGGCATCTGGATTTTGAACTTACAATATGATATGCTTGCTTTGATTCCATCACTGGAAACACCTGTCTTTTACTGTTCTGCACCTATGCACTTTCTGTCTTTCTTTCTTTAATTTGTACATGCAGTGATATGTAGTTGATGCCGATGCTATTTTTTTTATAAGATTCTGTAGTTGTTCTCATTGAGGTTGTTTCTTGATGCATGAAGGTGGAAGAACTGCTCAAGAATTATGAGAACGTCTGTACTTTACGCGTCAGGATGCCAATTTCATCTGATTTGTCCAATCCTCGCAACTTCATCACAAAGATCACTCGATATGAGAAGGTAGTCAACATTCCAAACTCCATGACAATCTTGGATGAGCTCCTCCCGATTTCCATTGAGATGGCAAAGAGAAACCTCACTGGAATTTGGAACTTTACAAACCCAGGTGTGGTCAGCCACAATGAGATTTTGGAGATGTACCGAGAGTTCATTGACCCCAACTTCACATGGAAAAATTTTACACTTGAAGAGCAGGCAAAGGTGATAGTTGCTCCAAGGAGCAACAATGAGCTTGACACCACCAAGTTGAAGCAGGAATTCCCTGATCTGTTACCCATTAAGGAGTCCCTCATTAAATATGTGTTTGAGCCAAACAAGAAGATTGCCAGAGCTTGACACTTTTTAGGTTCGAATTTTTTCAGTTTCCCTATTTATTGAATTTTGTTTATGCAGGTTGCTATGATCTCAATGCTATATGGGTCCCTTTCCCAAATGACGTGCATGATTGCTCCTATTTGTATCTCAATGTTGTATTCACAACTCAATCATGAATAAATTAATCAAAAGTGATTCGTCAAGTTAGAAACATTTTATTGTAAATTGATTGTTGTTTTACAGCATGAGTTGCTGAGGATAGGATTTGTTCTGTTCTTTGGATTAATGGGCCGGTTTTATCGTGTGAGTTTACAATTATTTGAGATTGCCATTTGTTTGGCCTATCAAACTTATTTTCATGTATCAGAGAATATTACTTCTCGAGTATTGAAATTAAAAATTTGGTAGCATCTTGTATTTTTTGAATTAGTAGGTTTTTGATTATTTGTCAAACAGTGTATGATTTACATTCTGAAGAATTAGATTTTTTTTCCCTCTGCAATATGTTGACTCTTTTTTAATGCAATTTAGCCTTGATCTTTATTTTGTATTTCTGGTTGCAACTGTTTAGTTGATTTTTGGGTAGGAATATACATGTAAAATAATTGGATGCAAAAAGTGCTGAAGATAATTACGAGGACAACATAATTTAGCAGCTTCCTTACCACTTAGTTTTGTACCCATCAGTGGAAGATCTTATTTAACCAAGGGTATTTTTCTGGCAATGGAGACCCATCTAAATGATTTTTTTTTAATTTTTGTGTGTTTTATCTCAACTGGGAAAGGAAGGCTGGCTTCATTTTAATGGTGACAGCGGTTGGTATAGACATGCTAGAAGAGTAGTAGCAATCACTCACCAGTTACTTTTACGTTGGATTTATCATCATCAGTGGCTGGCAACCGCAATTATTTGTTCCGTGGAGTTCGAAAAATATTGTGAGAAATCTAAAGTCAGGAAGAAGGAAAAAGGCATTCCGAATAGATGGGCATGCTACTTATAACATACGAAAGGTCCTTGGGAAGCCCGGATGCTAGCACTGGTCATATGGCTCCTTCATTTTTTGCTTTTACAGCTTACCGTTCAAAGGATAGTTCCTTGTAGGAACAGGAAAAATGCCACACATTCTTGCTGGAACACGATTTCTTGAGAAAAGTTTAGTAAAATTTGAACTAAGTTTGGGATGAATTTGATACATAAAATTAATTAACACGTATATATGTAAATTGAATTATAAATAAATTAAGATTATAGAAATATATTTTTAAAAAACTTTGATGAAGATTATAAATTTTAAAATTTATTTTGAAATTTACGTTTGAACAATTTTAGTTCATAATAATTCAGTAAGATTGTAAAATTAAAATAATATTTTTTTATTAATTTTTAGCAACATATATTCAAATTTTTTCAATACATATATATTTATTTTCAAGAAAATAGATTGTTTATACAATTTTTGCATAATACATTTTAAAATTATTTTTCATTGAAGTATATTTTTATTCAAAAATATTTATTTCTCAATTCTCTTATTTTTTGTTTGCATCACTGGATGATTGAATTGAGAGAGAATTGATCAAATCAATTCATCTCAATTTTAGTAGTTGAATCACTTTCATTTATTTTTTGTTTTGTTTCTCCACCAAAAAATAATAAATGGCCTACTTTTTAATTTTGTTGGCCATCATTAATTTTTTTAGAATTTTTTTATTAATACTTATTTATTAAATAAATTTACAGCACTATTAATTAATACAAATGAAATTGAAAATGATATTTTTATTTTTTTTATTATTGTGCTAGTGTAATTTAATTACCCACTTAATAAAAATTAAAATATTTTTTATTTTTATAAATTTTGTAAATTTTACTTTAACAGTGTTCCATCATTCATAATATCATGTCATTATTAATAGGTCATAGAAATAATTGTTTGTACCCCTATTGACTTTTATAATAATAATAATTATATATAATATTTAATTAATTTTTTAAACATTTTTAAATAATTATTTTACCTTATTTTTACTAATAATGTTAATAGGTCAATTTAAGGTAAAAATAATTTATGGACCAAATTATGCTACTTGTCAACATCCCATTAATTAACAACTTATATCAATTAATTATATGATGTACTGACAAATGCACATCTTAAAATATTTTTAAACAAATATCTAGTTTACTGAAATTTTCTGGATTAAATTATTGAATCCAATCTGTTACCCTAGTGCGTAACGAGTACACATTATATTATGAGACTCTCTAGGTTCACGCCCGATTTGTCATATGAAACTTCTCTATACATCCGTGAATAATGCCCCATATATATGTTATGAATATTACAAAACAGCGCGTTAGACCATAAAAGTTGAGAAATAACATATATGTATAATCCCCCCGTCATTGATATCCTAGAAGAGCAAAGATATAGATCATTACCATCAAATCTCTATTTGTCCAACCTTCAAAATTTATCTCCAGATTTGTATTTTCATAAACAATATTCGTAAACATTTTTGCGATATTGTTTAGCCCTATAGAAATTATTCTCGTGGTTTATACTTATGGCCATAAGATTTTCTAAAATACAATCTCGGTGCATTCAGATATACAACTCACTCATATGAGCTAACGGATCCCATATCTACGCATACCGGACTTTATGAGCATCGAACCATACCCAGCAATACCAAGTGGTCAGACCATGAAAGATTTCTGACATGTGTGAAATCAAAATATGGTGGATCACTCACAAGCCCATCGTGGCGCTCATGTCAAAAAATTACGAATACCACTAAACTAGGAATACCTTTCATTAATAGCTTTATGAGATGTCTATTGAAGGTCTTCGTGAGTCTGTTCAATACCCAGTCCTCACTGAATACCTGTATCTTTATACGAACTTCTGCTAAGCTCATAGTTTACTAAGACTAACCATCTGGACCATACAGATATAGACATATACCAATCTTTATTATTAAATTTCACCGATAAATCCGCATTGATGAAATTAGATTAGGAACATAATGTTTGAGAATGTATTTGCATAATGACATTTTCTAGCACCATCTGCGACTCTTTACAGCTACGTCATTACTAATATATTCTCAGGTCTTTGTCCCATTTTAGACAAAGCTCTAACTCCTTAGATTTTGCTAACTCTTATAACATGCTAACTCTTAATACTTATAACTTTTAGCGTTGCTAACTCTTAGCACTGATCTGAACTCTTTCAGATCATACAATCTCTGAAATGTTACAAGGATTTTACCATTTAATAATTAATAATATTAACGATTTTATTAGAAATATTAATTGTTAAATATTATAGTTAAATATTTATATATAATGGGATAACAGGTAAGCATAAATCTCAAAATTTATATTCTAAGAAAATAATTTTAGAATGTAGATAGATCTTTTTTGCTCTTCACGAGAACCCTTTAATGATTGGAACCTAAATGTTGTAAAACAAGAATAGGTTAAGGCTATGATAATGATTACTTTTAGTGAAAACCCTTTTATACTTAAGTCAAATTGGAGCTTTTTGGAGAAAAATTTGATAAAAATATAATATATATAAAAAAACTCAAAAAAATGCTTTTAAGAAGTAAAATCATCATACCTATATAAGGAAATACCCTATTTATATATATAGTTAATGTTGTTTGAACTATATGATAGATTTCTCAACCTTTTGGAATTCTATCTTTCTTTGGACTTCTTTAAAGATGTATTTTATTTATCCATGGACTCTTAGGTGTTGTATGCTATTTGTCTTCGGTATCTTTAAATGTTATATTTTGCTTATCTGTGGACTTTTTGGGATCATTTTTGGAGTATTAGTAGTGTTCGTCTTGATAGAGAACGATCAACTATTATAAGTGGTGCCCAGCCTTGCGATGAGGGTTTGCGATAGCCTTTGTGTGTAGTAACCACTTATCCAACACCGAAAAGAATAAATATTTATATATGTATAATATTCATATTTTATTTGTATGTGGATGATACTTAATTTATGTATTAATATTAGTATTTTTTGTACAGATTAAGGACATACTATTAGTATTGGGTTTATTTGCAAGACTTTAGATTTATTTTAGGGACCAAATTATAATACTTTGAAAGTTTTGGAGGTTAATTTATAAATACTAAAAGTTAGCCTCTTAGTATAAAAATACACATTTTAAACCCTAATTTACTCAATTTTGGGTCGAGCCACCCATTTAGAGAGAGAGAAGAGAGAAATAGAGGGGAGAGAAAGAGAAGAAGAAAAAGAAAAAGAAGAAGAAATTAGAATTTAGAGTTTTAAGAGGTATATCATAACTATTTCTTAATTTATTGGTGTTAATTAAGTTAATTCCTTTAAGTTTTAATTTTTGAAAAAATAAAAAATTGAGTATTTGATGTGAATTTTGTAAGATATATTGAGAATTGATGATGATTATATAGATAGTTTGATAAATCATGATGAATTGCAGAATTTTTACTTGATAGTCTCTTGATCTGAAAATTTTATAAATTGTTGTACTTCGATTATGATTTTGAATTTTGAGATTATGAAACTAGACATGTATAAAATACTTTTAGACTTTGAATCTATTGAAAATTTCAGAAATTGAATTTATAGTGAATTTACCAAAATGACCTTGAAATTCTATAAATTTCATGTGTTAACAGTATGATACAGTGACAAATTATTTTTGATTTGCTAAATGATCTTAAAAAATTATGAATTTATGGAATATGATAAATTTATATGTCTAATATGATATATTACAAATTTAGAATTTAGATCAATGTGGTTAAATTGTTATGATTTTCTAAAGCGTATTAGCTCACTGTAGTATTTTATTTACAGAGTTTTAAAGCTATGGAATAAAATAGTTTTAAAATAGTTTTAAAATACTTTTGGTAGCGATTTTAAAGTGAAATATTTATCATCGATTCAAATATGTGTCAAGAGTAATTTTGTTTAGTTTTATAATTTTTAAGTTAGTATATGATTTTATAAAATTAGGAGACTGAATACTGTTCAGTAAATATCTTGATCGTGCCAGAATAATAGTTTGAATTTGATGGTGTTTTGAAATGTATTGTGTAAGAATTATGATATAATATTCATACATAAGGAGGATATATGAGTTAAGAAAGATATATTCTGATTTTAGAGCAATTAGACATCATTTGATGTATAAGAAATTTTTTTTAAGTGTAAGTGGTCAGAATGACAAGTTTTGAGAAACTAAGTAATTAGACCAATTCGATGTGATAAGTGCAATATGTGTAATTTTGTAGGCTATTTAAAGTATTTTGTGTGAATGTTGAGGCTTATGAAAAGATTAATCTTTATTGATAGGTTAAGCAGAATTAAGTATTGTAACCGAAAGTGCTAAGAAGTAAGTATACTAGACTTTTACTGAAATTACAATAAGCATAGTAATTGTCTATGTATGATTTTGTAAATGTGCTTAGAAATATGTTTATGTTATGTCAAAGTATATTTGATATGAAATGTGAAAGACATATGTTTATGAATGTGAGCATTGACATTGAGCATGGATATACATGTGTTTATGAAAGTGAGCTTTCAAAATGAAATGTGTTTAACAAAGAAAGTTTTTGAAGTGAAAAATGTCCATGAGATACGTTTTGTGTTTTAAGGATACTTGAACTCACTATTAACTTAGTAGGCATCTTATGTGATTTGTGGAGTCTTTATGTGTGGCCTTTCATTCGAAATTGGTATATGTTATGTGTTCCATATGTAGGGAAGATTCTATTGGTACCTAAAGGAAGAGTGAGTCATCATATTCGTGTGGTGGCGTATTGGTGCATGTGAAAGGACTCACCGATGATCAGGGTGAGGGTTTGGCTATTACCTTCGGGCATGAGCATTATATATGTGTAATTTAAACCTCACTTGTACTATTTCTCTCATACGGTATGTCACATACGAGTGACATTTGGCTCATTATGTGATATGTGATATAAAAGTCCTATTAAGTAGTAGTTGAGTGATGGTATTCATATTATATATTTTGAAAGAATGTGTAAGCGCTTATCTGATATGTGATTTGATAAGATTATGATTTTAATTTATTACAACATATCATACACATGCATTGTGTACATATATGTATTTGTATTTTGATATATGAAAAACTAGTATGCTTACTGAGTTTCACACTCATGATAGTTTATGGTGATTTCAGGTAAATAAAGTATATGTGTACTTAGCGGATTTGGCAAGGCTTCTGCTGTTCCTTGGGTTTATTAAGTTGCTAGGTTGCTGAGTGTTTCAGTTGGGGACACGTGGTTTAAGATATCTGATTTGTCCATTTTAAATAAATACTTATGTATTATTTTATTGAGTGTGGTTATAAGTTAATTTTAAGTAAAAATTTGTAATGAATATATTCTGAGCTTCTGGTAACAAAGTTGTTACTGATGACGTAGTAAAGTGTATTAATCTGAGAAAACTCTACGTATCTCCAGTTTACTAATTGCTCAGTCATAATTCAATTGTTATAATTCTAAAAAATTGAAATAAATGTTTAAATATTATCAATAAATGTTTATATTTATATTTTAAGTTATAGGTTGATTTTAATGTTGAATTTATCAACAACTTGTTAAGAATTTTTATGTTGAATTAAAGTTAAAAATTTTATACAATATTACTTATGAGTGCACATTATTAAATAAATATAAATAATATTATATGTCAAATCTTTTAAGACTGAAATATAACATTATAAAAAAAGGACTCTTTAGCCGTACGTTAAAACTCACTCCTTGTTTAATATGCCAGAAGTGGGATGACATTAATAAAAAAGTAGGCTCCTCAGTTCGTAGTTTGGAGAATGCTTATTTAGGGCAATGAGGTTTTCTTTTTATAGATTGACAACTGTAATGCAGTGAATATTGGAGCTCTAGTTGGACTTCTTGTTGTTTTGGGCCGAATATGGACCCTCTTTATTTAGTAGAAGTGTTTGACCATTTCAAACGTTAATGGGTTAAAAAGGTCGATTTTTTCATAATCTTGAGCCAAGGCCTTTGCGGCTGGGCCAGATTCTAAGGGGCAATGAGAACAAATTCTAATGCTGAATTGATTGATCGGGAAATTTAAATCGCTACCATATATATACTTGTACTTTTCTCTTTTCACTAATTTTCTTTTATTTTAATTTAATACATTTTATATAATTCACTTCATATTTATTTCAAAGTTATTTACAGGAATAACATTATTTCTCTTTTTGTTTTAGTACATCAATTGAGAATATTACTTTTTTTACTATTAAGGAAAAAATAAAATGGCATACATTTATGCTTTTGTGGTAATTGAAATTATTCTTTTATACGATAAAGTGTTGTCTGGATGAAACTGAACTCATCAACATTTTAATATAAAATTTAGGCTCAATTGTTCTTCTCTTATAGCCATTTGGCATCCAAGTCATTGTATTCGTTTGATATGTTCCTTGTAATAATTGCTTCATGTTTCCAGCTTATTAGATTGATTAAACTATTAATTTTTTCTACTGCCGAAGAAAAATTCCAAGCCAATATAGTTAGAAGAATAAGTTAAAAAGGAATAAGTTCTTTTATTTATAAATTTAACAAGGGTCTGTATATATTAATTTATTCTTGCTTAGAAATATCTGATGTTGATCGATATATTTTGTAGATTTTATTTGAAATTTAAGATTATAATTTTATATTTTTATTATATTAATTTTACAATACATAAATAATTTGTTGTGGATTTGGTAAGGATCACAATCAGTTATGTCTCCTTTCATTCACTCAATCCAATGTTCAATAGCACAAAATGATTATTTTGAATCCATAAAAACAAGTTTATAATAAAACTTTAAACCTATATAAAATTTAAAAACAATTTGACGTTTGAATTTTAAAATAGGTGCAGATACGACTTCAAAAATATTCGACCCAAACCCAATTTTCTGTCATCCTAATTTTTTTTTCGATAAAACTAATACACAAACTTCACTTTGAGAATATCGTGATTTTCAGGAGTCTTGGACCGTAGATGATAATATCACTATTAAAGAGATGGTTGGATGGATTTAAAAGTTGTATGCATAGCATGATAAGCCACTGAAAGACGTGAGAAACTTGGAACGAACGGAACTGACTATGAGGATCACTTGCTCTGTAGAGCTGAGGCAACCGTCTCCCAAGTTAAAGTCACGGTTCAAGTATAAAAATTTATTGATCGATGGAGGTACAAAAGCAATAAACAAGCGAAAGTAGCAACGCTAAGAAATTTCAACTCAGTAGAACAATTCACAACCAAGTTACGGTTGTCTCTGCATTTTGAAGAGTAATAAATAATGCAAATGACAGTCTGGTTCATTATTCTGTCAGGTTTGCGGTACAAATTGGCATGCCATCTCAAACAGAAAGGAAAGCTTAACGTGGGTATCTTGAACTGGATTTAGTTGTGTCCAAGGATCCCATTCTTGGTATACATGGAAGGACCATTGAATTTCTTGTTTTTCTGAGTCACGGAGTCGGAAGTGTACGGATTACCACCAGGGAGAATATTATATATCACAAGTGGGCTTCTCACTTGGTGAACTCCATCTTCCCAGATGATTGCACCTGACACAATTGGCTGCTGTGCAATCTTTGGACCGTAGACCTTCACTGTGAATGATTTTGTCTCCCCAACAGCAAAGAAAGACAGGGCGGCCGGCTCCACAACTACGCTAACAGAAGCAGGCATGTACATTCTGAGAGTATAGGTTGAGTTTGGTGGGCCAACATTGGTAACTGTCCTGGGAAAGACACCATAGATCTGCTTACCATCTTCGATAGCTAGAGAGAATGAGGGGTAGTTGAGATCCCAAGCCTTTCCAGGCACTGTGCTTTGGCAGAAACTGCTGTTGTCGCCAGTGATCAGTCTTAGGGTGGTGTCGTTGTAACCTTGCTTGCAGAGGAAGTTAATGTAGTCTGTCTCCTTTGCATCGTAGACAAGCCCAGGGTCTATAGCCTGAGCTGGATTGATGTGGCCTGACCCATAAGCGAATTCAAGGTCTGGTTGCTTCCTTGAGTCCATCACATAAGCTATTCATGAACAATGAGATAACGGTATCATCGCTTGTGTCAATTACAAGTCCATAGATATGCTACTAAGGAAATGAATTTGCTCACCTGTGGTCATGAGGGCGGATTTAATGGCAGAAGGAGACCAGTCAGGGTGAGCAGCCTTGACATAGGCGGCAGATGCACTAGCATGAGGGCAAGACATGGATGTGCCAGAAATTATGTTGAAGTTGACACTTCTCGTGTCTTCCCTGTAGATGGAAGGTGGTGCAACAGGAGACCAAGCC
Organism: Ailanthus altissimus; assembly: GCA_946807835.1. NCBI lineage: Eukaryota > Viridiplantae > Streptophyta > Magnoliopsida > Sapindales > Simaroubaceae > Ailanthus > Ailanthus altissimus. Next base: position 22,827,263 of record OX327696.1, on the reverse strand, counting down.
GCAAGAATGTCCACACCGGGTGCAGTGATATCAGGCTGTATGTCGTCCATTTAAAGATTTTAGTGCTTGGTTTGAAACAGGTATTAAGAGTTGTAAGCAATGCTTTGAATTGAAGCCTTTGATTCTGTTAATACCTTGAGAATGTCTGGGGTAATGGGGTTGGGTCCTCTAGAAGAAAAGGATACAGCACTTGGTGCCATGACATCCTTCCAAGTCTCACTGAATAGAATTGTTGCAACTGGATTTCTGTAGGAATATACTTGTTAAAATCATAAACAAAATGATTTTTTAAGCTATTTATGATGTAGTTATTAAGGAAGAATTAAGTATGGAGGTTTGTTTACTCTGTTGATCTAATGTATTCCAAAATTTTGTTGCCATCTTCTGTGCTGATTAGTGTTGCTGGTAATGGGTAGCTGAAGGCAAAGTCAGTAATCGATGAATCGGCCATTATGGTACCCAAACCATTAGCCAACAGAACACCTGAACCGTCCCAGAGGGTTTCACAGAAAACAATCTTTCCTGCTACCTTGTATGAGTTCAAGGTACCAACGTCGCAATATCTTGCAATATCTGGATTTGCTCCAGCGGAGTAGTTGGCCGCATCTCCTCCCCATATCAAGGGATATGAGGTCCCATGTAGATCGAAGGTATTGATGGAAAGTCCCTTTAATCATAGACAAGGTAAAAAAGGGATTAGGACACAGGTTCAAAGGAAAAGCTATATAGTATATACGAGTAGCTGCAAATTTCACTCACAGAGTAAACTTGTCCATTGCCAAGCACCACTTGGGCAACAAATTTTCTGTCAATGGTACTGGCAGCAACAGTTAGTGTCCAGGGTGCATAATTGGAAACTGTATATGGCCAGGGCCCTGAATTACCAGCAGAATTTGAGGTCAATATACCATGCCTCATGGCATGGAAAGAACCAATAGCAATGGGGTCATCAGAGTATGGCATTGGCCAGTCTGCTCCAAGAGACACGGATAAGATATCAACTCCATCTGCTATTGCATCGTCAAATGCCGCCAGGATATCTGCAACAGCGCATCCAAATGACCAGCAAACTTTGTACATAGCAATCCTTGCATTTGGAACACCACCTCTTGCAGTTCCTTCAGCTAGTCCCAAGTAGCTCGCATGAGGTACCTCCCGACCAGCTGCAGTTGAGGAAGTATGGGTTCCATGTCCCTCAGAATCTCTTGGGGACTTGAAGTCAGTGACATCATATAATTTTTCACTGTTGTAGTATCGAGCTCCAATGATCTTGCTGTGATGTCAAATACATTCCATTAGTTGCCGACTCTTATTTTCTTTACAGTGATCTGACTGTTATAAAGTATTGGGGTGGCTTACTTGTTGCAGGTGAAGTTAGCACCTGTGCATGCTCCTTTCCATTTAGCAGGTGGAGCACTGAGTCCTACGTCATTGAAGCTCTCAGATTCTGGCCAGATTCCTACAAAGAGAACGAATTTAAAAGCTTCAATTTCCGACATCATCATGGATATCCTCCAAAAAAAAAATTGCTGGGAGGTGAGAGTGATTATTTATTAATATAATGACCTGTGTCCAGAAATCCAATAATGGCATTTCCTTCTTGAGCTGCTCCAAGCTTGCCTTTGGAGAAACCCATGAAGTCCCATGACCTTGTAGTATGAATCTTTAGAATATGATTCGGAATTACTGAAATTACGCCTTCCATTTCTGCAGCATATTTCAATTGTATTTAGTATGCAATGGAAATAAAATAAAATTTCAATTTCCTAGTAACCATGTTGACGATCTCACCTGAAAACTTTGCAGCTTCTTCATCTGTCAATTTAGCTGCAAATCCATTGAAACTCCTTCCGTAGCTGTAGATTAGAGACTCTTTGGCTGATGAAGCGCTGCAATTGGAGGACTTTAAATGTTAGAGATTATTCAAAAGGGCAAGCTTGGTCTCTATTTTTGAGGGAAAATATATAACTTCTGCTTTCAAGTTTAACCTTCTGATTATGTGTCAACTACATTTTAATGACGTAGGGTAAATTAATAGGACTAAGGGAAGTTCAACTCAGAAAGTGATCAACCCTATGATTTGAAAGCTCAGGAAACGTGTTTCCTTGGCGGCTCAAAGTAGTATCCTTTTTTTTTTCCTTAGAAAATGACCATGAATGTTGTTCCTCAGTATCAGATTGTTATAACTAGTGTGTATAATAAACATATCACCATGAGTTCTGCACATCTAGTAGTGAAGTTAACTTCTTTATCCGATTATTTATTAGTTACAAACAATATTAGGCTCAGTAGCGACCTTCCAAGAACATTTTCTAGCATGGAATGGTGTGTCGAAGCAGCAGGAAAATCTCCTTGAGGTCGCTCTCCCATGTACACAATGTGAACCTACAAACACACACAAATTTATTAGCATCAACCAACATAAAAAGATATCCGAAAATGTACATCCACGAGAAAGCTAGAAAATCACAATATACCTTCTTCTCTTGGCCATGGCAGTTCAGCACAAATGCTGCTAGCAGTATTAAGCGTAAAAGAGAATTCAGCGCTGAGTTAGCCATTGAATACAAACTTTCTTTGACACAAGAGGTTGAGTCGATGATTTAGCTATCATAATCCAAGTATTTATAAGAGAAAATTTTATACTTGCATTCTCGAATTTTTAAGGTTGTTATGTCCGCACATTTCTTCTTGTGCTCTTCCGGCATCAGGCCGTCCTTGTTGCTTCTGATGTTGATATCTTCGTCAAATTAAAATTTCTTTTTAATTACAATAGTACCCAATTTCCATGCATTCACGTTCATTTTTCAACAATACTGAGATGACAAGAAGTTGAAGCCATTGTTGTTTAAATCGTCCGTTTATCATGTAGCTTTTGTTCTCACTGTGCAGGACATTTATCAAGAGAATTTGCTTTGCTGAGTGTTTTTTCAAGAAAGTCTATTTCTGTGTCTTTTTAAGCTTGTTATCACATCATCCTCCATCGTTCAGAATTTTGGCAATGTCGTACAGATTTCTTTGTAGAGTCCGATAACGTCTGGGAAATCTCTCTGCAAATGTATGAATATGTATCCTTAAGAAAGGACAATTAAATTCTTTCTTAAAGAAAAGCTCCTTCAAACACAACATTGATTAGTTCTTACTTATTGACTTTCAAAAATAATTAAAAAAATAAATAAAACTCTTTATAAAATAATAAAATATAAAACAAAAAATTTAAAACACTTTAAGAAATAATAAAAATAAAACAAAAATATAAATTAATAATAATAATAAATGAAATTAAAAAATTATAATAATAATAAATAAATTTTTTAAAAAATTAAAGGAAAAAATAAAAAAAAATGGCTAGCCACCACGAGGCTGCTGCCTGCCAGTAGTGACCTCAGTGGCCGTGAGCAATGGTTATTTTTGGCCTCTGTTCCAACAGTCTGTGTTGTTTATTTTTTTTTCTATTTTTTTGTTTATTTTATTATTATTTATTTTATTATTATCTTTTTTATGTTGAAATTTATTATTATGACATTCATAATATTGCAGAATAAAAAATAAAAATTCTTTAATTTTGTTTTCATCAAATAAAAACACTTTTTATTTTAGAATCTTATGAATATATGAATTTGATATTAAAATAAATAAAAATTAACAAGAACGTACCTAAAATTTATTCCGAGTTTTTTTCCACTAAAGGATTTAAAATTAAGCTTTTTGTTCTACAGTGAGAGGAAGAGTGGGCTTCTAATTTTTTATTTATTCTTTTTTAAAGAAAAAATACGTATCCTGTATTTTTTTATGTATATGTGTTGTGTCTTATTTGAACTAATCTTCTCATTTTAAAATAATAATTTAATTAATAATATTTATTATTAAATTATTATCTCTTAAAAGGAGACCTAATTCATGTAAATCACATAGAGCCTCACTCTTTGTAGTTAATGAATAATACCTAATATTTGAGCATTATTAGTCTTTTAATAAAAAGAAAATACTAAAATTAAAAATAAAATCTTTTTGATAGTTTCAAAATTATTCTTAATATTTTATTTATTTAATTTCTTAAATTAAATATTTAATTATATTTAAATAAGATATTATCTATATTAATTAATTCTTAATTAAATAATTTTATCCAAATATAAGATATACATATTTGAAAAATATTTTTTTGACACAAATAATTTGTATAATAACATAATCTTTTTTTTTAATTGTTCACTATAATAACGAAAGAGGTGGTATTGGAGACCTATGGACTTACAATTTCAAGCTCGAATAAATTTTGAATAATTAATTAAACTTTTTAATTAATTAATTCAATTTATTAATTTTAATGTTATTCCTCTAAAAACCTGGAATTGCACTCTTGAAATTATAGATATAATTTACTTAGAAAACTTAGAACAGTTTATTAATTTAATCACTACATGCAATTTCAACTCTCCTTAGATGGTTCATAATTAGGCTAGATTAATTACTATTTTACCCCTCTAATTATTTTTTTATCCTTAAGTACCATTAGTTTACCAGTGAACAGTTAATTTGTAACATTATTACAAATTGAGCGCTCTAACCGTTCAGTTCTAGAATTAACCCTTAAAAGAACACTCTTTCTAACTTCCATTAAGAATGAATGAATTTCATATCTGTAAATCATATTCCTAACCGTTTATTTCACTATGCCATCAAAATACAAGTTTTTAACATGTTCTTTAGACAAATTGTAACAAGTATTTCAAATGATATAATGACATAAACAGAAGTTTATGACCACTCAAGATTAAGGTTAATTTGCATATGATCATCAGTTGACGTTATTTGAATTATTAATTAACAACAGTATTTTATATAAGAATTTAAATTACGTCTGATCCAGTTCTATATAACCATATTATATATAGTGCCTCCACCATAGTATCACTACATTAGTGATCCGGATAAAATTACTACATTTTAAATGTATGTAGATCGCACTGATAATATTTAATTAAAGATCACAAACTTTAATTAATTTATTATAGACTTTTTTGTTTATTATCCATAACTTTAATCCTCTTGTATATAACAATTATATACTAAAGTTATTGTTACATAAATAAACAATAAATTTTCTGATATTTATGTCATAAAATTAAAAACACTTTTTAAATGTAAAATTACAACTTTATTAATTTTATGAAAACAATACAAATACATGCTTTTAGGCACTATCTTTAACTTTGACATATTTGATTGTTTAAAGTGTAAAATAATTTGATTATCTTTGGATATATTAATGTTGACATCATATTCCTAACAATTGGACATTAGTGCATATTTGTTAAAAATTTAAATAGTATTGCCGATTTTTCAAATTTATGTGTATTATTAAAATAAACCAATACTTCAAGGATGTTGATAATAATATTCCTACTTTAAAAAGCCATTAAAAAAAATTCCAAAAGTACAATTCTATGTGAAATACAAATATGTTCTAAAGTGAAGTAAATTGAAACGTGTTTGTCTTAGTTTTTATATGTTTGACAGTAAAGTATACCAGTTAAGTTTGTAATTCATTATAACTTCATTTAGAAAATTAATTTTATTATTCTGATGCTTCCTTTAATTTATATATATATATATATATAATATGATTGAGTATTTACTTGGTGCATAATGGTGAAGCTTCAACACTAAATAGGATTGATGAAACTTTAAAGATCCCCCATGTTGGAATGCCTTTTAATTCTTTTGAAGAAGCAAAGGAGTATGAATATACAGATTATGGTCGATCTATAGGCTTTTCTACACGAATTCGATCAACTACCAAGACTCATTTTGGTGTTGACTAAGTGACGGGAATCCCGTAGCTGTAACACAATTGTAAGTGGGAGTAAGGCTCAAATTCGAGTTCTGTAGAATGAAAAACTATGGATATTGACCAAGTTTTCAGATGAGCATAATTATAGTTTTGTGACTCCATTTAAGTGGGCGCGTATGCGATACAATTGAAAAATGCCAGAAGCAATTAAGAATTTGACTGAAACATTTAGTAGAGAGAATTTAGAAGCAGCGAAGGTTCCTTAAATCTTTGGTGGAGCAACTATACTACAGGATTTGATGATAGAAATTGTTGGAATCACTTGAGTTGGGTTATGCTTTAAGAGTTTGAAAGTGGAGATGCACAATCAATCAGTCATTAATTATTTTCAAAAGATATCAGAGAGAATCCTCAATTCTTTTATGCTATGTAAATTAATAAAGATGGGAGAGCAGGTAAATGCTCTGTGTTATGAATTTTCAAAAATGTAAATGCATATTATTGTAAATAAATAATGTAATGATAAATAGAATATCGTTCTTATGAAAAATTATAATTAAATTTTTTAAGTATTAAAATTATATCTTCTTATTCTTATTCAAATAATTATAACTTAAGAAAACTAAATCTAAACTACATAAATAAAGAAAACAAAAACATAACAAAATACAAAAAATAATTATAAGTTCACCAACATAAAAAATTAGGATTACAATTATCACTTAATACTTAACTTGAATCTAATTATTCCTCTCAATTTAATTCATCAATACAAATTGTTAATTAAGATACTTAATATCTTTACAAGCCTCTTCTGATTGTTAAGTGAAAATATTTCACCTAATCAATTATTTATATTCTTATAAATAATTAAATTAAAGCAAAATTCATTAAGAACAGGTTCTCTAAATGGCTATATATGTTATGTAAGTATATTCTTATCTCATATAAAACTAAAAACTTTTATGAATTAATCATACATCATTCTATTCAAGGTCAAACATAAAAATTCATTTCCAAGTTCATTAAAGTTTCCTTAATCAATCGAATTAATGATCAAGTAATTAAAAGAATTAAACATATAATAAAATGAATAATTTAATATTAATTTCATAAATTAAGAGAAAATAAGTCAATTCAAACTACATATTGAGTTCAAATTGTCATCTTAAAAAAGTAAATTAAGTCATGATGAAATAAAGAATTCTAAACTACTTTAGATTCAACATCATAGAAAATTAGAAAGACGAAGAGTGGAGAAATAAAACTGTGTTGCTTGATCTTTAATCTTCTCGCATTCTTAATTCTCTAAAAGTTGCTTCAAACTCTAAAAATTGCTTTCTCGAATGGTCTCTCTTATTCCTCTCGAAATTGACTTTTTATCTTCTATTTATAAGCTTTCATCTTCAAGTTAAGGTAAAAATTTAAGTCTAAGTCAAAGTAGACTTTCCAAATCCAACATCCAGTATTGTAGCATTGCTTCGTAGTGCTACAGCGCTAGCTAGATAGGCGTCATCACTACAGCAACCTTGTATCTAGGTTTTGTAGTACTCACTTTCTGCTGCACTTGGCGCTACAATGCTGAATCGTGTCATTGCGACCTTGACTTCTGACTTAAGATTGTTTTCTTTGCCATTCCAATATTACAACCTTGAGTTTTAGGGTTGTAACACTAATCTTTTGATTCTATCTTGATACTTTTGCTTTCTTTTCTCCAAACTTTCAACCCATTAACTCCATTTTATTTCAAACCTATAAAATGACAACTAAATGCATACAAATCTAATTATCATTTAAAATGAACAAATGCCAAGTTTAATGAACTAAAATAATAAGTGTAAAATACACTTATCACTCAATCATGTATTGCTTACAAAATATTCGAGATTTGTAAATGTTTGACATTACATATAGTATAGGACCAATAAATATGGATCACCATTTGCGTCTTTTTTTTTAGTGAATCACCACTATCAAACGATATAGTTTGGATTCACCTTTACAAGATGAAACAAAGGTCTCCTTTATTTGGCTATTTAGTGTCTGGTTAGAAGCTTGGGGGGAGATCTTGCAATGGGTGTTGCTATTAAGAATGTATTTCCTAACACACACAATCATTTATGCCTTTGGCATACTAAAAAGGAAAATTGGAGAAAAGTTATCTCATATTTATTATTAAAAGTTAAAATTCAATAGTGCACTAAAGAAATGAAGTTGTAAGTCCTAGTCGGAGCACTGCTGAAGCGTATTTTGACACTAGATGCTACTGCTCTAAAGTTTTTAGAGAAAACCTTAGAGAAGACTCAGTTCTATATATTACCATAACATAATATTAGAGATAAATGTGGCTCTGTTGACAGGTTTGGAATACAATATTGTACCTACCAAAGACTAGGAAACTCTTTTGTCACTGCCCTCCTTATCAATGAATCAAGTGTTGAGATTGAGATTGTATTGTCCTTCAAATCTAAAGAAGCATATTGCTTTAGCATGTTCTCTAGATCCATGAGAAGAGAAGGCAATGAAGTTTCTAAACTTTCCTTGTCAGAGCCCAGTCGAAGCGTATTTTGACACTAGATACTACTGCTCTAAGGTTTTCAAAGGAAACCCTAGAGAAAACTCAGTTCTATATATTGCTTCTCATTTTCTAGTTGTTCTTTCCTGCGTCATTTCAAATATTGAATTTTTGCGAGTAGGCAATAGCTTGTCCAGAGAAGATGCATCCTTAAGCAATTGATTTTACAAATACCTCCTTCGTGTCAGCTGATATATCCATACTCAAATGGAGAAAATGAGCTGACAGAACAACTAACTGCGACTAGAGCCTGACCAATCAATCATCCGTTGTAAAATTAAAAAAATCTTGAGTTAAGTAAAAGGGGCAACCACACCACAAACTAAAAGTAGGTTGAAATTTATTGACAGATAAACTCCTTCAACTCCGGTGGACACAAAACACACCTCCGCCTTTCTCTTTAGCGTTTCTTGATTTTTCTTTCCCTCAACTATTTTTTTTTGTTTTTTCTTACTGTTTTCTTGCTGCGTTTTCTTCCTCTGGTGGGCCTTTCTCCTACTACGATGTCTAGCCTGAAGAACCTGTTGTGACCACTACGCCGCTCGGCCGAATCGAAGCTATGCTCCGCTGCCAGATCTACAGACGTCGCTCCTCCGCTAGGCCTTTCTGATGTCGCGATTCTCGGCCTTCGAAGGCTCGTCGGTACGGGCCGATCCTGACTAAGACTCTTGATGCCGTGAACGTTGACCATTCCGCTAGACACTGCCGTTCCCTCTCTTCTCCAACCAAATTCAGTAGACTGCCGCCCTGCTGCCACCGCTGGTCAAGCACCTCTCTTCCTCGAGCTGTTTGTTCACTGCAATCGCCGCATGGCCTTCTTTTGATAACCAACAATACATGGTGGCTCCCTCATCTGCCATTCCATCTCCTTGGTCTTTCTGAGTTGTAAATTATTTTAAGTTGATCTGTTTCAATTGTTTGTGGTTTAGGTGATGTAGGAAGATTTAATGTATTTTATTGTTGAAGCGGAAATAAACAAATAAGTAATATTATCAAAGTAAATAATATAAAATAAGTAATTAAAGAATTAAAGAAAGCGAAAAGTAAAAGAAGAACGCACAAAAAATTTATGTGATTCGTTAATTTGTCTATATCCACGACGAATCATAATCACTCTTTATATTATTGAATCTCAATGGCACTCACAAATTATATTTTTTACAAGAAAAACTCACAAAGAATACACTCTCTTGCAATTTAGAAATTTTTTTTTATAAAGAATGTTTAATCACAAAGATTTCTCAACCTATCATAAAGATATGTTTACAAGTCAATAGAGAGCCTTTATATAGGTTTTAAGACGCCCTAAATTTACCCTAAATGTGTAAGAGTCGTATTAGGGAGTCCTGAAGTAAGTGGAAGATGAAACAAGTCAAACTAAAACAGGTGGTGCTGGTCACCTGGCACCGCGGCGTTAAGGTTCTATTCTGAATACTACGACGCCCACACCTGGGCACTGCACCTTCATCTTTCGCCTCATTTCGCATCTGTCTTCGATCCTTGCGTACTCTACGTACTTAGATTGCTCTCCAAATAATATCCCGATGATTTTCAATCAACATTCTCACAAATCCCCTCCTTAATTCAAAATCATCCACAAAGTAACTTAATTTCTCATCTCCGCATCTTTCGTTACCCTCACAAAGTAGTGACTCTAGTTAAGTCTTTGCGTAGGATGAACTTAACCGAGGGCAAGGGCTTAGTTAATATGTCAACATGATTTATAGACAACGCTATCTTCGTTAGATTAACTTCATCACTTTGGATAATCTCTCGAATGTAATGGAGACGCATATCAATATATTTTTACATAGATCAACATATCATCGACGTATAGAAGAAAATACATCATCCCACAACTTATGTTCTTGAAGTACACGCATCTATCATACTTGCTCTTATTAAAGCCACACACATCCATCATATTTGCATTGAACATACCAAACTTCTCTAGAATTTTGAGTATATATTGTTGTTGAGACAAGAAGATAACATCTATTCTATCTCTCACAATATCCATACCCAATATTCTCTTCGCTGCTCTCAAGCCCTTCATCTCAAACTCGCCACTTAACTGCTTATTAAGTTTATGTATTTCTTATATATTTTTACATACGATCAAAATATCATCGATGTATGGAAGCAAATATATCATCCCACAACTTATATTCTTAAAGTAAACGCATCCATTATACTTACTCCTACTAAAGCCACAAGTCATCATAAACTCATCAAATCTCATATACTACTGTCTAGGTGATTACTTTAACCCATATAATGACTTCTTTTTCAGGCTCCTCGAACCTTTTCGGTCGTGCCATGTATATCGCCTCTTCAAGCTCTCCATGTAAAAAAGTTGTCTTTACATCCATCTGTTCTAGATGTAAATCAAGATTTGCACACATGGTTAACAAAATCCTAATAGATGTGTGCTTGACGACTGGAGAGAAAATCTCATGAAAGTCAACTCTCTCTCTCTCTGAGTGAAACCTTGTGCAACTAACCTAACCTTGAATCTCATAGGCTCTATCTTCGGTATCTTCTCCTTCACTTTATTCATCCACTTGCACCCAACTAGTTTCTTTTGAGGTCTCTCTACCAATCTCCAAGCATTGTTCTTCCTAAGAGAACTAATCTCTTCTTTCATGGCCTGCTGCCATTCTTTCTTGTTTTCACTCTTCATAACCTTACCAAATGCTTTAGGCTCATTATACTTAAGAGTGTAAGCAAAATTAAAAGTATGAACAACTAAATCTGCTTATGCATACCTAATTAGTGGGTTAATTGTTCTCCTTAGCCTGTCTCTGATTAGCTGGTACTGTTTAAGTTCCATCTCAAGAGTCTTAGTCTTTCTTTAAGTGGACTTGGAGGAACTCACCGGTGTTCTTGGTTCTTCTTCAAGAATCTCCTTATTAAAGTATTGATCTAGGGGTATATCAGATCTACTCTGAGTCTCCACTTCAGCTTCTATTGACTCGGGTGCTGAGTCTTCCTTGGGCACAAGTTCTTCTTTCTCATCTTCTTGAGAGGCTTTCAACATAGTCGTCTCATTGAACGTCACATCCTAGCTTATGATACTCCTTGGTGGTATCAAGTCTTTACACTATACCTTATATCCTTTCACTCATTTGGGATATCCTATGAATACCTATTTGATATCTCTAGGTTTCAACTTCCCTTCCTTAACATGTACAAAAGTAGGGCAACCAAATATTTTGAGGTGGTCATACTTATGAGGATTTTCAGACCATTTCTCTTATAGCGTCTTGAAGTCAATTACTGAGGAGGGACTTCTATTAATCAAATAAGGTACAGTCACTACAGCTTCTTCCCAAAATACCGTGGATATCTTTGCGTGGGTAAGCATGCATCTAACCCCTTCAAGCAGGGTCTTATTCATCATCTCACCTATGCCACTTTGCTGTGATGTTGACCTTACTATTCTATACCTTGCAATCCCATGTTTGACACAAAACCCATCAAACTCTTTATTGTAAAACTCGAGACTATTGTCAGTTCTCAACCTCTTCACTCTTTTGCCAGTCTGATTCTCAACAAGAGTCTTCTAAGTTTTGAACACATCAAACGCTTGATTCTTGTTCTTCAATACATAGACTCACAACTTCTTTGAATAATCATCAATTAAGCTGAGAAAATACCTGGCACCACCACGAGTAGCTGTCTGAGCTGGTCCTCAAAAGTCTGAGTTTATGTAGTTAAGAGTACTCTTAGTCTTGTACTCGCCGGTACTAAACCTCACTCTATTTGATTTTTCAAGCATACAATGCTCACAAAACTCCAAGGGCTAAAACTTATCCTCACCAAATGCCTTTTGACTAAATAACTAATTCAGGTTTCTCTCGCCTAAGTGTGCCAATCTAAAATACCACAACTTGATTTATATACTCTCATCATCTACAGAGAATAATGCAAAACCACTCACAACTTCACCCATAATCACATAAACACTTTTATGCTTCTCTCCTCTCATTACCACCATGGAACCCTTTAACACTCTCAAAATTCTTTCGTTGATCCTGATGGAACACCTATTCTGGTCTAAAGTCCCTAGTGAGATCAAGTTCCTGTTGAGGTCAGGAACATACCTAACATTTGTCAACTTTCTCACTCGCCCATCACGCAGCCTAAGTTTAACACTACCAATTTCTATCATCTGACATGCATAATTATTACCCATTAACACTTTACCACCACTAATGAGCTAAGAATTTACAATCCAATACTTGTATGAGCATATGTAAAAAGTACAACCAGAATAAAAAATCCATTGTTCAACATTCTTACCATCAATAGCGACGGGTATCTCTACGCTGTCATAACTATCATCATAGGCTAGCATAGCGTCCATTTTCTTCTTGTTTTGTGCTTTCTTCTCTAGACAATCCTTTATGAAGTGTCATTCTTTCTTGCAGCAATAGCACTTCTTAGAAGTCCTGGACTTCAACCTTGTGCCATTTTTTCATTCATCTCTATATGACGCTCTTCCTCTTACAGATAGACTTTCTGCATTGCCCTCGATTTACTTCCCTAATAACTTTAAGTTTAATGAGGATTTCACATTGCTCATCGTTAAACTTTCTCTGTCATAGAGTAGCATATCAACAAAGCTCTCATAACTTTTGGGGAATGAACTCAACAGGATAATTACTTTATCTTCATCTTCTATTTTGATATTGATAGACTCAAGATCAAGAATGATCTTATTGAAGGCGTCTATATGATTTTTCATCGATGTCCCCTCTGACATGGACAGCTGATACAACTTCTTCTTTATATGCAATCTGTTGGCCAACAAGTTTCCTATATAAGGGGAGTCAAGCTTCTTTCAAAGATCAATCCTCGTCGTCTCACCTACTACTTCCCTCAGTACTTCATCGCTCAATGATAGAACGATTGTGCTGTGAGCTCTTTCTTGAATGTCCCTTCTTTCTGCTTCAGCCTTAGATGACTCTGACGTCTTTTCTTCTTCACTAGATAGAGTTACAGTCTCCTCTAATACTGAGCCTAGCCTTTGGCTTACCAACAATGCCTTTACCTTTATCTTCCACATATTGAAGTCATTCGTACCTTTGAATTTCTCTACCTCACATTTGGGTGTGGCCATGTCTGTTTAGAACCAAGCTCTAATACTAGTTTATTGAAGCGGAAGCACATAAACAAGCAATATCACCCAAACAAATAGTGCAGAATAAGCAATTAAGGAATTAAGAGAGAGAAAGGTAGAAGAAGAACATACAAAAAATTTACGTAGTTCAGCAACTTGTCTACGTCTACGGCGGATCAAGATCACTCTTTATATTATTGAATCTCAAAGGTACTCACAAAGTACGCATTTTACAAGAAAGACTTACAAAGAACACTCTCTCTTGCAATTTAGGGATTTTCTTTCACAAACAATCATAAAAAAGGTTTAATCACAAAGATTTCTCAACCTATCACAAAGATATATTTACAAGATAAAAGAGAATCTTTATATAGGTTTTAGGACGTCCTAGGTTTACCATAAACGTGTGGGAGTTGTATTAGGGAGTCCTGAAGTAAGTGAAAGACGAAACAAGTCGAACTAAAATGAAAAACCTATCATCGCACTCAGCGCCGCGGCGCTCATCCCTCACCGCCGCGACGCTAGTCACCTAGCGTCGCAGCGCCCACACCTGGGCTCCGCACCTTCATCTTTCATCTCCTTTCGTATCTATCTTCGATCTTTGCATACTCTACGCACTTAACTTACTCTCTGAATCATATTCCGATAATTTTTAATCAATATTTTTACAATTATAATAATATAGATCTTATAAATTAACGATAATATTTTATAATATTCTTCTTATACGAAGATAATTAGTACCCATTTTTATGAGAATTTTGTTTATTTTACGTGACAGTAAAATTCTCTATCTTAAATAGGGATAAAGAATCCCATTGTGTTATAGTCCCTGTTAAGGGATATGATTTTCTCTTTTTAAAAGATGTATAGATTTAGGCATTACTCGGTCAAGATATCTATATAAACATTCCAATAATCAATATGATTTTATATAAAAAATTTTAAAATGTAATATTGGTGATTCTATCAATAATATTGCATCTATTATTATGATTTTTTATTTATTTAAAAAAAGTAGGTTTTAATATACGTTTTGAAATGAATTTATGGCTTAAAATGCCATTACTTCATCCAACCTTGTAAAGTAACTGTTTAAGTTCACAAGCACCATCATCCAATAGTAAACATTAACAAACATTAGCAACAGTGTACAACTTGATTAAACCTGCATAAAAACACAATTTTTAAATTTAAAGAAACCATCCCAATGGTCAATAACCGACTAGTCGAAATTCTTTTAGAGAAGTTTTTCAGATGAAGATAAAAATGAAGCTTAAAATCAATCATAACTTGCTTTCTGAACATTTAATAAAGCTTAAAACTTATGGCTCAACCAAACATGAAAGCAAACACAAAACTGATGGCTTCAAATAAATAGAACATAACATATTACAAGCTGAAAGTAGAACAAAAATAAATATTGTTAAAATTCTAAGCCAAACACACTTAATCTCATAATAAAAGAGTACTATAATTTGAAAAACCATACACCCATTAATGACTCAAATTAACGAGTGCAAGAAAAACTATACTTAAAATCAAAATAAACTTTAAGATATTTAAACTAATACTTGTTAATTTTTCATTATCCGGCTCCAATCGCAAGAAGAAAAAAAAGGTGCTTCACAACCCAATGTTTAAAGTAAAACAAATATTAAGTGGGATTAAGAATAAATAAATAGAAATAAGAAAAAGAGGTACTTGTATCCATGCTTTCGATTTTGTTTTGAGCAAGAATTAGATTTTTAGTAAAATAGCTGCAATTCCATAATCATGTTTGAGGAAGACGAAGGAGACGCGTATTCTTCTTTCTTCCTTTCTCTATCTTTTTTTTTTATTTTTTTATTTTTATTTTTAATATATCATATCAGCTTAAATGCCTATTAGATAATTTTTTGTTTTGTTTTTAATACCGAGTCAGCAATTATCTTACTCATTAGATTAAAGTAAATGAATGGTTAGATATTTAAATTTAATTTTAAGTTAATCTTTTAAGTCAAAGAAACCCTACCCATATATATATAATATTAGCAGATCGAAAAACAAAAAAAAAACACATGTTTCTATGATTAAAAACTGTCCAATCTTTTGTTTTTTAATTAAAAACACAAAAAATACTTTTTTAATAAGAGTATACAATATATTTTGTTGATCTTTAAAAAATAATATCGGGAGAACAAATAAATAAACTTATATATGGCACCAATCTTTTAGTGCTATATATAATTAAACTTTTAAGTAAGCTTGTTATCTGATGTACAATTTACGAAAAGATAACAATTGACATTAGTTTTAAAAAAAATAATTACCATCAAACGCTAACTTTTTGTAAAATTATGCATCAAATGAAATGCAACTTAACTCACCTAATTAAAATTATATATATAATTATCACTTTTTCTTTTAAATTTTTTTTAAATACTTATTTTTGAGAGTTTTCTAAGAAAAAAGTACTATAAAAGAACTAATTATTTATTTAAAATAATAATAAAAAATTATATATATAAAATATTAGGAGGATACTGATCTTTTTTCCTATTATTAATAAAATATGTAACCAAATGCATTTTATTAACAAGCATACCCTTAATTAGTAGCTTGAGCGTAGAAGACGGTAATGGATGAAAATTTTGTTTCTCTTTTTTATTTTTTCTTTAAAACATAAAAATTAAGTTTAGAATAATCTTAATTAATGATGAAATTCTAGTTTAGGTAACCAACAAGGAGTGAAATGGATCTATGTGTTCTAAGGTGTAATTATGACTAATATATGATGAAATTCTAGTTTAGGTAACCAACAAGGAGTGAAATGGATCTATGTGTTCTAAGGTGTAATTATGACTAATATATGCAAAACTAAAGCAATATTGTAACCGGTAAATAGCTTAAAATGAATGCAACAAATATAAAAAAAAAAAGAGTCAAGAACGAGCAAATACAGTATTTTTACATAATTCAATACTTTATACGGCCTACATTCATGCCCCTATGGCAAATGTGATAAGGTTTCTATTAATTTATCCTCAAATCAAAGCAACTTCTTATAATATTGAATTAAAAGATAGTCAATAAAATTATACATTAATAAACTCAACTCACCCACAAATTAAGTGATTAGGTACACAAGAAATTTGTGTTTTAGCCATAATAACTTTTGTGGTTAAAAATAATATTTCTTTGCTAAATATATTTAGTCCCCTATATTTTTCATGACAAATATTGTTACTTACAATGTGTGACAGATTGTATTTAGTCACAAAATAAATTTACATGGTTAAAAATAAATAATCACAAAATTATTTTATAGTTAAATACTATTTATAATTGGTTCTCAATATTATTGGAGACAAATTCTATTGTAAATTTTACGGCTAAAATATTTTTTAAGCTAAAGATTCACTATTTAATCAGCAAATTCTTTGTGGCTAAAGATATTATTTCGCTATGAATAGTTTTGTGGCTAAAAAGATGCTATTTAGTCATAAAATCTTCACGGCTTAGTGCTTTCCTATTTATCAACAAAATCTTCACGGCAGAATGTTCTCTCTTTAGTCACAAAATTATCATGGCTGAATGTTCTTCTATTTAGCCACATAATCTTCGTAGCGAATATTTTACTATTTAACCATGAAATTTTTATTTAATCATAAAATTATTTGTTACAAAATATAATAGCATTTATATTTTAAATATTTTATTTTAGCTATTATAATTATTGTGATTTAAAATTTATATGCATTTTATAATTTGAAATTAATTTTTTTTCTAATTTACTATCATGAATAAAATGAAAAGTATTTATATCAAACTCTTGTTCAGAGTATCATGAATAAAATGCATAGATTGTATATATATAATTTTTTAGAGGTATCATGAATAAAATATATATATTATAATTATGTTAAGGTATACATAAAAAAACCAATAAGTATTTGATTTTGTCAACAAAAACTAATAAAAGAGTAATATAGTACAAAATACAAATTAAAAAAAATAATTATGATTGAGGTGGCTACAATGATAAAATCATATTACCTGAAAAAATCCTACTTATAATAGACTCGAACTATTTGAGTTAGGTAGATAAATCATCAATAACTATTGCAACTGCACAATACCTATAAAATGAGTTTTAGTCTCTTGTAGTTGTATCTTTATTACTTCGGCTCACTATATAATGCTGACTTATTTGACTTGATATTCTTTGCAGACGTAATGGTGGCCTCCGTACTCCAAGCCCCAAATAATATCCACTTCTTTTTTAAAACATTTCTTGAGACAATTGTTCCTCGTTAAATTATTAAGATCTCTCATTACTAATCTGCTCCTGAAAATGCCTATCTTCTTTTATAAATAAAAATAATAACATCCTCACATTAACAAATCAATTAAGTTGAGAAAAATAATAATATCAAGCATGTAAAATTAAAATAATTAATAAAAATAAAGACTTACATGTCTTTACTAAGCCTCATGATTTACCCATCTTTTACTAACACTATAGTGGATGGCCAAATATAAATTTGGAAAGCTTAGTACTTCATTGTTTTCACTATGTTGTTTAAACCAAATATATAATACATTAGTAAAATATGTAAAGTGTTGCCAGAATATGAAATGAAAATATATTTTACCTTAGATAATGAGCAACAAATTATTTAGATTCACCATAATGATAGAGTTTTTTTTTTCTTGCTTTCAACATTTTTCTTAAACCTAACCTAAAAAAATAAATTTTAATATAAAATAAAAAAAATATTCCACAAATTTAGAAAAAGAAAAAGAAAAGTCTACCAAAATTTTTATAGCATCTCCCCTATATTTTAAATATATACATTCTGTAATACATGAAAAATAAACACTTTATAATATCCACGATACATAACAATGATATCAAAATCTCATATCTCAAATTCACTATAAACTTCAAGGGGAAAAAAAATTAATTGCACATCATCAATATCAAACTTCATCATCTTCAAAATATTAATTAAAGTATTAGCACATCCAAAATAAAAGACAATTAGTATATAAAATTAATACTTGATACTTTTTCTTAGACTAAAGATCACATAACTACTCTCAGTCCTCAATGGAAATCTTATTTGGAGGATGTCTAAGTGCCTCTTCATGTGATTGAAACTTAGTACAATCCTTTTTCAATTTGTAGCAATGACTACAATAACGCTTATTCACAATATCATTCACACACATTACTACATGATGTTACTCTAAATCTAAATTTATTATATTCTATATTTGTAAATGAATTAAATACTTGTAAATAATAAAAGCATACATCAATGAAAATAAAAATAATTATTAAGAGAAATATATACTAAGGGTTTTTTTTTATATAATTTCATCCTTTCACTTTATGATATTTGATTCCAAGACCGAATACGAAAGGAAGTAACATTTTAAACAACATAGCCACACTTACTAGATAGTTTTGCTGCCCATGCTCCTGTGACTTTTCAATATAATGTTGAAATGGTCAAAACTATCCACCCTAAGAATCTCACAAAATAATTTACCTAACGCATGTGTAGGATTGTAACTATTTTTCTTAGGTGGATGTGAGTTTTTACATAGTTAAAATAATAAACTAATATATAATAGTTAAGTATAAGAATACATTATGTTACTTGTGCTACTATGACAGTCTAAAATAAATGTAGGAGCCAGATCAACAATTGGATTATCCAATGACATTGAAAATGGCAATCGTGATTGTTTACGTCTACTTAGAGCCATCTGAAAGTAAAGAAATATTATTAATTATCTAATATTTAACATTAAAGAAGTAACAAATTTAAATACATGCAAAATGAGACTTAAAATATAAATTAAACAAAAATAAAAACATTAAGTGTGTACCAAAACTATAATTGAATATCTGTGTCAGCATCCCTATCTTCTTCAGAAATAAATTATCCACCATATCATCTAAGTTATTGGAAACAAAAATATCAACTTCATTATATGTCACCCTTCTTTCAGTATTCATACATACACTATCAATCATAGTTAGAGCAATATTTGTTGAGATTTGTACTTACGTGTCATCTCATTATTGTATGAATATTTTATTTTATAATATTTATATAGTATATTACTTATTAATTGCTAATTATAATTATTAAATAGTTCAATACTTGTGATGCTACAGATATTATATGATCTGAAGGGGTTCAGATTTGGTTTAAAGAAGTTTATATTAATGCTAAGAGTTAGTATCACTGAAAACTATAAATGTTAAAGAGTTAGCATGTTATAATAATCAATAAGGTCTAAAAGTTAGAACCTTGTCTGTAACGATACAAAGACCTGAGAGTACATTAGTAATAACATAGTTGCAAGAGTTGTAATAGGTGTTATGAAATATTAGTTTGCAAATCTATTCTCAAATTGTATGTTCCTAATCTTAATTCACCGATGCAGGTCTGTCAGTGGAATCTTTTCGCATAGACCAGTGTATACTATACCTAAATGGTCTAGATAGTTATTCTTAACTGACCATGGGCTTACTGAAAGTTCGTATAGCATACAAGTGTTCAATAAGGACTAAATACTGAACAGACTCAACGAGAACCCCAATAAACATCCCATGAAGCCGTTAATGAAAGGTCATCTCGAGTTGAGTAGTATACGTGGTCCTTTGACCTGAGTATCATGGTGGACTTGTAAGTGATCCATCATACTTTGGTTCTACACATGTCACAGACCTTTCATAGTGTGACCGCTAGGTGTCGCTGGGGATGGTCCGATGCTTATAGAGTTCAGTGTGTATAGTTATGGAATAGTCAGCTCACATGGATTAGTTATATATCCGAATGCTCAGAGACTGTATCTTAAAAAGTTTTACGACCATAAGCAATAAAGAAAAAGAGTTTTTCACAGGGTTAAATAATATTATAAAGGTGTTTGTATATATTATTTATCAAAATACATGTCTAGAGATAAGTTCACGGATGAGCATATAGGAATTTGACGGTAATGATTTATATTCCCCCTCTTCCAGGATATAATTAGTTGAAGGATTATACGTATGCACTATGACCTCAACTTGTATGGTTTACTTCACTGATTTGTAATATCCATAACATATGTGTAGGGTATCGATCTGGGACTGACATAATAGTTCTATTTGACAAATCAAGAGTGGACCTAGAGAGTCCCGCAATATGAAGTGTACTCATTGTGCACTAGGGCAATGTAGCGGATTAAATAGTTCGATCTAAAAAATTCGAGTAAACTAGACAATTACTTCAGTCTCCCTTCGATCGTGCACGTGTCAAGATTTAAGAGTTAAATACATCAATTAGTTATTGATCAATATGATCTTGACACATGGCACATTGTGGGCCAATTATTATTTGACTTAGAAATTACAAAAATGACCTTATTTATTAAACAAATAATATCATTATTGTATTCATTAAAATATTTATTAAATAAAATAATAATATTAATATATGATATTATTATTTAAATTAAAGTCAAATAATTTATTTTTTATTTAAATTGGCATGTGTTTCTACCATAATTTAATATGATTGAATTATTAATTTAATATTGATTAAATGATATAATAAGAATAAATGGGTGACACTTGTAAATGGTAGGCCTTAAGATGTTTCTTAATGATAAGAAAGTATTTCTCATTTGGCCTAAATTTAGGCCAAGTTCATTTAAATAATTTTTTATTTTGTTTTATTTTCATTTGATTTATTGTAAACAATAATAAACAAAACACTAATGACAAACATTGACCATGATAATGGAGACCATTATGTAATTAAATAAGACAAGTGTTATCCATTAAGTGAAAAACAAATAAATGAGCAATATGTTGCTTAATTTGGAGGATGATACAGTTAAGGCAATTTTGGAGAAAAAGTACAGTTTTGCTAAGCGCTAGAAAATCATCTCAAGTGTTGAGAGCCTAAAAACATACTTCCTTTATTCTTTTTCTTTTGGCCACCTATATTACAAGGAAGAAATAAGGATTCAAATGTTGAATTTTTTGTTGAAAAAACTGCTATTCTAACTTCCCAAACCCACCAAATTGAGAAACCAGAATTGTAAACGAGTTGCTTCAAGGCGGGTACTTCGGTTCAACTAAAAATCAAAGGTTTGTCAAGGTAATAAATTCTCAATTTTTATGTAATTTACATTTATTAGATGCATCTAAAACTTATTTGTGTTTATTATTAGGAAATTAGTATTCTGCTTATTCGCTGCGCATATATATATATATATAATACGTATGCAAATTTGAATGATAAACACAAACCCACATATATGTACTCTAAGCTTAAAGTCACTCACAATATTATCTCTAGTAAATGAATGGATATTAAAATTTTCTTATTGAACTATACAAATATTATGATCAACTGGCCCATATTATTAATGCATTTCTTATTCGTACATGTCATCATTATTGTCAACATCTTTTTTAACTTCTCTTGAATATCCCATACATTCTTTTGTTGCACTTTCTCTACTACCTTTCACCCTCTACTAAGTTTAGGATCAACAATATATATTACTTGTCATGTTTGAGTTGCAAGTATAAAAGGATCTTTATTATAATATGTTCGAGTAACATTAATAGAGTTAAGATAGTAATCTGATCATATCTTTTTTCTTTTAAGGTCAATATCAAACCATTTACATTAAATAAAACAACTCGATAACCAGACATGTATTGCAATTCTATGACATTTATGAAAACATCATAAAAATCAATTTCTTCAATGTCATGTTCATATGATACTACTATTCCACTGTTTGTTGAGTTATTCTATCATGATTTCTCTCATTCACAAGTTATCGAATTTCATTGACAATATATCAAGAATAACAAAAAATCCTTAAATCAGGCCCTCGTGCTAAGGAATAAAATTGTTTAATTGCTTTCTTACAACCTTTATCTCGTAAGCACTTCATTTAAATGAGAATAAAATAATATTAATTAAAATTATATTATATAATATTATAAAAATATTATTATGAATATTTTTAAGATAAAGCTTAATATTATCAATACTCTCAACTTTAAGAAATAAACAACAATGTCAATCGTTAGAAAATCTTTTGTTAAAATTAATTGAGAAAATGATAATATCGTCATTTCAATGTTGTTGTCCAAACGCATCATTATTCTTGTATTTAAACACTTTTATACTTATATCCAAACAATCTCAACTACTTTTAAAAACCCTAAATACTCAAATATTTTTTAAAAAAATAAAATATAAATTTAAAATAAACATAAAAACTAAACAGTCAACTTCGAAACTATATCAAACTTAGTATTTGGGCTACTAGTCCTCTTCTTCACAAGCTTTTCTGAAGAAGCAGTCAGAGAAGCAGCCATCCAAGACTAGAGAAGCCGTCGTCCCATCACTATTAGTCCTGCCAATTGCCAATCATCACGAAGAGATCGTTGTCCAATTCTGAAAGAGGCGACCAACTCATCGCAGCCACCAACATTTTCCTTGCCCATCACAATTTGCGCTGCTAGCCATCGGTTCTGAAGGAGCCAACCAACTTGTCGCCGAATGAGCCATGAGCCGAACAACTCCATGATTTGCGAGCCAGTCGTAACTAACAACTTTCCACCACGATTCGCGAGCCATCACTAGTAACTTGATGCCACGATCCAAGCGATACTAGAATCAGTCGATGCTTAGACTTGTTTTGGACGACGATGTTGAAAACTCGTTCTTTTTTCAATTTTCTTAGTTTTTCTTTTTTTTTTACAAGTAATTTTAAAGTTAGAATGTGCCAAAATTAATTATTACATATAATTTTAGTTGATTGAGTGTACTTCTAAAATTTCATAAGAGAGATTTGGTTTTTATGTGTGTATATACAGGTTTAGGTCAAATTTTTATGTATTGTTTAATTATTATATTTTTTATTTATTTAATAAAATTATGTTTTGTTTATTTATTGTATAAATATAATAACTTAAAATTTAAAATTTTTAAAAGTATTAATAGAATACTAATTTAGGATATTATCAAGAATAATACTCTTGAAATAAAGTCTAATTACAGAAATATTCACGAGTTTAAAAATGTGATATTAATATTTAAATATTTGATAAAATATACACGGATACTCCACCGTTAGGAATCTTCCATTAAAATTAACAAATTCGAGGGTATAAAGTCATTTCACCCTCTAAATCACTTTTAAACACTTTAAAATAATAAAATTAAATTAAAATAATAAAACAAAATTTAAAATAAAAAAATATTTTTAAAAGTATATGGTCGCCTACCTAATCTGGTTGAAGCATGCCAAATTAGGCCACTGGCAGCAGCGGCCAGATCAGGCTGCTGGTCGTAACGGCCAACCAAGGCCGCTACAGCAACGACCAGATCAGGCCACTGCACACTATTAGTCAAGGTCGCTGCAACTAGAATAAGTCGTGCTTGCCAGTCCAGGCCGATGGACACGGTTAGCGGCCTCAAGCATGGCCTGATCTGGCCGAGCCCAGTGGCCTGATGCCTTTTTAATTTTGTTTATTTTTTTATAGGATTATCATTATTTTTTAGTTTGATTATATTGTAATTGTTTTAATTGTTTTTGTTTTTTTAATTTATTATTATTATTATTATTATTATTTAAACCTTTTTTATTCATTTTTTAAGTGTTTTATTTTTCATTAAAGGCTTTTATTAAGATAAAAATTTAAAATCAATATCAGAAAGTAATTTAATCATTTGATACATATTGACAGAAAATTTATTAACTTTAATTGAATATTCCTAACAGCGGGGCATCCGTACATAATTTGTGAAACGCTTAGGTATTAATGTCACTTTTTCAAATTTGAGAATTTTTTTGTAATTATGTCTTATCTTAGGAGTATTCTTGATAATAAATTTATTAATTTATTTAAAAAGTATAAAAGTCAAATCATTTATTTTTTAGGAATAGTGTTTCTCTTATGTTGTGTAGGGGTAAAGTAGTTATTGTGAATAATTTTAAACCTACAGTGTATATATATGGGTTTGTGTCTATCATTTAAATATAACATATGTATCTCATATATACATGCGCAACGGATGAGCGGAATACAAATTTCATAATGATAAATACAAGTAAATATTACATGTTATCTCATAAATGTAAAATACTTCAAGATTGAGAAATAATACATTATCAAACTTTTGATATATTGTCGAACCGAAGTACCCGCCTTGAAGTAACTCGTTTACAATTCTAGTTCCTCAATACGGTAGGCTTGAGGAAGCTAGAATAGCAACTTTTCTAGCAAATGTTTCAACTTTTAAATCCTTGTTTCTACCTTATAATATGAGTGATCAAAATGGAAGGAAAAATAGAAGAAGAAAAAATGGAAGAGTTGAGTTTTTGTGCTCTCAACACTTGAGAGAATTTTCTAACACTTAGCAAAATTCACTTCTCTCTTTATTCTTCACCCCTTGCATGAATTTTGATAATTAATTGAGCAACTAATTACTCTTTTATTTGTTTATTATTATCTTTCATTTTCTCACCAAATGGCAACCATTATATTTGCCATTAGTGTTTTTTTTATTTTTTATTTATTTTCTCATCTAATGGCATCCATTATATTTACCATTAGTTTTTGTTTATTATTATTTACAATAAACCAAATTAAAACAAAATAAAATAGAATATCATTTAAATGAACTTAGTCTTAATCTATGCCAAATGAGAAAATATTTTTTCATCATTAAGAAACATCTTAAGGCCTACCATTAATAAATGTCACATATTTATACTTATCATATCATTTAATTAATATTAAATAAATATTTAATCATATTAAATCATGATAGAAACACATGCCAATTTAAATAAAAAATTAATTGTTTGATTTCAATTTAAGTAATAATATCATATATTATTATTATTATTATTATTTTATTCAATAAACATTTTAATCAAATAAAATAATAATATTATTTGTCCAACAAATAAGGTCATTTTGGTACTTTTTAAATTAAATAATAATTGACCCACATGTGTCATATGTTAACATCTCATTGGTCAACAACTAATTGTTAACTAATGATGTATTTAACTCTTAAGTCTTGGCACGTACACGACCGGAGGGAAACCGAAGTAAATGTCCAGTCTACTGAAATTTTTTGGATCGAATTATTCAATCCGGTAAGGTGCTCCAATGCACAATGAATACACTTCATATTACGGGACTCCCTAGATCCACTCCCGATTTGTCAAACAGAACTATTCTATAAGTCCGAGATCGATGCCCCACACACACGTCACAGATATTATAAATCAGTGCAGTATACCACACAAGTTGAGGTCATAACGTATACGTATAATCTTTCCGTCAATCATTTCCTAAAAGAGTAAGGATATAGATCACTACCGTCAAATCCTTATGTGCTGATCTATGAACTTATCTTCAAACATGTATCTTAATAAATAATATATACAAACACTTTTACAATATTATTTAATCCTGTAGGAAACTCTTTTCCTGGGTTTGTTGCTTATGGCCATAAGATTTTTTAAGATACAGTCTTTGAGCATCTGGATATATATAACTCATTTATGTGAGCTGACAGATTTTATATCTGTACACACTGGACTCCATAAACATCGGACTATACCCAGCAACACCTAGCGGTCACACTGTGAAAGGTCTGTGACATGTGTGGAACCAAAGTATGATGGATCACTTATAAACCCACCGTGGTACTCAGGTCAAAAAACTACGATACTACTCAACTCGAGAGGACTTTCCATTGACAGCTTCATGGGATATCTATTGGGGTCCTTGTTGAGTCTGTTCAGTATTCAATCCTTATTGAACACTTGTATGCTACGAACTTCCAGTAAATCCATAATTAGCTAAGAACAACTATCTAGACCATCTAGGTATAATATACAATAGTCCATATAAAAAGATTCCACCGATAGACCTACATCGGTGAAATAAGATCAGGAACATATAATTTGATAATAGACTTGCATAATAACATTTCTTAGCACCTATTGCAACTCTTATAACTATATTATTATTAATATATTCTCAGGTCTTTATACCGTCACAGACAAGATTTTAACTTTTAAACTTCACTAATTAATATAACATACTAACTCTTTAACATTTATAATTTTCAGTGATGCTAAATATTGGCATTGATTTAAATTTCTTTTGACCAAATCTGAACTCCTTCAGATCATATAATGTCTGTAGCGTCACAAGCATTGAACTATTTAATAATAATAATAATTAGTGATTTAACAAATAATGAACTGTATAAATATCACAAAATAAAAATATTCATACAATAATGAAATGGCACATGAGCACAAATCCTAACAATTGTTTCATTATTTTTTTAAATTTAAAAAGACAATTTAAACGTTTCACGTAATTCTATTAATTTTAACAGAATAGTTTCTAACAATTAAGCATTACTGCTTATTTTTAAAAATTAAAATATTACTAAAATTAGACAATACATTAAAGTATTCATGATAATATCTCAATATTATATACTTAACATATTATTTAGACAATATATACAAAATACACTTAATCAAACCATTTTAAAAAATGTTGTCTTTCACTTATATTTGTAATTATTTTTTGCTTATAATAAGGCCATATATTTTCTATTAATAAAATTTAATATTAAAAAATATTTTATCTAATAATAAAAATAAAAATATTTTGAATTTAAAATTTACTCACTCTAAATATGGTTGCCGCTCTTTGCAATAATTTAATATAAATTAATGAACATTATCAATTTTTTAGCGACTAAATTCTTTTGATACAACTCTTCAAAACGGTGAAATGTTATAAAAAAAATTGATATGCCATCAAATCGATTCCCACAATCATTGTTTTCCTCAAATTATACAAATTTTATTTTAGTATATTAAAGGTACACTGAATAAAAAGTCAATGACTCGTTGAGAATGTGTGCTTTTGTAATAAACCCTTCAAGATGAGCTTTTCTTTTTTTTTTTACATATGTTTTATATTTTTCAATGCCCCATAAATTAACAATGATTATAATTGAATATCAATTAGTAATTATTATATTTAAATTTAAATTTAATATATTAATTAATATTAATTTTAGATAAATACTAAAGTATGAAATTACATTTTAATTGGATACATGCATCCATTTAAATGAGATAGACCTAGGATATTTTGCCTTTTGTGGTAAATGCACAACAAAATGCCCTATTATATAATAAAAAATGCAGAAAGAAAAATACATTCAAACTTGCATAATATTGTGACAATAATAAATATCTAAGTATTGGTTATTGTTTTCGTATATAGTTGCCAAAAAAAGTTGCATAACTATAAAATTATTGTGCACACATTCTTCCACCAAATAACAACGTATATCTATTAAGAGTAGCCAACCTAATAATACATCATAATCATGGCTCTATTTTTTAGTTTACCTTCTTTAATGCTTACTCATTTAATAATATTTTTTTGTATGTCCATCTAAAAATTTAACTAACTTTAAAAATTAAAAAAACTTTGTCCCTTTAGATAAAGTTAAAGTATAATATGTAAGAGACTTAACAAATTTATTGAGCAAATGCAACTCTTTTTAAATTTTCATTCTTTCAAGATTAAATCTTCTCTTGAATTCTAATAGAAGATCTAATCTTCTCTTAACAGTGTCTTTTGTCTTCTCACTAATATTCAATAATATTTCAACAAAAATTTAATGTATTTTTTTTAAATATGCATCACATTAAGGTTATGACAAAGTTTTTAAGATTGGTTTAATAATCTAATTAAAAAAAATACTTTTTCTAGTCCAATTTAATTCTTTAGGTTTCCATTTCCTCTTTATATCTTTATTATTAAGATTATTCTCGAGGTAAGTTTTAAAAACACATCATTCTACTTTAAAATATCATATTAAAAATACTCCTTTGAAATAGTTCACATTTCTCATTTATCAGTATGCAATCTGTTATTTCGCCATTGATGATTATCTAATAAGAATCGGTGATGTCACATATAATATATTTTACTATACAACATCTCTGAGGAAGTTCGTTCATTACATATAAGACATGCCAACTAACCTTTAGTACCCCATTCAAATAAATTACCATAAGTAGAAAAATCATTAATAGTCTACGACACTATTGCATGTAATCAGAAACTACATTTCATTGAAACATCATATGTCTCAATACTAATATTTCACAATTATTTTAGTTCATTTATCAAAGGTCTTAAATACACATCAAAGTCTCTCCCAAGTGTTTTTGGGCTAGGGATAAGTAATGACATGAACAAATACAACTCTTTCATACATTACCACTTGTGGTAGATTATAAGGAACAAGCATTATAAGCCACAAACTATATAGATTGTAAATGTTGACAAATGGACTAAATCTATCACTTGCCAATCCTAATCTAATATTACATGAATCTTGTGTAAATTAAAGATGTGACATATCAAATGTCTTAAAAACTTCACAATTAGTAGGATGTCTTAACACTCCTTCTATAGCAACACACTTTTTTAATGTCATGTCATGTCTTTTGTAGTGTATTGTAACATAAAACCATTGTAAATGAGGCTTTAAGGAAAAATAGGGCAATATTTTTTAGGGGCCTTTTTGCTTTTACCAACGTGTGGTTTATATTGCGATTTACAACATATAGGATATCTATTACATACTCGTTCTCTTTTTAGAATAAAACACAATCATATTTATGCGCATGGATAACTTCATAACCCAATCCCAAATTCTTCAACATTTTTTTAACTCCACAAGTTGAACTTGAAAAATGTGACCCTTTAAAGAAGATTATTTTCAACAAATTAATAATTAAATTCAATGACTTGTTACTTCACTTATCAAAGACCTTTAAATACATCAACTTGACAATAAAATTTAATGATAATAATTGGGAGGACATAATCATATAGTTCATTAAGGAGATATCATGAATCATATCAAACATATTAGGATTAATTTGAAGAGAGAAAAGCTCTATGAGATCTAGGAACTCAAGGATGACTGATTGAATAGTGGTGAAGCGAAATCATTCTTAATGACTCTTGTAAAGAATGAGGTCTCCAAGAAGGACAGTGCAGGAATTATGAATGTCATTATCAATAAGGAACAAACAAATATGGATATTATCAAGAATCCTAAAGCGGTTTTCAATTCCTTCAAAGAAAATTTTTTGAGACTACGTCGGACAATCCTTTTATAGGAAAGAATTTGTAATATTAAAAAATGAACAGACCGCAGTAGAGAAGAAGACAGCAAATGTCCCGAGTAAAGAAAAAGTTTGAATGAGGATGGAAAATAAAATAATAGAAGAAGAAAAGTCCAAACGTTTCACACAATTAAGAAACACGAGACGTTTCTGAACAACGTGATATCCCAGCAACAACAGAGTGGAAAAAACATAAAGAGTTACGAGTGAACACGTGGCACTAAGAAATTGAAAAGAAGAAAAGAAGTGTGTCGTATAAACCATCATTTGAAAAGTCATGATTCTTTACTTCTCGAAGGGTATCTGTTGGGCCTAAATCTGATTGGCCTACTAAATACATACCACTCATCTAATATCTTTCAAATAAAAGAAGCCGGCCATACATAAAAAGTACACTTGATCGAGGCCAATTAAGACGACCAGCCCTACAAAATTTGTTAGCTATTTGAACTGTTGATCTGAAAGATGGGACGATACGAAAAGCACCGATCAAATATAGATAAAATTAAATTGGGAGGAAAGACAAATTTTTTTCTGTAAATCCTTCCTATAAAAGAGAAATCTCCTTTCATTTTCAGGGATTAAAAAAAACTTATAAAAAATACTCTCTCAAATTTCTACTGATAATACAAATTTATATTTTAAAACCTTTCTTTTGTTTTTTTTTCTTTAATCAATTTTCTGAAATACTTTAAAACACTGAATTGATCATGGCAGTACTTTTTACAAAAGAAGTAATAATAAGGAATTTTTTTTAAATTAAATTGAAAACATGAAGGATAAAACTGAAAATTCGTGCAGGTAACTTCACTGACCAATTTGTCTTCACACTTAAAAAGAGTTGTATTCGCATACAAAGAGGCGATGCCTACGCACTTATTCTGAAAATTACTCCCATTCAAAACAAAAAAAAACATCAATGAGAAATTAAACGCCAGTCCTAATAAGAGAGAGTAAAGGGCGAGCCTGACTATTAGGCCAACCCTTCTTTGGGCTAAACATAAATATGTGAGAGTTGAAAATTATGTCTATGGAAGATTCTTACGAATATTTTATATACCACCTTAGAATCTGTTGAATTTCGAACTTTCGAGTCATTTTTACAAAATCATTTTTACTTGGGAGTTATTTTAATTTTTTTTTTAAAAAAAAAACCTGAAGAATCCCAATTGGTTTTTTTCAATGCTTTATGGATGGACCCCACAAATCAGAGAGGACCACAACTGCTGAATTAAGAGCCGTCCATGCTGTTCTCAGGGCCCCACCCATAAAAACGGTTTTTCCTTTTTTTTTTTTTTTTAATTGCCGAACAGATTGAGATCAATGCACTTAAGCACTCGGGCCCCATAAATATCGCCTGATTAAGCACTAGGGCCCATGCACGCTCGATTTTGGTCCCCACATTACACAGATCAGCTCTGGTTTTGGCTCCACAATTTTCTTATACGCGCATGAAGGGCGTACGAAACAATCTCCAAGTGAAAAAGGTACTGAAACGAGCCGTATTTGACACGTGAACAATGACGAGCGTAGAGGGATTGTATTGGAGGTGGACCACACACACACCAGACCACATACGCGTCAACGAAGCCCGCCTACTTCGGTTTGGGTCATTTCACACGTGTGAATTCCTTAATAACGTGTGTGACAGTCAACCGCACAGACCACATAGTACGCAGTACGCACCTTGTTTTTGAGCCTCTTGTCTAAAATCGGCTTTTTCAGCGAAACTCGACTACATGACAGATTTTAAGAAAAACGGCAACGTTTTTCTCACCACAAATGGATCTCTTATGATAAACCAAAAAAAATTAGAATTTAATATCCTATTTTTATTTTCATTTCAAAGCAAGAAATAACTTTCTAGTTTTATTTTTTATTTGTTAGCTTCAAAAAAAAATATAAGAATTCTTTGTCAATAGAGAAAAAAAAAATATGTGCCACTGAAATTTTTCAGCATTTGACACTATCCAGCCTTTAAATTACATTCTATTGTGAAGCTGAAAGGATGAAAGCTTTTAATTAATTTTGAATTGAAAATGGGTTCATGCCCTGAGCAGATAAGTCATATAAACGTTATTAAAAGTTGTTCAGATCCATATCCCAATCCCATGAAAGAAAAAATGCTTGGAAATTAGAAAGAAACTGATGTTATTACAGTGTCTACTTTACGAGAAACAAAAATCCTAAATATCAATTGATTTGGAAGCATAAATTACAAGCATAAACCCTCTGAAGTCTGAATTTTGCAGTGTGGGTTTCAACTTTCATGGCTTATTAATATTAGGTTGCGATCGGCCCATCAACTGCAGCTCCTGTTTATCGTAAATCTCCAAACTAAAATCTCTGAGCATCTGGGGCTTGCCGCCGCTACCACCACCACCACTACTACTCACACCTAGCGCTGTACTCGACTTGGTCGTGACCGTTGCCCCAACCCCAACACTACTCGGCAAACTATTCACAATCACACTAGTGTTATTGCTCTTATTATTATTCACATCTACTAATGGGGTAGAACTCGTTGCTGCACCCACAAACGACGATATGGGCCTCGCCTCCACGTTGAATACTGGCGAGAACGCCCATATCTGGGGCTGCGGATGCGACGGCCCTGCCGAAACTGCAGCCGCCGTTGGAACTTGTGGAATCATCCAGAAAGCGTTAGCTGGCACCATCATATTCATGTTCATCCCCGTAGCATTTCCTAGCGTCGTCCAAACGGGGACTAGTCCTTGTGGGCCCACCGGGGCTAGCCCGCATGGCTGCGTCGCCGTAACAACTCTGTTGTCATAATCATTCTCTGATGATCTCTGACGTTTCTTCTCTACAGTGGATATTTCAACAACGTTGTTTGAATTATGTGCGTTAGTGGTAGTGGTGGCCGTGTTGGTCGTTGTTGGGATTTTGAGGGTTCCATTGACGGAGACGGCGATGGCGGGAACCGTACCAGTGCCGGTGGCTTCGATGATGGCTTGCTCGGCGTGTTCCAGGAGCCACCTGACGGTTTCGCCGTCCGACTTGTGGCCAAGTTCGCGGGTCAGTTGAAAGATCCGAGCCGCACACGTGGCTGGTATTCTTATCCTCCGGCCACGTCCCTCCACTTTCGTATGGCGGTCTTTGGTGGACGACCGTTTAGCGGCAGTGACCGGCGACGACTTGGGTATTTGCCTTGGCACCTGCATCTGCATGGCCACTGGGACCACTCCGACTGGTGACGGCTGCAGCGCTTGGCGGAGCTTTTGGTCCGGGTCGGAGTCTATGTGCTCTTCTTTTAACGGTATGGCTTGCAACGGCGTGGTTTGGTCAATTCTCTTGGTGTTCCCCTCTGGGTCTCCTGTGCTAAGATCAGAAGCTCCTCCCGCTTCATCTTGTTCGTTTCCTCGTAACGAGATCATTTTTCCTTTTTGTTTTGTTTTTTTGTTTTTGTTACTTTTGGGTTTCAAGTTTCAATAGTGAAAATTGAGCCAGAAAGCTAGTTGAGCTTAGAAATGGAAATTGAGTTCTGGGATTTCTAAATTTTACCCAAATATAAAGATAAAAGGCAAAAGAAAGATCAAAGAGAGTACGTATAAGAGTATGTTTGTTTGTGATGAAATATAGTGTGATGTTTGTTATATGATGCTTAATGAGAAGAGAAGAGGGAGAATCAGCCGGTGGATGATTGGGCATGAGATTGTGGCAAATGGTCGGGACCTACAGCGAAGGGGGCAGCATTGCTGGGGACAAATGGTGGGAGCCCCTCACCCCTGCCCTCACCCAATAGGTTTGCTAAGTGCTTTCAGAAAAGTCTGGAAAAAGTTTTTCTAATTTTCTTTCTTTCTTTCTTTCTTTTTTATTAAATGAGTTTTATTGGTTGACTCAAAGTTGAAATTACTAATAACATGGACCCCATAAATTGCATCTTTAATGGTTGGTGATTAAGCAAATGTTTAAATTTAATGGCCCTAAGAGTAAAAAGTAATAAACCCATGATTAATTTAATTTTGGGGTATTAACACTGTCACCCCTTGAGGTTTGACAAAATACACTGAAATGACATCTTTCTCTTTAATAACACTGTCACCCCCTCTAACTACCTCCGTTAACTTGCCGTTTTGTCACTATTTCTTACACATATAAAAGAACTAAAATATCCTCATTTATTGTTGACTTAATAATTTTTAATAAAAAAAAAACTCTTATCACCAAAAGTAATTCTACAAATCTAGTTATATATAAGGGTGACAAACCATTTTCAGTTCAACAGTTTAAAAAAAATAATAATAATAATAGTTATATCAATTTTAAATTCTCAAAATTAAAGATTTTTTTTTTCTTTTGGTGACAATTGATAATTTGATATCTCTTCTCAATCATTACTCAAGTAAGTGCCTTTATCAAAATTTTAATTTCATGTAATTAAATTAGATTAATCTCAATCCCAAAATTATCTAAAGAATGTCTAAAATCTAAATATATATTAACAAAATTATAAGAAAACTATATGCTTGAAACTTAAAGAGTATATTTTTGTATTATTTCAATTTATATAATATAAACCATAAAAAATATGAGAAAATATTAAAATTTACTATAGATTAATTATTAGATTTAAAATATTAATTAACTTAATTTTAATTTAATTAAACTTATCAAACTATTTAATTATATTTATTTTTATAATACTTTATAAGAGTTTTTACGCATTTAAATTATTGAAGTTTCTTTCAAAAAAAAAAATTGTTGAAGTTGGAATGGTTTGACACATGCATGATTAGATTTGTGAAATTTTGTTATTAGCCTTATTTTTAAAAATGTTTTTAGTGATAAGAGATTTTTTTGTATTGGAAAATAAATTCAACTATAAGTGAGGGTATTTTAATTCTTTTGCATGTGTAAGAAATTGTGATAAAACGGTGACTCAACGGATGGTAGTTAGAAGGGGTGACAGTGTTATTAAAGAGAAAGACGCCGTTACAGTGTAATTTTGTCAAATCTCAAGGGGTGACAGTGTTAATACCCCATTTAATTTGACTAGTTTTGTAAACACTGCATTTGCATGTGTACACATTGGCAATCGTGCATTTACAACATGAAAATTTGCATGGTTTGAAGTAGGGTGGGGGGGGGGGGGAGACAATTTTTTCAACCCTTATGAATGAATTACAGTTAACAGTTAGGTCAACTCAGCCCAAATAGCTGAAAAGATAATGTTCCTATGTAGTTTTGGTGGCCTGTACTCAGTTTTTGTTTTTCTCATTTCTGAAAATGCAAGCACCCTTTTGTGTTGAGACATTAGGCTTTCAAATGTATGCCCATCTCAGACTAATTATATTGATAAAAAAAACAATCTGGGTCTGCGGTTCTTGGTATCTAATTTGCCTATGGAGTAGTGCTAGTAACACCCTTCCAAAATTTTCTTCTGAGAAAAAACACCCTTTTTACCAGTTAAAATTATTCAATGTCTTATAACAAACCCTTTATTCAAAATATAACCATAGTTTCTTTCTTTTTCAATTCTCTCTTGAACGCCTTTATATGAAAAGAACCCTTCTTGTTGCCTTTTGCTGAACTCCTATATGATTGGGTCCTACTGCTCACTCATCATGAACACCCCAAAAAAAATCACCTTTTTTTTTTAAAATAAAAGTTTTCAAGTGCATTACTTGATGATTTTTGGTCCGATAACTTTTGAGGATTTTCACAGCAAAGTTGGTTTATTTGATTTTCTATCTCCATAGTTGTCTGGCTGCCCAAATGATTGCTCTTTGTTCAAATTTCAATGACAAAAAAAGTTGGGTTTTCACTCCATTAACGTATCCAAGATGAAAACTATTGCTGCGTACAAAGAAAATTTCATTTTCCGTTAGAAACTTTGATTCTCCATCACTTCAAAACTACTCTAAATCTGTTACTTAAATATATATATATATATTTAAATTAGAATTTAAAAAGCGAAAGGAGGATTCCGTGGATGGTAAAAATTGATGAGAATAACAAATTTACACCTATAATAAACACCATTTCAAAAAAAAAATTGTGTGGGGGTTGAAAATTGAAATAGATAAATTTTTATCCTCTTACGTAATTCTATATTTCTAATCGAGGCTGAAATTATATATATAGCAGCACGTAGAACCAGCGGCCGTGGTCCACCACTTAAAAGCTAGGCCAGTTATAGGTTAGCCCAAGTATCTATTTATTTGGGTTCGGTTTTTTTTTTCTTTTACGGGATGAAATGACTTGTTAATTCCTAGTATTTATCATATTTACTTTAAACATCCTTATATTCTTGTTAATTACAAAAATATTCTTATTATTATGCCGAATATGTTAAAATTTTATTTTTAAAAAGCAAAAACGTACTTTGATTATCATATTTTATTTTTATTAAAAAAATTCATTTCTTTCCAATTTGTTAAATTTCATTTTCATTTCCTCCAAAACTAACCCACCTAAAATTACCCTCACACTAGGGGTGAGCATTTTCGGGTTCAAGTCCAAACGGTTCAAGACTATTTAGGACGGTTCGGTTTAAGACTATTTGGGACGATACAGTTCGAGTTGGGTCAAAAAAAATTTAATTTAATTTTAAAAAATTTAATAAATTACGTGAATACACATTAACATTGACATTCAATAATTTGTTAATGTTAAATTCAAATTGAATTATTCTAATTTTAATAATTATTATAATATTTAATAAAAAAATTTAATGTTATTATTCTAAATTTAATGTGAATATAAATTACGTGAAATATTATAATTTAATTAATTTGAAAATCAATTCATTTTAATTAAAATTCAATGGCGTAAAATATTTTTATTGTCATTTTGAATCAAATTTTAAGTTAAATATGTTAAATTAATATTATAAGTTGAAATATTGTTTCGATTTTAATTACGTTAAATATCATAGATTTGAATTGCGTTAAATGTTATTATTTAAAATCAAATTACGTGAAATATTATAATTTGATTAATTTTAAAATTAATTCATTTCAAATTTCAATTTCAAATCTAATTGTGTAAAATGTTGTCATATTGAATTTAATTTTCAGTTGAAATACGGCAAATATTATAAGTTGAAACTTATAATATTGTTTTGATTTCAATTAAGTTATATATCATGGATTTGAATTGCTTTAAATGTTATTAATTAAAATTAAATTACATAGTAAAATATTATAATTTGATTAACTTTGAGATTGATCCATTCCAAATTCAATTACTTAAAATATTGTCATTTTAAATTCAATTTCAAATTTAAATACGTTAAATATTTTAATTTAAAATGTTGTTTCATTTTCAATTAAAATACCATGGATTTAAATTGCATTAAGTGTTATTATTTGAAATTAAATTACGTGAAATAATATAATTTGATTAATATTGAAATCAATTCGTTTCAATTTAAAATCCAATTTCATAAAATGTTGTCTTTTTTATTTTTGAATCCAATTTTCAATTGAAATATATTTATTTATTTTTAAAAAAAATATTGACAAAATCTCCTCTTATTTTTGAACATTCCATTAATTGAATTATAATAACCAGCTAAATATTGTAGGTTTGTAACACTTTAATATAATTCTAAATATTTGATTCCACCATCTAACCAATAACCTAACTTAAAAGCACACTTTTTCAACAAATAGCAATAAAATAATCACATAGACATTTACATTCACGTATCATAACCAACTACAATATAACATAACAATTAACAACATTCTAGAAAGCAATACAAATCAAATCAAAGATTAAGTTCAAAATTTAATAATTTATGAAGTATTAATCATTGGCAAACGCAATGGTTGGCATTTGACAACCTACAAGGATGCATCAACAAAATTAACAGATTATTACACTAATAGAACATATGAATAAAATTTTAAAAAAAAATTAAATTATTGAAATTTGATTTATTACCAACGAAGTAAATATGAATAACATGATTTATTGCTGATGTAGTGTCGGTGCCCGTGGACGCTCTTGCATCGACAAATGAGCAAACTCTACTAAAAAAAGAAAAAACAAGTAAAAATGTACGCATATAAGTATAAATATTTGAATTTTATTATAATAACTCACATTGTTTTACCTGTTTTCAATTGGTCATAATATTTAACATCTGCAAGCAGTCATTCTTCTTGCTTTGCTTTATCGACTTAAAGCAAAAATCGTATCCAATTTTGTTCACATATCAAGCCCTCAACTACCTTCAGAGTTAACGAACTTCAAAATGAATCAAGAATATGACCTCGATATCAAAAGCTAACTCAGAGGCCATAATAGATACAAGTATAGCAAGTACATCTCTTGCTATAAGTGACAAATTCAAATATCTCTCGGTATTCAACCTCCACTACTGTAAAACATCAAAACGTAGGTTGCGAAGATTCTCAAGTTTATCCATTAAATATTTTTTCACCTCATGCATTTCTTCTAAATTATTATCATCCTCTGCAAACCCAATGTATTCACTCCATGGGTCATCGCACCGCATAACATCTGGAACTAGTGAGGTTAATGGGGTACCGAATACTTGTGACTATAAAACAAGTATGCTACTAGTACTATTACTCCCACCACTAATAGTAGTACCACTAGCAGTAGATACACCACACTGTTATTTGCCATGCAATGCACTATAGGCTTCACAAAGCCTAAACAATCACTCTTTACTGAGATGTTTCATTTCTTCAATTCTTGCACTGTCATTGCCAAAGATTTTCGTAAAACAAAATTCAGCTAATTGCATCTTACGTCGTGAATCAAGTAAAGTACCTATTATCAAAATCTTCTTAATCTTCTCTGTGGATTTCCAATAATTATCAATTTTTAACCTCATTTTGTTTGTCATGTCTCCCAAAGAAAAGTCATTACTCTGACTCATTTTTATTAAGCGGGAATGTATCATACAAATCTCAATTAAACATTCTATAGAGGTAACACTTAATAAAGCACTGAATTTTAATATTGCTTCATAGAAAGATTGCAAAAATAACACAACATACTCAGCATTCTCTCAATCTAAACTGACTGGTGGCCCTTGTCTTCTCTTTCCATTTTTCTCCTCTAAAAATAACTTTCATATAGAGGATCATCATCTGTTATCAAAGCAAAGGCCTTCTAAAATTTCAATACAGTCATCAATATTAAGTAGGTAGAATTTTACCTAGTTAGTACATCTAACATTACGCTTCCCTTATACTCAATCTTCTCCCTTTTCACATAATACTTAAAGGCTTACAAGCACGATCCAGAAGATCTAGCATATTTTATTACGTTTTGTATATAAATCACACTCTCATTTAAATCCTTCAACCCATCTGTTATAATCAAGTTTAAAATGTACGCACAATAGTACACATGCATGTATTCCCCATTCAAAACCAAAGAATTTTGTCTTCAACTTTTCATTCTCTTCTTCAAATGAGATAAGGCAACATCATTAGCACTTGCATTATCAACTGTTACACAAAATACTTTATCAATATTCTAATCTAACAAACAATTCTCCAACTGCTACCCGATTGTATCTCCTTTGTGATTTAAAATTTGGGCAAAACTCAAAATCCTCTTATGCAAATGCCAATAACTATCTACAAAGTGTGCCGTGACAACCATATAACTATTATTATAAATGAAAGTCCAAATGTCAATGGTCAAGTTCACTCGTTGCACACTAATTAAACTCTTCAATAAGCCTTTCTCTAAACCAAACAACTCAACTGCATCTCTTGTTATGGTTTTATGAGATGGAACATCAAATCTAAGAACCGCCACGCTATTATAATATCAAAACCTGGCATTCTCTATAAAACTAAAAGGCAGCTCGTCCATCACTACCATTTTAACAAGAGCTTGTCGACATGCAGCTTGGCTACATCATCTGGATACAACATTACTACCCTCTCCTTCTTCTCAAGTAGGTTCTTTACCAAAAACTGGTTGTTGATCATCAATCACCTTCTTGTTATACTCATCACATCTCTTTAAGTGTCTTGACATACCATTGTTCCATGAAGCACTGAATAACAACTAATCAACTTACCACAATGATTACACAGTGCTTTATCTGTTAACGTTTTACTTTTTTTGAAGTGCAACTATGCTTTCGATCTTTGTGCCGATGCTTGTGGCATAAACTTTTTCTTTTTTTCATTAGAGCATGGTAAAAAAGAAGCTTTTTCTTCCTTACATATATCCTTCTCATCATCATCCTCAAAATTTGATTGAGAACGTAAGCCCACAAAATTATTACCATCTAAACTTGAATATGGGTCCATTATCTACAAATAATGAATATTTATAGATATCATGCATAAGAACCTTAAAGGATCGGATGACCACAAATAGTCACGATATAGCAAAATTGATGAAATATAATTAAAATAAATAAAAATAATAATAATAAAGTACTTAGTGTATGTGTTGCAATCAAGTGATAAGTCAGTACTCATATTTAAGTTAGTAATTATCGTGTTGTTTAAGATTGTCTACTATTTCTTATTACCTGTTTCTTCACCTTATGAAGTGTTTTTAAATTTGTCTTCGTTCCAAATGTTAATGAAGAAATAAATCTTAAATTTTAATATGCTCTCTAGTGTTTTCTTAATGATCTTATTTGCTTTTACATACTAAGCAGATCAAGACTCTAGCTACAACCTCAGCAAGTAAATTAACAAGAAAATAATTGAAAATTTACAAAAGATCATTGGAACATCAAAAACTACAAACTTAATTCAAGCCTATATGTGTAATTGTTTATGCTTCTACTTAGTTTAGAGTAGTAATAACTTAACTATTAACTATATATATAGAGATTTGCATGTTCAGTAAAACAGTTGCAAGCTTAGTGTCTATTAAATATAAGTTAATTTTAAGTTTTGCCCACCATTTAGCTTTAATGAAATTAGTAAATTACCGAAACCTAGGTCTAATGTTTGGACTAAATGACACCTATAACACACAACTATAGTTCTAGATCAAAGTTTTACATACTTTTTAATTCGTTAAAATTTAAAATTAACATATTCAACAACGGAAAAAAAAAATTATTTACATGAATATAAGTATCTAACCAAAAACAAATATATAAAATACCATAATGTTTAACAGTTTAAAATTATCAATATTAGTGGAGTTTTATTCATTTATTATTATTTTTTTAGTTGTCCTTAGAATGTTGCTGGATGGTTATGAAGTGAATGTGTTTTGTCATTTGTGTAAGAATTGATGTTTTAATGAATGAGATTTCTTATTTTCATTCAAATTTTTGTAATTAAAAAAATTATTACTTTAAAAGTTACATGGAAGTAATTGATAATCATTCTTCCAAAAAAGAAAAAAAAATTGTGATTATAATTTTTGTTAATTAATTGAGATGTTAAATAAATTTCTTTTTTCTCAAATTGGCTTTATCAGTAGAAATTTTTTGTGTTGCTGTGTTACACTTGTTTTTTTTTATATAGACATCAAATTATTTTTTTTATCCGAATGTTCACACATTTTAAAAATATGGATGCATTTATAATACAACTTTTTTGTTATGCAACAACTAATATTTTTTTAATAAACCTAAATAATGTCGTATAAACATTAAATTGTAAGTTTTTATTTTAAAAAATATATATATTTTATGATATATAAATATGTTTTATATTTAAGCCATCATTTAAATATAAATAAAATTTGTAAAAAATTGTGAGTGTAACTTAATTCAATTGGTAAAGCCTTTTAAAATTAATCACTTTCAAAAAAAAATTATCATGAAAAATATATAAAAAAAACTAATTTTATAAATTTGACAGATAAACACACATACGCTGTGAAAAAGCGACGGCGACTGGTAACTTCGATAGTTCGGCCTTCGAATGCTTCACGGTGGTCAGTTGTTGGCAGTTTATCCTCGGCTTTCGAAGGAGTCACAGTGGTCGGTGGTAATCGTCCAGAGAGAGACCGAGCCCGAGACTGAGAGCAAGATTATAGGGGGGAGTTTGGCCAAAGGATGGGTCGGCGGGGGCACTATCGTACTGAGATGTTGAGAAATCAGTGAGATTGAGAAAATGGACGAGAACTAAAATTTGGAGAATGGAGATCCCCTTTTAGCTTGTGTTTTCCAATTTCAATTTTTTTATTTTTTTCATTAAGAAACGGCATCGTTTTAAAAGTGTTATAAAAAAAATTCAAAAATTTTCAAACGAGTTCGAGTAATTTTTAAACTTGATCAGACCTGTTCGAGACAAAAAATTCTATCCCGAACAAGTCTCGAAACTGTTTTCACTCCCGTCCCAACCCAAAATTTCAAGACAGGTCAGATTTGAGAATACTGCCCACATCTACCACCACTCAACTAATCTCCATCAAACTAGCCTCTTTAACCTAAAATCACTCCATAAAACCAACTTCTTTAACCAACTTCAATCTTCATTTCTTTTAATTTATTTACTCTTCTTAATTCACACTAGTTTGATTTTTTATATCACTTATTTTTTAATTATATTATATCATAATTAAATTTATATAATTAAAATTATATCATGTTAAAATTATATAATTGAAATTATATCACATTATAATTATATAATTAAAATTATGTTTTAATGTGTATTATGATTTTTTTTCTTTTTCTTTTTCTTTTTTAAGGGTTCAGTGAGTGTAATGTAATGTTTTATTTCTTTTTTTAATTTTTTTTCTTTTCCCTTGTGTTGTATATCTTTTAATTTAAAAGGCAAATAAAAGTATTTTAATATTAAAAGTTAGTTAGATCTAAATAAAAGTGTTTTAATATCAAAGATACATTTAATTTTTTTTTGTCTTATTCACTAAACTGATGGTATTTGCATAATTTTATGGCCTTTAAATTTGTCCCATTCAATTATTTGAGAGTATTTCAATTCATACTTAAATTTTATCTTACTCAATTAATTAAGGGTAATTTTATATTTTTACACTCTTTAACTGTGTCAATTGGCCTTAAGCATTGATCAATACTAACATTAGGGGTATTATAGTAAAAGCCATAAAAAATTTAAATTTTTAACAGATCGGTCATGATGGCAAAACCGTTTTTGTAATTATTGAGAATGTAGGGACTAACAAGGTAAATATAATAAATACTAGGGACTAACAGGTCATTTTTCCTTTTTTTTAAAATTTTTTTTTCATA
Source organism: Ailanthus altissimus (assembly GCA_946807835.1). NCBI lineage: Eukaryota > Viridiplantae > Streptophyta > Magnoliopsida > Sapindales > Simaroubaceae > Ailanthus > Ailanthus altissimus. Next base: position 22,784,329 of record OX327696.1, on the reverse strand, counting down.
AATAGTCAATTTGAGTATTTTTTTAATTTAATCAAATATGAAATGTTCTAATTTTTATAGTCAAATCCTTAATATAGACACAAATACTCTTGTCTTATATATAAAACTCATCTTCTAAATTTATCACTATAAATTTAAATTTTATAATGTTAAAAAAAAAAATACACACTTGAAATTAAGAGCAATCAAATTGAATTATTCAATAAAATTATATCACACTTTTACAATAAATATGAGATTATTATCTCTTTTTTTCTATTGTAAAGTATTTTTATCTCGTTTTATATTATTTAAAATTATGTTAATGTTATTTATATTGTTGGCCTATTATCTAAAAGTCTAATCAACTCGTGCCTAATATAGATCATTTAAGTGGCAGCTCGTCTCAAAAGAAAGGCTAATCTTATAGAATAAAGAATTTTAGTTTAAGTTTCAGATTTAATGCACCAAGTAACTTGACTCGCTAATCCGTAGATCTCATAAACGAGTCTTAAGAGTTAAAAGGAGGTAAAAATGGATTAAAGTTTTAATTCTATTCGTATTTTGATTGATTAATTGCTACTTTGCATGAATAATTATTTTTACACAAATAGACGAGTCTCACTTAGATCTTTTTCTTGGATTGATAATTTGTTAACGAATTTAAACTTCTATTTGAACTGAGATTAATTAAGTGTGGATACTCATGCATACTTAGAACTCATGCACTATAAACATATTCAAGTTATTCGTTTATGATTATGTTTGAATACTTGTTATTTAGTATTGATTATTGAGAGTTCACGGAACAATCACTATATCTTGTTTGTCTTTATAAATATTCTTACACACACAGCGCTTCTTTTTTTGGATAGACACTGACTTGAGTATCTGAGCATTTTTTCTTAGAGAATGATGGTGCAATTCACTATTTCAAGAAACAATAGCGAGATGGTAATTAACGTAAAGAATTCGAATGGAGAACTTCATATATATTTAAATAAAATTTCTTATATCGGTTATATAAGAATTTCAAAATAAATACATTGTGTAAAGTGGATTAAATTGATTAGTTATTAAGTATAAAATGAGAAAAAAAAATCACACCCGAAGAGCCTAGCACAATGGGCCATAGCGGCCCACTTATATTATTTATTTAAAATGATATTTATATTTGTTTAAATTTAAATTTATTTATTAAAATTATATTTATTTTAAATTAATTATATTATTTATTTATTTTATTTTATTTAAATGTATTTTTTAATAATATTATTTATTTAATTTTATAATAATTTTTGTATGTGGTCCCACTTATTTTTTAATTTTAAATATTTATTGTGTTTGTATAAATTTGTTAGATTTTGTAATTTTAAATATTATTTATCTACTAATATACTTTGAAATATATTTTTATTTTTTCAGAAGAATATAATTTTTAAGAGATTGAGAGTTTCGGTTACAAACTATTTTTCGGTGATAATATTATCTTATTTAAAGGTATGGGCATTGATAACAAGTTTAAAAATAGAAGAAAAAAAATAATCTATTGATGATACAATTATCTACAAAACTGTTAAATTGATTATATATACATCATCCATATTATCCAAATGATGATATGTAACAAACTATCCAATTTGATGTATGACCAATAAAAAATATAATAACTCTATTTTTATAGTACTTATAACAACTAAAAAAATAATTAATTAAAATTAAAATTAAATAAATTATATAATTAAATAATGTAAGTATTAAATTAAATAAATAATACAGGTATTAAACACTTATCAAATAATATAATTAAATAAAAAAATATAATTGTAATAAACACATAAAAATTTAAATTTAATCAAATATAATTATAATTATAAATAAATAATATAAGTGAATCATGCATAATAAAAGAAAATTATAAATAGTTAAATCAAATAATTATAATAATATAATGGTAATTTGGTGACGAGCCCATCGCGTTAAGATTCTTGATACTAAATAATTGATCGATTTATTCCACATTATATAATGTATTTATTTTGAAAGAATTATATAGACATTATATTTGTACATAAAAAAAAATTCATCTGAACATATATAACATCGGCACAATTTTAAATAATACAAAATGAGATAAAATAAATTATAATAAAAAAAGAGATAACAATCTCAATTTTATTAAAAAAAAGTATGATATATTTTTATTAAATGATTCAATTTAATTTTTCTAAGTCTCAAAGTTTTCTGTGTGTATTTTTTTTTAATACTATAAATTTTAAATTTAAGTGATAAATTTAGAATAGTGAGTTTCATATATCAGACAAAGATATTTGTGTTCATTTATTAAATATTTAGTTATAAAAGTTAGAAATTTTCATATTTGATTAAATTAAAAAAAAAGGCCCAAAAAATTCAGTTATGTACAAAAATTTTCCTTTTATATTTTATATACCAACACAGAAAGATTTAGGTGGAGAGGCTGCTACATCATTTATACACTATTTCATAAAATTTTGCCACATATATATTCTTTTTAAATACTCCAATCATAATCATACTTAAGAATATATAACATATGTAGTCAAAATTTTACATAATCCTCACCTTAATTTTTCTCATACCAAACTACTCAAGAGACGGAATTTAGTGGTCAAATACGCCACCAATTTATATATGAAAGTTTCTTTTTTCTTCCCATGGAAAGAACATAAACTAAAGTTGGCATATTACTTTTGAGAGTCGTTAAGCTTTTCTACCCTCAAGCTACTGTATAATGCAATTCACCAATTTTTTCTATATCTTAATTTTTTTCTTTCTTTGAAATATACATTCAAAAGTCAAAAATATTATAACAACCAATAGAATGTAATGAAATAGTTGAAAAAAGTACGAAAAAATATAGTCAATATCATGATCTAAATGTATGGTAGTGTATGCTGCTTGGGAATGTTAATCCATCAGCCTTCAGATAGCAGGTATATAATAATGTTCTTGCTTCAGCTGAATACAGGAAATACATAGCTTTGCACTTGAGGATTAAGAGAATCTAAAATCTGAAGGATTCTAGGTGTAATATAACTGAAAGCTCACTGAACTGTTTCTGTTAAACAAGGCATTATGATGAACTTTTATTACAAAGAAAATGACTTGCAGCTGATACTGCTTGCTGATGAACATACTTTTCACTTTTAACATCACCAAACTTATGGAAGCATGGATCTTTTTACTACTGGCAAGATTACTGTAATCAACAACATTAAATAATAGGAGCCAACTTCCGCCGCTACAACCAGTATTCACTTCACCCTTAGTGACCATTTGGGATTGATCCATTCTCACAGGAGGTAGTTTCTGCAGCCTTCTTGGCATAGAATCTCCGGTACATGAAGTCGACTTCAGTAAGATAGTATGTTCCTGGAGCCAAAAGGCTGCTGTCTTTGCTAGTTAAAAAGTCCTTGGCCCCATACCTGTGCTCCATTAGCTTCATTACTTCCACAAATTTCTCGGGAGGAAACTGCATGAATAGCACCATTTTCAGTAAAATGTTTTTAACAGTATAGCTCCTTTACTAAACCAAAGTAAAAAAAATCCTGGCTCCCATTAAGTTAGGAATGGGAAAAAGGTTTTAGTCATCAAAAATCTTAGATGACTCAAGAATAAAGATCGCTAAGTTCATGCTAAATATAAAAACAAATCATAGTTATGGTTCTAACAACATCACTCATCACCATGAAATGCCCAACGGACAGGATCGCCTTCACATAGGTGGATGGTTAATGAACTTTGTTGCTTTCAAATATATCCACAGACCTCTAAAGTTATGGTTGAGTGATCTATAATTTATCCTCCTCATACCACAGACCTCTGAGAATGTCACCTTATAATCCCAACAATCCATGAGGTGCAGTCAAAAGTCTTTTGCAGGTACAAAAGGTAAGTTGAATATTCATACTGTACAAGAGGCTCTCAAGTAGTGTTACTTCAATTCTTTTCTTAAAAAAAAAAATTTAAAAAGGAAAAAACTTTGGGTAACCATCTGTGCCACCAACTGAATGTAGTGAATTATCGTAGATGAGAGGTTAATATGTTTGTGTATCTTAAAACACATGATATCTGACAAAGCACATCCGAGAAAAATGGAGAATTACCTCGTGCCTTGCCTTCAACTTCCGCGCAACGTCCATAACAGCTACAATGTTTGACAAGCTAAATTGATTTTGACCTTCACTGAATTTCACAGAGAACATTGTAGCAGTCAAACCACTTCCATATGAGAACAATATCACCCGTTTGCCATCCTGCAAGTCATCAGACGGAATCATTCAGTATATACTAGCAGCAGAAATGAGAACCTGAAGTTGGGCAATAGTAAAAGCAGTTACCAATTCACTATGTTTGTTGTGAATGACAGATGCAAATGCCGCATACAGAGAGGCTGTGTACATGTTACCAACTTGCTTTGGTAGTAAGGTGGATGGTCGGACCTTTGAATCATAAAGGGGCTTGGCAACTTGTTGGGATACCTGTCAACACATGATGTCAGCAAGAGCTCCAATGTTAACTTTCAAACCAACTCCTCAAATACACTAGTAATTCAAAATCAAGAAATATTGGGGAGTGTTCACAATCAGAAATAAAGAAGTTAATCCAGAAACATATGCATCAATGAATTCAAGAAAGTTCATTGAGTTACTCTAGCGCTATTAAAATATAAAAGGTAATGAACAGAAGAATGTGAACATCATTCGGGCTTTGAGGAAAATATTTGATGAATTGTCACTATGATGCCAACTAACCTCAACCCTTCACAACAAAAGAAACAAAGGGAAGACATATACCGACAGAAATTCATTTCTAATCACAAAGAGGGTTCAATGCAGACCTTTTCAAGATCCCTGCTTTGGTAGCTTTCATCACCAGATAGTGTTGAAAATGGTGCCAGCTTTTCTTTGGCAGCTTCGTCAACAGAACTGTAAATACCAGCATTAGAATCAATCAGATGTTCATGTACATCAAAAGAAACAAATAAAAAAAATAAGTTTTATAATACTTAAGACGGATGAAGAAACAAAAGCAACCTGGCATTTCTCAAAAAGTCATTGAACAACAATCGAGAAAAGCTTTTCTGTACAAGCTGCAGTAGTTCAAAAGAAAAATGTTAAATATGAGAAAAACAAGCAATTGCTTTATTGATTCTTATAGTACATTACAAATCAGAAGAGATATCTATTGATGGATAATAACCAAATGCATAGCATACCTTGTTATATGGTGAATGAAACACAAAATACTCGGCATCAGAAAGAGAAAATTGTTTCCCCTCCAGTTTCTCATACCTATAAAACCCAAGGTAGTCAAGCATATAAATAGCACAACCACTCACCAAAAATTGTGGACAAAGAGAATGCTTTAACGACTGAAATAGAGACTTACTTTCTGCACAACTGTTTATAACAAGTATCAAGAGCCATGAGGTAGCATGTCTGAGAAAGTTTTCCATCAACAACCTACGAACATATTTGTCAATAGATGAAATCCACTCACTATTAGAGAAAAATAAGCAAGCTATCTCAAAGCATGATGTCACACAGTTCAGATGAAAGAAGCAACCGTTGATGTGTATATAACAAGTACAAAGTATTGCTCCGGTAAAGAAAATCATATACCAGCTATAAGGTGCCTACTACCCAATCTCAGACCAATGAAAGAGAGCCTCGGGGAGGTTATTTAAATATGCACCTCACTGTACTAAGCTGCAACTATGTGACCAGCATTTTGATCTCATAAGACAGTAAATTATAGGACTAAAAAGCATGGAAACAATTCAATTACATTTAATCGCCAACTCTGCAAATCAGATGGTATGATCAGCGGAAATTTTAGTAGACATAATGCATTGGTGAAAGATGACCCTAATGGCTCAAGAACATTTGTACTCATGCCAATCGTCAAAGGGAATGGTAAAGGAGGATTACCGGATATTCACTGGCAAGATTTGGCTTGTAGAAATCATAGGCATGAGCCATGTGACTGCCCCTAAGTTTGCTTTCAAAAGCAATAGGGGCATCAGGCCCAATTAACATGGCAATGGCAGCTGCTCCTCCAGTGGGCCTCGCAGGTCCTTCCGCATAAACCTGTTAAAAAGACCTCACGTTAAAATATAGAACAAAATATACAGATCCATTTTTGCATGCAAAGAACTATATTCAACCTAGTGAAATGGAAATAGTAGTACAAATGAATCTCATTCTCAGAAAATATATAAGTGCTTAAGGAATTTATCATACCGCACTGTCAGTGCACACAACAAGCCCATAGCGTCCATCCCATGAACTACTCTCCACCCAGTTCACACAGTTAAATAAAGCTGCAGTTCCTCCGTAGCATGCATTAGTTGAGTCAACACCTTCAATGTCAGTATTTCCATATTTCTGCTTGTTTTACACAAGAAAAGAGTTGTATGTAAGGCACAGGCAATTTATTTACTCTAAATAATCCCCCAATAAAGTGAAAAATTTACAGCAAGGTACCCAGAAAACGTTTTGTCACAGAATGTTTATCTACATTAGAATGGTAAATCTGCTAGAAAGAAACATGCTCTAGAAAACCCAAATCCAAGTACCACAAAACAGCCATGTTCAGCCATAAACCACATAACCATTTATACTAAAACTTCTATAGGAGCTCTGGTTTTCCATAAAAGAAGTGGGTTACAGTCAATTTAAGCAAGTCGGTCCCACAACAAACAGAGAGAAAGTCAGAACAATGAAATTTAGTTGGATGGCCTTGGGTAGTTCAGGTTGTTAATCGCCAATATGTTTAACTCCAATTTTTGAGCTTCCAAATCCACCTCAAGCTCAAAAACTAACACCTCCCCCCTCCAAGAAAAGAAAGGCAATAGCTTCATATAGGAAAAGCATATTGACTAGGAAAATCACCTCAAAAATTTGCATCAGGAAAGTCTTGATGGATTTGCTCTTGTCTATCACAGTTTCGCTTCCAACCTCAAGACGACCAATTTGTTTTGGATCAATGTTATACTTCTCAAGGAGAGTAGTGACAACTGTCAAACTGCAAATAAGGGTGAAAGAAAAGGGTCAATGATGATTCAAATAATGCTGCCTTAATATAATTCAATGAGTTCATTTCTTTTAAACAGTATTGTGTGCGGCTATCAGCATAATAAAAGAGTGAGTATAAAATGTAGAATCACAACCTCATTGAGATGACATCTTCGACCTCTGAACAAAATGCCATGCAATCTTGTCCAAGTCCGATGGTGTATTTTCCTTTGCTTGCACCATCATGAGCCTCCAAAGCTTCCTATATAGAGCCACAGAAGTGAAAAATCAGAAATAAATTTAAGAGGTTAGTTCATGAGTAATATGGTTGATTCTATAAAACTTGTACATATGTCAATCAAGTGCAAACAAAATACTCACAACACTCAGATCCTAAAAGCCTCTCATCTCACACCACTTCCAATGATGTAACCCACAGTTTATCACTCCATTTTCAGAATACGATGACTAGTATTACGCCATTTATTAAAAAAATTCCACCCCAAAACCATTCAAGATGGGATCTCTCAGATAGGATCATTCAAGAAAGCAGAATTTTCGAAAGAAGAAGCCAAGTTAGGTGAAACTCGAAAGTATTAGAAGAAAAATGTAGATCAAAAAGCCACATATGACATCATCTTCATACAAATTAATTTTGGACTTCCTTGACGGCTCTGAAACAGCTTCAAGCCATAGAGTTTTCATAGCAGCTTCATAATGAAACTAGATGCTTAGTCCATAGGTTATACCATAAACTATTTGCCCAAAAAAACAAAAGATACCAGATTCTGTGACCACCAACTTAAATTTAATCCACCAATTGAAATCACGTCATAGACATGCATAACCAAATGAGTTTTCAATAACCTACTCGTATAATCCTACACAACCCCACCCCCATAAGAAAAAAGGGAAAAAAATTACAATTAAAATTACATTCACAAAAATTACAATTACATTCACAATGTTTGGTATCTGGGAAAATTTTTCCATCATTTATTTCAAAAATAAATAATAAAACAGGTAAATGAGCTCAAAATTTCCATCTTTTTTTAAATGAAAATAAATAAAAACCTTAACTCTCAATCTTCCCATTCCCAATATTTTCTCAGCAAACACACTCAAAAGTGAAAAAAAAAAAAAAAAAAAAACTGGCACAGCAAGAAAAAATAACTAAACCAAAGTGTGAGATCGGCACCTGCTGGACGCATGTAGGAGGGAAGTAGATGTCCATGGCCAGGATTCCAACATTCTTTGCCATATTTTTTTCCTTTATTTTGGAAAAAACAACAAATACCCAGATGACAGAAGATCAACAACAACAGAAATAGCAACAACAAATAAACTTGTGTCGCTTTTTGCTTTTAATTTTTTTCCCTTTCTTCTCGCCCCGCCGAGCTGAGTTTGTATGCAGCAGCTGTTGAGAAACAGAGAGAGGAAGATTGAAGAAGAAAGACAGAGCTCCAAGGTCGGAGATAGAGAGATATAAAAGAGAAGATGCTTACATGTGTGTGGCGCTACTTCCGTATTTATAGCCAAATTGTAATCAAATTTCCAACGATACTTCTTTTTAAAAAAATTAAATTAATGGAGATAATTAAATAAAACTTTGGCTCTGGCTCTCTTTTCATTCTTCCGCTCGAACGCAGACTTTGGAAGAGTTCGATGGCGGTGTTATTATTTGTTATGCCCATTCTTGGACGTATCATATTATAGGAATGCCCACGAAGCGTGCATTTATTTACTGATTTTGCCATTCTGCGATGGTGAATACTGAATTGTGGTATCTATTTGTTACTATATTGTTGGACTTTGACATTTTGGAATTGGAATATTGAGGTTGCTACTTGCTACCGTGACAGCCACCACCTCTTTCTTTCTCCCATTGCATTATTAATATAAATGGTAAGTTTTTATTGTTCTGTATTTATTTAATAATGAATATGAATAATAATTTTCTTAGTTTTTTAAGAAAAAAATTCTTTCTAGACTTCTGATTCCATGTAATTTCCAAAGGAGTAAAAGAATAAGATGAAGTTTGAATAATTTGATTTTAAAAAAATTACCATGTTTATTTAATATATTATTTTTAAAATATAATTTAAAATAAAAATTTAAAATGTCTAACAATAATTTATATATATCGGTGAAAATTATGTATAGTGTATAAATATATAAATTCATATTAAATTCACAATAATTTGTGAAAAAAAGAAACTGATTGAACTAATAAGGCATTAGATCCTTACACCTGTTTACTTCATTTATTAATTCAACCTAATTTCCCAACGACCTGATTCCACTACAACTGTTTTGTTGATAAAATAATATTACTGTGGGTGAGAATCTGTCAACTTAAATTAAATCAAAACACTTTCAAAAATGCCCCCACGGTGTTGCTCCAGTGAACACCAAATTATATAGAAGTCGCATTTACCTGAGTTCGAGTAATATATAAGGAATAAGGATTGGTTAATTAAGGGTATTTAATTTTCTACTAAATTTTTAAAGTTAAAAAAAAAACACTCCCAAAACCAAATAAATAAATTATAACACAATTTTTTTTTATGAATTAAGTTTAAGCAATTCATCTGATAAAGATTTTACAGTAAGATAAAAATGTTTTTTTTTAAGGTAAGATGATAATAATAATAATAATTATAATTCATTCATTTTTTTTTAGGATTGAATTTTTTCTTCAATCAAAAAGGGGAGATTCGAATTCAGATCTCTATTTCAATGAAGAATTTGTTAGATATGTAATATTATTTTATATCCTTAAAATATATGTAATAATAATTTATTTGATTAATAAAATTTACTTATACATATGATTGAACATATATTGATGAGCCCATATTTATAAAATATGTTATTTATATATCAGAAATATAATGTTAATATAAAGTGTATAAATTATAAGTTCTTTATAAATTAAATATTGTTCACAATCGTTAATGAAAATAAATATTTTATTATATAAAATTGTAGTTTTATTGTTTCTTATAGTGAATGATTTATCTTGATCATCGAAATAGAGACTTCGAGTAAAAAAAAATCAGTGTATATGTTACATTGAATGAGACTATTGTAAATTTCGATCAAGTTAACTAAATGTCATTGATTTTAATTAGTAAAATATTTAATAAACTTTATTAATCTTAATTATAAGTAAATAATGAACTTATATTCATGCATTATATCTTTTGAGTTATCACGGAGTAAAATTCATATAAACAATCAAAATCTTGATATTTTGAAAATATAATTTCATGAGTCATAAAAACATATATTTGTAAATGAAATCTAGTAAATGTCCATTTAAGTTGTTTGCAATACTTGATCATTTGAATATTTGGCATATTTATTTGTAAATTTATTGAAAGCGATCATTAGAGTATTAAGTGATTCAATGACAAATAAGTAATTAACGAGGCCATACATATTTTTTATGCCCTAACTTTAATTATAGACATCAATTAGATGATCAATTAAATGTTATTATTAGTCTAAAGACCAAGCATAATTTAATTCAATAAAAGTTTTAATTAAATATGGTTTTACTTTATAACATTGGTTATTAGAGTATAACCCTTAATATTTAGTGAAATAGTATATGGTTAACTTAGAAAAACTAGTGGGTGATGAGATGATTAAAATTTACATTTTAAATTGGAGTTAAGAAGCACATGAATCTTGTAATCTCTCTAAATTTTAATTTTATAATTATAATTTCATAATCCTAATCTAATTCTAAATACTCAAATGAGAGGTAAGAAGTAGTAAATAGTAATTATAATCATAATCAGAAGAATTCTTTTTACGTATTCTTATGTGAAAAAAATAGTTTAGTTATTACTTTTCTCGCAAATTTGGGTATTTAGTGATTTTAAAAATGAAAAAAAGATACATGTGTCAACATGCATTGAGTTTGAAAGTTGAAGATAGTAAAGAAGACTGCAGCCGTTAATTTAAGAATTACCAAAGTAAAGAATTGAGGTAATCTTCTATTTCTATACATATGATTATGAACAAGACAATCTGACATTCACTATATTTTATTTTATTAAAAAGAAATTATCTACTATAAATAAAAAATACACTGCAAACTTTTTACTCTCGAGTATTTAAGCAAATGCTTATTAAGATTAAATGTTAAGTAGCTAAAATTCTGCATCATTGTTTTAAATAAAAAAATAAATTAAAAAAATCTCTTATTTATAATTATGATATCTTCTCTTCATTTATTCTTAAATTTTATTCCAAAATTTTTACCGCAATTCATGAAATATCGCCACATCATAACAAAGAATACTTGAGTTCCAATATTGAATCAATTCAATACATATGAAATGTGTTATTAGAATCACAAAATTATACTTATAATTTATGTTATAGATATTGAAGCGAAAGCACACAAATAAGTAAAATCATTCAAGCAATATATGTAAAATAAGTTATTAAGAAAATAAAGAAAGAAATGGTAGAAGAAGAACACACAAAATTTACGTGGTTCAGCAAGTTGCCTACGTCCATAGCAGATCAAGATCACTCACTCTTATTATTGAATCACAAAATACTCACAAAACACGACTTTTACAAGAAGAATCACAAAGAAAACTCTCTCTCTTGCACTCTAGAAATTTATTCTCACAAAAAACCACAAAGAAGGTTTAATCACAAAGATTTCTTCCTTTCACTTAGATGTATTTATAAGCCAATTGAAAATCCTTTATATAGACTATAGGAGGTCATAGGTTTACCCTAAACATGTGAGAGTCATATTAGGGAGTCCTGAAGCAAGTGGGAGAAGAAATAAGAAAGTTTTCAATTTTTGAAAAACTATTCACGCGTCCAGCGCTGCGGCGCTCGTCGCCTGACGCCGTGGCTCTCATGTTCTGGATTGGACGCCGCAACCCTCACGCGTGGCACTGTCTTCTTCATTTTTCACCTTTTTTGCGTCCGTCTTCGATCCTCGCGTACTTTACGCACTTGACTTGCTCTCCAAATTATATTCCAATAATTTTTAATTAATATTCTCACAATATATTTTATATATATATAGGACACTTTTATTTTTTTAAAGATATAAGTATTATATCTCAAATTTTAAATATTTATAATATTATAGATTATTATAATATCAATCATCATACATTTGAGAAATTCTGCATGGCCTATGGAGTCGTGTCTCTCGAGATCCATATTTCCTTTTAAAAAAGTTAGTAATAAATTTTTAAAATTTTATTCTCTAAAATAAGTATTTAAGTTATTTGATCCTTCCAAATTTTAAACTATAATATTAAAATTTTTATATAATTAAATTATAAAATAATACATTTTTAATTTTAACATCTAATCCTCCCTTATTTTAAATTTTAGTTTCACTCCTACATACTATCGTACCTACATTTTATATTCTAAATTTTTTTATCCAAAGAATATAAGTATTATATCTCAAATCTTAAATATTTACTGTTGCAGATATCAAGCCATGCTATTTAGTTTGATACCCCTATGGCATTAATTAAGCCACAGTCTTGATACTCCTTTTCATTCTATGCACAATAAAAAATTATAACTTACACCATAAGTAAGAAAATATAAGATCACACACATCAATAAAGATAAATAAAATAAATCAATCAACAAGACATAAGATATACGTGGTTCGACCCAAATTTACCTATGTCCATGGATGATCCATGATTCAGCTTCTTATTATTGAAATAGATCACTAAGTATATTCTTACTTTCAGAGTGTGTGAGACCCACCAACTCTTTGGTCCACCTGCTGGATGACATCTCAGAGCTACCGGCGTCCCAACACACAATTACTTAAGTTACTTGCCCCCCCCCCCCAAGGATTCGAACCCCCGCCCCTATCTCTATGGAGGCCTTATAGGCATTCAGAGGTTCGTCCTTGCACCCATCAGGCTGTGTTGGGACGTCGGTGGCTCTGAGGTGTCATCCAGCCGGTGGACCAAAGAGTTGGTGGGCCCCACACACTCTGACACTTACATCATCAATGATCCCACAAGACCCTTTAATATCTCCCATAGAGATCGCTAAGTATCTACCATTGATCACTATGACTTCGTAAGGTCTCTTAGTATCTCCTTATAAGAGATTTTTACAATGAATAAAAGAATAACCCGAGCATCTAAGCCAAAAAGATCTATGGTGTTTCTTTTGTTCACTTAAGAACCAAAAGAAAACACTCCTCAAAGGTTACACCCTAGTGCACCACGTACTTAGTGCCTACCTAATTTATCTATTCTTTCTTATGGTTACATATTGAAACCTTAGATGTTTGTCTTTCTCTTGTATTTAGAAGGGTTTATATAGTGAATAAAATACTCTTAGAAACCCTAAACTTAGTTGGAATAAGAGTCTCAATCTCACTTAAAAAAGTCAATTGAGTCAAAAGAGGAAATATCCTAAAGTTGCTATGTGAATAGTAATTGTGTGAACAGTAATCGCTGTGAACAGTACCCGTCGCCACCCGAACAGTGCCATCGCATAAACAGTACCCATCTTTTGGCTTTTCATTTTTCTCCTCCCATATATACCCAATGCGTACTTGACTTCATAATAACTCTTCTCTCAGTATTCATCTCAATTCTTGCCCATACAAGATTGTTGAATCACCAATTTCTAATAAACCCCCTTTTTGATTCAAAATCTCTTTCCATGAAGCTAATCATCGTCACCCTTCCTTAACCAATGCTTACTAGCATTGTCTATAAGTCAAGTTCCAGACTTAACTAAGGCTTTTTGTGACTATGGTCTCCAAAGATTCCTGAATATTGATGTCTAAAGTAGTTCAATGTTGCGATCTTCCATGTCCCAAAGACACCATGACCACAATCCCTTAATAGTGAAAACACATTCTCGCCATTACTACTATTCTCACACATTCTCTTTCGACCCCTACCACAAAGTGATATAATTCAAAAGTTGTTTTATGGTCTGTTTCAAATCAACAACCATATGTTGATCTCATTTGAAGCAGTTTTCTTCAAGCAAATAGCTTCCCCATGTGCTTATCACTCCCCAATAATTTTGCTTCTCATTTAATATTCTCTCCTTCTGTCTTCTATGAATCTTCCTATTTCTATCTAGCAGTCCCGAGTCCACTAGGTCTTTATGAGATAAGGAATAAAATCTCATACCTAGTCCTTTCTTTGTCTTTTTCATCATGTAGTCTCAATCTTATTATACCAATCCCCTATGACTTACCATAAGCTATATTTCTCCAATTGATAAATAACGATTCTCTATGACTCATATGAAAACACTACCCTAGATCCTAAAAATAGTTCATCCATCAGACACTTATTCCTCAAGAAGCTCTCATGCAATCAAGGTCTTTGCTTAGTCATCCAACAGACTTGCAAATTCACATTCCTTCTATCTTTGTCTTTCTCTTAGAATTATCCCTTCAAGTGTCCTAGACACCTTATGAATCTGCCATTAAATCTTGATTGTTCTTCTTTTTCCATCTTTATTTTGTGTCCAATCTGAATGATTCTTCTAACTATAACCTAAATGACGCCATCTTCTTGATAGTCTCTTTTTTTTTCAAGAGTAATCCTTACAAAAAAAAAAAGACTCTCCAATAAGGCCATCACCTTTTTCTCTTTCAGATAATCATTTTTCCTATTGTTCTTCCCTTATATTTGTGAGTTCCCATGGCTGACAATCTTTGCTCTGCAATCTGACACTGCTGCCCATGCTCTACAATATGGACTTCAACCCAAGCTTTGATACCAGTTTGTTACTGATATCAAGCCATGTTCTTCAGTTTGACACCTCTATGACATCAACTAAGCCACAGTCTTGATACCCCTTTCATTCTATACGCAACGAAAAATTATAACTCACATCATAAGTAAGAACATATAAGATCAACACACCAATAAAGATAAAGAAAACAAATCAATCAATAAGATACAAGATATACGTGGTTCGGCTCAAAATTACCTACGTCTACGGAGGATCCATGATCCAACTTCTTATTATTGAAATAGATCACTAAGTATCTTCTTACATCATCAATGATCCCACAAGACCCCTTAGTATCTCCCATTGAGACCTCTAAGTATCTACTCTTGATCACTATAACTTTTTAAGACCTCTTAGTATCTCCTTATAAGAGATTTTTACAAAGAATACAAGAATAGCCCGAGCATCTAAGTCAAAAGGATTTTTGGTGTTTCTTTTGTTCACTTAAGAACTAAAAGAAAACACTCCCCAAAAGTTATACCCTAATGCACCACGCACTTAATGCTTACCTAACTCATATATTCTCTCTTATGGTTATATCTTAAAACTTTATATGCTTATCTTTTTTTTGTGTTTAGAATAGTTTATATAGTGAATAAAATACCTTTATAAACTCTAAATCTAGTTGGAATAAGAGTCTTTACTTATAAGAGTCCTAATCTTACTTAAAGAAGTCAATTGAGCTAAAATAGGAAATATCCTAAAGTTGCTATGTAAATAGTAACTACGTAAACAGTATCCTTGCGTAAACAGTACCCATTCTTTTGACTTTCCGTTTTAATCTTTCTTTATACATCCAATAAGTACTTTATTTTATAATAACTCTCCTCTTAATATTTCATCTCAATTCTTACCTATACAAAATTATTAAATTACCAATTCTCAACATTTATAATATTATAAATTATTATAATATCAATCATTATACAATCATACTTATATTTTATGTTGTAAATTATTATAATATTAACTTTCTATGAACTAAAGAAAATAAACATTCCTCAACTTCAATCCGACACAATCTAATACTTTTATAATAAAAGTGTTTGCACTAACCATTAACTTTCAAATTTTTTTGATAAGAAAAATGAAACTGTAAACTCATTTTGTAAAATAATATACGGAAAAGTTTCGAAAAAAGAAAGACGTTGTTTAGACTTTAGACCTTCAAAATAATATTATATTATTTTTTCTCTATTTTTAGAAATTTTGTTTTTTATTTTATTTTGATACAAAGTTATATTGTGAAAAATTAATTCTACCCATTTTATTAATTTTGAATTATTTCGAATATTAAATACATATTTTTTAAAAAATTATCGGTTTCACTTTTTCAATATTATTTTTAAATTAAATATTTTATATTTTACCTTTTATAAGTTGGTAAGCGGGGGAGAAAATTTGTTTACGTTGGCATTGGCCTTGTTACAACGGGTTATACAAAATAATTTTTTTTATAAAAAAAAAGGATTAAACTGCATCTGGTGTTAAAATGTATGTAGCCCGACGACGAGACTTGTCTACGTGTACAACATAATTAGCCCCCACTTCCTCGTTGGAATATCCTACACCGTCTGATCATCTAAATAATTTATTATTTTTTTAACATGTATTCATTCATGCAATCTCGAAACCAAAATCCTTACAGCCCACCTTTTCAATATTCATTTTATTATTATTATTATTATTATCCGTGGAGTGAATATTCAGTTATTATTATATAGGCAACCAAAATTGACTATTTCATTAACACCAATAATAATTGATCAACAAAAATCAGTATCAAATCCTTCTGACTTATTGACTAATTGGTCTGGCCGAAGATCTCCTTAGCCTAATTTATGCTTAATTATGTCATTAGGTGGCATTGAGAACCACGTTGTATAAGAAAATTGTTCTCAAATCAAAATTATAATTAAATTTTAGTGCCCTATTTTGTTGAACGCCACGTGTACGGTGGATAGTGGTTAATTTACTACCCAATTACTCAATGCTAGGAGTCCTTATGCAATACATTCGTTGTACAAAATACGTTTTTTGGGTTTTGTTTTTTTATGCCTCTTAAACTCGAATTTTTTTTCTAAATACTCATATACTTAACTAATTTAACTATTAATAAATTTTTTTAACCAAAAATTTAATAATAGAACAAAAATACCATTTTATTATTTTAAAAGTATCCGTTACAATAAACAGTGCTACTGTAGCGACAGTATCACT
This sequence comes from Ailanthus altissimus, assembly GCA_946807835.1. Taxonomy (NCBI): domain Eukaryota; kingdom Viridiplantae; phylum Streptophyta; class Magnoliopsida; order Sapindales; family Simaroubaceae; genus Ailanthus; species Ailanthus altissimus. Next base: position 22,767,281 of record OX327696.1, on the reverse strand, counting down.
ACAATAACATTTTTATTTTATTTTATAACTTATTTATTTATAATTTTATTTTATTATCTATGACATAATTAATTTATATTATTTATTTAAGTTTATATATACAATAAATAAAATAAATATAAACTTAAGTTTAAATAAAAATAAATATAGTTTTTAATAACCAATATAAATTAATTATATTATACATAATAAAATAAATATTAAAAATAAATAAAATAGTTACTTATTTATTTATAAATAAATAATAAAATAATAGATAATTTAATTTAATTTAATTTAATTATAAATTAAATCAACAAAATAAAATAATAAAATAAAAAGGGGGGCATTACAATACATTTTGTTTATTCATGAATAATATAAATTAATCTTGTCACATTAAGGGCACGATAAAAAATATCGCACCGATGTTGGTGGCGCAATAAAAAATATTACGCTCGTATTTTTGTTTGGTATTGTTTATTGTAACAAACACTGTTTATTGTAGCGGGTGCTATTAAAATAGTGAAAAGATATTTTCGTTCAAATTTATTGTGTTTAGTTAAATAAGTTTAAATTTTAAAATTATAACTGTATTAGTTAAGTAGCTCAAATTTTTAACTATTTACAACAATTTTTCCTTAAACTTTTGATTATAAATTAAATACACTATATATAAATTGAAACGTATAATAATTTTTTTTAAATAATATACGATAAACAAGTCTAGTGATGATATGTAAGTTTCGTACTTGCTTATAATAGTTCGATAGTTAATAAATTTGTAATACATCTTATAAGTCATAAGTTCAATTCTCTTATCTCCTAATGTAAAAAAAAAGAGCAGTATTCAAGTTTCAGGAGTGATAAATAATTAATTAATTGAGCGTTGATTTCACAAAGAATTTTTAGAGCTTAGATTATTAGATTTGGCAGAGATGTGGTGAATGTTGTTCAAACTATTGCATATATATATCATTGTTACTTGTTTGGTACAATATCAGTCTATGTATTATAGACTTATATAGTATTTAGATTAGACAAAATTAGATATAATGGCTAAACTTTTAATTATTAGAACATCTAAATTTGTTTAGGAGTAAAAAAAAAAAACGAAAAACTAAATCAATTCAAATAAAAACATATATAAATATTAAAGCAACACTTCAGATTTAATTATTTATATTTTCATATAATTAATTATTAGATTAATATTTAGGTAAATTAATTTATAATTATATAACTTAAATGATATCTTACAACATCTCACATTATGGATTAATTATATCATAAGACAGAGGAGTAATAAATTTTCTTCAAATAAATAAAGGCTAAATGGTATCTGCCATTAAAATTTTATTCTAAATTAGTTTTGACAGATTTCCAATTAAAATTATTAATTTTTTTATAAAAAAAAAGTCTTAGCCAATACCTACCTAATCAAACACGTGATTGTGTAATAATCTATCCCAAGCTATCTCCCACGTACTAAACAAAATTTGCCAAATTATTAATATAAGCTCCTGAATACAAGATTTTAGCAACCACTCTAAATATTTAATAAATATTTTTTAAATTCAAGAACAATGTTATGATAATATATTTTTTAAAAGAATAATGATTAACAATTTTTTTAACAAAATAGGAAAAAAAAAATAAAAGAACCTTCAAATGTACCTAAAATGTGCTTAGTGAGTAATTACCTTGTACAATATCCAGCTTCAACTGTCTCAATTCGTCAATGGGTATTTTAGTTTCAATTTGTTTTGTCAAAAATATTAAATAGGTAAACGACCCAAACGAATTTTTATCAAGCCAACTATTGGAATTAACGTAAAATATAAATCATAGCTGCACAGTATTATCATAAAAGTTTAAATATTGATGTATAATTGAAACTCAAAAAATTAAATGAAACAAATGTTAATGTCATATATAAAGTAATAGTAAATTTTTTAAAAAATTTAAATATTAATATTTACATTTTAAAAATTATCGCTAAATAATGTTGCAACAGATAATTACAATTAAATAATTTATTAATTTTATTTTTACGGCGTCAAGTGTTTATTATTAATTAAAAAAATTAACTTATTAAATAATATTACCTATTTTTTTATTTATATATACTTAAAAATGATCTAATTTTCACTTAATATAGATTGTGACAATATGCATTCATCTCATAGGCACAGCTACGAAAATAAGATGCATAGATTGATAATATTTCGACCTCTATTTGTATTACAATCATAATTTCATAATAATTTTTTTTTTCCATAGATGATCAATTATAGTCTTAATTTGAATTTAATCAAAGTTAATGCTTCTCTCATATAATATAATTATGAATCAAACGCTGTGAAGTAGATCAGGGAGTGGGACGGAGTTAGAAAGTCTTTTCAGAGTGGGGGAAAAAGAGCAATCAGCAAAAATTGATATAATGGTGAGCAAATATATATTTTTTAAGGGGGAGCGTTTGAGAAATTTTTGAAGAGCGATTTGAAAATGTCCAGGAAAAATTCATTGTTTCCAACGCGGCAGGTGCCTGAACTAACTTCGTCCGTGGCATGGACCATGATGTAGATACGCAGAATTAAGAAATCAAATTATTAGTACGGTGGGTTGGGTCCCCTCCCCTTAATTTTTGAAACAAAATTTTGGTCCATCTCCAATCTAAAAAGTTTAGATTGTGTCACAATAGATTCAATGTAATACTCAAAAGTAAAAAATAAAAAAAATAAAAATTTTGATACTCTTTCTTTTCTCAATGATGTGTATGTCATATTAAGGGGTGGATTGTATAACACGTACAAACTCAAATTTTTTCAAATACACAAATAGTTTTTATAATTTAAACCTTTTTAAATGTAAATTTTTTTTAAAATTTACCTATACAAATTTCAAAGTTTAACAAATTCATAATCTAGAAGGTTTTTTTTTTCTTGAAATAATCTAGAAGGTAAATTTTAAGTTGCATATATTTCAATTATTATAATTTTGTTATTTGTAATGTCAAATTTGACTTTTTTTTCTTGGTGTGAAACCGTCCAACTTAAATGTTTAAATTAATAAATAAAAATTTAATATTAATATTTAAAATAAATCTTAACAGATCCTCTCACATAAAATATAAATCAAAATTTAAAATTTAAAATCAGTTGAATTGTAAGAGATTGAAACAAAAACAAAAACAAGATAAAGATTTTTTTTAAAAAAAAATCATTAAGTCCCTGCAAGCTCCGAAAAATATGAATTTAATTTTAAGATTTATTTTTAAAAATTATAAATCAATAAATTAATTAAAAAAATAAACTTAAAAATTTAAATTTATAGGTGAAAGTTCGCACTAGTATTAAAAATATTTTTTAACATATCATTTTACATAAAATGTGTATCTAATTTAAAGTTTAGGTCAAATAAATTCTGAGAAACTAAAACAAAAATAAAAGAAGGTAAAAGAATTATAATGTTTTATTATGTTTTTGATTTTAAGATATAATTATAATAAGAGATCAAAATAAAGATAATAGAAAATGAAAAAAAAATCATATATTCCTAATAGGTCTCCTACGTTAACTAATTTTAAGACTTAATATCGTAAATCATAAATTAAAAAATTAATTTATAAAAAAGATTCAACACAAGACTTTAAATTTAATATTATATTAAAAAAATTGTTCAAACTAAAAAATTTAAAAATAATAAAATAAAGACTCAATATTAGTCTCAATGACAAAGTTTAACATTATAATTGAAATAAACTTGAAGTAAAAAAACATACAATATATAAAATTTAATGCTTATAGCATACCAATTTTGATTTAAAAAAAAACAAATAAGACTTTGTACTAACGACAACAAAAACGTTTTCGTCTAAGTTGGTCGGGAAAGGGAGGTGGAAATTTATATGAAATTGAATCAGAGCTTTTCTTCCAAATTCGAATTTACTTGCGATAAAATAGAGACGGACTGTTGTTTTGACACAAAACCCAAAAAAAAAACAAAACAAAAAGAAAAGCAAAAATAACCAAGGCGGGCTGAGTTGGTTGGTAAAACACAGACTCCAAAAAGTCCAATCTTACGAGCATTAGTATACAAATTTGAGCACATGTTTTATGTCAGTTGTCGTGGCCATCATTTCGTTGCCTCGGGGTTAACGTGTAATTCTTGCTTTTGTTATTCTCCTTTCCAATTTCTTTACTGGGTTCAATTCTCAAATTCAAGTATCAACGTGGACTTTGGGTCTTGGTTTTCGTGAAGCGTTTGAGAAATAATACAAAGAGTAATGTTAAAAATTTAAATTATATTTTAAAAAAATAATGTATTATATAAATATTGAGGAGAATAAATAATTTTAAAATTTATATTATTTTATTATTTAATATATTATTTTTTAAATATAATTTAAAATATCTAATATTATTTATAAAAAAATAAAAATACAAATAATATAGATCTCGTGATCACAAAAATAGTAAAATAAAATATCATAAAATTTAAAAAATAGATTAAAAATAAAAATCGAATATAAAAATTGCAAGCCTCGTATGGAGGTGGAGTTTGGCAATGGCAAGAAGTCAAGCTAAGATCCTCGTATAATAAAATGGAATTTAATAAATAGCGAGAAAACTTTGTATAAAACTTGCCTTATTGGCTCAACTCAATTATTTTCGTGACTTCATTACGAATCTCATGACTCGTATTAAAATTTGTTTAAAGAATTTAGTACAATAGATTGCATTAAAGTCATTTAATAATTATAAAATAGTCAAAAGTTTGTGTGCCTCAATGACCAATAGCACTCAGCGCGAGAACCTCGTTTAAGGCAACACACCAAATGTCAAATGGGTTCACTTAAATCAGTGATATTGACCACCAACACTCAACCAAGTATAATTATGATATGATATAAATGAGTTGTTGGAGGGCTTTCTTCGCCTTTTTAAAAAGGAAAAGGATATTACAAGGGTCTTTTTAAACTTGCCTAACTCTAGTACTTACACCAATAATAAAAGGTTATTTAATGTAAAGGGTAACTCATTCAACATTGCCTAAATCAAGTCCAATTGTAGTTTACATTGGGTGTTTGTACCTACACAAAGGCCTAAGACAATAATGCTAGGGGTTTATCAAAATTCATAAACTAGTTAAATCAAATTTAATTATAGTCCAAAGTCTATCTTATTTATAAAACTAATTTTATATAATTAATGACTAAGTTTTACAAAATTATACAATAACCTAATTGTTAAGAGCTCAATGAACCACACATATTTTTATATTGATATGATATTGTCTACTTTAAACCTAAACTCTTATGATTTTACTCTTGAGCTTCCAAAAAAATCTCATACCAAATGAGATATAATTCACTCTTTATATACTCATGGTCCTCCTAATTTCTTGTTAATGTGAAACTTTTGTTCGCTTCCTTAACAATTCTCCCCTATAACAAAGGGCTACATAGTCTATCCTCAAATAATATCCCATCCATCTATCTTCCACACAAGAAGATCTCGTTCCTTTAGTTTGCTACTTATACTCACTGCGTTGAGGTCGCACACCTTACGTGAAATACTAGATTACCGCACCACTACCTTGAGAGCCTGTTCTATCAAGTCAACTCTGCACTACTGCGTTGAGAGGACATGCTTTACGTGAAGCGCCGGAACACACCATCACCTATCTATAGAGCTTAATCACGGATCTTATTATAAGAAAATCAGGGTTAACCAGACTTATCACCTTCTCGTTCGGCATCAAAAATTTCTTTCACATGGCTAACTCCGGGGCATGACTCTGATACCACTATTAAAAGCCTAATGAACCACCTATATTTCTATGTTGGTATGATATTGTCCACTTTGTGCCTAAACCCTCATAGTTTTGCTATTGAACTCTATCTAAAAAGCCCCATATAAATAGAGATATAGTTTATTCTTTATATACCTATAATGCTCTCTAGTTCTTTCTAATGCGAGACTTTTGTTCGTTTCCTTAACATTAACACAAGTGAAAAAATAATCTAAAAAAAATAAAAAATATATATTTGAGAATATTCTAAAATACTATAAAATATTTTAGAGAATATTTTTATTTCATAATCATCTTTACTTATCCATCCAAATTAACGTTTGTTTTAGAAAATTCGACCTGTGTAGCATTCTATGAGTTTAAAAAACTTTTAAAAAATGTGGCGTACACCAAATATTAAAAAAATACTTAAAGTGTATCACAATATATTATTTTTCTTTTTGTTGCTTTAGGGAATCAATAGATAATACTTTGAAGATTTATTTTACTTGTCCTTTTCTTACTCGTTCAATTTCAAGCTTTGGCACTCATTAAAAAGTTATTAAAAAGGTGTCCATATATATATATATACATATTTTGAATCCATAAACTTACTATTGGAGTAAAAATTAGTGACACTATTTAGAGGGGCCAATCTAACAATCATGCCGGATCTTTTTTTGAGCAATCTAGCCCCAGACGAGCTACCATAGTAAAACTGAGCTCAAGTTCAAATACTTGGTTCTCTATAACTTGGCTTAGGAAGCCTCTCTAGTGGGATCCGTGTCAAGACACATGTCACTATTAAGTGTTGGTGTTAGAGGATACGTTATAGGAGCTTAAACACCTACCACATCATCATAGGCCAACCAATAGGCATACATGTAGCACAACACATGTTTCTCTCTATCACTAGCAGGACCCACTAGAGAAGCACTTAGACACCATATCATCAAACTATCAGACTTATAGATAACATCAAATGAAGAATTCCTCAAAGACCCAATGAATGAGCTCCATGTCAACATGCATAAGAACTTTATCTTCTACTAACACTGCTAATACAGTAAGTAAAGTTGTTTGGGGTTATTAGGAAAGATCAACATCTGACCCATTGAGCTCAGGGGGACAAAGTTAGACTACCTCTCAGAGTTCTCAGGCTTTACTAACTCAAGTAGATAGCTCTAAAAAGCAACCAATCACTAATATTCCTAGTACTCCAAATGTTTGGTGAGGTCTAATGATCTTCTTACCCCTCTGAACGAAGTTCTCCAAAACACTCCTCATGATAGGGGTGATTATCCAATTATAGTATACCATGTATTGTCCTTGATGGGAAATCTCCAAACCGGCACCCTTTAAGCTCAAGTTTTATTTCTAAATTGGAAAAGTGGTAAGAGATTCAAAATTTTGAATAACACTCTAATAAGAGAAAACTCCTCATTCTCTCTAGAATGTTTTACATTCTCTCTAAGTAAAAGAAACCTTAGGGAACGTTCACACACAACAACCATTTGACTTGAGCGTTGAAGGGCCGCTGACGACTATTCCACCGGCACCATCCATTAACCTTATGTTTCTTGTGTTCCTCAAGTTCTCTCAAATCCCCTAAGATCGATCAGCTCTCATTTGGTATTAAGCCTACTCTCTTCTCAGCCCTAGATTTTGTACCACCAAAATAGAGCTTCATGTTGACCCTTAGCGACGAAAGGTTTAACAAACTTAAACTTTACTAACACTTCCCTTACACTAGTTTGGGTAAAGCCCCCTAGACTGAAAATTAGACCTAAAAATCTGGAGTCATTTGTAGGAAGTTGAGAAAAGCATGCCTTTAGACACCAAGCCAAGTTCGACCAGCCAAAAGTCCATGAAAACTTTTCACTATGTCTAAAATGTCAAGGGAAACTAGAGCCTTGATTAGAAACCCACATGTTGAAAGAGTGGCTGAAAACCTAGAAGAACCCATGCAGAGGTTCCTTAAACAAGTATAGGGGAGCACTTCGAGGTCACTTAAAGAACCACCTGATGGAGATGCTCTAGTCACCCAAACACAGTTTGAAGAGTTTATTGAAGAGTTACATCATACCATGACTAGTGTCGCTAGAGGCTAGAGAAAGATAGAGAAAGAAGCCTGCGAACAAACTTAACTTGCTTTTATCCGCTCTTACCTTGAATGAACCAAGAGCCACTGCTCTCGAAAGCTCTGGTAAAGCAGACAATCCAGCAATAGCAAATTCCTTTCACACACCTACAGAGTCTAAGTGTAATTATGATATGATATGATATAATATAGCTGGGTAGTTGGGGGGTTTCTTTACTTATTAAAGAGGATGAAGATGTCAAAGGGTCTTTCAAACTCGCATTTCTCTAGTATTTATTGTTGGGATTTATGCTTACGTGCCATCCCTTTTACGTATAAATATTTGCTTTATGTTTATACATTTATGATTTCAATATATCACTAATTATTTTATTTACAAATATGATAAGATGCTTGTAACGTTTTAGACATTGTATGATCTGAAAGAGTTCAAATCTAATCTAAAGGAGTTTAGATCAGAACTAAGAGTCATTAAAATCTAAAGAGTTAGAGCCTTATCTAAAATGGGATAAAGACCTAAGAATATATTAATAATGACATAGTTGCAATAGATTGCAAATGGTACTAGGAAATGTTGTTATGCAAATATGTTCTTAAATTTAATGTTTTTGATCTATCTTCACTAATACGGGTCTGTTAGTGAAGACCTTAATATATATAGATCAGTGTATATCTATATCTGGATAGTCCAGATGGTTAGTCTTAGCAGACCATGAGTTTAGTGGAAACTCGTATAGAGATACAAGTATTCAGTAAAGACTGAATATTGAACAGACTCACAAAGATCTCCAATAGACATCCCATAAAGCCGTCAATGGAGGATCTTTCGAGTTGAGTAATATTCGTGGTCCTTAGACCTGAGTGCCACAGTGGACTTGTAAGTGATCCACCATACTTTGGTTCCACACATGTTAGATATCTTTCATGGTCTGACCACTGGGTGTCGCTGGGTATGGTTCGATGCTCATGGAGTCCAGTGTGTACAAATATGGGATCTATCAACTCAATTGGGTGAGTAAAATATCATGCAACTCCAAGATTGTATTTCAGAAAGTCTTATAGCCATAAGCAGACATCCAAGAATTAATTTTATTCTTGAGAAAATAATATCGTAAAATAATATCGTAAAAGTGTTTACGGATATTATTTATTGAAATACAAATCTAGAGATAAGTTTATGGTTGAGCATATGGAGACTTGACGATGTTGATCTATATCTCCGCTCTTCTAGGATATTTATGATGGAAGGATTATACGAATATGTTATAACCTCAACTTGTATGGTCTAATGCACTATTTTGTAATATCTGTAACATGTGTGTGGGACATTATTCACAGACGTATGAAAGAGTTTCATATGACAAATCAGGCATGGACCTAGAGAGTCTCACAATATGAAGTGTACTCGTTGTGCATTGGGGCAGCGAATTGAATTGAACAATTGATACAACAATTTCCAGCAAAATGAAAAATGTTTCAAGGTTCCTTTTATTATTCACTTGTCAATAATTGAAGGTAAAATACATTATTGGTTTACAAGAGTTGTTAACCAATAAAAAATTGACAAGTGACATAATCTTGCTCCATAAATAATTTACCATGTATTTACCTATTTACCTTGCTTGGTAAATACATATATGGTAAATGTAAATATTCAAAATAGTTTTGAATTATTAATATTTTATATATTAATCAATTATTATTATTAATTGGAATAAGTGGCAAACACCATTTACTAATGGAGAATGCACTTGTTATTAATAATAAGGAATGTTGACCACTTAGTAATTCTTAAATGATGCACTAAGGAAGTGGTAAAACCACTTAACATTGATTAAATGCCATTTACTATCTAGAAATTGATTCAAATGGTTGAATCAAATTGGTGAGTGAAAAATATGATAGATTAATATTTGTAATGGCAAACATGGTTAAGTGGTGGTGGAGCACTAAGAGAAATCATTCTTTGCACTTAAGAAAGAATTGAAAGAGTTCAATTTGTGTAAGAAAGAGTGAATTTTGTTCAAGGAGAAAGAAGAGAGAATTGAGAGCATTTCCTAAGTGTTTTTCTCAAAGTGTTGAGAGAAAATACAAAGGTTTACCAAGGTTCAACATAAAGAGTTGTAAAGAATAAAAGAAAACTCATAACTCTTCTCATCTCTTGGTAGTAATCACTCATATAGACAAATTATTTTAAGTGTTAAAATAATCATTTGCTGGAAATTCAAAGCTGTCATTCTAGCTTCACAATCCCACCGAATTTAGTTGTGAACTAGAATTGTGCAAGGGAACACTTCAAGGTGAGCTCAATAAATTGAAACTTGGAGTTCTTGAAGAATTGTAAAGCTACCTTCATAACCGGGTAGGTTATTTATGTACTATTCATTTTATATCATGCATGAAATATATATGAAATATATATGTACTTGAATGATCATACATGTGATTATATACTTGAATTTGTTACATATTGTATAATATGTATGAATACTTCCGTTGCGTATTTAATTTTTAAATTATATGCATCTATACACATCACACACCATATCACAATATTTATACCTATAATAAAAGGTTATATAATATTATAAGGGCAACTCATTCATTATTGCCTAAAAGGTTATATAATGTTATAAGGGTAACTCATTCATTATTGCCTAAATCAAGCCCAATTGTAGCCCAAATTAGGTGTTTGTGCCCACACAAAGGTCTAAGAGAGCAATGTTAAGGGTTTATCTAAATTCAGAAACCATTTAAATCAAATTTAGTAATATTTAGAAGACGTAACACATACCAAATATAAAAAAATGCTTAAAAATATTTGAGGCATAGCATAATATATTGATTTTTTTGGTTGCTTTAGGGAATCGATAGACATACTTAAAGATTTATTTTACTTCTCTTTTTTTAATTGTTCAATTTTAAACTTTTGGACTCACTGAAAAAGTTATCAAAAAGGAACCTATTTATATATGTTTTGAATTCATAAACTTAAATATGTCAAAGAAAATAATTAAGCTAAGTCAATATTACTTTCATGGACTATGATTTCACAAGTTTTATTTATTTTATTTTGTTCTTTTTGCAATTTTTGTTATTTGATATTTTGCGTTGTAATAGACAAGTAGGAAATAGATCAAATTATTTTAGAAATTTAGCATTTGACAAATGTTTAGCATTACTTCATATAACTATAATATGGTAATGACTCAAGAACATTGACATTTCGTATCATATTTTGAAAAATGAATTTTTACTGACCAAAACTATTTCGTTAAAATAGCACTTTGGAGAACTTGGGCTTTGTCTTTTAAGTGAACCCACTTACAAGCATATATTTTACATGAAAATATGTAGGCAAAGACATTGATGATGTTAGTTTTGAATTTTGGGCTGTTGTAAGACAACAGGTTAAATTTATTTATTTTGAGAAATAGTAATTGAGTTTTTTAATGGATTGAAATGAGATGATTTGTTATTAGTGTGTATGAACTTCGTGCATATTTGAGCTTTTAATCAGGAACAATCAATCAATCAAGCAAACAAACAACCACAAATGAATACATAATTATAATGGTTTAACTCAATATGAGTCTACATCTACTTCACCAAGTCTATTAAGCTTATTCGTACAGTGCTATTGAATGAGCACCTTCTTATATGCTTAAGGATAAGAGATGGTCAGCCTCATGAAAAGCTTATGATTCAGCCTCAAAGAAGCTGATTATCGAGAACGTTTGTGAACATCAAGGCTTTTAGGTTGAGGACTATGAATATATTTCGAAGGATGTTTCCTTATACAATATATTTTTGAGGATACTGATTGGTGTTATACTAGTTAGGCACAAGCGCACGCTATCGTATCAAGTAATATAGAATTTTAAGTCCAGATATTGATCTCACAGGAATTATGCAATTTAATTCTATAAATTAAGTACTAAAATTGTACTCACTGAACTTTTATCAAAAAATCACAATCTAAAATTTAACTAACTAATCTAACTTTATCAATTAAACTAAACAAAAGTAAATGATAGAATTCACAAATAAAGATAATCTAAGATTTTGACTCTTCCTTTAGTATTTTATTAGATTTATTAACATCTTAGTTAATCTCTTAATACCAATTATTGGCTTATAAATTAATCTCATCACAAGCCTATGTCGATGATCTAGTGACTATATTACGCATTCTAACAATCACCTATATATCTATGGTAATCAAATCAGAATATAATTCATTAGGATCAAGTCTAAATTATACCATACATGCCACCTAGGTATATGTGTATCCTAGATGGAACTCATAGTTGTTACCATATGATCATGCATAAAATTATTCTAAGTTAAACACATGAATCCATCCGTCGAGTTTATCATGATTCTTTAATCATTCAAAATATTGATCAAGTATAATAAAAGCATTAAATACAAGATAGAATGAATTAATCTATTGCATTAAGATCATAAATTAAGAATTAACAAAATTCAAATCCATACTAGTTCACATAGTTTAACCATATATGAAATATTTAGTCAATTACAAAATCAAATGTATCTAACTAATTCATAAAGATTAATAAGAATAAAAATATAATAATAAACAAAGAGTATAAAAACTAATCAAAGTGACTTATTAATATGCTTCTCGCTTAATCTTACCTTGAAGCTTAAATCTTGATCTTGATTCTTCAATCTTTGACTTTAATATTTGATTTTGTGTTGTGAATTCTTTTTTTAAATTTTTACCTCTTTTCTCTTTTCTCCCCCCCCCCTTAATTAGGGGTTTTGGCCTTCTACTTATAGGTTTATATCTTCAAATTAAGGATAAATATCAAATACAAGTCGGAGTAGGATTACTGTTCACGAGTTACTGTAGCAAAAATATTGTTCATAGTGTCACACCCCAAGTGTTCTCGAGCATTTTCTTAAACACTTGGTGCGCGACAAAGCCTCTTAAAGGCTATATAGGCTACAGGAACGGTTCGCAGGTCAGAGTTTCTAGAAGATCCGCTGACATGGGTGAAGATTCGGGCAAAGCCTACGACTTATTAGGGTTGTTAAACCTTATTTGGAAGAGGAATATTCCATAGCATATGTGATGACATTTAAGAATATTTCATGGCATATTATTCCATCTTATATGTACACCATTAGATCGTTTAGATTTCAGCCGTCGATTATATAGGGCTATTAGTATATAAAGGGGAGACCTTTAGTTGTACAAAATATATAACATAATATAATCTCATAGCTTTTTCTCAAACACCTTGTATTTTTCTTCAGTAATATAGAGAGCTTTTTCTTAAACACCTTGTGAGCGTGTTTCTTATCTTCTTTTTGTAATTTTCTAGGCTACTTAGTGCGCAACGCGTCTAAGGTCGCACGGTTCTCGAAAGGTCCATGACATTGGGTATTAGAGCAGGTTCAAAAAATATAGGGAAATATGTCGTAACACCGTCGGATTTGACTGAAGAGAGAGGTAGGGACTCCAAAGCTAAGAGGCATGACAGTGTACCTCAGACAAGTCTGTTGATTCAGGCCATTAGTTAGGGAATATGGTGAAAATGCTTGGTGGCATTGTAGGAAAGGCGACGAATCATCTTAGGGAGTTAGAGCAACAAGTAGAGAAACTCGAGGTGGGACTCGACACTCAAGGGGACGAGCTGCGGTCACTCATCGACACATCCATCAAGAGTTATGCTGATCGATAGCGTGACTAGGTCAAGGCTTTTCAAGAAAAAGTATACACCATTATGAAAAAAGTTCAAGTCTAAGTTGAAGAGCTGCATAAAGGGTTTGACGCTGTCAAGAAGGACTTGGTATTGTGCAAGCGAACAGTAGCGAATGGGTCTATTGCTGTTCAAGGGGCATCAAGAGCTGAGACTCTTAAACCGAAGGATTTTAATGGCAAAGGGAATGCCAAGAAGCTCGACAACTACCTTTAGCAAATGGAAAGAAACTTCGACCCATGGGTGTGCGGGATGAAGACAAGGTAAATACTGCGACCTTATATCTTTCCGATCATGCAATTCTATAGTGACGTAGGAAAATCGAAGAGATACGCAAGGGTACTTGCACAATCAACACTTGGGCAGAATTGTAATGGGAGCTGAAGCGCTAGTTATATTCGAAGAATGTGGTACACGACGTTCAAAAGTGGTTAAAGAAATTAAAGCAAACCAAGTCCATCAACAAGTACGTGAAGGAGTCCTCTCTGTTAATGTTCCAAATCCCCAACATGAGCAAAGAGGTCTTGCTGTTCAATTTCTTAGATGGGTTGTAAACATGGGTGTTGTGTGATTTCTATAACACAAACTAACACAAAGTATACGTTATTGCAACAAGTAATATATGATGAGTAGAGTATTGTTCCCACGAGAATTGTGCCATAAATTAATGCTAAGTACTACGATGTTGGCAACCTAACTTTATCTAGGCTAATCTAAAGGGTAGGATGAATTATTGAATTAAAAGCAACTTAAAACTAATTAACTAGGTAAATTAAGGAAAATAGAGATCTATGGCAATGAGGTTCTAGGGACTTGATTTTCCTCTATTGTTCCTATGGCCTTTGTCATTAGTAATCAACAACCAATTTATGCATTCATTAATCCAGGGTGTATGATTAATCTCATTCCCTCTTCTGAGTGTCGAATGAGATACTATACATATACAACTAAGTTGATATTCCTATCTAACCTGTTATACATACACGTATTAAGCTACCCTTAAGCGACTACTCTGAGTTCATTAGTCTCCCAACTCAACAAACTCAAAGCTATGCTTTTTACAACCAACATATGGATTAAAAATTTTCAAGTATATAACCCAAATGTTTAAATCATCCAATACATTTTTCAATGCAATTAGAAGCATTAAGCGCATAAAAAATATAAACAAATAACACAAAATAACCATTAATCACATAACAATATCAACACATATTGTTCAATAGAGTTCTATTAAGGCCTAGAACATATAATCTACAACAAAATGATAATCTTGCGATATGGTGAATTCTATACAAATGGGATTCTAATGTTGAGATTTGTGCTTACGTGCCATCCCATAATGTATAAATATATAGTGATAGTATTTATACAATTATTATTTCTAATAAAATCGTTAATATTATTTATTATTAAATGGTAAGATGTTTGTAACATTTCAGACATTGTATGATCTGAAAGAGTTCAGATCTGGTCTAAAAGAGTTTAGATCAGGGCTAAGAGTTAGCAACGCTAATAGTTATAAACACTAAGAGTTAGTGGTACTAAAAGTTAGTAATTTTATAAGAATTAACGAATTCTAAGGAGTTAGAGCCTTGTCTGGAATGAGACAATAACCTGAGAATATATTAGTAATGACATAGCTGCAATGAGTTGCAGATGGTGCTAAGAAATGTCATTATGTAAGTATGTTCTCAAACATAATGTTCTTGATCTAATTTCATCGATGTGGGTCTATCGGTGGAACCATTAATATAGATTAGTGTATGTCTATATCTGGATGGTCCAGATGGTTAGTCTTAGCAAACCATGAGTTTAGTAGGAAGCTCGTATAGAGATGCAGGTATTCAGTAAGGACTGGATATTGAACAGACTCACGAAGACATCCAATAGACATCTTATAAAGCCGTCAATGGAAGGTCTTTCGAGTCGAGTAGTATTGTGGTCCTTTGACCTGAGCGCCACGGTGGGCTTGTGAGTGATCCACCATGCTTTGGTTCCACACATGTCAAAAACCTTTCATGATCTAACCGCTGGGTGTCGCTGGGTATGGTCCGATGCTCATGGAGTCCGGTGTGCGTAGATATGGGATCCGTCAGCTCATATGAGTAGGTTGTATATCCTGATGCTCCGAGATTGTATTTCAGAAAGTCTTGTGGCCGCAAGCATAAACATCGAAAAAGATATTCCAAAGGAATAAATAATATCACAAAAGTGTTTGTGAATATTGTTTAATGAAATATAAATTTGAAGATAAGTTCATAGTTGAGCAAATAAGAGATTTGACAGTGATGATCTATATCTCTGCTCTTCAAGGATATAAATGATGGAAGGATTATACGAATATGTAATAACCTCAAATTGCATAGTCTAACACGCTAATTTGTAATATCTGTAACGTGTGTGTGGTACATTGTTCACGGACGTATGGAGGACCTAGAGAGTCTCACAATATGAAGTGTACTCGTTGCGCACTGGGGTAGCGGATTGGATTGAATAGTTCGATCTAATAAATTTCAGCAAAATAGAACAATTGTTTCGGGATCCCTTGGATTGTACATTTGTCAAGACTTAATTGTTAAGTATATCATTGAATTAATTAACAAAGGTTGTTAATTAATAGAATATTGACAAGTGGCAAAATTTGTTCCATGATTTGATTTTACCTTTTTACCATTTAACCATGATAGTAAAAATTAGTAAGGTAAAAAGGTAATTATTCAAAATTATTTTGAATAATTGAATTATATATTGTTATTATATTATTAGATAATATTATAATATACATAGATCATGACATTGTATTTTAATATAATGGGAGGCCTAGATGTTGGCCATTTAATTACCCATTATAATTAAAGTAATTATATTTGTTTGGTAAAGATTAATTTAGGTGACCATTATTCTAGTGCTTGGTTTAATTAATTCTAAATGGGAGACCAACAATAAAATTGGTGGAGCACTTCATTTTTTTTTTTTGTTTAATCAAAGTGTTGAATAAACAAAATGAATTTTTGGCAAAACAAATGAATTCAATTCAATTCTTGGAGAAGAATTCGGCAATGGCAAGGAAGAGAGGTAAGAGAGAGTTTTGGGTTTTGTTTTTTCAAGTGTTGAAAAATAAACAAACTTCTCTCATCTCATTCTTTAATGGATGGCTAAAATGAATGAAATAAAAATGGAGAAAAAGATAATTATTTTGCAAAGAGTTGTTCAAAATAATTATCATGTAGAAATTATTTATAAGATTAATATACAAGAGTTGTATGTTAAATATTTGTAATTAATACAAAAGTTGTATAGAAAATATTTACCATCTCCATTTTAGAAACAAAAATTGTATTCAAAAGAGTTTGAATACAAGTGCTGAAAATTCTAAACACTAAGCTACCATTCTAGCTCGTTAATCCCACCAAAAGTTATGGACTAAAATTGTTCAACATATATTTCAAGGCGAGCTCTTCATATGGATTATTGAAAGACTTGAAGAATTTGTAAAGTTACCTTCATTAGGTGAGTATTTTACATTATGTTTTTTTTACAATATTGTTCATTATATATATTTTGTATAATTGTTATACTTGTTCATATATGTGATACAATTGTTCATTATGTTTATAAATTGTATAATTGTTATACTTATACATATATGTTGAAATTATTAAAAATGGGTGTATATGTAACATGCTTCCGCTGCGCATATTATAATTTTAGAAATTACGTATACACTCGGATTATCACACACTTGATAATACAACACCCAACACCTAAAGTATTGATTTCATTCTATTCTTCCTATGTTCTTCCTATTTAGCAAATTCATTCAATTCATTAATCAAGAGCTTAAGACTAATCTCATTTCTTCTTTCGAGTGCCAAATGAGATACTATGTATACATATTCAAGTTGATATGCCTATCTAACTTGTTTACATAGACATGTATTACGCAACCCTTAAATTGATTACCCAAGGATTAATTTCATTACCTCTCCCGAACGTCAAATAAAATTCTAGACATAATGGCACACCTAAAGTGTTTGCTTCCATCACGCATTTTATCAAACACTTTAAAAAGAAGAGCACCACATGTAATCCTAGGCATAATGGCACACCCAAAGTGTTTGCGCCTGTCACGCATTTTATCAAATATTTAGAGTGCACCACATACAAATCATAAGGAAAACCACGATGATTATCTAAGTGTTATTGGCCTTCCAACTCAATAACAACTTAAGGCTATGTTTCTCTTAAATTTCATAAATTGGTCAATCTCTTCCGAGCATCAATCCATAAATTCACAACAATCAATTCATTTTTCAATCAATTGGAAGCATTAAGCATAAAGAAACATAAATGAATTACACGAAAATATACTAATCATCCAAACATAATATAAATAAAACTACATCAAGCCTTAGAATCAAGTTTAATCACATAAAAATTCAACCATAACTAAAATTATCCAACCATCCATAGATACAACTCATTTAAGCAATATTCATAATTGAAATTAAAACAAAGGATAAAAATAAAGAAAAGGAAAGGAAAAACTGAATTTGAGATGTCTCAAAGGTTTCAATCCTCCAAATGTCTTCAATGATACTCAAGAAACTTTGGAGATGTCATTTCTCCTCTTCAAATTTGAGCTCAAGTCTTCTCTCATTTTGCAAATTTCGTTCCCCTTGCTGCCTTCCTCTTTTGGCTCAACAATGAGTGTTTATATAAGTTTAAGGTTGTAAAAAGAGGACAAAAATACCCTTAAAGAGTGCTCAGAATTCACTATCGCGGCATTTGAACTCAATGCCGCGGCATTAGGATTCAATGTCGCGGCGTGGAGCTTCTGGAACTAGCGTTCCGCCAATGCCCCGGCATTGCACTGTTTATGCAATATAGAAATTGCATTGTTCACTCGTACTGTTCACGTTTTGAGCATTTTAATCCCTTCTCGGATTCTCGTCTTAAATAGCTTTATTTGTCTCCGATTTTCGGTATTTTTGCTCTGATAGTGCTTAAACCATAAAATAACATTAATATGTATAAATAGCTAAATTATGGGGATAAATTGAACAAACATCAAGTTTAGGAAGATAAAATATTTTATACAATTACGCCTTATCAATGGGCGTCCAATAAATTAAAGCGACGGAGGTAACAAGAATATCTGACGCTCTTATATTGGTAGAAATGTTAATGGATTACCGCAAGGGTGACGTGAAGAAGTCTAGGAATTTGAGACCCAATCACAACAAAATTAGGGGTGTTAAGGAGTTTCTCCCTTTGGAGGATGAAGGGGAGAAAAGTAAGCCACCCAAATGGAAAAAGCAGAAGCGCAACGGCCATAGAGGGAATGGATCGAAGACAAGCTGCTTCCTTTACAATAGAGATCACTGGATTAATGAATGTTCAAAGAAGAAGGCTCTCAACGCAATAGTAATGGCACATGAAGCTGATGAGTAAGGTCAAATGGGGTGTTTGCAATTGCTCAACACAATGAAAGCCAAGCGAAGTGCTAGCGCGCCAACGAAAAATGCGCTCATGTTTGTTGAAGCTTATATCAACTGTATAAAAACTTAAGTGCTGATAGATACGGGTGCAACACACAACTTCGTTAAGCGTACAGAGGCGAAGCGCTTGGGACTTTATGTGGAGAAAGAGGATGGATTCCTCAAATCAATAAATGTTGCAGCCAAGCCACTGGATGAGGTGGTTCGAGGAGTCGATATCCACATAGAAAAATGGCGCGATGAGGTAAATTTCTCTGTAGCACATCTTGATGATTTTGATGTGGTGTTAGGTATAGAGTTCTTGAGGCAATATGACGTGGTGCTGCTTCCTCGTCACGATTACGTGTGTATCATAAAAAAAGGACCTTACATGATACCGATGGTAGACAAGCCCAAAGGTGGGCAATCTCAGCCAAAAGTCAATATTAAGATCCTTTTCGCCATTCAACAAATGTGAGTTACTGAGCGTAAAGGAGAAGCACATCCAACCATAATTAGGGAGGTGGATGATGAGGCGACAATGAGCGAGGATAATCTACCAACAAGGGTTATAGAAGTGCTCGGTCAGCACAAGGGGGTTGTACCAATTGTCATACCATAGAAGCAACCACCAAGGGGTGATACTGAGCACAGGGAAAAGTTAGAGCTAAGGTTAATGTTTCCAACCACTGTGTAGACGTCTCAATTGGAATTAGATGAGTTGCGAGGGTAGCTCAAGAAGTTATCAGGTGTGGGTATCACTCAGGCACTCATGGTATCACATGATGTGCACTTTTAGCATAAGAAGTAGGTTGAGACAAGCAGCGACATGTCAAGTATCATGCGAGGGACTTAGTGATGGAGACAATACTTCCATCACAATGCAAGACAACACACCCACTTCACAAGGGCTTTGATCGTAGGGACGATGGGCCATTTCTTATTGCTAAAAGGGTTGACAAGGTCTCGCATAAGGTGGGGATACCTTCGAGACAGTAGCTGCATCCGGTGTTTCTTGATAGCTGTTTAAAGTTATACCGATAGGCTACGGAAGACACAGAGTAGAAACAGGGACTTTAGGGATTTTCACATAAGACGACAAAAAGGCGAAACTCATCCGTAACGGACGGATGGTGTAGAAGAGAAATCCACCTCTAAAGCGTGAGTACTTTGTTAAGTGGAAAGGGGTACCCGATATTGGTACATGCCTAAAATACAAGAGTGTACAGTGGCAGATTGAAGAACTAGGTGTCCAGTTTCTAATGAAGTCGCGATGAGGGCATCGTGTGAATTTGGTGGGGGAGAATGTCACGCCCTAAGCGTTATCAAGTATTTTCTCAAACATTTGGTATGCGACAAAGCCTCTTAGAGGTTATATGAGTTGTAGGAATGGTTCGCGGGCCGAAACTTCTAGAAGACCCGTTGACATAGGTAGAGATCTGGGCCAAGCTCGCGACTTATTAGCGTTGTTAACCCCTATTTAAAAGGAGAATATTCCATAGCATATGTGATGGCATCTAGGAATATTGCACGACATATTATTCCATCTTATATGTACACCGTTAGATCGTTTAGATTTCAGCCGTTGATTATATAAGGCTGTAAGTATATAAGGGGAAGACCCTTAGTTGTACAAAACACAACACAACATAATCTCATAGCTTGTATTTCTCTTCAGCAATATAGAGAGCTTTTTCTCAAATACCTTGTGAGCGTGTTTCTTCTCTTCTTTGTGTGGTTTTTTAGACTACTTAGCGCGCAATGAGTTTAAGGCCTCACAGTTCTTAAAAGGTCCGTGACACTAGTTATTGTTTGTGAGCCGCGGTGCTGAATCGTGGGCGTTATAGTGCTGTAAACATTGTTTCGAGCACCACGGTGCTTATTTCTGGGTGCTGTAGCAAAATCACTGTTGCTCGATACTATAGCATCACTGTAGCAATTTGATATTTTTAACTTATTTTTATTAGAGGTTCGCTCAATTGACTCTAAACCTACAAATATATATATATAAAGTCAAATAATTTTATTTTTTATAAATAAATATTAAATTTAAAAGATAAAAATATTAAACTTAATTAACTCCTATTGAATATTTAATAACATTTGCTTATACAATATATTTTTGGGAGACAAATGAAGCATCCTCGTAAGGATGAGATCTTAGGATTCATGGAATAATATGAGCAGATGAGCTTAGGTTAAGATGTTAGGAGAACAAATGATACAAATAAAATCATGAATGTGAATGCTAAAAAACTTCTAGGGTTGTAAACAAATAAAATATTTGATCTTCGAGTACTTTTAGTAAGAATTTTAATTATTCTGATTTTTTTTTTAAAAAAATTTGTTAACGTTTCAAAAATAATATTATTTAAGTCTTTAAAAGTGAGCAATTTTACTACTCAGCCTTATTTCTTTCCGGAACCCTGTTGCAACTACGAGTTAAAAAGACTTGCACAAGAAAATGGGTTGCTGAAAGATAAAAATGAAAAAGTGTCGGGGTTCAATTAGAAAACTTTGAGCTGGGCGCATTTGAAGACCCAAAATCGAGGTCCATTTAGCCTTCCTTTACTCGACCCATTTCGAATCAATCGTCACACATGACACAACAATAACAATGGCGATTGGCGAGATTTTGAAGCCGCGGCGCGCTCGTCCCGCGAAAATGGAATTGGAATCGCAATTTGTTTTTGAAATTGTAATCTTGAAGCAGGTAGGTAAGATTATAAAATATAAGAAGAACTATATATCAAGGTCTATGCAGTGCAGATGAAAGTGTTAGTGCCAAACCACCCACTTGTTTGCAGCACTAATTGTCATTTACTTGAAAGAAGATTAAATTCATCAGACGATTGGTTTTCTTTCATGAATCATGATCATCGTCTTTATACTTGAAAGAATATATTGGAAACTGAAGTCTGAACTAGAGGAATCGGCTGTGCCTTTTCCGTAGCTTTACTATTAGGAATGTATGTATATACTTGATTGTATGTGGCAGTGGCAGTATTGACTTTGACATAGACAATTTTGACACAAATGCATCAGACAATTGATCCTCATACTCAAAAAATGAAAGAATAATCAAGTTTAAATCTCAATTGTCTTTTGATTAAGTGCCATGTATCTCCATCGCTCTTTCTCCACAAAATCAGCATCCAAGAATCTGGAAACAAATGCCCAAAGCCTGTAAGCATCTTCAAAATTTGTCAACAATCCCATTGCAGCTGTCACCACTGATATCCCATCTCCCCTCTTATTCGAGCCCGTTTCCTCAGTTGCAGTTCTTGTTTCCAATATCCTCTCCTTCTCTTCTTCATACTTGTCCGGGAAACAAATGTGCTTTAAAAATCCACTACTCAGAGAAATATTATATCGATCTGCAAGCTTCTGTACAAGTGCAGGATCAATCTTTGTGCCATTCCAATCAAATACATTGAATGCTACTGATGGCCCTCGATCAAACATTACACTGGGTCCATATATTCTAACCAAGGAAAGCCCTTGTTGTGAATATGGGTGCTGGAGACTCATTAATGCATTTACTAACCAGTTAATCAAGTACCTTGCTCTGTTACTTATCAGTACTAGGCCTAATGAATCTGCATGATCCAAGCCTTTACATTCAAGTTTTGCGTTCCCACTAATGCTGCTTTCCGTGATTTTGGATTTGGCAGATTCATCGGGTGTCTCCAATTCCACGATTTCGGAAAATGATATCTCTCTACGTCTCGCCCTGGTTTTTTCAGCTTCATGCGGTTCATAAATACTTGAATCACGCATCCCATGAATAGATATTGAGTCCGAAAATGAGCCTGTTACAGCTATATCATCTTTCCGTGGCTCTAGCACTGATTTTTCAGTTTCTACTTCAGTAACAGTTGAATCTTCAGGGTGTTGAGATGGTCTAAAAGCTGGGACAAGACTCGCAATCCCCATGCTTGCAGCAACAGCTGAAGCTGAATCCTTTAACACTGAAGCACTGGATTTTTTGACAAACAGGCACCCAAAACCAGAAGGGTTTTCTCCAAAAATCTTGTAAAAGGAGCAAATGAGAAAGTGTGGCTTAAAGAGAGAGAGGCCTAAAGTGTCCATGTCCTTAGGTCCTAATGCAGTTGCATCAAGCAATACATGCCACCCATTTTCTTGAGCCATGTTCATCCATAGATATGAATACCTAGCTCCGCTTACCCTTGACTGAAGTGGGAAAACAAATAACCCCCTTCTCTTATCTCTCCTCTTGCCCACTATTTTCTTCATCAATTTTCCCGACTGTATTCTTAAACTAGGCCATGAGAACTCAGCTGACAGGAGTTTTGCTCCTCTTTTCTTGGAGCTATCAATCATCATTTCAACTGCCTCGTTTTCGTGGTCATAAATTGTGAAAAGTTTTCTATTAGAAGGAAACGGGTAAGATTCCGCCACAAGCTTGAACGCAGATGATTGATTAGCTGTGAACACCATGGTGTAATCATCTTCAGAGATGTTCATGAAAGCCATGATTCTTTTTCTGATCTTGGATTCCAATTCTGATTCTTCACCACCATACTGCAACCAAGAATTTAAGTTCACTGACCTGTAGGAAATGCCAAAGAAGGGTTGTTCTAATTGTAGGGATGTAAGAGTAAAAGATGATGATGACGAAGAGGCAACCATTTGTTTTGGACACTGACGCTTTAGCTGAGAGTAGGAGAAGAGACCATGGCCAATGTAATCAAAACATACATGATTGTACAAGGAGAGATGAAAATACTCTCGAGCCCGAATTTGGTCAGCCTCATCAGTGTGGGAATATTGTGGAAATACCTTGGTGAAGTAAGCAAATGTTTCACGCAATGATGGGAGGGACTCATGGTTGGTGAATTGGCCATTTTGTAAAAGAGATGAAGTTATGTTAATTAGAAACTCATGCCTAGCTGTAGCTGCAAAGCCTGGAGATGTTGGGGAATGAGCATGAGGTTCATCAGGAAGGCCAAGAAAAGGATTTGTACAACAACCATGACAACGGGCTTCTGAGGTCTCTCTCAGTCTCATGCTTGGTGAAATCATCTCTATTTTCTCTTCATTTAATTTTCTCCCACAACTAATTTATTTGTTTGTTTTGTTCTTCTCATTAAAATCATCTAATCAACTCCCTGTTGTTTCATTGGATGTTCATAATTGGTACAATTGATAACAGTCTTAATAGTTGTGGGGTTTTGCCGTATTGGATAGGCTGTCTTCTTCCTGGTGCATTCCGTGCACAAGTCACCATTGACTCAGTCTTCCATTGATTACAATAATGGCTTTATTGACAAACCAAATCCCCCATGCTTTAGAACTGTATATTGTCTGTTGACTTGAAATATATTATTACCCCGCCTCAGTGTAATGAGAAGTTGTACATTTACAGTTACTAGTTAACTTCTTAACTTAAAACCATTTAATAAAAGTCCAAAGGTCTTGCTGCAGGTCCGAGGTAGTACTATTGAAGTTAAACTTTGGATTTGGGTAAAAAGAAGCTTGATGAATTTTGTCATACTTACCTTTTTCTTCATCATAATGACCTTATATTCAAGTGGTGCTCAATCTTCTCATAAATTAATAGAGAATATCTTGGCAAATAACATATATTTGCTAGTTTTGTTTTCAGATTCCAAGATCCAAAACAACAAGCAGAAAAGGGCAAAGAGAGGTTTTGGTCTTGGAAGGCAATATTCGGAGTAGTTCGCAATTGGATAATTTCTTGTGAAAGACCGTTAAATTGTCCATTTATGTTAAGATGGGTCAGCTTCAAACTTCAAATGCACCTCGTTGTGCCCACCACTGCCACTGGACATTTCTACAATGTGTACCCATCATAAATGACCCAATTAGACAATTATTCTTGTGTTCAAATTTTTGGGAGCGTATAAGAAATCTCCGAGAGGTTTCTGATAAATCAGAGTTAAGCGGTTAAAGTTTTCAACCTTGAAGACTGAGGCAAGGTCCACCAGAGTTATGTCGACACATCATCCACCTGTCATTCACTTTTTGGCTCCCCAATTTGAACATCACATCACATCACATCACATCTTTCTTTCCTTTTTTTTTTTTGGAACGTAGAACATCACATCGTATCGTAAGATTATGTATGATATTTATTGAAAAGAAAATTTAAGGGAAAATTTTGGATTTGATATTTTTTAATATAATTTTTATCTAATTACAGTTAAAATTCGTATATTTTAATGATTAAATACATAAGAATTTTTTTTTCTCTTGTTTGTGTAATTTTTTTAAAAAAGTATTTTTATTTAATTTAATTAATAAATTTAATTTTATGAGAATTAAAATAAATTAATAATTTAAAAGTTAAAATTTAAAAAAATAAAAAATTGTTATAAAATTTTTTAAGAAAAAAATTTAAACAAGAGTTATTAAAACTAAAGCGCATTGTGTGCGCAATTCTATCAATTAAACAAAATTTAAATTTATTAGATAAATTTTTAATATAACTTAAGACTTTGTGATATTACAATTTTAATTTTATTTTATTTCCTTTTTCAAATAGGGTTGATATTTTTGTTTTTATATAGGATTTTATCATTTTGTTTGTTATTTATTTTGAGAATTTTTTTATAGAATAATCATTTAGAGTTAGAATTTTAGTAGAGATTTTTTCTTCTTCCAAATTTGCAGCATTCACTAAAATCAACAAGATTCTATGCCCATTTTTTAGTATTTAGAGTGAATCAATAGATCATAGGAGATTAATTCTTTTGCTGTGATTAATTTCTTATTTGGGACCCATACATTTTATCAATTAGTATCAAAGTCAGCACCTTTAAGCCTCGGGTTCATCCTTGACAACATGCCGCCAAGGAGATGAAATGCAACCCTAATGAGTGAGATTTATGAACGTGATCGCTTGACATAATTTGAACAATGGATGGACTAAATAACAAAACAAATTTGTTATTAATAGCAATTCAAACTCAACCTTAAAATTACAACCACCACAATTCAGAAAATGATTCGAATGAAGATTACTTGGAGGATGTCCTACAACGCCAGCAAAAAACTCCTGGTCAAAAAGAGGATAGACGTTATTGGGTAGCATGAACGAGGATAGAAGTCCCCGAGTTTATAACAACTTGCAGCATGAAGAGTTTTTATATTGGCTTTGTATGGTGGAAGAGGTTTTTAAGTTCAAAGAAGTTCTTGAAAATAATAAGGTGGCATTGGTAACAACATGTCTTTGAAATATAGCAGCAGCTTAGCGGCATTAATTAAAGTTAACGAGGGCTAGGTTAGGAAAGTGGAAGATTGTCGAATGAGAAAAGGTAAAGAAGAAGATGCTCGTCGAGTTTCTACCATACAATTTTCAGAGGCTGATATACTAAAGGCTTCAGAATTTTCGACAAGGAGTCAATTCGATGGATGATATAACTTGAATTTTTAGAGACTAAAGATTAG
Organism: Ailanthus altissimus; assembly: GCA_946807835.1. Classification (NCBI taxonomy): domain Eukaryota; kingdom Viridiplantae; phylum Streptophyta; class Magnoliopsida; order Sapindales; family Simaroubaceae; genus Ailanthus; species Ailanthus altissimus. The sequence goes on along the minus strand of OX327696.1, from coordinate 22,740,756 downwards.
TTAGTTGCTCACTACAATCTACATCAAGGTAAAAAGTGTTGATTTATATATGGTGCATGCATGTGGTGTATGTGTTCATCATACAAATATACATATCTCATACATATACATACACAATAGAAGTCTAAATATTAAACAATGAACATAATTAATACATATTAATCAAATTAATTATAAATTGAGAATTTAACCTTGAAGCTTTTGGATTAAATTAGCTTAAAGTTCATCTAAAAAATACAACATTTGTTAATTCTAGCAATCAACAATGGTGAGATTGATTTTAATAAACACTTAATCAATAAATCAAACATTTATTTTGCTTAATGGCCTAAGCCTAATGGAGAAGAAAAATTAATCTATAATTCAATACTTAAATTCTAAATTGAGAAGAATACATTTTTCTTTCTTTTTTATGACGACTAGCTATACACTAAGCAAAAAATTGATTGTTTTGTTTTTTTTACTTATAAAAATACATTTCATTTAGCAAGCATTTGTTTTAATTTTACTTAATTTGTATTTACATTTAATTTAACCTAACTCAAGTTAACATTTAACTCTAGTTAAATTAGGTTTAACTTAACTCTTAAGTTTAGTAAATATATAACTAACTTAATCCTAGTTAACTAACTTAACTTAGGTTATGTTAACTATTACGTAACCATTAAGTAAAGTTAATATCTTATTAACTTAACTATATAGTTAACTTTTAACTATAGTTAAGTTAAATTATTTATTTAACTATTAAATAAATAAATAAATAATTTTAATTATTTAATAATTAAATTATCAATTAAGTGAAACGACCATTATGTCTTTACTAAGTAACCAAATTAACCTAAAGTAGGTCATACAATTAACTATATACTATAGTTAACTTAACTATAATAAATTGTTGGATTTTACTAGATTGAACTATTCACTCTAGTACACTCCCCTAGTGCACAATGAATACGCTTCATATTAGACTCCCTAGATCCACACCTGATTCGTCAAATAGAACTATTCTATGAGTCTATGATTGATGCCCCACGCACACGTCACAGATATTATAAATTAGTGCGTTAGACCATACATGTTTAGGTTATTACATATACATATAATCATTCCTTCAATTATACCTTAGATGGGCGGAGATATAGATCATCACTGTCAAATTCTTATAAATTCATTCGTGAATTTATCTCCAGATTTGTATCTCAATGAACAATATACGTAAACACCTTTACTATATTTTTAAAACCTTTGGAAACTTTTTTTTTTTTTCGAGTTTATTGCTTATGGCCATAAGACTTTGTAAGATAAAATTTCGGAGCATCGGATATACAACCCATCTATGTGACCTGACGGATCCTGTATTTGCACACAACAAACTCCATGAGCATCGGACCATAACCAGCGACACATAACGGTCAGACCATAAAAGGTCTCTGTCATACGTGGAATCAAAGTAAGGGGATCACCCACAAAACCACCATGGCACTCAGGTCAATGGATCACAAATACTACTAAACTTGAGAGGACCTATTATTGACGATTTCATAAGATATCTATTGAGATTCTTATGAGTCTGTTTAGTATCCAGTTCTAACTAAATACCTACATATCTATACGAGCTTTCACTAAGCTCATGGTTAGCTAAGAATAATTTTCGGTATCATGCAGATATAGATATGCATCTTCATAATAAGGATTCACCGATAAACCCGCATTTGTGAACATAGATCAGAAACATTGTGTTTGAGAATATACTTATATAATGACATTTTCTAGCTCCTGTTGCAACTCTTTATAACTATGTCATTACTAGTATACTTTAAGGTCTTTGTCCCATTATAGACAAGATTCTAACTCTTTCGCTGACTCTGATAACCTGCTAACTCTTAGCATTTATAACTCTCAGCGTTGCTAACTTTTAGTCATAGTCTAAACTCATTTAGACCATCAAATGTCTATAGTGTTACAAGAATTAGTATCATTTAATAAAGGTTATTAGCGATTTAATAAATATATATTGTATAAATATTAAAAAATAAATATTTATATAAATAGGGATGACACGTAAGTACAAATTCTAACACGAGGACCTACAAATTCAAGTAGAAGAGATGATAAATCTCTATGATCCAATTAATATATCGATAGCTCACCAACAGGCACTTCAAGTTAAAAAGCAACTATCTAGGAGATCGAGTGGTTTGTCCTTGGAATAACTAGGGTAACAACAACAAAGACAACAAGCCTAGGCCAAATTGAGGGCATTACCACATAAATGGGTCTTTTTCTTAAAACCAACCAGCAGCTAAGAACAACTGGTGGTGGTTCTAGTAGTAGAGAATGATGTTTTAGGTGTGGAGAAGTTGAACATTATCAAGTCAATTGCAAAAAGACTAATAAAAAAAAATTATTTGGTGAAGCCGAATACGAGAAGGGGAATATAAAGATCAGTGAAGAGCCGACTTTCGATGATATGAGGACACGACAGAGGAAGAATTCATTGAAGGAGATACTGGTTCATTTCTTATTACAAGATATTCTTGTTTAACACCTCGCGTGATGGAAGAAGATTGACGACACAACAATATATTCCTTTTTGCATGCATTATCTTGGACAAAGTGTGCAAATTCGTTATTGACACTAGCAGCTGTGAAAACATCGTGTCTACAAAAGCAATGAAAAGGCTTAGAATAAAAATTGACAAACATCCCAAATCCTTCAAATTGGCATGGCTTAAGAAAGGTGAAGAGATTACAGTTTCACAATAAGCTACAATTCTTTTTTCCATAGAACAAAATTATAGGGACCAAGTGCTGTGTGATGTAGTAAACATAGATGCATGTTATCTATTACCAAGAATACCATGGTAGTATGATAGGCAGGTGATCCATGGTAAACATAATAACACATAAAATAAAGATTGTGCTACTCCTAAATAAAGACACTAGAAACAACCCTTACCAGAGAAAGTAGTAGTTTTTTATTTTTATTTTTATCATTATCAAAGTTTATGGAAGAGATGGAAGAGTCAGGTAAAGTGTATATATTGCTAGCAAATGAAACAAATGCTGAAGAGACAATTTCAATAAAAGCTAAAGCACTCCTTAAGGAATTTAATGATGCCTTCCCCATAGAACTATCAGAAAGATTACTACCCTTACGAGATATTAAGCACTAAGTTGATTTAGAACTAAGTGCTGTACTACCTAATAAACCACATTGCAAAATGAGTCCCAACGAGCATAAGGAGTTATGAAGACAAGTAGACTTGCCAAACGGATATATTAGAAAGAGTCTCAATCCATATGTAGTACCGACTTTTTTAACACTTAAGAAAGACGGATCTTGGTGTATGTACATAGATAGTCAGGTAATCAATAAAATGTATAAGTTTTCAATTCCTTGACTGTATGAGTTATTAGACTAATTTACCAGAGCTACCATTTTCACTAAACTAGATTTGAAATATGGATACCACCATATTAGAATTTGGCCTGGAGATGAGTGGAAAACAGTATTCAAAACTCAAAATGGATTGTATGAATGGTTAGTCATGCCATTTGGACTGTCAAATACACCAAACACATTTATAAGGGTATTGAATCAAGTCTTAAGACCATTTATTGGTAAATATATTCTGGTATACTTTGCTAATATATTAATTACAGTACTAATGCTAAAGTACATATCAACCATATTCGAGAAGTCTTATGTGTTTTATGTAGGAATAAGTTATTTTCATAAATTAAGAAGTGTACCTATATAGCCTTAAAAGTGTTGTTTTTGGACTATGTAATATCCAATACAGGTCTGCAAGTGGATGAATAGAAGGTAAACGTAATAAAACAATGGCCTACCTCAAAGATCATTACAAAGGTATGAAGCTTTCATGGGTTAGCATCTTTTAAAAAGTTTTTTTATTCCTCACTTTAGTAGTATTATGGCTATAGTAACTGACTATATTAAAAGAACAAGATTCCACTAGGATGATGAAGCTGAATAAATATTTCAGCTTATTAAAAAGAGACTGACAACTATCCGTGCCCTAGTTTTACTAGATTTTTTTCGACCATTCAAGTTACATTGTGACACTTCAAAGGTGGGTATTGAAACTGTCTTAAGCTAAGGGAAAAGGCTAGTAGCATACTTCAGTGAGAAACTATCTGGAGTTAAAATTCACTACAACATATATAATATAGAGTTTTATGTCATGATCCGAGCAGTAAAACATTAACAGCATTATTTATTCCAACGAGAGTTTATTTTGACAATGACCATGATGCCTTTAAACACATCCACAACCAAGATAAAATTTCAGAATGACAAGTTTCACGGACAACTTATTTACAACGATTTACTTTTGTGATTAAGCACAAAGTCAGGGTAAAAAATAGAGTCGTAGATGCATTAGGCTGTCAAAATAGTTTATTGACCAGTATGAGACTTATAGTACCCGGCTTTGATTCCTTCAAAGATTTGTTGGCTACTGACCTCTATTTTTGTTTTATATTTTGGCCATAGTAAAAGTTAGAGAAAAATCAAATTATCTACTGCATGACGGTAATCTTTTTCGAGGTAATTAATTTTGAATTCCGCATTGCTATTTACAACTTCAAATTATCAAAGAACTTCATGGAGAGGGCCATGTAGGGTGTAACAAAACACTACAATTAGTGTAAGCATCTTATTATTGGCCAATCATTCGAAAAGAAGTCGATCGATTTATAGAATGTTGTTATATATGCGAGGTTTCAAAAGGCACAACAACCAACACATGAATATATATGCCATTTCCTATTCCTTCATAGCCATAGACATACATAAGCATGGATTTTGTTCTCGGCCTACCAAGAACACAAAGAGGCAATGATTCAATTTTTGTTATAGTGGACCGTTTCTTAAAGATGGTGCATTCTATTCTCTATAAGAAAATAATTGATGTTGTTAATGTGGCCCTACTGTATTTTCGTGAAGTCTATCGATTGCATGGATTACTTACATCTATTATTTCAAATAGAGGCACAATATTCTTTAGTCACTTTTGGCATAGCCTTTGAAAAATGGTTAACACTCAGTTGAGCTTTAGTACTGCCTATCACACCGACTGATGGAAAACGGAGATTGTGAATCGTACTTTGAAAAACTTACTATGACGTTTAACTATTGAACATGTAAAGGCTTTGGATCAAAAGCTCTGCCATGTAAAATTTGCTTATAACCATGTAGTGAATAGAAGTACAGGATTCAACCCTTTTCAGGTCGTGTATTAATTGGTTCTACGTGGTCCCCTTGTTCTTATCCATTTCCATCCATGATAAAAGTTTATGGAAAAGTTGAGAATTTTGTTCAAATTTATAAGATTTTCTCTGTCAGGTTGGTGAGAATTTGGAAAAGCTATAGCCAAATATAAAAGAAGATGGCATGTGGAGTTCAACATTGGTGACCTTGTTTGGGCTATGCTTACGAGGGATTGCTTCTCTCCTAGTGATTATAATAAACTCTTTGCAAGAAAAATCGGCCCACTTTAAGTGATAGAGAAGATCAACCCTAATGCATATCACCTAAAATTACCAGCTCATATTCGTATAGTAGATATTTTCAATGTTAAGAATTTAATTCTATTTCGTGAAGATTCAATTACTATCAAGCACAATGAGAATTCGAGGGTAAATTCTTTTCAATTTGGGGGGATGAAGAAGAACACCAAGGCCAAAGATGACATTGTTTGAAGGACTTCTATTTAGTTTGCAATTCTATGAGATAAATGAAACTTTATGATCTAATGGATTAAAATTTCAGTTTTATTTTATTTCCTTTTTCAGTTAGGATTGAGATCTTTGTTTATGTCTAGAACTTTATCCTTTCATTTGTTATTTATATTAAGAATTTCTTTATAAAATGATCATTTAGAGTTAATAAAAAATTTAGTAGAGAGTTTCTTTGCAAATTTTTTATATTCATTAAAATCAATGAGATTTAAGGCCTATTTTTTTGTCATTCAAAGTGAATCAATAGATCATAAGAGATTGATTCTTTTGCCGTGATTAATTTTCTTCTTCCGAACCATTTGCTTCATCAATTTGTATAAAGGTTTTTAAAAAAAACTTAGATTAACAACAAAATGATTCGTTTTTAATTCTTTTTCCTCTTTATATTTACCAATTTAACTTTGCCACATATTCTTCCTTTTTGTGCTATCATAGACAAATATATGTTTATAAAAATGAAAATTGAACTCCTAATATATTTCGATTTTTCGTTGATTAGTTCAAAAAAGAACGTAAAAAATCACACCAGTGATTGCTCAAATAAAAAAAATTAGAGATAATAATACCTGAACATTTGTGAAGATATCAGCGAAAAAATCTCTCGACTTAGATTAAGGATTAATCTTGACCATTCCTCGCCAAATCTTGACTAGGTGAAGAGTTTTCAAACTTAGATTATTGAGTTGTTATGATGAATCATTTGAGGATTTTTCAGTACTATAACAATTTCAAAATTTAATTGCTTGTGCTAAATTGCATCAGTAACATCAGGTACTAGATGAGGAGGCAAAAATCAGCACCCAAGTATTTGTTCAAAACATACATACCTCATAAAATGAAGTGAAAGAAGAAGAGCTCTAAAGGAGATAACGATTAAAAAAAAAAAAGGAAACAAACAAATACACAAGAAAGGAAACAACAGCTGCATTAATGATGAGGAAAATAGCAGCAACCGAAAGAACACGGTCTATTTTATTGCTCCTGTTTGAAATACAAAAATGAGAACAGCACAAAGTTTTGTCATCAAATTACAGATTGTATCAGCATCACATGCGAAGCCTCCTTGAAAAGTTTGTTTCAAGGATTAAAAGTAATCATATTTAACAGCTAATTCAGAATCATGATTAGCCAATATTTCTTACTCACATGCTCATTATTTTGATTGCAGCAGTCCTGTCCAGTCAAGTTTTTGTTGAGCTGAAACCCTATTCCTCCTGTCTTCCAAATAGGTCAATTTTCAAAATACAGTCCCGTTTTTGCTCAAACATTTGCTGTTTTTACCTTTGACTGACGCACCCCACCATTCATTTAATATTCCCATTTCTTCTAGTTTTCTTTATGTGTTGTGGTAAAATGATTAACTTTGAATTCTACACTAGCCAGCATTATCATCTTTGGCTATAACTTTACAACAAAGCATGATGTATATGAGCTTGATGATCTCTACAAAAATTAGATCGTAGCTTCTTCACCCATATTAATTTTCAGATTCATTAGGAAACGGCATTTTCCAATAAAGGGACAAGTAGTCAGACAATTTTACACACACAATTGCACTAATCTTAGCCGATTTCACCGAAAAGTAATACCAGTTATGAAAATTAAACATACATACGTACGCACATGAATTTAATTAGTTTTCTGATGACCATACCTTCATGCATTGGATGCTTACAACTTATCTCCTTCAGGGAAACGAAACATTTATACTCCATCTCTTGAAAATAATAGACATAAAGCTGAGGCAGTTATAGGGCAACTCTCCTTTGGCGGGTCACTGAAAAATAGAGCAATAAAAAGCCATGATCTATTATCTTTGGCCATCACCTGCCAAAGGAGAGAAGCCCCACAACTGAATCGCTTACCGGCACTCGACTCTCATCATTTCCTACAGAAGAACACTCTAATCTGCTTTGGTTTTCACTGAAGGATTATGTGTCGTATTTATAGGCATTTGCTCAAGAGCTCAAGGCTCAAGCCTCTTGACATGGAATAAACTGTTGAAGAATAGCATATGCCATTGATATATCTTTTGGTGCATGCTTCCTACGCATTCTTTGAAAGTCGATATCTCTTTTTTATCCCAAAAGCCTTTGTCAAATGTTTGAGACAGATTCTACTTAGCATGATTTAGACCGTGATATTGTTCTTTCATTTTGTTTCATGTAAATATGGTGGAAGTGAAGGGAGAAGAAGAAAAAAAGGAGTCATGAGGAGATGCTTTGAGTTTACTTTTGGCTGTGGAAGGTGGCCGCAAAACTGGGCCTCAAGGTATATCCTGTGACATATTCTTTCTTATTTTCATATGCTTTTTGATTTTTTATCTTTTCATTTTTGGCTTTTAGTTTTATGAAAATTCATATAACCCTTAACATCCTTAACATTATGACCATTTCATCTTTTTTCAATTAGAATAATTCTCGTTGTCTGTCATAGGATGGCAAAATGTCTCGGTGGAATGAGAATTTATGGGCCTTACCCCGAATGGGGTATGCACAGAATAATTTTTGTAAAAATAAGGTAGAGTATAAAAAAAAATATTCTTCGAATTGTGTTAATGGCGTAGAGATGGAGTTAAGCCTCCTTATATCATTCTTGCCCTATTTTTTATGAATATATTAAATACAATTTTTTATTATATATTTATGTAGTAAATAATTTATTAATTTTATAATTTATATTTAACTAGGACATATTTAAAAAAATATTTTTATTAATAAAAATATATATATAATAAAATACTCCTAAAATTTACTTTTTTTTTTAATTGTAAATGACAAAAAAAATTTTGTTTTAGAGTTGAGCGGCCATTGATTTTAATGAGAATATAAAGCAATTAATTGAAAAAACTTAATGCTTAGCATTATCAATTTTAATGAGAATATAAAGCAATTAACTGAAAAATTGATAATAATGGACAATAGAATATTATTTAAATTTTTTATTTTTTTATTTATTATTTATTTAAAATTTTATTTACTAATTACTATTCACATTATTAAAATATATTGTTATATAATTCTATTTTATTAGTTTGATAAATTTTCAAATCATAATATAGATTAAAATTTTATATTCTTAATATTTGTATAATAAATTAGTATTTAAAATTAATAAATAAATAAAAAGTGACGAGATGAAAAAGACATTTTTTTAAGGATAAAATAGAGAATGAAGATTAAAATAAAAAATACGGTAAAGGCTTCTCCGCTCTATTTTATAATTATTTTTAGAGAATAAAGATGAAGTGTTAAAAAGGATGAGATAAAATAAAAAGGAGAAAAAATTATAAAAAAAAAAGTGAAAAAAAATTAATTTAAAAACAATTGTTTAATTAAGAGTAAATAGACATTTTAAATCTTTAATCTTTGACCAATCGAGTGGTAACTTTAATAAAAGTGCTAATAGTTAAATATTGGTATTTATTTTTAAAATCACTGAGTATTTCAAATATTAAACCTTAACTCAAGAATATTACTGAAATTATCCCCATCTTGCAAATTTGGACTAAACAAATTTGGAGTAGATGAAATTCACACCTTTTATTAATGCAGTGCATTAAGAAACTATATTTTATATCACTTTGAATTATTACAAACTCAACAAAACTCCCAACTCATTCACATTTCCCCTCTTTAAGTTAAAATAACAAAAACAAACATCAAAAGATGAGTGTCGTTACTTCGATTCAATCAGTAGCAAGTCTCTCAATCAAGATCTTGACTCCCATGTACCTGCAACAGATAACATCAAAAAACCCATTACAGATTGCTAACATAACTAAATAATCGAAAATCAATTAATATGAGACAACAATGAACTATACATCTAGTAGCTACTTATATGTATATATACCTTCCAAGCATCATGACAGTGGCTTGAGGATTAGTCCCCGGAGAGTCATTAAATGTCGATCCATCGATAACCCTTAATGCATCTACCCCAAGAACCTTATAATCATGATCAACAACCTTGCCAACTTGGCACCCTCCATGATAATGCCATATTGTCATCACAGTGTCTTTACAGAATTGTTCTAATGATGTTGATGAATTGCTATGTCTCGGTAACAAATTCACCGGGGAACTTGCTGTCATGTTTAGCAGTGTTGGGATTGACATAGAATCATATCTAAACTTGGAGAAAGCTTTTGACTCGATTATTTTCTCTATGGTTGAAATGCCCTGGACACATCTTTGCAAGTCTTGAGGTTCTTTGAAGTAATTGAATGTGACTGACGGATTGTCGTTCGGATTACGGGTTCGGAGCTCCAAATGGCCCGTGGAGAGTGGGCCCATTATCTTTTCAAGTATGAATCCACCTCTGAAAGCTGCTTCATCAAGATTATTCATGTATTCAATTGCTTTTGCTATGGCTTCTGGGGTCCTTTGCTTGGGAGGCAGTTTGGAGAGTTGGCCAATCTGCATATGTGAACAAATAATTCGTTTTGGAAAATCAAACTTCGGTTAAAATGGCTTCATGTACCGCACTCACATCAATTTGTGCAAGAGATTGGGGCCTCTTGAACACTTCAATGGGGCCTATTTAGTAAATGTGCTATATCCTGGACTTCACATTTAGTAAATAATGTTTTATCATTTTTGAGCACTAGCACTAAAAGCCATACCTTAGGAGAGAACATGCCATAGTCTCTTGGCGAGCCGCTGGCAAAATCATCGCTGCCGGCAAAATTTTCACCGCTGGATGCCTCAATGTAGCTCCCAAAATGGGTAATCCCGACGACCTGAATAAGGGAAACCTCAACCGGAAGAGGGGATGGCACAAAGATGGCGTTCATTGGGTTATCAGACATTCCTTGACCAACCAAGGGCTGGTCCAACACAACTGTGATATTATGGGCCTTGAGGTGATCTGCAGGACCCACTCCACTCAACAGCAACAGCTGTGGGCTTCCAACTGCACCCGCTGCTATTATTATCTCATTCTTGTGCCCCTTCTTCAGATATGCTCTGTGCATGCCTCCTGTTGCGTCTCTAAACAACACTCCATGTGCCACTGCCCTTGGTTTCCCTGTTTAATTAATTACGTATATATTGAGATTAAGAAATTTGATTCATCGTTTTAAAATTTAAGCTTGTACATGGAGAAATTCACACTTTTACCTTTAATTCTGAACAAGATCTTATGAACAGGGGCATGCAATAGAACAGTGAGGCCACTGGGATTAGCATACTCCAACAAGTCAGCAGCTGTATGTCTTTGCCCATTTTGATCAAATATTGTACCACCAACTTTTGTACCATACAAATGATCATAAGTGAAGCCATTGTACGGCACCACACCTATCTCCACCAGCCCATCTCTCACTGCAGATTGCCACTGCCCCACCGGCGGCTTGAATGCCACCAGCTTCTCCACCCATTGGTACGATTCATTCACCAACCTCCCATCCCAACCCACTTCTCTGTTTTACAAGAATCAAATCTTTAATTATTCACACACCATATATTATATCTCGGTATTGCTTTTTCAAAAGTACTTTTGCATATATAAAGTGGTGTGTTTGAGTAGAAGTGTGGAACTGCAACCCCTTTTATATAAGTAACTAAATTTGAAAGTTATAAATTAAATGGTTGTTTACAAGTGTTGGGATGGTGTGTTTGAGTAGAACTGTGGAACTGGAGCCCGTTCTGTAAAAGTACTTAAATTTGAAAGTTGTACATTAAGCGGTTGTATACAAGTGTTGGGAGTTATGGGTTTATAAAAGTTTGTATAAAATTTAAGGGTCCAATTTAAAAAATTAATTTAATAAATGGAGGGATTATTTTATTTATATATATAAGTATTAATTATTTTTTAGTTAATATAAAACAATCAATTTATTTAATAATTTTTTTTTTGAAACAATAATAAAAAGTTAACATTGACCTTTTTATTCGATAATAAATTTATTTATATTCTAATTATTAAGGGTTTGATTCTAATATTACTGTTAAAAATTTACAATTTAATCCAAGACTCAATAAATCTAAAATTTAAAATTAATAAACAGTGAAAATAAAAATGAAAAAGAACACTAAAACTTATAATGGTTTAATTCTCTGAACTTACATCTACTTTTTTGAATTAAATAATAATCAAACCCATCGAGCATCAATTCTTTTCTCTTTTTCAGCCTTAGTAAAGAGTGCAAGAGAGAGTGAAAGAAGAGAGGCAAAGAAAGAGAAAGAAATAAAATTTTTAGAGATAGAAATTGTTTAGAGAGAAAAACTAGAGAAAGAAAGTGATTAAATAGGCTGAAATCTATATAATTAATTCTGTGTATATTATAGTTCTGAACTCGATTGTTTTTAAACTCAAAAAAATAAATATAAATTTATAAGAACTGAACTATAGTATTTTTTTCTCGTTTTTATTTTTATTACCTTTAATTTTAAATTTTAAATTATTTGATTCTTTGAGTTGTACTGCAAATTTTTAATAATAAATTATAATTTGACGTAGGAACAAACTTTTTAAGGAGTTACTTAACAAATGGCCATGGATGTATCATCCTTTACTATAAGTACGTACCTGACATAACAAGGAGCAGCGCGCGTGTAGAAGCCGGCATTAAGGCAACTGCCACCGCCCAGAACGCGAGCACGGGCGTTTATGACGCCGTCTTCGGAGATGAAACGCTGTGAAGGAGAGGATGGAGAGAGATCAGAGAGTGCAAGGCCAAAGGCAGTCAAGTTGGTGATATTAGGGTTGCCATAAGGTGAGCCTCCACGTTCAAGTAGCAAAACGGAGGCGTTTTGAGATAGAGTGGCGGCTAAGGGGCAGCCGGCAGTGCCGCCACCGACAATGATGTAGTCGTAGTAGGAGACCGGCGGAGCTGAAGTTGCATCGTGCATGAAAGAGTAGTTTGGAGCTGTGAAGTTCAAGTGAAACAGCTAGTATTAAAGATAACGATTAGCAAAAAATTAAAATTAATTAACAAAGTATTTTGATAGTAAATCATTTTAATTCTCTCAAAGAATGGAGATGAGCAATTGTTTTTTATTTTTTTAACTCGCATTAAACGACAGTTGGGTTAGGACTAAGGATTACGAATATGAACTGGGTGGATCACAGCTCCACATCGATCGCTTTCAGCCCTCTTAACATATTTAATTTCTAAGCATAGACATAGATCAAAGACGTATGTAATTGCTTACCCCTTTTGCCTGTCACCACTCACAAACAAGAAAATGGGAAATTATATATGATTTTCGAACATTATTCACTTATCTCTATAATATTTTATATTACTAAAAAAATTCTCACTATTACATTATTCACTAATTCTTATTATTATTTTATTAATCTATTCTTACACTATAATTTTTTCATAAATTATTTATATAATTTTTTAAAAAGAAAACTGAAATAATAAAAATGTGATAGAATGATGAATATTTTAATTATTTTATTTTATTTTTTATATTTTAAAATATAATTATTTTTTAAATGCATTAATATTTAATACTTTTGAAAAAGAATAAATGTATTATAAATTTATAAATTTCAATATCTTTTAGTAATTTTGTTTAAAAAAGAAAAAATTATAATGTATTTATTTTTTCTAATGAATATTAATTTTTAATGCATTAAAAATTAATAAAAAATTTTAAAATTTTAAATATAAAACAAAAACGTAAAATATTCAAAATATTCATCATTTTATTATAACATAAATATGTGATAATTTTTATTAATTTCTTAAAAAATTACATTAATAATTTATAAAAAAAATAATAATAATAGTAGATTAGTAAAAAGGTAACTAGAGTTAATTAGTAATGTAAGGGCAAATTTTTTTTTAATAATATAAAACATAAAAAAATAACTGAATAATTCTCAAAGTAATTGGCTGCAGCACCAAAAAGAAGACCAAAATCAATAAAAATAAAAATAAACATTTCAGTGACGAAATACGAACCTGTCCATAAATAAAAATATTAAGTTTCATGACTTTATGATTGACATGACCAGTGAGTGAGCTCCGTAATACCTACACGTGTAAATCATCAATATTTAAATAACTAATAGACGCTGAATTAATGTTTTTGACTTTTTGACTTCTCACTTTTTGGAGAAAGGAAAATGCATGTGTTCCATTGAAGCACATCGTAAGCACTTATTGATTCAGCATGAGTTCAAGACTTCAATTAAAGCCCTTGAAATTAAGGAACAATGCAAACTATCCCAAGACTTGCAGCCAAAAAGCTTCCCCCATCTCTAAGACTTGCAAACTATCCTCAGAGCTTGGGCCAAGATTATGCCAAATTTGTAGAATATTGCACTTTAGTTTCATGCAAAGACTCCTGTAGCTAGCAAGAATTAGAAATAAAACAAGAAGATAATATACCTTTTTCAGAGGCACAAAAGTCATGAAAGAAGAGAATTGCAGCAAGAGTAGCAACCACTAACAATCTCCACCACTCAAGACCCATGACCTCAAAAATAACAACTCAAGAAAATTAAGCCCTTGTAATTTATATATATGGGGATTCTTACTCTCCCACCAACTAGTCTTGCTTATATATTTACAAAGCAACGATCTTTGAAGAGACGACGAGAACTTCTGTATGCACAAGATTCTTTCCCCACACCTCTGCTGAAACACACAAAGATTCAAGGAAATGCAGAAAATGTGATGCCAAGAGCAGCTCTGTCGGCGAAGTTATACAAGCGTAAGGCACAAAAACAACATTAGTAATGAGCCACTCTTTAGGACAGAAATAAGAGCTAAGAGATGAAGCTCTTCTACTTTACTAGCTGAGCATCAACAAGTGTTTATCTCTGGCACATGGGAGAGAGAATAGGAGTCGGGTGTAATTAAGGCTACCTACTAACTGCAACTGCCCCTTTTACTTTGTTAATTACTCTTGATATTATATAATGCCCTTGACTTTTGGCCATTGAATACGATCTTTCGCACCTAACAACTACAAAGTAGCAACACTTTTTGCAATCACGATTATATAATTACACCTACCATTATCATATAGCCATGATTTTTGGTCATTGATTTTGATTTATTGCACTATTTCTTTTTTCTTTGAAAACTTTATAGCACTAACTTCAACTGGCAATGATTTTCGTATTGGGGTTTCTAATGAAAACACTTATCAATGCAGAATTTCTTTGCAAAAAAAAATAATAATATTAATACAGATTTTGGGAAAGATAATGCAAAGTAGTTCAGTTTTGCTTAATGCATTTAGTGCCCGAGTCCGCAAGTTGATTGTCAGTTAGATGGAATCTAAATAAACCAAAGCCAAAGCCTCCCGAAAATTCAAGCATACATTGATTACAAGCGACCAAAATTTGTGGCGTAAAAAGTTTCAAGATCATCTCCATAGCTGGCACTTGGGCACATATATGGCAACACATTAATTTCATTTCACCTATTATATTTTACTTTATTCATTTTTCTCTATATATAATTTTGCCCCTTTTTTTCTTTCTTTTCTTTTTGTGCAAAGATTTAAGTCATAATTTTTTTTGTAATTTTCAAATTTAATATGAAAATAGTGTTATAATATGTCACTAATAGATGATTACCACTTAACAAATAATTTGCCAACCAATTATTGACACATCAGATGTTATATTATTTAATATCCCAACTACGTATACATAAAACTCAGTACGCGCGGTTTATCAATTTTATACAATATTGTTGTAGTAACTATTTTGATATTACTATATATGTTGTTTGATATTATCATTTTTAATTTATTACAAATTGATCAACAAATTTACTCTTTAAACAACTACCAATTTTTTGCAACATTTCACAAATTCTGGTCCAGACCTAATAAAAAAATTTCATATTTAAGAAATGGTACTACAAAAAAATGACATTTCTTTAGTAATCAAGAAAAGTCAAGAATGTATGAATAGGAAATTTTCACCAAACAATGGCTGCAATTCAATCGTTGGATCATGGTTAATGGCATGAAATTAGAGTTTCAAATGATACTTTCCTTTATTAATATTTATACATGGCGGTAGAATCATTAGATTATGTTATAATTAATATGAAAGTACAATATTTACCTGCATCGTCTTTTGCGGCCAGTTAAGTTTCCTGGTACTTTTATGTGCCCGTGATCACGAGTCATGATAATACAGGTTTTCAGTTTTCACACGCCATATAATAAACTCCCTCACGACACCCCCGACTCATTCATACTGTAGGCACGTGAGGAAAAATATAATAATAAATGTGGAAGAAAATAACTAACTAATGGTGAAAATTTTATATAATGAACTATGTGTACAAAATTAAAAGAAGTTATGACAACAACTGCAGAAAATAAATACGTGTTTTAAGGCATATTACAAAAGTCGTTTTCCTTACGACATTATTTATTTTTAGCAATCGAGTGATGTACATGGATTAAGTAAATACGCTTCTAGGATTATAATGAAACACTCCTTACGTTTATATGTGTTGCGCATTGATGAAAGTGAAAGTAAACTCGAATACTCTTAAATTTTGTAAACTTGTCTATTGAAGATGAAGCATTCAAATAAATAATATAATTTAAATAATATTATATAAAATAAATAATTAAAAAATTAAATAAAAAAAAATAAAAGAAGAACACATAAAATTTATTTGGGTCAGTAATTTATCTACATTTACGGCAGATCAAAATTACATAATCTTATTATTGAATCACAAAGCACTCACAAAATATGTTTTTTATAAAAAAGACTCACAAAGTAATCACTGTCTCTTGCAACTAAAGAGTTTTTACTCATTAAGAATCACAAAATATGTTTAATCATAAAAATCTCACTCTAATTACAAATATTTTCACAAAGATCACTAATATCTGTGTCTTCTCACTAAGATGTATTTACAAGCCAATCAAAAAAATTTATATAGGTTTTAAGACGACCTAAGTTTATCCTAAACGAGTAAAAATCGTATTAGAGAGTCCTGAAATCATTGGGAGACGAAACAAGTTGTAACAAATCAAAAAACTATTCCCGTACAAGGCATCGCGGCACCCCAGCGCCGCAGCGCTAGTCACCTAAGGTCGCGACGCTCAGGTTCTGTCTTGGGCTCCGTAGCGCCCACACCTGGGCACCGCCTCTTGCTTCTGCCGCCTCATTTCGCGTTCATCTTTAATTCTTGCATATTCAACGCACTTGGCTTGCTCTCCAAATTATATTCCGATAATTTTTAATCAATATTCTCATATTGTCAATATTCAATGTTTTGTTTATGTAAAAAAAAATAAATAATTTAATACAAAAAATATAAAAAGAACATGCAAAATTGATTTTTGCTTTTTGGTGGAAGAAAGAGAGACATAGAAATTCTCGAGGGATTGCTAAATGGCTTAAACAATGCCTCTATTTATAAATGTCCAATGTCTTCATTTGGAACACGGCTCTTCGTATATACTTGTTCATTTATGGCCATTGAATCAAATTTTAAATTTATCAATTGTCTAAACTGAACCATTACCATTTCTAATAAAATAGTGCTATGAATGTTTGTGCCCATTCATAAACAATATCAAAAACATTTATATCCATTTACAAAATGTGTAAGGTTTTGTTACTTCTAAGAAGCATTGTTGTACCTTTTTAATGATATCTCTTCCAAGAGACATATTTGTAGTAACCACTTATCCACAACCGATAAGAATAAGTATTTACATATATATATAATATTCATATTTTATTTGTATGTGAATGATACTTAATTTATGTATTGTTATTAGCATTTTTTGTATAGATTAAGGACATACTATTACTATTGGATTTATTTGCAAGACTTTAGATTTATTTTAGAGACCAAATTGTAATACTTTAAAATTTTTAGGGGTTAATTCTTAAATATTAAAAGTTAGCCTCTTAGTATAAAAATTCACATTTTAAACACTAATTCACTCATTTTTGGTCGAACTACCCTTTTTAGAGATAGAAATAGAGGGGAGAGAAAGAAAAAGAATAAAAAGAAAAAGAATAAGAAATTAGAATTTTAGGCTCTAAAAGGTACATCATAATTCTTTCTCAATTTATTGGTGTTAATTAAGTTAATTTCTTTAAGTTTTGATTTCTGAAAATATGTAAAATTGAGGACTTAATGTGCATTTTGTAAGATATATTGAGAATTAATGATGATTATGTAGATAACTTGATAAATCATGATGAATTTACAGAATTTCTACTTAATAGTCTATTGATTCGAGAATTTTATAAATTTTTGTACCTCGATTTTGGTTTTGAATTTTGGGAATATAAAATTAGACATGTCTAGAATCATTTGAGGCTTTGAATTAATTTAAATTCCAGAAATTGAATTTTTAGTGAATTTACAAAAATGACCATGAAATTCTGAAAATTTTCTATGTTAACAGTATTCTACAATGATAAATAATTTTTGATCTACTGAATGATCTTCAAAAATTACGAATTTATGGAATATGATAAATTTATATGTCTAATATGATATAATCAGAATTGAGAATCTAGATCAATGTGGTTAAATTGTTGTGATTTTCTAAAATGTATTAGCTCATTACAGTATTTGATTAACAGATTTTTAAAGTAATAGAACAAAATAGTTTTAAAATATTTTTTGTAGGAATTTTGAACTAAAACATTTATCATGAATTGAAATATGTGTCAGGAGTAATTTTTAATAGTTTTATAATTTTTGAGTAAGTATATGAATTTATAAAATTGGGAGACTGAATATTGTTTAGTAAATATCTTGATCCTATCAGGATAATAGTTTGAATTTGATGGTGTTTATAAAATAGATTGTGTAGAAATTATGATATAATATTAATATATAAGAAGGATATATGAGTCAAGAAATATATATTCTGATTTTGGAGCAATTGTACATCATTTGATGTATAAGAAAATTTTGTTAAGTGTAAGTGGTCAGAATGACAAGTTTTGAGAACCTAAGTTATTAGACCAATTCGATGTGATAAGTGCAATATATGTAATTTTGTAAGCTATTTAAAGTATTTTGTGTGAATAGTGAGGCTTATGAAAGGATTAATCTCTATTGATAGGTTAAGGAGAATTAAGCCTTGTACTCGAAAGTGTTAAGAGGTAAGTATACTAGACTTTTATTGAAATCACAATAAACATAGTAATTGTTTATGTATGATTTTGTAAATGTGCTTAAGAATATGTTTATGTTATACCAAAGTATATTTGATATGAAATGTAAAAGACATATGTTTATAAATGTGAGCATTGACATTGAGCATGGACATACATGTGTTTATGAAAGTGAGCTTTCAAAATGAAATGTATTTAACAAAGAAAGCTTTTGAAGTGAAAAATATCCATGAGATACGTTTTGTGTTTTAAGGATGCTTGAACTCACTATTTACTTAGTAGGCACCTTATATGATTTGCGGAGCCTTTATGTATGGCCTTTCCTTCGGGAATGATATATGTTATGTATTCCGTATGTAGGGAGGATTCTATTAGTACCTAAAGGAAAAGTGAGTCATCACATTTATGTGATGGCGTATTGGTGCATGTGAGAGGACTCACCGATGATTAGGGTGAGGGTGTGGCTCTTACCTTTGGGCATGAACGTTATATATGTGTATTTAAACCTCACTTGTGTTATTCCTGTCACGCCCCAGACCCAAAAGATTCGACACACGACATCACTTACATTCATTCACTGCATGTACACTCATAAATAATATTACACAAAATTTTCAACTTTCCTTCAACACAGAAATCCTTAGCAAGTTGCTAGTAAGTTCAACACTAAAATCAACCCATAACTTAACATATAAATATAAACTTCTCTTGACCATATTTAAACATTCATTTCAATTTCTTTCAGAATTATAACAATTGAATTATGACTGGGACAATTAATAAACCGGAGATACACAGAGTTTTCTCAGAGATTAACACTCTACTACGTCACCAGTAGCAACTTTGTTACCGGAAGCCCAGAATATATTCATTGCAAATTCTTACTTGAAATCAACTAGTAACCACACTTTGAAAACTTAAATCAAATCCAGCCACACACAATGAAATAACACATAAGTATTTATTCAATAGGGATAAACCAAATATCCTATCCCACGTGTCCCCAAATGAAACACACAACAACCTAGCAACTTAGGGAACCCAAGGAACAGCAGAAGCCTTGCCAAATCCGCTAAGCACACATGTACCTTATTTACCTGAAATCACCATAAACTATAATGAGTATAAAACTCAGTAAGCATACTAGTTTTTCATATATCAAATACAAATACATATATGTACACAATGCATATGTATGATATGCTGTAATCAATCAAAATCATAATCTTATCAAATCACATATCATGTAAGCGTTTACACATTCTTTCAAAACACATAATAGGAATACCATCACTCAACTATTACTTAGTAGGACTTACATATCACATATCACATAATGAGCCAAATGTCACTCGTAGGTGACATATCGTATGAGAGGAATAGTACAAGTGAGGTCTTGAATAACACATATATAATGCTTATGCCCGAAGGTAAAATCCAAACCCTCACCCTGATCATCGGTGAGTCCTCTCACATGCACCAATACGCCACCACACGAATGTGATGACTCACTCTTCCTTTAGGTACCAATAGGATCCTCCCTACATACGGAACACATAACATATACCAATCCCAAAGGAAAGGCCACACATAAAGGCTCCACAAATCACATAAAATGCCTACTAAGTTAACAGTGAGTTCAAGTACCCTAAAAATACAAAATATTTCTCATGGACATATTACACTTCAAAAGCTTTCTTTATTAAACACATCTTATTTTGAAAGCTCACTTACAAAAACACATGTATGTCCATGCTCAATGTCAATGCTCACATTCAGAAACATATATTCACATTTCATATCAAAATATACTTTGACATAACATAAACATATTCTTAACTCCATTTGCAAAATCATACAAAACAATTACTATGTTTATTGTGATTTCAGTAAAAAGTCTAGTATACTTACCTCTTAACACTTTCAGCTACAAGGCTTAAATCTCTTTAACCTATCAATGGAGATTAATCCTTTCATAAGCCTCACAATTCACACAAAATACTTTAAATAGCTTACAAAATTATACACAATGCATTTATCACATCAAATTGGTCTAAATATTTGGTTTCTCAAAACCTGTCATTCTGATCACTTACACTTAACAAAAATTTCTAATACATCAAATGATGTCCAATTACTCCAAAATCAGAATATACCATTCTTGACTCATATATCCTTCTTATATATAAATATTATATCAAATTTCGTACACAATCCATTCCATACACACCATCGAATCCAAACTACAAACCTGACAGGATCAAGATACTTACTGAACAGTATTCAATCTCCCAATTTTATAAAATCATATACTAACTCAAAAATTATAAACATATCACATAATTACTCTTAACACACATCTCAGTCCATGATAAATAATTCACTTCCAAATCACTGCCAAAAGTATTTTAAAACTATTTTATTCTATAACTTTAAAAATCTGTTAATCAAATATTGCAATGAGCTGATACACTTTAGAAATTCATAACACTTCAACCACATTGATCTAAATTCTCAATTCCGAGTATATAATATTAGACATATAAAATTATCATATTCCACAAATTCATAATTTTTGAAGATCATTCAGTAGGACAAAAATTATTTTTCACTGTACTATACTGTTTACACAGGAAATTTCCAGAATTTCAGGGTCATTTTGGTAAATTCACTATAAATTCAATTTCCAGAATTTTCAATCGATTCAAAGTCTCAGATGATCCTTAACATATCTAATTTCATATACTCAAAATTCAAAACCAGAATCGAATCACAACAATTTATAAAATTCCTAGATCAAGAGGTTATCCAGCAGAAATTTCACAATTCATCATGATTTATCAAACTATCTTATAGATCATCATCAATTCTGATATGATCTTATGAAATACACAACAAATCCTCAATTATACATATTTTCAGAAATCAAAACTTAAAGGAATTAACTTAATTAATACCAATAAATTGAGAAATACGTATGATATACCTCTTGAAATTCAAACTTCCAATTTCTTCTTCTTTTTCTTCTTCTTCTCCTCTTTCTCTCTCCTCTATTTCTCTCTTCTCTCTCTTAAAATGGGTAGCTCGACCTAAAAATGGTAAATTAGGGTTCAAAAGTATATTTTTATACTAAGAGGCTAATTTTTGGTATTTACGAATTTGCCCCCAAAACTTTCAAAGTATAACAATTTGGTCCCTAAAATAAATCTAAAGTCATACAAATAAACCCAATACTAATCGTATATCCTTAACCTATAAAAATATTACTAATAACAATATATAATTCAAGTATCACCAACATACAAATAAAATACGTATATTTATACATATATAAATACTTATTCTTACCAGTCGTGAATACTGGTTACTACAATTCCTCTTATACGATATGTCATTGACAGATGATATTTGGCTCATTATATGATATTAAAGTCCTACTAAGTAGTAGTTGAGTGATGGTATTCCTATTATATGTTTTGAAAGAATGTGTAAGCGCTTACCTAACATGTGATTTGATAAGATTATAATTTTGATTTATCACGGCATATCATACATATGCATTGTGTATATATATGTATTTGTATTTTGATATATAAAAGTTAGTATGCTTACTGAGTTTTATACTCATTATAGTTTATGGTGATTTCAAGTAAATAAGGTACATATGTGTTTAGCGGATTTAACAAGGCTTCTGCTGTCCCTTGGGTTCTCTAAGTTGCTAGGTTGCTAAGTGTTTCATTTGTGGACACGTAGTTTAAGATATTTGATTTTTTCGTATTGAATAAATACTTATGTATTATTTTATTAAGTGTAGTTATATTTGGTTTATATTTTACCTAGTATGGTCATGTTGATTTTTGTGATTAACCTACTAGCAACTTACTAAGGATTCTTATATAGAATTCAAGTTTAAAATTTTATACAATATTAATTATGAGTGCACATTATTGAATGAATGTAAATTATGTCGTGTGTCAGATCTTTTGGGTCTAAGGCGTGACAACATCAGTCTAAATAAGTGTTCATTTAAGAATTTATTTATTTTGAAAATTCTCTAACAATCCCCAACCATTTTCAAAATGAATAAATTTTTGAAAATTTTGGCAGCTTAGAAACCTTATACATAAATGATAGTGTCTTTTGAACTTAAACCTTCACTTGGCAAAAATACATCAAAGTTAATCAATGTGACATGGTAGGCAAGTATTGAAGTAGAAACAATAAAAAAAAGTAAATATCTCAAGTATTATAATGCAAAAACAAACAATTAAGAAACTAGGGAGAGAAATATAGAAGAAACTGTTAGGGTTGGTGCTTACGTGTCATCCATGAATGTACATATACTTATTATTTATACAAATTTACATTCTCAATAAATCGCTAATGTTTGTTTAAATAGTACTATGCAATGTAACATTACAGACATTGTATGATCTTAAGGAGTTCAGATCTGATCAAAGGAGTTTAGATAAGGGCTCACAAGTAGCCACACTGAGAGATATATTTGTTAAATGTTAGCACAACTAATTGTTAACTGGTTATAATACTCAGCGAAGATTTAAGAGTTGGATCATTGCCTGTAATAGGACATAGATCTAGGAATATACTAATAACTGCATAGTTGCAAGAGTTGCAATCAGGTGCTAGAAAATGTCAGTTACATAAGTATGTTCTCGAATATTGTCCTTGATTTATTTCTACTAATACGGGTCTATCGGTGAATACCTTTATATAGATCAGTATATGTCGTACCTATAGGGTATAGATGGTTGTTCCTAACCGACCATGAACTTAGAGCTTGTATTGACATATGGGTATCCAGTTAAGACTGGATATGGGACGGACTCACAAGGACCTTCGATAGACACCCTATGTAATCCGTCAACAGAGGGTTCTCTCGAGTTAAGTATTATACACGGTCCTTTGACCTGAGTGCCACGGTGGGCTTATAAGTAATTTACCATACTTTGATTCCACGCATGTCACAGACCTTTTATAGTGTGCCCGCTGGGTGTCGTTAGAAATAATTTGATGCTTATGGAGTCTGGTGTGTACAGATACGAGATCCATTAGCTCGCATAGGGAGTTAGATATCCAGATGCTTCAAGTATGTTTCTAAAAAAATCTTGTAGTCACAAGCATTAATCCCGAGAAAGAGTTTCCACCAGGGCGTAACAATATGACAGAGAAGTTTGGCGTAACAATATGGCAGAGAAGTTTACACATATTGTTCAGTCAGATACAAGTCTGGGGATCTGATATGGATAAGTATATGGGAATTTTATGGTGATAATCTATATCCTCGCACATCTAGTATATCATGATGGAATGACTATATGTATGCGTTGTGACCTTAGCTTAGATGGTCAACACGCTGGTTTGTATTTCTGTGATGTGTGCGTGGGGCAATGTTTGCGAACTCATGGAATAGTTTTATTTGAAGAATTAAGCGTGGACCTAGGGAGTCTCACGATATGAAGTGTACTCGTTAAGCATTGGGGCAGAGTACTGGATTAAATTATTTAATCCAATAATATCCAGTACTACAACAGGAATGCATGTGTGTCTGTATTTAAGCGTTAAATATAACAATTAGTTAATAATTATTATTTACTAATTGTATAATGACATGTGCCGCATTGTGGACCATCGGTTGAATTTACCCAAGTATGAAATTTAGTGGGACTGCTAAGGGGTATACTTGGTAACTATTTCTAAGGGGTAAAATAATCATTTTACACAATAATTATTTAATTGTTAAATAATCATAATATCTCATTTAATTATATTATTATATAATATTATATTATTTAATAATATTATATATATTAATGCATGATAATTGTCTTGTATTTATATATAATATTTATTTTATTATTTTATTATTATTATTATTGTCCTAAATGGTTAATTTTCATCATTTTAATATATAATATTATTATTTTATCATTGTTATATATATATATATATAAATCGTAGGAAGCAAATGAAATGCATCATTTTTGTGTTGTTTTGAAACAAAAAACAATTGTTGTTTTGGTTTCAAAAAAGGCGGCCAGCAAAATGGGTGAAGAAAATGAGATTTGATATCTTGTGAAATGGTTTCAAGGGTTGAAACTAGTCTATGAATCATCTTCACTATTGATTATCAGTTACAATAACACAAAAATTTATGTTATTGATAAAAAAATTGATCAATGAAAAACTAAATTCAAAAGGTTTAAGTGTTAAACCCAGTGCTGAATTTGGAATTGCTATTTTAGCTTACCAAGCCCACCGAGTTGGTGACTAAAACTACCAACGGGTTGGTCTCCAGGGGGACTCTCAGGATACACGTGTAAAACGTTACACGTTTTGGTAATTTCTCAACCTTTCAAATATATTAATATGATTAATATATTATTTTTTGTGTTTATTGTATTGTTTTAATTATTCTGTTGCTTTAATTATGTATAAGATAAGTATTTTATACAGTGAACACTATTGCACATGCATACACCCATATATATTTGATCCCCAACAGAAACAACACATATAATTTATGTAGATTGGCAATTTGCCTACGTCCACGGTAGATTAAGATCACACTCTCTTATTATTGAATCTCAAGGCACTCACAAAGTATGCCTTTTACAAGAAAGACTCACAAAGAACTTACTCTCTCTTATAAACAAGGGGTTTCTCTCACAAAGAACACTTAGATCTCACAAAGATATCATTAAGATATTTGTTTGATCACTAAGATATATATTTACAAGCCAATTGAGGGCCTTTAATAGACCTTAGGATAACCTAGGTTAACTCTAAACGTGTGAGAGTCATTTTAGGGAGTCACAAAATAAGTGGGGGACGAAATAAATTGGAACAAAATGGAAAATAATTTTCAGTGTTAGGCGTCGTAGCGCTGACTCTCTAAATTAAAACAAAACGGGAAATTTTTGCCTCTTTTTGAGTCTATCTTCGATCCTCGCGCACCTAATGCACTTGGTTTGCTCTCCAAATCATATCCTAATGATTTTTAATCAATTTTCTCCAAAATCTCCTCCTTGATTTAAAATTATTCACAAAGTATCTCGATCTCTCTTCTACTTATCTTTGGTCACCCTCACAAAGTAGCGACTCCGGTTAAGTACTTGCATAAGATGAACTTAACTGAGGGTAGTGGCTTAGTTAACATTCAGTAGGATTTTCAGATGACGCTATCTTTGTTACACTAACTTTACCACTTTGGACAATCTCTCGAATGTAATGAAGCTGCACATCAATGTATTTAGACCTCTTGTGAAACAGTTGATACTTGTTTAGGTTTATGGCATTCTGGCTGTTACAATACACATCGATGTTCAGATCTTCAATAACCATTACCTCCGCGCATATATCTTTTAAGCATATGGCCTCTTTAATAGCTTCACTAATAGTTATATACTCTGCCTCTGTGGTAAATAGTGCAACCACATATTGTTGAACAGATCTTCAACATACACTACACCCAAACACTGTGAATACGTTACCCATCAATGATTATCTCTTGTATAGATCAGCTGTATAATTTGAGTTTACGTATCCTCTTACAATTACACTGCTGTCCTTATCTCTTTTATACATCAACCCATGATTTGACATTCCCTTGAGATATCTCAAAATCCACCTCACTGCAAGCCAGTGATCCTTACTCAAATTTACCATGTATCTACTCACCACACTCACAGCCTGTGCCATGTATGATCTTGTGTAAACCATTGCATACATGATGCTCCCTATAGCGCTTGCATACGGTACTTTACTTATCTGTAATTGTTTTTTCTTCGGATATCAGCGACTATGCTGCTGAAAGTTTAAAATTCATAATCAAAGGAGTGGAGACAGCCTTTGCATTAGACATACTAAACTTCTCTAAGATCTTGAATATATATCGTTGTTGAGATCAGAAGATAACATCTCTTCTTTCTCTCATAATATCTATACCCAATATCCTCTTCACTGCTCCCAAATCCTTCATCTCAAACTCGCCACTCAACTGCTTCTTGAGTTTCTGTATCTCTTTCATATTCTTACATATGATCAACATATCATCGACGTATAGAAACAAATACATCATCCCATAACTCAAGCTCTTAAAGTATACATATCCATCATATTTGCTCCTACTAAAGCCACAAGCCATCATAAAATCTCATATGCCACTGTCTATGTGATTACTTTAATCCATATAATGACTTCTTCAGCAAACAAGCATGATCCTCTTTTTCAAGCTCTACAAACTTTTGAGGTTGTGCCATGTAAATTGTCTCTTCAAGCTTTCAATGAAGAAAAGTTATCTTTACATCCATCTGTTCTAGATGTAAATCAAGGTTTGCACACATGACTAACAAAATTCTAATTGATGTGTGCTTGACAACTGGAGAGAATATCCCGTGAAAGTCAACTCTCTCTCTCTTTGAGTAAAACTTTGTGCAACTAACCTAGCTTTGAATCTTGTAGGCTCTGTCCTCAGTATCCCCCATTCACTTTATACACCTATTTGCACCCGACTAATTTCTTTTGAGGTCTCTCCACCATCTTTCAGGTATTATTCTTCCTAAGAGAACTAATTTCTTCTTCCATGGCCTGCTGCCACTCTTTCTTGTTTTCACTTTTCAAAGCCTCACCATATATTTCAAGCTCATCAAATTCAAGTGTGTAAGCAGAATTAAAAGCGAGAGCAACTAAGTTTGCTTGTGCATACCTGATTCGTAGGTTAATAATTCTCTTTAGCCTATTTCTAGTTAGTTGGTACTCTTCAAGTTCTATCTCAAGAGTCCTAGTCTTTTCTTGGGTGGACTTAGAGGAATATGTCGGTATTCTTGGTTCATCTTTAAGGATCTCATTGTTGAAGTAGTGATCTGAGAGCATATCAGATTTACTCTTAGGCTCTACTTCAACTTTTATTGACTCGGTTGCTGAGTTTTTCTTGCACACAGGTTTTTCTTTCTCATCTTCTTGGGAGGCTTTCAATATGGTTGTCTCATCGAATGTTACGTTATGGCTTATGATACTCCTTGGTGGTGTAAAGTCTTTACACTATACTTTATATCCATTCACTCCTTCGGGATACCCTATGAATACTCATTTGATAGCTCTAGGTTCTAATTTCTCCTCTTTAACATGGACAAAGGTAGGGTAACAAAATATTCTGAGGTGATCATACTTAGGAGGGTTGTTAGACCATTTCTCTTTTGGCATCTTAAAGTCAATTGCTGAGGAGGAACTTCTATTAATCAAATAAGGTGGAGTCACTATAGCTTCTCCCCAAAATGCCTTGGACATCTTCGTATTGGTAAGCATGCATCTAACTCTTTCAAGTAAGGTCATATTCATCCTCCCAGCTACGCCATTCTGCTATGGTGTTGATCTCACCTTTGTATACCTTGCAATCTTATGCTTGATATAAAAGCTATCAAACTCTCTATTACAAAGCTCAGAGCTATTGTCAGTTCTTAGCCTCTTTATCCTTTTACTAGTCTGATTTTCAACAATAGTCTTCCAAGTCTTGAACGTATCAAACACTTGATCCTTACTTTTTAACATATAGACCCACAACTTTCTTGAATAGTCATCAATCAAACTAAAAAAATACATGACACCACCACGAGTAGCTATCTAAGCTGGTCTCCAAAGATTCGAGTGTATGTAGTCAAGAGCCCTCTTAGTCTTGTGCTTGTTAGTACCAAACCTCACTCTATGTGCTTTTCCAAACACACAATGTTCATAAAACTCCAATGGATGAAATCTATCCTCACCAAACGCCTTTTAACTAAATAACTCCTTCAGGTTTCTCTCGCCTAGATGTGCTAATCTAAGATGTCATAACTTGGTTTGCATATTCTCATCATTTATAGAAAATAATGCATGATCACTTACAACTTCACCCTTAAGTACATAAACACATTTGTACTTTTCTCCTCTTATTACCATAATAGAACCCTTCAATACTCTCAAAACCCCTCTGTTAATCCTGATGGAACACCCATTTTGGTCTAAAGTCCCCAATGAGATCAAGTTCCTCTTGAGGTCAGAAACATACCTAACTTCTTCCAACTCTCTCACTCGTCCATCATGTAGCCTAAGTTTAATACTACCAATGTCATCTGACAAGCAATGTCATTACCCATTAACACCTTATAATCACTAATGGGCTAAAAATTTATAAACCAAGATTTTTGCGGGCATATGTGAAATGTACAACCGGAATCAAGAACTCATTGTTTAATATTCTTATTATCAGTAGCGACTAGAGTCTCTGCGTTGTCGTAGCTATCATTATAGGCAAGCATAGCATCCACTTTCTTTTTGTCTTGTGCTTTCTTCTTCGAACAGTCTTTTATGAAGTACCCATCTTTTTTTATAGCAATAACACTTCTTAAGAGTCCTGAACTTCAATCTTGAGCCCTTTTTCCTCTCACCTCTATGTGAGGACCTTTCTCTTATAGATAGACTTTATGTATTGCCCTCGATTTACTTTCCTAATAGCTTAGAGTTTAATGATGATTTCACATCGTTCATTGTTAAACTCTCTCTGACGTAGAGAAGTGTATCAAAAAAGTTCTCATAACTCTTAGAAAGTGAACTCAGCAGGATAATCACCCTATCTTTATCTTCTATCTTAATGTTGATGGACTCAAGATCAAGAATGATCTTATTGAATGCATCTATATGTTCTTTCATCGGCGTCCCATTTGACATGGACAACTGATACAACTTTTTCTTTATATATAAGCTGTTAGCCAATAACTTTCCCATATAAAGATAATCAAGCTTCTTCTAAAGACTAATTGCGATCGTTTCCCATTCTATTTCTCTCAGTACTTCATCGCTCAATGACAAAATGATTGTGTGGTGAGCACTTTCTTGAATGTCCCTTCTTTCTGCTTCAGTCTTAGATGACCCTGGTGTTTTCTCCTCTTCACTAGATGGAGCTGTAGTCTCCTTTAATGCCGAGCCTAACCGTTGGCTTAACAACAACGCCTTAATCTTCATCTTCCATAGATTGAAGTCATTCGTACCGTTGAATTTCTCTACCTCATACTTGGGTGTGGCCATGTCTGTTTAAAACCAACTCTGATACCAGTTTATTGATGCGAAAGCAATCAAACAAGAAAATATCCCAAGAATTATAATGCAGAAACAAGCAATTAAAAATTAAAGAGAGAAAGGTAGAAGAAACAACACACAAAATTTACGTGTTTCAGTAACTTACCTACATCCATAGTGGATCAAGATCACACTTTCTTATTATTAAATCTTAAGACACTCACAAAGTATGCTTTGTATAAAGAAGACTCACAAAAAACTCACACTCTCTTGTAAACAATGAGTTTTTCTCACAAAGAACACTTAGATCTGATAAAGATTATAAAGATATCACTAAGATATATATTTGATCACTAAGATATATGTTTGAAAGACAATTGAGGGCCTTTATATAGGCTTTAGGATGACGTAAGTTAACCCTAAATATGTGTGAGTCATTTTAGGGAGTTTTGAAGCAAGTGAAAGACGAAATAAATCGAAACAAAATGGGAAACTATTTCCAATGCTGGGTGTTACGGCGCTAATCCACTGCACTCAGCGCCGTGGCGCTTAGGTGCTGTCTAGGGAGTCGAGACGCCCACAACTTGGCATCGTGATGCTTACGCTTGAGCAGCCGCTCTAGTCTTTTTGCCTTCTTTAGTGTTTGTCTTCGATTCTCGCACACCTAACTCACTTGACTTGTTCTCTAAATTATATTCCGATAATTTTTAATCAACTTTCTCACAACAAGCTTTGAACCAGTGACCTTATCCGACGAATCAGACATATCTCACACATAAGCTTTCTTATTTTTAAGTATTCTTTTAACTAACACATGGATTGACCATGTGATGAACACATGAAAATGCATGTTGTTAAAAGATTCAATCACCATTTAATGTCACTAATTTTAGTATTTTCTGTATTTTTAGCTTAAAATAAAGTGTTCTCCTTAAATTGTGATTAATGAATGTTATTTGGACAGGTTTAGGTAAATTGGACATAACTCTCAATGTAGAAATCGAAATGAAGAAATTATTGAACCTGGTGCAACATGACTCAATCTTACACAAATTTGAAGAATAGTGGAAAAGCCAAATCCAACATGTTATGGGCCAAAAATTGAGATACAACAGAATCGGACTACAACTCTTACCCAGCTTGACCCAACTCACGTATTTGGACCGTATCTCCCAAAATACGTACTCAATTGGTATAATTCTTGAAGCTGTGAATTGCTGACTTAACTATCAACAACTCGTATGTTTATGGTAAAGTCCAAATCATCCGTTATCATGGACCAAATCGCATTGCAAGTGGGTAAAATAGTTGTTGGCCGAATTCTGATGTATCTTTGGAATTTTGCTCATATCTCATTGGATACTCATCCAATTTGCATGAAATTAGTGCCTATGGAAAGAATAGTCAAAATTATACAACTTTCATGTCGGCTACAGAAGCTAAATTGATCATTTACATTATCAAAAATGTGCTGCAAGTGGATACACGAGTTATTGGCTTAAAATTATTGAAGATTGATGTCATCCATGACATATGACCATTCATTGCCTATATAAGGAGACCCTTAGGACATTTTTAATAGATAATTCTCTCTTATTTTATTCTCATTAACATGTATTGTAATTTAGGCTAGAGTTCCTAGCAAGGCTAAGAGATGAACTTTTATGTGTAGTAAATCTACTTCCATGCTTTGATTCGGTGTCAAGAGCTATAAATGTTGTAAGTTTGGTTTTGATTAAACTCTTATCTATTTTATTTTCTATAATCCAGAGGTTATAATTCTCATATCTCATATATGTTCAGTCATGCTTTTCTTATGTGATTCATGTTGATTTATAATTGTTACTGGTTACATTGTTTTATATGTTAATCTTTTACTGCAGTATTGTCAATTTGATATATTGTCGATCTTGGATAACATGTAAGGGCAATAAATGTTTGATATTCAAGTTAATCTTTTACTGCAATATTGTCAAAATGATATATTGTCGATCTTAGATAACTTGTATAAATAACATGATGTGTGTTAATATTTGCAAAGAGTTTAACTAAATCAAATACATGTGTTAACAAATGTGCTATATATTACATACCTTCCGATTGATTGTTTGGGATGTGAAACTTTCAGTTGAGTTATAAATATTGAATCAAAGTATAGAGTAGATTTATAAAGCATAATTGTGATTCTCAAAGCCTTGCTTAAATCATCATAAGACATTTTTCTCAATTCATAGACAATTCTATCTCATCCGTTTAAATCAATTAACCCTTTGCTACTGCTTTAATATTTTACTTCACTGACCTATTTTGCCAAGAGCTTCCTCATGGGATCGACACCTCAATCTATACTGCGATAGCCGCGTTATATTTTGAGCGTAAACACCATGTGTATACCTATTGATGAACACTTGAAATTACAGATTTAATAATGATTTTACATCATTATTTTGTATTACTAGTGTCTTTAACCCCCCTTAACTTAAGTATATTTATAATATTGTACTTAATTAGCTTTTAACTATTTATGGTAAGTTCAGTAAAATAGGCATAACTTTCTACTTAGAAATCTAATTGGAGTGATTCTTGATCATATAAGAAGCTGACTCAATGGGCTAACATACTATATTTCACAAGGCATTTGAAATTTGAGCGTTTAGAGGGTGAAAACGGTCTATAACAAACTAGTCTGCAGTACAGGCACAGTCTTAATAGTCATTAATATTTGACCCATAACTATAAGTGTATATATCTAATACGTATAAGACAACTCAATTTGGAAACATAAGAGACTTATCTACAACTTTAATATTTTGACTGAAAGCTAATTCGAATTACATCAATTCTAAATTAGACAATCAAGTTGATACATTAATGATAATCAATACAAATTAGTTGCCACCCTTCTTGACTTTTATCATCCAAGTGGTTCCCTCTTTATTTGTCTTGATTTATCCATGTTTTTTTTTTATAAATAGGTGGCCTGTTTATACTCAAAGCATGTAATTAGAAAGCTAGATTTTAGTTCAAAATACTTGTCTTTTGTATTATCTCTTTGTAATATTTATTCTCTTGTTTAATATTCTAAAATTATGTTATCCATTTTTTCATCTCTTTTTTTTTTCTTTAGTTTTATTACATCCAAGTAATTTTCTTTTTACTAAAGTGAAAGGGTGAAACTCTTGGTAAGGTAATAAAATATACTTAACTCTTATTCAGGAATTTAATGTTTCATTTTTAAGTTATGCAAATTTATATATGAAGTATTTATTTTGTTTTCACTATTAGTAACTTTTTTTGTAAAGTTGTGTATATTGATTTATTATAGACAATTTTTATAGTTGACACAATAAATTCTTGAAACCATTTACAAGATTTGGCGTAAATACCCTTTCTTCTAAGAGTCTTTATTTATTGTAGACAAATATAAAGATTGACATAATTAATACTTTAACTCATTTATAGGATTTGTGTATAATAATTGAAAGAAATAAATACAAGTTAATATATAAATGGTGATAAACTTTAATTGTTATATCTTCCGATTGGAACCTCCTTTGTGTGAAGATTCCAATTGAGTTATAAAAAAAGTTGAATATATTCTTATTTCATGTGCCAAGAGTGGATCCCCCTAACCTTACATTTTATTTTAATTGGTTAATTGAATTATTATTTGTAAACATCTTATACTACTTTAATTACCTTTAAAGTATTTATAATTTTTATTTTTAATTCCACCTTTTTTATAGATCGACCTCGTTCTTACCGGGTTATTTATTACTTCGACAATCCTGCACTTAAGAATAAACTCCTATATTTTGGACGAGTCAAGTTTTTGATGTCGTTGTTGGAGAAAGTGAAATTAATATTTTTTTATTTGTTTGTTTTATTTTCATGTAATTCTAAGCCTCCTAACTTGCTTTACTTTATTTATTCTTCACTTGTTATTTTCATGGAAGGTTAAGTTTACTATTCTTTATTTACTAACTTTTCATTATCCTAATCTAATATTGACTAATTTAATATTTATTAATATAACTTCTAACTATTTATCTAACTTTTATTTTATTGTTAGTTGTGCATATTTTATTTATCTTTATTTAATATTTTTTTCTTATTTGTATTATTTATTGTTATTGTATTTTTTTTTGTATGAATGGTTGGTTTCGAGATCCTAATCTCATCGTTTGGTAAAAGGCAATTTCGAAACTTACTTTAATAATTTGTTCGATTCTCCTTCATCTTCTCATTCTTTACCAATTAACATCATGACCGATAAATTGAGGGACTCATAGACTTAGAGGACAATTAATCCAACATAATGACTATAACCGACCTAGAACACTTAGAGATTACATGAACTCTACACGAACTGGTGCACCATCTTGTTTAGTTTTTCCTTCAGATGCAACACATTTTAATCTTAAGTTAGACATTATCCAACTTTTACCCACTTTTCATTGCTTAGATTGCAGAGAACCTTTACCCACGTCTAAGATAATTTAAAGAAGTGTGTAATACGTATAATAACCAAAATTGTAGCATGAACACAATTTGACTTAAAACTTTTTCCTCTTTCTTTAAAAGATAAAGCTAAAATATGGTTACAAAACTTTATGCCCGAATTTATTTCTTTATGGGATGAGATGTAACAACAATTCTTAAAAAAGAAAATTTTCTCCCCATAGAACAAATTCTTTCAAACGATAAATTACCACTTTTGCCTAAAAATCAAGAAAGACCCTTTACCAATATTGAGAAAGGTATAAAGAATTACTTAATACTTGTCCCCATCATAGCTTTGAAACTTAGAGATTAGTCTCAAATTTCTACAAGGGCTTAACACTTTAAATTAAGCAAATAATGTAAATGATGTGTAATGAAATATTTGAGGACAAAGACCCAGAAGAGGCAATGAACTATTTAGACTTACTAGCAGAAAATGTTCAAAAGTGGAATACTGCTGGTACCTGTGAGGTACCTAGTAAAACTCAAATCACTCCATCTAGTTGGGGTATTTATCATCTTAGAGAAGACTATAACCTTTAAGCCAAAATAGCATCCTTAGCTAAAAAAGTCAAAACCTTAGAAATGAAAAAGAGTAGCCAATTAAAATATGTTCAGAAATTGTGTGTCACATATGAGAAACCTATGATCACTCTACCAATAATTACCTAAGTTTGTCTGTATTTATGGTATGTCTCCATGAACAAGCCAATGTTCTAAATTGTTCAAGCAGTCAAACAATAACTCATATTCACAAAACTACAATCCTAGTTGAAGAAATCACCCAAATTTTAGTTGAAAGAATGACACTCATGCACAGGCTTCACAACCACCTTTCCAATCATACCAAAAGTTTTAAAACTATCAAGGTTATGCACCATATGTTCCACCTCTTAAGAAAAATCTTGAAAAAACTTTGTATGTATTCATTAAAAAGTAAGGTCTATTAATTCTCAAAATTCTCAAACATTTACTGATTTGAAAGATACTCTTGCTAAATTTGTATCCGCACTGAACATTTGTGAGAAAGAAAAATTTCCTTCTCAACCACAACGGACAACATAACTCAAATGTATGTAGTTTAAGAAGCCAACACATGAATCAAGTTAAAGTAGTTATCACTCTTCGGAATAGTAAGATTGTTGAAAAATAACCTAAATCCTAGAAGAGCAGAGATATAAATTATTACCGTTAAATCTCCATTTGCTCATCTGTGAACTTATCTCCAGATTTATATCTCGATTAACAATATACACAAACACTTTTACGATATTGTTTAACCCTGTAAAAAGCCTTTTCTTGGGTTTACTGCTTATTGCCATAAGACTTTCTGATATACAATTTCGGAGCATTCAGATATATAACCCACCTATGTGAGCTGACGGGTCACATATCTATACACACCAGACTTTATGAACATCGAATCATACCCAGCGACACGCAGCGGTCAGACCATAAAAGGTTTCTGACATCCGTGGAATAAAGTATAGTGGATCACTCATAAGCCCATTGTGGTGCTCAGGTTAAAGGACCACGAATACTACTCAACTCGAAAAGGCCTTCCATTGACGGCTTTTTAAGATGTCTATTCGAGGTCTTTATGAGTTTGTTCAGTATTCAGTCTTCACTGAATACTCGTATGCCTATACAAGTTTTCACTAAGCTCATAGTCTGTTAAGACTAACCATCTGTACCATTCAAATATAGACATACACTGATCTATATATTAGGGTTTCACTGATAGACCTGCATCGGTAAAATAAACCAGAAACACAATATTTTAAAATATACTTGCATAATGACATTTTCTAGTACTATTTACAATCCTTTACAACTATGTTATTACTAATATATTTTAAGGTCTTTGTCTCATTTCAGATAAGACTCTAACTCTTTAAATATTGCTAAATTTTAGCACTGATCTAAATTTTTTTAAAACTAATCTAAAATCTTTAGATCATACAATGACTGAAACATTACAAGCATTTTATATTTCAATAAATATAATTAGTGATTAAATGAAATATCAATTGTATAAATATTAAAATTAAATATTCATACAAAATGGGATGTCACGTAAGCACAAATTCTAACAAACTATCATCTGTTGTAGTGTCATTCATAATGGTATATAATACTCATCGACTTTACATGTTTCTTAAACACCTTAAAAGTTAAAGCCTTAGTTAACGAGTTTGTTACATTATTTACAGAATTAACTCTATAAATAATTATATCTCCTCTAGTCAAGATCTTTAATTATATAATATTTACATTACAGTTGTTGTAAACATTTTTACATCTCAAGGGAATAATACTATTGAATCAGAATACTCATAACCTAATTATAAATATAAAATTGTATCTTTTTATATTTAAGATGTTATTATGAATACTTTCAAAATAAAATTTAATATCAATAATATACACTAATTTGTCAAATAGGCAACAATACGAAACTGTTAGAAATTTTTTTGTGAAATATAACAAAATTTATATTAAACCACATAAAATAATAAAATTACCCTTTTAAATATGTAAAGTGAAAAAATGACTATTTTAGCTATGCATAACAAATGAGAAGCATTTCTTTGTAAAAATTTGACTTTTCAATTATAGAAAAATTAACTTATTATTATTTAAATTATTATATTTACACAATAAATATTAACAAAAAAAATTAACTTTTCAATTGACTTTTTAATTAAAAAAATAACACAAGTAAAAAATTAACTTTTCAATTGACTTTTAATAAAAAAAAAATAACACAATTAAAAAATTAACTTTTCAATTAATCAGATGGTAATTTATTAACACAAAACAAAAAATAAAAAATTAATAAAAACCCAAAAGCTAAAACATTAAGCTTGTGCCAACATCAAAGGGATTGGGACTGCAAAGCTTAGCATACAGATCTTTTTTACTCAAATTCGCTGTTTATTAACACAAAACAAAAAATAAAGAATTATCGATCTTTAGCAAAGACCTAAGTTTCAAGAAGATAAAGAAATCAACCTAAGCCGAAAGTGAGATAGAAACTCCAGATTGTGTGATAGCAATAACAAGTGGTTGGATAAACAAATTTCCTGCAGTTTTCATGCTTTGGTTGTTGATGTTTGGTGTCTATGAAAATCAACCTTCACATTCTATATTTTACATACCATATATTTAACCCAAAAAAAAAAAAATACAATAGATGGCTAACAAAAAAAAAAACCCCTTTATTATTCTAAAGCTAGCTAAAAGAATTTTAGAGTCTCAAAATAGAGATACCGCCCAATTTTTCATGTACTCCCTCCTTTTGGTTTTCAGTCTGTATACCAGATAAATCTTACAATTTCATTCAGTCCAGCCTCCTTCTAGCAATATAACAGATGCCTAGCAATTTCATCCCTTCTTTAAATCTTCTTGTCTACCCTCTTCTGTAATCTTCTCCTTACCGAACACTTTCTCTACAATGAACTGATAATTTGAAGGCAACTTCTATTCCCAGATAAAATCAGCTTAAGAAGCTCCCCTAAAAGCCCGATTCAACCGAGCCAATTTACAAATCTCAAGTGGGTCTAAATGCATCAAAACAAGAGCTACACAACTCTCTGGTATGTCACCTAAACGTGGCCTTGTAAATGAAGACGAATCAAATGGGTGAACTGAAAGTCAAAGAATGGTTTCGTTTAAGCTAGGAATGGAGGGGATAGCAGCAGTGGCGGTCGAGGGAGGCCGTGGAATTGGAGGAGATAGCAGTGGCAAGGGCAATGGATGAACAGATAACAAATTTGAAGAAAAGAAAAAGGATAGGTTGTTTGGATAAATAAAAAAGTGAGGATTTGAAATTTGAGAATAAAAAGGCAACATAATTTTTTAAGATTAAAATTATTTAAATATAATCATAAAAGTGTTTGAAAACAAGAACAAAGGTGTTAGATGTTTAATAAAATATATATAATATTAAAATAACAAAATTACTTTTTTTTTGGTTGATTCTCACAAAATATTTTTAGGACTAAATATTATTGTCTATTTTATGAATTATTAAATATTACTGATATTTCCCTTTGCATTTTAAATTGTGAAAAGGTCATTACTTCTAAGTTCTAACGACCTAACATAACGAATTTCTCTTAAAAGTAAAGAAAGAAACAGCAAATCCAAAGCATCCATAACTACTTTATTTTTTTAATACATATTTATAATTCACGTACACAAATTTCACACCCAAACAAAGAAGTATCGAACCCCTAACTTAATAGTTGAAGGTGAACTTGAAGTGCTAACCAAGCTCAGCATCCATTATTACCTTTCAAATGGACAGGAAACCGATCTTCACTTTTAAAAAAAATAAAATAAGACCAAATTGAATTTTTTTTTTTTAGACGATTAAATTTCATCGGAAGCTACGTGACCATGCAACTTTTTAGCCCTTAATAGCAGAGGCCTGAAAATTTATTAGATTTATTAGAATCAATTGAAGAATGTCAATGACCTAATTTTAGTTTAATATACAACAATAATGCACTAACAGCAAAAGATAGCAGGGAAACGACAGTGAGGGAATTGAATTATGTTGATTTGAGCATCCTCTTGCGGATCAATAAAGAGAGTTGTAGGTAACAAAAGTGGCAATAATGGAAGCTACACAAATGAAGAGTGAAGGGAGTAGAGTGACATTCAAGAGCCTGCTCTCGCCCAAGAACCCAGCCAGGGTTATAGTGGCATCTGCAATAACTCGGGCAATTGTCCCAGCTTCTGTTGATAGTAACCCACCATTGTAGGTTCCACGAGAAAGTCTCGAAGACATCACCCGAGAGAGTAGGGACAAGTTCACGCCTGTATTGAATTTGGTAACAAAATCACAAGTCCACTATTCAGCAAATCACAGACAGTAGATATAAAAAGAATTTTACTCTTTCTCAATTGATTATCATTATAGCTAGATAAATTAATATCTTACCTTCAAGTACTTCAGCAAAGACAAACAAGATGAGTCCTGAGCAGACATACTGTGGCACAGAGTAGGGGATTATCACATGGAAGCTTAGGAGGATGCCAATGCAAACCATGATTTCAGATGCCAATAAAATTTGCCTGCAAGCAATAAGAATCGGTGATTATGAAAAAAAAATTCACACATCAACTCGTTAAAGATAGTTAATGAACATGCTGCTGTTCAAAAATTACCTGTCTTCAAACATGTTGCTAATATAGCTTCCAACAATGATGTTTACTGGAAGAACTGTAAGGCCAAGACATGCGAGGAAAATTGCCACTGTGCCCGTAGACCAACTAAAATAGTATGTGGTAATAACACTGGATTCAGAGAGTAAGATCTCCATCACATACTTGAGCATAAAATATATCAACAATTGAACCTGGCAAATACATGAGAATATAGGTGAGAAATTGTAAAAATATAAACATTTAGCTTGAAATAGATCTATGAGGAAAATACTTTGCAAAAAGAGGAGTAAGCTCAGAACAGAATATTGCACAGATAACAAGGCTAGACTTCCAATTCATTAGTCACTATTAGTTTGATAATAAGTTTCACTTAGCCAACTGAATATCTGATCAAAGCAAAATTCATCTTGGTGGATCATCTTAGTCAACCACCCAAAGCCATCTTTTAGAGTTCAGCAATGCCAAAAAACCCTGAAAATTATTAGTTACACAAATCCTGATTGACATATTAGAGATTTAAATGTCTATTCAAATTCTGAAAACTATACCTTGAAACTTATCAAATTTGCAAAGCTCTAAATTGTTCAATATGGCTACTTAAAGTTTGATATGTTGTGGGCATGCCTAGAGATGGTCAGACCTATGGTGCTTTATGATTAAGAGGTCAAAAAGGATGCATTCCACAGAAAATTAGCTCTCTTGAGCCAAGTTCAAGTTCTGATCATAGTTCACCTACTATTTTGTATTCTGACACCAAGATCTCAATTCCCCTTTCAACTAATTGTCACACTTTATAGGCTCCTCGAATAATAATTTTTCACCTAATACCAACTTATTTTGTAATTAAAACAAAGAAATACAAAATCTGTAACGCAGAATTGAGGTTTAGATTTGAGCTTCATTAAATGTCAATGTAGACTCTTGTTTGCACACAGTCAAAGTTGACTTGATTGTGCGACGTTCTGCAAATATGGCATATAACAAAGCTATGAACACTATAGAGATGAAGATCAAGCATAAGCAAACTAGTCAAAAATCAAACAATGCATAAAATGACAAGTCACATCTAGAAAAGGGAGCCAATTTACAACCCAACATTCTTGTATTATGTGGAATATGAAAACGACTTTCTTAACTATTTTCTTTTCAGCAAATTCATTTAGTATCCACGTGCACCTGTACACTTTCCACGTCAAAAACATGAGCCATGAAGACAACTGAACTTGAATATCAATGTTTGGGAAACTAAGACAACTTCTCGAATTTATTGCTTACCTTTACAGAGGATGTAAGGAGTCTATATGCTGATCTAATTGAATTAGCAGGTCGATGAGAATCCTCGGCAGCTTCTTCACTTCCATCACATTCTGGGTCACCATCTTCATCTTCTTGTTTGTCTTCTGAAGTTATAAGCAACGGTTGCTGAAGACCTTTTTCAAGTGCATCAGTTTCTACTGGTTCTGTCATTTGTAAGGCCCAATACTAAATTTAAACATTTTCTTCCATAAAGAAAAGAATTTGATTTAGAAAAGGAGATAACTTTCACAGGTCAAAATGAAGAGACGGCATTTACATACAACTATCATAGCCATCAAATGTACATAGTACAGCTCAACTTACAACTGAATTACAACCACTTTTCTCCAAGGTAGAAAAACATAAGGCTGCCTTTTGGCCACATTTTAACAATATCCAAGATCTAACACTGCAACAGTAGGGTTATGTTGTCGTGACCTTTGAACATAAGGCTGCCTTTTGGCCACATTTTAACAATATCCAAGGTCTAACACTGCAACAGTAGGGTTATGTTGTCGTGACCTTTGAGCTAATGTTAAGTCCATGATTGGTCTCATGCAGCTAGTCTTGAAGCTAAAGAGCAACACAATCCTTGTACAGCTTAATTTAGTATCATGGCACTGTACCAAGTTTTATAAAGACTCATTTAATTGTACACGCTTTTGGGACCTAATTATCTTTTTTCACAAAGGGTCATGAAGCCAACAAAGGATCGGTTACTGAAACCACTCTACTAAAGCTCAAAGAATTGCCTACTGTGTTCAGGGATCTGTCACGCATCCCATGAGGCAACCGTTCTTGAATTGAATAATGGCTGATAAAGTGTGTTTTCTCAGTAGATCAAGTTTTAGAGTTGGTACCAAATACCCCTAGTTACGAAGCTGGATTTATGTAGCTGCACTCATAACTTGTTTGAAAAAAGCTGACTGGCAATTTTAGGTTTCTCTGTGGTACCATCATTATTATATGTTTCTAATTTCGAGGAGACTATTCATAACGTTGAAATATTTTAGTTTCAATCAAAACCTGTCAAGTTTTCCAATGTTTACAAGACTAGAAAAATCAGAACTTAAATTAGCAATACTAAATTCAAAAGCAAACGGTTCTTTCCAATCTGACAAATGAGCAACATATAAAAAACCAAAAGATTGATTATGTTTTGGAATATAAAAGGTTTTCATTTTTAATGATTACAAGATACTAAAGGTAAAACAAATATTTCTATAACTTGAGAGTCATATCAGTGCGTCAATGATTTGATCAACATAGGAACGCTTAGTGAACATTATGTCATGTGTCCAGAAAATCAAGCCACAGAAGAGCATAATAGCGGTTAACATACCAGCATTTGGTTCATGTGGTGTATGATTCTCTTCTATATCCCGAGAAGGTTCTTTGAATGAGATCCACAACCATATCAAATATATAAGCCAGGCCACAGCCATCACCCAGCCAGGTAAAGTGTCTTGATTAAATGTCAACTTGTAAATTTTAAAATTCGTTTGTAGCAAGCCAGCAAGAGCAGGACCACAGGCCATTCCAAGAGCACTGGCACTAACAAAACCCGCTGATGCCTGCATGCGGATTTTTAGTGGTACGCAATCACTAATATAACGCCTGTTAACAGCTCGAGCAGATCCCAATCTGAAATTAAAAAGTTACAACTTCGTCAACCTATGATAAAATAAAATTGTAAAGTATTGTCTATTTCACATGAACAATAGAAATAATGCATGGTTCACCACGAAATGCATTTTTTCAGTGATAAACTTTATAATAGTGGAAATGAGCTTTGTGTCCATGTTAAATCTCCAATAATGCCACATCAATCACAACAGAGCAGGTAGACAATAAAGAAAGGATGGAATTCTAGACAGTAAAATGCACTACAAAGCATATTGGAAGTTTCAAGGACTTGCACAACAAGAAGAAAACAGAGAAGTACTTACCCACAGAAAAGACGGCCAATTAAGAGAACTGCTAGCGAATTGCAATCATAGGCCAATGCATACAAAACATTTCCGAGGAAAAGAACAATACTGCTAAATACAAGAGGTCTGAAATATGACCGATTTGACCATGCACTAAAATATACAGAAGAAAAGACCTGTGCAACAGCCATTGCCCCAATTACAATACCACAAACAGTTGCAGCAGCTCCAAGGCTCATGGAATAGTCATCTGCAGTAGGGACAATAATATATGTATTGACCATATAAAGAAATGTGTTTGCCAAGTTTAATAGAAGTGACACAAAATGGTATTTCTGGTCATCAATCTGTTCCTCAACAGGAGTAGGTAACTCTTCTTGCATAATGAGTGCATGTTGTGCCAAAAAGTTGAGGAAGTTTGTAGAGTGGGTTAACCTGTCTACAGCTGCTTTTATTGAATCAACTACAGGATCCTGCACGGTAAATCCCCAAACTTATGATTGCTATTGGTACAATAACAGAGCCAGAAAGAAATACGATAGTATACAAGTTGAATTAGCAAGAGAAACCTGGAGGGGCAGAGTAGGTTGATCATATATGGATAAGTAGCTTCCCTGACGATCCTGAAGTTCATGAAGATTTCGAGATATAGCTCCCACAACAGCCCCTAAACCCTGTACATTACAGTTTTGGATGGTAAAGCTTCACAAGAAGACAATAACTTTCGAGATGCTACTTTATACTCTATACAGCTGTAGCATACCCTAAAACTTACAAGTTTACAGTCTCATCCAAGATTTTCAAGAGAATAATAATGGTATCTAGAAACCAAAAGTATAGAAATATCTAGCGTTCAAAAAAAAAAAAAAATGAAAGAGAGCTCTCTCTAGATTTTGACACCTTACCACATGCTTGAATACTTGCTGCAACTGGGAGTAAGGATGATTAGCACGAGTTTTGACATAGTAATCAGTGAATCTATAACCAAAGCGCTTATCAAACTTCTTCAGAATCTTACGCAGACCAATAGCATTTATCTCAACAAAAAA
This sequence comes from Ailanthus altissimus, assembly GCA_946807835.1. Classification (NCBI taxonomy): domain Eukaryota; kingdom Viridiplantae; phylum Streptophyta; class Magnoliopsida; order Sapindales; family Simaroubaceae; genus Ailanthus; species Ailanthus altissimus. The sequence continues at coordinate 22,696,868 of OX327696.1, read as the reverse complement.
GAGAAGCTTTAAGAGATCCTGTCCCACTGCTCTGTAAGCTTCTCGTAGTTCAGTTATTTGGGATATATCTGGTTGCTGTTGAAGAGCATCATGCTGCTTTCCAAGCCTCTCCAACCTGCTTGCAAGTAGACCTTGTTGTTCCAACAGAAAAAGAACAATCTTCTCAATCTGAAAATATATGAACAAAAAAGGTTCAAACTTAGCCTCATGTAAATAACAGTGATATTTTTGTGGTGAAAGCACCACATACGAAACCAAAAAGAAAGTTCAAAAGGAATCATGGATGTTTGTGGATGATCTAAGAGGTAAGCATGCTCCTAACCCATCAACCAAAAGCGAATAAGTGTATGGTTTCCATAATTGCATCAGTAGATCCACAATATATTTCTCTGAGTATTAAGTGCCAATATTGGCCAACTATCTATAATCTCTGTTATGAGAATCATAGTTTACCCTATCATTTTGTCAGTAGACCCTACTATCACTTCACTACAAAAAACAGATCCATCAAGTAACATTCAATGGATTCTTTAAAAATAAATTAAGGGGGAAAAGGAATTTAAAGCAGGGTGAGCATCTGAATCAAAAACCAGATCCAAAAGAAACCATGGATGACCAAAGAACTTATAAAGTGTGACTGACTACATGGCCTCTAAGGAGATACTTCAATATGTGCTGAATTTGACACAATGTATTTGTAATTTAACAAAAATTTACTAGTGAGGATATATCCAAAATGTCTTGACTAAACTTCATCATATAATTTATGAAATAGCATATTAGAAAATTTCCGACATGTATCTTCCAACATACCTGATTATCGAGCATTCTTGAGAAATCCTTGAGAACATGACGACGATCTTGAGTTCCAACTTCAATTTGTTGAGCATATTGTTTTACTTTCTTCTTCATTAATTTGTAGTTAATGTAGTAACTGAAACAATCCAATAGTGCACATGGTGATATAGCAACTTTGATACTATAAGAAAAGAAATTGCATAGAAGCCTATAAATTCTGCACGCTCTTAGCGGATTAGATATTACATATTACCAGCCATTTCATACTTTTGTGATCATAAACAGGGCAAGTGTACTAAATGACAAAATGTTTGTCACCAAAGAACGCCTTGAAAGATTCAAGCTCGTTTCCCTCTTGTTAAGGAATACTTTTATGATGTCTACCATAAAACATTTAATACTGACTAAAGCAACCCAGAATGTACAACAATATATGAACTTGTAGTACCTTTGCCATTCTTGAATCTGTCTTTGCTTCAACTTTTTCCCAAAGGCAACCATTTTTTCACTGCATGTAAAAATTCAAATTTATGCTGGAGATGAGAGAGAGCTGCTAAAAGATTACTAGGAAAAAAGTCGTTTTGCTGCCAATGGACAAAAAGGAAAAAAGCTATTCAGTCATATTTTTGTACTCTCTACCACAGAACTTGTCTCAGCACCAGCAGTGTTTATACATTCTTTATGACATTGCAAAATTAAGGAAGTAAAAAAAGTAACCATAACTGCAAATTGTTGATATTTTGCTCTTTCCTGGGTGTAGTATCCTATCCTTCTTATAGAGTTCTATAATAAAGCTTTAAAAAATGTGAGGTTTTCCCACACTAAGTTAAACACAATCGCCATATGTCTTCCTATTGTAGGCCTCGTTCAAAACCAATATATCATGATGCAGTGAAGAAAACTATTTCAGAAATTTTACATCAACACGGGCAATGCTTCCAATCCCCGAGCTAACAAAACCATTCACTTTTTCTGGGTCATTCCAAAACAAAGAAAAACAATCTTTGTACTATTAATTAAACTCAAAATTGCCCTAGCTGACATCAGCTGAAATGGGGAAAGAGCTTTTAAACGCCAGTATAGAATTTGACACGTTTTTACTAACATTATAGATTAAAGTTCTCCTCTCTACGCGCCTCCTATCATACAAACAGAACTTACGCGTTTCATCAAATTCATGCAAAGCAACGGATTCAAAAAAAAAAAATCATGCAAAGCAACAGATACATAATTTGAAGCATGTATCGCTAGTTTGACAAAGTCAGCGCAATCATTGAGGTAGTCAGTTTTAATTGTCTTACCTCAAGTAAAAACTTGGATTCAGAAACAAAAAAATAAATAAATAAATCAAAAGTAAAATTAATAACAACAACCAGAAATGAATAAAGAAATGATAGTATTAGCAAATGTAAAATAGCAACTAAGCTGCTATTCCATTAAACATAGAGTTTTTTCTTTTTTCCTTTTAAGAAAAAACAAATTGCAAAAGTTGACGAGATATGTAGTTTCCGGTATCCTCCGTTTGGTTCAAGAGAAAGTGGAGAAAATTTGAGAACAAAATTACTAACCCTTGTGATTTTTTAAATATATATATATATAAGGAAGATAAAGAAATTTCCTTACCGCGCCAACGAAAGAGAAGAGGCATTACCTGAAGCGAAATTCAAAAATCTATCGGCTGAGAAACAAAATTTAGATGACCATCAACGAACAACTGAACCGACAACCAAGCGATACACACTCGCAGCAAATTCTGAAAAGCAATAAAACAAAACAAAAACATGAAATTTATGATTTATAAAAACAGAGAAATCGCTTTTCCAAAACTTGTTTTCAGGAATCACGTAAAACAGAGATTCGAAAAATCAATAAAAAAAAAAGGAAAAAAGAAAAAAGAAAAAGAGAAGAGATACCTTAAAACAAATCTAAGAAGGAGCTGGAAAGGAAATTCAATTTTCCAAACAAAGAAGAAGGATCTTCTTTTTATTCGTCTAGAGAGAATCAGGAGAGAGGAATAGGTGTTTTATAGTTTGGCAGAGTCAGAAATGAATCATCAATTCGATTTATCATTGCAGCGACTGACGACAGGCTTTTATATTACCTTTTATCTGTTCACTGCTTTTTCTGTAAATACTATAAAGTTTAGGTGTGGTTTTATTAATACACCAAAAATTAACTTTACCATCCACACAAAATTGTTTCATATCAACTATAATTATTTGATCCATTTTTTTAATTATCGAAATGTAATGTTATTGGTAAAATTATTAATATTTTAAAAGATCATTAAAACTAACATATATCTAAACCTAATTTATTATTTAAAAAATATAAATTAAACTTATATCAGTGTATTATTTTGTCAAAAATTATTGGTATTATTATATTTTTGTCCCTCATTTAAAAATAATAAAAATACACGCAAAAAAAAGACACAATTATTTAATCCAATTAACAAGAGAGAGGTAAATAAGAAAAATACCCTTTTTTTTAAATTATTTTAAATTTTTATATTAATTAAAATGTTTTGGCACATAATAACTTGTTAAAATGACAAACACTCTTTTTATAAGTATATCTCCTAACTTCAGGTTAAGAATTCGTATCTCTCCTCCTTTATAGTTATAGAATACTTTAAAAAAATATGCTTCAATCTTTGAATGATAACGTGTCTAAATTACACAAATTCTTTTATTTTATTTTTTGTTTTTACAAACAAATTTTTTCTTCTAAAGAAAATAATAATTAAGTTATTTTTTTAACTCTTAAGTTTTTTATACATTTAATTGTATCAAACAGTTTGTAGATGGTATCATTTTGACATATATTTAAATGGTTATATCATTTTCTTGATGTGATTCCTTAATAACAATTATCGTTGCTCACTAATTATTTGATTAATTTATACAATTTGTATGTAAATAAAATTATTTGCAATCAAATTTCTCCCACGCGAGAACGAAGAATGGTAATTTAAATAAGAATTTAATTTTTTTTAAGAAAAAAAGAAAGTGAGATGGCTCTTATCATGCAGTCTGAATAATTTGAGTAGAAATGCGGTAAATAAAAAAAAAAACATAATGCAGCTCAACTTTAGACAACTAATAACAAAGGAATAGTCTATTTGCTTGAGATAATTATATAATATTGAAAAGATTTTAATGGTATTTTTTTTTTTTTTGACATATACTCACATGTTATGAGAAAAGGGGAAAGACTCAACCTTCAGTCGAGTTGATGAGCAAGGAAGACGCTAGCTAATTTGGTATTAATAATGAAATTATTTAAATTTATTAATTTTTAATTTAATAATTTAAATTAATTTTAATATCATACTGAAACTTTAATTTTAGTATTGCAGAATAACCCATTTGCTTGATTCATTAATTAATCCAACCAAAGTAGCAAAACCTTCTGAATTAATTAATCCAACTCAGCTGATGTTGATAGTTCAACATGCCAATTCTAATATAAAATTCAATTAAGCTAATTAAGGCATTTAGACGTATCCATGTGCGATTAAAACTTAAAAAAATAATTTAATTATTAATTAATATACGCAGTATCCTTTATAGTTTATAACTCCTATGTTATATAGATGAGGGTTTGGACAGGAGATGTGAGGAGACAATACGGCGTCGTGCATTCTTCACGTCACATGACAACACATTCGTTGCAAAATGGCACCAGAACGCATGCAGTGCAATGCAAGTGACACGAATTCTAAAAGCTCCCTTAAATTTACCGAAATAACTAATATTCCCCCACGGGATTCTAAAATAACTGTTCTGTCTCCAATAATTAGGACCTAATTTGCATAAAAGTAAAAACACTCATCATCGCCTTTTGAAATTTGACATCAAAGAATCAAATCGTAATTGATTGTGCTTTGCGCAAACAGCAATGTTGATTCAAAAGCTCGCTGTTATACAGTGACATGCACTTGGTCGTCATATGAACGCCATAAATTATAATTATATTCACTTTTATTATAAACTCTTTGGAATATTAACACTGTCACCCCCTAAATTTAGTACAAATTACATTTTTACGACACATTTAGTTTTAATTCCTCTCGATATTCGAGTGCAATTTTGACTGATATTTTGCCTAAACTACTAAAGTATCTAAACTATTTCATTTTAGATTATAAAAGAACGTAAAATTTATTTAAGTTAACACGTAACTGGTACAACAAAATCTTGTCATATATATGTATAAATTTTTAAAATTGTTAACAAATTCATAGTTATAATAAATAAAAATAAATATTTTAATTTTATACTATCAGTTTATTATTATACAGTAATATTATATTTACTTAGTTGAAATATAAAAATTTGAATACTAATTAATGTGACTTTAATGTATTAATTGTTATTTGATGTTATATAATTATCCTATTAATAAAAAAATTATAGTCATTAATTAAAGATGTACCAATTTATATTTTAACTATATAAGCTGAACACTACTTATTATATATTTTTCAAGTCTTATATAGGCTGTTGTTATAGAACTATTTAATAAAATTATAGTGCTTATTTTAAAAAAAATTCACTCTCATATTTTTTACGTTCAATTATGATGAATTAATTTATTAAATGTTGAAATAAATAATGTTATAGTCAGAGGTAAATAATTTTTTTTCAAAATTGTCAATTTTGGTAAATCATATGAGAATGAGAGAGTGAGACTGCAAAAGGCAGAGGCAAAACTTGATGATGAAGATGAAAGACCGAGTGAGAGAGAACAAATTTCCAATTTATCAAATCAATTTTGATTTAGGTTTCGCCATTTAGGAATTAGGAGGAAAATTTAAGTTTTTTCGTCAAATTCAAAAAAATATGAATTCGAGTTTCATAAAAAATGAAAACTCGGATTCAGAAAAAAGCTTGAATTTTTTAGGTTTTTTTTAAATCCATTTTTTTGTGTGTAAATTTTTATGTATTTTCGAACCTGAGTTAAAAAAAAAAAATTGGTTTTGGCACCACTAGATTTCGAGTACTTTACACTTTAGAGAGCGACTAGGACTATTCTTCAACCAAAAAGGCCAAAAAAAAAAAACCATTATACTTAAAAGGAAAAAGAATTTTGTCGCTAAATAAAACGAAAAAGAAAAAGAGAGAATTAAAGGGTGGAAGAGGATTCTATGTTTTAGGGTGAAGACAAAAAGCTTTGGGGTTGTGTCGTGTTTCAGTCGGACTGCAGACTGACAAGTGACGCCGCCGCTAAACTCTAAGCATGAACCATGCGGAAACAAGTGCCGCACATTATACAAGTGTTGTCGCGGGGCCTTCAGCCTCAGCTTTGCAAGTCGTGGAGTGTGTATAAATAAAACCTGAAATTACGTAATCCCCCCCGTATTATCATTTTCAAAATACACTGTTTTAATACTGTTGGTGTTGGGCTTCATAAGTTTCGGTTAGCGCTTCAAAGCTTACCTCTCTAATTAATAAGTTAAAGGATTCGATTTTTTTCTCTACTTAAAAGATTTATGTGCAAGTGTTGTAAATATGTATAAAAAATTACTATTAAATCCTACGGATAAGTGAGACCATTAGACCATAAACTATTTGTGCAATTTGAATATTTAATGTGGGCTCATTAGAGCACGGATTATTTTTTATTTTATTTTAAAAAAAAATAGGGGGTTAAATTAACGTATTTCATAAAATTTAAATTTTAATGATTTGATATGATTTACATAAAATCTGCAACAGACCGTACCTTTAAGGGCAAGAGAACGGATTATTATATTATATGCATTTTAAAGATTCTCAATCATTTGCCCCACGTGTACTTTTGTTATAAGATCGGTTTATATTTATTTAATTTAAGTTGACAAATATTTTATATTATTAATCGTGATATAAAATAAATTATAATTATAGAATTGTTGAATCTTAAACAATACGCCAATAACACAACACTGCATGTTGAGATTGATAACGTAATTCCCACTAAATTAAGCAACATAATCAACCAATCAGTCGTCCTCGCTCATCATCTCCTTTAACAATATTATTACTTTATGACATAATAGCATTATTTAATAAATTATTATTTTCTTCTTCTTCAATTTTCTATGATTTTACACCTCTAAATATTCACTCAGCAAAATCTTTCATATTTTAATAAACAAAAATTAGTGACGATCTGCTTATTATTGATTCCCTTTCCAGATCTAAAAATATAGGCATGTATTTTTCGAATTTCCCAGACGAGATGTGAGGTTAAATCTATAAAAGGAACCAAGTCTTTTTTTCAATAATAGTCACACAAAAAAAAAAATTTACAATAAACTAAATTGATATAAAAATTGATGCATTTTTTATTACACCAATATATTAGGATTTTTTTATTTTACTTTTAAATTAGGTATTTAGAGTAGGCCCGAAAAAATTAACTTATCCCTAAACCTAACTTAAATTTAATTTAAATTTGAATCATTATATTCAAATTCATTCTATCTCTAAAAAAATACTTAAAATATAACTTGAATTATTCTTTATTTGAGAAAGGTCTTTATTGAACCTCAAAACTCGTAAAAAATTCTATCAACCCTATATTTTTATTATTATTATTATTTTAAAAAAAAGATAATGAAAGTATACAAATACAAAGAATTTTTACCCTTCTTATTTTTTTCAAGGTCAAACTTGGGTGATAACATAACACAAAAACCTAATAATCACAAGACAACTCCTTTTGGATGCTCTATCACCCCTACATACTACAACTTTGAATATTTTATCTTTGACTTTTTTTATCTTTTGCCTTAATAATTGGTTACTCCAATCAAGATGCGACAATAAATCATAAAGAATTATGATATACATAATTTGCTACCATTATAGATTAAATTTTAGATGGATTTATTTTACTTATTATGCATAAACATATCCTAAAACTAAATCTATATATGGAAGGACAAAAACTAATAATGTAACTATTCTAAACACAAAGTTTTTTCTTTAAGAAAAAAATCAAATGTAATATATAAAAGAACTTCACAATATTACATGAATAAGACTATTGATATATTATTAGAAATTTATTGGAACGTTTCGTAGGGATGAGATAAGATTTTATAGTCCGATCGAACTTACTTTTTTAACAACAAAAATACAATAAAGTCTCGAAATGGGACTTATCCCAAAAGAAAAATCTACTCTTATTACGGATAGAAAAAATTCAACCCTCAAACAAGATAAATTTAACTTTATAAGTAGGAGAGCTACCTCATATTGGAAGCAAAATTACCTTACGCAAGAAGATTATTACATAAATAACTACCCTAAGAAAAATTAAAAAGCCCCTGCACAACATCATAGTCAAGTATATCCAAAAAACCTAACCAACTATAGTACCCAACAATCAAATACATAACCGCAAAGTATAGTTTTGAGAGATGACCGACGGCGGAGTTTGGTGAAAGAAACTATAGCAACAGGTTTGGAGCTAAAAGAGAGAAGGTACAACAAAAGTAGAATATTCAACAATGGCTCACCAATAATAGCGTCTCACCAAAAAATTTTCCAAAACGACCTCCATGGCAGAAGCATCGTACTGCAATGTCGGGGGGTGGCGAAGGAAAAAGCAATATCGAGGGGTGGCAAAGGAAAAAGCAATGTCGGTCAAATCTGAGCAAGGGCTTGCAAAGGAGAAGCCACGAGACCGAAGAAGATTGGCATTTGCACGGTAGTTCAGATAGTGAACTTTTCAGCCACCAAGGGTGTGACGGCAAGGAGATATTCACCAGTGCTACAGCCTTGTTTGATGGCTTGACAACAGTGTTAAATCTCGACCAAGACGTTGCCAAGAAATCACTGAAGAGAGAGAAGAAAGAGACTAAGTGAAATAAAACTAGAGCTAAAATATAACCAAAAAAAAAACTAATAGAAGATAGAGACCTAAATTACTAGTGGTGAAGGGCCACCAAAGAGGAGGCGGAGAGCCCCTTCTCTAATAAGAGCTTGATTTTTAGGCGGGCGATCTTTTAAGAGTTAAGAAAAAAATATATTAAAGTTTTTGAATGTACGGTGGATAGCTCTTTTTTAAATACAAAGTTAAATGGTGCAACACACAACAACAACAATTAAATATAAAATCCTAACAAATATATAACTTAAAGTAACAAACACTAAAGAACATTTATCGAAATAAAAAAATATATATGCAAACAATTGAATTATTATGCAAAAGAATGACGTCGCTGCCACTAAGTTTTTGAGGAGGGAATTCACTTCCTAACAACCACACACTACCGCATGAAGTCAGATGCGATGACAAAGAGACTAGAAAAACATAAATCCACATGCTTGAAATTATAGCGAGAGGTGGCAAAATGAGTTGTGATTTATTTTGACACGACATGTCTATTTAACGAGTGACCCAAAATGAGTTGCTTATTAAAAGACTATATTCGGGTTGTGAAGGTCAATAGGATCCTGACCAACTTATTCCTAATTTCATGACTTTTTAACTTTTATTTTCTAAATTGTCCTTAATTTTAGTCTTCTAAAAATTTCAATTTAATACGTATTGTCGAACCCACCAACCCAAACAAGATCTATTTAATAAGTAGATAACTTTTAATTTTAACTCGTATTTTTCATGTCCAATTTACAGATCAAGTGTAAAATTTGAGTGCACCTCACACTGTATTTAAGATGTTCCTAGCAAGTCAATGTTAAAAGGCTCTATGGTTAAAACACATGCCATCAAGGCTCTGACTTATAACGACTTTCTTTTATGAGAAGGAAGTAGGGGTGGATCAAATTTTTATTTCTAACCAACCCGACCGACCTGATTATGTTCAAAAAAATTTCGGGTCATTTGAGAATAAAAATACATTTGGGACCCAATCGAAACAAAAAAAATTGTACCGATCGGGTTTAAAAAAATTTCAAATTAACTCAAAATTTTTCAAATCCACTTTTTTTAAACATAATAATTTTTTTATAAAATTTGAATTATAAGTTTTGATAGAATTGAAATTAGATTAGAATTGAAATTAAAATTATAAAATTTAATAGAATTATAATTATAATTATAACATTTAATGTAATTAAAATTAGAATTATAATATTTAATATAATTAAAATTAAAATTATAATATTTAATGTAATTAAAATTAGAATTGTAATAATAAAATTTGATATAATTAAAATTATAACATTTAATGTAATTAAAATTAAAATTATAAAATTTAATATAATTGAAATTAGATTTTGATTTTGAATTATAATATTTAACGTAATTAAAATTAAAATCAGATTTGAAATTATAATATTTTACATAATTAAAATTAGAATTAATATCGAAATTATAACATTTAACGCAATTGAAATTGGAATTGAAATTATAACATTTAATGAAATTAAAATAAAATTTTCTAATTTTGTCTCATCCCCACCCAACTCGATCAGAGTTCGAGTCGAGTCAGATCGAGATATATCTCGAAGGCCGTTCTAATTAAGACAAATTTCTTTGCCCTAATCGAGACTAAAGTAGAGTCAGATTGACTTGAACCAAAAGTTGCCTACTTCTAAAGAGAACTTTCAATAGGATTTCAATAGCAAAAAGTTAATGTTTTGATCAATGCAAGTGTATGAATCAACCATGCCACTTGATAATTGTATTTTATACACCATGTTATATCTCTCGTAAGTTGATGTTTGCTTGTTTTGAGCATGAATATATAGTTTTATATGTGTGTTAATGTCATTTTATAACTTTAAAGTTAACGAAACTATATAGAATAAGATTTTAAAGGACAATGTGCTAAATTATAAAAAGGGACTAAAATGTTCAATTTGACAATAATTATGAATAGTAAAATGTGAACAGTTCATCACATCCCCAATTTAGAAAGTAATTTGGGGTTGTGGGGCTACTTTTTTCAAGTTGCGGCCCCAAATTTGATCTAGTGGTGCCGCAGCCTTAAAGAACCTAAGAAGAGATATGTATATGTAAGATCTTATTTGACACTCAAAAGAGATAATAAAATTAGTCTTAAACTCTTAATTAATAAATTAAACGAAATTGGTAAATAGAAAAAACATATGAAGAATAAAGCAAAATCAAGTCCTTATGAACCATTTACTATAGATTCACTATTTTTCAAGATTATCAATTTTAATTATTGCTTTAATTAGTTTGTTAGTTTAATTTTTCTTTAGTTCTTGCATTTAAATTAAAGTATCATAGATAAAATTGAGTTGCAAAAATCTATAGTAATTACTATAAATTCAAAAGATCTATAGTAATTACTATAAATTCGAAAGATTAATTCTTGTGAGAATGATACTCACTTATTATTTACTAACGATCCGTGTAGTTTCAATTAACATTTACGTGTTTTAATTTTACCATTATTGACTTGTCATGGGTTATGATCATAATTAAGAAGATGGATTGGATGATTAGGATTTAGGCACCTAATTATGTCACAGTCCTAATTTAGGAGGATGCAAGTTGGTACTATTAATTTAGCAGATAAACCTGCCATTTCAAGATTTTCTAATCAATAATGTAAATGAAATTAATTAAGATCCTTTAGATGACTAGTGTACATATGTGAAAATTATTTAGTGCACATATGTAATAACCTAATTTATTTATTTTAGTGAGGTGGTGGTGCTAAGAATTATAAAATTTTTACAATACATGGGCATGGGATAAATGATTTTGATGTATGTAAATCAGTAAATATGCCCCCTTTTGCAGATTACATAACATGATAACACTTCCCTCTTTAAATAAACAAATAAGAAATGGAGGCAATGAAAGCATGAGATGAAACAAACCAAACAAAGAAAATGACAAGAGAATGAATATGCATTATGACCCCATGAAGCACAATTGAGAAAGGCATGACATATTGTTCACTCCATCTGGATCCAAAGTTGAATTATTTTTCATTCATAATTCAACTGACTGCTACTGAATGAGAGTATTTATTATAAATAATATTATTACCTAAAGTTGGAGAATGTGTTTCTCAAACTTAATTATTACATTTCCTCTAAAAAGCTCCATGATCGTTCAATCACATATGACTTAAAAGCTACTGTGTCACCACAACTTTCAAATGCCTCCCAAATTAGCCCTTTCTAGGCCTATCTTTTGTTCACATATTATATGCAAAGCAATTGCAAAAGATGTTTATGAAGATTTTTAATAAATAAGAGGTAGTTCACATATTATATGTAAAGTTTATAAATTTCTATGTCATATATTACACTACATTTATATGCTCAATACCAATATTGTATTAGCATTAATAACTTTTTATTTACAGAATTTAAGGAAGATACACACAAATATATATATGTATATAGAGAGAGAGAAAATTTCTTCAATCACTTTCTATTATTGATATAGGAGTGTTTTTTTTAAAGAGAATGACATCGAATTCTAAGATTTCAAAAAAAAGAAATACAAATTTTTAAAATTTTTATTTATATCCTTATCAGGTAATGAATTCCATTAACTTTAACGATGTAAATGATTAAAATAAAAATTCATCCCATATTAGATCAAGAGTTGATCAACATTGATCAACACCGATCAATAGCCGATTAACACCTGTCAACACCCAATCAAAGCGATCAACACCAGTCAACACCCAATCAAAGCGATCAGTGGCCAGTCAACATCAATTAGATTTTTTTTCGGTTATAATAAGAGTGTAATTGTAATTTCACCTGATTTAATAACTTTTTTTTAATTAATTTTAAATAAATTTATAAGAGTATAAATAAAAATTTTAAAAATTTAAAAATCTGTATAATGTCTTCTTCTTTTTTTCCATCTTTTTACAAAATTTGACGTACAATAACTGATGTGTTTAATAAACGCTACTTCACTCTACAACTAGGTGTTAACCACTGCTTAAACTCTAATAACTGAGTTTAAAGTCCCGCTAGTCTTTACAACAAACCCTTTGTTGTATTAAAATTTTTTTCCGTCAACTTGACTACTGAATTGACATTTGAAAAAACACATATTTACTTGCAATTTATGTTGTTCCATTAGCATGATGTAAAATAACAAGGTAAAGAGAGCAACACGAGCACAAGCAAAGCAACAATCAGAAATCCTGTGGGGCTTAGCATAGCACATGTTTGGTTCTGGTTGTCCACATTTCAGACCTTACCCCACCAAACCTAAAAGTCCACTTCTCACAACATTACAAGCACCAATGAATCCAAGTAGGACTCCAGAGGCTGGCTCACTCAGATGTTTTCATGAAAGTGGTTGGATAGTGGTGGATATTCTCTTTAGTAAATATAAACAGACAAGACAATGAAGATAAATATGGGCCAAAAGCAATTGAAAACTACTGCTTGCCGAATCTTACGATTTTCCGTAATGAAAAAAAAGAGCCAAGCTCAACTGGGATGACTCATAAGGATCACATAATAAGAGGATATTATTCTTTAAGCTGAAAGTGAGCTTCACGTCCGCCAACCATATAATAGAAGTGCATGCATTCATACTTGCGTTAGAAAAGCATAGCATGGGCAGCCATGAAAAAGCAATAAGTTTTCGAGTGTACTTTCATTGTCATGTTTCTCCGCATTTCTTTAGATGGCTCTATCTGATGACTAAATACAGCCCTTCTTCTAGTCAAAACTAACAGAACACCCTCCTGCTTAAGAATTTAACTACCTTGCCTAAAATAAAATACCCAAAAGATGATGACCAACTGCAACCAAAGGATAAGCTCCACAGTGTTAACTAGAAGATTTGCAGAAGATCCTAACATTAAAAGGAATGTGAGAAGTCTAAATTCACAAAAGTGTTATTTAAACTACTTGGGGCAGGATATATAAATTGCACTTTCTCAGTAATCTACATCAAAGTTTATGTATTCCATTGCATCATCAGCAATGGTAATGGACACAAGCTTAGAGACTTGACAAGCAAGTTTCCGAGAGTAGATGAAATGACTAGGATATAGTTCATAAGAATAACTGCAAAATCTGTTTCAATTGCCATATAAATTTTAAAGATACATCATGAATATGATAGTGACCTTTGCAAAGCTTTTCGTTGCTACCTCTACTAGCACATTTTTGCCTAAGGTGATTCAAGGGAAAAAGGTTCTAGTAGAAGTAGCAAAAAGAAGCATGGGAAAGGTTGACTACAGAGAAAAGAAAAAAAGAATGTTGACTACAAAACCTAACGGGCTTACTGTTTATGTAGCCCTCTTCTTGTGAAGGCTATGTAAAGAATTTACAGCTTTGGAAAGATATAAAATTTTGAAAACTATATATCCTTCTCAGTTGGCATTACCACCGTCATAGTAGAAACTTCCATGCAAAACAAATCGTCAGCTGTCCAACAAATCAAACCTGATTAGAATTGCCAAGGACCAAGTTTAACACTTCAGACACAAAAGGAACTTCAGATATTTACGTGCACAAGGAGATTAATTACACGGGAGTATATTGTAACCATTTTGCCTGATAGCTTTTCGCTCTCCCAGGGGCAATGATCTCAAGAGCACCAAGAACACACTTACGATATGAGAAGTCCTCAATTGTACCATCTGTTCTTACCAATGAAAAGCAACGTGTATTTTGATGTTCAGGGTGATAGGTAACCTGAAAAAAGGTGGGAAGAAAGCATCACCACGCTTGTGGCATTTTACATAACAATCATGCTAAACTGCAACAAAGAGCTTGTTTGTGAAATCATGTGAAATTACAAGGCATATGCAACATCTTGGCTTCTTATAACAAGTCTCACTAGATTCTATCTTAACAACTCGTGAGCCTTGGCACCTGTTACCAAAAATGAAGATAATAAAGTCTGGCTCATTTTGCACCGAAACCCCTCTTTGCATCCTCAATGACCATGTCCTACAGAGAGGATATGAACTGATTTGCACTTGAGCTGCACCGATGTCAAAATTACTTTAAAATATGAGAAAAATCAAAATTCAGGACATGTTTTCTCGAGTTTCTCTCTGCCAAATAATATGCATAAAACATTACTATGGCTTTCATATATTCTGTCAGTATGTCAGACATACTACATTTTACTTTTAGTAATGAGCAAGAGGTTGAAAGAAAAAGAGTTGGCTTTCATAAATGCATTGCAACACTGATGATTCCTATGTTTTGCAACTTCTCTCTAAAACTTATGCAGAAAGGAAAGAAAACAATGGTGAAAAAGTGCTATCAGAAATATAAGTGCACATAACATTGCTTCAATTATAAATGGACAATCTACTTCAAGCATCAATTCTCTAACGAAGCAAAATAGCAAACAAGCAGCTAGAATGTAAATATAGGTTAAGTTACCATATCTATAGGTCAAGCCAAACAATCAGAACAGCTAGAAACCTTATAAAATTTGCACAAGGCACTCTGCATATAGGGATACATGCACTATAACCATTTTCAACCACATACCTTTATTTCTTGAGCCCCAATTCCAATCTTTTCATCTCTTCGAGGGTGAAAATACAAAGCCATTATCACCCTACGTTCGTCCAATTCACTCAACCTCTGACCAACTGGATACCTACATTGACAGTAGCCACAGATTCTTTTACAAAAAAAGAAAGAGAAAGAAACTCTACCTCTTATTTTCACAGAAGAAAATGAAAAACTCAAAGGAATTCATAAAACTAAAGGAATGAGATGGAAGGGACATGTAAGAGATAATTAAACACTTTGGTCATTCTGGAAACACAAAAGAAGTAGATCAATGTTAAGAACTAAGCATCAACAATTTTAAAATTCCTTGTGTTAACATAAGTATGTTTCATAGTTAAGCATCCTTGCTGGCAATTAGTGTTTTATATCCTGTCAACATTTCAAAATGGTGTAATGTGGAAATGCTGCATAATCCCATTGATAAAACATTAACATTTCTGCATGAAAGAAAACTTGAGAATACATGGAAAAGAACTATCCATCTTATTATGGTTAGATAAAGTTAAATGAAGTGAGGTAAAAAGTATGAGAACAAGGGAACAGGCATTTCTCAAAACACAAAGTTTTGTCAAAAAAAAGAACATTATTAATGCATGAATTGTGAAGAGCTGATATTCAATTTCCTATAATAAAGAATATTTACTGAAACAAAGCATAACATGTATAGGAGAGAGACAGGCATTTCAAAATCACTTTTTTCCAGTCTCCAAGGGTATTTGAATACATATTGGCCAAAGCAAGGGACAAAATCAACACAGAGATGTTCAAAGGCCTAAGAATTTTTTAGCTGACTATAAGATACATCCCAAAAGAAAGAGAAGATGATTCTGTTGGCGGTGTCCAAGATACAGCCGAAAGGAGCCACAATACCCTTCACTAAATACATCACAATTGCTTCATGCATGCACTCATACTATTAACTCATGTACTTATTTAACACTAATCAGATAAAAGGATTTCTAAGTAAGCATGAGTCATAAGATACAGAATATGTGTGAGACAGAGAACACCTTCCTACCAAAAATTATTAAGTAATCTTTGTAAAGTTGTGTGATTCATAGTGCTCTAATTATAGGCTTCATTCCACAATGTGATCATCACAGTTCCACTAAAACAATGCTGCTTTTTAACAAAAATACAAAAAGAAAAACAAAATTCATCACGTCATATAAACTTCATTCATGAAACATCAATAAATACCAACTAAAACAATGGAGAAAGCAAAGAGAAAATCCTTGAAGGATTGGCTTACTTGTGTAATATAATCTTCAAATCACGAGAGAGGCTTTGGATATCGTTCAATGACAAAAAACTTCTCAATAATGACCTTGATATGAATTCCAACTTCTTTAGTCCTTTAGATGCAGGACCACCAAATGTATACGCACACTGAGCACCACATTTGTCAGTCATATGGCCTTGAGCATTGCTTACTTCAAACTTCACATTCTGCTTACAACTGACTGGGGTTTGCAGGAGGCTATACACATCTACAGGCTCAGCAAGTGTGTGTCCCTAATGAATAATGATGCAACATGGGATTAGAACTTTAAGGAGAAAAACCTTAAGAGTCACATAATTAAACTCATCCCCTTCTCCTTTATGACACAAAACAAAAAAGTAATTGAAAACTATAATCGAAGAAAGAGAAAATCAATACACAAGAAAAAAAGTGAGCCAAAGGCTTAAAGAAAAAGCTAAGATCGAGATGTAAATTTCAATGCTATATGGTAAGAATTTACATACTATCAATATTAGTAAGATTATCTCAAAATCTACCTTCCCAGAATATATAATATCGAAGTGTCCACCAGTGCCAACAGAAGGAACCTTTCCCCATGCTAATGCATCTACAATCCCCTGAAGACTATCCACAACCCCTGCCTTTGCAGATTTAGTGAAGCAAGCACCAGGATTCTGTAACATCATCGGGAACTTGAATATGAGCTACATGGCTCGATTAAACCTTCTTTAATATCATAAAAAAGGTAACAAAAAAATAAGAAAAGATATATGCATGGGCACAGGAACTAACAGAAAAGAATGATTGCACAAAGGGTGATGATACAGATGCATGTTCCCGTTGTTGTGCTATGCCTTTTGCATTTAAGCCAACAAACTCTCCTGTAGCTGACAGAGTATTTGCGACAAGAAGCAAGTGTTCAGGAAGTATGGTCTTGCCAGTGTCAGATATTGCTGACTTCAAATTCTGCAATTACAATTGCATAATAGTAAATAAAAATCTGCTATGAGTTATCATAGATGGACCAAATATGTTATTAAAAAAAAAAGAATCATAGTGACGGGAAACGCACATTGAGAAAAAAATTTAACCCAGCACCAATTCCATAGGCCAAACAGAAACTACGAATGTTATCTGGATGACTGCGTGTCCACTCAATCATATCCATTATCTGGAGGCAGTCATTAATAAGTACACTCCACAAATTTGTTTTAGAACAGTCTCTAGATATAGAAACCCTCAAGTAGAGTTCACCAAAAGAATCGCCATGGGATTTTGATGCTTTTGGTTTATCTTTCCATAAAATATCCACCTTCTTTATCTCTCGGAATCCTAATATATGGCAGAAAATCCAAAAAGAAGAGTAAACATCAACAAGCGTAACATAACATATATGGAGTACATAACTTTAATGATGACTTTCAAAACTTTTGACAATTTGAATTACAGCCCTTTTTCTACAGAGAGTGAAAGCTAAGAATTCATTCCAAAACATTTACAAGAATAGGAATTATATGGAAGTTAAATTCACAGTTTTCCAAAGCATACTTTGAACAGATTCAGTTCTTCCAAATCCCTAAGATTTCTAAAGAGTTTGAACATTTCAAAAAGTAGGGGAAGTGTGGGCTTGTAATCACTAATCAGATACATGAAACAGCACAGTTTCTAAAGAGTATAGCAAAGCTAGCTCAATATATAAATTACTCTTTTTATGTTTGTCTCGGAAGCATTTTCTTTCTAGACATGTCTTGAATATATTTAATTCTTTAAATTCAGTCCTTGCGTTCTATTGGATTTAGATGAAAAACACAAAAATGTATAGGTAGAGTGAAATGTTTAAAGGCCAAAAGAGTGGGGATGTTTGAACTCTAGGAAAAAATGCATTAATTTTGAATCATCAGCCATATAGAATATTGCTACTACTATTCAAGTAAATAGAAAAATATATTGAAGTCCTCTCACGGTTTCCTGGTTCTTCAAATGGACCAAGTTCAATAGATTAATTTCAACAGAAAAACCAGAATTAAAATAAATATAAAGTAGTTATGATAGTAAAACTCAATTTAATTAACATCTTAAACTGAATTAATGATGTCAAAAAGAGAGAAACTGAAGCTTCATTGACTAGAGATTAGCACTACCAACCTTTGACAACTGTTCTCAAAAGAAAAGGTATCACCAATTTTTGAATTGTCTCCAATTGTATGAAAGATTTCTTGGAGTTTTCAACTATCATAGCAGTGATGCATAATGTATCATTGCAATCATTTTGCATGTTAACTGAAGCACAGTCCCTGCAATTTAATTAGCTAAACTAAAATGAGCAATAAAGCTGCCATATAGGAATAAGCAGGGGAAACATTACAATTGGTAGTGATAGTATAAATTTAAATGTTAGCATGCAAAAGAGTAAACTACCTAGAGAAATATTGACAAGGACTAAACTATAACACAAGATCTTGCTTCTAATGCAAGATGTATTATCTAGCAACTTACAGAAAACCTTCTTCTAATTGTGTAACAAAGGCCTCTAGCTTACAAAAATTCCATAGTTTAGAGCAAAGAACCTTACTTGTTTGAAAAGTTCAAATCAGGAATATTGATTCTTGATTCTGTTCTAGCAAAGTTACACTGCTTGTCTAGCGAAGTAATTACAGAATGAACGTTCAATCTTGTCCTCTCCATTACTTCCTAAAAGCATAGAAATTTGCAACATAAATCGAGATATAAGCATATAAAAGATATACAATTCCACATTGTACTACCTTGTGCAAATGAAAATGGCAAATCCAAGGACTCATCTCGCTACATGTCTGTGGAGAATATCTAGTACCCATAGAAGACATCAATCAGTATGAGATCACAACTTTACATCAAGGTCAATCTAAATATGAGAGAAAGAATAACACAATAATAAGAAAATAAGGAGATGGAAGCTGACATTATCATAGCAGTAGAAACAATATCTGAAAACAATAAGCACTCCAAATGATTCTTGACTTCTAAGGCTCCATATTCAAAACCATGCCTCTTTTTTCCCAGTTTTTCGGATAAGTATAAAGACATTGTTTGGTCAGCATTTGTTTTTTTTGAACCGCATTCCAGTACATTCTGTACAATTTCATCAAATAACAGAAACTTGTAAGGTGCTCAGAGAAGATAGCCAAGCCAACTAAGTTAATACTAGTTGACAGTTCAGTAACACAAATATGCATAGAATCTTGATATGTAGCAAACAAAAAAAGCCCAAGGACAGTGCACAAACTCCTTCCTCATGATAAGAACAAAACATATTAGTCCATGAATTATGACAATTGAAATCAACATCAAAGGAGAATTTCCACCAAAGAAATGGGCAAAGGAATTACATTACATAAACTTGACTTCTTATAAAGTAAAGGGCAGAGAGAGCAAAACACCTTCAGATTAAGCAGAGGTGAAGTTTCAAGTAGACTAATTGGCTGATCTAATGCACCGTATGCAGCTTCAGAAATGGCACAAGCAGATAATGAACCAACAGGTTGGCCACCTATCCCACCCATTGTAGAAGATGTCCCCTGCTCAACATTATAAGAGAATTGAACAAGCTGATTGCCATAGGCGTTTCTCACTGTTCCATCATATGCATAGTACAAATCACGCATGAAGAACATAAGCCTTCGAGTCAGAGTCCCAGGAAGATCAGCATTGTCACTAAAAGAACTATCTCGACTTGTTACTGAATGAACAAAACATTCCAAGGGATTCAATCCTGCCAAAAAAGAATTTTCAATTACAGCAGATGGAATATAACACTTGGCACTTTCAGCAGCATCACCAGCTTTTAGACTGTTCCATGCGGTACAAGAGAGTTCGTGGGGAAATCTAAATGATAACGGGGCCAATGAATGTTGCAGGCCGAGGCAAAAGCTATGCTGGACTAGCTTCAGTAAATTACCCTTACTTCCCGCCTTAGACATAGCCATCAATGAATTGTCTTTACTTGCAAACTTGTATGCTAAATTTTGAATATCCCAGAACACTTGCCTAAAAGCATCGACAGAAGCTTGGCTGAGAGCAGCTGATCTCTGCTTCTCATAAGTCAAGTGCTGCACTTCAAAAGCCATGGTACCATCTTCAGCACTCATAAGGAAATCCTGATAAGTATTGACCATCAGCTGTTTAAGATTACAAGCATCCTGAGCTTCTTGCAGACCATAAAAAATTTCATCCATCATAACACTTCGGGAGCATGAGTCAGAAGAGAGATACAGGTCTGAAAGTGAAACACTCAGGCCTCTCATTGACAACCACTCACAAAGAACTTCCTGAGCAGCATGCAAGAAGTCAAGAGCTTTGTCTTGATAGTGTTTTATAAGACTTTGGAAAAGGTTTTCATCATTGTCACGAAGCCAAGTAGATCCTTCAGAAGATAAAAGCTCACCACTACTGATACAAACATCTTTAGAAGGAAATGTATAATCAAAATCTGGTGGCAGGAGTATGCTGAACAATTGCTTACCAGTCCAAAAACCACTGTTAAGTGAAGGAGTTTTGACAATTGCTGGTGACAGCAATCGATGAGGACAGAACATTTGTAGTTGCTGCATTTGCAAAAGGCTCAAGAGAACACCATCTTCCATGACTAAATGAGCAGCAGTTAAACTATCTTGACTAAGTGAAAGCAAATTGTTACCACTCTGCTGATTAGTTAACTGTCTATCTAAAGCAACTAGCTCAGTGAGCTCGACTCGAGCATCAATTGATTGAGGAATATAGCCATGAAGGCAGTCACCATCAAAGTCACCATGAAAAGGGGAGCAACAAAGTGGATTTATTGTGACCACTGAACTTACTGGAAGGACCTTAACAGAGAGAGCGATGAGAGAGTGTGGATGTATAGAAGGTGGCCTATTTATTAGTACTATATCTCCATCACTTAAGGGCCTATAAACAGTGTCTCCTAATTGGAGTGCTTCAACATGTCGAACACGAATAAGGCTACCTTTTCTACAAACATAAAGCTCTCCCTTCTCAAGCAGATGTAAACTAGAGCAAGCATTTAACCTTTCCCAGTTCCAAGTGGTCAAATGCTCAGAAATTTGTAACCTCTCAGCAACATGACAAGGTATACCAATTTCTCTGAGCTTAATATTAGGGTCACCAGTGACAACCATGCGGAAACAATGATCATTTCGCTTCCCAAGAACAACATCTTTGACCCATCTTAAACCAGAGCTGTTTGAAACATCAATATTTTTCTTTTGCCGAACCTCAGCAGAATCTTTACTTGATGACTTGTCTAAGTGTAGCTGCATATTAAAAGTACAAACATAGAAGAAAGCACTCTGTAAAATAAGTAAAATAATAATAGCAATAATGGACTCAAAAATTTAATGCAAACTGATGCCAGGCAACTTGCCTTTGAAATCTTTAAGCAGTCATGAACAAGAGAACTCAACTCATTGGCTTTCCCTCTAAAATCAACCATTTTCCTATAAACCCTGGTCCGTTGATCCTATAATAGTCAATCAAGTACAAGCAATCCATGAGAAAGGAGAAATAGAACCCACAAAATTATCTATTAAGCCATCCAAATCATATAAGAAAAGCAGAGAAAAAGAATATACTTACAAAAATCAATGTCTTTCCATTTGAAAATGCATGGGTAACTTCTGTCACGCGATGATTATTTGGTGTTACAGGGAAACAATTAAGGAAAAGTGTATCTTTCCTTAACATAAACTTTTCAATGAAACCTTGATCAACATCTTTCAACAGATAACGAACCTATATAATAGAAAATGAACAATGTAAGGACATTGGGTTCACAGTGAGAATAAAGAAAGCAAGAACATGTGCAGCAACCATAGACGGAAAAGGCTCAACCAATTTGAAAAAGAAACAAAAAGCAAATATAGCAATAATTGATGCTAGTTTCCAAACCTATTGCACAAATGTTTTCATAATAGAAAACATATAAAATGCCCATTTGAACTTAAATACTTTATTGAACCCTTAACCTACAAATTTTAAGCTTTTAAGTTTAGTGGTAAACAAAAATGGCATCAGAACCAGGTCCACCAATAGGTCTTATGTTCAAATCCCTTCATTGTACTAATTAATTATGATAAATTATGTTTATATTCGTTCCAATGTTCATGGCTTCGGTTTACTGGATCTCAATGCTAGCAAATACAAGAGGAGGTTAGAGCTTTACTAGTATTATTGGGCCCGAACCTATAATCTTAAACTGTGTTTTGTTTAGTGGGAACTTAATATTTCCAAATTCACTATTCAAACTACAATTAGCAGAAAAGTTAATTTATTTTCCAGACAATTAATCTTCCCCCATCAGAAATTTCTGCGAGAGTAACAATAAAGTTCAACATTATTCAACCTTCTAAGAGAGGAAATAGCCTCAATTAATGATGAAAAAGGCCACAGAGGAAGTAATTGCAGATAGCCCCAAAACTAAAACTATAAAAGTTGGGCAACAAGCTAATTATAATGAATACATAAATACCCGTCAATTAGCAAAACAATATAGAGAAAGTAGCCTGCATGGCTGCACCCATAGAAAAAGATGGACAAATTCTCTCTCCCCTTCAATTCCTCCACCCCTCATTCATAAATGAAAAGACAGTTGTCTCTGCATTAGACATTGACTTCCCAAAACAATTAAAAGTTTGGTCCTCAGCAAAATAATTATATGATAAAAGGTATCCTTCCGCCTTTTTGAACTATTATAAGAAAGATAAAAGTAACAAAGACTAAATGAATGGCATTATAGTGGAAATGGCATTTGAATAACGAAAAGTACATCAAATATGCAGCAACTAAGAATGAGACATAAAGTAACAAAAACTACATCAAACATGCAGCAATTCTGAAATTAGACATGAAGGAAAAAAATACTAAATGTTGAATTATACAATTGTCATAGCCTAATTGTTAGGAGATAAATCAGCATGTATATATTTAGGGAAATTATCTTGATCCCCTCAATCATTTGATTTCTCTTTCCTGATTTGATTAGATTAGTTTCCTATTAGATTAAGTTTCCTAATTCATTTCTCCTTTTATAGTCTATATATTGTTGTGTAAAAATTATTCTGTGATCATTGAGAAGTAAAACTTTCTATTATTTTTCTCATCATGGTATCAGAGCTCTAGGCTTTTTCTGGGAGTCATATTTCTGTGCAGCCTTCATTGCTGCGTTGTGGCAATCTGATCACAACCTTCATTGAACCTATTTTTTCCTCTTTTCACCCTTCCCTTCCTCGTGCTTCTACCTTCCATCACAACCACCATGTCCACATTTGAAATCACAGCTTCAAACACCTCTGATCAATTAAATGAGGTCAATTCACAGTAAATGACAGGAGATCTACAAAATGTCCGAGCCAATTACAGACTAAATGAAAAAAATTATCTCAAGTGGTCTCAATTTGTAAAAACATATCTGAAGGGCAAAGGGAGACTTAGCCATATTCTTGGGACAGGACCAAAAAAAGGAGACTCGACTTTTGAAGCATGGGATGAAGCTGATTCCATGATCATGTCTACCTGTATGTTTTTTACAACAGCAAAGGAGATTTGGGACTCCATTCGTCGAACCTACTCAAAAGCTCGTGATGCAGCACAAGTGTATGAAATTAAGGTGAAGACAAGTGCTACCAAATAGGGGAGTAAAACAGTGACAGAATATGCCAATTTGCTTAAAAATTTATGGCAGGAACTCAATCACTATCGGGTATTTGAGATGAAGTGCTCAGAAGATGCTACTATCTTGAAGAACTTCATTGAGAAGGACCGGGTTTATGATTTCTTGGCTGGACTCAATCCTGAATTTGATCAGGTTAGAGTTCAAATACTTGGCAGGGAGGAGACACCGTCATTGGAGGAGACAATCTCTCTAATAAGGGCAGAAGAAAGTCGAAGGGGTATAATGCTCGAACCACAAGCTTTAGAAGGTTCGGCCTTGATGACTAAAAATGAACAACTCAAGATTCAAGATAAAGGAAAATCAGACCTGTCAAGAGTCTCTGGGAAAGACAACAAAGATACTTTATGGTGCACCTATTGTAAAAAATCAAGGCATACTAGGGAGCATTGCTGGAAATTGAATGGAAAACCGTCAACATCAAGTCGAGAATGGGGAAACCGAGGAGGACAGTAGAAATCTCAGGCTCATTCGACAGAACAAGCCAATCAAAGCGAGGGACAAGAGAAAGGAGGCCTCAATAATGAAGAGATTGAAAAACTTAGAGGTTTGATAGAATCTCTTGGGAAGTCTTCTGGTGCATGTTCATTAGCACTCTCAGGTAAGTCTCCATCTCCTTTTGGATTACATGTCTCAGAAAAGTGTTTGGCCAACTGTTGGGTAGTTGATTCAGGAGCCACCGATCATATGACACATACTTCACAAAATTTCAGCACTTATACTCTGTGTCCTAGTAGCAGGAAAATTATTGTAGCAAATGGTTCTCTCGCTACAGTGGCAGGTTTAGGAGATATCTATGTAACACCTTCCCTCATTCTTAAAAATGTTCTTCATGTACCAAAATTATCAGCAAATCTGGTTTCAATTCAAAAACTCACAGAAGACCTAAAATGTTTTGCAATTTTTCATCATTCTTACTGTGTTTTTCAGGACCAGGGTTCGGGGAGGAAGATTGGACTTGCTAAGGAAAGGAATGGACTCTACAATCTTGAAACATCGGGTACTTCAAAAAAAGTCATGAACACTTGTTCCTTATCATTTCTTAGTTCCTCAAATAAAGAAGTCATTTGGCTTCATCATTTTCGTCTTGGTCATACTTCTTTTTAAAGTTTTAAATATTATATTTCCCTCTTTGTTTAAAGGATTGGATATTACAGAATTTCATTGTGAAATTTGTGAATTTGCAAAACATACTCGTGTATCCTTTCCCATTAGTAATAAAAGAAGATCTCATCCTTTTGAATTGATTCATAGTGATATTTGGGGCCCGTCCACAATTCCAAATATTTTGGGGTCTCGTTGGTTTGTTTCTCTAATTGATGATTGCACTAGGGTTACTTGGATATTCTTGATCAAACAAAAATCTGATGTTAGCAATATTATCCCTAGCTTTCACTTCATGATTCAAAACCAATTTGGGGTAAAAATTAAAATCTTTAGGTCTGATAATGCAAGGGATTACTTCAATCAAATTTTGACACCCTACTTCCAAAAAGAAGGCATTATTCATGAATCATCTTGTGTGAACACACCACAACAAAATGGGGTTGTTGAAAGGAAAAATGGCCACTTGCTCAATACTACCCGAGCATTGTTATTTCAGAGAAATGTTCCTAAATCTTATTGGGGAGAGGCTGTTCTTACTTCCACTTACATAATAAATAGACTACCCTCACAAATATTAAATTTCAAGACTCTCATGGAAGTTCTTGCAAAATTCTATCCACATGTCCGACATTAAACGACCTCATACCAAGAATATTTGGTTGTACTTCTTTTGTCCATGTTCATAGTCCAAATAGAGGAAAGTTAGACCCTAGAGCAATTAAATGTGTGTTTCTTGGCTATTCATCTACACAAAAAGGGTATAAATGTTATCATCCTCCTAGAAAATTTTACATATCTATAGATGTCACCTTTGCTGAGAACAAACCATACTTCACACAGTCTTATCTTCAGGAGGAGATTTCACTCATGAAAGATAAAGACAGTGGTAGTCTCGGTTCCTTTGGGCCTCTTGACCTACATTCAGTTCCATTTTCTTCTACTCAAAAACAAGATGTTACAACCTCTATTGAGTCCATCTCAGTTCCTGAATCTGTGTCAGTCCCAGAACAAAAACAGGATGTTCCAACCTCCATCGAGTCCATTTCAGTTCCTGAATCTGCATCAGTCCCAAAACATGTGTCAAATCCAACATCTGTTCGTATTTATGATTCTGTGAGATTTCCTCAAGTGTATTCAAGAAAAACAGTTGCTGTTCCAGACCTGACACAAGTCCAAACTGACGGCCCAAGACCAGATCATGAAGAAATGGTAAGTTCTGATCCATCATTGCATATACAATCTGTTGAAACACCTAATAGAGATGTAGATCTTCCTATTGCTGTTAGAAAAGGTACTAGAGCATGCACAGAGCAACCTTTATATCCATTATCCCATTATGTATCATTCAAGCGTTTGTTACCACACCATAAAAATTTTATTGTGAGTCTAAACACTATTTCTGTTCCAAATACTTTATCTGAGGCATTATCAAAAAGAGAGTGGAGGAATGCTATGAGAGAGGAAGTGGATGCATTAGAAAAGAATAACACATGGGAGATTGTGGATAAGCCAAATGGAAAGAATCTAGTGGGTTGCAAATGGGTTTTTACCTTGAAATACAATGCTGATGGTTCTCTTGAAAGATATAAAGCGAGATTAGTTGCTAAGGACTATACTCAGACATATGGAGTTGATTATCAAGAGATGTTTGCTCCCGTGGAAAAAATGAATACTATAAGAATCCTATTATCTTTAGCAGCTCATTTTAATTGGCAACTTCAACAGTATGATGTGAAGAATGCCTTCTTGCACGGCGACCTAGAAGAGGAAATTTACATGAGCATTCCATCGGGTTTTGAAGGAGAGAAAACAGTTAATAAGGTGTGTAGATTGAGAAAGGCCCTATATGGATTGAAACAGTCACCCAGAGCTTGGTTTGGGAGATTTGCTAAAGTGATGAAAGCAACAGGATACAAACAAAGCCAAGGAGATCATACTCTTTTTATCAAACACTCCGCCATAGGGGGAGTAACAATCCTCTTAGTATATGTTGATGATATTATTGTTACAGGCAATGATGAGAAGGAGAAACAAA
This sequence comes from Ailanthus altissimus, assembly GCA_946807835.1. Lineage (NCBI taxonomy): Eukaryota > Viridiplantae > Streptophyta > Magnoliopsida > Sapindales > Simaroubaceae > Ailanthus > Ailanthus altissimus. The sequence continues at coordinate 22,669,521 of OX327696.1, read as the reverse complement.
ATATGAAGCAGTGTTTGATAAGAGAATTTGAGATTAAGGAACTTGGAAGACTGAAGTATTTCCTTGGAATTGAAGTCTCATATTCAAGTCAAGGAATTTTTATCTCACAACAAAAATACGTAACGGATTTTTTGAAAGAAACAGGAAAACTTGGTTGTAAACCAGTAGCTACACCAATTGAACCAAACCAAAAGTTAGGAGAAGCGAAAGAAGAACCAGCAGTTGATAGAGTAATGTATCAGAGATTGGTAGGGAAACTCATTTATCTTGCTCATACACGGCCAGATATAGCATTCTCAGTAAGCATGATTAGTCAGTTCATGCATGATCCGAGGGAGACACATCTTCAAGCTGTCTACCGTGTGTTACATTACCTAAAAGGTAGTCCGGGAAAAGGAGTTCTATTTAAAAGAAATAATGAACTTAAACTAGAAGCTTACACAGATGCAGATTATGCAGGTTCATTAGTGGATAAGAGATCAATGACTGGTTATTGCACATTTCTTGGTGGAAATTTGGTAGCATGGAGAAGTAAAAAGCAAAATGTGGTGGCAAGGTCTAGTGCTGAATCAGAGTTCAGGGCAATGGCCCAAGGAGTTTGTGAATTATTATGGTTGAAGATCATCTTGAATGATTTGAGAATTAAGTGGGAAGGTCCTATGAAGATGTATTGTGACAATAAATCAGCAATAAACATTGCTCATAATCCAATGCAACACGACAGGACGAAGCATATCGAGATTGACAGACACTTCATCAAGGAAAAGCTGGAAGAAGGTCTGACTGCATGCCGTATGTTTCCTCAAGGAGTCAACTAGCAGATGTTCTAACCAAGGGACTTAACAGTGCTACCTTTCATGAAATTATTTCCAAGCTAAGAATGGAAGACATCTATTCTCTAGCTTGAGGGGGAGTGTTGAATTATAAGTTGTCATAGCCTAATTATTAGGAGATAAATCAGCATGTATATATTTAGGGAAATTATCTTGATCCCCTCAATCATTTGATTTCTCTTTCCTGATTTGATTAGATTAGTTTCCTATTAGATTAAGTTTCCTAATTCATTTCTCCTTTTATAGTCTATATATTGCTGTGTAAAAATTATTCTGTGATCATTGAGAAGTAAAACTTTCTATTATTTTTCTCATCACTAAATAGCACCTTAGTGAAAACATACCTCTTTGGTAAACACATAACTATCAATCAATACCCTTCCATAATATTTCAATAACATAAATACAAAGTAATTTGGCAATATAAACAGTACAATTGAATAACAAAAGATTTTATCATAGTTCATTGTTTAGATGTAATAAACAACAATTAGACAACAACAATAATAAATAGTATATAGATCAATTTGATTGAACTTCATCTTAGACATTTTGAAGAAGGTCATCTTGTGCAGTCATGGACACAATGTTTAAGTACACAAGGTTTATTGATGCAGAGAGTCACATGCAGAGGGAAATGAAGAGTTTCTCGAACAATAACTTCGGAAGACATTAACAAGTCTAAACCTTTAATTACATCGTATGTCATGATGTATACAAAGGATTCTATACACAAAATAAATTGGATTCACAGAGAAATAAACAACGATTATGCGAAAACATCATTACGCATTTATCTACCATTTTAATGTTATCAACAGTCCATAAGATAGATTAAGTATCATAGAGAACAATAATTGAATGATGAAAAAGAAAATGTAATTTTTGTAATTAAAAGGCAAAGCGATGCAGATTTGTAATTTGTATTTAAACAAAAATACGAACATAGGCAACAAAATTAACACTAACATAGCCAACATAATGGCAACAAGCAAAAACACAACAACAAAATTACTTCATACTACATAATAAAACAAAATTGGCCCACATAACTTTGATATTTTCTACTAATAGCACACAGAAAGATATTTTAGTAACATAAAATAATAACTTTTACAACAAAGGTGAACAAGTAGCCTAATGGAAAACCATCATAAAAAGATAAGAATAATAATTTTTTTTAATAATTACCTAAACCTAGAAATGTGATTATCATTTACAAATTTATTCAACAGCCATGAAATTTCATAGCAGTCAGGCTGATTTCAGCATTCCACATTGGCACACATCTTTAATTTGACTTCTTCAAGTCCCAATGGATGACTTGGAAGAAACCATATTAAACCAACTAAAAATGCTTATTATTATCATCACTAATGTACATTAGATAGACAGATAAGAAATAACAGACATAATAAAAATGTATATGCATGTTAATGGAGTAAAAATATCGCAATGACCATGGCACCTGCGCATGTGTTAAAATCTTTCTGTTTGGTTTCAGAGTGTCTTCTTGCTGTGCATCTTTTGGAATAAAATCCCAATAATCATCAGGAAACTTTTGAGACTTCTTTGGGGGCTTTTCATCAATTTCAACTATAATACAAGTTTTTCTTGAGAGGTCTTTTGATGAAACTCTGAATTTCATCCTCGGGTACCAAGAGCGATTTCTCTGTTAACAGGACAAATTAACCTTAAGTCACCAAATAAGAAGGAACAAGATTAATAAGAACCAAAAATACTTACAATGCAATATTTGCAACCTCTTGGCCGTTTTACTTTATGTAAAGAAAAAGTCCCCTGGGACATTCATTATAAGAGAAATCAAAAGAATGTCAACAAGACACACGCTGATAAACATGAACTTAGCGTAAAAAGAAACTATCCAACATTACAATCAAAGGAAAGGAATTAATAAAAATTGTTGGCCATGATAATCTCACAACATATCTTGGACTATCATGCAGCATAAAATTTTCTACATCAATCACAAGAAACCTTGTGGACAATGATGGCAAACCAATGTCCTTTCAAGCATTTTAGGACAAATCATAACTAAAACATCAAGCAAAATACAACAAATTGAAATCAAGATGTTTTCTTGGATATTTAAAATGTCATCCAACAAATAGAAAGTTTTACAATTTATAGATGATTAGTCCAGTCTACGATTTTCTACATTTTCCCATAAGTAGTGACAGACTGATAAAGGGTGGATGGGTGTGGGAGTAAGACCATTCCTTTCCAGCTTTGGCGAGTTCTGCCAGAAGCCAAGTTCTGGCTTCTATATATAAGCTGTTCATAATTTCTTCCACGGAAAAGTTAGGGTCCACTAAACTAGGTTATAGTCTACATATATATCAGTTGATATTCAAATGGCTGTTCAGAATTCAGGCCCATTAATTGTTCATACATCGCTAGAATTATTCACTCACTTCTCCACTTTTGATGTCTAAAATAAGGATCATCAAGCACACTAACTGGATTAAATAATCTCCGATTTGACCCAATGATGTCAATGATCAGAACTTTTGATCTCTTGCAGTAAAATAATCAGAATTTTGTTGGATCGATAAGAGGAACAAACTGGATGGAAAGTCAGATATAGATACAACTTAGGTGTGTATGTACTCATGCATGGGTCCTTATAATCTAATTAAATGCAATGGTGGTGCAGGGGATATCACTTTAGGATAAATAGGAGAGAGAGAATGAGAATGCTATGGATATGTTACTTGGTATTTCTCAATTCTATACAAGAGAAAAAAAACTGGCAAAGAATAGACAATAATAAAGAATCCATAAATTTCCCAATAATACAATATTTCCAAGATCAGATCATAGAGTTAGGTTCCTAACCTTGACCGCTAGATCTTTCCGGATAGTTTTACACGCAGGGCAGATTTTATTTAAAACCTTAGTAACTTCAGATAGAAAATACGGATGTTGAATTGTGTATGGAAACTTAATAAAACCAAAGTGACCTGAAAATTTGATAGAAATAGAGTTAGCGCAACACTAGCAGAATGAAGCATGCACACATCAGGCAATATAATATTGCCTAAATTCTGCACCAGACCTTCACAGGTTTTCATGTCTTTGGCACCACATGAAGAGCACTCAAAAGTAGGATTTGGAAGTCCCAACTTAGTATCGCTGACCTCACCGACAGCCTCAATTGCCGTTATAGATAATTTTTCCTGTTTAGTGATCACATTGTTATACTCTTCATCATGGCATATACATCACAGCATTCTGACTGATAAACAATAAAATGTGACTAATGAGACGCTCAACACAAGTTCTTTTTGTATTTTGGCATGGGCTAATCAGCAAAAACCATATAATTAACGAGAAAGACATGACGTGATAGTTTTAAAAAATACTTAAGACTATTGAATCAAGAAACAAGTATTAAAGGAACATCCAAAAGAAGAAATGACTGATAGCACTGGAAAATATAGAATAAAAGACAATGGAGACAGGAAATCATGGAAATGCTCCAACAAAGTTAACTTGATTAAACTGATAAGTGAAGCAATACCATCTAATAGCTCTTGAAGGAGAGCACCAATACTACTATTTTGAAGTAACAATTATCTTTGTTAAAAAAAAAAGTAACAATTATCTCTCTCAAAACTTAAAAGTGCATACATGCATGTCCATATGTGTGATAAATGCAGACATCCCAATGAGCCAAATCAACCAAAGATAGGAGAGCAGGCACAAAAAAGATGACCACCAAAAGATAGGACAGTAGACACAAAATAGACGAGCAAAGAATAGGAACTAGCATCTTACTTTCTCAAAATCCGTAGAAATTGCAATACTTATACCATTCACAACACCAGATGGTACTTTCAGCTGTTCTTCATAGAATTCATGGTCCATTGGAACCTTATATAATGATATAAGCAACCTTCAAGCATATCCAAAGCAATATTATGAGGAAGACTAATCATAAAATGCTCTTGGGTGGTACAAAAGGCATAAGCATAACACTAATAAGATCAAATCTAGACTTTTGTCATAAATGGCACCCTCAAACAAAAAACGCCTAAATGTAACATAATACATCACAGTGCCATGCCTCGACCGACAAAGTCCGTGAGCATGGCACACATACAATTCACCCATCGTAAAACATATGACACCCACCCTCTTTTTTTTTTGTATTTTCTCTACTCTGGTTAAACAAACACTGAGTAATCAATCTTGTAGGTCCTACAAAAATATCCATAACCAACAGAGAAAACTCAGGATAAGTAGTTCAAAATTAAAATTAAAAAAAAAAAAAAGTTACTACAAAATGAAAATTCCTCAAATATGTCAGAAACCTGTTTGAAATTTGATGTATATTCCAAATCCTTCCAACCTGTGAGATATATTTAGCAGAAAAATCTTGTTGGCTTCATGAAGTCTCTTGGTGTTGTAACAAAGGCCTGTCTCAAGTTTCAGCCAAAGCCCATAGAAATTCTTCACCCACTAGCCTGTCAAAAACAAAAGGGGAAAAGAAGAGAAAAAAGGAATAATCATAAACCATCAAAACATTGGTTCAGAAAGATATATAACACCTGTGAGCAAAATCTTCTCACAAATTTCAATAATTTGTACTCGCATAAAAAAGTTAAAATTATTTTTTAAGGTACTCTTTGACTATTAATGGAATCTTCTGGAAACACTTCTTACTAAAATAATTTAATAGGGACCACATACTCCAATTGTCTTGTGGCAGGAAAAAACTCAGAGCATAACACTGGTTTGAGGTACTCCTTCAATGTTTTAAATATGAAGTTCATACTTAAAACATTGAAAGAGTACCTCAAACCAGTTTTATTCTCTGAGTTTTTTCCTGCCACGAGCTTCCATATTTTATCACAAAGTTACTTCAGAAATTATGAATAATGAATGTGAAAGTTACTTCAGAAATTACGAATAATGCATGTGGAAATTCCAGCACATTGTGATCAAAGAAAAAGAAAACAAGAATTAAGTTCATTATCTGGCTTGAGGCAAAATTATATAACTTAAAAGTTCCAACCTCAACACAATAAAAGAAACAATAGAGACACATATCAACAGGGTACTAAATGTCAAGTACAGTCCTAAAATGACACAGAATTGTTTGATTCTGCCTAAATACAACCTTTCAATATCATTTATTATATTATCTTAGTAAGTCTTCCACACCAGCACAAACCATAAATAGCTTCAGTAAATTTACTGTCCTCAAATCATTGACGTTAAGAGAAAGCTAAGGTCACTTTATTTTCCTATTTGGAAGCAAATTTCGCACTATCTTTTGTCATTATACAAAACTATCACCTACAGAAAATTTACCAAGCAAGAAAAACAAAAGGCATTCTAGTATATACAGTAAGGTCAAAACTAAGAAAATAAATAAATAACGCTAAAATTTATAACATTAAAATTTTTATTTCAAGAAGATATTAACAAATTGTCTAAGAGGTAATGGCTACCCAACAAAAAGATTAGAGATTTTTCATAATTCTGTTGCACACCTAAAGTATTTTGTAAAAATCAAAGGTCACAGCACCAGCCAGCTAGCGTAAGAGAAATCCATATACAGAATAACTTAATTAGAACATGAAACTAATAGTGAATAAACAATTGTTGTGATACATAAAAGATAAGGTTACATGAAAACCTCAAATAATTGCACTATACATGCCAAACATGCATTGGTTCGTTGTACACTGGCTGATTCATGCATCACATATGTAATTCATAACAAAATAACAAAATCAAAGCAAAATATTAACAAGTGGACAAAATGGCGGTTAAATTTAAACTGCCGTTTTTACACGCCAAAAGTAAAGCATGTCTACACCATAATTGATCGAAAAAGTCCTAGAAACTAGCACTCGTGCTTATTCAACAATTAATAAAAGGAATGGGCACATGATCACTACCTTTTCCAATTAGCAAAATTTTTTAATGTCTCAAGCAAGCGAAGTACCAAACAACATCAATCTACATAGAAGAACACAGGTTCCCTACATAATCTATTTAGAAAAACAAATTACATGAACCTTCGTGTCATCAAATGATCAAAACAGACACATGATCCACTAGTTTTTCGGAAAAAAAAAATCATTGGATTGCAAATAAAAAGAAACTGTACAGTGCAAACCATTACCAACAGACGAGTAACAAGAAAATTGAACCCACCATTGACATTCAATGGTCAATCAGCGGCTGAGAAGCTTAATTCCCTGCTGCTTTTAAGCTTTAATAGCAGAAAAATTCATGCAACAATATTTTTTTTAAAAAAAAAATACAATTAGAAACCCATTACACCAGACAAAATACTAAACCAGTGATCAAGATCACCAAAAAGGCAAAAATAACTCTCAATTTCTACACACATTGTTCAAAGCTCAAACTTTTAGCTTCCGAATACCAGACAAACCCATATCTCTCATTCACATTACCGCGAAACCCTTAAATTCAATAACTCATTGCATCCCTATAAACCATATTCACATGCAAACAAACAAAACCACCCACAGTCGCCGGCAAAGCCAATAACCCAGACACAGTAAACACAACAAAAAAAAAAAAGACAAAACAAATAACCACGATCATTCGTTCACACTCGGAACCACACAATATTCATACTACACAAAAACCTTCAACAAATAATTGACGTAAAAAAATAATAAATTTTTATTTAAAAAAAAAAGAATAAACATAACACTCTTTACTCACTTAACTTAATACAGTAATGTACTTCCCTTAACACGAACAAACATAGTAATAAGATATATATAGAGAGAGAGAGTGCGGCACGAAGAGAGAGTAAATTAGAGCATGTGAGCAGAAGTGTAAATAATAAATAATTGAGGGGGCAAAACAAAAAAAAAAGCCAAGAAAACCGGGGAGTGACGCCGCCGTTTCGTTTCGACTTACCAAAAGACAAAACGCCGAGTTCAAGGAGAGTTGGGAGTCGAAAGTTGAAATTTTGAAACAGTCGACGCTGTAGACTTGAAGTAGACCTGAGGAACTGATGAAAATTAAAAAATAATAATAATAATAAGAGCTCTTTTTTTATTTGCGTCAGGACTTATAGCCCTCCATATTTGTATTTAATTACGATTCTGACCTCGTCCTTTTTTTGGTACTCTGCGGTGACAGTGAATAATGTTTATGGTCGCTTAAATTTATTAAAAATTTACTGAAAAAAAAAGTGACGTGTTATTTATTGGAATCCTTATCTCTGTCAGCTTTTTGAAATAAAATCTCTCTTCTGAGAATTTGATTATGATTGTAAAGCAATAAAAAATAAATACTATTATCGGATTTTTTTTTTTTGAGTGTATACTATATTATTACAATATGAAGGAGGGGGGACTCGAACCTACAAGGAGGGCTTGACACTTTAACTAAGCCCTCATGTGTTATTATCGGATATTTCTAAACATGAGAAATTAGATACTATTTTTATAAAAATAAGTTGAATTTTCTTTTATTTAAATTTTTAATAATCATCTCAGACGTGTTATATATTAAAAATGAATAATCAAAATTTTATTATTATTATTTTTAACAATTATCAATCCTCATTAATAAAAAAGATAGATAAAAATTTAATTTAAAAGAATGTCTGATCTTTTGAAAAGTCTGTCTCATATTTTTATTTTGGTTGCATAAAGGCAGCCGAGATACATGCATTGTACATTACATTCTATATTTTTCTCAAAATGTTTCCAATTTAAAAGGTTTTCTTTGTTCACAAGAGAATTTGTTTGAAAATAAAAATAAAATATTTTCTCCATGAAATATATACAATAGGGGCAGATTGGTAGTTTATGAGAATGGTGGGGGCCCGTTAGTAACAGCCGCAGAGGAAGCTAAAACAACAGTCAAAGGGCAAATTTGTAAAATCGAAACAACATCGATTGTTGTGCAGCAGTTATTGATTGCATGCTGTGGTCTCCCACTCCTAACTCTTTATAAGTACAACCATACGTACAATGTACCACTTAATACATACCGGGATACATTGGTCCCTATTTTATACCCACCTGACTATTTTTACATTTTCAATAAAAATTTTGAATTCAAGTAAAAAGAAAAAAATAGAGTTCCAAAATTAAAAGATATATTTTAAATAAATGATAAAAATAAAAATAATATATATTTTATAAAAATTATTTTTTATTTTAATACTTAAGTTAAAAAAATATTAAAATAAATTAAAAAATAATAAATAAAGATATAATAATTATTTTATATAAAATTTAAAATATTTTATAATATTTCTTAATAATAAAAATATTAAAAATTATTTTTTAAACTTCGAAGACACTTTTGATTTTAAACCAAACTTCAAGAGAATTTATAAAAATAATCATTTTCTTTATTTATTTATTACAATAATAATCTATTTAATTGAACTAAATGGCCTTTACAGTATGTCAGTGTTGATGCAATGATATAATTACACACATAATTTTTTTTTAATTTATTTAATGTCTAAGGACTTATACTATAATATTAAGATTTATTTTTATAGTAAATGTAGGTTTGTTTTATTTATAATGAATTATCTAAATTTATTATAATTTGTTAGTTTTTATTTTTATATTGATTTAAGTGAAATAAGGTCGTTTATAGTTAACTATATATTTAAATTTAAATCAACATAAAAAATAACATTTAAAAAAAAGACAAATTAGACATAAGCCATTGTTGATGATGTCAAATAAATTCAAAATTAATATAATTAAATTTAAAATTTTATAATTTATATAATAACAAAAAAAATTCGTGGATAGGACAGTGAAAATATGTCAACGAGATAATAATGACAGCCACCATAATTAATATTGCGGTCAATTGACAATTGGTGGAGGTTCACCTCCATCACTATTAAAATTGTTGACTAATAATCTATTTAATGATGGTGACGACTTAAACAATAACATTATAATGGCCTTTATTTTTCTCTTCCCATTTTACATATTTTTTTGAAGTAAAAATCCCTATAAGTACGTAGATCAAGAAAATTTAAATTGGCTAATATCAATTTTTAGCCAATTGAACATGCACAGCAACAATTGCTAACCCAAGTAGTTGGTTGCTTGTTTTTAATTTTTATATATTTTATATGTTTTTAATTTAATTTATTTTTAAAAATATTTTATTAAAATATAATCTAATTATTAAATTCTAATTACACTAACTTTATTTTGATTATTATGTTTCTAAATCATAAAAATAATTAATAATTTCAAATGTATACTAATTTAAGTTTAACTATATATAGTAAAAAAAATTTGCATTACCTATATTTAACTAAGTAATAATTATTTAGTTTACCTGAAAAAATATAATGAAACACAAATACTAAATGTTATTCTAATATTTTTTTAAACATAATATTAAATATCTATATCCCTAATTATGATAATATATTAAATTTTTTTGCATTTAATTATATTGTATTAAATGAATATATGAAATTGTGTCGTATATTTAAAGATAGTGAATGAGTGATATTTTGTCAAGTGTTAAATATTAAACTTATTAAATAATTAAGTTAGAAGGTAAATAAGTTGTTTAAACTATAAATGGGTATATCAATTTTAATTAATTAAAAAATTAATTGATTACAACAAAATTGAGTATTTTAATATTTTTTTTGTTGTTCTTAAAATAGATTATTTCATAATTTTTTGACTTTGAAAAAAGGGAGAATTGAATGTAAAATTTTAATTTTAATAGAAGACATACGCTGTAAACTCTTTTTTATTGAATAATTTAAATAAGTGCAAATTATTTCAAAGTTAAGTACCGCGAAGTTGTCTATTTAAATTTAAAAATAAAAATAAAAATTGTCTATTAGACCTAACAGAAAAGATAAAGATATCCTTATTCTTTTATTTAAATTGTAATATTAGACATATTTGAAATATTTTACAAGAATTGATTCTATTTAAAATATAAGGAAATAGATTAGTAACATTAATAATAATTCTATTTTTTAAAAGATAAGTAAACATCATAGTCTCACCCGAATTCTTAAATTTGATTTGTACTGATTTCAGTTACAAGAAAGTAAACACACTCTTAACATCAAGGGTGCAGTATGGAATGAAATACAAGTCATTGTTGGAGAATTGTGAATACTGAATATAATCGAAAATATCAAACCGAGTTGATATCAAATTAAACCGAGTTTTGATGCGAACTTTTGAAATTGAACAGATGTACCAGCAAACATGGCTGATACAGTGGGGACGCTATCCTTTTTTTTTCTTTTTTCTAATATTTAATTTTCCTTCTACTCTTTTAAAATTATTGAGGAATGGAAATGGGATGCTTTTGAAATTTGAACTTAAAATTAAAAAAAAAAAGGAGAGAGAAAAGGGTAGATTGGGAACCCCAAGAAAAAGGTGTCCACGTGGCGCACATCGAATGGAAAGAATCATATCAGAAAGTTATGCAGTGAAGTGGAGGAACCTTTTTGCCTTTTTGGTTCGATCGGAACAAATAATAGTTTATTTATTTAAAGGCGAGTGTCGGGTCAGGGTCAGGGTCAGTATCGAAAAGGATATTCAACTTTGAACGTGTGTTTCGGCTTTCGGACTTTCATTTTATTTCCGAGTTCCGACGAGCATTTATAACTCAAAAGGACGCCGGAGCCAGAGGTGATTTTTGGATGGATATGCCCGGGGCCGGGATGGGCCAGATCCATTTTTTTATTATTTATTTTGGGTTTTAGTGGGTCAATCACCCAGGCCCACTTCAAGCAATATATAATCCAAATTTGCGTCATAATTGGGTCTGCTCTGCAAATATATAAAGTTGTCAGGTATTGGAGTACTCAAACGCGGTTCCAACAGAAGCTGCCTAATTCAGCCCAGACCCAACATCCTTCCCTCTCATCTCTCTATTTTTTATTTGCAATATTGGAATTGAAGCTATGAATGAATGAGTTGGCACAAAGCATAAACTTCATCTCTTATTTCTTATGTCAACGCGTCTCACTCTTTTATGGTCCACGAAGTACGCTTCCTTCTACTCATTCCCTTGCATACCAAATCAAGATTCTTCGAGCCACAACGAGGCTTCTTTTTGAGCTTTGGGTTTTGCATCATAAGAGAATTTAATTAATTTTCTCAGCTCAATCAGCTCCTCCCTCTCCCGGTCGAACTTCAATATGAACCGCGTTGACTTTGACTTGCCGGGCGTCAATTTACAATATTCTCCGGGTTTACGCGGCCATGCAAATTACAAAATTGTAATCTGCTAACATGGTGGATCCTACCGTTGCTTGCTTGCATTTTTATAAATCTATATAATATATATATATATACACAAATACAATAAAGACAAACATGTACACGTATTTGTACAGTACAGCTAATTATAAAATGTATACCAGCTGGGATTTGTTGGCCTCGTTCGTCTCCCTTTTCTTTTAATATTACAAACATAAATTCCCTCTTTATATTTGCTATTTTATATTAACGGAAAGGTGACCAACCACGGCCACTCATAACCACCCACGTGGCATCATCATCTCAGCACTAAAAGGGTTAAAGTTTTTTAAAGCACCTCATTGTTAGTACCTATTATTTATTTTATCAAATTTTCATTAAAATTATTTACAATTATTATTTTTCCATAGATTGAAAATTACGTAATAACCCATAACTTTAATTTCTCTTTTCATATTTTTTATTTTCTTGAATTTGATTACACATATAATATGTTTTTCTCATTCTTAATATATCAAAATATTAAATTATTCTTACTCCGGTTAAAACAAACGACAAATAAAAATGCTTTAAAACTAGAAAAAATTTCAATTAATTTCGCTAAAGGTCTAAAAGTCATAAACCCTCGCTATAATCAAAAGCTAGAGATTTACGGAGATCCAACCATTAGTTTTCTTCCTCGGTCCTACTCCCCGCCTTCTCACTAAAAATCACCTGAGATTTACCCCTTGTTTGTTGCATATATTGTTATATAAGTTAATCATTTTACAATACAGTATATAAATATATATTTATTTAAAATAAAACCAAAGTACAAACATAAAAAAAAATATAGAACCTTCTTTTAAATTAAGAAACAAAAATGTAAATTGTGGGTATCAAAATAATTGCACATGCCCATGTGGGGTTGGTTCCGTAATTTGAAAGCACAAAAGTGTGGGCCCAGATTACCAAATTGGCCCTTATGGCTACGTGTGAGAAGCAAGTGGTGAGGGTATATCTCTACTTTGCGCATCTTCAAGTAGTGCTTAACATTTCTCAAGCTTAAAATAATAAAATATTTTTTAAAAAACTGGTTCTTCCGGTTGTCGGTAACATGTGGAGAGTTTTTGAACCAGTGAAAGAAGACAAAATACTGGTTTTGGAGTTTGGACCAGTGACTGGTGATACGAGTTGGTCTTCTTCAATGGTTTTTTGAACAGGTCAGTTTCTCTCTCTTTCTGTCTTAGCAACTGAAAAATGTGTGTTTTTTTTTACACAGCGTATGTTAAATTAATCAAAGGTTTGAACTTTGTGGTATTTTTGGTACACATTTGATGTTGTTTCTGGGTTATTTGTTTTGTATCTGATTTTTTTTCTGTACTGGGAAGGTTGTGGTCAGATTTTGTAGTGACCAAAGCTTTTAGCTTTAGCTTGAGAATTCTCACGTGGGTGAGTTTTTGTTTTGTTTAGGAAGATGAGTTTTCTTTCTGTGTTCGATCTGTGGACAAAGTTGAACAAAAAGGTGGGTAGATTAATTTTATGTTTTACATCACCAATATAATGAAATTTTTAAGTATGATAGATATAAGGAAAACACGAGAAAGTTAAAAGAAAGAGAACATAAAATTCTGGGGTATTAGCAAGTTATCTGAAATTTCAAATTTTCATTTTGTGAATAGGTGGTGGATGCGAGAACACTGAAGATTCCAGCTTTGTAGTTCTGGAAATTGGAGGGTGCATCTTTTTTCGGCAATAGTGTTCATGATATGAGTTCAGTAATGATCATGTGAGAAGCTTCTGTTGTATTTTGGTTCAGTGAATTATTTTTTTAAGAATTGAGCTAAACCATAAGCTGGAAGGTGATAGTTTGAGGGTGAAAGATGGTGATTAGATAGAAAACTTAAAATCAAGGTGTTGTGTTATAGGTATGGACATAGCCAATAATGAAGCTAGTAGCCAGTCTTCAACGCAATTCTCCAACTGTTACAAAGTCCCAACCCTTAATGAAACCATTTTGGATGCAACCCAGATCTCAAATTTGAGTGATCGGTATGTTCTTGGAAAGCAATTAGGATGGGGGCAATTTGGTGTCATTAGAGAATGTTCAGATAAGTTTACTGGTGAGGTTTTGGCCTGTAAGTCTATTGCTAAAGATAGGTTGGTCACGGCAGAAGATGTGCGTAGCATCAAGCTGGAGATTGAAATAATGACCAAGTTATCAGGTCACCCCAATGTTGTGGACCTCAAAGCAGTTTATGAGGAGGAGGATTATGTACATCTGCTGATGGAGTTATGTGCAGGTGGAGAGCTATTTCACCGACTTGAAAAATATGGGAGGTTTTCTGAGTCTGAGGCTAGGGTTATATTTAGGCACCTGATGGAAGTGGTTAAGTATTGTCATGACTACGGAGTAATTCATCGGGATTTAAAGCCGGAAAATATTCTCTTGACTACAAAATCCTCATCCTCTCAAATTAAATTAGCAGACTTTGGTCTAGCAACTTATATAAAAGCTGGTAAGGCCTCCATATTTCAATGTGTCATTTAGTGCATATCTGAAATCATAAGCAGCTTAAAGATTTTCTCACTATAATTATATTGGATCATCTCAACAGGCCAGAACTTGCACGGGACGGTTGGGAGCCCATTTTATATAGCCCCCGAGGTACTGGCAGGGGGTTACAATCAGGCTGCTGACGTGTGGAGTGCTGGGGTTATCTTGTACATTCTTCTCAGTGCGATGCCCCCCTTTTGGGGCAAAACTAAGTCAAAGATTTTTTATGCTGTTAGGGCTGCAGATCTACGGTTCCCTTCAGATCCCTGGGATCATATATCTGCCAGTGCCCGGGACCTGATCTTGGGTATGCTATGTGTAGATCCTTGCAAGAGGCTCTCTGTAGCAGAGATTCTAGGTAGGTCAGTTATATATACATAAATATATATTTTCACTAAGAGAATCTTAATCCAATATTTGGATCAAAAGTTTTAGTTAACAGGATTTCTGTAAAATTGGCTTAGCAATAGAGAACTTATTTGATAAATGCTGGGGTAGTAGCAATTGAAGAGGCATCGCCTTCGGCAAGTTGATGTATGCTGTTTGAGTAAATATGTTTGAAAGAGGCTATCTAGATGCTCAAATTTTGCCACTTAGACTATTGCATTAATGCCATACCTGATGCATGTCTTGCGTGGTAATTCTTGTCATCCAAAGCCTTGATTTGGTTTTTACTAAAAGGTAAAAAAAATTACTACTCATATATAGGCCCTAACTGTTCAATTTGCTTGTTTGTCAACTAAGAATTTTGTATGAGGTCATATGTGGTAAAGATAACAATATTCATCCACTAATTTCGATATTTGATTAATTCATTGGTAGAACTAGTTCCTGTAACAGCTGCTCATTCAGTGATTCTATTACAAATGAAGCTTTAGATGTCAAACAGGATGCCTTATCCAAAATTTTTGCTGAAAGTAACAATATACTTCCCTGTGCAGCTCACTCATGGATGGAAAATTGTGCACAAGAAGCTCAAGGACCAGACAATCAGGACGACATTAATTGCAAACAGGTGGAAGTGGGCCGATATTCTTTTTCTGCCACATTTATATCCAGGAATGATGACTACAGCTTCAGCGATGGTCAAGTGGAACAGTCACCTGCATTCACTTGTAAATCATCATTTTCTACTTTCCTAGTTGACAGTACTCCTTGCTTGGGAAATGGAGATTTCTCTTTCAGCAGCTGCTGCGAATCAAGTGCTGCAGACTTCTCTTCTCCAATTCCATCAATGCCAAGTTTTACTTTCTTCAGTCCAAGTGCTGCAGTTGAGCAAGGAAATGTTTCACTAGGATTTAAAGTCAACATGTCAAAACTGGAAGGCCAACGAGAAGGTATGTGTGTTTTATCAATACTTGCCATATTTTCTTATAGAGGGTCCATTACATGGCATAGTGGTAGAAGTTTGGGACCAGGGGACTTAGGTTCAAGTCTTGAGTCATAACTTCATAATCACAGTGCTTTAATTTTATTTATTTATTTTTAAACAAATTATGAAACTAATGAATAGTATTGATCTTTTTTCAAATGAAACTTGATTATTATTATGGTTTGTAGTAAGCATCAACTTACTGCACTGTGCAAGATGAATGAGACATAGGCCCACTGCTTATTTTGTGGCAAGGCCTTCCAGTTTTGGCAGAAAAAATTTCCTTATAAAGTTGCACTCAATTGAAAACTGAATTCATTGATGATTATTTATGAGGCACTATTATGCTCCTAAGTTAATTCTCTTTGAGAATTTCCATTTCGCTTTCCCGTCTACTTCTCTCTTGAGTAAAAAAATGAGCTAAGACTTAACTGGAGCATCTTTGCTTTGCATATTCAGAATCGAACATGGGAAAGTTTGTGCTGCCAGATTCTTCACTCCCTGTTAAGCGTGATTTACAAGAAACGGAGAACAGGACACAAGTTTGGAGAGGTGGAACTGGTGGATCAAGGGCTGCTGGCATTCACAGTAAAAGGAATCACACAATTGGACTTGGTGAGCTTGATCAACTTAATCTCATGGTGACTGCATCGGTCATCCGTTGGGCGTCATGCACACACATTCCAACTGTACCATCCCTTAAATTATCACTTGTTTGCTAGAAACCAAAAGTTCCCTATTATGGCCAGACAAGCAGGAAGGTGACACTGACAGAATCATATGCACGATGTTTCCAAGCGGAGATTGGTTGACCTGAGAAGCTGAACTCTGGCACATAGGCCTGTATTGCTCAAGTTATGATGCTTTTCTGAATTTGAAAGAAATTGTAATATATTAGCTTAAGGCTACCACACTGAATTCAGTTTTTAAGATTCACACTTTGTATTTTAGAAAGTGGTTCATTATCTAATCATTTATACTTGCAAATGAAAGAGGATAGTATATTTCATATTTTTATATTAAAGGCCTTTCTAAACGTCCCCCACCACCTTCCTCTAGTGACAGTGTGACAATTATATATGACGTTGTTATAAATATTATCTACTTATTTTTTTAATATTTTATATTATTTAAAAATTCTTCTATTATTACAAAAAATTTGTTAACTCTTAAATTTATTGTCTTTTTTACTAATTTATTTTTAAATTGATGACCTTATTCTTTTACTATTTTTTTATAAATTATTTTTGTAATTTTTTTAAGGAAATGGTACTAAAATAATAAAAATAATAACATATTTATGTTATAATGTAAAGATGAATATTTTAGTTATTTTATTTTTATTTTTATTTTTATTAATATTTAATATTTTTTTAACATATTAATATTTAATGCTCATTAGAAAGAATAAAATTTTTATAGTTGTTTAATATTTTTTAAACAAAATTATTAAAAAATAATAAAACTGTAATATATTTATTATTTCTTAAAAGTATTAAATATTAATGTATCAAAAAATATTAATATAAATAATTAGAATGTTCATTCTTCAACCGTAACATAAATAGGATATTATTTTATTATTACAATATTTAAGTTATTTATTTAGTATTTTTTAATAATAATAAAATTCATAACATATTTATTATTTATAATGAGCATTAAATACTAGTGTATTAAAACATATTAAATATTAATCCTTCTATTTATATTATAAGTTTAATATTATTTTAAAAAAATTATATCATTAATTTCTGAAAAAAAGAAGTAAAAGAACGTTGACAAAAAGGATGTCAATGTAAAGAACATTAGTAAAAAGAGAATAAAAATTAAAATTTAACAAATAAATTTTTTTTTTGAATAATATAAAATCAGGAGAGTAAATAAATAATACTAAAAACTAGAAGAGGGTAATTAATCGCAGTGCCCTAGCAAAATAGCAGTATATGAGTTCAAACCCTCTACACAAAATGCCCCTTCCAAGTTTAAGTGAACAATTGTCTATATAAGCTTGTCCAGCTGCAGTCTAAAATATTGTAGCAAGCTTGTTGTCGAGCATCCTAGCTCCAGGCCCAAGGTTATGGCGTAAAATTTGTTCCCTCTTTGTCTTGTGCACAAAATGGGAAAATTGTAATCATAAATATTAATCATTCATGCACTTTGTGCAAACATACAACAATTTGTAGTAAAATATATATGCAAGTAAAATCTAATTTAAAGTTACGCTGCAAAATGTTACTTGGACTGTTCTCTTATGATACAAGCACTATCGCCTATTAAACATACAATAATGTTATCGAGTCTGATTAGTGATAACCGACCCGGTTGCCTCTTGTGCCCCAAATAGAATTTACAGAGGCCTTACTTCAGAACATGGCAAGACTTTGAAAAATTAATTTATATAGATAAAAAAAAAAATTGTTCTTCATTTAGGAATAATCAATACAATTTTTCTTCTCTTTCCCTATTTTGAGATCAAGGTAATATAACAAGATAATGTCCCCTGCAGCTACTCTCATGATGCTGGTGCATATTCTTGGATAGCTGTTGCAAGCTTATTTCGGTCCTCCTCTGTTTTTGTCCTGATTAAGAAGGTACGTGCTAGGGCACTACCATTACTGCCAGCACCAGCATCATTGCCCTAAAAACCCCACGGAAGTTACCAACCATTAATTTCATGAACGTATTATAGGAAAAATGCTTCAAGAGATATTGAGGACTTCTGGTTTCACATGTGAGTTCCTCGTACGGTTGAAAGAAAAATGACAAAAAGAAAATAATATAAGAGCCTCATGGTTGATCCTAAGCTGTATCATCTGTACAAGTTGGTCCTCAACACCTAAACTAGCCAACAAAAACAACAAACATTAAATGCAAAAGTATTCAGATTAATATGTTTTACCGAAGTATGGAATATTGCAACGAGGGAATTCTTTTGTAAATTTGTCTTGATTCCCGGATATAGCAATGCATTAAGCAGCACCTTTCCCACCTGCCCCACATGAAATATTAAAGTTAAATGAACTACTATTGAATTAGAGAAATTATCCGCAACCAGAGATATGAAGATAATCTAAATCACCTATTGCAGTACATAATTATTCAACAAAGATAGATGCCTAATAATGGAATAAGAACAGTTTAGAATCAAATTATATAGAAGGTATATTGAATTGAAATAAATCCGATCAAGTGGCAGACTGCCTTTTTTGTTTATAGTCGTTTTTACTATTATTGTCAGGCATAGCAATTTCTCGAACAAAAGTATGCCTCAAGCAAGACATTGCTTGAAGCTGCTGACTAATGAGCACTCCATTTCAGTTTTCTCTACCAACAATACCATGCAAACACAGAACTCTGTCATGCAAATTTAGTATCGCTGCTTTAAATACATCACCTAAAAAATGCCCATTTAATTAAATAAAATTGTTCAAGTAATGGAGACAGCAATCTAATATTGGATATTCAAGGCTTCAATATAGCCTCAAAAGAATAAATTGAGAACCATCAAATTTTAGAAATGGCAATGCACATATGCAATTCCCCAAGCCATAAGAATATAAAATACTTTTGATTCTGCTCTCCTCACTCTTATAGTTAACACTGAAAAACAGAGAAATAAAATGCACTGAGAAAAATTTAAATAATCGAAATATTTTCACTAAAATCTCAAAATAAAATGCATCCATGAGGAAACATACATCATTTCGAACAACGATGGTTGGTTTAGACTCCTTTGTACCCTTGCTGACACCCTCTTTGCATTTAATGGATAGCTGCCCTGTGCCTTTATCTTTCCACGTGTCTCTATCACCAGGATCACTTGACTGAACATATAAAGCCAATAAAAAAAAAACACAAAGTTAACTATAGAGAACGTAAACAAAAAGATTAACTCTTGACAAGGTAAGAATAAATGCCATGTATCAGATACTTCAAAGCAAAACTATGACATAAGTTTTCCCAAATAAATACCTTTACATAAAGTTTACACTTGACTTCATGGACTACAATAATGCCCTTCTCTTCTGACTTCTTCACAGATGGGCTGCTAGGCCGTGGTAATTCGTCTTCTGATGATCCAAAAAGAAGGCATAAATATGCATGTGAAAGGGAAAAAACATATCCAGGTCGTTAGGAATATATCATGCAAGTGAGTAAGAAAATGAACAAGAGGTTTAATTAAGTAACGGATTGAAAGAAATCAAATAAAAGTTAATGAAGAAAGAAAAGGAAATGCATTTTCTCACCATCATCAGCATCATTTGAAGCATTGTTGTTTTGAGGAAGTGAACTTTGACTTCCTGAAACAAGATTATGGACAATAGAACATCAGAAAATTGTACCTGTCTCCCAAAAATAGGAGGTACATTCAATACTCAAAAATCAAGTCATCACTACAGATAAGCACAGGTCACAAAATTATCACCTGAAAGTAGCAGGTACAATCAATACTACAAAAAAAATCAAATTGTCATTACAGATAAGCACAGATTACAAATTATCACTGGAATTCTAATTTAGTGTTTATCAAGCACAGAAGGGAAATGGCCGAGTAAATAACAAAGAGATCATAAGATTCAGATGCCTCCAAAATGAATTTTCATGTCTATAGCTTTTCAGCAAGATACTGAGGTGATGCTGAGGTATATAGTTTAGGCTTGGGGAATTTTCTATGCACAGTCCTTGTGGTCATTCTCTTTCAAAACACATTCTTTAAAATGTTTCCACCTTTATAATTCAAGTTAAAACTCCTTCCCATAACATTTTTTAGAACGAAAAAGTAATATTTAATCATATCCTATGGCAGTCATTATTTTGCCTCTCAACATCCTAAAGCTACATATTTACAAGTACAAATCAATCATCAAAGTAGACAAGGGGACACCTACCAAGTAAAACAGGGGCTTGATTGTTGGAGAATACTCCCGAGCTCCAAGAAGCTGCAGTACTAGAGAATACTCCAGAACTCCCTGAAGTTGCATTGTTGGAGAATAGGCCCAAACTCCCTGAAGAAGCTGCATTGTTGGAGAATAGTCCAGATTTCCCTGAAGAAGCTGTACTATTCGAGAATAGTCCAGAGCTCCCGGAAGAAGCTGCATTGTTGGAGAATACTCCAGAACTCCCTGAAGTTGCATTGTTGGAGAATAGCCCCAAACTCCTTGAAGAAGCTGCATTGTTGGAGAATAGTCCAGATTTCCCCAAAGAAGCTGCACTATTCCAGAATAGTCCAGAGCTCTCCGAAGAAGCTGCATTGTTTGAGAATAGTCCAGAGCTCCCTGAAGATGGACTGCTCAAGAATATTCCAAAGCTCCCTGAAGTTGCAAAGCTTGTAGTTGTAGTTGATGGAGTAAATGTTTTCTCCTGAGAGAGTTTTACATCATTATTCTTAATTTCAGGGATCAATTTCTTTTCAGTGATATGAGGTTCAACAGCAGATGAATTTCCTGCTTTTAGAGCATTTGCTTTGAGCCATTCAACAACATCACTGAACTTCTCCTGCGCAAGTGGTCAATGCAAATACCAACAGCGGTTAGCAAATCAAAAATAAATGTCTCAGATTTACATTATTACATATGAAAATAAGTTCCACAGCACTGATTAAAGGCAAATCTTACAATGTACACACGGTTTCCAACTGAGATGATAATGTGCATATAGATTCCAACTTCCACTCAACAAGGTTGACTAAAATTTAAAATTATAACAAGAAAAAGGGCCTAAAGTAACTTTTATCCAAATGAAAACTAATTTGACGTTGTTCATCATTTTGCTCATCCTTATCTCAGTAGCTAGGTATGCTCTAAACAAATATATTTGGGTGCTGCATTAGTTTGTTCCATTCATATATTGAAGTTAGATATGTTATAAATAAGCCAGTTATAAGGAAAAAAGACAACAATTCAGTTGGCAAACCAATGGTATAAAACAACAAAAGACACTTTCCAACTGTAGTAAGAGTTGCTAGGAGTTACTGTGATGTTTGAAGCATGAGCTAAGTAGTCTTGAACACCATCTTCCCAAAGTTCATCGGGGTGATTCTTCAATTGTGTTTGCACCCAACTGTTCACAACAAGAAGAAAAAAGCGAACATGCTAAATGTCAGAGATTTCAGTATGACATAATTAAGCAGGCAACAAATATAAATTTAAGAAAGACCATAACTTCTTGGATGAA
The DNA here is from genome assembly GCA_946807835.1 of Ailanthus altissimus. Lineage (NCBI taxonomy): Eukaryota > Viridiplantae > Streptophyta > Magnoliopsida > Sapindales > Simaroubaceae > Ailanthus > Ailanthus altissimus. The sequence continues at coordinate 22,647,354 of OX327696.1, read as the reverse complement.
AACAAGGAAATTAGATGAACTTTCTAAGACCAAAGTTACATATTAAATGCTCCACAAACTTCAGTATGATATAAATAGTTCAATCGTGATAATATATGACAACATGCACAACAAAACAATTAAAAGTAATAACAAGCAAGCAATGAGCTAGCCATTCCAGCCAAATGAAGAGAAATGAGATGTTTGCACACAACAAACTGGAAGTGCAGCTGATAAATAGGGAAAGAAAGGAAATATAAAGAGTTAAAACCTTGCAAATTGCGTATTGAGAGCTCTCACATGCTGTCGAGATGACTCAGCACGCTGCACATCCAATGGTGATGTTGCAATCGACTGTTGTTGAGATGGCTCTGCCCTGTGAATATCAAACAGGGATCCTCCCATTATTCTTTTATTCTGAAACTGCATCATCATTGAAAATTTAAAAATAAGTCTTAACATGATAACTTGGAGATCAAAACAGGCAATATCTGCACCCAAAATAAACACATTTAAGAGCAATTTTATAGTTTCGGGAAGCTAAAGCTCCATATGTTTTACAGCTCAAAGGGCACTGAGAATATTGTAATAAGTATTTGAATGTCGAAACAACTAGCCAGACTTTACACATATTTCTTTGTTTTCCATCCATCATAGTTGAGGCGGTAGCACTTACTCAACTTCTGTTTTCATATAATCCTTTTTTGTTTTACCCTGTCATTTACTGAAGGCTTTCTCATTTTTTCCTCCTAGTTGATGGATCTTCACTCCCTATGGTAAATCTCCAATTCTGCTATAATATGTGTCTCTTACCCCCCACCTTCCCCCAAAAGACAAAAAATGGAAGACAATAAGCCTTGACTCCCACCAAATGAAATTGGGGACATAATATTTTTGCATTATTTTCCATCAAAAGCAAAGTCCTCCATGAAATTCACACTTGGGGCTGATTCTTACTCTACTGGCTTTGTGTTCTTGCAAGAAGACATAACTAAAAATAACTGAACTCTTAGATTTCAGTCAAAGTCCACACTGTTGTCCACCAGTTTGTGGTGATTGTGTGAAGGAAAACTTGCAATATGCGGCAACAAGATTGTATTTTAACTAGCAACAAGGTTAATAGTTTCTGCTCAACTTTAAAAAATAATAACACTGTAACCTCCGTATAAATATGATACCTCCTCAAAACTTCATCCGTGGTAAAATAGATAAAAACCAAACCCCATAAATGCAAGCTTCTCATAATTCTAGCTGCAAAAACCCTCAAATCAAGTTTTGCTATAAACTAAAATCATAACAAATAATAAACCCCCAAGTTTCTCACGATCCTAAATTCTAACAACAAGCACTCAAACAATGCCATTCATTCTGTCACCTCGACAACCTAGCAGCTAAATTAAGCTGGAAAAAGGCAAAAATTTTAAACTTTGTGTTCACATTGTTTTGACTCGAATAAACTAGAACCAAACAGCCACATAATGATAAATAAATCAATTAAAAATTGTTTTCAATTTAATATTCTCAAATAAACGAAAACATCCACCTCGACAATGCTTATTTGCGTGCAAATAAAGCCTCATAGTTTAAATAAATTAGGGTGTTTTGATAACAATAATAACGATAACAAGGAAAATAGAACTTACAGCAGAATCGTTCGTGTCCGGAGCCGACTCCGATACGGCGGGACGTTTCGTGCCTTTCATAATTTTATTATTTATTTTATATATTTAAATAAAAATAAAAACAAATTAATAAATAAGCTGCAACGGAAAAATTAGGGTTTTGGTTTAAATTTTGGTGATGCTTATGTTTGAGGCTACAGATACACACAGCAAAACGAGAGAGGGGGGTTTTCAATTTTGGGAATTAAATGATCAGATGCCAATGGGAACCGGGGGAGTTTTGATCGTTGGATCAGGTGGGGAACTAAAACTTTCAATTGGGTCCGTTAGTACGAAGGGGCCTGCCATCTCTGTTGGTATTTTTCACATGGACCACGTGCTGTTGTGATTGTCTACTGGAGTCGCCCACTGTCGTGGGACCCACCATTAAGAAATTTTTTCCTTTTCCTTAGAACAATTGGGCCAGTCTTTACATTAAATTTAAATTGACGGTGCCATTTTGTCGAGTTTTGTTTTTTTTTAAAAAAATTACAAATACTTAAAAGTTAAGTCTCAAAATTAATTAAGTACACTCTGTTAGTAGTAATCCAAAATCATGATTTGAACCGAAAAGAAAAATAAAACTAGATACGCTTTACTTCTTGTGGGAATAATGATCCAAGGCTTTTTTTTTTCTCTCTATTTTATTATGTAATAAGAACTTGTTTGATACGTGGGTTTAAATTGGGTGAATTAAATAAGATTAGATAAGATATGATAGAATATAATTAAATCGAATTGCTATGTTGTGTTTGGTGAAGTTGAGGATGGAACAAAATTATATATAATTTTATTATTAAATTATTAAAAAAATTAGTTAGATAATTATATATTGATTAAAGTTGTATTATAATAAAATTTTATCAAATATATTTATCTAAAATTTGATAATTTAAGAGTCAACGAGTTAAATTTGTGATGGTAAATATAGAATGAGATTAAACTGACTTGATCGCTCTTTTGTTTTAAAAATCTTTATTATATTAGAACCTTGCAATAAAAGAAGATAGTGAGGTTGTGACGAATATTTTTTTAGCATAAACATTTTAATATTTAAGTCAATAATTATTTAAAAAAATAAAGAATATGATGATAATATAAAAGAAACTACAATAAGTGACTCAATGTGTCTACTCTCGTGGTCTTAAGGACAATAATCTTAAGAATTTAAATCTTTAAAAAGTATAATAAAACTATTTGAGAATGCAAAATAAGTAATTTTGTATTTCTTTCTAAATATGAGCTTCAATATAATGAGTTCTTTTTCAATATCTATATGCGTATTTCATTCGTATAAATTTTTTTTCTTATTTATATAGTGGAGATGTAGGTTTACACTATGGAATTTGAAATTCTTTTAAAATTCAATAGCCTAATAGAATTTTATTTTTAAGATTATGCTATTTAAGTCTTATTGAAATCAAATTAACTCTTTTTTTATCCTAGTGGGACTTGCGCCGTGATTTTAGGATATTCTTTAGATTTAAGAAATTTTTCATGATAAATTTAATTTTATCTACAACTTTTATAAGTTAAATTTTTTTAAGAATCTTCCTTTGACTTTTATGATGGTCAAGTTTGGACATATATTCTACTTATAATATGAAGAGATTATTTCTTTTGTTTCGAGACCAATCGAATAAAGTAGTCGAGTTACAATTATTATTTTGACTAGTTTTGAAAGTAGTAAATTTAACTGAGCATTATAACCAAATTATATAACTAACGCTCTGATTAACTTGATGAAAAGTATAAGTCTCCATTATAGAGTCTGATTGAACATGATAGTTAGATTACGATCAATATTTTAATTAGCTTGGAGATTGTAGGTCGTTTATTCTCCTTTGAAGTTTAATTAAATAGAGTAGTCAAATCATAATTAATGTTTTGATTAGCTAAGAGAGAGTGACCATAATTCGATGACATATCTGAGTTGATGTTATCTTTTGGGCTTAGATTAAAGTCTCATAAACTATGTAAGCTGCAGTCTTTTAAATCTAATAGGTCAAAGTCTTTAGACCTTATAAGCTGAAATACAAAGAATATGATATTTATTTTAAACATGTTATAATCTCTTTTTTATTATGTTATTTTATATGAAATAAATCAAACCAAAATGAATTTTTTAATAAGTGTAACATTGATTTAAATAAATATTTGTAATAATTTATTAATAATCAAAATTTTATACTATTACTTATATATATATCTATTATTATTGTTGTTGTTGTTGCAAGTACATAATTAATTAAATTTCAATTATTAATAAGGATTAATTTTTAATTTATGTGCATCGGATAAGTTAATCCCACGGGGAACCATGGAATTAGTTTTCTTTTATGAATAAAATTGTTTTGAGGAAGACCAAGGCTAATAGTGCTAAGCCCATGTAAAGCACCAATTATAAAATAAGATAATTTTTTTTTTGTTTGTAAATAATCCAATTCACACTCTTTATCTCGTGCATCAAATGCATCCTAAGGCTTGTTTGGTATGTTAGATAAGATAAGTTTAGATAGAAATTATTAACATTAAATAAAATAGGATAATGATTGAATTATACTTATATATTGTGTTTGACATATTAGTTATGCGATTGTATTCTATATAACATACATATTATTAAAATATTACAAAAATTATTAAGTATTTAAATATTTATTCAATTATAGAGCTTTAATTTTTTTTTGAAAAATAATTATAAAGCTTTAATTAATTATCAAAATCTTATATCTTTTAGTTCATTGCAGCAATTTTGTACATTTTCAGTTCACTGTCTGTCACCCTCACCATGTTATTAACATTATTCCATTGTCCCCGAAAATTTAGAACAAAATTCTCGAGATCACTCACACCAAGACACAATTCCCATGTGGAATCACATTCCCTGTTTTTCTGAATAAAAATAAAAACAGAAAAAGACCAGATGATGTTGCCATCTGCCAGCTTTGATCCATCAAAGTGGTTGCTGTAATTAAATTAAATTAAATTCCAAGATATTCGAAGAATGTTAAATCATTTGCAGCAAAACAACTTTACATCAGAAATAGAGATATCTATTATTGCCTCTATTCATCTTCTTCACTGACATTCTACTTCTATGCCCAGTGTGTATACAAAACCAAATTAAGAAAAAAATGAAAAGAAGATTTATACTAAGGGCCTTTTCTCTTCATCTTCTCCATTTTCTTCTACCAACTCTTTGTCATGTTCAAAAGAAGATTTCCTATGCTTGGCAATGCTGTGTGAGTTTGGACTTTTGCTGGGGACTCTGTTTTCGGGCAACATTTTCAATATGATTCCCATGGTAATGAGCAGCAGCCCGGTTCCGTGCTGTTCAGTTAATGGCTTTGTAAATATAAAGTATGACAGTAACAGTGTTATTGCCTTTCTAGCAGTTGTTATCTGCATGTGAGGATAAAAACCAAGACCCACCAATTAGATGTATTTGGTAAAAGCATTGACATGAATCTGAAAACAAATGGTGTTGGCATTTCTAACATGTTTGAATACTAAAGTTAGTATTTGAACCTAATTATCAGTAAGATAAAAAAGATAACATTTGAGAACTGAAAACAAAGATGAATGCAAACAAATCCCAGGATGCCTTCATTGAATACAGTACAATGCTGTTTGGCTATTGAAATAACACTTATTTTAAATCCTATATACAAGCGGGGAAATGTGCTACTAAATTCCAAAATGAAACTTGTGAGAAAGGAAATTGACAGGGGTAGAAAATGCATTTACCATTGCAGTGGTACGCAGCTCCAAAAATGGCAATGAGAGACAAAACAGACACTTGACCGACAAACATGGCCATGGCTTCGAATGCTAACACCCCATATACATATAGATGCTGCAATTGATTAAAAGCAAAAGGCACTGTTATTACTGACTGCACAAACTAAATACCATGTAGTAAATAAAACCTGGAGTTGCAACGTTCAAAAGCGAAAAGAAAAAGGAGGAAAAGACAACGGTAATGCAAATGTATGCACACAAACTAGTGACTTTGATTACGATCTCAGCTGTGTAACAAGAGATACAAGCAATCAATACAGTTACGGTTCATTTTCTTTTTTAATTCATATCCCCTTTTCCTGAACAGTTTTTTATACTCCATTGAAAAAATAAACAAGGATAATCCTCAGACTTTCAGAACCTTTAGGACCTAGGTAACATGAAATTTCTGTGCATCTGCTAGTCAAAGAAGTAATTCAATTGGCTCATTAGAATAATTTATGGTTTAATTTGTTAGGTCCATTCCCAGAATCTAGACTTAAGGTAGAAACTATTCGTACTTAACATCAAAATAAGTTAAATTTAGTAGACATTCAACCAGATCTTTGGCTTCTCCAAGAAAATTCAATTAGGGCGGCATTTTAGGCATGTTACGTATTACCTAAAACTTTTTATTAAATTTACAAAGCGATAACCTATGTATGAGAGGGGGGAAGATATGCAAGGGAAGGAAGAGGAATAAAAAAAGAAAGAATAAATTTATCAAGAGGAAATGTTCTTTACTTGCGAACATGAATTCCAGGCCCTAAACAGCTCTCCTGTTAGAATCATTGGCGCAAGTAAGAAAGGCAACCCAACTACTGTTGAGCAAAACAACATCTCCATCTGTCATAAGAAATGTAATAGAAATCAATAACAAGAAAAGGGAATAGTTTCTTTGACATAAGATACTTTTGCATTCATACACTATATGGGAAGAATGTTGATCACCTGTGTTGTGTCTGGATTCAGGTGAAAATTGCTTCCTGCAAATTACCCAGAAAGGAATCCATAACTAAAGCACCTGAAATCATTAGGACACCAATCATGCTAAAATTCGGAGAAGTGGGGGCGTCCGCTAAAGTAAAAAGGATCAGACCAACAACTAGAAGCAGAGCAGAGATATATTCGTGAACAGGATACTTCCTTCTCAAGCCAGGAATGAAGGCACCCATAATCATCACCGGCAGCACCTAAATTTTCAAATCCAAGGAACCATCAAATTTACATTTGATCCTCCATATTTCCCAATGCACATCAAAGATTAACTAAATTACAGCAAGAAACTTTGTCAATATCATCCTGCTAAAGAAATCTTTACACTTCACAAAACTGACAATTAATTGAAATTTAGGACTTTGTCTACATTTACCTTTGTGGATTTGCATATAATCTGCACTGGATAATTAAGAAAGGCCAAGGAGCCCTTGGTTAATCCATGAGAACCCATTAAAACCGCTGAGAGTTTCACATAAGTTCTCCATGGGTTCACCATTTGCTTGGTGGTGAAACCTTGCAAGTATATGAGAACCAAGTACACAAATCTTTGTACGAAAGTGAAATACCATCCGTAGCTGGAAAATCAAATATTTTGAGTAAACAAGAACACAGAGATTACATCATGATGGAAACTGAAACATTAAACATGTTAAATTTACATTTCTGTTGAGAATGATATACCTGAATTGAAGCCTATTGTACGCGTATTCCTGAAATTTGGAAAAGGAACATGTCAATGCTCAGATTATACAAGAAAATTTAATTATATAATGTAATCCTAATTCACTAATTACATAAGAAATTCTTAAGTACTCGCGATATGGGAATTGAAGACCAATAGAACAGAGAATTAAAATTAAAGGAAATACAATACGTTCCTTTTGTTTTCCCAAATTTTCTCAGGAGCCAAACAGAGAGCAAGGCGGTAAAATCAATCACATGCAAGATCAATAACTCACAGTAAAGCACTTATCCAATTTAAAAGAGAAAAAATTCACTCAAAAGAATCAAATGGACATCAAGCATAAAACCTCAAAGAAATGTGAAATAAAGGCACTTAAAAATAAATAAAAAATTTAAAAAAATAAAACAAAAACAAACCTCGCAAATGCCATTAACAAGGTAATGAAAGAAGAACCCAGAAGAGCAAATGAGGAATTGTTGCCACTTGGGTCGATCAGAGAGAGAGATTCCGAACAGAGACCTCGTTTGTTCTTCGTTCTTCATCTCCCCAAAGCCTCCGATGATGATGATGTGATCAACTTCACCACAAATGGTCAATCCAAAAACCGAAAAGTCTATTTAGATTGCTTCTAGTTCCAGTACCGGTGCTGCATGGCTTTTTTGACTTGTATTATTATTTTATTATCGTCACATGGAGAATTTGGTTAAAAAATAAAGTTGGTTTATGGCGTCAAGAAGAAAAGCATCAAATTTGCGAAGCTCTTTAGCGTACAAATGAAATAAAATAATGGGGTTTTAGAGAGTTTTTTGTTCGGCGTTTGTGCCTTTTTGAGCTCGAAAGTAGGAGGGTTTTAAGATGGGAATTCGAGAGTCACGACACGAAGCCTTTTGGTTGTTTTCAAAGAAAGTTTTCTCCGGTATGTCTTGTGGGAAAAGTTTTCATTTCTCGCGAAAGTTTTTATTAAAATGGAAATTACGTGACGTCGTTTTGATTTTTCAGAAGGCTTGCCATGTGATCAAATTGACAATTTTTTTTTTCTTCGAGCCTTTTTTTTTTTGACACATTTTGTTAAACGATTAGAGTTAGATTGGATCATCACATAATTGACATCATATCATATGGATAAGGAATTCATAAAAAATGCATTGCTATTATATCTATATCTATATCTATTATTCACATTTATCTGTTTATATTAATTTTATAAAATAATCATCAATATAAATTGATAAAAAGAAAAAAAAAAAGAAAGAAAATTGGAGCAATAGGAGTTACAAAGAGACATAGTTTAATATTTTTAACTGGGAAGAGATTTTATTTATATATATAAAAAAAATTAAAAATTAAGTTAATTGGTGAAATACATGTGACTCAATATGGATGGATAAAAGAAAATATATTGACAATAAATAGTTTTCATTAAGAAAAAAAAACTTCAAAAAGTATATATTAATGCAGAAGGCAGATTTTGGAAAGATTTTAATAGATATAAATAGGTGTAATTTTTGGAAAGACATTTATAGTGTATCCTAAGCGATTTTCATATTTGAACGGGAGGTTGACTTTCATTTCATTAATTTTTTATGCCTCGTGTGAAATTGAGGGGTGATAAGCTGGCAGCCTGGGATTTGCTGACAGAATTAAGCCCGCTTGACTTGACTGCAGCAGTCACTATATCTAATTATTTATACGCTCGCTTAAGATTTTTGTGTGTCAAGAAAATTCGGTTGCTGTTTTGCTTAGTATTTGGCGGACTGGAAAGTTAAAAAAAAGATGGAGCGAGGCTAAAACTACGCCGGAGCGTAGTATGCACGGCACCTGCTTCTTGTGTACTTGTACTACCTTCTCAATTACTTTCAAATTCTACAAACTAAAAATATTTTTACAAGGAAGATGGATGACTGAATGGTGGAACATGTCAAAATAATAGTTTTTATTGTAAGAAAAAGCTTAGCTTATCAAATTATACTATACCTCTTTTATTTTTTATTTTTGAAAAATAGAAATTTCATTAAAAAAGTTCGAAGGGGAGAAATTGATTCCTCAGATATAACTGGTAAATTATGAGTTCCAGATCAAACAAACTCATGATCCAAATGAAGAGCAAACTAGGTTAATTCATATGCAATTCAGGAAAAAAAAAACACCAGAAAAGAATGAGTAGGCCAGCACAAAAATTTCATTCAACATATAACTGAGTTCTGAAACTGAGCACTTTGCTTCATTGATGTCTTTGATGCGTCCTAAAGCATCTAAAACCAGCTCCACAACTATTATACCAATTGATCTTGCTAACTAAAGTCCTTGAAGAATAGACATAGCTTCCAAAATTTCCACCAAAAAACACAAATCAACAGGGCAAGCTGTTAATACCAAGAATGATCCTATATGGTCTCTAATAACCAACCCAAGTCCCGACTGCGAGCTTCTTAAAGAAGTACCTGCATCAGTATTAACTTTAAGTTTTCTCAAGCTCAGAGGTCGCCATACCAATTGCACCAAATCTATGTTAGAGATAGACATTGGGCAGCTTGCAGTTCCAGCAAATAATTCTTCGGTTAGCTAATAGAATCTAGAACAAGCTTATTATTGCATTTAATAACGACTTGGTTTCGCAACATCAAGACTTCCCATGCATACAATTAAAAAATCCAATATAGTTGAGTTCGGCTGCAATACTGTATGAACTAAAGTTTCACTACTTCAACTACAACATACAAGTATCGTCAGTTTTAGAACACGGTGTATCTTTAGTTATTTAATTTCAGTTAATTATTTGAATAAATTCGATTATTTTATTATTTTTTATTCAATTGTAGTGATAAAAAAAAATAAATTGTTTATATATTTTTATACTAGTTAACAATCTATACTGCGTATATCTTAAAATTAACTCATTACATGACACAAAATTGAATAATGAATCTAATCACCATAAGAGGATTAAAGTGAGTCTTAATAGCAAACGTATCTATGACATCTATGTTTTGGTCATATTAGTCTAGATAGAATTCAAACATTGATAAAAAAATGAACCTTTAAGTTCATTAGATATTAAACTATTATCAGTCTGCGAATCTGTATAGAAGACAAAATGACCAAAAAATTCTTTAATGCTAAAGGTAATAGAGCCATTGAAACATTAAAATTAATGCACTTTGACGTATGTAAGCCCATGAGCACACAAGTTAGAGGAAGTTATAAATATTTCATCACTTTCATTGATGATCATTCTGGATTCGGGTATGATAGTGATTGATAACTATTTTATTTATTTTCTTACTCTTTTAATATTTAATATATTATTAACATAACTAGTTGGTAAATTGACTTAAATGTGTATCTTGAATCAAGGCTATGTAAAATTCATTTGTTTAATGGAGTTACTTTGTAATTATATAAATTCATTTGTAAAATATGTATCTTGAATCAAGGTTATGTAAAATTATTTTTGTTTAATTGAGTTGCTTTGTAATTATGTCGTATAGTATTTATATTAACTATTTTATGAATTATTTTTATTAGTTTTAATTAGAAATAAGTTTAACTTTAATTGAAATTTTTTTATTAAATTTAAATTTGTGATATGATTTTGAGTGTTAAATTTTATAAAAAATTTTAGATTAATATTATGATTTTATATTTTTTATTATATTAATTTATAATCATTTAAAATTCACAAATAATACATTGCGGATTTGGTAAGAATATATATCTATTAGAGCCAATTTGATAATGAAACTTTAAATTTATAATAAATTTTAAAAGAATTTAATAATTTATTTTTAAAATAAATATAAATGGAAATTAAAAAAATCTATTCCAAATTTAATCTGCTACCTTCCCTAACCTCAACTCTCGAGAAATTAATTATAAGTTATAAGCTGGGAAATTAAAATGAAATGCCGAGAGAATAATTCATTTCAAAAAGGAACCTCAACTCAACTGTTCCCTAAATATCTCAAAAATTAACTAACTTTTCCTCCCGAGAAAGGAGAACAAATTAATTACTTTCCAACGCAAAAGAAAAAAAAACCCCAAGGTGGTTTTAGTCATTCCGGCCAATACTGTCTCTGCTACAAAATGACTAAAACAACCCTGACTTTTGGCATAAATTGACTCTGTTAGAAATAGAAGAGATCAAGCAGCAAGTCGTTCAGCAAAGAAGTGAAAACCTGAAGCTCCAAAGCCAAACCCACCTCTTGTTTTTCTGCATCAAAATTCCTCCACCTTCCGTACTTGTCCATGTCTTTAACATAAGCCTTTCTCCCATCTTTCACCTCCCATCCCATCAACAAATTTTGGGATTCTCCATTAATCCAATCTTCTGCTCCCCATAACAACCCCTCCTCCAATTCTTTACTACATCCCATTTTCGCATCATTTTCCGCCATCTTTTCTCTAAACAAATCTGATATTAAGTTTTCTGCCTTGCACATAATATTATTTGACGCAGCTGTTGATTTCACAGTCTTAATTAGCTCTTTTGCCTTCTTCTCTGTTTCATTTTCTTCATTAAACGCCTTGTTGTTCAGGTTGAGGACAGACATTGAACAACTTTTGGAGGGTGTTTCAGGGCATTCATCGTGGACCTCCAATGATGCTATTCGTTTCTCCAACTCTAGAGGTTCCAATTGAGCAAGGCTTTCAAATCGTCGTAGCTTTTGCATAAGCTTTTGTTTTGTTTCTGTTGATCACAAATATACTCAATTAGCCAAAAATACATTTATCTTTTTTTTTTGTCAAACAATCATCCTTATTCATACATTGATTTTTTTTTTAAAAGAAATTATTTTTTATTACATTGAAATTTAATTCATAGCTTTTCTTATTTCAGAACTTCTTAATTTTAACCAAAAAAAAAAAACTAAGTATAGAATTTGTGTACGTCATCAGCGTCAAATATATATAGAACGAATAATACTATATATTTAAAGTTTATATCTTCAAATTGTATTTTAAATAATAATTGAGTATAATGAATAATTTTAAAATTTACACTATTTCACTATTATTTAACATATCAATATATAAAATACAATTTAAAATATATAACATTACTTAATAACAAAAAAATTTATATAACTCGTGTGTTATATAACATTGACACTCATCTCCCTTAGAAGCATATCAAGAGCTAGAGTTTATCCAATTATTATGAATGAAATTAAATTTTGTCACGATTAACAAATTTTAAATTACACCGTTAAAAATATGTCTGGCATTAGGTTCTCGTTATACATGCATGAGCTTGTAGTTGTAAGACTGTAAGAGATGAAGAGATACCTTCCATGCGGGCAAGTCTATGCTCGAAAGGAGGAGAATGAATGTCTTCTTCATCTTCAAATGGACAATCCAGCACAGATACTGGACTTAATTGTTCTTTGTCTTCTTCATTTCGCCAATGCTGTTAAAAATTCATCTATTATACACCAAAGAAGTGAAGATAGGGGAAACATTACATTATGGATTCTAAGTAAGCTTTGTAGGAGTAGTCATCCATAATTGCAGGGATCTATAAGTGTGTCCAAGACCAAGCTGCAATTGCATTGCATGGCTATGGCGTAGGCCGGACAGAATTAATATCAATGGCCCAAGACCAATCAAGGACATCACATCTGTGATCTGTCTACGTTCCACCTATTAATTTGGTATAAAAAAAATACCAATTCCCAGTCAACCCAAACGTACAATTAAAATAATACTGGTAGTTGTATACACGTAAAGGCAAACTCACACAAAAATGACCGAAGCAAAGCAGTCTACTCATATCTTTTGGTCACCGACGCAGAAATAAAAAGCCACCAAATCCTAAGCTACCCACACCAAATTCCAATCAAATCATCCTCTACTTTGTATTTAATATCACAAAAGACTTACCTACTCCACTTTAATTCTATCAAATTATTCATAACTACACACACGTTAATTAAATTCAGATGCTTTTTTTTTCTTGACAATTTATCACCCAACACTTTGATTGATTACCTACTAAGATAAAGCATATTACAGTTAAAATAAAGTACATTTTTATTACTTTATGTATGTTTATATATATAAAAGAGAGTGTCATCTAGTATCACGTGCTCCATTTAAGTATATGGTCTTCCAAATTTAATGGCCGTGGATCCCGCACAAAAATATAGAACGTAGCAGGATTGTAGGCCTTGAAACGCTCGATTGAATTTAATCCCATAGTTCCGAGATGTACCGTATCATTTCCCACGATATACGTATACCTTATACGTGAAATTCATTCTTTACATTTTTAATAAGTTAGTGCCACAATTAAAGCAGATACGGGCAGCATTAAATAGAAGCTTTTAACTTACCTTTGTGTTTCCGGTGATGGAATCCTCACCGACTGATACGCCTACTCTATCGCTGACCAGTTTCTTCTGCGATGATTGTACGTCTTTTCTACTTTCAACGCCGTCGTTTTCACTTGATATCTCGGAGTTACCACTTGATGACTGTAAAATATCCGCGGTAAAATCACTCTCAACCCAGCTGTTCCTATTACTCTTACTGCTGCTACTGGTTGAAACCCTATTGGGAATTAAGCTTGTGACTGGCTTATGATCGGACGGTTGCTGTTGTTCCTCGAGATACTCACGGAACGTTTTCCATCGTTTGATTGTAAGCTCCTCTCTATCAGCTTTTTTCTGAAAGCTTCTTTTTAACAGCTTAAGTGAAATACTTCTGGGTAGAAATCCTTTCTTGGGGCTGCGTTGTGCCGTCGGTGACTGAGACTTAGCGGAAGGAAACGGCAGTTTCTTTACGGCGTTAAGAAGAGCATCTGAAGCTCTATGCAGAAGGGAGATGGTAGTGGAAGCAGCTTTTGAACTGCTTCTTTGAAGAAGCTGCTTTGTATTACTTTGGTAGTGCTTGCGGGATTGTTTGGTTTTGAGATCGATCTCAAGGAGAAATCTGATGGTCGTGCAGCATTGTCGACGCGGAAATGATTTGAAGCCGCTGGATGAACAAGAGCTAAGATCATCTCTGAGATAATCTTTAAGCATCAGTGGCCTTCTCTCGATTGATAAAGTTTTTCGCAGCTTTTGATGATCAGTACTAAACAAAGCCATTATCTTGAGAAGACGGAAAACCAACTCAAAAGAGCGAAGAGTGAAGAGAGAGAGATGTTAGAGAAGCTTAGGGCTGTCAACTTTAAAGAAGAGAAATAAAGATCGAGAGAGTATTAGTATAGGTACAGAGACAGAGATTTTCAAAATCTGTTTGAAAATGTGCATATCATGATATATATTAGTTGATGAGAGACAGACAGAGTAATGACTGATGAGCATTTAAGGTTGATTCTGAATGAGTATGAAAAAGGGATGATCATTAACAGAAGGGACCATGAATTCACCCAATTATATGCAAGCGCTCTGTGGTTGTACAGAGTAACTAGCTAACGTCCTAACGATAGCTAGCGCAACTTTTGACAGCAACAAATTAATTAACTCAAGAGAGAGAAGGCTCAAAGGCTTTATAGGAAAATGATCAAGAGAGTAGAAGAAACTGAGAGTTGGGTTCTATGGTGAAGATCTCAAGAGGATAAATTAAGCTTAAAAAAACAGAAGAGAGATCAAATTGCAGAGGCAAGTGTAGAAGAAGGAGAAGGAGAAGAAGAAGCTTGGATGCTTCGTATGGGGGGGTCTCCGTTCTTGTTTGTGTTTTTGAATCTAAAGTTTGGATATTTTAATGTTTTTTTTGAATTAATTCAATGTAAAAATTTATTACAATACAAGGTGTTTGCGGTTTGATTAGTTTTTTTTTTTTTTTTTAATTTGGACCGATGTAAGAGAGACCAGTAGTTGACCTTTGACAAATCTTGAATATGACTTGTTATCTTCCATGCAAGCTGGCCATTCTTCACGCGCTGAGGCACGTGTGCATGTCGTCAAGTTTTTATATAGAAATAGAATCGCAGAGAATCTGATCTGGTCTTAATGAGCCCTCTGTTTAGCTAATTATTATTGTATTAGTAATAATTATTAAATAACGCTATATTTCTTAAATTAAAAAAATATATTAAAATTAAAATGTTAGATAATTAACGTTCTACTAATTATTTTTTTTCGTTAAAAAAGCGACTGCCTAACTCCAATCATGGAGGTGTTAATAATTTTTAATTTGGTAGCTAGCAATTAAAATTCCAATAAGAAGCCACTTATTACTTATTAGGTGCAAAGCTAATATGATTATTAGGCACAATAATGCTTTGAGTATGCTTGTTTTATTTGGCATGGGATATATATATGTGTGTGTGTACGGAAGAAGAAAATGGACCGACGGTCATTATATAATTGTAAAACCCAAACCCAAAGCCATGATCATTAGTTAATATAAATACTAATAATGTTATAAAGATTAATAATTTGAAATTAAGTGAACAGAGTTTTAGTTGCATGCGTGGTCGGTCAGCTTTGAATGATTACCATTTCATCAACTTGCAAGAGAAAGTGAAAACAAAATTGAGTACAATTTTACTTTTACCATACTTTTATAGTCACTGGCTTTGGCCAGGTGAAACAAAATCATTACGTGATGGTGCCTGCCACGTGCCTAAAACCTAGCAAGCTGTTGCATGGATTCCAGTCGCAGATTCATCATCATTCAAAAGCCTTCCATGTTGCATGGCTTCCCCCTTGTCCCCTTCATGCTCGATCATTTTATGACGGGCATCATATTTTTAAAAAGACAAATACATAAAATTTTATAATATAGTAAAAATGATAATTTATTTACATGGCTTAATTTTATTAATTTTTTTATTTTCTTGATTGAAAAGTTATGAAATAATTACTTGTTTGGCTTAAGCATTGGAACGAAAAATAATACTTAGTCAGTTGTTAAGGTGGTGGTAGGATTAGAATGCTAAATCGTGCTTGACAAAAAACCTTGTTGGAATTTTTATATGAATTTAAGATAATTATTGGCAACTGCCAATTATGTTATGAATTATAAAATTATATGATACATGATATAGTATGATAGTCTATAATGAGATAAACACAAATTTATTAATTAACAAGAGACCTGTATATTGTTTTTTTAAATAAAATTTTTAAAAGTAGGGTTTTTGAAATTAAAATTTTTAAAAATAGAGTTTATAAGAAAAAATTATTGATTGTTTAGTTGTCAATTAAAAAATTATTTTGAAGTTGTAAAATTTTTAGTTACTCATTATTAAAAGTGATTTTATGTTATTAAATTATTAAAAAGAACACTTAACAAAGTTACACTTAAATTCTATATAGTTAAATTTTTTTTACATATAAAAAAAATTTACAATTTAATCTTTAAAATTCACAATGTATTTTTATAAACAATGCAAAAATAATTCATGTTAAAATATAACTTGCAATGATTGTTAAATAATGGTCAAAATAATTGTAACTGTAAACATAAATAAATACAATATTTACAAGAATTTAAATAAAATTAATATATAGCAATCAATGAATAAAATAAATTATTGTGTTTAGTATAAAAGTTAAAATAAAATAAAATACTACATACTTATGACAAAAATAATAATAATAAGATTTTGTAGAGATATGATGGTTGTAAAAATATAAAAATATTGTGACTTTCAAAAAAAAGTTAAAAATATATTAATTGAATAAAATTTACTTTTATTAAAGATATATTATGAAATTAATAAAATATTAGTAAGATATATGTGTCAATACACAAGTATAAAAAAATTCTCTAGAAATCTTTTTTTTTTAAATATCTAAAATCTCTATTTTAAAAAACTCAAATTTCAAGTTTTCATAAATAAAGACAAGATAATTTTTTTAATATCTAAAAACTCTTTTTTAATTATAACTAAACATTATAAAATATAAAAACTTATTTAATTAAAAAAAATACCTTATTAAACGTACATCTAATATTTAGTCCAACCCATTGGCTCCGCACCTTTTTCTTGTGATTATTGATTAGACTAGGCCTATCACGTTGGGTGCACATTTTGCTAACAAATAAATAAACACGTTAAGCAAATTGGGAGTTTGATAGCAGATACATGTTGAATTGAGTTGGTCACGATCAGTGACTTCAAATGGGTCATACTGACCCATGATAGCAAGGTTCAGGTGAGTTGAGCCCGCGTAAATAAATATAGAAGACGTGTTACGCAAGTTTAGTGTCGCGGATTGAATGCTTATTATTGACTTAAAAATACTAATTTATTAGGTAATATTGCATACCTACTTTTATATATTTAAGATCCATTCAATTTTTATTTGATATGGGACGTAACATTCTCTCCCACTTAATCACGTGAAACCCTCGTCACGGTGTGACATAAACTTAATGATCAATTTAGCTCGTATTACCCATCCCTGAGAATAAGGGACCTATTACCCAAGTGATAATCTCTATTGAGACTCAAGACAAATAATTTTTAGGCTCACTTGACCTGTATTACCCATCTCCCTAACGGCATAGGGAATTCACATCT
Organism: Ailanthus altissimus; assembly: GCA_946807835.1. Taxonomy (NCBI): domain Eukaryota; kingdom Viridiplantae; phylum Streptophyta; class Magnoliopsida; order Sapindales; family Simaroubaceae; genus Ailanthus; species Ailanthus altissimus. The sequence goes on along the minus strand of OX327696.1, from coordinate 22,629,770 downwards.
CATGTAATAATTTTTATTGGAGCGATTTTTAGGGGTTCATATACGAATAAGAATTCAAATCTGTTTTGATACCACTTATCACTGGTTGGGTGCTTACTATTAACCCGAAAGACTAACCTATTAAGTAATACTGCATACCCACCTTTATATATATAAAATTTACTTAATTTTTATTCTATAAAATGTAATACTATACATGCTAGCTAAATTTTAGATCCAACCCAACCCATATGGGTTATCGACCGGGTCATGCCCAACATTATAATCAGTCCAACAAATTTTTTAATTTATTGATATCCATATTATTTTTATTTATGGTATATAATGTGATAAATTATAAATTTAATGTTTTCTAAAAATTAAGTTCATAAGGGCTTGAATTCAGATTCAGCCCATGTGCTAAAAAATTGCACTCTGAACTACTGAACCAACTTAAGTGTTTGTTAAATATTGCAATCTTTAATATATATTTATATATAGAAACTTCACATTTCAAGTATTAGCTCAATGATTAATTATTTTATTGAGATTTTTTTAAATATTTAAAAAAATTCTATAATTATTAACAATTATTTTTTGAAATATTATTCAAAATAATCAATTTAAAAACAATTAATAAAATTTAATTACTATTTTTATAATTTAAATAGCAAAATTAATTAGAACATAAAATTATATTACATTTAAATTTCAAATTTTTTTATAATTGTAATTGTACAACTACAATTAGAAATAAACAATAATTGAAGTTATAACTACATTTAGAATTACAATTATAGTTATAATTTTATTTATGCTTTATAATTATAATTTCTACATTATACATAATTATAATAACAACTAATATTGCAATTATGTTTATATTTGGAATTACAGTTGCAATAAAATTACAAATGCAATCATAATTATAATTACAATTTGTATAAAATTATAAGTGTAATTATAATTGTAATTGTAATTAACAGGGGTAAATCGAGTTTGTGTCTAGTTCGAGATAGCCTTGATTGAACTCGAGTCTCAATTAGGACAAATGTACAGGACAGGGCATGTCCTGACCCGATTCAGGTTTGAACGGGATGGGTCAGGACACGGGTCATTTTGGGATATGGACCATTTTTTTGCCTATATCCCTAATTATTCTAAATTTATATTTTTGGCTCAAAAATATTGAGTCCATCCTTGACCCATGCCATTAATTGCTCCAAATTATATTTTTGACCCAAAAATTTAAGCTCAATTTAAGTATTTTGAGCTTTGCGCTATTTTTGTTTTATATATTTTGGATTTTTTTATTTATATTTAAAGAGATTTTTTAATTTTTTAATAAATTTTATTATTGGTTTCTAATTTCATTATAAATAATTTAGTTTGAACTTACATTTTAGAATAATTATTCTAACTTATTTCATATTGATTTAGAATTATATGTAATATAATAAGTAATAATTAATAAAAATAAATTATCAAAGTACGAATTATCAAATACCAATATACATGAACAAATCATAACATATACATACTAAATTTAAGTATCATTTAATTAAATGATAATTATAGACTAAAATGAATGAATCTAAATTTAATATGATAATTTAATGAATCCTCAATATCAGTTTGCTTAAATAAAAGTAATGAATACAAATTAAAAAATAATATTTTTTTTTAAAAAAAAAGAAAGCTTATGATTTGGTGATTAACTTATAATAAATTGTATTAAATTAGGTTAAATTTATATATTATTATTATTATTTGATCTAAATTATAACACTCCAATATAAATTATTATTTAACCATAACATCGCACTAAATCACCATTCACTAAACACCCATAATGTCAATAAGCCTAAAATATACTAATATTTTATCTAATTATTCATCTTTACAAAATTAAAACTGCAATTAATATACTGCAGTTGGCTGGCATCAATACTTGAGAGAATTTGTTTATTTGAGTAATTTATAGCTTTTCAAACTTTAATTGAGTCTTAGTGAATCTTATGAAGATTAGTTGATTGATTTGCATAAAATATTAAGAGTGATTGTGATTTAAAACGATTTCCAGACGAGGATTAATATTGCCAATGCTTAGCACATGTGACTTTTGTTTAGATTGCATTGCACCATGGAGAAGGCAGATATCTATATATATGATTGGTCCACACAAAATTCATTCCACTTTGACAACTTTCCAAACCCAGTTTACTGTTTCGACAAATTTTAAAGATGAATTATATTCTCAAGTTTTTTTGTCTTCTGCCCATGTCAAAATTTGCATACTTTGAATTTGAATAACACGATAAAAGTTATTCATCTTTAAATTTCATATTTGAGGCATTTCCCGAACTGGTTTGATTTCCTCTCGAACTTGATTAAGATAATCGAGTTGTTTATTAAAAAACCTAATCAATTCTAAATTTTAATCTCGAATTCATCTTGACTTAAAAATTTTAAGTCGGAATACTCAAATCAAGTTGAGAATGTTGTCCACCCCTAATTATAATTAATAATAGTTTTCATTTATATAATTGTAATTGTAATTGTATTGAAATATAATTTTAACTCTAATTGTTAAATTCAATAAGAATTATAATTATAATTTTAGTGCTCATTATTATTTAATTATTTTTTAAAATAATAATATTTATTAATAATAATAATAATTAAATATGGCGATAATTATAAAATTATAATAATTAATTTTAAAAATAAAATAATTAAAGTAAAGGCAAAAGAGAAATTTCACATCTATTCCAATTTCTCCGTGTGGGTAGTAAACAAAGCAATTATCCTCATCCCTCGTCTAACACCCCAACTCTAATTCGGCGAAGAGCTGGCGTTAAGTACTGGAGGCGTAATGTCTGGCAGTGGGAGGTAATTGCCAGTCATTTGTCCTTTATCAAACAAGTCTCTAATTTATTGAAACTTCATTTATAAAGTGACAATTATAAATTTAAAATCAATTCAGTCCAAAAAACGAAATTAAAGAAAAACAAGCGTTATGATAATATTTATTTTAATAAATAAGATGTAATTATAATTTAAATTAGATTTAAAATTATAATATTTAACGTAATTATAATTTAAATTATATTTATAATATTTAACACAATTAAAATTGAATTTAAAATTAGAATTATAACATTTAACGTAATTAAAATTAAAATTAGAATTAAAATTATAACATTTAATGTAATTAAAATTGAAATCGAAACTATAACATAATTGGAATTGAAATTAGATATAGAATTATAACATTTAACGTAACTGAAATTGAAATAAAATTTAAAATCATAATATTTATCGTACTTGAAGTTAAAATTAGATTTGAAATTATAATTTATTTCATAACAATAAATTAATAATGTTATTTATTTAATATAATTTTTTTATAATATTTTATTTATCTAATAATATAAGTATTAAATTAAATATATAAATATTTAATTGGTTTTGAATGTATAAAAATATAATATTATTTATAAAGAAAGATATTACAATCAATTGCATATGTATGTAAATAATAACATAAAAATATAAATTAACTAATATATTCATCATAAATATTGAATTATGTCTTAAAAAAAGGTTAGATTAATATTTATTAATAAAATGTATTTAAAATTAAAATTAATGTCACATTTATTTTTTAATTAATATACTTTTTGGCAATTAATTTATTATCTTTCATAGAGGGGGTTTTTATTAATTATTTAATTTTATGGGGTGTATTTTATATTTCACTAAAACAATGAGGGAGCTGTGATTGCTCCCGGTCTAAAATGCAATTAAATATGCGCCGTTGGATTTAATCCAGCGGCCAGATTTTGGCATCCACAGTACAGCCGGCTGTACTGTAGGAGGACCCCGTAGTCACATCATAGAAATTTCCTTTTAAGCTGAACACCTACGGCATTGGACCAAGTCGTATGTGTAGATTCGATGGACATGGATGATGCCAGATGGACATGACCTGCAGCGTTAATTCAGAGTCCAGATCGTATCCTACACAAACTCAAAAACGACAACAATTGGCGCAGCCTGCAGCCTATGAAGTATGTACTAGTACAACTTCCCTTTTTCAATTGATCAATTAATAATTCAATATTGCCCAAATATCTGATCTGCAACTGCAAACCAAACCATGCACATTTTGGAAGTCCAAGCACATTTGCCGCGCATCAACGAGACGGGTGTCTACAATATGTTATCCAAAATGTGTACATATTTGCCCAATCTTCACTCTGTTATCTAAGTTGTAACAGAAAATTGATGTATATTTATTTATGCACAACTGCTATATACCTAAATTCTGCACAAAGCACAGTATACTCAAATTACACTAAGGAGTAAGGACTAGAGAAAACTAAACAAATTAATAAAATTGAAACACAAAATTCACTAAAGCTAATTACATATCAAATACAATGACTCCACAATGGCACATCCTCATAACTTTCAAGGTCATCCCAGTTCATATTATCTTCTAAAGGAAGGGGTGGCGGAGAAAGTAGCAGACCTTCCGCCATATTCACGAGCAATCCAGGCATATCAAACACTGCATCTTCATCCATAAAAGATACATTCTCTGGCATAAAAGTGTTTCCTGGCGACGTTTTTGCTTCCTCCTGCAGCTTGCCTTTGAGCCCACTGTAATCGTCGTTATTGGAAGCCTTTGTTTTTTCTTCTTGCCTTACCTCACTGTCACAAACTTCTTCATATTCTTGAGGCCTAAAACTCTCTGCTGCTTCTACCGCAGTTCTTCTTATATCCATAGCATTCTTCGAAGCTGGCACAGGCAGTCTCCACACAGAGTCAGCAAAATTCAGGCAAGCAGATTTCCCTCTCAGAGCCAATGCGGCCACATCGTGTGCCCTTGCAGCCATTTCAGGTGTAGGATAAGTACCTAGCCAAATACGGGTTTTTTTGTTGGGTTCACGTAGTTCACACACCCATTTGTTATTGTTTCTCCTTCTAACACCTCTAAAAATGGGATGGCGAGTCTCTTTGAAAACCCTTCGCCCCGCCCTCTTCTTCGGCCTGCTCGTTGCTAATAACATCTCTTCATCTGAATGAGAAGCTCGCTTAGTGGTTGCATCTGACAACGATGAAGACTCCTGCTTGTCCACAAAACACGAAATTGACCCATATGGTGAAGGATCAGAGACTTGATGACTGAATATCTCCATTATAAGTTTCGTGGCAATCGAGTCCAAGTGTTTATGCTTTCTGTGTTCGATTCCCCTGAAGTTTGAAGTACCTTTTGGATTTGAAAGTGTTTTGAGCCTTGACTTGTGATGATCAGTTGAGTTTCAGTTTTGTTTTTAGCTGCTAGCAATGAGTGTGAGAGTGTTGGATTATATTTATAGTTTGTCGAGTTTAAATTTGACACGTGGGGCTAGATGGACACGCATAGACACGGAGTCCGGGGGCTGCAGGCCTGGTTGAGACCAGAACTGAGAGCGGGCCGCTACCGACCCACGGTTCAAACATAGGGAGGATTTTTTTTTTAAAAAAAAATATGACTCACATATTCAACGTTTTGACACTTTGACTTGTTATCCTTGTCCTAATCTACTAAGATTAGTATGAAGTGAAGTGTTTACAAAGTGTTTTCAATTGTTCGTTTGTATGTTTGACGTGGGGTCATCCAAATAACACGTGTAAAGTTGCATTAGAAAAGAAAATACACTTGCAAACTGCAAAGTAGGTTTAAGGAAAGGGACGATCCTCTTCTCGTACTTCTAACTTGTTTGTGGACCCAAGTTGAATACTTCATCATCAGTGACATCATCATTCCATTGGAGTTAAATCACAGTTGGGATTTTTTTTAAGAGACATGAGTGTATTATATATATATATAGAATTAATTAATTAATTTAATAAGTTATGTAATTTATTATAAAGTGAATATATATTGTCACATGTTATTATTTAATAAATTTATAATTTTTATATAATTTATAATGTGTTATAAAATAATCATGTGTTTAATATCTTTTTATGTAATGAATTATATAAATCACTAGATCATTTATATATGTATATAATCACAATATAATAAATTATGTAATTTATTAGATAATTTTTTTTATATATATATTTACTATTTAATATTATTTCGATGGCATCTAACAATACAAAATAGTGAAAAATAGTGTTGCAGAGTTACCTATCACCCACACATATATGTGAAATTACAATGATTTGAAGGTGTGGACGGAAGATGTTTGAACTTTTATATACTAAATAATCTCAATTTCATTTTATAAGAGTTATATTTTTAAGAAAAATTATTGATGAAGCTTAAAGTATTGTAAAAAAAAGACTGATAAACACCTTTTATTTTGAAATAAATATTATTTATATTTTCATTCATTAATTTTTTTTGTTAAAATTATCGTTGATTTTATTAAATAACTTATTTATCTTTAACAAGGTGGTGACTAATGTTGATCAACTGTTGATTGACATCGCTCAACTATAAATTGTATTGACTTTTCATATATATCATAGGATTTTCAATTTTCATGATTTATATGATAGTAATGTTATTTTTGACAATAAAATTATGAAAGAGTCTTAAAATTAGTAAAAAGACAGCGGCCCTAAAATGTTACTTTTAAACAATTTTTTTATTAAATTTTGGGCTCCTTTAATATTTTATTGAAAAAAATAAGCTTACCATAATATAGATCATGAAATCTAGAGTTCAATCACATCCATGATTAGTCAAAATGTTGTTGGTCAACATCGGCCAATGTCAATAGTTAACATAGTCACTAAATTGTGCCACACGTCCATGAAAAAATTAAAATTTCATAGAAAAACTAATAGACGAGGATATAAATATCAATTTAAAATTAAGAGTGTATTTATTATTTTTATTATATTTTGGGAGCCTATTAGTTCGTATCCCAAATAATGTGATAAAATTAAAAAATTAATAATTAATTAATAAATAATAGATTTGTGACACATCAATTAAAATACAAATTATATATTCTAATTTTATAAATGTAGCACTGTTTATTTATTTTTAATTAATAATATTATATTTATATAGTTGAAATACAAATTTATATTTTAATTGATGTGATATTTAATATATTTATTATTAATTAATATTATATAACTATTACATTAATAAAAATTAAAAAGTTGATAACTATCTAATAAATAATAATCATCTATTGATACATAAACCAGAATACAAAAATTGTATCCCAGTTATATAAATCTACCACCACTCTTATTTTATTGTTTAAAAATAATCAAATTGCTCCTCAAATCTAAAAGGAATTTATACCAAATATGTCTATAAAACTACGGCATATTGAATAAAAATATGTATCACCGAAAACAACACATTCTTCCCATACATCAAAGAAATTGAGTAGCGATTGCGTTAAATTGAAAATTGAGAGTTCATTAAAAAGGGTAAATAAATTATATAATTGTGATGTTTGTTTTTCCCCGTGGGACAAAATTTAAACGTTCCGTAAATGTTGTAAGTCGGTCAAGAGAGGGAAGTAGGAAGTAGAAGTTGGCGGATATCGTAATTCGGATCACACCACAAACACGCGAAATCGAAACGGTTCTAACCAGTAGATCACGGAGACCGGAGACCACGTGTGCATTTGCTTTTCTATGCAAGGGGACCACTGCATCTTATTACTGGGCTTTAAATGGGCTCAATTGTTGTCATCAGATCATGGCTTGTTGGGCCTAACTTTTTTGCTCCAAACGTTTTTTTGTTGTAGCCTTCGTTTTAAATTCCTTTTGATATTTACATAGAGAAACTTGCAAGGCCCTAACTTCATTCATTCGATTTTGTCGGTACAAATCAATGAATCAATTGGGATACATCCTAAATATTTGTAGGTTTAAGCCCAATACGAAACATGTCTACCACTAGACCAAGTATAGATTATTATTGCATTTAATCTACAGCGTTTTATATGAATTGTTATAAAAGATTTTTAGTATTTTATAGCATTTCTTAAATAAACATTATTATAAACAAGCTATGAAAATATTATAAAAGTAATTAAATTTCTATATTTTTACAGTGTTAATTGAAAAGATGTGAAAACACTGTACTTAATTGTTTTTAATAAATAACCTATATTTTTAAGTAATATTCTTTTTTAATAACAAATAGAAAAATTAATCTATTATAGCTAAAAAATGGACAATTAGACACTTATATCTCTAATTTATCTTTTTTTTTTACCAAATATTCGAACCAGCTATTTACCAAGAAATTAAAAATTGTAAAGTTTTTTTTTAATGTTTATTTTATAAATGAATGAGCATTTAAATATAATGTGACGAAGTAAAGAATAAATAGGATAAATCAAAGAAAAATAGAGTAAATCGAGGAGAAATAGAGTAAATCTAGAAGAAAAAAATATAAATATAAGATTTATGTAATTTTGCGCATCTTGTCAAAAATATATTAATTTTGAGATTGCAAATTGATTTTGAGAGGGGGTGTTGGTTCAAATGTTTGGCGGAGAGAAAAAATATAAATCAGAAACAAAATTATTCAATTTTTAATTTCTTAACTACAAAAGATAATTGTCTGTATTTATAATTAAAAAAAATTATTGCCTAAAAATATAGGCTATTGACGAATTTTATTTATTTATATTGTGCAGGACCAGTGTAATGCTAAATACCCCTCTAACATCAAAGTCAAAATTTGGCCAAGTTTTTAAAAAGAATAAAATTTTATCTTAATAGTTTGGCTTAATCGATAACTTTGTCATAATTAGATTTAAAATACTTAGTTTTATCTCAATTCATTAATTTTTGTTATCAATTTAAATGAAAATAATAGTTTTATATATACAATTACCAATTTACTTGTATTGTTTGCCCTTTAACTTTAGACATGTGACACAAATTCACAAATTTACTGTCTTGTAACACATGACACAATTTTATCCATTTATTTAATTTAATATAATAAAAAAATTAATTTTAATAAAATGACACGTGTCATAATATGATAAGTTAATGATGACACGTGTTATCATATAATTGATTTATATTTTTAATAAATATTTTAAAAATAAATTAATCAATATATTTTTAATAAATATATATAATAAAATGACATATATTTTAATATAATTAATTATAAAAAGTACGTGTCATCATGTAATTAATTTATATTTTTTTAAAAATAAATTAAATAATAAATAATTAAAAATTAAAACTACCCGTCGTCATCAAAAAATAATGATGGATATATATATTTTTATTTATACAATAGTGGAATTAATTTTAACAAAAAAAAAAAGTTAAAAGATGACAAAAAATAATTGAGTGGAGTGGCTTAAACATATTCAAAGTTTAAATTATTTTTATAATTAGATTATTTTTTTTACCTTTCTATTATTAAAATAACGCAAAAGTTAATAAATTAAGATAAAATTAAATATTTTAAATTTAATTAAAGTAAATTTTTAAACCAATTTCTTAAGATAAAATCACCTTTATCCCTTTTTAAAAATTTTTAAATTTTTTTCGAAAAGCATCTTTCACAACTTTAACCAAAAAAAAAAAAAAAAACTCTAAAATTCTGCATTTACAAAACTCAAAACTCAAAAATCAACATCAATTCTCAACTTTTATTAAACTTTCTGTTTGATTCCTAAGAGGTAAGGAATGCACCCAGCCCCAATCCGTTTCTCCGTCACTGATTAAAAGACATTTGTAATAGTCCAATTTGTGCTAATAGCTTGAATGGTTCATCAGGTTCCAAATAGGTTTGCTCCAAGCTTGCGTTTTCTCTATTTGCCTTGAGAAGTAACCAAGCTGTGAGGGGTCTTCGGTGTAAGTTTCTCAATTTTCTTTATCTCTTTGAAATCTTATTTTGTGTAATATTTTATTAACAATTATATATATAATATAATATATTGTTTTTATTTCAGTTTGATTATGTCATCTCTCTTCTCAGTTTTAATTTCACTTTTTTTTTTCTTCATAATTATCACAAAGTTTATTACATGCACAAAATTTAAATTGAATAATCTGACTGGGTTTTGTTTGGAAATGCTAATATACTTCTTGATACATGTGAATCAAATCAAAAGAAGATTATTTGTTTGGGTTTTGATTGGAGGCCGATGGTATTTTGAGACATTTATGAAATTTAATTTATATAATTATTTAATAACTAACCGAATACTAGGTGCACAAAATTTCTGCCAGTTTCAAGTTTTTCTCATTTTATCACTTCTACTGGATTTTTGTAGGGGGCTATGTTTTTGTGAATTTGAGACATGCACAAATTTTAGTTATTTTAGTTAGATATAATTATAAATAAGATTGATATTCTATAGAATACAATTTTAAGTCTATTATGTTAAATTATCAAAATGAATGTTAATCAAATATACTTGAAGAATTCATAACAACTTGAACATAAAGATTAGAGACTTTCTATAATTAAATTTATGTAGTACTCGGTGGAGTTATTTTTTTATAATGAAAAAAAAGGAGAATAACTCTTCGTATATTAATTTGATTTAGAGACTACAATTTTAAAATAGGTATTTATATACTAAGTTAACTATGATCCCATTAATCTTAGTTAAATTAATATTAGATTTTTACATATGACAAATTCATATCGAATTAAATATCTCTAGAACTCCTTAAGAGATAGCCCAAATAGATCACTTAAATTGACTCTAATTTTAATGTAGCCAATAATGTATAATTATAGTAAACTGTGAGCTCACATAAGAAAATATAAAACCTAACAATTTTTCACGTAGGCCACATATGTCATTTAAAAATAATTATATATTATAAACCTTATTACAAGCAATAAATATTATCTTATCTTAAAACATCACTTTAAATATAATATAGGCTATTAACTATATCAGTATGGGTCGAAGTGACATACATTGCACATATTTGCAACTAGACTTATTATTTATCACCATATTAATACAATCAATAGCATAAATCAAATATGGATCTATAACATAAAAATTACATAAAATGTGATATTAAATATACTTATTTTTAACTGGTCATACTCTATAACTCTAACAAGTTATACTAAATACTTTCTAAATCTTATGCAAAGCTATTGTACAAAATTACTTTCTAAACTTTATGAAAAATCACAGCAAAAATTGTAACTTTATTTTAGAGTTTCAATAATTATCCATCAAACTTTATGCTATAGAAAATAAAATTTGAATGTGTCTAAACAAATGAACTTCAAATATCAAATTCTCACTATTCATGTACATCATCAAATAACACAACATTCATTCAAGCAACATATTCAAGAAACACTTTGAGCAGTAATCCCTTGATAAACGGATCCGAAATCATGGAGTTTGTATCAATATGTTTTATTGATACTTATTAACTTTGAACTGTCTCTTTAACAATTAAAAACTTGATATCTATGTGCTTTGATTTAGAAGAGCTTTTATTATTATAGAAATATAAGATAACCTCATTATTAACTTAGTAAATTTTTATGATCTCTCAATACCATTGACAATAAGCTATGAATGTTTGCTGAGCACTCTTCCATGAAATAGCTCATTAGGCTAAAATGTATATAGCTTGATATGAATCTCTTACTATCTAGGCACTTAGCAAAATTAGTGTCAGAATAGCCTACGATTTCTAATTTATCTGATATCTTATATGTGAGTATGTATTCTTTTCCTTTTATAAATATCGCATAACCCATTTAACTACTTTCTAATGACCCATCCCAGAGTTGTTTAAATATTTACCTAGTATTTCAACAATGTACGTAATATTTGAATGCGTACACACTTGAGTATATATAAGACTCTCTATTACTGATGCATAAAAGAATTTCTGCATCTCTTTCAATTCAATCTCATTTTTGGGACATTGACTAAAACTGAACTTATCACCTTTAGTAACAGGCATATCTCCTGGAGTATAATACTTCATGCCAAACCTGCTAAGAACCTTATTGATATAGTTTTTTTTGGTAATAATATAAAGATACCTTGAGTGCAATCTTGATGTATCTAGATCTTTAATACAAAAGATGTGTCCCCAAAATTTTTTATCTCAAAATTCCTTGATAGAAATTTTTTAGTTTTGTGCAATAAGTTTATATCGCTGTTTGCTAGTAATATGTCATTGACACACCAAACCAAAAAGTAAAATTACTCATGCTAAACTTGTGATTTATGCATTCATTAATTACATTTTTTTTCATTAAGGTAAATTATTTGATGAAACTTGTGATACCATTGATAGAATTTTTGCTTGAGACCATAAAATGACTTTTTTAATTTAAAGACCACATTCTTTGAATCTTTAGGCACAAATTTTTTGGTTATATGTTGAAGCAGAAGCACACAAAACAAGTAAAAAATTTACCCAAGTAATATAATAATGCAGAACAAGTTATTAAGAAATAGATAGAGAAAAGGGTAGAAGAAGAACACACAAAGAATTACGTGATTCGGTAACTTGCCTACGTCCACGGTGGATCAAGATCACAGTCTTCTCTTAATATGAATCACAAGGCACTCACAAAGTTATGCCTTTTACAAGAAAGATCACAAAGAAAACCCTCTCTTGCACTATAGGAATTTTCTCTCACAAAGAACCACAAAAATCTCTTGTTGATCACAAAGATTACCAAGATTTCTAGTTGATCACAAAGATCTTTTACTTGATCACAAAGATGTGTTTACAAGCCAATTGATAGCCTTTATATAGGCTTTGGGACGACCTAGGTTTACCCTATACGTGTGAGATTCGTATTAGGGAGTCATGGAGCAAGTGAGAGACGAAATAAGAAAGTTTTCTTATTTTGGGATACTGTTCCCATCTTCAGCACCGTGGCGCTAGGCTCTCATCTCCGCAGCGCTGGCGCCTGGTGCGCCCTTCTTTGTTTTTTGCCTCCTTTCACATCCGTCTTCGATCCGTGTGCACCCTACGCACTTGGCTTGATCTCTAAATCATATTTCGATGATTTTCAATCAATATCTTCACAAATTCCCTCATTGATTCAAAATCATCCACAAAGCAACTCAATCTCTCATTTCTGCATCTTCAGTCACCTTCACAAAGTAGTGACTCCGGTTAAGTCCTTGCATAGGACGAACTTAATCGAGGGTAGTGGCTTAGTCAACATATCAGCAGAGTTTTTAGATGACGCTATCTTTGTTAGACTAACTTCACTACTTTGGACAATCTCACGAATGTAATGGAGCCTCACATCACTGTGTTTCGACCTCTCGTGGAACACTTGATGCTTGTTTAGGTGTATGGCACTCTGGCTGTCACAATATACACCGATGTTCACATCTTTACTAGCCAATACCTTCGCATATATGCCTTTTAACCACATGACCTCTTTGATAGCTTCACCAACAGCTATGTACTCCGCCTCTGTGATAGAGAGTGCAACCACATGTTGTAGAACTGATCTCCAACACACACTACACCCAAACACTGTGAATACGTAGCCCATTAACGATCTTCTTATGTTTAGATCACTTGCATAATCTAAGTCTACGTACCCTCTTACCATTTCATTGCTGTCCTCATCCCTTTTATATATCAACCTGTGATTTGACGTTCCTTTGAGATATCTCAAAATCCACTTTACTGCAAGCCAGTGATCTTTTTTCGAATTTGCCATGTATCTACTTACCACATTCACAACCTGTGCTATTTTTGGTCATGTGCAAACTATTGCATACATGATGCTCCCTACAGCGCTTGCATATGGTACTTTGATCATCTGCAGTTTCTCTTCTTTGGATGTCGGCGACTGTGCTACTGAAAGTTTGAAATGCATGGCCAAAGGAGTAGAGACAGCCTTCGCGTTGGACATACCAAACTTCTCTAGAATTTTGACTATATATCACTGTTGGGACAAGAAAATAACATCTCTTATTTCCTTTACAATATCCATACCTAAAATTCTCTTTGCTGCTCCCAAATCCTTTATTTCAAACTCGCCACTCAACTACTTCTTGAGCTTCTGTATTGCTTTCATATTCTTACATGCGATCAACATATCATCGACGTATAGAAGCAAATACATCATGCCACAACTTATGCTCTTGAAGTACACGTATTTGCATACTTGCTCCTACTAAAATCACAAGCCATCATAAACTCATCAAATCTCCTATACCACTGTTTAGGTGATTACTTTAACCCGTACAATGATTTCTTTAGCAAACAAGCATGATCTTCTTTTCTGAGCTCTTCGAACCCCTGCGGCTGTGTCATGTATATCGTTTCTTCAAGCTCTCTATGTAGAAAAACTGTCTTTACATCCATCTGCTCTAGATGTAAATCATGGTTTGCACACATGACTAACAAAATCCTAATAGATGTGTGCTTGACAACTGGAGAGAATATCTCATGAAAATTGACTCCCTCTCTCTGAGAAAACCTTGTGCTACTAACCTGGCCTTGAATCTCGTAGGCTCTATCCCCGGTATCCCCTCCTTCACCTTATACACCCACTTGCACCTGACTAGTTTCTTTTGAGGTATCTCCATCAACTTCTAGGTATTGTTCTTCCTAAGAGAACTAATTTCTTCTTCCATGGTCTGCTGCCATTCGTTCTTGTTTTCACTCTTCATAACCTCACCATATGTCATAGGCTCATCATACTCAAGAGTGTAAGTAGAATTAAAAGCATGAGCAACTAAGTCTGCTTATGCATACATGACTGGTGGGTTAATCGTTCTCCATAGCCTGTCTCTAGCAAGTTGGTACTCTTCAAGTTCCAACTCAGGAGTTTTAGTCTTCTTTTGAGTGAACTTGAAGGAACTCGCCAGTGTTCTTGGTTCATCTTCAAGGATCTTCTTATTGAAGTGTTGATCTGGGGGCATATCAGATTCATTTTCAGGCTCTACTTTAACTTTTATTGACTCGGGTACTGAGTCTTCCTTGGTCATAGGTTCTTCTTTTTCATCTTCTTGGGAGGTTTTTAGTATCGTCATCTTATCGAACGTCACATCACGGCTTATGATACTCTTTGGTGGTGTTAAGTCTTTACACCACACCTTGTATCATTTCACTCCTTCAGGATATCCTATGAAGACCCCTTTGATAGCTCTAGGTTTCAACTTCCCCTTTTTAACATGTACAAAGGCAGGACAACCAAATATTCTGAGGTGGTCATACTTCGGAGGATTGCCAGACTATTTCTCTTATGGCGTCTTGAAGTTAATTGCTGAGGAGGGACTTCTATTAATCAAGTAAGCTGTAGTCACTACAGCTTCTTCCCAGAATGTTTTGGACATCTTCGCATTGGTAAGCATGCATCTAACCCTTTCAAGTAAGGTCCTGTTCATCCTCTTAGCTACGCCATTCTGCTGCGGTGTTGATCTTACCATTCTATGCCTTGCAATCCCATGCTTGGCACAAATCCTATTAAACTCTCTGTTGCAAAATTCAAGGCTGTTGTCAGTTCTCAACCTCTTCACTCTTTTGCCAGTCTGATTCTCAACAAGAACCTTTCAAGTCTTGAACACTTCAAAGGCTTGATCCTTACTCTTCAACACATAGACCCACAGCTTCCTCGAATAGTCATCAATCAAGCTGAGAAAATACTTGGCACCACCGCGAGTAACTGTCTGAGCTGGTCCCCAAAGATCCGAGTGTATGTAGTCAAGAGTCCCCTTAGTCTTGTGCTCTCCAGTACTGAACCTCACTCTATGTGCTTTCCCAAGCACACAATGCTCACAAAACTCTAAGGCCTGAAACTTATCCTCACCAAACGCCTTTTGACTATATAACTCATTTGGGTTTCTCTTGCCTAGGTGTGCTAGTTTAAAGTGCCACAACTTGATTTGCATACTTTCATCATCTACAGAGAATAATGCAGAACCACTCACGACTTCACCCTTAAGCACATAAACACCTTTGCGCTTCTCTCCTCTCATTACCACCATGGAACCCTTTAAAACTCTTAAAATCCCTCCGTTGATCCTGATGGAACACCCATTTTGGTTTAGAGTCCCTAATGAGATCAAGTTTCTCTTCAAGTCAGGAACATACCTAACATCTGTCAACTCTTTCACTCGCCCATCATGTAGCCTAAGTTTAATACTACCAATTCTCATCATCTGACATGCAATGTCATTACCCATTAACACCTTACCACCACTAATAGGCTGAAAATTTGTAAACCAAGACTTGTGCGGGCACATATGAAAGTACAACCAGAATCTAAAACCCATTGTTCAGAGTTCATACCATCAGTAGTGACGAGTGTCTCTACGCTGTCATAGCTATCATCATAGGTAAGCGTAGTATCCGTTTTCTTCTTGTTTTGTGCTTTCTTCTCAAGACAGTCATTTATGAAGTGCCCATCTTTCTTACAGCAATAGCACTTCCTAGGAGTCCTAGACTTCGACCTTGAGCCTTTTTTCTTCCCATCTCTATATGAGGGCCTTCTTCTTACAGATAAACTTTCTGTATTGCCCTCAGTCTACTTTTTTAATAACTTTGAGTTTAATGATGATTTCACATCACTCATCGTTAAACTCTTTCTGTCTAGAGTAGCGTATCAACAAAACTCTCATAGCTCTTGGGGAGTGAACTCAGCAGGATAATTGCTCTATCTTCATCTTCTATCTTGATGTTGATAGACTCAAGATCAAGGATGATCTTATTGAAGGCGTCTATATGATCTTTCATCGGCGTCCCCTCTGACATGGACAGCTGATATAGCTTCTTCTTTATATGTAATCTGTTGGCCAACGATTTTCTCATATAAAGAGAGTTAAACTTCTTTCAAAGACCTATTGCCATCGTCTCACTTGTTACTTCCCTTAGTACTTCATCACTCAATGATAGAACGATTGTGCTATGAGCTCTTTCTTGAATGTCCTTTCTTTCTGCTTCTGCTTTAGATAATTCTGGCGTCTTCTCTTCATCACTAGATGGAGCTGCAGTCTCCTCTAATGCCGAGCCAAGCCTTTGGCTCACCAACAATGCCTTAACCTTCATCTTCCACAGGTTGAAGTCATTCGTACCGTTGAATTTCTCCACCTCGTACTTGGGTGTGACCATGTCTACTTAGAACCAAAACTCTGATACTAGTTTGTTGAAGCGGAAGTACACAAACAAGCAAAAAATTCACCCAAGCAATATAATAATGCAGAACAACTTATTAAGAAATAGATAAAGAAAGGGGTAGAAGAAGAACACACAAAGAATTACGTGATTCGGCAACTTGCCTACGTTTACGGCGGATCAAGATCACACTTTTCTCTTATTATGAATCACAAGACACTCACAAAGTTATGCCTTTTACAAGAAAGATCACAAAGAAAACTCTCTCTTACACTCTAGGGATTTTCTCTCACAAAGAACCACAAAAATCTCTTGTTGATCACAAAGATTACCAAGATTTCTAGTTGATCACAAAGATATGTTTACAAGCTAATTGATAGCATTTATATAGGCTTTGAGACGATCTAGGTTTACCCTATACGTGTGGGAGTCGTATTAGGGAGTCCTGAAGCAAGTGGGAGACGAAATAAGGAAGTTTCTTTATTTTGGGATACTGTTCCCATCTCCAGCGTCGCGGCGCTGGCGCGCTTCTGCTAAGAGCTGCGGCGCTGGTGCCTAGTGCGCCTTTCTTCATTTTTCACCTCCTTTCGCATCTGTTTTCGATCCGTGTGCACTCTACGCACTTGGCTTGATCTCCAAATCATATTCCGATAATTTTCAATCAATATCTTCACATTACACTATATATATTATTTCCTTAATATTACAATTGAGAAACACGATTTTTACATTCATTTGATGTAGTTCAAATCAAAATAAGTTTCAAGTACAATGATAATTCTAAAGGACTCTTTTGTTGATACTAGAGAGAAAATTACTTTATAATCAATGGCTTTCTTTTAAGTGAAACCCTTGACAACAAGACAAACTTTATATCTCTCGATATTGCCTTTTGAGTCTCTCTTGGTCTTAATATTCATTTGCAACTAATGAGTTTTGCACCCTTAGGCAACTCGACAAGATCTCAAACGTTGTTGTGTTTTACGGAATTCATTCCATCGTTCACGACTTCATTCTATTTATGAGAATTGAAACTTTATTTGGCTTGACTAAAATTGATTAGATCACGAGATAAACTCATGTCCTAAGGTTGTTGAAATTGCTTTTCATGAATAGGATCAAACTGTAGTAAATTAGTTTGCTGTGTCATTGATGATGTTTTCCTTTTGGTGAATGCTGATCATATAAAGCAATTTCTTCTATCAATAAGCTGTATGTAGCAACCATGTAGAGAGCGTTGGCTATATTTTAATGTTTATTTATTTATTATTTTGTAACTTGATGTGTGGTAACGGAGTGAGATGGTTTGGTAGATTTATTGTGAGCTTGAAAATATACATGGGAAGCAAAGGTAAGGTTACCAGGTTCTAATGTCATCAATGGACAATTCTTTCTAGGATATCACTCAGTGGGCATTATAAGCAAGCTTTAAGATTAAGTTATTTGCATTCCCTGCCACTTGCTTTGAATGATGTGAAGGAACAAAATTTAATATGCATGTGGGTAATCCTCGCAAATATTGATAAAGGAAACTGTTTGGACTATTCTATAATTAGTTGTTTCAGTAAATTGTAATTATCTGTGGTTCTGATGATGGTGTGTAGTAATCTTTCTTTTTCAATTGATGCAGTTTCACTGTACACACTGGTGCTGGACTGATTGTTCCAGAAATTCAAGATGATGGGAAAGTAATTTATTCAGAGTTCTTTACTCTAAACTTGCAACCCTTTTGACTTTTAATCACATGAGTGCTTTGCAGACATCAAATATATTGTGTGGCAAATTGCTTCTGGTGTCAAAGCAGCTGCAAAACGCAACATGTTAACCGAAATATTTATCTTCCTTTTTCTGGTGTCATTTTTTCTACAACTGCATTTCACCCCAAAATGTCTTTTTTGTTTACTTATACTAGCAACCTTTAATGTTTTGGTTGTGTTTCCTTATTGTAGCTGTCAATTCTTATTGCAATTTCAGGTCAAAGTTGATCCGGGTGAACCAATACTTAAAGCTTCAGATATACCAACAAGATTACCTGTAAATAAAGATCAATCTGTTGTTAAATCAAAACTTGATGTAGATGGAGTAAAATGGAATGTG
The DNA here is from genome assembly GCA_946807835.1 of Ailanthus altissimus. Classification (NCBI taxonomy): domain Eukaryota; kingdom Viridiplantae; phylum Streptophyta; class Magnoliopsida; order Sapindales; family Simaroubaceae; genus Ailanthus; species Ailanthus altissimus. The sequence goes on along the minus strand of OX327696.1, from coordinate 22,610,594 downwards.
ACATGTGTTTGCATGGGAAATCCTCATTGTGTAACTTTTGGAACAAAAGACGGGAAGGTATGCTCTAAAATAACTCATATATGGCATTGATATTTGTCTTGGGTTTATCCTGTTCTATTCTTTCTGTTTTTCTTTTTATGCCATTCCTTTTATGTTTAGGAACCCTACAGCTTCACTGAATCTGTCATGAAAGTAAATGTTGACATGAGTGAGTACTCTATACATCACTCTATTAACAATTAAAACAGTTAAGGGGCCTAATATATTCAAAACATGCTTATTCTATTAGGCTAGAGCTCTCTTAGGGCTGATAATGGGGAAAGAGGATAAAGAGTTAAACAAAGTTCATGCTGCTTTAAATAATTTTTTGCCCTTACACTGCATCTGATGCTACTTAGCATCTTCTTCATCAGTATCTGCAAAATGTTCTAGATGGATTATTATATATTTACTTTGAACTAAAATAGCTTAGTTTAGTGTAGTTACATTTTTCTTCTCATTCATGTATATCTTTGATACTGATTTCTTTGCTTAATGATTGCAATTGAACAGACTTGGCAGGTTGATGAACTAAACTTAGCTGAAATTGGTCCTAAATTTGAGCATCATTCTATGTTCTCTTCACGGACCAACACATGTTAGATTTTATCTAATTATGGAGATGATTTGGAACTGGGAATCAATTGAATATCTAGATTACATTATTTACTTTTAATTTTAATTGTTGATCTTGGCAGTAATTTGAAATGTGTATTCATTATTGCAGTTAAATTATCAGCATTGTATTATGAGTTATGGACGTGCGATATAGTCTATGCCTCAAGAATTAAGCTTATTAGTCAAAGGGCCATGATTCCGTACATTATGGTACTAATTTGAAATTGTTGTTCATTTCTTTTATAGAGTTAGTGGTGTAAGGTAGTAAATAACTTCTGCACTCCTATGAGCCTAAAATTGTTTGCCAAGTTTTGAGTTAAAGTATGTGACATTGCTAGTGCAATCATTTTGAAATGACAAATAAGCAGAACCTTGGTATCTTTCCTAGCACTAAGCATGTTATGAAGAAGTGTACATATAATATCTTCATCTTCTTTGCCTAGAACATATTAGATCCTACCCTGTTGAATTTTTGATGTAGTAGAGATCATAGCACATAAGTTCCCTTTGTTTAAACATAAAATTGTGTAGTACCTAATTTTTGTTTGATATAATTTGCAGAATAAGTGGAAGTTAATTCTCCTTCACATCTGAAAATGCGTGTTTGGGAGCGTGGTGCAGGTTATTTATTATTCACTACAAAAAATGAGGCCATTTGCGACGGGTATTGCGATGGCTATTTTAGCTGTCGCAAATGATGTTAATATCTAACCCTATTTAATTGAAAAACTTGCGCCTATTTTGAATTTCAACCAAAACTCATGCCTCTTTCAACCAATAAAAATTGAGTATTTAGTCTGACGATCTCCGTCTACAATCAAATTTCATATCTCACCGTCCACTCAAGACCAGAAAACACAACTTACTTCTTGATAAATCCAACCACCATCGGATCTTCTTCCTCACTACTTAGCTATTTCTCTTCTTCTTCTGGCATCTTCGTTGTTCACACTCTGCTCTACCTCTTCCGCCATCATAATACTGCCATGGGGTGACGTTCCTAATGCCAACATGGACGTTGTACAGAGGTCTCATGTTTGAGGACGAGTGAGATTCAAATTTTTGAGTTTTTATTTATTTATTTTACTTGATTTAATTTTTGTATTTATCTAATCGCAATTTGTTTATATTTCTTAAATTAAGAAATTCAAGCCCTAGATCAGCTTGACCTCGACGATCTAGAGGCCATATGGAAATGGCGATTACAATAGATGAAAAACATGGCGGAGAAGTGCAGCCGTTGAATCTCCGTCAACCATGGCGAGTACTCCGAGATTTAGGCCAAAAAGGACTACTATAATGTTTTTGATTTTTCTATACTTCTATCGAGTGTGGGCAAAGGATTACTAATGCTGAATTAATCCCAGTTCATGTATCTTTGCTATCGAGTTGATATAAGAAAGGAGAGTTGCGTAGTTAGGCAAGCTGCTCATAATATGGATTAACTAAGCCATTAGCATTATGACGATGAAACCGAAACATTAACAGCATCATTCACTTCCTCTTTAACTCCTCTGTTCCTTGGATCCATTTTGGTCTTCTTTTAACAACAAACATGTAAGTGCTCTTCTGTCTTTATAGTCACGGAGAGAAATTTCTTTACTTTATTTATTCTTAGATTTATTTAATGGGTACATTTGGGATATGAGTCAACAAGATAAAGTAAACATAGTTTGTTACTTATTCGATCTTGTAAAGTACTGGGAGATTTTTAGTTTGTAATATAACCAACTTTGGTGGGATTTAGTTGGATATGTTAAATGACTAATGGTTTGTACTTAAATTCAGTTACTTTTTCTGTTTCAAGTGTTTGTTTCTTTTAGGATTATGCTTTTGTGTGTGACAAAGTTGATTTTTTTTTCTGTTGCTTAATTCATGTGAATTTGATGAAGTCATGGCTAAAGAGTTACCGGAAATTCAACCACTTGAATTCACGTTTACATGTAAGTATATAATAATTGTTAGTCCCTCTTCAATTTTTTTTTAAATTTGAAATTATAATTCCTAGTTATGTGATTATGATGAGCACAGTTCTTAAATCTTTAAAATTTATGTCTAGCAAGTTAGTGGTAAATTGATTGCAGTGACTTATGTAACTTCTTATTTGTTTTTATAAATTTTAATATTAGAAAGACCAACTTAATCTCTCTCTCTCTCTCTTTAGTTGAGGTGAAGAAACAAAGTTTATGCATAATTCAACTTGGCAACAAGTCTGATCAATATGTTGCTTTCAAGGTGTGACTTTTTATTGCTCAAATTATTCAGCAAATTTTATATGCTCTTCATTTTCGTGCTACAATTAACACTTATTAAAATGATTGATCATTTACTGAATAAATTAATAGGTAAAGACAATGTCTTTCAAAGAAATGATTGATCATTTCTTAGTTTATGTATTTATTTATTTGTTTTTCACACAGTAATAAGCTATGTACTTGGCATATTTACAAATTAATGAGCTTCTGCAAGTGGGTAATTATTAATATATCATGAAGTATTGAAGTACTTTTTTCTTAAGTTAGTTAATATTGCAACTTAATAATTTTTAAAGTAATTAATTGGTTGAAAAAAAATAGAAATTTATTGTAGGGAAAAGTTGCTTTTGTGTTTGTATATGGTATACACTAGCTACAAATATTCATTTTTGTGTTAGCTGTTGTTCATGTGATCTACTATATTGCAGCTTAATAATTTTTAAAGCAATTAACTGTTGTCTTATTTATTTATGCTTAATAAGTTCTTTTTTTATTTGGGCAAACACTTTCATTTATAAGAGAAACATTGGAATTGCTTCTTACAAAGTAAATTTATTTGTGCATTTTCAAAAATAACTATCTACAAAACTGCTCTCAAATGCACCATACAAGTGTGTTCTTGAAAAAGTTATTTGTTGGCTTGTTGACCGTTTAGTCTATATTCTATGTTGAATTCATATGTGTATTTCTATGGATATGGGGCTGTTATATAATGAAATGTGCAAATGACTTCTTTTAATGAATAGCTTGTATGTTGGTAATATATATTTTGACAACGTGTGATCCTTCATTTGGGTTGTCAAGTTGATTTTTGACAAATTTTGATTTTGTTTTAATTTATTGCACATGGTAAGTTTGCATTGGTAAAGTATTTGTGTACTGAGAAGTTATGCAAATTGGTCTTCCATATATGTAAATTATGCAAATTTATAGGGAACTTTTTATTTTGTGTATGTATGAATGTAAGTGTTTTATTCCATGCTAGCAAGTTATTTGACTTATTGTGTAACATAAGCTGCAAAATCATCTTCTAAGTGACAACTAATGATAACTATTGAATTTTCTTTTTTATGCTTATTATCCTTTCCTTACTTTCTATGCAACTTTTGCAAATTTAGAGTGCAACAGCACACTATTTCTGTTTTTGTTAGGGATGAAAGTGAAATGATAAACCGAATTGCTAGAGTCTTTGCAAGGAGGGGATATAACATTGAATCGCTTGCTGTTGGTTTGAACAAATACAATGCATTGTTCATAATAGTTGTTCTGGGACTGAAAGGGTGCTGCAGCAAGTTGTCGCGCAGCTTCAGAAACTTGTTAATGTTTTGAAGGTTATAACATCAAATTACTGTCTTCCTTTCCTTCTCTAATTATATTCCAGTTTTTATTATTTAAGTTCATTTCTAATTGTTAATAACATTATTTTTGTATTTTTTATGATTTTGTATGATAAGTTTTTAATATAAATAATTTTGATTATTTAAATATTGTATAATTTATATATGTAAAACATTATAAAAAAACATTGCAATTGTTTTATGTAGTTACAAATATTTTTTTTATAATTTTGCATAGACCTCTTTGCGATGGTATTTAGCCGTCGCAAAAGGGTGTAGCAAATTTTTTTTCCTTGAGTAGAACTTTTTGCGACGGCTAATTAGCCGTCGCAAAAATATCTTTTGCGACAACTAAATAGCTGTCGTAAAATTTACGACGCCTGCATTTGCGATGGCTATTTTGCCATCGCAAATGCCTTTTGCGACGGCCATTTAACCGTCGTAAAAGGAGTTGTTTTTTGTAGTGATTGTCAAATTTGAATTGGTTTTGTAGTTGTGCTAAGAGTCATGAAGTAGTTTGTATTTGGTTGTGCTAAAACCTTCTTGACTTTCTAATTGTAGGAGCAACATTGGCATGTGGAACTGGTGCTTGTGCAGTGGTGGTTGCAGCAGTTCTTGAGGGACGTGGGGAGAGTAAGTTTAAGATGGAAAAATGTGTTAGTAAATATATTTAGTAAATAAATTGTACATGACATATGCTCCAGCTTTTTCCGTCTTTTAGCATGTTATGGACCTTGTAGTGTCCAATAACAACCTGACAGTCCATTTCCATACACTTCAGTTTGATTTTCTCGTACTTGTCAACTTTCTTGTATAACAGAATTGCATGGTTGATCTACCGGGGGGAGGGTTGGCATTGTATATTGAATGGATGGAGGAAGACAGCCATGTGTGCATCACAGGCCCTGCTGAAGTAGTGTTTATGGATCAGAGCTTCTATGATATGTTTCCCTGCTATATCAGTTTATTGTTAAGAACTTCCCTTGGATAACCTGAAATTAATTTTGTGGGCGTGAAATAGGAAACTCTTCAAAACTAACGAACATTCGGATTGCCACTCCTCGATGGTTTTGATGGCATTGGCTTTTGTGCAACGTTCAAAGGGTCGTGAGTGTTACAAGTTGGACGCTTGTTATTAATTTAAAAGATTGAATTATTAGATAATAATACTACATGTTTGTTTATATATATACATATATATTTAAGATTTATTCAATTTTTATTTGATGTAGAATGTGACATTCTCTTTCATCTAATCACGTAACGCTTTTGTCATAATTTAACCCAAATGTAGGGGTCAACTTGACCTTTATTGCTCATCCTTTGGAGTTAGAGGACTTATTATTCATCTGACAATTTCTATTAAAACTTAAGATATTGAATTTTTAGGGCCTACTTGACTCGTACTACCCATCGCCCTAGAGGTTAAGGATTCATATCTCACATTGCAATCTCAATTGGGGTATTTTTAGGGCCCACATATGAATTAGAATCCAGGTCTACTATGATATCACTTGTTATAAGTTAGGTACTTATTATTGATCCAAAAGATTACCTTGTTAAGTAATATTGCCTACCTGCCCATATATACCTAAAATCTACTAAATTTTTATTCGATGTTAGATGTGACATTCTCCCCTATTCAATCACATGACGCTTTAATTATAGTCTGGCCCAAACTCAGAGGTCAACTTGACCCGTATTGCCCATTTCTCTGGGGTAAAGAGACCCACTACCCACGTAGAAATCTCTATTAGGGCTCAAGACACAGGATTTTTAGCGTAATACCCATCCCTCTAGGGACATGAAAACTTACTACCCATGTGGCAATCTTCATTAGAGTAATTTTGAGGACCCACATACAATTCAGGTTTGCTCTGATACGACTTGTCACAGTCCAATTACTTGTCATTGACTCAAAAGAATAACTTGTTAGATAATGTTGCCTACATGCCCATATATATCTAAGATCCACCCAATTTCTATTCGTTGTGGGACGTAAAATTTTTACCCACCTAATCATGCGACGCTTTTGTCACGGTCTAATCTAAATTTAAGGGCCAACCTATCCCATATCGCCATCCCTCTGGAGTTAGAGGATCCACTATCCACCTGATAATTTTTATTAGGATCAAGAAATAAGATTTTCAGAATTTACTTAGCCTGCATTGCCCATTCTCCGACCCATATCCAACGTGACAATCTCAATTGGGGTAACTTTAGGAGCTCACATACGAATGATAATTCAAGTTTGATTTTATATCAATTGTCACAGGCTGTATGCTTGTCATTGAACCAAAAGACTAGCATGATAGGTAATAGTGCTTATTCGTTCATATATATCCAAGATTTACCCAATTTTTATTCGATGTGGGACGTGACATTCTCCCATACCAATCACGTGACTTTTTCATCACAGTCTGGTCTAAACCCAAGGGCTAACCTGACCCATATTTTTTATTTTTCTTGAGTTAAAGGGTTCATTAGCTACGTGATAATTTTTATTGGGATAATTTTAAAAATTTACATGCGAATAAAAATTTAAATTTATTTTAATATCACTCGTTAAAGATCAAACGCTTATTATTAACTCAAAAAATTAACCTATTAAATAATATTGTATATTCACTCGTATATATTTAAAATTTAAATAATTTTTATTAGATGCGTGACTTAACATGGGTCAAGACAGACCTATATCTGTTTGGTTAATTCTTTCATTGCATCAAATATATAAGAATATTTAATTGGTAATTATTACACTATGAAGCGTATATCTTACATTATGAATTACTTCTACTTTTATTTACGATATTTGCATTATTAATTGACTAAAATATATGAACTAATTTTATTGTAAATTAGTTGTTACCCATATAATTTATTACACGTGTGGATATCTATCATGATGCATGCAAGTCAAATTTTTTAATTTTTTTAAAGTATTTTGAGAATGCTCAAATTTTTTTATTTTTATAAAAATAAGTATTTCATACATATCTTTTAAGAATATATATATTTTATAATAAGTACTATTAATTTTAAGATTTTTTTTTTAAAAAAAATAAATATTTCATACATATGTTTTAAGGATGACGATGAAATAGGACGGAGTGGATAGGCCCCTTTTTCATATCCTACCACTTTCTTTATTTTAAATTTTGTTCCTCATTTTATTTCTAAAATATTTTTCATTTTATATAGAGAATGACTTTCTTATCTTCATTCTAATTTTTTTTTTCAATTTATAATATTAAATATCAACTTATATTCACAAATTTTAACAAGCATTTATATCTCATCGACATACAAAATCAAGAACATAAATTTGCTCTTACTAAACTTCTGATTTATTGATTCATCAACTATATATTTTTTTAAAATTAAATGAGATAATCATTTAATGAAACTTGTGATACTATTGACAAGATACTTGTTTGAGACTCTAGAATGACTTATTAATTTGTAGATTACATTTGTTTGAATCTTTAAACATAAAGTTTTCTGGTTGTATCATATAAATATTATTTTCTTAATATCACCATTAAGAAACGTCATCTTTACGTCCATTTGATATAATTCTAAGTCAAAATGAGCTACAAGTACAATGGTGATTCTACAAGAGTCTTTCGTTGATATTGAAGAAAAAATCTTTTTGTAATCAATACTTTCCTTCTTAGTGAAACCCTTAGTAACAAGACGTGCTTTATATCTCTTGATATTGCCTTTTGAATCCATCTTAGTCTTAAATAGCCATTTGTAACCAATGAATTTTGCACATTTAAGAAACTCGACAAGATTCTAAACATTGTTGCTTTTTATGGATTTTATCTCATTAATCATGACCTTAATCTATTTATGAGAATCGAAATTTTGTTTGGCTTAACTAAAATTAATTGGATCATTTTTTAATCCCACATCAAACTTATATTCTTAGAAAGACAACATAATCATTCGAAATCGTACTTCTCTTTTTTCTAGTAAATCTTCTTAATAGCACTTGTTTTGGAGGTTGTTAAGGTTACTTTTCATAAATAAGAGCAAATGAACAAAATCAAGATTCACCAACATCTCTTCAATCTATTATCACGATAGATGTGATAGATTTGGTATGATATCTACTTTAGTTATTTGTCTTTTACTTGTTTATTTGAAATTTCGTGTATTCATTTTCTTTTTTGAAATGTTTAAGCACATATGATTTTATTTTTCTCTATACATAATTTATTGCAACTATACATATTATTAATTAGGGAAAAGGATATTTTTGTCCTTGAAATTTGACCTACCTAACTTTGTTTTTATAGTTTTGAAATACTCAATTTTATCCTTCTTTATTAGTCAATTGTTGATAAATTTGACAAAAAAATATATTTTACTCTACAATGACATTTTTGCCTTTGTTAAAATTCATGTGTCAATCAATAATTATTTAACCGTGTTTGTCATGTCAATGTGTCAATCAATGATTAGTCTTTGATAAAAAGTACACATGGCACACTCGGATAGGACTACATTTTAATATATATTTTTTGTTATTAAAATTTTATATTTTTATTATTATAAATTTAATATTAAAAAATTAAAAAAATTAGATAGTTAAATTTATTACATTATGACACATATCTTTGTATTAGTAATCAATGATTATTTGACATGTGGTCATTATGAGATATCTTTCATGTCAATTTTCCTATTGAAATAGTCTTTTACCTTTTTATTGTGAACTTAAATGATAATTAATTAATATAAATAGATAAGATTGAGTAAGTCAAAACTATAGAGATAGTTAAATATTAGGCCAAATTTTAAGGATAAAAATATCATTTTCTCTATCAATTATGTAGGATAACCATTTATCTAACTATTGCTTTAATGCATTTTGTAGGTTTCACTGACCAAGCCAGCCATCTTAGAGGAGATATAAGATATATGCATCCATTTTCATTTCAATAGAATGTATAATAAATTTTATTTCTCTTAGATAAAACTAATTCTATTATTAGCATATATATCTGTTTGAGTCTTTAAGATATAATTATTTTTAGGATTTATGAATATATATAAACTTAGTCATCACTTGTTTAATATATACTATATTAATCTCTGTAGGGACTAAAATAAAAGTTGTTTAGGGATAAAAAATAATAATAAAAATTATTAAAAATATTCTTATAAAGACTAACATAATATATGTTAAAAAAGTGGAGACTAAAAAATATATATATATATGTATATAATTAGGGATTAAAATGACATTTTCTCTTATTATTCTAAATCATAGAAATTTATTTAGTATTTGTAATTTTTTTGTGAACTTTGTGATGTTATGGGCATTTGATGTTGATCGTAATATGATTGAAGGCTAAATCACTCAATTTTACGGTTAAAATTGATGAAGTTTTGATTTTTTTTTTGTCGCATGGTTTTTTATTTTTTAGATATTATATTTCGCTTGAAATTATTATTTTATATTTGTAATTGAATTTTGATAGTCGATGTTAAAATATACTAGAAAAAATAATATATAAATATGTTCATTTTTGTGAGGTAATGTTTCTATAAATGTGAATGTGCATTTGAACATATATCAATAGATATTTGTCAAATCATAACAGGAAGATTATAAAAAGAAGATAACGAATACTACAAAGAACTTTATGAACATTTAAAATAAAATCTTGTGAGATTAAAACAAGAAAGAATTTATGGCATTTTATGGTGGGTGTTGTGTGTATAATGTTACGGGTGAATATATATATTTTAAATAATTTAAATATTAGATGTTTCATATGTAACGCAGTAAAAATATAATATACAATATCATCTTATTACATTAATAAAATTAAAAAACTCACTTTTAAAATATATTTTAATAATTTTAATTAAAAATGTAATGAGTTTTTTTAAATTAAAATAATAATTTTTTTAAAAATATTTAAAGTAATTCTTTACTTCTAATATAGTACTATCTCTCAAATTTAAGATTAATTCTTAACTTTTTAATAAAAAAATAAAAATTCACTTCAAAATCTTATCAATTTCTCTCTGCCACCAAATATATAAACAAATTTACCTTTGGTTTGACAAATAATAAAAAGACCACTTTGACAAGTGGTGAAGACAAACTTCCAATAAAGTCAGTAACTATTCCAATTTATGCTAAGTAATGAAAAGACTTAGTGGCCGATTTCCATAACTAATTATGGTTATAATTGCTTAATATATTATCACGAATTCCATAAAATTTTAAATTGAATCAAATTCAATTAATCTCATTATGATTGTCTTAGCCAATTAAAGTAAAACAAGTAACTAATATTTTTGATTCATCAAATTAAAAACAAACACATGGCAATATTTTAAACAAATAAATCCAATTCATCTCTTAATAAATTGCCAAATGTATGAATGAAACAATAATTATTCCATTCCCTTGTCAAATGCCCAGTTTAATATTCTTCAATTAATTAGTATAATTTAAAGTATCAATGTTCAATTTAATATTCTTTAATTAATTAGTATAATTTAAAGTATCAATGTTCAATTTAATATTCTTTAATTAATTAGTATAATTTAAAATATATATTAAGTAAATAAAAATATCAAATTTTATTTAATATAATCTTAAATTTAACACTTAAATTTTAATTATTTTTAAGAGATTTTAAAATAAATAAATAGTCAATTAATTTAAATAAAATAAAATAATAACTATTTTATTTAAATAGTAACTATATCCAATAATGCTAAATTTAGTATCTATATAAATTATTAATACAATTTGAAGTATACACTAGGTGAATAAAAGTGTCAAGTTTCATTTGATACAATTTTAAGTTTAACAGTTAAACCTTAACTACTCTCCGAAAGACTCTAAAATAAATAAATGACCGTTTGATTTAATTTTAAATAAAACAATAATTGTTTTATTTAAATGGAAGGTATATCCACAAATATCAAATTTAGTACTCATACAAATTATTGGCACAATTTGAAGCATACACTAAGTAGATAAAAGTGTCAAGTCTCACTTGGCACAATCTTAGGTTTAACATTTAAACCTTAACTACTCCTTGAGAGACCCTGAAATAAATTTATATTTTTTTAAAAACTTTTTAGATCAAATAATTCGATCTGGTGCGCTACCCTGTGCTCAATGAGTACACTTCATATAGTGAGACTCCCTAGGTTCATACCCATTTTGTTTCACGGAATATTTTCTTAAGTCCATAACCAATGCCCCATACACACATACGTTATGAATGATACAAAATAGTGAGTTAAACTATACAAGTTGAGGTTAATTCATATTCGTACAATCCCTCTGTCATATATATTTTAGAAGAGTGGAGACATAGATCAACACTATCAAGTCCCCTATTACTCAACCATAAACTTATTTCTTTGATTCGTATTTTGATAATCAATATCAGCAAACTACTTTGCGATATTATTTATACCATGAGAACTCTTTTTTGGGTTTAATGTTTATGACCCTAAGATGTTCTAGAATATAATCTTAAAGCATTTGGATGTTTGACTCACCCATATGAGCTAATGGATCCTATATTTACACACACTGGACTCCATAAGCATCGGACCATACCTAGCGACATCCACCGGTTAGACCATGGAAGGTCTCTTACATGTGTGAAAACTAAATATGGTAAATCACTTACAAGCCAAATGTGGTGCTCAAGTCAAAGGATCACGAATACTACTCAACTCGAGAAGACCCTCTATTGACGGTTTTATAGGATACTTATTGGAGGTCTTCATTGAGTCTTGTTCAATATCCAGTTCCCACTGAATACCTGTACATCTATACAAATTTTCACTAAACTCATGATCTATTAAGATTAACTATCTGGATCATCCAGATATAGTTATACACTAATTTAAATTAATCGGTTCCACTCAATAGACCATGCATCGGTAAAAATAGATCAGGAACATATAATTCTAAAATATACTTATATAATGACATTTTCTAGTAATGCTTATAACTCTTTATAACTATATCATTATTAATATATTTCAAGGTCTTTGTCCTATTTCATATAAGGTTATAACTTTTTAAATCTGATATGAACTCCTTCAGATCAATACAATATTTGAAATATTACAAGCATTTTACCTTATATGAAATAATTAACGATTTAATAAAATATTATTTATTATATAAATATAAAAATATAATATTCATATAGAATTGAATTAGTACATAAGTACAAATACAACAATTTAGGTGAATGTTGAAATTATATAACTTTTAGATATTGCTATAATTTGATCAATTCTATATTAATACAATATTATAGCATTTAAAAAATGTTATAAATATATAGTAATTGAAGGAAGCAATTAATAAGTCATATAATATTTTTAAAGAAGTTACTTATTGTAATTTATGGCATTTATAAAAATGCTATTAATAGTTATTTATAGTGTTTCTAAAAATGCTATTAATTTAAATTTATAGCTTTTCTAAAAACACATTTAATTAATAGTTTTTTTCTCTAAGTATTTGTTTGGTTGTGTTTCTCTACTGGTAAAAGGAGGGTTTTTTTAAAAAAAATTTCAAAAGCTTTTTTAAAATTTTTTGTTGATGTTTGGTTGCGATTGAAGGAGAACTTTTAAAAATAAAAAAAACTATTTTATCTCAATTTGTAAAAACTCAAATTTTAGACTTTTGGGAATAGAGCTTTTTGAGCCTTTTTTATGTTAATTTATTTATTTATTTATGTAATGTCACATATATTTGATAAGGGCTTATAAAGACTAGCATTTTTATCTTTTTGAACTTATAATTTTCTTTAAATTGAGGAATATTTGGTTATTTATTAAGAAAATATAGGTTTTCAACCTACAACATGAAGATTTTGAAAGATCAAACGAAGAAAAGTAGAAGCCAAAGAAATTGGCCCAGCATTGTGGTGCCCAAACACTACCAACAAGGTGCCTGAGACATAAACCACAGTGCCACAGCACTCAAGCAGAAAATATGAAGGTGATTCTCAGATTTGAGTGTCGTGGTGCTAATTCACTTATACTACGACTTGAAGCAGAGAGTTGAGTGCCGCGACGCTTATGCAACTAAAATGGAAAGGTTTATAAACCTTTAATATAACTTGAACTCCAAGCTACATGAATCTAGGGTTATGAAGACCTATAAAAAGACTATTTTTTTACAGTCAAAGAAAAAATAAGCAATAGAGAGAAGTCAAGAGCATAAACATAAAACAATAGAGATCAAAACAAAAAGAAGGAACTTTAGTAAGTGATAAGAAAATGACAGAGATGCAAGAAATTGCTTTCAGCACCATCATCCTGTAGTTATCCGATAATGTACAGCAGCAAGTTAATAAAGAAACCACAACAAGGAGACTTTGGAGTAAACCTAAAAGCCTATATATTTCTAAATATATTTCTAGTCAGATTCTTTTAAAAGACATGTTATTTGACTTTCGGATGGATCCACTAAATATTTAGAAGAGAATCTTGATGAATTCAAGAGGATATGTGTAGACTTGATAAATACTGGTGAAATAATCAGTGATGAGAATCAAGTAGTTATTCTTTTAAATTCATTGCCAAGTTCTTACAGGAGAGTAAAATCAACAATTAAAAATGACAGAGAAAATCTTACCCTAGAGGATTGTTTGACTTCTTTAAGACTAAAGGAATAAGAAATAAAATATGAGAAAGAAGATAATAGGAAAAATTTGTTTATTAGAGGAAAGCTAGAGAAAAAGTAGAAAGAGAAATATATAGAAAAATATAACTCTAAGTCAAAGATTGGTAGAAGAAAATGCTTTTGTGGAAAAAAAGGCACTTGAAAAGAAACTGTTATGAAAAGATTGAGAAATTAAAAGAAAATGGTTTATATCATCTAGCATCTAATGGGTATGATACTTTAAAAGTTATTACACTTTCAATGGAGAAAAATCTAAAAGATCTAGTTTTGGATTCCTGATGTACTTACTATACGAGTCTTAACAAGTACTGGTTTGATTCATATGAAAAATATAAAAGGGGTATGTATTAATTGAGAATAATAATTCATGCAAGGTGATTAGGATAGACACAGTTCTCATAAAGTTATATGATAGAACAATAAAGATTCTAAAAGATGTGAGACATGTTCTTGAATTGAAGAAGAACCTGATATCTTCTTTTGGGATTTTGGATAAATCAGGATACATTTGTAAAATTAAAAATGCACAGTTGAGGATAAGTAAAGTTTCTATGCTTATGATGAAGGGTACTAAGTAAGCAAATTTGTATATTTTATAGGGAAGCATTGTCACTGGAGATACTCTTGCTACTGCTTATGCAAGGTACAATGAAACTAAGTTACGACAAAGGAGATTAGGCCACACAGGAAAACCAGACTTACTGCAGCTAAAAAAATAGAGTCTCATTGAGAATGGAAGGCTAAATAGGAATTATATGAAAACTGTATATTAGAAAAACAATGCAAGGTTAGTTTCAACACCCGTAATTACAAGGCAGATGAAGTTCTAGAGTACATCCATGCTGACTTATGGGGGCCAACAAATACAATAACACATGGTGATAATAGGTATTTTCCATCCTTAGTTGATGACTACCTAATAAAGGACCATGTGGAAGTAAAATAGTCAAGGAGAACTTAGAGTAAGTGGAGGGATTGCACTTTTGAGGTAGAGTTTTTGTTAATTGAGTGTTTGATTAATTGAGTTTACATGTAATATAAAAATTTATTACACACAGTGAAAGTATCACATATAAAATACACTTAATCTAACATAATCATATGCATATATCTAATATATGCTCATATGTAAATTAAACTAGATAACAAATAAGTAAAACTTACCCGGATTGAAGATAATTTTTAATTTTTCAAGAATTTCAATCTCTAAGTCTTGAACTCATCTTGAAGTGTGATGTTGCACAATTCTAGTTCACAACAAAAATGGTGAGATTGTGAATCTAGAATAGCAGCCACAAAAATGTTCCAGTAACAAGTGTTCATGTTTAGAGTGAGATGGTATGAATACTTTGTATTTTAGTTTTATTTTTCACAATCTTTTGCTTAGAACGCTTTTCTAAAAATACTTAGCCAATTTTCTCTCAACTATCACTTACGTATCTTGTCTTCATAAAATTTGAATTAATGAATTCAATTCTCTTCCCAACATATAATGCTATATATGACCTACTAAATGACATGCTTAAGTGGAAATATTAATGATACTCACCATTTTACTCCACCACCTCTTGTCATGCCATGTAATATAATTTGTGCAATTTGTGCAACAATACAAAACCAATGCCCTACCATTACATATTGCCACCAATATGTTTTGTTAAAGGCAAACACTATTTAGTTACATACTATGTACACTTGGCTCATGTCATGAATACATATACCTTATCTAATATTTAATTAATTATTAAAAAAATTGAATAATTACTTTTATCTCACTTATTTTTACTAGTAAGGTTAAATGGTAAATTTATAGTAAAAATGATTCATGAACCAAATTATGCCACTTGTCAACATCTTATTGGTTAACAACTTTTGTCAACTAATTATTTGATGTACTTAACATTTAAATCTCAACAAGTATACACCCTGAGGGAACTTGAAACAAAATTTCTGTTTGCTGAAATTTCTTGGACCGAACTGTTCAATCTAATATGCTGCCTTAGTGCACAATGAGTACACTTCATATTATGAGATTCTCTGAGTCCATGCCCAATTTTTCATATGGAACTTCTCTACATGTCTGTGAACAATGTCCAACAAACATGTTACAGATATTACAAAGTGGTGCATTAGACCATACAAGTTGATGTTATAACATATCCGTATAATCTCTCAATCATGTATATCCTGGTAGAGTAGAGACATAAATCAATACCGTCAAGTCTCTATATGTTCGACAGTGAACTTATCTCCAGATTCGTATTTCAATAAATAATATATGTAAACACTTTTATAATATTATTTATCCATAGGATAAAACTCTTTTCTCGATTATTACTGTTTATGGCCATAAGATTTTTTAAAATATAATCTTAGAGTATCAGGATATATTACTCACCCAAATGAGTTGATAGATCCTATATCTATACACACAAACACTATGAGTATCGAACCATACCCAGCAACACCCAGCGGTCAGATCACGAAAGGTTTTTGACATGTGTGGAACCAAAGTATGGTGGTGCACTTATAAGCCTACTGTAGCTCTCAGGTTAAAGGATTATGAATACTACTCAACTCGAGAAGACTCTCTATTGACAGCTTTATAGGATGTCTATTAGAGGTTCTTGTGAGTCTGTTCAGTACCAAATTCTTATTGAATACCTGTATCTCTATACGAGCTTCACTAAACTCATGGTCTGCTAAGACTCTGGACTATCCAAATATAGACATACACTAATCTATATATTATAAGGTTTTCACCAATAGACCCGCATCAGCGAAGATAGATCAGAAACATAGTATTTGAGAACATATTTGCACAATAACATTTCCTAACACCATTTGCAACTCTTTATAACTACGTCATTACTAATATATTCTCAGGTCTTTGTCTTATTTCAGATAAAGCTCTAACTTCTTAGATTTTTCTGATTCTTATAACTTACTAACTCTTATCATTGCTAATTCTTAGTATTTATAACTTTTAGCGTTGCTAATTTTTAGCATTGATTTAAACTATTTTAGACCAGATCTGTATTTTTTCAGATTATATAATATTTGAAACGTTACGAGCATCTTACCATATATAAAATATAATTAGCGATTTAATGAAATGATAATACTATAAATTTTAAACAAATATTTATACATAAAAGGGATAACATGTAAGTATAAATTTCAACTGTTATAACCCCAAACTTCTTCTGGAAATAATATACAAACCGAATTAAAAGAGGATCTAAAGCCTCAAATTAATCATAAACCATTGCATTAATAAACAAAAGTCTAAGATAGAGACCCAAGATAGAGGTTCAAAATAAAGGTCCAAGAATTAGGCCCAAGATATAGGTCTGAGACAAAGATCTAAGATAGAGGCCTAGGATAGAGGCTTAAGATAGAAATCGATAGGCGATGATTGTTGTAGGGATTGGTTCTAAAACTTAAACTAGTCAGATAAGTAGTAACAATGTACAGATAATTAGTCATATATCCATCTCTATAAAAACCCAGTATTTAGGGAGTTGGTTTCTAGTGGAAGAGTGAAGCTAGAGAAGATAAACATTGAGGAGAAGCCTGTTGATCTAGAAATAGAAGTACGATATGTGAACAAGCCTAAAGTATGTTTAAGTCTTCTGTATATAGATAAGAGGTGAGTAGCAAAAATAAAATATGAGTTAAAGGTAAAGTATTGCACTAAGTACAAGATCTAAATTGCTTTATGACCCAATGTGGGATACGTAAAGAATATTGGTCAGAAAGTAATTAAGAAATTTTCTAAATAAAGATCAAGTAATTTTCCTATTTCTTGCAAGAAACAAATTAAAACCTATTCTTCATAAGTCAAATTCAAATCTAACTCAAGGTTAGATAGCAAAAAGAGGGCTTAAACCAAACCCTATATAAGGATTTAGGGTTAAGTCTCTCATTACTCATTTTTTCTCCATTTTCTTCAAACAGAAAGAGAATGAGAGGTGTAGAAAGAGAACCTAATTTCTCTCCATTATCTTTAGGTAGAGAGAGAGAGAGAGAGAGATAGAAAGAGAAAGAATAACAGTTTTAGAGAGAGAAATATACTAGAAAGAGAAAATTATCTAAAGAGAAAGTGAAAGAATGTGTTGGAATATCTCTGTAATTCTATTCCC